>CM069524.1:146003763-147220950 GCA_035773235.1 Eospalax fontanierii | reverse complement strand
CTCCTGGAAAATGAGGAAACTCAAATTAATGGCTTCTGTATCATTGAGAACTTTAAGGGCTTCACCATGCAGCAGGCAGCAGGACTCCGTGCATCAGATCTCAGGAAGATGGTGGACATGCTCCAGGTGAGATCATGGAGCCTGCCCCATGGAAACCTCTCACAGGTGGGGAGGCTTGGCCTGGTTTCCAAATTTCATAATATAGGCAAGGATCTGAGCAGTTGACAATCTAATGCCAATCAGAGCAGTAACAGCTGCCATCCCTACTACCAACAATTGCATGGTGATGGACAGTTTATCAAGGGCCCAGTTGTTATTTCATTGACTCCTTGAAAGCATTTCCTCCAGAATCTGTTGCTTTATCTTACAAACCTAGAAATGAAGGCTTAGAGATTTAGGTAACTTCACAGATAAAGTGGCAAAGCTAGACTTTATATAATATGTCCTGGAACCAGAAGCTGTCTAGTCGTGTGTGTTCTGTTGCCTCTGCTGGTTGTGAATTTATACTGTGAAAGGGGTATCACCAAACCCCCTTCTGACTCCTACATAAAACCTGACATGCAAACTTAGAGCTTCTCTATGTATATTAGAAAGGAGAAGTGGGAGGTGGTGGGCAAGGGAGTGTCTGAACAACAAGTAGGCGTGACAATGATGTCTATGTGGTCTGTAATGTTGCAGTCTACTTAGTGGGCAAGTGGCTTGAAAAACCTCAGGCACCCAGGGTGGGGACATAGCTCAGTTGGTAGAGTGCTTATTTAGCATACACAAAGTCCTGAATCAATAGCAGTAACACTCATATATAAAAAAAATAAATAAGAACAAACAAACAAAGATAGCCTCAATTGACAAATAACCAAGCAAGGGTATTTATTTTTATCTTTTTTTTTTTTTTTTTGATGCAGGGTCTCCCTATAACCCCAGCTGGCCTGGAACTTGCTATGTAGACCAGGTTGGCCTTGAACTCACAGAGATCCGCCTGCCTCTGTCTCCCAACCACCACGCTTGGCTTTTAATTAATTAAAAAATATTTTATTATTTTTATTTCATGTGTATGAGTGTTTTGCCTGCATGTATGTAAGTGCACTATGTGCATGCAATTCCGGAAGAGCCCAGAAGAGGGTGTTGGATCCCCTGGGACTGCAGTTACAGGTGGTTGTTAGCAACCATGTGGGTACTGGAAATCACTTCTGGGTCCTCTGGAAGAACAGCAAGTGTTCTTAACCACTGAGCCATCTCTGCAGCCCCTCGAAATTTCTTAATTCTAGAGTTTCATTTTGTTTTTGTTCTGCATCATGGGACGGCATTGAGTTATGTGACTTGTGGTGTTGGGGGTCCCTGTGCTTGGTGCTAGCCCATGTGGGATGAAGGGTCTCTGCGGTGAGGGGGTGGTGAGTAGGCACAGAGTTAAGACACAAACTCTGGGAGCTTGAGTGAGAAGCGCAGATAGCACTGCAAGCTCGTTTAGTCAAGGAAGTGCAAAGGGTCTTATAGGTCTGATTAGCCAATGGCCTTATGGGGTGGGGTCCCAACTGTAGCCAATAGTAGTCTGTTCCCAGATAAATCATCTTGGTGCCGGTTCTTTCCAGATGCTGGGCAGAAGCTGGTCTCATGACTAGCCAGGGTGGTGCGCCACATCCATGGGAGCCACTCCTCCATTCCTCATAGCAGGTGACCTGGCTAAGGTCCATCCTGTGTTGTGTTCCACATTGTGGGACTCTTGAATGTTGGAGCCACAGTAAAGTCCATGCTCTCTGGTGGCTGGCCTAGGATCGAGTCTTCAGTGAGCTATCTCCAGGGCAACATGTAATGCTGGATAAGTCCATCCTTATACCACAGGGAGAGGCTGTGTGTGTGTGTGTGTGTGTGTGTGTGTGTGTGTGTGTGTGTGTGTATTGGTGTGGGAACCTCTGAGGTCATTAGAGCCATGTGGTGGGGGTGTCTCTCTGTCGCTGCAGGATTCCTTCCCAGCCAGATTCAAAGCCATCCATTTCCTCCATCAGCCATGGTATTTCACCACTACCTATAATGTGGTCAAGCCCTTCTTGAAGAACAAGCTGCTGCAGAGGGTGAGTGTATGGCTGCCACCTGAGACTTCTTCCGGTCTCAAGCTGAGCAGACAACCCCTTGACAGCACCACATGGAGGACTGTGGAGGGTATCACCAGACAGAGATGGCACATGGTGGCTTTGACTTCCCATCCCTCCCCTCCCCGCCCCTTCATCTTTAGGTTCTTCCTGTTCAGCTGCCCCTGTCACTTCCCTGCAGGTCTTTGTCCATGGAGATGACCTCACTGAATTCTTCCAGGAGATCGATGAGAGCATGCTACCTGCTGACTTTGGGGGCATACTACCCAAGTATGATGGCAGAGTTGTTGCTGAGTATCTCTTTGGCCCCCGGGTTCAAGTTGAGAACACAGCCTTGTAAGGATACTCTGTCATCTGTACTTAGCATCCTAGCCCTTCCTCAGCTGTCCTGGACCCAAGGTCCTTGGGAAAAGGGCTGCCTGAGGGGACCATGTTTTTATTTCCCCTAAAAAAGGTTTAGGGGAATTCAGGGGTCACTTCATCCCAAACTGGTGGTAGAGGATAAAAGCTGAAGAATTCCTTTAACAGGAAACTGGGGTGGGGGACAGTTCTATCCCCACCTGTCTCTGAAGCTGTAGGACAGTGACTTTGTGAGAAGTTGAATTTCAAAGACTAATTAGGTTTCTCCATGATCGCCTTTGTAACCATTATGATACCTTGGGTCTATAAAGCTGAGTTTAAAGCCTTCCCCAATTCAATAAAAAAATGAAAGAAGGGGGCTTGAAGTTCTAATGATTTGGCAAACACAGTAATCTGTAGGAGTAAATGGTTTCCCACTCAGAATTCTAGGGAGGAAGCCGACTCGGAACAGCTTCATTTGGGATGACCAGTTCTTCTCTGCCAGTTATAGTTTAATGAGTGCTATTAATCAGGAGCTTGGAACTCTTTCCAGGGTGACAGCGGTGTCCCTCCCTCTCCATCTGTCTTAAGGGAGGTCCTTGGGGTGGGGTCTTCTTCACTGGAAGCATTCTCTACCAGACTCTTTGCCTTGTGGATGTTTTTATTTAAACTTATACTCAGTATCTTCTCTGAGCACTCTCAGTCCTCATGTTACACAGTTAAAGCTATTCTTTGTCTTCAATATCAATGCTTTAGGGATGCTCTAACATTTCCCAGATCTGTATGTTTTGACAAATACAAATGCTTTCCTATTATGGAGCTGACTGGAAAGATCAAAGTGATTTTTGAGTGTGTGCTCATTTTTGAAGGTGAGAATCCCTGCTTGCTGAGCATGTGACTTCCTCTTCTGGGCATGGGACTCCCCAGGCACTGATCGATACTTCTCCAAGACACGCACTCTTACCTGCCTAGCTGGTATCAGGCACTCATGCCTGTTTTCTAGTGGAGGCTAGTGGAGGTGGATGGAGGTGAGGGTTGACCGACCCGGTTGATTTACTGGGGGAGCACCAAAGTGAGAGTTGTCTGATCTTGTGGGTCACTGGTTCCTTGTGTATATGAAATGCTCTTGGTATTGTAAATGTTTTGTAGCCCTTCCAACTGTTTCCTTACTGATGAGGTCAGTTTAATAAATCCAATCCCATCTGCTTTCATACCTTCTAGAATTTCTCTGATCCATGTTCTCTTTCTTCTTTTCCAGTGAGATTATGCAACTGTATGTGTATCTGTGAATACAAACATATATGTGTATGTGTGTATGCTTCTCTCTCTCTTTCCTTTCCTTTTTCCTTTCTTTCTTTCTTTTTTTTGAAACAGGGTCTCACTCTCAGGCTGATCTTCTATTATGTCAACCCTGCCCCAGTCTCCTAAGAGCTGAGGTTACAGACATGTACTACTTGTACATGTACACCTGGCTTGTATGCATTAATTTCTTTCTTTAAAATTTTTAAATTACTGTGGGCTGGAGAAATGGCTCAGTACCTAAGAGCACTAGCTGCTCTTACAGAGAACTGAGGTTCAATTCCCAGCACCCACGTGGTGGCTGACATTGTCCATAACTCCAGTTCCAGGGATTCGACACCCTCTTCTGCCTCGGTGGGCATCACACAATCTGGGTACACTTACATACATACTAGGCAATGCACTAAAATACACATAAAATAAAAAGTTTTTAAATTATATTTTAGTGTGTGTGTGTGTGTTCACATGTGTGGGCATGTGTTTGTCATGATGTAGTGTATATGTGGAGGTTGGAGGACAACTTGTGGGAGCTGATTCTCTCCTTCCACCACGTGTATCCTGAGGATCAAACGTAGATGGTCAGGCTCTGTGGCAAGCACCTTTACTTGCTGAACCATTTTACCTGCATTGGTTTCTTACATCTTTCATTCCTAGGGTTTGCAGTTCCTAGGGAAGTCAAGTGGCTTCCTTCTTTGCATTCCCAGTTAACAGTCCATGGTCATCAGTGCTATTTATAAAGAACTTCTGAACTAGAGGAGAAATCATAGCAAATTATTGTTACTTAGAAGACTGGGAGGCTGACCAGATGTTTCCACAAATCTCTCTTAGCTACCTGTTAAAAGTTAAAGCTTCCTTTTTCAAACCAAATCTTACCTGGAACCTTGGTAAGGAACCTTAACCCTGAGTGATCTCTTTAGACCCTCTGGAGCTAATAAGGCATTTCAAGGATGAGAGCATAGTAATTATATCTACTAGGGATGTGGAGTCAGGTGTTGACAGTGGAGACTTAACATTGGTTAGGATGGAAGGCCAAAACAGTGGACAGTGACCCCTGTAGAGGGAGTACTTGTAAAGGGCCAAAGGTGTGACTGAGTTAAAGGTTTTTTATTTTCTTATTACACACATACATGTGTATATGTGTGTGTGTGTGTGTATATATATATATATATATGTATATATGTATGTATATACATATGTAAACTCGCTCATGCATGCCTGTAATGGAGACCAGAGGTTGATGGTGAGTATCTTCCTCTATTGCTCTCCACCCTCCACCTTATTTTTGGAGACAGGGTATCTCACTGAATCTGTGAGATACCAGTGATCCCCTTAGATCCACATGTTTCTGCTTGCCTGGCATTGGGGTTACAGGCACATGTTACCATGCCCAGTTTTTACATGGAGATTCCAACTCAGGTCCCCATGCTTTCACAGCAAACACTTGTCCATGGGGGCCATTGACCTAGCCCTGTAGAATAGTTTTTAGTTCTAAGATACACTTCTAATTGTTTCACCAGCCTTATGTTATAAACATGAGAGAACAGTTGTTGATCCTGTTAGTCAACTCCTGTCTTTGCCCTGAATCCCTAATTGCTCAGAGCCCTCCTGGATGCAGCCTAGGTCTCCTGATTTGTGGCAGCTCCACATTTACTAATGAGAGCAGGAAAAAGAGAAAACTGTAGTCAGGTGCTGGGCAGGAGGCTCTTGGGGCAACCCTGGCTCCTACACAATCCCCAACAGGATGCTAGGATCCCCTTAAAAATCATCAAAGCTCAGGGATCATCTCCCACAAAAACCCAACGAAGAAGAAGCCATAGGATTGGGACCCAGTGAGCCTGCTGTGTATTCGCACTGCTCCCTGCTGGCTTTATTGTGGCATAGTCTGCTGCCATTGGGAGAATGGAGAAAGAAAATGAAGTTTAGACCTGACATATTTAGCCCTGTAAACTCTAAGGGCCTGTACAACAGCAATCCCTGTAAGAGTCCTGCTCTTTCACTAATGAGGTAGAGGAAGGACAATAAAATATTCTTGAAAGTCACAGGAAGGGGAACAAAGAAGCATGAGTTTATGGCAACCATTTGGTCCCTATAATAGCTTCCTTTTGGAGACATTTAGCACAAGGCCCCACTGGAGCAGGTTATGAGCTGGAAGGTTACAGCTGTGCATTTCTTGTAACCCTTCAGAAGCTGGGGACAGCAGATTCTAGAAGCCATTCATCCAAGTGTGGGTGGAGAGATGGCCCTAGCTTTGGAGAACCTCTCTATGGGGCTGGCCACTGCCTGGAGCCTCGAGTTCACCTGGTGACTTTGGAGTGGGCCAGTGCTGCCTGGTTGTGTGACAAAGGCTCCTTGAAGAAGTGTGTGCCTTTGTCTTAATTCAAGCCTGTTAGGAGAAGAGATAGAGATTCACCTAAGGAGTGCCCTGGATCTTCTCTGCTCCCACTTCTGGGGTAGGGAGAACACAGCCCTAATGCTGAGGAAACTCAGTACAGTTGGATCTGGAAACTTTTAGGATCCCTGGATTTTGCAGGCTCTCCATTTAAGGGGAGTACTCCCAAGAGGAAGCATTGCCCTATTTGGGAGTCTGCCAGGATTGCAGAATATAAGGCTTCACTCAGATCTGCTGAATCAGAACTTGCATTTTAAACAAGACTCCCAGGGGATTGTACATTCAAGAACCCATCAAAGCTTCTAATGCAGTGGCTTACAAACTCTGCCCACTGGTAGTCTCTGGCTGGGGAGCTTTAAAGAATTTTCTCTGGCTTGACCATAGTCTCTTCTCAGATAGATATATATGTTACACAGGGTCTCACGTAGCCCAGGTTGGTCTCAAAACTGATATGTAACTGAAAATGACCTCAGAGCTCCTCAGCAACTCAAATTTGCACTGTTTATGCTCTGTGTGGACATATGGAGGGGAGGATATGGAAAAACCCACTCCAACAAGTATCAGAATGTAAGGACTTAATAAAGACAAACTTTGCATTGAGAAAAGAGGAGAGACAAGTGGGCCTACTGGAGCCTGGTTCCTCCCATCAGAAGCTCTCCTGGCAGTGTCTACAGGCTGAATGTCCTAGAATAAGAGCAGATTCCTGCCTGAGGTCTTGGACAGAACTAACCCTGCTAGCAGGCAGGGCATGCATAGGGAAGCACAGCTTGTGGGTTCTCCATATAAAGAAGGAAAAGATTAGGATTAAGATTTGATGGTGCCCCCGAGCAGTACCCTAGCTTTTCCAAGTTTTTAGTAACTATATACCCAGGCTTTTATCTGCTTTGCCCTTGGGCCCCTCAGTTTTTGAGGCTCTGGTATGGAGCTGCACCAGGGGAAATTTCTCTTGTAGTTCTATACTGTTCTGGGAGAACCAAGTGGACAAAGCTAAAAACCACTGCCAAAAATGAAATAAACTCTATGAAAAATATTAATCGAGCATCTCAATTGCCGTTCATTAACTAAATAAAGACTTTTTCTGTATCCCAGACTGGCCTTGAACTCACAGCAACCCTCCTGCTTCAGCTTCCTGAATGCTACAATTAAAGTCATGTGCCACCTTGCCAAGCTTAAGTAATTTTTTAAAAGACATTTTATTATTTTTATGTCTATGAGTGTACTGCCTGCATGTATATAAGTACACCCATGTCATGCAGTGCCCTAGGTAGTCAGAAGAGGGTGTCAGATCCTCCATAATGGGAGGGTTGTTAGCTGGGAACTGAACCCTGGTCCTCTGCAAGAGCAGCCAGTGTAACCACTGACCAATCTTTCTAGCCCCAGAATTTTTATTCTTATCTTATTGATTAAAATCTAAAATCCGCTGAATATGGTCAAAACATTGTATGTATGAAAATTTCAAAGAATCGATTAAAAGCTGGATGTGCTGGTGCACACCTTTACTAGAACTGGGAAGGCAGAGGCAGGTAGATCTCTGTGAGGCAAGCTATGTCTACATAGGGAGTTCCAGGCTAGCCAGGGCTATAAAATGAGTCATTTCTAAACAACAAAAAACAAACAAACAAACAAACAAACAAACAAAACCCCATTTTTTTCCCCTTAAATTAAAATCTGGAGGCCAGAGAGAGGACTCAGTGGTTAGGAGCACTGGCTGCTCTTGAAGAGGACTCAGGTTTGATTCCCAGCAGTGGCTAAAAACCATCCACAACTCCAGTTATTTAGGGGAATCCGATGCTTTCTTCTGACCTCCACAGGCATTGTACAACATGGGTGCATATATATACATGTAGGCAATACACTCATACACATAACATTTTTTAAAAATTTAAATCTGGCAGGTGGAGAGGTAGCTCAGTGGTTAAGTGCACTTACTGTCTTGCTGAGGACCCAGGTTTGGCTCCAGCACCCACATGTTGGCTACAACCTTCTGAACTCCAATTCCAAGGGATCAGAACCTTCTGGCCTCCATGGGCATTGCGTGCATGTGATGCACTTAAATATATGCAGGGAAAACATACACATAAAATAAAAATGTTAAAAAAAAATGAAAGGCTAGGAAGTAGCTAACATTGGACCTTGCTTCTGAATCCATTTGATTCTGTTACGACACATGCTTTGCTTTAATATTGGCCTTGTTTATTTCTTGGAGTGGGTGAGATACAGCCAGGAGAAGGGAAGAGGAATAATGATGGGAAAATTTCATTTATGCCAGAAAAAAATTCCCAATCATAAGATAAAGGAGGAAATAAAATTTTTGCAAATTATTTTTATGCATATGAGTGTTTTGCATATATATATGTGAACCACATTTCCACAATGCCTGTGGAAATCACAAAATGGTGTTGACTCTCCTGGCACATGGTTGTAAGCCACTATGTGAGTGCTGGGAACCAAATCCTGGTCCTCTACAAAAGCAGCCAGTGCTCTTAACTTCTAAACCATCTCTCCAGCCCCTAAGGAAGAAAAAAATTCCAGAGGAAACTAATGGATGTTTGGTAGGGATACTGGGTAACTTCAACTATAGGATCAGAAAGAAGTTCCCAGTAGCATAGAGCCAGAAGGGGTATTTGTCTTCTCTGGGAAGAGGTTTGGCAATTTAACTGCCTGTAATGTCTTTTAAGCACTCAAAATAATGGGGACCTTCCTGTAAGTTGCTCTAGGGATGCTCCAAAGAGAAATGAAGGTGATGGGAAGCTACTGTCTGGAGGGCCATCCAATTCGATATTGAGTCCTTGCCATGGAAAAATGTTTCCTATAGGATAAATGAATATGGGAACTTGTGCTGCCTGTGACCACAAAAGTCAGGAGCAGAAAGAAGAATTGACTCTTTAAGTTATGCCTTATTCAGAGGGCTGGTTCTCTGACAAGGAAGCAGATTTAATATCTATTGGTTGATTGGTTGACTGTAGAGGGTACACATGGATCAGATTTAATGTCTTTAAAACACTGGCCTTACATCTCATTTCTAGCTGTTAGGCTTTGTCAGACTTGGAGGAGGAATAGTTATTCCAGAGCTTAACTGTGCCCCTCTGATGAGGTCAGCATATTTCTGAGATTTTTTTTTTTGCATCCTCCCTTCATTTTCTGCATATTTGGCGCTTAGGCATTTCTTGAAACACTGAGTCTAGTTAGTGTTTTCTGGTATCGACCTTGTGCTTCCACAGGGTATTTAAGCTGTGTACGTGTGGTTAACAAGAACAAACTGTTAACAGTTCATAAGTGTTAAGCTAATAATAACATGCAGCTTCCTTTCTGCAATATAGAGTACAAATGTGTCTTTATAATACAGAATATAAAGTGCCACCATCTGTGTCTTCTGACTCTTATCAATAGGACCGGGGCTGAAGAGCCTATTTGTGAAAGGTATTAAGAAAAATGCATTCATTTGTGCTTAGCACAAATGCTGTGCTGTTGGTACTGACTCTCTTAACATTCTGGATCTGAATCTTTCCCTTTTTAAAAATACTTTTTTTTTGGTGCTGGGGACTGAAGCCAGGTGTGCCGACTGAGCAAGCACCATACAGTGAACCCCGTACGCAGGATTTACAAGCTGGCTGTCTTAGATCAAGATAGTGTGGCTGTTTTGTAGGTGACAGGAAATGGGGAATTTTAAATTTTGATATTGGGCATGCTTAGGTCTTTTTAGCTCATACCTCCCAAAGCCAACATTCCCAACTCTGTTTAGCTTAGCAAAGGCTTTACATGTAATTGGAGGGAGGAGGGCTCCAAGTGTAGGGCTCTTGGAGGTGGTACAGCTCTCCCTGCTGAGCAAGTGTTTGGTGCTGGAAGACCCTTCATTTGGATTTGACAGATCCAAAGAAGAAAACATTACCACCAAGCTGAGGGGAGTGGTGCACATCTGTGATCCCAGCACTGTGATCCCAGCACTTGGGGGTAGAGGCAGGAGGGTGAGTTGAGGGTTACATGGTGAGTTTGAGGCAAACCTAGGTTACATGAGACCCTGTCTCAAGAAAACAAAACAAAAGGATGGATGGACTAGGTCAGGCAAACCAACCCAATATAACCTTGACTTAGGAGGTCCTCACCTGGGTTTTTTGAAGGTTTTTTTTTTTTTTCTCAAACTTAAAAAAAAAAGTTTATTTTTATGTGTATGTGTGTTTTGCTTGCATGTAAGTATATCTGTGCATGCATTGTCCAAGGAAACCAGAAGAGTGTATCCCCTGGAACTGGAGTTACAAACAGTTGTTAGCTGCTATGTGGGTGCTGGGAATTGAACCCGGGTCCTTAGTAAGAGCAGCCAGTGCTCTTAACCACTGAGCAATCTCTCCATCCCCTGTTTTCAAAGGTTATTGAAAAAGCATTCAAGCTACATAGGGCAAGCACCATTTCACCTTGCCTTGCATTTTGTTTATATTCCTCACTTAGGAAGTGAGCATTTAAAAACTGCTGCTGCCTCTCTTTCGATTCTTGCCTTGCTTGCCTAGAGAGGATGGGCTTGTACATGCTGGTCACGTCTGATCCTTGTTTGCAAGGCTGGTTTCACATTATTCATGGGGGAATGGGTGTTCTATACATTTCCACTAAGCCCCATGTTCTGATACAAACACAGGATAAACCCATGGTGTATGTGTGTGTGTGTGTGTGTGTGTGTAAGGGAGTGTGCACCAATGTGGACGCCAGAGGTCAATATTGGGTATCTTCTATTGCTCTCCACCATATTTTTTGAGACAGGGTCTCTCACTGAACCTGGAGCTTTCCCATTTAGCTAGACTGGCTGGCCAACAAGCCCCAGAGATCTGAACTCAGGTCCTCATATTTGCACAGCAAGCAATTTACCCACGGAGTCATCTCCTCAGTCCCAGATAAACCCTTTTATGCAGAAAATTCTTAGAGAAATCATACACAAGCACCGTGCATTTTCAGTCTTTATTTTTTTAAGTAAAGAAATTCCATTGAATCAAAGATAACAAAATTACAGTTTTTGTTTGCAATGATCTTTGTTCACCACCACATAAAGTCAAAGTAGAATCAAAAGTAATGTGAGAACATAAAGTAATTAAGGACACCATTGTTTAGTATAATTTCTTAATAAAGGTAAATATCCTCATATTTAGAAAAAAATTGCATTGCTAGTTGCAAATCTGAAACACCTCAGTACTAGAGGATTCTGGATTTCCCCCTAAAGACTCAGAAGCACAGAGGCTTTCAGAGTACAAACTCAAAAGTACAGTATTTCCAGGGCAGCATTTGAAGTTTCAGAAAACCCAAAGAGAACAAAATGAAAACAAACTAGAATCAGGAATGTGAAAGTGATGGTTCTCAAAAATCAATCTGGAAGCAGATCTGCCAACATAAGATCGTGGTCGGTTGGAATCTAACCAGGAAAAGGAGGGTGGCAAACCGGCCCCTCCTCTACCCCGGCCCTGGTGTCACTAAGGCAGCTGTAGTGGCAGAAAGAAGTTGAAAGCTCAGGTACAGTGAAGGTCTTCCTGAGGCAGTGGGAGAGACTCAGATCACCTGGGACAGGTGTGGAGAGGTGACAGGATTCTATGCAGGCTTGTGCTTTAGGAAAACTAAAAAGGCCAAAATGAAGACCAGAGTGAACTTAGCTCCTATGACCAGGAGTGGGGTTTCCTCATGAGTGGCCTAGGAGAGCAGTGGTTGGTGCTGGGGACCAAGGAAGTTGGCAATTATTCTAGGTGACTGTCAGCTGCTGCATGTGTGTGGTCTTGGAGGAGAATGCCCATTGAAACTAAGGATATTTCTGCAGGTGCTAGAAGTAACCATCCCAATTTATGGCAATAAAGGATTTCTTGGCTAAGGGGGGACCAGAATGCGGAGAAGATGGGTTATGGATTTTAATACTAATTGACAGGAGTCTAGTTAAAAGCTGAGAATTTCATGAAACTCAGGATGTCAGACTTAGTCCTCAAGCTTGAACTTAAACTTACTTATTAGGTATACATGAAAGATCTACCCACATACAAGCTAGGAAAAACATGGTGGACAGATTCTTCCAAAGGGGGGTAGCTGTCTACATTCTGGACATCTAAGGATGGTTGGCCACCTGAACTCTGTGGCCTGTAGCACCTGGCAGCAGCAGTTAGCTACAGGTTGAAGGAGTAGCCTTTGCTCTGAATGCCATTCTGGTTCCCTCTGCCAGCCAGGGCCTGTTCCCATGTCCTCAGATGAAAATATCCTTTAGAAAAAGCAATCCTAGTTTACAAAGAAGGGCTATTGGCTTTTGCTTAGATAATAGAGGTGGGAGAAAACCTAACCCTCAGTTGCTAAATGCCACATGCAGGCCGTGAGTGATCCAAAGTGGCTTTGAAAGAAAGGCCAAGGAGACAGGTGCTGGGGCTGTTCCAGATCATGTTGTGGGGGGTGGGGGGTGAAGAACGGGAACATGATGTCATAAGAAGCCTCTAAGACACCTGATGAAATTCTCTGGTCAAACTTTCATAGTAGAAGAGTTTGAATTCCTATGCCAGAATGCTGCCATAGCAGGAGATATTTTAGAGGCAAGTTAAGGCTTTCTGGGTAAGAAAAACAATTCTAGATGCTCCTGTGACAGAATACTAAAGTGAAATGCTTCCTAAGACCTCTCCTGCATGCCTAAAGGAAAAACCCATGAGTTCCTTCAGCTCCACATGATTTTAAAAAAAAAAACTAAGTTGGAATTAGGGCCACAGGAAAAGAAAAGTCTCTCACATCTCTGACACCTGCTTCCCCAGCAAACACAAACAAGAACACATGTATTATTACTCTGGTGCTGGAAAAATCTATCTCAAGTTATCCAGCTACAAAGAGAGCTTTCAGATGCTAGCCATGAAAGCTCAGCTACCCAGCAAGTTCAAATGAGTGGAGACTGGGTTGAGAATGAGAGCACAAGCAGGATGGACTTCTGTGCTGGCAATTCCCCATGCTCCACCTGGTCACACTAAATGCTGGAGATGCCATCTCCATCCCACTGGCCCTTATCTGCCACAGTCACAAGACCACTCTCAGAGTAGCACAGGAACTTGCTCTAGCAGTAGAGACAAGTAAATGAGGCCAAAGACGTGGCTTTGGATGCTATCCAAGGCCCTAACTAGAAAAAGCTGAATATACAAACTCCCCCTCCCTAAGTCTTCTTGAGATGAGCCTAGGGCTGTGACCCACCTACCTTCAAGGGCCTTAGAGGCCAAGTTCAGAAAAATAGCAGTGGTTGGGCCAATGATACACAAGTGGATGGAGCAGTCCTAGAAATGACCGAGGATGAGGTAAGAGGCTTGGTGAAGTGACTTGCCCACGTGATCAATAGGAGTCAGAGCAAGTGGGGATGAGAAGACAGGCCTTCCAGACCCTGGCTCCTTAACACCATGCGAATAAAGGACCACTGCCCTTTCAGGTCTATTTAGTAAATCCTAAGTTTCCCTATAACATGCAATAGAAGTTAAAAGAATATAGTACAATAACCCTTCCGTCTTCATTCTGCCCTGAAATCAATGGTGCAAAGTCACTACAGGAAAGAAAGGGTTTTCTTCAAGTCTGTGAAATTTTCTGCCAACAGAAATGCAGTCTTAACACCGTTTTTAAAGACAGGTAACCCTAATTTGTCTGGAATCAGTATCTTCAAATTATGTGGGAGGCAGAGAATACAAATGGAGGATATAGATGCTTTCCCCCTTGGTTTTTAATGTTATTTTTGCCATAGACTGTCTAAATCTATGCAGTTTACATTCTTGATTTTAAAACAGAATATTCAAACACTCTCTAAAATGCCAGCCTTGTTTTAGTCCAAATACTTCCTTATATAGTAAGAGGACAATTCACATCATTATCAGAAATTAATGACTTTGGGAAGAAAAGCAAGGAAGCCCGGAGAAAGGAGAGAGGAGGAAGAAGATGACCCACATACAGAGTAGCTCCCTCATTTATCAGGCAAGTTGGCATCGATACACTCAGTACCTCTGTGCTCATTCAGGGTCAAACAAAAATTTCCTGTAAGATGGCCATGGCTATGTTCTCATTCCCATGCCCAAGAGCCTGAAGCTCAGATAAAGAGCTTCAGTTGATTTCATGTGAACCAAAATGAAATGTCAGTGCCATTCAGAGCCACACACTAAGGCGCTTTCAGCTGGGACATGTCCCTCCCCCAGTCATGGGGGGGTGGAGTTCCGGTAGTGTGGGCAACAAAGGCCTGCCTCTCCTCTGTGGGCCTCCAGGATGGCTGTGCAGATCAGGATCCAAGGACAGTCTCCCACCTCCTTCCAAGAGTGACAACAGGGCTGACATATCCCTGGGGTAGTCTCCAGGGCATTTCTTTGTCAGTATGGGGAAAAATGTGGTCTCAGATGAGTAGAGCCCCTTGTCTTATGGGATGGTGACAACTCTATTACCTTATTGCTTGATTTAGCTATTTTTATAAAAAGTCTTGAGGAATGACAGCAGTGGCAGGAACTATGTGAATCTTCTAGATCATAGCTGCAGTTGTGTGGAGGGAAAATTGACAGAGAAGGACGAGCTTCCAAATTGAGGAATGAATAATAAAGTGCCAGTGTGTGCTAAAAAGCATGAAAAAGAAATGCAATGGAGAAATGACAACCTGGGAGGGGAGGGAACGACAGTGATAGAATTTGGTATGAGAAATTATACTAATGCAAAGTTGAGACCACAGACATCTCAGTCTCTTGAAAGTGTGGCCATTTATGATGTTGTTGGGACGATCTGGTGATTGTCAGAAAACAATTTCCCCAGCTTACAGACATTACTGTCACAGTCACTTGGACCAATGCCCAAGCTATATTCCACCTGTGGCCCTGAGGGTTGGCATTCAGGTGTTTAGGTGACTCCCTTAAACATCCACACAGACCTACTACTATATTCCAGTATGTCCTGGAGTCAAAGGAGATGAAGCAGAGAGAGAAAAAATAAAAGCATCGACGCAATTCATCCATTGTTCGGTTTAGTTCCAGATAGCAACTGCTGATTTTTGAAAGTGCAGGTTTTTAGAAATTCAAGTACCACAGGATTCCAGAAGGGGAGTACTTGAACTCTAGAGTGATATGTCCATTGAGGAGATATTGGGAAAGATCTATCCAACAGACAACACACAGAGGCTGTTTAATTACAACGCTGCTTTTTAAATAACAACCTCTTCTTTCAGCTCGAAATGTATCTCTTCAAACTCAAATCCAATTTTTAATTGTTTGGTATCAAAACCCAGAGTCAAAGACAGGATAAAAACCTAAAAATACAAGTGAATGCCCAAGAACCCCAAATCTCTTTATATGAAGTAGGGGAGAAGGAACTGCAAATAATGACATCTGCATGCTCAGCCTGGGAGAAGGCTCCCGGGCCTCCCTGGAGGAATGTTCTCTCAAACCTCAGTATACTGAGTTTGTCATTGAACTTCAGAACTGGTAGTCATCTCGCCAATCTATCTGGCCCACGTCCCCCATTTCACAGAGGAAGAAAGTCAAGTCCAAAAGACTTATCCAGGGTCATATAGCTGGTGAGAAGCAGAAACAGGGCTTAGCCCAAAAGCGCTTTCCCGCCCAGAGTGTTCTCGGGGGATACCAGACTTAGATCACATGAGGGCAGCCACACAACAGGCCATGAGGCCCCTGGGAGCAAAGAGATTCTGTAGATTGTGTCAATGAAATGAGCCACCAAGATGTTCCTATCTAAAGGTGCTGTAGAGTTCAGTGTTTACCTCAGTTCGCTGGGTGATGAGACTCCCTTGGGGCACTTGTCAAAAATTAAAATCCCCAGACCCCTTCCCAGACCCACTAAGTCAGCCTTTCCTAAGGGAGGGCCCTGGGAGGCTGAATTTTAAACAAATGCCCCACGCGACTCTCAGCAGCAGCAAGATTTGAGGAAACCATCTTGGGAGATGGTAAGGGAGAAAACTCGGCTTGCAACTCAAGGAATCTCCTCTGTTTCAGAGGTGAAACTAAGGTTGGGGAGGCCTTAGGCTCAGATTCCCAAGCTGAGTGGTTTCTTCAGCACTGGTTTGGGATGCTGAACTCTTGTGAGGGGCTTCATCAAGGAAATACAACCATCACAAAATGACATACGTCTTTCACTGTTCTCAGGGAAAGGTCTTTTGATTGGCAAAGCAAAACTGCTGTTCAGACACATTTTTTAATAGGGAAATTAGATGTAATTGGCTTAAAAGCAATCAGATGCTGAAACTGGACAGGAGGATGAGAATCCTGTCACTTGTCACCATGGCTAACAATGCAACAGAGAAAACCTGTAACTAAGCACAAAAATAGCCTGGAGCTCCCAGGGAGAGCTGCCTACTTGAGACAGGTGCATGGTGGGTAGCCCCCGCTGATGGTGTGAGGTCAGGTCCAGGTCACTGAGGGAGATGGGAGACCTGAAACCATCCGTCAAGGGGATGCGGGTTCCAGAGGAGGACCACTGGAGCACGCTGGGGAGTCCAGAGGCCTTAATCTAACTCAGCCTCCACTTGCTCTGTGTCAGAGCACTGTGACTTGTTCCGTTCCCAGTGGCAAATGGCATTGGCGTACTCCACCACCAGCTTATCCATCCATGTCAGGGGCTCAGGGAACAGCACGGAGCCCTCAAAGAAGCCCAGATGGCCCCCATGCAGAGGCAGCACGAACATGACATTCTCCCGTTTCTCTGTAGGGAACAGGCATTTGAGTTAGATGCAGGGCAGGAAGAAAAGGTGAGCTTCCTCAGAGGGATGAGTCACCTCCGTGGGTATCTAACCTCTGCTTATACTACAGTCATTGTGCAAGTGGGCAGGCAAGTCCATGGGGCCCCATCAGTTTGGAATTCAGCTTGGCTTTGGTGTTAAATGGGCACCAAAAGGGCTAGGGATATAGTTCAATAGTACAACACTTTCGAAGCATATGTAAGCATAGGGTTCAACCCCTAGCACTGCCAAAAGAAATAAACCCAATTCACAGAATGGTCACCATCTCCGGAGCTCCTTGGAACTCATCTTAAAACATCCTAAATCCAAGCTATCTTCCAACTCCCAGGCTGATGAAGTCATAATCTTGGGGGTGATAGAAGAGGGACTGTATGTATCTTGATTACTCTTGATATCTTATTAAAATGCAGATACTGATTAGATAACCTGAGGGTGGGTAGGCCTGGAGTGAGAATCAGAGTACTATTTACTAGAGAACAAGGAGAATTCAGTACAGTCAATGACTTTTTATGCCAAGTATTAATCTTGTAGTCTGAGGCTTAAGCTGCAAGTTGTGCTAAGGGATGCCCAGGCTTTCAATGCTGCATGCTAAATGGCTATGCTGAGAGTTGATAAATTGAAGCTTGACTTTTACTAGTCTATGTTTAGACTGGTTCTAGGCGCTACTGAAGAAGTGTGTAAAAAGCTAGCCAAGTCCAATAGGAAGTATGCCTCCCCTAGGGGGATTCCTGATCAGGCTCTTTGCTGGCTCTCAGGGTTCCTTTCCTGTCTCACTCCCTTTATTTTTCCTTTCCAGTTGCTTTTTTTTTTTTTTTTCCATTTCTGTGGGACATTAGCCTTGTAAATGTTAGAGGCCCAGAAGGAAATAAGTGCTGTGGCTTACTCCCAGGGCTGTGCACATGGCTGAGGGGGCTGGCACATGTACAGGGAGCCTGTGCTGGCTGGGGTTGATGGAAGACAGCTTCTATTATGTAACGTGCCTCCTCCATACGCAGCTTTCATCCTGACCACAGTAACGGAGTTCAGGACGGTCCCCCTTTGCCTGCTATCTCCTTGCAGCTGGGGGTTAGAGTTTGTTCTTCCTTTTGGCTACTATGATTTATGCAAGAAGAAACATGATCACAGAAGACTGAGGAGGAGATGATGTTGTAGGAATCTGAGATTACAAACAAAGTAACTGTGGAGATCCTAGCCTTTCCTTTTGTCCCTCCTCTCTGCTTTCCTCTGTAGGTCTGACCCAACATGGAATGTGACTGTGCCTCGTTTCCATAAGCAACATTCCCTAGCATTTCAATTGCTTATATTCTTACCTCAAGGCATGTAGAGGCCATCATCAAAAGCAGCAGAACTGTCTATTTTTGTTTGTTTTGCTTTTCACAACAAATTTTAAGTCTAAAATATCTCTTTGAGCTAAGCTTTCCTATTTAATGGAACCACAGCCCTCAGCTGATACTGTTCCAGAATATAATCCTGGTAATCAAGGATGGTCCTGTCTCCTGCACTAAGATGAAAATCTACAAGGTTCTGCCCAAAGCCTTTTGCAGTCAGGACTGTCACCCTGCCTCAAGTTACCCTCCTTCCAAGAGGCTAGTCACCAGAAGCTGACAGTGCAGTGAAGGTGACAATTTACCATGGCAGTCTGGGGATACAGTAGGAAGAAACACTCACCTGAGAGCGACTTTGGAATGGTTAGAAGACTTTCATGCACCAAGGGGTCATCAGCTGCGTTAACCAGCATGAGAGGCACGTATATCTGTGGCAAGAGGGTAGAGCAGAGTTCACCTGTCCACTCCCTAGCAGACATGCCTCTGAAACACGGCTCAGCTTCATTTTCACTGGTAGTGAGGAGTGACAAGTGCTGCTGTGATTGCCACATGGCAGTAATTATGTGCAGGAGTAAAGCTCCTGGTGTCTGAGGGGAACCAAGTGCTCTGAGGGAGACTGGCAGTGTGTAATAGCACTCACAGTCAAAGGATTTTCTAATGTTCTTCAGTGTTTCAGATTAGCCACATCTCTCAGAAAAGTGATTTCATCAGGAGTTCTATACACATTCTTTCAGTTTATACCTTGGAGAGTAAAAGTGAAGTGGACTCCACTCCAAAGAGACCTTCTAGAAGAATCTGAAGGATGAAAACAGGATTGGGAGCCAGGTATGCATACTTATACTTCTAGCACCTGGGAGGCTGATGCAAAAAGATTTTGAGTTTAAGCCTATCTCAGAATATATAGCAAGACCCAATCTCAAAGAACCAAGGGTTAGAGATGTAGCTCAGTTGCAAAGCACTTGGCTAGCAGAAGAGCCTAGGTTCAATACCTCCCAACAATAAAACCAAAAAGGAGCGGGCTGGTGGATATCAGGGGCTCTTGCCCAGGTTGTGTTCAATATTCACTTTAGCAAAAAGCTAATAGCACCCTTCCAATTTCTGGTGAAGGTGTGGACGGAGCACTCAGACCACCCTTAATTGCCATCCTGAGGTACTGAGTGGGTGTGTTCTCCTGGAGTTCTCTGACTCTACACAGCTCACATTTCTATAATGTCTTAAATTAAGATTCCCAAAGCTAGGGTGCTGACACTGACCTTGGCGGACTCATTGCTAACATCGCCACAGAACTGCAATTCACAATTATCCGTGCTAGCTAGGGACTAGTGGGCCAAACCAACAGACAGACAATGAGGGGGAAGAGCA
Source organism: Eospalax fontanierii (assembly GCA_035773235.1). NCBI lineage: Eukaryota > Metazoa > Chordata > Mammalia > Rodentia > Spalacidae > Eospalax > Eospalax fontanierii. The sequence continues at coordinate 147,201,462 of CM069524.1, read as the reverse complement.
ACCATACAGATGAGAGACTGGTATGGTGGTTCAAGAAAAAAAAGGCGGGGGGCTGTGCGGGCCACAAACTTAGTACACAGAAGCTTTATTACAGTTGCTAAAAGAACACAGATGCAAACTGGTCTACCTTTCTTTTTTCTTTCTGTTGTTTTTTTGAGACAGGGTCCACTGTGTAGCTCTGGCTGGCCTGGAACTACCTATGTAGACTAGGCTGGACTTGATTTCAGATATCTCCTGTCTCTGCCTCTCAAGTGCTAGAATTAAAGGCATGTACTGCCAAGACCAATCATCTTTCTTTAAAAAAAAATTATCCTCTGTGTGTGTGTGTGTGTGTGTGTGTGTGCGCGCGCGCGCGCGCACGTGCGTACACGCATGCTACAGCATATATGCTGTCACCTGTGAGGTCAGTTTTCTCCTTCCAGCATGTGGGTCCTAGGGATTGAACTCAGGACATCAGGCTTGGTGGCAGGCACATTCAGCTGTTGAGCCGTCTTCATGGCCTTAATTTTTTTGAGTCAGAATCTACATAGCCCTGGCTGGCTGGATACTTGCTATGTATCCCAACCTAGCCTCAAACTCATAACGATCCTCCTGCCTCAGCATCCTGGGTGCCTCTACTATAGGCATGTGCCACTGTGTCAGCACCAGTCTACCTTCCTTCCATCTTTTCTTTCTGAGATAGGGCTTTCCAGTAGCCCCAGCTAGTCTGGAACTTGCTATGTAGTCTAGGTTGGCTTTGAGCTCACAGACAGTGCTAGGATTAAAGGCATGTGCCACCACGCCTGGCTACCAGTTTACTTTTCAACAGGCAGGTTCCTCATCACTTTGATACAGAAATTTAACTAATTTGCTCTGTACTTGACAGATCATGGCAGAAACTTGGAGTTTAGTGCTAATTATCATGCTAATAAATAAATAATAACCTCAAAAAACAGAGCCAGTGTAGAAAAGAAACCTAGATGGATCTCGTGTGAAAAACTATGGTAGAAATCAGGCAGTATTATACTTACAAAGGAAATCTAAGAAAAAAATTAGATGTTGCAAGCAACTTTATAGACTTGGGAACAGCCTTGCCTGAGTGGCAGCTCTGGGATTAAAATACGGCAGTCATCAAGACACAGAGTTTGGTTCAATAAAAAGTCCAGGTAAAAATCTAGTGATTCTAGTCAGATTCTGGCTTTGCTCTGTCAGCAAATTTAGAAAGCACATTTGCTGTACTGTGGGCAAGGCTGGCTGGAGCAGCATTTATTCTGAGACAGGCCACCACTTACCCTGTGCAGGTACCTCATGCAGCTTTCTTCCTCATAATATTCCTTCAGGGAGTTATAACCATGGAACTTCCTGGAAAATACACACACACACACAGGTAAAACAATATTTGTTATTCCATTGAGTTAATTATTCTCTGGTTTCTGTACTAACTCATTCCAATGATAAAATATGCACAGGTAGTGATTTCACTACTGCTCTGGCTCCTGCATTAAAATACCAATGGCAGAGTCTGGGGTCAAGAGAATGCTTAGGCATCTGGATTCTAACCCAGACCCTGCCACTTTCTGGCTGGGTGAACTCAGGCAAATGCTCAAGTTCCCTGAGCCTTGGCTATTCCTTCGTAAAGTATATCAAAGGCAGGACTTCCTTGATGTGCTGTGAGATTTATAATGCTAAAGTGCTTACCCACAAAGGCACTAGTCTCAGTGTCACCTGAGGTAATTATCAGTGGTCATTATACCTTCTGAGGCTACATAAATCATATTATCACTCTGGACAGAGAAACTCAAATTCAAAGGCATGTGCTGGAACTTTCAAGAGTTATTCCTGATCACTGTGATTTGAAATGAAATACGAATTGGAAAGTAAGATATAAGCAGAGTTTGAAGTTACTAGTTCTGTCCGCTCTAGAAGCTGTGTTGTCTCGGACAAACTGTCACTTCATAAAACCTTTAGTGCTCTAGCCAGAAAGTCTTGCAGCTCTGCTCAGCACAGTGTTCTCAAAGGCCTGGCAAGTTCCGCCTGGAGCTCTGAGGCTAGAATTCTACCCTAGGCCAAAGGACCTTTGAATACTCTCTTTCTTCCTGACTCAGGGTAGGGCCTCTGGTTTCTGAGGGTGGATCTTTTCAGCTTTGACTCAAGTCTCCAAGATGTTCTGCCTTCCCCAGAGTGAAGATCTCTTCCACCTTCTCTAGCCTTCTTAGGTATCTGTCTGAAAATGCCAGACCATTAGGGACCCCTGGTCGGGGAGGAGACTATGTGCAGAGATCATGTCCAGGGCCTCTGTCCTTGTAAATTCAGTTTTCTGTGGTTTCCCAAAGCATTCCATTCCTCTAGTACTGCTGGTGACTCATTTGTGAGGAGGCTGCCCAAAATTGGGTGTGATTACAGAACTGTGATCACCTAATACTATCGATAAGGAATAACTTTACAAGAGTTGAAGGACATTCTTTTTGGGGTTTAAATTTAGAAGAAGAAAGGGAAATTTAAATTGTTTTAATCTTTTTGAGACAGGGTCTCTCTGTAGCCCAGCTGGCCTGGAACCCACTATGTAGATCAGGCTGGCCTTTAACTCACAGAGATTCACCTGCTTCTGCCTCCCAAGTGCTGGGATTAAAGACATGTGCTACCATGCCTGGCTAAAATATTATTTTTTAAAATTAAGTACTGCAGTAAGTCATATAATGTATCATAAAAGGAGGGGCATTACACATTTTTATCTTTAAGAAAATTTTATTCATTTATTTTTATTTTATGTGTATGAGTGTTTTGTCTGCATGTATGTAAGTGTATCCATGTATACAATGCCTGCAGAATTGTTAGCCTCCATGTAGGTGCTGGGAATTGAGCCTGGGTCCTCTGCAAGAGCAGCCAGTGCTCTTTAACTGCTAAGCCATCTTTCCAGCCCCTTATTTTTCATCTTTTAAACATACTAGCAATTCCAGTTTCTGTTTGCTTTGAAACTGTTAACAGGCACTGTTCAAGTTTATCTGGTGTAAAAAGGTTACTAAAGTTTCAGAAAGAAGAAAAATTGAGATCTTAAGCCCTCAGGTCACTGATCACCTATTGAGGGAACATCTGCTGGCTTTAGGCCATATCTAAAGTATCAAATGATTATAAAATTTGAAGGATGACTTTTATAATAACAGTGACAAGGTCAGAGACCAACTCTACCTTATGTAGTGAAGTTTCTGATCTCAATTACAAGGTTCTGGTACCAGCAAAGAAGACACTGTCAGGCTATAATCATAGGGGTCTAGATAGGGAAAGAATAAACCAGAGAAATGGACAGGCATTGCATCTTGCACTCAAAAAAGCATCTTTAGGCCCCCACAGGGAGCAGTTGCGTGTGTTTTGTTTGAAACACACAGGTTTCTGTTCATCTTTTGTTTTCTACCTTTGGTAGAGGCTTTGTCATCTAAGCATGCATAAGCATGTATGAGAAGTACTTCCTTTCCTCCACTGCAAGACAGATCTAGGTGGCACTGATCTTGTCCGGTGCTGAGGTTGGACAAGTAGCCCGCCTTATGAATGGGGACAACTAGGGTGGGCACACTTCACTCTACAGTGCAAGCTGCCTGTGCCACATGGGATGAATGGTCATATTCTACCCATTTTCCAAGAGATTAGAATTTTTGTGTGTTTGTGAAATCTTCTTTTAAGCACCAGACATTTACTTAAAAGAAGCCACTATGGCGAAGTGGTAGTTGCTAGGCAGAACTGACCTGCAGCCTCTAACCTGGCACCTGCCTACAGCTTTCCTTGGGGACCTACCTCATCACATTGTCATCAATCTGCATCAGAGATGTTGCTGTATAGAGCCGGCTCAGGTCCGTGTCTTCCAGGCTCTGGGGTTTCTTAACATGATCTCCAAAAAGAGCTTGTCTGGAATAAGACACAGAAGCAAACAGCAATGCAGAGGAGAAACCACCACAGTGGAGCCTGCTTCCCTGCCCACAGGCGGGCCAGTAGTGTCCTGTCACCATGGGACTGAGCAATACAGTAAATTAGACATACTGTCTTTCAGGTTTTTATTTTTTGGATTTTGTTTTCCTGTGGTATTAGAGACTGAAACTAGGGTCTTGAATGCTAGGCAAGCACTCTGACATGAGCTGTATACCCAGTTCTTATTAATTTTATTTTTGACATAGGCTTGCATGTAAGTCCAAACTAACTTCAAACTCCATATATAGCCAAGGCTAAGCTTGAACTCATAATCCTCCTACCTCTATCTCAAGCTCTGGGATTACAAGCATGTGCCATGCCTGGCTCCCTTCAGTCTTCAGAATGTCCTAGAAGGTGAGTTTGTGCTAGTGACTTCTAAATGGCTGCAGGAAAATGAACACCAAGACCTTATTTTCCTTTTCAGGGGCACTAAAATAAACGAAGATTGGGTTTCAAGATGGTCTAGAACCTTCACCACAGGGAAGAAGGACCCAGGAAGAGCTCTTTGGAGAGCGATGGGCAGTGGACCAAGTGCTGGGGACTTTTGTTTACACTGATATGGACACTGCCCGCTTTGGCAGTTTCTCTTTTCCTTTATGCACCTGGTGGAGGAGAGGAGACCCGAGATGGGCCTTAAGGACTAGAGATCATGTTAAGAAAGGAGGAAAGGAGATCCTTAAGGACTGGACTGGGCCCAGCGAGCAGATAAGAGAAAGGGCAGTACGCGGGGCACAGGCACTGTTAACGGTGCATCCTAGCTACAGGGGAAGGGAGGCACCAGGGAGGACAGAGAAGAAACAGTGATAAGCATAATTATAATACAATTATCACCGGTGTCCATGGCAGACACCCACTCCCTGGGTACTGCTTGAACTATGAGGGACTCAGCAGGTCTGTGAGGTAAACATGCAGAGGTCAGAGCCTCCAGCAGGCAGGTGCCAATGCTCTGCTCTGAACCTCTTGTCATGTGGCTGAACACTGAGGGCCAGCCAAGACCCAGTCCTGAGCCTGCACAGAAGCATTCTGGGGAAGATGGCCACCTCAGCAATGACAAGCCACCTCAGGATTGCTCTAATTGCTCTAAATGTCTTGTCTTACTGGGAGTTACCAAGGCAGAAAGTGACCTGTGAATTTGCAGCTGGGATGAATTTGCTCTGATCGAGTCTACCTAATACAGTCAGCAGAGTCTGCACCCAGTTTTCTTTCCCTCCTGGAAAAACAGGAGTCCTGGATTTTAGTGAGTCCTAAATGAGCCTAGGAAGGAATCAGCATCTCCTGAGACAGAATGGAAGGTTGTGGAAGGCTGCATACCTGTGTGACAGGATGATCTTCTTCATGTTGTCTGCCATGAGGAAGTTGTAGAAGCGCCGGCACTGGTCCCACTGCATGAAGGTCTCCTGGGCCCTGGAGGAACACAGCAAGAGTGAGGGACTGCAACAGGCTCCAGCACTGCCACATGGTGTTGAGTAGAGGGCACTTTCTGGCTATGGGCCTCTGCTCTGAATAACAGTTTTGAAGTGAAGTGTCCAAACATCTGTGGGAGAAGCTGCATGACCCTCTGAAGAGCCCTGGAGGCCTAGAAAGGAAGAGTTGGTAGTTAGTGGCACTCCTGACACCCTCCTGGCCTTCTGAGAGTTTGCTCCAATTAGTTAAAAAGTGGGTAGTGAAAAAATATGTGATGTGCTCATAAAGCACAGGCTGAAGCTTTACGTGGAGAATAACGCCACCTCCCAAGGTCAAAAGGCCATGGCATGCATGAGACCTCTCCACACTGCAGGTACAGAAACACAAGCCAGGTCACCACAGGTAGGACCCTGGCTGAGGCATGACACCAGCCTAACAGTCTTGCTTTTCAACTAGTGAGCTACAGCCTGCTGCCTCAACAGGCTCCTCCTCCCTCTGATCTTGAGACTCCTGCTGCCCCTGTCTCTGAAAGCCATGGTCTCTCAGAGGCCCAGTTTTCTCTTGATCTCATTCCTTTTCTCCTTGGCTGAGATCCTGACTGAGGGGTTTTCTTGCTTTCATCAGCACTTCTTCACACAAGGTTTGATCCCTGGAACCCACGGTGGAAGGAAAAACTGATTCTGGAAATTGACCTCTGACCTTATGAATGACTGAAAATTATTTGCCTTGCTGAAGAGTTAAAGATCAAAGACTGAAGAATCAGTCAATTTTTACTTGTTAGACTGCTGTGCTATGAGCCTCCACCATCATCTTAGGGACGGTAAGAGACCAAGCAGGTTATCTGGAACCACCACACACAGTCCACCAACAACCTCACTCAAGCAGTTCCTGTTGATGGCAAGTGCCAATGCTGTGGCATTTTTATGCAATGAGAGGAGGAAGGAGCCAGGAACCGGTAGTGTGGAAGACACGTTGGGACCTTGAGTTTGGTGATGGCATGAAGGTCTAAGGTGACCGGGTCTCACAGCATCACACTGCACAGGCCACTTCTTCTAATTCTTAGTTTCTTCATCTGTCCAATCATGAGGCTGAAGTAGAGAGTCCATTTCCACAGCTGAAGTATTTAGATGGCCCCAACGGAAGCCAGAGAGAGGGCATCTTAGAATACCCTGGAAGTGTTTCCACTCCTTCTGTTAACAGTGGTTAGAATTCTGCACACGGGTGATGTAGTGAGCGGCCAGCTAGCAATGGTGCTAAAAGTGGGCCTGGATGCTTACTTTTGGCTGGATGGGCCACACATCTCTGAAGATAGGAAGTGTCTGCCTGAGATCTTCAAACCCAGTGAAGGAGGTTTAAAGAGACTGGTGGTGGCGTGAAAACACTCACATGAAACCGTGTCAACCCAGGCTATCATGGTAGACCAATCTGAAGTATCAGAGGGGGATAAGGACAGAAGTGAGTCACGAGATTGCACGGGAAACTCTGAGGGGGTGGAAGAAAAGATGTTATGGTCTCAGCCATATGCCAATGGGCAGAGTACTCAAGGAGAACTGAACTCATGAGGGTACAGAAGATTCTAGAGGTGGAACCAGCAAGATATCTTAGCAGATAAAGTCACTAGCTGCTAAGCCTGTAACAACTGGCAAGTGTATGAATGAAACTCTAAGAGGTTTCAGAAGGGGAAGGGACTGAGTAGATGGAGGAAAGCACCTCAGATTCTAGTTTCCTAGATTCTGTCACCTTAGCTTGTGAACTGTAGTGATCATGTGCCTTTGCCAACAGCAGATGGCGCTACTGCAGCACAATGCAAAGAGACTTGTTCTAAGATTTCTGCATTCCAAGATGGACAGAAGGGAGCAGGGAAGGAGGGAGAGGAAGGAGGGAACAAATTTGTCCTAATCGTCCTATTTATAAAATCCAGTGCTCTCTGAACACTAGACTAGCATTTACAGTAAGTTCTCTACACTCGGGTTTGGAAGGGAATCCAGTGATTCACACATTATAGATAACAGGATACTGAAAATTAAACCAGCTGTAGGTGAAAGCAGAGAGGACCCCACAGCTCCAGGTTCTTCTGGGCCCTGCCACCTCAGATCTGGTAGAAGTCTGCTCCCTGAGTACCTTTTTCTTATCCCAGTGATTGGGCAGGCCGGGACTCTGGCTAGCTCTGGTTATAAGTGGCCATGAACCAGGAGTTGAATATTCTCCTTAAGCCAAGATAAAAGGAGTATACCTTTTTAGCGGGCTCCCAGAATGCCTACAGGAATGTTCCACACAGGACAAGGGGCTAATCTAATCCTAGCATGTCAGAGATTACAGTGACTGCTTCAGGTCTACAAGCCCATTGACTGCTCAACATGGCCAAGCACCAGAAGTCACCTATGAAATAGGTCCAAAAGGCAGATTTCTGGGCTTCCTCAATCAGAATCTCCACAAGCAGGGTTCCCTAAAACTGATTTTATTTCTAACACAATCCCCTCAAGTGATTCTTAATCTTATTATTACTATTGTGTGTGCATGATGACGATGATTTGTGTGGATGCACATGCCACAGCAAGCACGTGGCGATAAGAGGACAATCTGTGAAGCTGCTTCTCTCCTTTTACCTTTACGTGGGTTCAGATAATCAAACTCAGGTTGTCCAGCTTACCCAGCAAGTGTTTATACCCATTCAGCCACCTGACCAGCTCCCAGCCTCCTGTCCTCCTGCCAGTGATTCTCAGTTAAGTGAGACAGCCAGTAGTTCACCAGACTGGTCTTTATGATCCACTGATCTAGCCCATATTCCTCATTTTATAGTAACAAGAATGATATTAGCTGACAATCACATCCTAGAGGCCAGGCACTGTTCTGGGAACTTCATATACAGTTGATTCTCATAATGGCAAGATATGAAAATACTGTTTATTATTATCAACTCCATATTGCAGAAAAGGAAAACTGGAACACAGTCATTGGCCCTAGAACTCAGAAAAGGTTGTAGGGATGTTTTAAATGTCTATCTTGAGTATATTTGGGACCTTTTTTTTGGCCAGCTTTCTTTCTCATAGGCAGAGGTTGAATTGTGGACCCATAACTGCCTTTTGCATGGAACGCTGGCTTCAAGTTCCAGTACTATATGCCTTTGGAAGTAGCAAAAGTGAAAGACTCTTATAAACCATAAAGATAGTTTGGGGACAGAAGCAGAACAGGCCTTGCCTAGCATACACAAGGTCTTGGATTTGATCCTCAGCACTGAAGGAAGAAAAAAAAGCTAGAACCATAAAAGTTTTAATTTTACTTTTTTGGGTGCAAATTTAGGTCTCTCTGAGAGATCTTTGCTAATGAGTCATATTCATCTGTAATGTACCATAAGAAAAGATATTAACTAGGACTGGAGAGATGACTCAGTGGTTAAGAGCACTGGCTACTCTTGCAGAGGACCTGGGTTCAGTTACCAGCACCCACATGTAGCTAACAGCCACTCCAGTTCCAGGGGATCCTATGCCCTCTTCTGACTTTCAGGGGCAGTGCACAACATGGGTGCACTTACATACACTCAGGCAATATACCCATACATATAAAATAAAAATAATAAATAAAAACATTTTTTTAAAAAGAAAAGATTATCATGAAGGGTAAGAATGGGAAAACCTTGAATGCAACTAGAGTCTGGAGGGATGTGTGACTGTGTGTGTGTGGTGTGTGGTAACTTGAGAGACTGGAGACAGTGGTTATCCAGAGGGAAACCAGAGCACAAAACTCATCCAGTAGAGCTCCAGAGACTAAGGGGTGAAATCAACCTTTGCTCGGTAAACCAGCTCCTCTCGGAGGATGTCTGTGATGCCTGAGAGGTGAATCCTTCAGGTGAGGACAATGACGAGATGACGTCCACAGATTCCCTTCCAGATACCATCTGAAACTATCCTGCAAGAAGGACCACAATTCTGCCATATTCCTAATCATGAACAGATTAGTCATCTCACAGAGACTCCTTAAGGAAACAGCAGCTACTAGAGGGTCTCGATGATCCAGTTACAGATCTGATGAACAGTTAAGCGTCCCAGGCAGAACTGAGGACCTGAAGGAGGAAACAACGGGTGTGTGATGGAGAGGCTCACCTTAGTGCGCTGTAGCCCTGGCACACACTGACACAGCACAGAACCTTTTCCTGGTTTGCCTGAGTCTCCCCCAAGTATTTGCACACGATATTACCACCCAGGCTGAAGCCCACGACAACCAGCTGGGTCTGGGGATATGTCTTCTTGATGTAGTTCACCATGGCTCCAAACTCCCATGTGCAGCCTGTGGGCAAAAGATGAAGTCACTCAGTCATTTCAGATGCAACAAATGTTGGAGAAAATGTAAGCTGTAGGGTAACTAAAAGGTGCCAAGACACTGAATGAGAGATATACATGTGTCTCTGTTGTTGAGAAAGGACAAGAGACAGGAAGAGAGATACTACCTTTTGGCTATGTGAGTGAAATTTCCAGATGCCCCTTCCTATTTGAGAAAATTGGACATCAGCAGTGCCTGTGAACAGATGTACTCATATCAAATAGATTTACAATACTTCTTTGGAGGTTCATGGACATCCAAACAGATCTTTCCAGGGTGCTTGTAAGCACCTATGTTCACACACTGAAGTAAACACAAGCAAAAGTACCCCCCTGGGATTACCTTCTTGGTTACAAATTGGGGCATATACCCATCGGTACAATGATTCATGAAGTTAAAAACTCAGAGGATGTTATTTACAGGATCTTGTCAGCTCTGGGGAGGGAAAGAAGATGAACTTCAGTCCAGAGGGACACCTGGGATGCTCTGCGGGGCTTGGTGAAATATTCTTGGTCACATAGGGACAGGGTGCTGAGGGAGGCAGGCTCATTCAGAAACACTCAGAGGGGCTTGTGAATGGAGAGGGTGTTTGGGCCTGGTCTGTCCAGGAGGATGATCTCAGCTGGTGTCCTCGGGGGAAGCTGTCAGAGTCAAGCTGTGCTAAGAGGAGGAGGTTGCTGGCCATCCACAGGTGATGGATTCTGCACATCCTTCTAAGGCTTGCTTAAGCGTGGACCTCAGGGAACCAATTTAGAGTAAAACTTAACAGGGAAAGTATGGGAGGCTGGCAAGAAGCACATACCACACACACCAGCACAGAAAGTGTGATTTACAATGGAAATGGAAGATGCTGACCTGGCACTGGCACAGGAGTTTGGTACCCTATAGAATCAGTAAGCAATGGGCAACAACACCTTTGGATCCTAGGAAAACTCTCCTTTCTGTCCATCTGTTTCTGTTTTGAATTTTTTTTCATTTTTTTGAGACAGGGTCTCATATATCCCAGCTGTCATCAGAATGTCTGGGGATGGGACCTGGGCATGGGTACTCTTTTAGAGAGTGCCTTAGGTGGTCCCTGTGCTCTCTATAGGGCAGGATCATGACTTACTCCCACAATCTCAGCATTTGGAAGGCTGAGGAAGGAGGATCCTGAGTTTGTAGGCCAGCCTGGACAATATAGCAAGACTTTACCTCCAAACAAAAGCAAAAGAAATCAGGCTTCATCTTTGCAATCCCAGCACCTCGGGGGTGTGTTTGTGTGCTGAAGCAGAAGGATTTCTTGGCGTTAGAGGCCAGCCTGTGATTTCCACACTTGTCTCACAAACCAAAAACAAAAAAACAGTAGCAGCAGCAGCAGCCACAACAACAACAACAACAACAACAAAACGTTACCAGCTCTGAACTGTATGAGGAAGGATTTTCTGAGGCACTCTCTCATCTGTCTCTGGGCCGTTTCATTCCAGACTCCCTTCCCTTTCTATACAAAGTAAGCAACCTACAGAGATGGGGTGCTGTTTAGCCTTTTGGAAGCATCTGAAGTGGAGCAACTTTCCATATTTACCGAAAACAAGGTTTTCCTAGGGGACAGTTCCAGGTCACAACCAGGCATTCCCTGTAGACCTGTCCAACATCTAACAAAACAAACTGCCTTCTCTTTCCCTTCTCATACCCTTCCTTCCAGCCCAGGTTGGCCTGGAATGCACTATGGAGCTCAGTCTCTCCAACTTGTGGTAATCCTCCTGCCTCAGTCTCCTGCATGCTAGGATCACAGGTATGAGCACACCCAGATTCAAAGAAAAAACTTTAAATATATCCCAATTGTTTTCTGGTAACATTCGCTAAGAGTAAATCAAAAAATATACATTGAGGTTAACATCACTGCAAATGGCTAGAGGTGTGGTTCAGTGTTAGAAGTGCTTGCCTAACATGCACGAGGCCCTAAATTTGATTTCCCAGCTCTGTAAAAATAAACATCACTGTAAGAATGATGTGATAGTTCAACGACTGTCCAAGTGTAGTTGACTGTGTAGAAGCTTGTTCCAAATGCTTGTTCTTGGGCCCTTGTTCCAAACCTACTGACTCAGGAGCTCCAGAGGTGGGGATTGCACAGCCAATGGCAGGTCCTACCTCCAGGGTTTCTCCTTCTGGGTGGACTGGGTAGACTGAATTTACTTTTCAATGTGGTGTCAGATGATACTGACACTGTTGGCCCAGGGGCCACACTTTGAAAATTACTTTCCTAAGTTGATAGGAAAAAATAGATGAAATCCTTAATTCTCTTGCTTCTTTTGTCTTTTAAAAGGCCAACAGAAAAAGATGCTTCATGCTATTTATAGGTAAGGAAGTTGAAATTAAAATAACAATCAGCATTTTTTTCTGCTTGTATCAGAAAAGATCAAGTTTGCCAATAGCCAGGACTGGGGAGGTTACCTATAACAGGTTTTGCAGGTATATTCACTGTGAGTGAGTGAGTGCACAGTGGAATAGATAGCCAGGCCATGGAGGGGATTGTAATAATGCTATTAGTGCTTTTAAAAGTATAGTTCTTAAGCCAGGTGTGGTGGTATACACCTATGATCCCACACTTTAGAAAGAGGATGCAGGAGGATTAGGAATTCAAGGTCATCCTCAGCTATATAGAGCACATTTCAGGCCAGCCTGGGCTACTTGAGACAGAACAAACAAACAGAAAAAGTATAATCTTTTGAATCATTGAGGTTAAAGACAGAAGGATTGTGAGCTCAGGGCCAGCCTGGAATACATAGTTAGACCCTGTCTCAAATAACAAAATAAAAAATACAGTCTTTTGGTTTAGCAATCCCTTTTCTGAGGACTTTATGAGGCAGATATACTTGTACGTGTATGCAAATCATATGTATATGAAAGTTTGTAGCAGCAAAGACTCTGGAACAAACCCACTTCCATCACCAGAGAACTGGTTAAATGAAGCACTGTACTGCTGTGAAAGAGAATGATGCTGTGGGATCTACCTGCTGCCTGGATGACTCTACACCATCTTCAAGAGGGACAAAAACAAGGGGAGGAGGGAAGGAGAGAGTGTCATCTTATTTGTGCTTGGACTTGAAAATGAAATATATGTGAACATATCTTAATTTTAACATATCTATTTTCTGAATAACTGTGGCAGATACCAATTTCTGAGAACTGAGGGCCTGATTTAATAAAAATATAGCCAGATAGGGGACTGGAGACATGGTTCAGCAGTTAAGAGCACTAGATGCTCTTGCAGAGGACCTAGGTTCAGTTCCCAGCACCCATATAGCAGCTAATATCCATCTTTAACTCCAGTTCCAGGGGATCTGATGCCCTCTTCTAGCCTCTCAGGAAACTGCACACATGTGGTATATATTTACATACACTCAGGCAAAACACTCATATATATAAAATAAAAATAAATTTAAAAATCCAGTCAAATAAAGATCCCCCAACTACACTACACTAAAGAAACCCAAAACAAGTAGTAATGCTGGGTGTCAGTTTGTGCTGGGGTGTCAGTTTGTGCTGGGGTGTCAGTTTGTGCTGGGTGTCAGTTTGTGCTGGGGACATTATTTGCCTGCATAAGAAAATGGTTCTGACTTGTTTAAAGTTACAAAAATCCTTACTTTATCATTTCTCTGGATTTCTAGCTAATATCATCCCTTGATTAGTTATATATACCTTTTATGTGTTCTAATGTTGAAGGAGCATCTACTAGATTATAGACTCGATAAAGATGTCCTTGGTTTTGTTCCCCACTGCATCTGTGAGTCACATGCTTAGAGGACGCTTAATTGGTATGACCTAAGCTAGTGTAAGGAAGAAAGGAGGCACACATTCTATTCCAGGCTCTCTGCTTGGAGCACAAATGGAGATGAGGAAGTAGAATTGAAGACATGAGGTGACTTCCACTCTATTCACACAGCGATTGAGTGGGAATGTTGGCCTTTGGTACTTGTGTCTAAACCCCAAAGATAAATCCTCTGCCCTGTATCACAAGCCTACATAAGCAATAGTACTGCAGGGGTTTACGGTTTTATTATTAAGGACATACTGTCTCCTCATCTGATTCCTCTTGCACTTATCTGTTGTTACCCTGATTTGAACCTAATTATTTGAGATCTAGAGCAGTTGTTCCAATGCCACTGGAGCAGTTGCAAAACTTGGATTTGCCACACAACTGAAGAGCAATCACAGCTAATTGTGAAGGCACCTTGGGAGCCTCCATTTAATTAAATCTAAACACATCTGATCTGGAGAAAGGGACAGCACAGTGTTGGACAAGTTGTTGGTTGTTTTTTGAAGAGCTGCCACCTGCCTGTTCCAGGCAAGGGAAGGGCAAAGTCAAAGTGTCTGCCTAGCACTAGAATTGGCCTCTAGATGGTGTTGGGAACTCCAGGGACTTCCATCTGATGTCATGGTCAATCTCAGGGACTGGAAACTTTACCCTGGCTTGCACCTCAGTAAGCTGTATTTCAGTTCTGGAAATTTTAATGAGGTCTGTGTATTTGATCCTTCTTGGATTAACACCCATAACAAGATTAGACACTTAATCTCACTGAAGCTTTCTAAGACAAGGCGAAATATGAGTCGCTAGCTTGGCTTTGGGGAAATAAGCCCCATAAGAGGACAGGACAGTCTTGGGAAGTCAACCTGCTGAAAACAGGTGAAGATCTCTGGCCTCAAGACTTTCTGAAAGATACTATTTCAAAAACCATTCCCAGGCTAGGGATATGTAGTTTAGTTGGTAGAGTGCTCGTCTAACATTCAGAAAGCTCCGGGTTTGAACCCTAGTGCGACACAAACCAGAAGGTGAAGGAAGGAGGATCAGAAGTTCAAGGTTAGCCATGACTACATAATGAGTTCAAAGTCAGCTTGGGCTACATGAGACCCTGTCTCAAAAAACAAACAAAAAACAAAAGTCATTTCCCCAAATGACATGGACATGACTAAGCAACCTAAATACAGGAACCCAGAGACATGGTGTTCTGTGCATGGAGTAGCTGAGTCATCTCTGTATGGGCCTGGCATTTGGTGGGTGTGCCACAAGATGTGAGGTGAATAAGAACAAAGTTTGAATCATGGGCAATGAAAGCACATAGCACTGGTCAGCGTGACTGTGCAGAGGCTCGGAAATAAGCACCTGAATATCTGTACCATCAAGTTCAGCAACATGGCTCACTATCAGTGGGTGGTTGGAAGCACAGCAGCCTCTGTCACTTTCATAGTAAAACTAAGGGGGAAGCAACGGCTAAGTTGAGTCACTCAAGAATAAAATAGTTGCAAAAATCAAGTAAGAGCTCCCCTTGTCCCCACATGAGCTTGATGTGTCCTTATCCCTGAAAGGAAATGAGTGCTTTCAGCTTGGTCTTAACTCCTAGCCTTAAAACTTCTAGATACAAAGAAAAGATACAGAGGCCAGAGTGGCCACCAGCTGGAAAACTGTTTCTCAGTTCACTCATTGGGTGGTGGGTTTGATTTAGTTATGATCTGCTCTGAGCATCAGTACTGGGCTGGCCTTGAACAAGAAAACATTTAAAATCTGTATTTATTATTTTTATTTTATATGTATGAAAGTATTGCCTACATGTATGTAAGTGCACCTATGTCGTGCAATGCCCAAAGAGGTCAGAAGAGAGTGACGGATCTCTGGATCTAGAGTTTGGGATGGTTGTTAGCTGCCATGTGGGTGCTGGGAATCAAACCCAGGTCTTCTGCAAGAACAGCAGTGCTCTTAACCACTAAGTCATCTCTCCAGCCCCACAAGAAGACATTAAAAAATGTTTTTGTTATTTTTATGTGTATGAGTGTATTGCCTGCACGTATGTAAGTGCACCTGTGTCATTCAGTGACCACAGTGGTCAGAAGAGGGTGCTGGATCCCCTGGAACTGGAGTTATGAACAGTTCTTAGTGGGTGCTGGAAATCAAACCCAGGTCCTCTGCAAGAGCAGCCAGTGTTCTTTAACCACTAGGCCATCTTTCTAGTCCCACAAGAAGACATTTAAAAAGCAGTTTGGGGTCTGGAAACATGGCTCAGCAGTTTAGTGCTTACTGTTCCTGCAGAGGACTTTGGTTCATTCCCCAGCACCAATATCGCAGCTAAGAACTGCCAGTAACTCTAGTTCCAGAACTCTGGTGCCCTCTTCTGGCCTCTGGGGGCTCCTGCATGCATGTGGTGTGCATGTACTCAGGAAGGGACACAAACATACACATAAAGATAATAAACAGATTTTAAAAGAGACAGTCTGGCAACTTCAACTCTTATAGGCTCTACTAGTTATCCTAACAGGCTCATATTTTATTTTTGCTCAGAATAGCTAATGTTGTTGATATAATTTGTCAAAGGTTAACTAATATTTTATAGTTTAAAAAATCTACAAGGCATCTTAAAAATAAATACTCAATACTCATTACAAGTCTCAAGGTTGAGAAAGACAAAAAGACTGAGGCACCATCCCTGATTGGAGAGCCTAGGAGACATTACAACTAAAGGTCAAGTGGGCTCCTGAGAGGAAGGGGCATGGGCTGGGGAGATGGTGATATTCAGACAGTCTGAGCATTATCTGGGAATGCTGCCCATGGGGACTTCCTGGTTTCAATTCCTGTACTGTGGTTAAGTGTAAACATTAGGGGGTGAGATGAGGAGATATGGGAAATCTCTGTGTCTGCTCTGTTATTTTTCTATAAATCTGAAATACTTTTAAAATTAGAAGCTTAGCTTTTTTTTTTTCACCTACGAAGCCAGGTCTGGTGGCAGAAGCCCTGTGATCTCAGTTACTTGAGAGGCTATGGTAGAAGATCCTAAGTTTGAAATCTGCCTGGGCTTCAGAATATGTTCAAGGCCAGCCTAAGCAGCTTAGTGAGACTGTCTCAAAATAAAGAAGGTTGGGGATATGGTTCAGTGATAAGTCACTTGCCCAGCATATATAAACCCCTAGGTTCATTCCATAGACTGCTTTCCCCCACACAAAATAAGTTTAAAAATCTATAGTATACATTGAGGTTAAGTAGAAACCACCTCCTTACTCACACTAGCTGGGGATTGAATTCAGAGCCTCATGCATGTCAGCGAAGTGCTTTACTACTGTGCAAGATCCCAAGCCTAGAAACCAACTTTTTTTAAATAAAAGAATTTAGAAGGCTAAACTATATTGACTATGTCATGTACTATAATAAAACATTATGTCAGCACTAATTTTAAGAATGACTATAGGACTTAGGATTATCTCAACAGTAGTGATTAGTAGCATAGCACGTATGAGCTCCTTGGTTTGGTCCCCAGCACTGAGAGAGAGAGAGATAGAGAGAGAGAGAGAGAGAGAGAGAGAGAGAGAGAGAGAGAGAGAGAGAAAGAAGAACGAGGAGGAGGAGGAGGAGGAAGAGGACAAGGACAACGAGGAGGAAGACAAGGAGAGAAGAGAAAAAAGAGAAGAGAAGAAAAGAGAAGAGAAGAGAAGAGAAAAGTAACTTTGAATACTGAAGACACAGCAGCTTTGATTTTGGCCAGACCAATCCTGAAGTTCACATATTTGGAAACCCAGCATTACAAAAGAACTTAAAACATGGTCACCTCTGTAAACAGACATGACTCAGACCATGCTCAAGAAAGAATTTGATGCCTGACAAGAATAGTGTCTCAGAGTGGTTCTTGTGGAAGTTCAGAAGTCCACATAAGGTCAAGTGGATGAAGCTGATGTAGATGCAAGGACATTTAACTGCTCAGTACACTTGTGCCTTCCTTCTCTTAAGCTCCCAGAAAGCAGAAAACTGGAGTGAAGGATGTGCGAAGACAATAATTATTGTCATTCTCTGGCACTTGCTAGACTCTATGCTGTATATTTGATATTACTGTCAATTTCTTCAAGAGCCTTTCTCGGCTCTTTCCACCAGGGATACAAACCCCATCAGTTCGCCTTCGAAGCCTAGTTCTTCCCTGAGAGGATTTCATGTACTAGCTTCAAGAGATTAACAAAATTTCTGTATGTTGCTAAAAACTAAGATCTGGTCCCTGTCTCTGAAAAGGCTGCCAGTGGTAAAAACTATTTTTTGGACAAATTCAGCAAATAAACTTAAGACAGACTGTGTCTCTGTACTCCTCTTCTGCCCAGAGTAGTGAGCTGTTCCTTTTAGACCTGGAGCTTCCTTCAGGATGCTGGACAAATGAAAAGTAGACTCCAAACCACCACACCCATTTTTGTGCCTCTGAAAGCTCCTGGATGCTCTGCCTTGAGTCTAATGTATCTGATTGAGAGTCACTTCCCTACTCCTTAGTAGTATCTCTTACACAGAGTTGCTGTACCCTGCTGCTCAAGAGCAGGGACTCTCAGATAGATGGCTAGATTGCCTGAGTTTGAAATCTCGGTCACCTATATATCAAGCTTTGTGATCTGCAGCAAGTTATCCAGCCTGGCATGGGCTTCAGTTTCTTTACCTAAACAAGGAATAGCTAATTTAACATGGCATTATAAAGAAATCAGGACAGGGGCCAGCACACACAGAAGTCATGAATTTGTTGTCGATCAAAACAGTAATGCTTTCACCAAAGTGAGAGGATATCTTTTAAAATGCTCAAAAATCTGTTTTTCTATAGTTTAACGAATGGTATCCTGAATAGGCAATGAATAATAGAGTGAGGTGGTTTTGAGTTGGGGTTAAGAATCACACAGTTTGAATGATGGTTCTGCTACATTCTGGTCTCATGATCTAAGGCAAGGCATTTAACCTCTCTAAGCTTGTGAAATGGGGACACTAATTAATACCTACCCAGAGGCAGCAAGATCAAGTGAACCAATTCAATGACTTCAGTACAGCTGGGACCTCATTAGTGTGCCATCAATGGAAGCTCCTATCTAGAACTTTAATGTGAATTATCTTTCACAGGCAGCACCATGCATTCCAAGAATGTATAATTATTTAGGAAATTCTGTGCAAGAGAGATCAGTTTTCAGCCATGACTGACCACATCGACAATGATGGCCACTGACAAGGGATTAGTGCTTATGTGGTTTGAAACCAAGTTCCAAACTGGTAAATGGAAGATGATCCTTTATAATTTTCTCAGGGGCTGCAGAATAGGGAAAGAAGAGCACAGGCTCCTGTCAGCGTCCTCTTCCTTTTCTCCACTGTAGGCGGCCCATGTGCCAATAGATGGCCCGACACCTGTGCACATACTGACAGCACTAATTAGATTTAGTGAGTTTAAAAAAAAAGAGGACTGAAGTTGGGAAGGGAGACGCGATTGGGGGAGGGGGTCTGGGAAGAGTTGGAGGGGTGAGTGAGAGATGGACATGATCAAAATACATTTAAAAAATTTTACTTTTATTATTTTTATTTCATTTTGTGTATGACTGTATTGCTCATATGTATGTAAGTGCACCTGTGTCATGCAATGCCCACAGAGGTCAGAGAAGGGCATCGGATTCCCCAGAACTGGAGTTATAGATGGTTGTTAGCCACCATGTGGGTGCTGGTAACTGAACCTTAGGTCTTCTACAAGAGCAGACAGTGCTCTTAACCACTGAGCCATTTCTCCAGCCCCCATTTTATACATGTACCAAAATTTCAAAGAATAAATAAACATGTATTTAGTGACTAGGAAGCCTGGCCTTAGCCCTGCAGAGGAGAGATATGTAGAAGGGAAGTCACACCTATCGGGCATACCTGTTTAAGATTATTCTCTCCTGTAAACTGTCATTTTACATGCACAAACTTATCACTTTACACCTATCATCTGGGTCCTTGGCCAGCATTCAGTAGACTCTGAGGGAAAGAGAACTTTCTATGGCCAAGTAGGACTCTGGGCACTGGGGAGTCACATCAGGGGGCATGAAGACCTGCTCTTCTGGAGTGGACTTCCAGCTTAGAGAATATCAGGAGGGACACTGGGTAAAGGACTGGATGACACAAGCAGGGTCACATTACCCGGGGGAGAAGGTGACATCTTGGTAGAGACCCAGGTGACAGAAGAAGCAAGTGAAAGACACAGAAGGGATTCCCAAAGAACTTGGGATTCTGGAGATGGGCAGGCCTTGAGTCCCTCTGGTACTGGGTCCAATGCCTACTGCTCACATATGCTCAGAGTGGAACCAGGCAGCCTGATTCATGGGATGTGGCATGTCCTGGAAACCCAGAGAGAGAGAGAGAGAGTTCCTAATCCCAATATCATATCTAGTCACCCCACACCGAGGATGACCTAGTTGAGGCCTAATAAAAAAGGAGGTGATCTAAAAACATTTATTTATTTATTTTTATTTTATGTGTATGAGTGTATTGATTGTATGTAAGTGTACTTGCATCATGGAATACCTGTGGAGGTCAGAAGAGGACACTGGATTCCCTTGGAACTGGAGTTATGGATGGTTGTTAGCTGCCATGTGGGTGCTGGGAATCAAACCTGGGTCCTCTGAAAGAGTAGCCAGTGCTCTTAACCACTGAGTCATCTCTCTAGTCTCAGAGAAGGTGTTTTAAAAGAGGCATAAGAAAGCTGTCAGCCAACTGTATTATATGGTGACTTGGGTTCCAAATTGAACAATCCGTAATAAAAGAGGAAGAAAGGAGAGAAAGTAGCTGGGGAGGTAAATTCCTCTTGAGTACCGTTTTAATTGCAATGATGCATTGTACTCATGCTCAGGCTATGGGATAAACAGTGTCCCCCAAGATTCATACATTAGAGTCCCAACCCCCAGCATCTCAGTATGCTATTGTATTTAAAGGTATTTAAAGTTAAAGTGGACCTGAGTGTGGTGGTACACACCTTTAATCCCAGCACTCAGAGGGCAGAAGCAAGCAGATCTCTATGAGATCCAGGCCAGCCTGGTTTACATAGCAAATTCTAGGTCAGTTGGGGCTACAGGGAGACCCTGTCTCAAAAACCAAAATAACAACAAAAAAATAAAGTTAAAATGAGGTGGGCTTTTCTTTTTGGGGGAGAAGAGGCTAATCCAATACAGTTAGTGTCCTTTAAGAAGAGAGTAGGACACCAGACAGAAGTATAGGAAGAGGATGGTGAGGAAACACAGCAGGTGGTGGCTGTCTACAGCCCACGGAGGGGGCTCAGAGGAAACCAAATTGGCCAGCGTTTTCCTTTAGACTTAGTTCTGTAATTATGAGAAAATAAATTTCTGCTGTATAAGCCACCTAGACCTTGGCCCTGTTATTGCCTAAACAAGTTAAAGGAATTTACCAAGAGTATATCATAGCACCACACACTGAAACAGTAACCGAGGAAATGATTGGCTGACTGGGATTTGGCTTCAAAATAATCTCTGAGAGAGGACATGGGAAAGAGGAGGTTTACGAAGAAGTAAGAGTGCCATGAACTGAATGGCTGAGGTGGTACGCTAGGGTTTACTTTAGGTTCATTCTACTATTATCCCTGTTTTGAAAATTTCTAGAATAAAAAGAAAAAAAAATCTAAAAAGGAAATAGGAGATAAGATTTATTTATGTATGTGGCTTTGGTTTGAAAATCTTGGCTATATCATAGGTTTCTCAGCCTGGGCCCCAGCCCTGGTATCTTAAAACTTCCCAGGGGGAATTCTGTCTTTGAATTGGTGTTAAGACCATTGACCTTTACAGAGAACTAGAAGTTCCTTACAAAGACTTAGAAAATGCCTTATAGGAGAGGAAAGTAAAAACTGTAAAAATAAATTCTTCTAAGTTAATTTATAAATTAAAATTCCTATTAAAAATCGTGATATAGTCTGGTGTGATGACATATATCTTTAGTCCCAAGACTGGGAAGGCAGGGGCAGGTGGTCTTTGTGAGATTAAGGCTAGCCTGGTCTACACACCAAGGTCAGCTGTGGCTACAGGGAGACCCTATCTCAAAAAATAAAACAAAGCAAAAATTGTGATAAACTGCTAGAGTTTGGTGGTTTCTACTGTCTCTTCCTCCAGTCCACAGAAGTTAGGTGCAGGGAAGCTCTGTACTTTGGCCAACAAATTGTGGCCAGGAGAAATCTCTATTATTTCTAGACAGAAATTTCCAGAGCTGGGCTCTCTTCATCCTCCATGAGACTAGCTATGTTCTAGCTGGTGTCTGCCCTTCAAACTTGAGCCCCTGAAAGAGGACAGTAACAATGGGGACCCAGGACTCCAGGCTATGTCATGATGTGCAGGGTGAGCATAAGTAAATCTTTGTTTTTGAACTGCTGGTCTTTGGGAGTTGTTTCCAAAATGTTAGTCCATCTTATTTGATACAGGAATTCAACATGGAACTTGATCAAATACTTCTAAAGTTTAACTGAAAAGAAGAAATGTGAGAGATAAAGCACACCTTGAAGAAGCAATGGGTCAGGGCTGATATTGTCAGATATTGGGCCATGTCACAAAGCAATGATAATTAAAAATTATTGTAGGTGTAGATACAAAACTACAAATATATCTGTGTTGATGTATAAGAGGCAGGTAACATGCTTATGAATTTAACAAAAATGACTTAATATATATCATTAACTGTGATGAAGATTTTTCAGTTCTAGCATGGGGCTGGAGAGAGAGCTCAAAGGCTAAGAGCAGGTTCAGTTCCCAGCACCCACATCTGGTACCTTACAATCAATAGCCTGTAATTCCAGCTCCAGGGGATCTGATGCCCTCCTCTGGCCTTACCAATATCTGCACTCAGGTGTATTTACCCACATGCAGACACGCAAACATACACAAAACTTTAAAAGTAAGTATTTTATTTATTTATTTACTTATTTAATATGCATTTTATGGTGCGCGTATGTAAATGTACCTGCATCATGCAATGTCCTTGGAGGTCAGAAGAAGGTATCATATCCCCTGGAATTGGAGTTTTAGATGGTTTTTAGCCATTATGTGGATGCTAAGAATTGAACCTGGGTCCTCTGCAAGAGCCGCTAGAGCTCTTAACCACTGAGCCACCTCTCCAGCCACCCAAAATAACAATCTTTTTTAAAAGGGAGTCAAAGAGATGGTTCGGCATTTAAGAGCACTGGCTGCTCTTGCAGAGGACCTGGGTTCAATTCCCAGCACCCACATGGAGGCCAGCTAGGCTAACAATCACCCAGAGCTCCAGATCCAGGGGGGTCGAATGCCTCTGCATGCATGTGGTATGCATACATATATGTAGGCAAAACACTCATACATATTAAATAAAAATAAATAATAATTTTTTAAGTTTTAAAAAAGATGTACTGATACACAAAAATTGAAATAGCCTAGTTATAAAACCACTCATCTTTCTAGGTCACCTGTCTTTCTGGAATATCACTAAAGTCTAAAAAACTACAAAAATTTACTTCTAAACTTCTACTGAAATACATAAATGCAACAACAATAATAAAAAGGAAACCGGGAGATGACTTTTTATAATTGGGGGCTATAGCTCCCACTAGTTAGGCCCATCTCATACCCATGGATTTACTTTTATTTATTTATTTTTTTTAGACTGGGTCTCATTGTAGCCCAGGCTAGCCTTGAATCTGAATCCTCCTACCTCCACTTCCAAAGTGCTGGAATTACAGGCATTCATTACCACTCGTCATCTCATGCAGTGCTGGGTTTGAACCTAGGGCTGTGTGCATGCTAGGCCAGTACTCTACCAACTGAGCTACATCTCCAGCCCTGGCCCCAGGATTTCTCAAGCTCAAATATATAATACTCTTATAGGGAGACATGTATGATATTTTTCCAGCTTGCACTGTTTTCCCTAAAGAGTGCTTCCCTATGTATATAAGTACTGTTAATAGCCACTGTTGACTTTGAGAACCCAGCTCAACATTTTTCTTAAGACAATCTATGCTCCCTCAACATGACACATCACCTTTGAGTTGGGCTGGCTACCCCAGACTGCTACTCACCAGGCCCTCTTCCTCCAGTGCACCCATCACACTGCTTTACCGTTGTTTACTGACAGTCTCATTTCCCCCTGCAGCACAGGCCAATCCCTCACTAACATCAACAGACCTCCAAGTATTTAAAAAAGAATAAATCTAACATTTAATAAATATTCACTGTGCCTTATATGGCAATCCCTAACTTCTTGCCAAGTCCTTAGAAACCCACATTTAATTGAAGTGCCCATTTTCATAGTTTAAGAATATGGAATGGAAGTTCAGCAAACTGCTCAAGGCCACATGGTCAGCCCATGGCAGGGCTGGAATATCTGATCCTGAGCCTGACTGTCCTGTCCTGGGTCCTCTCAGAGAGCATGCTCCACCTACAGCCTGCTCTCCTCTCCTCCTTCCCAACTTGACCTCCAACCTATAATGCCTTCCATCTGGTCTCCTTTGTTTGCTGTCCAGAGCACCCCAGGGATGAGGGGCCTGGTCCTCAGAGACCCAGCTGCTCTACCAGCTCTGAGATAACTCTGGAGGTTGGAGCAGCTGAATCTAGGCTCCTGTGTCAGCAGTTCTGCTTACTGGCTAGATGCTCCTGCCCAAATGGCTCATCTCTGAGCTTCAGTTTCTTCATCAGAAGTTTGTCTCTGGGGTTGCTGTGCTTGAGGTAAGGAGATTATACATTGTCACATAGCCCAGGCTGGCCCTGAACTTGTTATATAGTCAAAGACGATCTTGAACTTCTGATCCTCCTGCCTCTACTTCCAGACTACAGGCATGCATGACCATACCTGGTTTAGGCAGTGCTGAGGATAGAACTCAGGGTTTTGTGCTTACTAGGTAAGCACTGTACCAACTGAGCTATATCCCCAGCCCCCGCCACTGGCATTTCTTGTTTCGTTTCTGTGCTTGCTGTTAAATGGAGCATTCCAGTTTCTGCTGAGCCTTACAGCCAAGCCATGTGTTCTTATGTTCTTATCCTGCACTTGTCCAGATGGCTTTCTCTTTAATGCAGGATCCTATAATCATTCCCCATTGTGTTCAATTTTGCCTAGTTCTGCCTTTTAGCATCGATTTGTCCTCTGCATACTATTCCTCATGGATCTATGTTCTGTGTAATCTGGATACTCATCTATATCTTGAGCACTGACCAAACTATTAACAGACGCGTCTGTAAAAGGGGTGTCTGAAGTAAAAGAGTGAGCGTAGGGGTAGAAATGGACTTGGAGCACCACAGTCCTGTCTCAAAAGGAAAAAAACAAAAGCAAGACTGGCTGTGGTGGTGTATGTCTGTAAATCCCAGCACTAAGGAGACAAAGGCAGGAGGATCAGCATAAATTCAAAACCAGCCAAGGCTACACAGTGAGATCTGGACCAGCCTGTGCAGTTGAGTAAGACCCTGTCATATATATATGTATATATATACACACAAACAAAACAGCAAACAAAAAGAAACAGTTCAGAAGCCAGAGCTATAGCTAATATGGAATTTCAACTAAAGTTAAAAAGCATTTTCCTAAAATTAATTTCTGCTCTCAGGGAACTTGAAAATCCAGCACATCTATTGCTATGCACCAGATTCTTTCCCACTGACATTCATGTACGTCAACATACCCTTGTTTGTCAGTCACAAGAGTCCTGAGGAATAAGTATCACCATGCTGTAAGTTCAGTTACATGGTTCCCATCCTGCTCTGACAATAGCAGACGACTCTGGGCAGGACCTTCCCCCATGAGCCTCTATGAGCTGAGGTAGAGGCAGTGCCCACCTCCAAAGCTGCTTGAGGCATGGCATCACAAATGCCTGTGCAAGTTGGCTGCTGTAATAAGTAGCCCCGTCTTCTGTTGTAGATGGTCACAATTCTATGCTTAAAAACACAAAGCAACAGAAGGAACAGGGCACTTTCAGTGAGAAGGGAAAAGGGGTGGGTGGGAGGCCTGCACTCAGCCACATTCCACACTTACCGTAGGTGAACATGCGAGGAGAGGTCAGTTCAATGTTAGGCAGGGCACCCAGGTGGTTCAGCACTGCACACCGGTAGCCATTTTTCTGGGCGTAGTCTACGAAGGTTCGGATGTACTGCTTCTCGCTGTGATTGGCAATTCCAGGACAGATGACCATGGTGATGTCATCTATAGGGAGAAGAAACAGATCCTGGCATATCCATTTATCCATTTAATACGTTAACACTGACATTAACAATGGTGCTGGGGTGCTGGGATTAGTGGCAGTTCTTCATTTTTACATTTCTGTATTATCTCTAGTTCCCAAAATGAAGATTTTTATTCTTAGTCATTAAAAAATATAAAAGGAATAAAATAGCTACTTTTCTTAGAGCATTTCTTGAGTGTAGATATAATCATGTTCAACAATCTTTTCTGGGAATAGGGGTGAGGGGAAGACATATACCAAGTATCAATTTTGTCCTTTCCAACTCCCCTGCTAGGTGTCAGTAAGTAGAACAGACTGGTCAAGTTACATTTTATGCTTTCTGTTTTGTTTTGTTTTGAGACAGGGTCTCAAGTAGCTTAGGCTGGCCTTGAATTATGTAGGCAAGGATGGTTTCGAACTCCTGATCCTCATACTTCCACCTCCTGAGGGCTGGGATTACCAGCCTAGCCACCACACTTAGCTTAAGTTTTATGCATTAGAGACAAGAAAACGAAAGCATTTAACTGATAATGGTGGGAGAATAAATTCTGAAAGAGTAACTGCATTATTTCCAAACATACTGGGAACTCCTGCCTGGGACTGTTTACTGGGAGCACGGTATTCTGGGCTCTGGGGATTCCTGCACTGCACCAGAAGGGCCATGAACAGCTACAGAAGCAAGGAGAGTGGCAGATGCCATGAGAGTCCAAAGTAGTGAGGCCTGATGGCTGTACTGGAAGTGACTAGCCGGGGTAGTGGAGGGGTCCCTCAGAGGTGACGTCTGAGCTGAGACCCGATAAGGAGGAGACAGCCATGGGGAGGTCTGCCAAGCAGCATTTCAAGCAGCAGGAACCTGTTAGCAGCTACTCAGTAATTCCAGATATTCTGACTAAGTCAGAGTTAGACTAGATTTACCGGAATTTACCCATGAATAATGACCACACTCATCTAACAAACTAGTTGCATTTGAATTAGCAAAAAGCATGCCCTCTTCTGGTAGAGATTGTATTAAAAAAAGATGCTGGCATCTAACTCCACTTCCTCAAAAGGCCTCATTACGAAGCATTTTGTAATGAATGTTTACTGTATAGATCAGAAAGAACACTGCCAAATTCCAGCAGCAATGGAAATTGGAGTTGTTTCTTGAACTAAGTGTCTCTGACTTGTGAACAGCAAATATGGCTTTACTGGGTCCTTTCGTTCAAGAAGATTTATGTGGAAGGCATAAATAAACCCAGCCTACATTGCTTCTCCAGGTTTCAGTTTCCCACAGTAAAAGGGAATAACATCACCCACCTCACAAAGCTGTGAGAAAGATTAAGGGAGATAACAGCAGGAACAAAGTACTTACAGCTGTTGCTGATGTTGATCTCGTCCTGGGGGCTCTGGGCTCTAAGCCCTTTCCCCATCCCTTTAAAGCAGGCTTCTGTATTTTATAAGTGGATCACAAAACTCATTAATGTTTTCTGGAGAGCTTTACATGAAGTAGCAAGCACAAGTTGGAGCTAATCCTTGCAGGTCACCCCTGAGAGATAGATCTGTGGCCCCTGGATGTGATGGGTTAGTGGGTAGTACGGGCCTTTAGAAAATGTTCCCCAACAACTGGTGCTCCCTGAGTAGGCAGCCCAATGCCATGACCTAAACTAGCTTACCTCCAACACAGTGCTCAGCCAAGGGTTCGAAGAGGTCGAAGGTAGACGTGGCTCCATCTGACATGGTAATGTATTTCCGGTGCCCATAAGGGTGTGGCGACCTCACTCTTCCCATCTTCCCATACAATGCTGTCTGGATGTGTCCACTTTTCCCCCAGATCAATGGTGGAATGTATCTGAAATAGGAAAAGAAGAAAGACAGGGGTAATCAATTCCCTCTACATTCCTTGAACAAAGCAAACCCTAATCTTTTCCTAACACATTCTGTACATTAAAGCATAAACACTATGGGTTTTTGTTTGCTTGATTTAATTTTTAAAATTATATACTATTCATATACTAAGCTCAATCCTTTACTCAAATACTCACTGTCCATGATAAATTTTTGTCTGATATCACAACTACCAAGAGATGAGTAATATAATAAAAATTTCTCATTAGCACATTTTCTTTTCTAAGACTTTTTTTGTGGTGCCAGAGATGAAACCCCAGGCCTCACACATGCAAGGCAAGTACTACTATTGAGGGATACATCCCTAACCCAAACATAAGATATTTTCTCACCTCACATCCATGCTACATTTTGTCTCCTTTCTATATTTATTAATATATCCCTGTGCCAGATCAGCTCCAGAAACCAATCAAGATTTCAAATTTAGAGTGTTAAGTAACTCAACATGGGTTATTTCCACAATACAGGATAAAAAAGAGAGCAAGGAGTATCTTCTGAGCACATTCTACAGTGACAGGGTTGGCGTTATTGTTGTCTAATAAGCTGAAGTATATAAAATGGCAAGCACAGCGCCAATGCTCAGTAAATGCCCACTTCTTTCTCTTCCTCTAACAAGGCAGGCCACAGCTACTATAGTTACTCCATTAACCAAAACTGCTGCTTTCAGCTATACTACGAAGGGCAGTAGACTCTCTTCAGAATATCTAAGTGGGGTATGTGGGAGGGAGCACTACTACATGCCCCAGAGAATGTGCTAGAAGGGCGAGCAATATTTCTGTATCCATATGAAGAATAAGGGCTTGTTAGCCTAAGAAAGACATAATTGCTTCCTTAAATACTGTCTTTTGTGAAAACACAGTGACTCTGGGCCTTGGTAGGAAATACAAGAATCACAAACCCATTAATTCCTGGAAAAGATGGTGCTCTATATTACAATTAAGAAATGAAGATGGTTCTCAGCCAGGGTACAAGACTATCTCATTGTCTTCATGGTTTTTCATTCAGGCCAGGATGTGTGTTCTACATAAACTAGAATCTCACAATATAACAGTCATGACATCCATCTTTCAGCTCTATATTATGTCACAGTGGTGTTTTATTAATGATTTATCTCAACCTACTTTCCCATCTATGCTTATCATTTTCTAGATGGTCCCTGAAGAACTTGTTCAATTTGCTTTTTTTGTATGTGTGTTAATTAAATCTACACAAAGTTAAGAGAAGTGAAGCCCTGACCCTAAGCCAGTCTCCAGACAAGCTGTTTCTTCAGGGATGCTGAGAAGGAAGAGTATTTAAGTGTCAGGACATCTTGCCAGCATCACCACAGGTGTACATACCCTGCAGAAACCATAGCATTTGGAAAGCAAAGAAAAACCATACAAGAGCTGAGTGGATTAGGACAGTAACTAAAACAATCTTACATAAAAATAATGACAATTGGAAAAATGAATACTATGTAAGACTTAGCCTTTACAAAGGCCCACAGATGGCCACATTGTTTTGTTTAGAAACAATGGGCCAGGAAATGAAACTCCAGATCACTTTCGGAGGAAAATCAGAATACTTTTCTTACGATATAGATGAAAAAGAGAAATATTCCAAGGTTAAAAATGTCAAAAGAATGGGTATATTTCATATGCCTACCTTCTTGTTTAGAACATGATTAAATCTAAGAAAAATGACCACAAAATATAACAAAATCTCCTTTGGCTATTCGCAGATTTTACATATGATGACACAGCTTTCATTCTAATGCCATACTTCTGGTTCAAGGCTATGGTGTCTCTCCTCTGAATCTTGGCAACAGCCCGCAAGTAGCCTCTTAACCTCTGGCCTTGCCCTCCATTGTCCACCTTACCAATAGAGAGAGAGTCTTAACACACCAATCTGGCCACAGCCCTCCACTGCATTAGCCCCTGGCTTGGCCTAGGAGGTTGGTCACACTCTAGCTCTTCCCTAACTCTCTGCATAAGCTTCATACAACCTAAACCAGAGGTTCAACTCCACCTCAAATGGGCACCACTGGGTAAGAGGTGCCTCTGCACCCTGGTCCCTTCCTGGCCAACCAAGCCTTGTCTTTAGGACTCATTCCTCCTCACACTGCTGCAGCAATGGTCCCACCTCTGTACTGCCCTGTCCCAGCATGCAGGAAGCTCCATTAGTTTGGAAGAGCTTTTCAAACACAGCCCTCTCACCACACCTTCCCTTTGGGGTCTATCTCTAGGATACCTGAGTTCTCACAAAGAGAGAACTTAGTGAAATGGACAGAACACACACCCACATTAAAAAAAATCTTTAAAAACAAACATGTACCATGATATGTGAGTTGGTAATTATGTGATTGATTGGCATTTGGTGATTATCTTCCTTCTAGCTCAACTGACTCCATTTTCAGATTTGGTGGAATAAAATCTTCAAAGGGTATGTGTGTGCATGTGTATGCGTGTGTAAGCTACTACCTCAAACTCATTTGGAACTTTCTCTGTTCACTGTAAGATCAATTGTACACAGTGGGAGTCTCACAATCTTTAATTTTATGACAATACCACCTACTGATAAAACACTGTTTTTAATTAACTTCACAATAACACACAGCAGGATTTCCAAATGTGAGAGTCTGAAATAAGTTCACTATGGTGGGTTTTTAACAGAGTGTGTTTTTTTGGTATTTATACAACTTATGCACAATCACAAGAAAAAAAAAATCCAACCCCTCCCCCAAATGAAAACAAACACACACAAAAACAAGTGTCCAAAATGATCTAGATCAGGAAAGAAAAACAGACCCAAAGGATAAACTATTTTAAAATTTATATAAACACAAAAACTGAAGACGTGCTGCTAAAATGGTATGCAGAAGGATATGCTTTTCCCAACTACCATTATGATTGTCTGCAAATATAGTTGCCATTAATTTACTCATTCCTGTCCCTAAGTGGGGGTCTAGGCCAGTCTGGGATGGTTTGGATCAACAGAATGTGGCAGAAGGACTTTTGAGCAGGTCTAGGCCCTGTCCTTGAAGACACCTGGCAATTTTTTTTTCTTTATCCTCTTAGAAATCTGACTGCCCAGTATGAGAGGCACACTGGGGGAAACACAGGATAAAATGGAACTGAGAGCTGAGTGCATTTTCAATTCTATAGATGTCAAATTGCCTTCCAAAAAAAATATGACAGAGCACCTTACCTTCCCACCAATAATACAGGAACACTTGCTTGTCTTCCTCATCCTCATCAATAATCTACATTATCAATTTTTTACATTCTGATCATTTAATGGGTGTCTCATTTCAACATGTTTAAGGCTGATCCAGTCTATGTTTTTAAAAAGTGTTTCTCGGGTTGACAAGATGGCTCAGCAGGTAAGGCTGCTGCCAAGGCTAATAAGCTGAGTTAGATCCCCAGGATCCACATGGTAGAAGGAGTGCCTGATCCCAGAAAGCTGTCCACTGGCCTCCTCACAAGCACTGTGGCACAAGTGTCCCCCCTAGTAAACAAATGCAAAAGCTACTTCTCATTTCAATTTGTATTTGCTGACTCGTATGTCTACCAGTTACTCTATTTCCATATGAATTGTTTATACTTCCTATTTTCTATATTTTAAACCTTTTCCTGTTAATGTGTATTATTTTTATCAGCCCAGTATTAGGGCACTATTAATTATACATTAC
This sequence comes from Eospalax fontanierii, assembly GCA_035773235.1. NCBI lineage: Eukaryota > Metazoa > Chordata > Mammalia > Rodentia > Spalacidae > Eospalax > Eospalax fontanierii. The sequence continues at coordinate 147,170,298 of CM069524.1, read as the reverse complement.
AAGTGTTTTCCTTGATATTGTTATTTTAAGTTTGTATTTTTCTTTTGTTCTTCAAATTTTTATTTTATGTGTATGCATACTTTGCCTGCATATATATAAGTGCACCCGTGTTGTGCATTGTCAGCAGAAGCCAGAAGAGGGCATCAGATCCTCTGGAACTGGAGTTACAGAAGGTTGTTAGCTACCATGTGGGTGCTGGGAACTGGACTTGGGTCCTCTGCAGGAGTAGTCAGTGCTCTTAACTACCGAACTGTCTGTCTAGTCCCTTTTCTTTTGTCTTTGAGACAGTATCTTGGTGTATAGCCCATGCTGGCCTTGAACTGGTAATCCTCCTGCGCTAGCCTCTTGAGCTCTAGGATTACACATGTGCTAAATTATGATGCCCAGCTGAAGTTTATTTTGATTTTACATCATTTTCATACTTTGTGGTTAACTTCCATGGATCTTAAAATTCAAATCTTTATATTTTCATGTTTGTTTTTTAGACAGTGTTTTGTGTAGCCTATGACGCCCTTGAACTTGAGGAAGAGGTGGTCCTTGAACCTCCTGCCTCCACCTTCCAAGTGGCAGGATTACAGAGGACTGATTCTAATTCCCAATTATAACTATATTCCTTGTTTCCTATTATTACTATAGATTTTAGAAATGTATTACTTTTAAATGCATTTATTTCTGTAAATGATATGAAGATGTAATTTATCTCTACCTAACTGATGAGCTAACTGTCCTTGCACAATAAAGGTCCACTCATTCCATACTGATTTCAACCACTGTCTTCAGCATACATCAAGGTCCCCATTTTATCTGTTTCTATAGTCTCTATTCTGGCTCACCCATCTATTTGTCTATCCATGTACCAGTAGGGCTGTTTTAATCAATGCGGCTTATATATGGGATATTTTGAGAGTTGACAGTTTAGGTTGGCTTCATTATACTTTTTCAAATTTTCTTGGTAGGTTATTTCATTTTCCAGACAAATTATAGGGTCAGCTTATTTAATTCTATGAAAAATTTTGGAGTTTTGATTGAAAACACTGCAAACATATATTATCCTAGGGATAAGATAACTGACATTTTTGCACTGACTTGTCCCCTCTAAAAACATAGCATATTTTTCTCCTAGCTCTTATGGGAAAACTTTATGCCTTAGTTCATGCTTTAGACTATGCAGTTTGACTGCATGGATTTGCATGGGGTGTACATATTTTTTAAAGCTATTCTAAAGAACTGACCCATTTGGACATGTTTCTAGCAAATCAGAAACAAGGTCTCCTGCATCTTTAGTCTCCATGCTACTTTGCCTAGTGTTGTGCTGAGGCCTTTGCTTAATAAAGGCTTGTTACTAAGAAACAAACTAGATCACATTAAAATAGAGTCCAGCCTGTTCTTCTGAACTAATTTATAATCAACATCTGGCTTTACTAACAGAGCCGCTCAATGGGAAAGACTGAAAGGAACAATCTGGATTGCTCTCCTACTCACATGCTCCCAGGCATACACACTGTACACACACACACACACACACACACACACACACACACACACACACACACAGCCTTTGGGCAGATGGAGCAAGAAAAAATGGTTTCTGGTTCCTTTAAAGAAAGAGTTGAGAAAAAATAATGCCCATGTTTGCCCTAATTCAGTGAGTGACCAATTCTGTCTTATGGCACCTGGGTTCCCTGGTTGTAAATCAAAGTATTTCAATGCTGTCTTTCTCTTAGGCTCTCTAGTACCTCTCTACTAATTTAGTACAGGATTTGGCACACAGTAGATATTTTGGATATATTACCTGAGACTGAGTTCCTTTATCCCAGCAAGTTCCACCAGTCCATTCCAGAGAACCAAATGCCTGTCAGCAGCTACTCCTGGGCATTCTACCAGATACCTAGGATACTTTAAGCTTTTTAAAGTTTTATTTTTATTTATGTGCATGCTGTATATTCCACATGTGTGCACCTACCCTTGGAGGCCAGAAGAGGGCTCTGAATCCCCTGAAGGTGGAGTTAACAGACATTTGTGACTGCCCAAAATGGTTCTGGGAACCAAACTCAGGCCCCACTTTCTCAGCTTCTCTGGAAGAGAAGCAAGTGCTCTTAACCACTGAGCCATCTCTCCAGTCTCCAGGCATTTTAGTATAAGCAACAAAACCTGACTAAGTTACAACAAGAAAGGAACAAAGGGAGGGACGCTGGAATCCCTAACAAATTATAAAGGGATTAAAGAGGCAGTAATGAAAAGCAAGTAGGATCTAAGGATGAAAGTGTGTGTGTGGATATCACTCCAGGGTGCTCATCATAGAGCAGTACTACTCTTTCAACTCAAGAGTTGGCTGGACAGATGGCTCAGTGGTTAAGATTGCTGACTACTCATGCAGAGGATCCAGATTCAGTCGAATCCTAGCATCCACATGGCAGCTAACGTCCATCCATAACTCTAGTTCCAGGGGATCCAATGCCCTATTCTGTCCTCCCTGGACACTGTGGGAAAAGAGGGCTGGGGATATCTAAGTCAATGGTAGAGCAGTTTCTCAGCATGCATGAGGCCCTGGGTTCAATCTCTAGTACTGGAAAGTACTATAAAATTGCAGCCATCCTAGTGGATGTGAGGTGGCATCTCATTCCAGTTTTGCATAATTTCCTTTGTCACTAATGGTATTGAATATACCTACCATTTTGATTCTAGGCTATTTCTTAGATCTCAACTGTTGTCTCTATCTCTAATACAAGTTGCAATTTTTGAAATGAATTAGTAGATAAATATCAGTCTCTTGTTCATCTCACAATGATTATTACTGGTAAAACAAATTAACTCAATAAAATTAGCAACAATTAAAACTGCACGTGGTATAATTTAATGTTGTCTAAAAGTTGGCATAAGTCTAGAGTTCGGAAAAACATTTAGACTTCCACAATTTAACCTAAAAACTGGATGTGTTGAGACTAACAGCCACAGGAGAACTTGCTATATCTGAAGTTATGGACAAAAAAGTGGCCATTGAATTAGGTATGGTGGCACACACCTGTCATCTCATCACCTGGAAGGGTGAGGAGGAGAGCTGTTGTGTGTTTGAGGCCAGAAATACACAGCGAGTACCAGGTCAAGCAGGGGTATGGTAGCATGATCTTTAAAAAACAAAACAAAACAAAACAAACAAACAAACAAAAAACAAGTGATCACTGACTCCAAGCTTGGTTGTAAAATATAAATAGAAAATGTCCCAGATGACAATTTCTCGGTATTATATTTTAAAATGGCCGTGAGATTGAATTGGCATAACAGAATTTGTTTTAAGCAACATTTTCTCAAAGAAAGTCTTTTCTGGGTGCAAAGTATGTATGGATAGTCTTTGTTATGTGGAAGGCTGAGTCAGGAGGATCACTTGAACACAGGAGTTTGAGACAGTCTGGGCAACATAGCCAGACTCCCTCTTTTAAAAGAAAATAAATTAAAACTTTAAAAATGTTTAATATTAACACAAATTTGATGAAAATGTTTGTATTAAAAAATGTCCTTGGATTCAACCTCTTCTGAGCCTTCTTCCATGGGAGTGCAGAATAGTTACTCTAACTAGTTCTCCTTTCCTGCCTGTTTCTCTTTTACAGACCAACTAGAGAGTTTGATGAGCAGAAAAGAAACTGGGTTGGGGAGAAGATCCCCAGTGTGGGTCTGCTGAGGGCTTGTTGGACAGGAAGGCTGGGTGGGTGGCTTGGTAAGAAGCCCTGTGAAGGTCCACTGAGGAGTCTTGCTTCTCCTCCACAGCAAGGAAAGAATAAAGCTTATGATTTCACAAAGAGGGATAGAGGGAAATAGTTTCCACCTCTACTGACCTGCAAGAATAAGACTCATGTCAAGGCAAAACCACCAGAATCTTAGAAAGAAACAATGTCACTGATTTGGAATCTGGGGTTTCTCTCTGAGTAACTTAAGACACATTAAGGATTTTCACTAACAAAGAGAGTCTCTTAGCAACAAAAATCAGGGATGTTTGGCTCTATAATCTTGAATTTATTTACCTTTTTGTTTTTGGAACGGAAAACATGGTTAAGTCAAACTTTTTATTTATTCACAGCACTTCGCAGGTTTTCAAAGTCCTTTTTGTGCATGATCTCATTTGCCTTTGATGTCAGATCTTTGATGTCAGTTTTGTGAAACAGACATAGACTCTATTACTACCATAAGGGACTTGAAGCTCCCAGCTCACATGCAATGAGGGGATGGGCTACTGAGCGCAGGGGTCAGCAGAAGGGTCTGTAGAAATGAAGACCCATGTGTGTGGGATCCAGGACCTCATGCATGCCAGGGAAGTGCTCCAGCACCAAGCTGTATCCTCAGCCCTCTTTCTTAATAGAGTTGAATTTGCTTAAGTTAAAAGCAAATAAAATGCAACTTTACTCGGTATTAGAAAGTACAACAAGGTAATAGCTAAATGTTTTGATGTTAAGGAGAAGCAAAGAATTCATCTTTAATGTACTCCCTGCTGAAATTCAAAGGCCTCGCATAGAAGGGGAAACAGACAGCAGCAGGCACTCATAGCCACCTCTGGTATTCATCTAGAATTCACTCTTGAGGTTGATCTAAAAGGTCATCAAGCAAAATGGGTGGCCATCTTCTTGAGAGTTGGTGACTATAAGGAGCCAGCACCACAGCTTCTGGCAGGTTCTGAGGACAAGTGTTTTTAACCACAGTGCCTCCAGGGAAGTCGCCAGAGACCACAGGCCCTAATTTTGTTCCTATCAGACACTGTTCAAGTCTACAAACACATCTTCTGTCACTGTACTCTCCTGCAAAACTCAGGTCCAAAGAGACACTCAGTGGCTGAGGCACAAAGCAGAGGAGTCACGCTGTCCTAAGGAAACAGTTTTCTCTCTCTAGTGGGTCCACAGCCTGTGGCCACATGGCTGTTCTTGTTCCTCTCCTGACAATCTCACTCTCCAGGGATGCTGATGTCCCTCACTGACTGGGAGCCAGAACACTAGTTGAGGGGCTGGTTGGGACTGTTAGGAAACATGGGCTGTCATGTTCCCTCAGTTTCCAGATGGGACCTAGGACCTCATGAATGCCAGGGAAGTGCTCCAGCAAGCTTCTACTGGGCTACACACACACACACACACACACACACACACACAAGTGAAAAAAACCAAATTCTCCATCTCAGGAAAAGTATTTGCCCAATGAGGAGATAACCTTTTTTCTGACCAAGAGACAGTGACACGTGGACTGAGACGGTCTATCTAGGAGTCTGCTGTCAGCGCCTGGGACCAAACCAATGACAATATCATAACTAAGCCCGACTCCCCCTTAATTTGCATTTGGTTCTTATATATTAGTTGAATAAAACCAAAAAATATATATGGGTACTGTTGGGCACACAGAGAGCAGAGTGAGGCACAATGTGCCTTTTTAGGGCTTGAACTAGAGTGAGATACATTAGGGGAACCCAGACAGTTGTTCTCACAGAAAAGTGGGGTAGAAAATGGAGTCTGGGAGGCATTATGGGGTTTTGCCACATGGCTGAGAAGTTATCAGCTTAGCTCAGTTCAAGATGGGGGTGTTTAAGGTTCTTACACAGTAGGAATTTCTGAGCATCCTATCAGGGCCTGGGCTTTCCTTTAATTTTCCCAATAACTTTTGGGAGTGATGGCACCTTCCCATTTTATAGATGGGAAAAAATAAGCCTGGTCTGACTTAGTTTCACATAGCCAGGAGAAGACAGGCCTTTGGCTCAGCCAGAGCTTTCCTTGCTACAGTCAAGGTTCAACTAATACCCACAACTAAAAGTTAAAATAGCAATAAAACATTTGTGCCTTTTTTTTCTCATTGACCAATTGTCAAAAAGTACTAGGAAACCATGTGTCTGCTGAGTTTGTTGGAACATCTCTATGGTGTTTCTCTCATGTATTCAACAGAAAGCCATTTCTTTGGTTTCATGTTTTCCACAACTGTAGCTGTCTTCCAAATGGTAGTGGAGTGGTTTTTGTTTGTTTTTCTTTTGCAGAGATACAGCTGCAGAGCAATTATTTCAATGTGCACACTTGGTGAGTTCTAAAATGAGACCAGAATGTTAATAAAAAGTTTGTCTCTCCCTAGGATGATGAGAGCCCAGATGGCAATGGCAGTGACAGCAAGATGGAGCCACTTCCAGAAAGGTGGCAGGTGTCTGGTTTGGGGACGTATTTTTTCTTGCTTTAAAGGGTGAGCTAAGCATTTCTGGCTAGGGAAAGGACACACATGGAGCAATGCTTTGTTGAAGTGTTAGAGGTTGGAAAACTGAACTCTGGGCCTTCCTTGTGTGTGTGTGTGTGTGTGTGTGTGTGTGTGTAAATGAGTATCATGCATGACCATGTTTTGTGGGTACTCATCCTGGGCAAGCTGGAGCCTTTCCTATCTAGGTGCCCGGTCTGGAACCTTAGAAGTCCTGCTGCTCTCTGCCAGGTCCCTTCTCAGATTTTTCTTCTGTGCTCAGCCTGGTTGACCCGAAGCCAGGAGGTCAACAGCAGGTCTTTAGAACCATAGCCACAGGCCCTGTCCTATTAGGATACTGCCTTCAGAAGCCCTTTCTTTTCAGCAGGCCAGGTGTTGAGGGGCCCCTGCAGGCACCTCTCACTAGCCCTGCTGGGAGGCAAGGCTAAAATGGGAACAAATACCTTGGCCCTTTTATCTCAGCACCTTCCCTGACACCCATTCCCAGGACATCGGCTGGCCTGCGTGCTCTGTACACAGCACGGCTCCCACTGAAGGCAAACATTTTTTCACAGCTGCCACACATTATATTTTCACTTCTGTTGCTAAATGTTCTATTCTTGATTTGCCAAATTCAGCACAGGAAAATTCCAATGCAGAAACCATTCTACTTCTATCTGAAATGACCAAAAAGAGCCTGAAAGATATGATAAAAATTACCTTTTAGCCCTGCAGCTAGTCTGTAAGTCCCAGATGGAGAGGCCACTGGGCCAAAGGGGCACATCCGTGGATCCCTGGTGCATTCCTGGCAAGCTATTAAACAGGAATGCTGAGAAGAGCAGGCCCCTGAGTGACAATTAAACTACTTAGAGTGAAACCATTTTTTTTGTTCTAAGGAAAAAAATTTCAATTTTTTAAGTTCAAAGAAAAAGTTTTAAAACCTTTGGAATCATATTCACATGTTAAATGTATCTAATTCTATGAGATACATTTCCTGATTTGTAAACAGCATTAAGGATGGACCCTGGCCCACTACATAGCCCCAGAGGCAGGGTCCTTTCTCCCGGCATGTATCTCCTCTGGTTTTGACACCATACTCTAAGGGTGATGGTTGTGGTTTGGGAGATGCCACAGAGTTCTACAGGACAAAAGGCATCCCCTAAAGAACTAGTCCTGTAAATAACTAGTCAAAGGTTAGTTACCTAACCTTGAACAGAAGCACTGTAGCTCCAGGAACCTGAATGCCAAAGTATCAAGCACAGGGCTGGAGAGATAGCTCAGAGCTTAAGAGCACTTAGGCTCTTGCAAAAGACCTGGGTTCAGTTCCCAGTCCCAACATGATGGTTAACGACTATCTGTAGGTCCAGTTCCAGGATATCTGAGGCACTGCACACATATATGCACTTACATATATGCACTTACATATATGCAGGCAAAACACTCATACACATAAAATAAAAATATTTTAAAAATTAAAGTACTAAGCACAAAGCTCCCAAATTCAGTTTGTCTAGACTTCATGTGTAAAATATTAGTCCCGTGTAAACCTTTCCTACTGAGAAATCATGGGGAAAACAACAACAACAACAATAAAAAACCCTGCCTGCACTGACCCAACAGGGTACATGTTGACACATAGCACATAGAACACCTTTGTTTTGTCCTTGTGTCCTCCACTGACTTCTCTCCTGTCTGGAGGTCACACACAGGTGCCATAACCTACTCTCTGTGTAATCCAGTATTGTCTTTGGCTACTTCCCAGCCCAAGATCATATTTGTACCTGGCTTTGAAGGAAGAATGGTAGGAGCTAGAACATCCCATCCTCTCTGCCATTATTCCCAGCAGTGGAAACCAGGACATCTACGTGTGAAGTTCCTGGATTATCTACATGGACTGCTCTTTTAAGAAAAATTCAGCCAAGCACAGTGGCACATGTCTTTAATCCTAGAAGAGCCAAGTGGATCTCTATGAGTCTGAGGCCAGCCTGGTCTATATAGTGAGTTCCAAGCTAGCCGGTGTGACATACCGAGGCCCTGTCTCAAACAACACAACACCACATAAAACAGCACTTCAGTTTGGGTCTAGAGAGATGGCTCAGTAACTAAGAACACTTGCTATTTTTGAGTTTGGTTCCCAGCACCCATGTTGGGTGGCTCACAATTACCTGTAACTTCACCTCCAGGGTATCTGATGCCCTCTTCTTGCCTCAATAGGCACTCACACACATATGGCACACACACACACACACACACACACACATACACAGGCACCAATACATATGTGGAATACACACACACAGATACACAGCACACATACACACATAATAAAAATAAAATAGATTAAAAAAAAAAGAACACTCAAGTTTAAAGATGACTGCAAGAATTAAATGTTGACATTCAACAGCAGCATTTGATAGTACATGTTGCCTTCCTCTGATGTGCAGAAAAAGAATTCAAAGAGTGGCAAGCTATGGTGTTAGACAAAAGATGTGTTCTAAAATGTTTAATAAAAATTATGCTTCTTTTGTCAGTAATTATATAGATCATTATTAAGAAGTCACATTCAGAATTTGATTCTATTCTTGTTTCCAGGGAGTTCACATCATGAGATACAGATTAAGAAGGAAACTTCCTAATGCTCTTTAGGTCTCAAGGGATTTGAATGAATGAGCTTGTACTGGAAAATTTGCATCACAAATGTGTCATTTCTCCCGAAATCACCTATAAACTTAGTAGATATACAATAAAAACAACAGAATTTTTGGGACTAGGAAAAAATAAGAATTTAAATGTTCAAGTGAAAAATGACCAAGCTACAGTAGCCATTGAAAAACTGTAAAAAAGAAGTGTAAATGAGGGGCCAGTCTTGCACTGCCCACAGTAAAACATGGTGTAAAACCACGGGCTGCTTATGCTATCTGATTAGGATCAGTGAATATGTCTAACCATATCCAGAGAAGTTGGTCAGAGAAAAAGGCAGGATGTGAATAAATGAGTAAAGATGAATCGTTCAATAAAATGGTGCTGGATAAAGGACACAACCATACAGAAAATATTAAGTTGGAGTTGTACCTCACACCAAAATAAATTCTAGAAGGATCAAACACTTTAAATAAATAAAAATGAAATCATGTATGTGTTAGAAGAAATTTCAGATTTTTAAAAAAATCTTGCAGCAAAGGATTTTTTTTCTTAGAAAGGATTACCTTGCTGAAGAAAACAGAAATGCCACAAGGCACAAAAGAAGCTATTGAAAAATTTGACTATGGACACATAAAAAAAATCTGCATACCAAATACTAAATGGGCAAAGTCAAAAGGTAAATGACAAACCAGGAACAAATATTTGCAATTCATATCACAAAGGGCTAATTTCCCTAGTACATACATACAAAGCTCTCTGAAATGATCACGAGAAAAGGCCAGTGACCACGAGAATGGCCGGAGGCTACCAACAGAAAAGGAAATGAAAATAGCTATTAAATGTATAAAAAATACACAGCCCTTTTCATCAAAGAAATACAGACTAAAACCACAGTGAGAAAATGTTTTTCACCCACCAGCTTGGCAAACAGTCACAAGAAACAGAACCTCTGATGGTTGGCAGGTTTGGGGGACACAGGCACTCTCTAATGGTGCTGGTGTACCTGAAGACAATGCTCAGCAAAATCTTCTATGCACATCCCCTTGTACCCAACAATCCCATTTCTAGAAGTTTGAGACACTGGCACACGTAAAAACAAAATGAGTCACTGCAGCACTGGAAAAGCAAAAACACAAATAAACCTGTAAGAAGAAGACTGATTCAACAGTTTAGAATCACTAAGCAACTAGACACGAGTGGAGGAAGCTCTTCCTATATGATTAGGAAGAACATGCAAATGATTTACATGAAGAAAAGATGAAATTGCTGGATGTGTGCCGCATGTTAGTGATCTCATCACTTAGGAGGTGGAGGCAGGAGAACTGCAAGTTCAAGACCAGCTTGGGCTGTAATGAGGTCCTGTTTTTAAAAAGATGAAAAGATAAACATAAAAGCCTCCTGAAGCAAGAGAAACACTGAAGAAGACTGAGGGGAAACAGTCACTGCCTCCTGGGCAGGATGCCTCCCTCAGAAATGCAGGAGGAAGGAAATGCTGTAGCTGTCTGGAGTTTTCAGAACAGCTGACAAGCCACAGTTGATGGCTGTGGGTTAGCCTTGTTCAAACACTGCTCTCGTCAAAAGCACAAGAAAACATTTCCTCAAATGGTCACAGTTCTACCCTTGTGAGAGTTCTCTGTGTAGCTGAGGCACCAGACCTTCAAACTGTCTACACTGTGAAGAAACACCACAAAACCATACAGATAATCACTTCTAGAGCTCTGCTAAAGCGAAGTTCCCTTCTCTTGATACATGAAACACAAACATAAAGGTCAAGGCTCGTGGTGTTGAGGCCTGCGTTATCGGAAAACGGTGAGATAGAGCTTTGAGAATTCCTTCCCTTGGTTTTTTGTTTAGATTTTTCCTAGTCTCTTTCTTTTAGAACTGGTATTATTTGATCCTCAAATTTTCTCTTCCATTCTTCACTCTCTGTCTTTTTATTTCTTCTAGAAATGATCCTCAATTTTACCTCTCTTAATCATCTTTATTTCTGCTCTCAAAGCTCTCTCCTGTTCTTCAAATGTCCTAGCGTTATGGTCTTTTATTCTCGCCACATGCAGATGCATCTCCCCTTAACGCGGAACACATGCAGCGCCTTGCTTCTGGCTCTTCCATTCTGCTTGCTTTCTATCATATCTTTCATTTCAAGGCTCTCCTTAGGCTCTTCTTGAGAGATGAGCTGCTAGAAAGTTCCCTGGCCTCTCAATCTGAGGGTTCCTCCTCTTCTATGAGCTGATCTCCAAATGACAATGTCTCTGAGATTTTTCTCCTGGGACAGCATTTTCCTCCAAGGGGAACCCTTCTATCTCTCCAGAACCTGCTCCTTGCTGTGGGTTGAATGCAGATTCATCTTGTCAATTAAATGCTCCACCCCCAGCCCCAAGTGCTAGAGCCTGCAGGGCAGTCATCAACACTGAGAAGGGAGAAGACAGGAACTTTCCACCAATCCTATGCTTGCCTGCTCAAAGGTATTCGGTGCCTCCAATGTCTGGGCCTTCCAAACAGCCAGGCTCTCGTAGGACCCTTTAGTCCTTCAAGTCAGTTACCACTTGACCATCTGCTTGTCACTCACCTGGACCCTGTCCTTACCCATTCCCTATGCTCTATGTGTACCTTAAAAATCTTTATTATTTTTTTTTTGTGGGGGGATTTAGGAAGGCATAAGAATAAATATGCATTCGATTTACTACTCTTGCTTGATTAAGCCTTTAGGTTTTTGTTTCTGTTTAAATTATTTCTTTGTGTTAAACTCATGGTGAGTTTTACCATTTTATCTATAATTTTTACATCCACCCAAAGAACATGTATTTAGCATTGTTTATGTGTTGGGCACTGTCCTGGGTAGTGAAGATGCATGATATATGAAGAACCAGGGCCAAATCTCAGTTTTGACAGCTCTGGGGCTGGATAATTCCCCTTGTTGTGTTTATTTACTTGTTAAACACTGGAGAGTGGCGGTGGAGTATGGAATAATACCTGTTTTGTAGGGTCATTTTGAGGATGAAATAACAATATGGAGATCACTGAACTCAATGTTGCTAATAATAAGCTACTTCACAATTTAGTGAGGATATTGATTAATTTTTAATACAAATGAACATAAACACTATCAAAGAACTATTAGATGCTGTAAGACCACACAGGAGAGAACCATGCACTCTGAATATGGAGGAGGTGTGAGCTCTTCAACGCTGGTGTTTGCCTTCTCTCAATAAAGAGGCTGTGCAAAGGTTATGCGGAGATTCCATGTAAGAGGAACACGAGTGTAACAAGCAGGAGGAAACATGCAGTGTCAGGAAAGTGGAAGGATCTGAGGTGTCTAGATCTTAGATATGTGTGCAGGAGAAGCAGGGCCAAGGCTAGATCTCATCCTGAGCAATGAGGAGCCACTGTGGCCTGAGGAAGGGGTGTGCTGTGATCGGATTTGTACTTTAGAAAGATAACATGGTGGCCTATGGAGACAACAGAGGAGAGGCGATTGCATTGTTCCAAGTGAAAGTTAATGAGGTCCTGCACTGAGGCAGATGCAATGGGCTGGTGAGGAGGAAGACTGAAGAATGGACTTAAGGAGGCTTTGACAATTCTGTCTCCTCACTTTTGTACATTTATTTATTGTGTGTGTGTGTGCGCGCACATGTGCACACGAATGTATGTGTTTAAATGTGTGTCTGCTAACATTCTATGTGTCACAACCAGGGGGAGTTGATTCTTTCCTTCTACCATGTGTATGCTTGGGATCAAACTTCAGGTCATCAGGCTTGGTGGCAAGCGCCTTTATTGGCTGAGCCATCTTACCAGCCCTCTCCCCACTTTTGGACGCAGGTAAGTTGTACTTCTTCTGAAGTTAGGCATGGCTAAGAGCATTTTTTAGCCAATGGAAAGGAAGAGGAAATTACTAACTCTGGGAAACAGCCTTGGAGAGCCAGTGTGTGGGGTGCCATATCCCTTTTCCTGTCATGTTGACAGAAAATGACACCTCCATCAGCTGAGGTTCTAAGGTGACTAAAATTAGCAGAGCCCTCCTCTCTTGCTGGCATGAAGCAAACATTCAGCACAAATGAGAAACAAATGTGTGTGGTGTTAAGACTCTGAGACTTACAGTTAGTTGCCATGGCAGATGCTAGCCTATCTTGACTATCATATTGATGATACTTTCAGTTTTTCCTCTGAATATCAAACAATTCATTTTTTAATGCTTCATCATCACAAAGGCTAAACATTATTTGGTAGCTATTGTTCACATTTCTTCTTGTGGAAATTACCTAGGCATCTCATCTGCCCATTTGATCACACAGGTCCTGTTGACAATTCAAACATACTCATATGAACTTGGCATACATTAGTCATTTGTACAACTGATCTGGATAACAATATGGAAATACCCACATGAGACTAGCTGTCTTATTAAACTCTTACAGGTACAGGTATTTTATAAATTATTTCATGTGCTGTCTCTTTTCCTCCTCTATTGACCTTATGAAAGGATTAGGGTTACTCTGTTTCACAAATAAGGAAACAGACATCTTGCAAGGTAAAGTCACCCTGCCAATTAGGGGAAAAGCTGGCCTAAGTGAGCCTCACAGAGGAACGCAACAAACAACAGCTTACTAACCTCTTCTCTCAGTAACTTCTTCCTCTCCCTCGATGCCTCCACACTTACCTTCTCCATCTGGGGAAATTCCTCCTCTAGTTTAGGTCTTTTCTCTGGTCCCCTATTTTTTTCTCCTTTCCCAGCAATGGGTCCTCACTAGCTTCTTTAGTTTTTTTACCTTGTTACCATGTTACTAAAACCATACCCTCAAACATTCTTGAAGCTGGCCAAGGTCTACGGCCGTTCCTCAGACTATATCCTCTGACTTTTGTAGGTTTGGGTGCCTTCTTCACAGCCTTCCTTCTCTGGCTTTCATGGTACTCCTGGTTCACTTCTTGCCTCTCTTTTTTTGTCTGTTTTGAGACAGGGTCTTACTATGTGGCCCCAGCTTCCCTGAGCTGTGCAGACCATCCCCAGCTGCCCTCCTCATAGCTTAGGTCTGCCTCTACGTGACTGTTGCTTCTCACCTCTCTTACTGCCTATCTGTAGTTCATTTGCTCCCACAACCCAGCCACCATTTGCATCAGCCATCACTCCAGAGTCTTTCTCTGCTCCTTCCAAACTCCTTCACATGAAGTTGATCTGGAATCCTAGAATCTGTCTGTCTACCTTTGAGCTCACATCTAGGTCCACTGTCACATTTGTGCCTACTTACGTATAATTCTCACAGAAAAGCCTCCAAATAAACAACTTTCCCTGAGACTACAGGTTCCCCATGTGACTTTTCTATTTCTGCCAATGACTCTATTCTTTCTCAACTGCTCTGTAACCTTAACATTACCAGCCTTTTCCTTCAGTGCCTAAAGCCATTCCATTATCCAATACCCCTGATTCTACCTTGGAGGCCCTGGAATTTGTTCCATCTTTCCCTTGACCACCAAGTCCAAACTCCCTTTTGGGAAAGTAAAACTACATGTGATCTGACATTTTCTTCTACCGATATGAGACGCTTTGGAAAAATCAGACAGCTGTTATCACCAGACCATAGGACCTGTTCAGCAGCTAGCCAGGAAGCAGTGGTAGAGATTGGACCACCGGTTGTATCAGAAGCTTATCAACAAACAAAAATCAAAGGGCACAATGAACAAAGGATGGAATGGGTAGCAGGTCCAAACGTCAAATAAGCAGCGTTAAGTTCATCTTTGGGATTACAGGAATGATCAAAGCCTAGCCATGTCATTGAATCGGAACATGAGGGCCTGTGGGATCAGGGTAAAGCAATCACTTTCTCAGCCTGGATAGGTCCACAGGACAAATGCGGATGGGTGAAAAGCATTGGCCTGGAAGACAAAGTCAGTTTTTTGCAAGAGTGCTGTTTAAATGGTTTCACTGGTTTGTGTCCTCACTGACCTCAGTGCCTGCTCTCAGACTGTCTCACCTATATGAAGCCAAATAATCTTGGAGGATCACATGGGCCCTCATCCAAGCACCATGGTAATACCTACTAGTCTCTTCCTCTAAAACTAGTTAATCCCTGGTCTGATTACTCATTTCAAAATTTATATGTTTCTTCCAAAATAATCTATAAACATCCAGTGTACAAAATCTATAAACATTCCGTGCAAAGGTGCAGATGTGGGGAACACAGAATTTTAAGACAATTTCTGTTCTCTAGTCTTTCAGAAGACTGTTGGTGGCTCACACTAGTGATTCCAACACTTAGGTGGCTGGGGCAGGAAGACTGACACAAGTTCAATGCCATCATGTGCTATATAGTGATTTCCAAGGCAGTCTGAGCTACACAGTGAGATCTTGTCTTGAAAAGAGAAAAAAGAATACAATTGGAGTTGAAAAAGAAACACATGTAGAGAGCTACTGCTTACATCCCTGTGGGTAGAGAAGAGCCAAAGAGACAGAAAATAGGGAAAAGGTAGAGGCAGGAAGAGCTAGTGATAGCGAAAGCCCTGAGGGATGGAGAGGCCTCTAATGCACAGAGGATGGAGATAAGAAAAAATGGACCATAGTGTATACTGAAGGAGGTGAGTGTGGGGTGGGATAAATAGACCAGAAGAGTAGATTATCAGAAAGTATTAATTATAAAAATACATGTTTATTTATAAAGAATAATCTTCCTTTTATCAAAACCAAAGAAGAAAAAGTCCAGAGTTGTGGCTTGATAACTTCAAATTGAAAAAATACAGATTTGGGGCTGGTAAGATGGCTAACAACTAAAGGCTCTTGCAACCAGGCTGATAGTCTGACTTCAATTCTTGGAAACTACACAGCAGAAGGAGAGAACTACAAGTTGTCCCCTGATCTCCACATGCATGCTATAAACATGTATGAATCTGCATAGACAAACACACACGCACATATTCATTCTCATTCATTCTCTCTCTCTCTCTCTCTCTCTCTCTCTCTCTCTCTCTCTCTCTCTCTCTCTTTCTTTACTGTCCCCAAATCTAAATGAACAAACTTTTTAAAAAGATTTATGGAGTCAGAATCATGGTTCAAGTTTGTATGATTCACTAAGCATACCAGTCCAGGGTCTTGCTAGAAGGACATTTTAGTGCCACTAGTCTCAGGGAAGTCAAGTTGGCTGTGGCAGTGGCCAATGGAATGATTGAAAAATATTTAACCTGCTGCTTCTCATGAACTTTTCCATTCCTGGAAGGCCACAGATGGTTCTGGATGAACCATTAACCTTGGGTGGAATCTGTTTCAGACTGCACTTTTAAAATGGCTACCTGAGGAGTTAAGTAGCCTGCTTTGATGTCGTTTATTCTAGCCCTCACTCTATGATTAGAAGCTGACCCTGAATGTAGGGTGTTTCACAAGCTGTCTCATGCCTGACACATTTCCATGCCTTACTGTGACAGTGCAGGCAGTCACCTTGGGGTAGGTGACTACAGGGCTCATAGTCACTGAGTCCCTTCCATGTGAAGTGGAGGAAAGCTAGTCTTTTTCTTTTTTTTTATTTAAAGATTTATTTCATTTTTTATCATGTGCCTGTGTGTGGATATGTGCGGGTGAGTGGAGGTGCATGTGAAGGCCAGAGGCATTGGATCTCCTGGAGCTGGAGTTACAGGTTGTTGTTAGCCATTTGACAAGGGTACTGAGAACTGAACTCAGGCTCTGGAAGAGCAGAACTTGCTCTTAACCATTGAGCCATCTCTCCAGCCCCAGGAAAGCAACTCTTGATGCTACTAAAGACAACCAGATTCCAAAGCTAGGCACTTCATTCATTGTGGCTTCAGACAAAGCACAAATGCAGAGCACACTCCATCACTTTACCATGGATGGTGACGCTGGCAGGGAATTTAGAAATCATACTTATGCACTCTCTGGAATATATTTTCAAAGTCAGTTTTCTATCTTTATACACAGTTTGTAGCATAAAATATACTATTTACTATAGTGAAAAGAGACATGCTGAGAGGCAGGCAGAAAAGACAGCTTGAGATCGAAACTGGGAACTACTGAATTCATGGATCAATTAAACATGAAAAGCTGATAAAAGTTGGCTATATTTAGCGATTTTAAAGTTTCTAGAAAGCAGGGTCTGTTTTCTGCTACTGGAGCCAGTTCCAAGCAAATACATATTGAAAAGAACCATAAAAGTGGATGAGGTCCCTGGCAAGACTTATAAAGTAAATGAAGTTTAAGAAAAGTAGTTTAAGTTAAGGATGAAAAGGAAACCAAGGTGGACGCTGGTACTTGGTCTGGGAAACACTGGGACCAAGGGTGACTGACCAGGGGGACCCACTTGCCATCTAATAATATACACTGGGTTTGACCCTGGGAAATGGCTTCTATTGTAGCACTGCTTCTTTTGTTTTTATTTATTTACTTTTTATGTTTTGGCTTTTTGAAACAGGGTTTCATGTAGCCCAGGCTGGCCTCAAATTCACTTTGTAGCTGAGGCTGGCCTTGAATTGATTCTCTTGCCTCTACTTCCCAAGGGCTAGGACCACAGTTGTGCACTACCACACCCTACACTTCTTTTGTATTTACTTTTATTTTATGTGTGTTAGTGTTTTGCCTGCATGTGTGTGAGGCACTGTACATGGAGGCCAGATGAGGGTGCCAGTCTTTTGGAACTAGATTGTTTGATGCCATGTGAGTACTAGCAACTGAATCTTGGTCCTCTACAAGAGCAGCTTGTGTGCTCTTAACTGCTGAGTCATCTCTCCAGCCCCTTCTTTTGTATTTCTAAAGGCACAGTAGAGCCCTGAAGAAGACACTCAAGCCTGATGAACAGGACAGGCAAAATGAGGGGCATAAAGTTTGGGAAGTTGGAATTGGTTGCTTTCCCATGCACGGCATATCTTCTATCTAAATGAAATGGAGGGGATCTTGAATATTTTGGATTCTGAACATATTTCAGGCTTCAGTGATTTATGAAAGAAGGCACAAAATCTTCAATGAAAGACTATAATCTAGACCTCAGTCAGATAGAGCACATAAACTTTGTAGCAGATTCAGGTTGGTTATCTAGATTCCATATAAGATGCCTCAAAGACGGCGGCACTCTCCTTCCTGTCACAGTCAGTCTGCTCCTAGAATGTCTATAAGGGCATGGACAGAGAAGAGGGACCAGCATCCAAAAGTGAAATTATAGTTGGTAACTAGCATAGTAAACATCAAATCCCAATGTATATCCACTCATTAAAATAAACCAAAACCAAAACCAAGCCTCACCATGACAGAAGACAGTAAGAAATAGTCTTACTGGCCAACTCATTCATCCGTAGGATTAGCCCAGAAAGTCTCATGTCCCAGGAAACCTGCCAGCCCTGGGCAAATTGGAACATCTAGTCAGCCTTGTAACAAAGGACTACATCCCAGGGTCAGTAATTCAATTTTTCTCCCTTGGCAGTTGAACTGTAATTCCAATTTTTTAAACATCTATAAGCCTTTCATTTTATTTTTTGTTTTTTGAGACAGGGTCTCATTATATAGCCCCAGCTGGCCTGGAACTTGCTATCTAGACCATCCAGGTTGGCCTGGATCTCACAGCAATCTACCTGCCTCTGCTTCCCGGGTGCTGGGACTAAAGGCCTGCACCACTATGGCCAGCTGTGTTAGCAATTTTAAGATGAAGTCGCCTCAGCTGAGGTTGTCTATCAGTATTCAATCCTAATAAAGATGATTTTGAGCATTTCATCCTCCAGATTTCTAAGTAATTGTGCTCTGAATGTCAGAAGGCTAAGTTACAAGTGCACAGATCCACTTATCACAGCATCTAAGGAAATATTTGTACAGCTCTTAGAATGGATAAAATCAGGTCAGTAAAATTAAGACTCTTGGCAATTAGGAATTTATCCACTGGGAAGGACAAAGCTTCAGTGTTCGGCCAAGAAGGGAAGGATTTAAATCTGATCTGGAATGTGGGTGGAACAAGAGGGAATTAAGTGGAATTTAAGCCCAAGATAATGAAATTCTTTTCAGCTTCAACTCACTATAAATAAGCTGTGTTGGTTGCAGAACTCTACCAAGGAGGGGTTAGCCTAGGGGTGGCTGAGGGAGTGTGTGAAGGTGCATTTGCCCAATGCTGTATTTAAGACTGAGAAAACACCAGTTTTCCATCTCAAAGGCTTTTACCCCAACCTCCACTTTGGCTTTGCCACTGCAAATAAACAGCCTTGTATAAAAAAGGAGGGTGGAGGGTTATATATGGAGTCCTCCATTCTTTGCATTGGGAGAACTCCATATATTGCACTGTACTGTCAGAGATATCTGAATGAGAGGGTTTTGTCTGTTGTTGGTGGTGGGTTTTGGTAGGGTACTTATAATTATTTAATACTTCCTTGGTGCACTAGGGCAAAAGTAGCTTTATCTTGCACAACTCTGACAAATACAGCATGTATATTATATAGAACCCAGCTTTTCTTTATGGTAGATAAAACAAAAATGGATATTTACTGTTAGAAAGAGAATATGTATGACAGAGATAGAAAGTGAGTTCAGGGGCTAGACAGATGATTCAGCAGTTAAGAGCAGGTCCTCTGCTCTTCCAAAGGACCTCAGTTCAGTTCCTAGCTCCCACTTTAGACAGCTCACAAGTGCCTGTGACTCTGGCTCTAGATTCAATGTCCTCTCCTGGCTTCCCGTAAGCAGTGTTCCAAAAGGGTACCAGGGCATAGCACAACCAACTGCTGTTTCTGGCTTGGTCTTCACAGTCAAGTTTAAGGTGTCTCTCAAACCCACTGAGAACAACAGCATCCAGTTCTGAGGAATACAGGTGGCAGGTGGTAGCAGGAGAAAGCTATTATGTTTTTGTCTCTGGGGAAGCCACAAGCCAGCTGTGGGGTTTTACCACATTGCTGCTGCCCCTCTCTAGACACCACAGAAGAACCTACAAGTCTCTTGTATCTCAGGAAGGCACCAGCCCTGCTTCAGACTTGTCTGTTAGCTAAGCACTCCATCACACGTTTCTTAAATGCCTTCATCTTTTGGACAAGCCTGCTAGTGAGTAGAAAGGCTGCAGCCTGGCTTCCCACAGGAAAATGTACACATTGTAATAGTAGGTGCCACCTGGTGCCTTGTCTTTACTTTCCAACCTGCACCTGCTCACAGAAACTTCAGGCATCGCGCCCCCACCGCCCAAATGCTGGGGACAGCCATTATGCACCTGGGGCTACTCCGACTAATTCAAGACCAGAAAAGCATTAAACAAAACCCATCTTCTTCCAGAAACCGGGTAGAGTCTTCCCTGAAAAACAAAGTTCTGTCAATGCTAAAGTACACCTGACTCCCCAGGGTGCCACTGAATAAATTGGGAGCTAATGTGGTTTCTCTTGGCTAGCACAGAAGGCATTTGCCAAAACCAGAACATCTCTCACTTACATTTGTCTATGGAAAACAAGAGACAGAATGACACTGAACTTAAGGTTAGGAACCACCAGGGTTTCTGATCTGTCTCGTCAAGTGTGTGGTTCTCAATTTAGGGTACATGTACTCCAGTGAGTGGGGGAAAGAGACAAAATTTCACACACAAAACTAGATGAGAGGCACCAAATAGAAGCAGAAGTTGGAGACAGAGGGAGCTCATTTGGTCTAAAACGGAGTGGAACAAGTCAGGGAAGGTTTCTTAGAATCTGATGCAGTTTAAGATTTTCTTATAGGATAAAAGTTATTTTAAGGTGCTGGGCAGGTGGCTCAGTTGGTGCCTGCCACATAAGCATGAGGACCTGACTTTGGACCCTAATACCTACATAAGTCAGGTTGTGTGGCAGGCATACCTTAGCACTGGGGGCCTGGAAGGAAGGGCAAAGACAGATGGATACCTAGAGCTCATTGGCAGTCAGCCTAGCTGAATCAATGAGCTCCAGGTTCACAAGACTTTTCTCAAAAAATAAAACTGACACGTGATCAAGATACCCCATGCTGACATCTGGCCTCTACCACATACAAGTACACACCTACAGGCAGTCCCTCATCCCACACCACCCACATCCCCCCAAAATTATTTTGGTGGAAACAAAGGGGATTTGGCATAGCCATACAGGACAACAGTCTAGTGGATAGACCTGTTCCTGGGCTATGAAAGAATGCCATGAAGGATGAGGCTGGACAAGTAAGTTTAGGCAACACTGAAGGAGGCCTTGAGAGCTGACGTGCTTGAGGAAGCCGTCTCAAGTGGTATTGTGACAATTGGGTGGGTCAGAGGCAGAGAGGTGACTTGGGACATTCCTGGTAAAGCCCAAGGGAGTGGTGGTTATACAGCTGAGTACATAGGCAAAATGCTCTGTGCCTTAGACCTAAGAATTGTGTACTTTACTCTATGTAAATGATTACTCCTAAAGTAACTGTTAGAAGAAGGAGACAGTGCTTGCCTGTCCCAGAGCATGGGGATGGAGAAGACAGTCAGGGAAAATCTTCCCTTTAAGCTTCTGTCCTTGTCGAACAGTCAGGGCCTCCCCAGGGTCCACTTTGCAGGAGGACTTCCATGAACAAGAATACAAGAATCAAAGGAAGTTGATGCCAAAGGGCAATAAAGGAGATGTGTCTGACCCACTGTAACAGAAAGAAGCAGGCTCGGGGGTCTATATTTTGTCCAGGGTTTCCTGGCTAGCCTGATGGTAGAAGACCTAGGTTTGTGTTCTAGACTATATTTCTCCCCACCAGTTGCTGCCAAAATCCATAAGAAAATTGGAATGAATGACAGAATTCTGAAGCTGTTAAAAAAAAAAACAAATCAAAGCCAGGAGAAGTGGCATACACCTTTAATCCCAGCACTTTGGAGGCAGATGAGCTTCTGTGAGATTGAAGTCAGCCTGGTCTACATAGTGAGTTCCAGGCTAGCTGTGACTACATCTCAAAAAAAAAAAAAAAAAAAAAAAAAAGTCGAATGTCAGAAGCAGGCACAGTGGCACATACTTGTAATCCCAGCAGGATGACACAAGAGGACGGTGAACTCAAGGACAACCTAGGATATATATCAAGTTCTAAGCTAGTCTGAGCCACACAGTAAAAACTAGTCACATAAAACCATAGATTAGGGATGCAGTTCAATAGTAGAAAACAAACAAATGTTGGAGGACAGGTAACAGCATGGCAGAACAAAAGTAAAACAAGTTGCCATTCTGGGCTGGGATGTATAAAGTTCAGTTTTAAAGCACCTGCTTGGCATAGTCAAGGCCCCAGGGTCTATCACCAACATCGCAAAAACACAAAACAAAACAAGGTAATTGGAATGTAACTCAGTGACAGAACACTTGCCTGGAATGCACAGGTCTTTGGTTTGAAGGCCAGTAATTCACTTACACACACACACATATACACACACACACAGAGAGAGAGAGAGAGAGAGAGAGAGAGAGAGAGAGAGAGAGAGACAGAGAAAGAGAGAGAGAGAGAGAGAGAGAGAGAGACCACTCTTATTTAGCGAGGGGACATATATACAGAAGACCACAGAGATTCTCACCAAAATAGCAAGGGTATATTATCCCCAATTAAGAGAATTATAGATGATTTTTATGTGCTTTGTTTTCTATTTTTTAAATAAATAGGGATTATATTTTTTATTCTGAAGAACATGGATATTCATTTCACCATCTAGACTCTTCTCACTGTTCCTAACTGAGCTTTGGTCTATTTGTTTCACTAAAAGCAAACACAGCTTGAGGGAAAAAAGGCCTCCTTGGGTAAATATTGACCTGTTGCTGAGTGAACAGCAGGCACATCACCCACTGAAGCAAAGTCCAGACTATACAAGATTCATTTATGATGTATCTTTGAGTCAATTATTTTAAAGAGTCTTAAAAGCTAACTTTAACGTTTAGGAGGGGAAAGAAAATCCCTACTCTTATAACATGCTTTGAATGTTCACCTTTCATCAACTTGTTTCCTATCCCAGAACAGCAAGAGGATATGTCTGGATTTGCATGAAAGTCATAATAAGCAGCTGCCTGCAGTCAGGCTACTGGCAGGCTACCGACAGCTCACTGGAAATTAGTTACCTGAAGTTTCCTGCTGCCGAGGCTAGAGTTTGTGGAGCCTATAGACAGGCTTCCTCCTAGGAAAAAAAGTCTTCAAAGTCCTAGGAAAAGGACTTTTTACCCATAACATCCATTTCCTGTCCTCAGCTTCAAACACAGGAGAGGCTGTTATAGAAACATGACACACAGAAAGAACATCAGAGGACTGTAGCTTCCACTACAGTGATAGAAGTAGAATCAAAGGCCACCTGGGGTGGGGGGCAGTCTTGTCAATGATCCTCCTGTGGGCTGGCCTCTTCCTGTTCTGTGCTCTCATCTAACCCCAAGAAAACTCCTTTCCACCTCTCCCTAGGGATGAGAAGGGAGCCAACTCCAGACACACTGCAGTTTGGGACAAGTACCCTCTCTGCCATGCTTCCCAGTCCTTAAAATGACAGGAAAAATGAATTTGACCTCCAAGTCATTAAGAGGATTTGGTGACAGAATGTCTCAGAGAGGTGCTCAACAAATGTCAAAGGCAGGAACATAAACAAAAGAGAGTTTGCAAACATGGTTTGCTAACATGAAACATGAACACAGAGCAGAATCTAAATCAGAAAGAAGAGGTTGGGTTTTAAAAAAGCAGGGAGAAAACACTTTTGTTCATAATCATTTCTTCTGTTCAAGTCAGAGAAGACTTATATGTTTGGAATTTAGCTGCTTAATTCTTGTTCCAACATGCTCTAAGAGGTCTAGACCTATAATCAAAGAGAGGTCTTGGAAGTAAATTCTTTCTGGGGAACTTGTCTTTTCAAGTTGTAGCTAATTCCTAAACAAATATTAACACTGCCTTTAACCTAGGCCTCCTCCTAATCTAGGTCTCACCAGGAGAAAGCCTAGAGACTGGTCAATGACTCAGGGGATGGAGCTCTGTGCTGATGCCACTGGCTCAGGTTTATGTACCATAAGGATGGAACAGGGGCAGCCTACCAAACCAGGATGTGGGTGGGGGTCATCTCAATAGAAACTACCAGATTACTACCACAGGCTCATTGGGAACATGAGCCAGGGGAGGAAGAAGGCAAAGGGAGACTACGTCTTTGGGTTATTTTTTAAAGAAAAAGGGGTAAAACCTGCCATAAGTTAAGCTTTTATTTGCAGTTTGAACAATTAGTACAGAATCAAATCTTATATTTTTCCAGAGCTTGGTCAAGAATAGCTTTCCCATGGCTTCCTTCCTCCAATTCCTTAGGAACCAATGTTGGGCACAAATTTATACTTGTCTGCATATAAATTTAGAGGGTTTTAATAAAATTACCTTGGTGTTATGGTGTGAATGTGAAATGTGCCCCATAGGCTCATGGGTTTGAATAGTTGGTTCCCAGGTAGTGACACTATTCTGGGAGGTTGCAGAACTTTCCAGACACAAAATTTACTGGTACATGTAGGACCACAGGGGTGATTTCAGCCCACTCTCTGCTTCCTAACTGCAGACACCAGTCACCTCACACTCAGCCATTGTCATGCCCAGTTAATCAGAAGGTTATTACTAGTAAATTTAACACTGTGTAGCTTGGAAACAGGTTGTGTGCCCCAGAATGCAGCTATCCTTCATTTCACAGCCACGGTTTCCTCTCTCAGAAGCATGCCCACCCTCCTGCCTTCACAATGCAGATGTGGCTCACTGGAACTAGAGGCACTCCCTCCACGTTGTGTTCCCTTAGCTAATGCTCTAGACATTTTAATATCCAGGAGTCAGAGAGGATCCCATGACTCAGCCTTTGTGTTACTCAATGACTTTGGGTAGGAAAGGCTTCTCTGTCCTTGAACTAGCAAGAGGACATTTGCTAAAAGCGCTGAAATATTCTCCAAGTTTTCCTAGCTACTTAAAAATGTCTACTGTTTTCTGCAGAGTCCTTGTCATGGATTTTGATACCATGCTGTGGAGGACAGGATGTTTCCAAGCAACAAAATACAATTCTTTCTTCTACCCATCAGGATGTGAACATCAGATGGCTATCAAGACAGTGGTTCTTTGAACACCAATGAGGGACGCCATTATCCATCCATATCTTATGGATAGAATATGAGGGGTTTTTTGTTTTGTTTTGTTTTTGGCTTGTTTTGAAGTGCTGGGGAGAACTCAGTACTTCACGCATGCTAAGCAAGCCCTCCCCCACTGAGCAGCATCTTTAGCCTGAGAAGGTTCTTTGAACATCACACAAAGCCAAATAGAACAGCAGGTGGGCAACAGACAGCTGAGTGGTCTACTCACTCTTTGGTCAGAAGAGGACAGGACTTGAGCAGAAAGCGGGAGAGGCCGGTGTCTTGGAAGTAGAGGTCAGGAGGGGCAGTAGGGCTCTTCAGGTTCAAACATCGGACGATCACATAGAGCACGGCAGCCACCGCGGCCAGCTTCACCCCATCAAACACGGCTGGGAGCTCAGGGGTCTCCAGCATGGCATTCATCTTGATCTGGGAGCAGAGGCACAGGTCTGGGGTCACAAACATGATGTGAAGGGGTAGAGCTCACCTCTCTGCAGAAGCATGACCCACTCTGGGCATGCTCCATATGTGCCCACTGGGTGCTCCATACAGACTGCCACCAGAACCTGACAGCACCAATGCCCAGGCAGTAACCCCCCAATCACAAACAGTTCTGAGTAGTGACTAAGCAAGGCACTGTGTTCTTTCTTTGATCTCATGAGCATCTGCAAGATGAGCAAGTTGGAAAACGTATAGTAATAGTGTGCTTTTAAGAGTGGAGAAATAAAGCCAGTTAGAAAGGGCTGGCAGTGGTACCTTGATTTCTGTTAATAGGTCACTTAAATCTCTCTATAGGCTCAATTGCACCTGGAGCTCCAGGTGTATGTTAAGTGTTGTTTCCAGTCTTGGATAGCAACGTGGGACTTTGGGTGCTACCAGGTAAAGCTGTACTGCCTGCTGGCCCCACCTCTCGATTTTCAGAGCAGGCTGAGATAAAGTTATGTTGGCCTAACTCAGCCATCTGTTCCAGGCAGTCTGTGGTGCTGGAGTTCCAGTCAGACTTGTCCCAGATCTTGATGGTCCTAGGTAAGGTTTCCAGGCAATGTGAATGGAGCTAGTCAATTAAAAAAATGTTTTTCTTGTGGAAGGTGCCTGACCATAACCATTAATCCAAAGCTGGGCTAAAGACAGACCAAATTCAACCACTAGACCAAAATTTAAAATTGCAACACACAAAATACACACGCATATCTGACTGTCCCCCTTACTCCCTTAATATTCCGCCTTCTATTATTTTAGAAGTAAACACTAAAAATTTAAATTTTATTTTACATATATGAGTGTTTTGCCTGCATGTATGTAAGTGTACCATGTGCATACAGTGCCTGCAGAGCGCAGAAGAGGGCGTCAGATCTCTGTTATAGATAGTTCTGAGCAGCCATGTGGGTGCTGGGAACTGAACCTGGGTTCTCTGCAAGAGCAGCCAATGCACTTAACTGCTGAAACATCTCTCCAGCCCCAATATTTCATCTTTTAAAGTAAGTTATTCCTTATGTACAACACACACACACACACACACACACACACACACAAACACACCACCACCACCAAATACATAAAACCAAACATCAACAACAAGGGCAACAACAATAATAATTCAGTGTTTTCCTTGCAGTTCAACAGAATGACAGAACATTAGCTATTACCTTAAAAATTAGGGAAACCAGCCAGGCACAGCGGTGCACACTTGTAATCCTAGCCTTGGAAGGTGGAGGCAGAATTATCAGGAGTTCAAGGCCTGAGCCACATAAGACCTTGTCTCAAAAAAAAAAAAAAGAAAACATGTAATTCTCACAGCCCAGGTAGCCATGGTAACTGCTTCCCTGGGATGATTTTAAGTAGCCACTGCTAAAAACAGTCATCATGAGAACTATGGTAGCCAACAATGTAGATGAAATAGGTAGGGAAAAAAATCTCCTAGATATGTATAACAGACTGAAACCTCCTAAGATTGTGGCAAGTCCAGGGGGCGCATAGAGACTGTATTCTAAAATCAAGGTGATTCAACAGAGGGCCCAAAATGCTGTGGGCAATCTCTGGTAGAGGTTTTGAATTCAATGAGAAACTGAGACCAAAGGTCACAGTTCTTTAACTAGCCTTCTACTTTATCAAGAAAAGAAAAAGAAGTTCTGAAAAGTTCAGAGGGCTGGCAAGATGGCTCGGTGGATAAAGGCACTTGTGGCCAAGTCTGATAACCTGAGTTTGATGCCTAGAACCCACATGGCAGAAGGAGAGAGCTGAGTCATAAGTTGCTCTCTGCTCTCCATACACATGCTATGAGAACATCCACATATAAGCACACTAAATAAATTTAAAAAAATTTTAAAGATCAAGATCATCCCTGGCTCCATAGCCCTATTCAAGGGCAGCTTGGGATATGTGAGAACCTGTCTCAGTAAATATATAAATGAAAACTTGTCTGACATAATTCTGCACTGAAGAGAGACCTCAAAATGCACTCTAGGCCGCATTACCTTTTGACTTGCCATGAGTTTGCTTAAAACTTGACTTCTGGTGACAAGTCACCTTATTCCTACAGTCATAGTGCCCAAGGACTATGTAGGGAAAAAAACCCTAAAACAAGGATTTCCAACATGAGGGTCTTTGGATCTATGGGATTCTAGAATCCAAGAACCTCCAGAAATTATATTCAGAAGCATGTGTGTATATGTGCATGGTTTTCTGGGAAGAAGGAGGTTCATGCAGTTGTGTGTGTGTGTGTATGTATTTTAAGATGGGGTCTCATATAGGTTAGGCTGGCCTCAAACTCATCAAGTGATCAAGGATAACCCTGAATTCCTGGTCCTTCTGCTGTCATCTCTTGACTGCTAGGATTATAGGTGTGTACTATCACACCTGGATTAGGTTCCCAGCTTTAACAAGATTCTCAAAGGAACCTGTGGCCTAAAAATTGTACACAGTACACTTAATGGTTTCACTTGCAGCTCTCAATCCTCTCCTTGAGGAGTCTTACCACCTCTGCCAGCCACATCAAACACCCACGACAGGACAGTTTTATTGGTATCAATTTTTAAGTCTAAATGTGAACGGCAAAAACAACAACAGCAAAAAAAACCCCAAACCAAAACCCATTAGGGCAGGCATGGTATTGCATATCTGTAATCCTAGTACTCCTAAAGCTGAGGATCATGAGTTCCAGGCCAAGCTGGTCTATAGAGTAAAACCCTGTCTCAAAACAAAAACAGAAACTAAAAACCAATCAGAAAGTCTAAAGTTTCTCTGATTATGTGCTGGTAAAATGGAAATACGTTATTCCCTGTCCTCCTTGCTGGAGAGAGAACCGAGGGCTACAGGCGGAATTTCCCAGTGCTCTTACTGGTTAAGTCTAGTAATTTTTTGAGTCTATATTTATTGAACTAAAATATAAACAAGTCCTTCCCATCTCACAACTACTCAACACTCAGTAATTCACGAGTCTCAACAACACATACCTACGTTGCTTATTCCTCTCGTGGAGAATATGGATTTTCCTTGAAGTACAGTTGAGTCGATGAGGTCTGGTCTCTTACTCAGACTAACCTAAAAGCTGAAAAGATTGGATGGTAAGGGTTTAAAGAATGAGAAAATAAAGGTTATTTTCTTTTATCTTTTTTTCCTTTGGAGACAGGGTCTTGATAGGTAGTACTGACTGGCCTTGAACAGTCCTGTTTCTGTCTCCCCAAGTGCTAGGATTACAAGCATGTGCCATCATGCCCTGCCAAGAAACCATTTTAACTGAAACATAAGCAGAGTCTACCTTCTCTATATTTAAAGTCTTTAGGAACAAGGGTGAGTTTTTTTTTTAATATTCTAAAAATATTTTTAAAATTAAAAAACAATTATGTGTATACCTATGTGTGGGTATGCGCACACGAATGCAGATGCCTACAAAGGCCAGAGACTTTGGATGTCCTGGAGCTGTAGTTACACGCAGCTGTGAGCTGCCTGATATGAGTCCTGGGATCTGAACTTGGGTCCTCTGGAAGGGTCGTACATGCTTTAAATGGCTGAGCTATCTCTTCAGCTCCCAAATAGACAATTTCTTTGACATATGTGCCATGCTCTTGGCCGTTTGGCTGTTTCCCTAAATGTGCTGGGGGAAGCTCAGGTGAATCTACCGAGACCAAAGGCTCTCACTGACTCCCACAACAAGTTTCAACCATGTTTCTTCGACTACAGTAAACTCATTTTGCTTTTAACCTTTATCCCATACAACATGGTCTTCAGCAGTGCCTAACAGGAGAGAAATCATCTCTATGTGATCAATGACACAACTGGAAAGCTGTAGAGTGAGAAAGCACAGCAGGTGACTCTTTTCTTTCAAATGTGTAGCAATGCTGGAAGGAAATGGGAGCTGAAGAAAGTAAAAGACACAGAGTGGCTAAAAAAGAAGGTTCCAGAAACAGAACAGAGTTGAAAACATCAGGCAGGGGCTGCTGTACCTGCTAGGACCAGGTCTAGACACGGGTTCCACAGGCTAGCTGCTGAGCAGCACTAAGAATTATAGGGGACACCACCAGAGGAGGAGCCAGAGACCCCGTTCCTCTGGGGAAATGAACTGAAAGATCTGCAGATTTCAAAGCAGCAGAAGAAGCCAAGATGAAAACAAGGAGATGACGTGCTTATGTAGGAAGTTCTGTTCTTCAGACTGTGTGCACACTAACTCATTTAATCCTTCCTATACCCTATGAGGTAGATACTATTATCATTCCATTTCACAGATAAGGAAACTGAGGCCCGAGAAGATTAAGTAACTTGCTCAAGGTCACACAGCTGGTAGGCAGAAAAGTCACGACTCGTTTCTGGCTCTGGAGACCCTCTTCTTAACCACCTACTGTGTGACTTGAAAGCCAGAAAGGCAGAGAAAAAAGCAAGCAAGGAAATGAGGTACAGGTACATACATGTATACAAGACACTGGAGGCTTGCCCAAGGTCACAGCTGCATGGAGAAATGGAATTCAAGCCCCCTTTTTTTTCTGATTTACCATACCAAAACGATTGAAGAACAAAATGAAAGCCAGTTGAAGAAGCCTCAATTAACTTTCAGTGATATTGCTCTACTTCAAATTTTTACGAGCTCTTCATATTCCAATACAAATTAGCCACAGAGGCCCAGAGTGTGGTAAGGTAGAGACTGCAGAGCAGTGTCTCCAGCCACAACACAGACCCTCTGAGCCCTCCAGGCTCAAGGAGTCAGCTGCATGATGGAAACAAGGCATGGACCAGACTGAAGATCTAAGCTGGCAGCTCATGGCTAGTATTATATTTGCATGGCTCTGGTTGTGGTGCTGAATTTTTGTGACAGGGTCTTACTCTGTTCCCTAGACTGGCCTTAAACTCTTGGCCATCTTCCTGCCTCAGACTCTCATGTGGTAGGATTACAGATACAAACCACCATGTGTGGCTTTGCCTAGTATTTTGAAAAAAATGACTTTATTAGTTGCCAAACACTAAAATGAAGTTAAAAAATCTGTATTTTTGGTTTCTCTAGAGAGACCAAAAAAAAAAAAAATCAGAAAATTTAGTAAAACAGGATCAACTAGTATTCCCCCATGGCAACAATGAATGGGGATCAACAGTAACTGCCCCTTCAGACAAGGCATACTCCATCAGATTTTTGATGTTCACCCTACTAACCCTAGCCCACCCTGAATGGTCCCCGTAATTATCTTCCAGAATACCTATCCCTTGGAAAAAGCTATCTAAAATCTCTTCTAGCCTTGGATAAGTCTGTTCTGATTGAATATTTTAAAATATCAGTATATGTACAAGTCATAAATTCATAAAAAATGTATGGAAAGTCCAACTGTCAAAGCTTATAGAATAAATGATATACGTCTCATTATTGATGATTAAAGTCTATTCATGTCTAAAACTGTTTCTATAAATTACTTGAAGTGACTGCAACAAAGCATTCTTATCAGGGAATGTGACTTACAGAGTAAAATGGCATTCTCCCGGCTCCCTTGCAGCTAAGTGAGCCCACGTTACTAAATTCTGTCCAATTCTGAAAGCTCAAGTCTGATTTCTGGGAATACTCCTTAAAAGGATGGCAATCAACCTTTCTCTTTTCCCTTCTCTGCCTCTCTGGAATACAGACCATATGGCTACAACTCCAATAGCCATCTTGAGCCATGAAACAGTGGAGTAACTCTAACAGACCGTTATAAAACAACAGACGAGAAGGAATTCAGTAGGCTACCTAGGATTTCTTTTATGTGAGAGAAGGGTTTACACCACCGTTATTTCTAGAAGCTTTTACTTTACAATTTGTCATTTCCAATGACATATAAGGAAATACTACATACCTATATCTTCATGATGCTAGAGGTGTCAATTGCCAGGTGTGAGATGCTTACATTGCTAGTCATAAGAGTACTGGAATTTTTTTCATTTTTATTTGTATCTAAAATTCACAATGACTTTAAATATTTTGTTATTAGAAAAAACTTTAAGGGCTAGGGATGGAGGTCAGTGGTAGAGCATGTGTTTAGAAGTCACAAAACATTGCATTCAGTGCTTGACAGCACAAGGAAGGAGGGAGAAGAGGGAAAGAGAGGGAGGAATGCTAACTGGCTGGTGTTAAAACAACAACTAACAAAAACAAGGGAAAAAAACAGTACAAAGAAAATACAATCCAGCCACACTGTCTCTGAATTTTTCTGTCAGAGGAAAAAGGGAAACCCAGTCAGATCAACGATTCACTGAAGTGAAAAGACAGCTGACACCGTGCTCATAGCCCCAGATACATGATCCATACTTGGTGAAAAAAGGCTTTTCTGCCACAGAATTATAAAACTCTGTAGGACTTTTTATAAGGGGACCTTGAGTGATGTGATAGACAGTATCCTCCTACAACTTTTTTTTAATAGCAAATGCAGCCAAGAATTAATTTCTCAACCCTTGAAAAATGCCAAGGTTTTAATATTCAGTTCTTGGCAGGCAATCCCATGGATGGTTTATGATTTTTATGGCCCAAATATACAGCCTTGATCCAAGGCTTGTTCCTGAGGTCCTCAGCTGATTCTTCTGCATGTCCTTAGGGATAGCACCCTTAAATTTCAGCAAGCTTAAGTAGCTACGTACTGTGTACCTAGCACTGTGCAGAACTACAGTTAAATACAGTTTACATACAACCAGGGAGAAAAGAAGTTTATGCTAAGGTTCTGTATATTTCAGAAATTTGGAGAGAGGGGTAGGCATGGTGGTAACACCTTTAATCTGAACATTCCAGAGGCAGAGGCAGGAGGATCTCTCAAGGCCAGTTGGGACTATATATAGAAAGTACCAGCCAGCAAGGCCTACATCGTGAGATTCTGTTTCAAAAAACAAAAGAGACTTGGAGGTGAGAAAAATTAAGCAAGGAAGGACTTGGAACAACTATATCTAAAATTGGGTCTTAATACAAAGCATAGAATTTAAACAATTTTTAAATATTTTATTATTTTTATTTTGTGTGTATGAGTGTATTGCCTGAGTGTAGGTAAATACGCTGGTGTCGTGCAGGAAGTGTGTCTGACGAAGTCAGAAAAGGGTGTTGGATGCCCTGGAACTGGAGTTACGGATGGTTGTTGGCTACCACGTGGGTACATGTACCGGTGTCATTCAATGCCCACGAAGGTCAGAAGAAGGTGTCTGATTCCCCTAGAACTGGAGTTACGAATGGTTCAGTTATCATGTGGTGCTAGGAATCAAACCTGGGTCTTCTGCAAGAGTAGAGGCTCTTAACTGCTGAGACATCTCTCCAGCCCCTATTATTATTACTTTTTATTTTAAGTGTATAAGTGTTGTTCTAGTTTGCTTTCAATTACTGTGACAAACCACTCTGACCAAATACAATTTGGCTTACAAGCACAGTCTATCATCAAGGAAAGCCAAGGGAGAAACTCGGGGCAGGGACATGGATTACAAACCGTGGAGCACAGCTGCTTACTGACTTACTCCTCTGGTCTGTGCTCAACTTGCTTTCTTGTACAATACAGGACCACCTGCCCAGGGGGAGCACCATCCACAGTGGGCTGGCCCTCCCACATCACTCAACAATAAGAAAATGTCTCACAGACATGGTCACAGGTAAGTCCAATGGAGGCAATTCCCTGATTAAGGCTCCCTCAACCCAGGTGTTGATAACTCAAGCTATCCAGCACAAGCATTTTGCCAGCATGTATGTATACCATGTGTGTGCAGTGCCCAGAGTCTGTTAGAGCATATTAGATCCCCTGGAACTAGAGTTATAGACAGTTGTTAGCTGCCATGTGGGTACTGGAAACCAAACCTGGGCCCTCTGTAAGAGCAGCCAGTGCTCATAACCAGTGAGCCATTTCTCCAGTCATCAGTAAACTTCTTAATCTCACAGAAACCACACAAAAGACACACTTCCCTAATGAACACAAAGACCTCATCAACAATGAAATGGCTAGCTGATGATCTACTTGGACTTCCTCCAACAAGTTTCAAAGTAATCCCAGGACATAATCTTCCTGAATCTTCTATGGTGGAACCATATTAGATTTAATAAATCACTGGATAATAGATGGCAATCATCAAGTTCTCTGAAGGGTTCCAAAAGGTTGGGCATAGTGGCATACACCTGTAATTCCAGCACTAAGGAGATAGAAACAGAACTGTAGGCTAGGTAGCAAGTTGCAAACCAGCATGTTATGGGACACAGTGAGATACTCTTTCTGAAAAAAAATCCTGTCTCTATGCTAACCTCCTTATACCCCTCAACCCTACTGTATCTTGTTGAGGGTCTCTCTTGCTGAACCAAAGACTGCCCCACATGCTTACCTCTCTCTGCAAGGAAGTCCATTTCTCCTTCTGCCCTGACCTAGGCTAGCACAGGAGGCCTCTGGCAACTGACTGTATTAGAGGGACAATAGAAAACCACAACATGCAGCCACAAAAATACTGTTTATCTCTATTCCATGTCATCTTGATCTTTAAGCCTCTTTACGGGCCAAAAGGTGGTCACTCCTAGTGTAGGCAGGATTACACCTCTGAAAAGAAAGCAGGAAGGAAAAGGAAGTTGGAGCTGTTACATGTCACAAGAGGTAAGTGATAAGCCCACAAGAAGAAGGCTAGGAAAATGTTCCTTTTCCCCTTCTGAGATGTGCCTTTGCACCCCTGGAGTTATTCATCACCATAGATGGGAGATACACTTCCAGGAGATTCCAAAATTTGGCCTCCTCTACAGAGAACTGGGCAATCCCTGACAACCTGAGTCCTGTTCCCACTTCAGGGAAGTCTAACACCTCTGGGTTGCTGAGCATCTCAGCCAGCAGCTCACAGAACACCTCCATATGGCTTTAGTGTCCTCCCTCAGAGTTCTGGGGGCATAGACACATGTGCTCTGGGCTCTCAAAGACCCTCTTTCTAGACCACCACTTCAAATCCCAAGCAATGTGAAAGCCCAGCAATAGAGCCAATTCAAGACCCCTTCTGGCCAGCTGCCATGACACACATACAGTCCCAGAGCTCTGGAGATGGAAGCAGTGAGGACAGTAAGATCTTGCATCTGGGGCCAGCTTTGGCTACAGAGTGACACTTTGTCTCAAAACCAAAAACAAACAAAACAAGAAATAAATCCCCTTACTGACTTACTCTGACATCTCTGATAGGTCCTACACAACAAAGAGCCTGTTCAAGGTCACACACAATTTGGTGAAGCAGGACAGACAGGTAATTAAATATATTGATGTTAATGCTGCTCTCACTGGCATTCAAATTTCAGACCTTGAAATTTCCTTTTATGTGTAAACTCACTCAAGTGATAACAGCTTTATTTAATTGTATCCTTCTACAAAGTTAAGGTCACACACTCAACCAGCTGAAGTTTCAAAGATGGCCTCCAAGTTCCTAGTCAAAAGAAAGAAAATAGGAACTTCACATTGAAATGTCAGGAATGGCTACTAACCCACCAGCTTTCACAAAAGAAACTCCCTAGACTAAAAATATCTGAAGACTGAGTCACCAGTTAAACATGAACATTTAATTGGGCACTTCACATGCCCTACTGAAATGCTGAAGGGAAATCAGACTCTCCCATTTGCAAAGAACCTTGAGGAAAAATATATAGTGTCCTAGAGAAGGGCTCTCAGAAAAACCCCAAACAGAACAGTTCTCTGCCCTAGAGAACAAACAAACAAACGAGAAGTCAGTCATCTCCTCTATAGAATCCAGAATTTTCAAAGAGGACATTTTAACAGAGATTCAGTAGGTCTAAGCATTGTATTTAAAAACCAGTACAGGGCTGGAAAGATGGATCAGTGGCTAAGAGCATATGTTGCTCTTTCAGAACTGTGTTGAGTGGCTCACGACTGCCTCTAAGTCTAGCTCCTCCTGATGGATCTGATGCTTCTTGGCCTCCATGGGTTCCTGCCTTTACACACACACACACACACACACACACACACACACACACACACACACACACAATAATAATAATAATAATAAAAGTATTTTAAAAAACAATACTATTAAATTCTATATTATCAAAAGCAAATCTGAATTTACTAGAATCTAATGAACTCCACTGCCTCATTTGTTGCATCAACTTTCCTCCCTCCCTCCCTCCCTCTCTTCCTCCTTTCCTTTCTTTCTTGAGAGTCTCATGTAACCCAAGCTGACCTGGAACTTACTATGCAGTCAGGCGTCACCTTGAACCCCAGATCCTCCTGCCTCCATCTCTCAAGTGCTGGAATTACAGGTGTGTGCTATCATATCCAGTTTTATATAGCTGGGGATCAAATCTAGGGCTTCTGAGTGCTGGGATCAAAGGCATGTGCCCACACACCTGGCTTTCATTTACTAGTATCTTTAAGAGAAAGGCACAAGAGAAGAACATCTCCAGATTTATTGCATAAAAGAAACTTTGGGAGCACAGACCAGCCTGTAGACAAATTTCTAGAAAGGAGGGAAGGAGGACTGAGGTGGGAGTGCAGACCCAGGGCCTATTACAGGCCTGGACCACTTCCAGCTAAGCAAGGCAGGGGAAGTTTCACTTAGAACTGCATCAGAAAAGGATGGAGAGCTACGCTTAGTTAATGAGAAAATAACTGGGAGCTCTGGTCCTGAGCATTCTGGTCCCCCAAGGTCCCAGGGTCAGTATAGCATAGGGCTTGGCCAGTGGCAGCATGAACATGTGCAGTTATTAAGAAGCTGACAAGTTTGCATCTCACCATGGCAGGCATCCAGTATATCTCTGCAGGGAGATCTGACCCATGGGCCAAGTTACACCTTCCCACAGGGGACAGTGATTAGGCTCACTCTCCCAGGCCTGGCAGGGCTGAGCTCACTTGCTCTCTTGCCTTTCCTGGCTCCGTGGCGCTCATGATGAATTCCATCATCTGTGGGAGCAATAACACCCTTCAGGGTTCCACCACCAGGCCTTGTAATATAAGGTCAGACCCTGGGCCAGCTCCAGGGTCTTCATCCATCAGAGACTGGCAGAAGGTTCTGTGAGCAAGAGAACGCGGTGTGCACAGCATTTCAAGGCATGCTTTACTTCTTTGAGTTGTATAAATACCTTAGAAGCTCTGAGTAGAAACAAGATCTCCCACCAGTTTATAGCACCAGGCTTGGGGGTCACATGGGTTTCATTATGATCAAGTCTAAGAAAACAGCACAGATAAATATGAACCACTGATATACACTGAGGCACCTGAGTGAAAAATGAAGGAAAGGGTGGTGTGGGATAGACACCCCAGCCTCCACTATCAGTCTTGTGGATTCTGAGAACTGAAACTTCCAGGACCCAACTCAAATGGAAGGACCCAGAAGTGCTGGACTCAAGATGTCAGAGGAGGAAGAGGCTATCATTTATGTTTCCAAAACGTATCTAGAGTGGTTCTCCCCAAGCATGCTATGCTGTGCAGCTTTAGATGGGTTTCCTGCCTTCTCTTGGGGTTTTGAGTCTTAGGCCAAGAGCCCATGTGATACATGTGAACAACACAGCTTTTAGTATCAAAGGCCCCAGATTGGAGCCTAGGTTCTGCCAGGTCATCTTGGACAGATCATAGAAACTTATGAGAATTTGCACTTCCTTTTAAAAATGTGGCAGAGGAGGTTCCATTACCTGATATGGAGGGAAAGACACTGAGGGAACAATGTGGGTTAAACCGTTTTAAGGCTGGGCATGGTGGCACATGCCCTTAATCCCAGCACTCAGAAGGCAGAGGCAAGCGGATATCTGTGAGATCAAGACCAGCCTGGAGAGGAGGAACTCTACATAAAGAGTCCAGGTCAGCTGGGGCTCCCGGGAGACCCTGTCTTAAAAAAAAAGTCCAAAAAAACAAGTTTGAAAATCATGAGATAACCCATAGATACACTCAAAATAAGGTTCATAAAACACTTTGAGTTCTTTAGAAGAAAGCTACCTTCTTAACTACTTTAGGATTAGAAAAATGGTAGTTTGGAAGCAACTGTAAGAAAATGCTAACACACGTGGCTGGGCGTCAGTCTGCAAGCAGCTCTGAGCTTGGCTTTATCAGATCTTTGCATTGAGGATACTGAACAATCTAGAAAAATAAAAATCCAAAAGGAAGCATGCTGGGTTGGTATATTTTGGGGTTTGAGCTAAATGGATTGCCTTGCCAAGTAAAGAAATAGCAGTAAGTTTACACCATCAACTGCTCCTGTCTGCCCCTGCTGCTGTTCTGGGCCTCACTCCCTCTTGCCTCCCACTCTGGAAGTAAGTTTTCTCAGCCTTTTTAAAGCTTTAGCCTGCCAGTGGCCTTCCTCTTTTGGTTTTGAACCAAACTTAGTTTTCCCTGTAACAGGCAGGCATCCTCCCCAAGTCCACACCTGGACCTTCTTTGTGAAAAACACTGCACCACAGAGCAGATATGCTCACACTGTTTCTGGAGTTCTTCCTCTTTGGGACTTTCCCAATATACATGTGCTGCCACCTCATCAGTGTCCTGGGAGGTGAGGAATTGGCTAGTAAGGAGGATGATTTCATCCCAAGTAGGACAAATGTCTCACAATTGAGAAAGAAGACATTGACACTCATTGAAAATTAATTCACCTGCGTTAAGTGGATAAGACTGTACTTTGAAAATGAAAGGACAGAACCCACTGAAAAAGTGTCCATACCAACTGTGAGGGAGGGAGAGCTCTGCAAACTATAACCCCCTTCTGCTATTCCACCTTGATCCCACTGTACCAAAGGCATCAGCTTCAGTCTAACTTCTCTGGGCACTACAACAGAAGTACAGTACACAAGAAGGCAATGCAAGCACACATGAATAAGTCCTGAGTCCTGAAGGACCAACACTGGAGGAAGTCAAACAAAAGAAGCAGGGAGAAGGAGG
This sequence comes from Eospalax fontanierii, assembly GCA_035773235.1. NCBI lineage: Eukaryota > Metazoa > Chordata > Mammalia > Rodentia > Spalacidae > Eospalax > Eospalax fontanierii. Next base: position 147,132,163 of record CM069524.1, on the reverse strand, counting down.
AGGTGGCATCACAGTTCAGAAACAGCAAGGGGAAGAGAAGAGGACAGTGAGAAGTTGCGTGTGTACAGATATCAGGTCACAGCTGAGTCAAGGCCTGGAAAGCCAAGTAGACAGGGCCAGAGGAATGGGTTTGGGCACAGGGACAATGAGTCCCAGCAGAATGAAGCTTCCGCACACCACTTACAAGGGGAATTCCAGATGTCTGCCTAGAAGATGCTGCCATACATATATGATCATGGGCAATGGGTCCTGCACACTCTGCTGTTCAAGGAGGGTCTGATGTGAGGTTGGAAATGTGAGGGGCTACTTGGGTACACAGAACCAGACTCAAGGCTGTTGCACACGTACTGTCACTCACCAGGGGAGCCACACTGAAAATCTTCAATGGTATCTAACTCATTTTGTAGCAAACTGCTGAACTATAAAAGAAGAGGTCTATCTGCGACAGACCCTAAGATAACAATGGCCTACCTTCATATTTTTTAAATAACTTATCACAACTAGAAAATTTGCTAGTTTCATCTCTGCATAAAAATGATGATCAAATCTCATAAATCTCTGCACTGGGGATTCCAGCCAATACCTCGTAATTGAATTTTCCTGCTTACATCCTACACAGATGGAGAAACTTAAAGGTGCTGAGCATGTAGTGGGCATCTTGTAAATAGACCAAGCCTCTAGGAAAGGCTTGTTAGCCTGAAGCCTCACCACTGTGATCTCTTGAACACAATTTCCTTATCAGATTATTCTATTAGGCTAAGAGGAAGGCCGCTGTCACACCACTGTGCAGGAGAGGGAATGCTCAATGTGACCCAGGCTGTCAGAAGCTTTCTTATATTTTAAAGAACTTGAAGATCTGGAAAATAACTTTTCCATCCAAAAGGAAAGTTTTCCATTTTCTGATACACAGAGAAGCTATCATCCAAGGCCAGACTCTCTTCCCTGTTTGTCTAAGGAACATCTTACTAGACCATAATATAATAAATCTACTTCAGAAACAGTTGTTCACAAATAAAGATAACTCAAAGTGAAACAAGAAGTTCTAGGTAGAGGAAGGAAGGAAAGGCCCCCAAAGGGAAAGGAGATGGAAACCAACCCATTGACTGTGACAAGCTCTAATACCTACTGAAATGCCTTTAGAAGACCCTTGACTTCTGCTACACAGTCCAAATAGCCAATGCCACAATACTGTCTATAGTGTTTTCTAGTTGACATGAATTCACTAGATTGAGAAAATATATATTTGAATAGAATTAATCGTAGGTTAATCCAGACCCAGAGGCCAGGGGGACTAAAATAGGGTTCCTTTTTAGCACCTAAAGGAAACGAAGTCTTTCACCAAACATCTTCTGAGAACAATTGTGTGGAGAGAGGTCAGTACAATTGGTATCCTGAAGATTTCCAATTTACTGAGAGACTGTCTCTGATATATAGTGCTGGCAGGGGCAGAAGTTACTCATGGGGATGGAGATTTGGCTTGAATCATAGCTGTACTACAAACTACTTGTATGATTTCTGACAAGTTTCTTAATCTTCTAGTATCTGTCTCCTTACCCATTAAATGGGATTATAAAACGTTCCTTGGAAAGCTACTGAGAGGCTTAAATAAGGTAGACAAGGTCAAGCACCCTATACTAGCAAATCCTATTTTAATAAAATTTAAAATACAAACACTATATGAATTTAGCAATGACTGCTCACTAGAAAAAGCAAAGAAAGAGCTTGCTTCATCCACCAAAGCTAGAGGACCCCATTCCAAGACCAAACATCCAGAACCTCCATCTTGGTTAGTATGGTATCTGACTTGCCTGTGAGCCAAGACCACTATTCCCACCTTAACAGGCAATAATTCAATCACACATGTATGTGCCTATGCATGCACAATGCTCCCCCATTCCAGACCACTATTTTCTCCATCATCTACCGACAGTTTGGTGGTCACAGGCTTGTCCTGGGATCCAGTATTACTCTTTGGCTCTGACATCATTATCTTTAACCCACCATATCTATAAATGAAGAAACAGAGCTAGCTGATGATAAAATTTTCTACTTGAGTAGCTCCACAGTTTATCAAGTGTTTGTGATTTTAATACATGACCTCATTTACTTCTCAAGGCACAAAATGCATCGGTGTTGACAGCAGAGGACAACTTCATAATTTACTATGACAAAGCACATGCTCAGACGTTACCTCATTTGGTAATAACAGCAGCTATGTTATTATGAATATAAGCAAAGAAACTGAAGCTTGAGGACCCCTCCTTGTGCCAGGCCTTGGGGAAGGCTCTAGCAACATGGAAAAGGAAGGCAGTTCCCCATGTTAGGGACTCTGTGCAGAGTTGTATGAAACTCACCTTTCAGCCCCCTCAACAGACACTCTCTAAGGTCTCTTCCCAGACACGAAGACATTTGCATTCCTACTAGGAGATCTATGGTAACAATTTCAGTGCCACATCCATCTTCCTGTGTGGGGTCTATAATAATAGTGTGGTGGATGGTATTAATGACAAACCAAAGGAAAGGGGCTGTTTTCTAAATTGGGGAAAATATCCCTTGCTATCATCTCCTTGGTATATTCCATCATCTCACTATTCAGAAGGCTACATTTTTCAGTTGCACTGACAAGAATGAGTGAGCACTTTATTCACATGATCAGAATAGAAGAGGGGACTTGCAGTCAGAGTACTTGGAAGCTAAGAAGTTGGAGTTTATAATGAATACGGTCCAGGCCACCCAAAGAGCATAAGGGGCCAGAAGCAGAGCATATAGTCATGGAAAGCTTCCTTTTGGCCAAGCAGAAGCCAATGGAGGGACACATGGTACCCAGGCTCCCCAAAACAGTGCTGAGGGGCAATGGCCCGGTGTCATCCCCAGCAGAAAAAGGGCTCCATAAACATTTTCTGAACACATGAGAACAGCAAATATTTCTCTGCTCTTAAGATTCCAGAGCAATCACAAAATCCAGGGAATCCTGTGTTAATTAACCTCCATTTTTTAGGGATAATAATTTCATAATCAGATATGTGAGAAAAATTAATAGGTTGCCAAACAATACAAATGACAGATTGCTAAAACACATCATCCCATGTTATGTGAATACAAGCAAGGAACAGAAAAATGTAGGCAATATGCTATCAGCTATATAAAAAAGAAACAAAAGGGATATTGATGTAATGTACACATTTGCTGGGCTAAACATACAATACATATAAAAGTATACAAGGTAACTTCTAGTAACATTTATTACTTCTGGAGACATTTTTCAGTCTTTACTGTGATATACCTACCCAGTGTTGTACCACATGAATGCATTGCCTGCTCAAAAGTAGATAAAATTCTCTGTAAATTATCTAGTTTCTCCAATGGACTGCAGTCTGAGGAGGAGTAAAGAAAAGGAACCTATAGTTTAAAAGAGACATATAGCTCAGGGGAGACTGCTTGCCTAGCATGTCTGAGATACTGCCCCAAAGAAGAGTATGTTGAAAGAAAGAAAGAAAGAAAGAAAGAAAGAAAGAAAGAAAGAAAGAAAGAAAGAAAGAGAGAAAGAGAGATAGAAAAGAAAGCCAGGTAAGGTGGTACACACCTGTGACCCCAGAACTCAGAAGGCTGGGACAGGAGAATGTGAGCTCAAAGTCAGCCTGGGCTACACAGCGAGACCCTATCCCAAATAACAACAAGCCCACAAAGAGACATAAATGGTGGAGCAATCTATTAGACACTGGGGTGATGGCATACTTGATACTAAAAAAGACTAGTTAATTTTCAAAATGTCATGATGGTCTAATAGAGTCTGTATTTTGAAGAGATATCATGAAAATATTTACAGATGCAAACACATGATATTGGGGATCTACTTGAAAACAAATGTGGATTGGAGAAGATGACTAGGAGAACACAGGAAATACCAGTGGTCATGGGCTAGTTATGGGCCCAGGGACCTTGGGGGCTTATCATATGTTTCTGTCTAGTATGGATCTTTAAAATTCCCATAATAACAGGCTAACAAATGAATGAGTGGTTATTTGGTAACAGGACAAGCAGCTTGATAACCATTAAGGTCCAAGTTCTCCTCTAGCTTTGAGCTTCAGTCAAGCCACCACTGCCCCAAGCTAATGTGTCACCTCTGATATAGTTTTGGCTATAGTTGCTGCCATTTTGACAATGTGTTTAGGTCATGCTTTAAGATAATTATTATTTGTCATATTATTTCTTCACTTGAAAAGTCTCTGCTAAGCCTGTCTCTGTATTTTTCTCTATACTGAGATTTACTGGCTCCAGTTCATTAGAAATTTACACATAATAAATGAGAGGCTTGAAGGCTGTGTGTGTGGACTCTTATATAATTAGGCATCCCAACATTCCAGGACAGACCTTTAAAATATTTCCAATTAGGGAGGCTGGGGAGATGGTCCAATGGTTTAGAGCACTGGCTGCTCTTGTAGAGACCCAGGTTTGGCTTCCAGCACCCATATGATGGCTAACAACAACCACCTTTAACTCCAGTTCCAGGGAATCTGACATTCTCTTCTGGCCCCCTTGAATACTGCATGACATGGGTGCACTTACATACATGCAGGCAATATACTCATAAAATAAAAATAATAAAATAAAATAAAATAATAGATAAAAAAAAAAAATATATATATATATATATATATATATATCCCCACCAGGGGCTGGACAGATGGCTCAGAGGTTAAGAGCCCTGGCTGCTCTTGCAAAGGACCTGGGTTTTGTTCCTAGCACCCACATGATAGCTAACAACCATCCATAACTCCAGTTCCAGGGGATCCAATGCCCTCCTCTGACCTCCATGGGCATTGCATGACATGGGTACACTTAACACATTCAGACAATACACTAATACACATAAAAAAAATAATAAGCCAGGCGTGGTGGCACACATCTTTAGTCCCAGTACTCAGGAGGCAGAGGCAGACAGATCTCTGTGAGTTCAAAGCCATAGTGAGTTCCAGACCAGCTGGAAGTACAGGGAAACCCTGTTTCAAAAATACCAAAAATTAGTAACAATAATAAATGAAATTTTAAAAATATATATTTACAATTATCATTCACATGAAATCAAAAAGTTTGAGTGTTCTTTATCTAATGAGAACTCAAAAAACCTCAAGAATAGATCCTGGGCTCTGAACTGGTAAACCCTTAGCACAAAGCCAAGGCGATGGTACTAGAGTACAGCAAACAAGGCCAGGGACCTGATGAGAAGTCACAGACACCTCAGAAACTATTTGAGTCATCCCCTGGCATACTACGTCATTAATCTAATAGACTTACATACATGCTTCAAAAAAACTAGTATGTAAACATCACCAAAGTGCCTTGTTTCTTCCTCTTCCCATCCTTCATTCCTTAAGAAATATAAAAGGACACTTCACACATGAACCAAATTCAGACCCCAAGGAGTCAAAAAACAACTTTTCCTATCAGTTCCTGTCACTGTAATATGCTACAACTGCATATCAACATTGCATGGTCTCTACCACACAAAACCCTGGACTTAGAGCCCACCAAAGGGTGCCACTGTGGGGTAAACTGGACTGAATGGACGGCCTGATTTCCCAGCACCAGGGAAGAGAGCACCGTTTAAAGAAACTGGAACTGTGAAGCCACTTGAATAGAATCTTCTAGCAGAAATCTAAGTCCGTCCAAATGCTTTGATTCAATAGCCATCAACACCACCTTTTGACCAAGCTACAAGGTCAAAGGTAGGTAAAAGGTGCTCTATATTCTTAGACTGACTTTCTAATATGATGATGAATGATGCTAGAAGTTCATTTTCTTTATTTGAAAAAAAATTAAAATTTTGATAATCTTATGTTGGACTTTCTGATTTTTTTCACTGCCCTCATTGATATGACTAAGTAAACCATGCACAAATATATACCCAGAGTGGTTATACACAACTGGGATACTTTTGGAAGCTTCTCTCTTTTTTATCAGAGAAAGGATGGGAAAAGTATAAATAATAACACCACCTCCTTCACCTCACACAGCTAAGGTACCATGAAGACACAGATGCCCAGCAATGAACAAAAGGCCAAGAAGTGATCATTCAAGACTGGTTCCATTGACTAACATATTAAACATTCAATTCAGTTTCAAGGTGACTCTAAACCAGACTCAGAGGTAAATAAAAACAAGATGGAGGCTGAGGCACAGTCAAAGAAAAAACAAAAACCCAGAGGCAAAATTGGGGAACTACGAAAGAGTAAAAGATCATGTTTAAATCAGTGTAGTTCTTATTTGGGGGGTCTTTTTGAGACAGGGTCTCCTTGTAGCCCCAGCTGGCCTAGAACTCACTATGTAGAGGCTGGCCTTGAACTCACAGAGATCTGCCTATCTCTGACTCCCAAGGGCTGGGATTAAGGGCATTCACCACCATGCCAGGCCTCGGTGTGGTTCTTTAAAACACAAGTTCAGCCATGGGAAACTCAAATACAAAGAACAAGGAAATTTTCCTTAGACCAGTGAAAGTCTTGGTTAGCAAAGCAGGTACAGTCAGACCAGAACTTGGAAGCAGCAAATGATTTGAATATCCTAGGAACCACTTCTACAATCATACCTAGATTTGGGAAGGATGTAAGTGCCAGAGCAGGTTTTTCCTGAGGTAAAGCACTTAATAATGCTCCTAAACAGGAAGTCCTTCAGGGAAATGCAGGCTCCTCTCTGCTGCCCAAAGGCAAGAACACAGAGGGTGCTGTGGTGCAGAACACAGAGTCAGACAACACAGGAGCTGGAAACGCACACTGGCAGGCCAAGAAACACTTCTGGATGCCAAAGAGAACACAGTGCACCAGCCCTGGTGATGCCAGCACAGTCTGCCCAGACAGCACGGGGGCCACAGATCTATGGATCCCTCATTCGCCACTGTCCCAGCTCTCCTTTACACAGAAACCATGTACCTCTCCGAGCCTTTTCTCAGGCTTATGGTCACAGCACAAAGAGAAGAAAAACATCTGTCTCCAAACTACCACAAAATGCTTAAAATCGGCACACAAAGCTGCTGCCTAAACAAGACTGTTTCTTAGCATCAGAAAACAGAGATCTAAAATAGATGGCTTTCATAAAAAGTGATGTGAAGGCTCCTTTCGTTCTGCCAAGAAATACTAAGAGAAAAAGCAAGGTTTCAAAGAGCATGTTACCACTTGTGCAAAAAGGGTAGGGTGTGTGGATTATTTATAATGAATTTGAGCTAGATATATAAACCAGATGAGGCGTGCACAGCTGACCTCTGTAGGGTGAAGAAATTAGTAATGCTGTTTGTCCCTGAGGAGTGAAAAAGGTAGTAGGATCAGGGGTGGACAGAGATTTATTTACTCTAATCTTTTCACCTTTCAAATATTTTCTCTCATTATATAAACGTGTTCCTTTTTTTCCTAACACAGTCTCACGTTGTAGCCTAGGCTGGCCTGGAACTTAGTATGTAACTCAGGTTGACCTTGGACTCATAGCAATCCTTCTCCTTAGTTTCCCAAACACTTTGAGACAACGGGTGTGAGCTATCACACTTGGCCTAGCATTATCCATTAAAAAAATTTTTTTTGAATGAAGTTTATTACATTTAAAAAATTTAAATAGAAACAATTTAAAAACAAATAGCCTTTATGTAACAGAAACACACCTGTTGGTCTGGTTAACAGTGTTGTTGGCACAAACCAGATAATGAATTTGTTGAACCTTCTCTTGGAGGTGAAACTGGACTGCTAGAATGCTGGCCTAGCATGCAGGAGGCCAGTGGGCTCAATCCCCAGCACCACATAAGCTGGTGTGCTAGCACAAAGGCCTGTAATCCCAGCACTCTTCCAATAGGTGAAAGCAAGAAAATAAGAAGATCAAGGTCATCCTTCACCTCAACCAGCTCCTGGGCAACCTGAGCTATGTGAGACCCTGCCTCAAAACAACAAACCCCTACTTAAAGACAACAGGAGAAAAATCAGAAGCTAGGCAAGGCAAGGGTATCAATGTTCCACTTCTCTAAACAACTCTTCACCCATGTCAAAGATCAGAAAATGGGTCTGTGTGGAACAAGTGCTTTGTTTCACTGGGCTCAGAGCACACACTACCAGGATAGCAGCAGGGTTCTTCATCTGTCCAGAGCAGCCATTTTATAAACAAAAAATGTTTAATTCCCAAACATGATACTCTGGAACCAAGACAACAAAAATAAATCTGCTGATATAGAAACCATCCATAAGGAAGAGGATGTGGTAGCTGGTGATACATATTATCCAGCATTTGGGAAGTAGAGGCAGAGAGATCTGGAGTTCAAGGACATTGTTGGCTATATAGTGAACTCAAAGCCAGCCTGGAACAACAAAAAAGAACAACAAAAAAGAACAACAACAACAAAAAGAACAACAAAAAAGTTCTTAAGGAAAGTAACTTCAGCACCTCTATATTATCAATTCAGAAACAAAATAAAACAAAAAAAACCCATAAGGGTTTAAATTGTCCTTAATCACTGAGTATGAAGGCTGCATACCTGAAACCCCAGCACTCAGGAGGCTGAGGCAGGAGGATTGGAATTTGAAGCCAGCCTGGATTGTATATTGAGAACCTGTCTCAAAAGATCTGAATCATACTCAGGTCAAAATGCTGGACCATGAAAGGCTGCTGTAAAATCCTAACACCAGACCACATCAGGAGACTTTCTACACTTCCACTGTTCCTAGGATGCCTTAGCCAAGATGAAACAGGAAGGCTTACAACACCTCATGTCCCACATCATCAGTACTCTTCAACTGGTCAAGGAGTGTTCAAAACCCACATCCAATAAAAAGGCTATGGTAGTGGCAGAAATTCTGCCATTATGTTGAGAATGTCCATCTGCCAGAGGTTTTCACAGAACCAGATTTTAAGCAAAATAATAATAGTAATAAAATAAGACAGACTTGCCCTGTCTCCAATAGGACCAGAGACAGTGTTATGCTCTGGGCAGGAGCTGTGGGCCAGGGCAGTGGGAACCTCTGTATTGTGTAGGGTCTGTCAGAGATTACCAGAAGAAAGTGTAAGTGAGGGAAGAGGGGAGAAACAGTGAATAGGAAGTCATCTTTCTCAGTCATCTTTTTCCAGTCATCTTTGCCACAGGAAAGGAGCAAGACCGCAAAGAAAAGAAAACTATTATTCTAAAATGGTTGAGTGCTGGAAGAGCCAAACAAAAGCCTCAAACTCAGAATCCATAATCTTAGGTTCCCATCAGTGAAGAGTGATCATCTTTGGTTCAATTTAGAGAAGGGAAAACCACATGGGACTGAATTTCTGCAACAAACAAAGCAAAACAACAAACACAAGGTGACAGACATGGTTCATTTACAGGAAATTGGCTGGCAAACTGACCACACTTCATTATAGGTGAATTCAAGACACTTTTACAACCTAATGGACTTCAAAAGTATTATGGAGCTGGTAGAAATGAAAGTGAAAGCAAACAGGGACGAATGGGAACTTCTCCCCATAAAACAAGAGGGAAAAGATCACTCCACTGCATTTGCCATGGTTCATGCAGAGCTCTAGAAAAGAACAGGAGAAATGCAGATAAAGTGAACAAGCAGATTACCAGCAAGGCAGTCACACACTTGTCTCTGCTGGGCCACGCCAGCACCAGCACTGCTGCTCCCTACTCAAATGACTAAGGAACTTGCTTAACTGTACTTGACACCCGATCCCTGAACTTCCCAAAAGCACTTAATTCAGTGGCTCATGAAATCTTAATCTAAAAATGTTCAACCATTTATAAGCAAGCTGAATCACACTGACAAGAAGGGAGGAAGGCTGGGCGGAGGGAAGGTGTGTGTGTGGAAGAACACCACGAAGACTGGGATTCAGGGGACTTTGTCTACCCCTTTAAGAGGTTTACTCTCACCCCCTTTAATGATGATGAAAATGGCTAGCATCTAAGAGAGTGTAATCACACAGCAGTAACTGACAGGAGACTAAACTATCTGATCCAATAAAAGGAAAAATAGAGACGAAAAAATGCAACGTGACTCAGGAACCCATATAAAAATAAAATCTGGAATACCTTTAAAAATGGAAAAACAGGGCCAGGCACTGTTCTAAACATTCCCAATAGCATGTGCTTCCCCAAACCGTCTAACCAAAGTACCATTACCACTCCTTGCTTTACTCAGAGGAAACAGGCACAGAGAGGTTAGGTAATTTGCCCAGTTACACAGCCAGGGAAAAGCAGAACTAAGATTCAAATGCAGACACTTAGATGCCCAAGTCTGTGCTTCTAATCTCTCCGGGTTCCTCTAGAACTTAAACAGAAAACGAAAATGAAGATGGGAGTGAAATTCAGGCTGAGCCCTGGCTATAACTAGGGTCAAGGGATCAACTCTTTCTCATGGCTCTGTGATGACCAGTCAGCCTTGTGAGCATCTCAGGCCTCAGTTTCCTAATCTGTATATTAAGGGGAATGAATGAGATGGGCTCCAGATTTTTAGCTTTAAAACACCACAAGTTCATGCTCATAATTAGCAGTAAGGACTGGCCTGCTTTCTGGCTGGCTACTCAAAGCTTAATTCACCCTCAAACAGGCAAGCTGTCTTATAATTATTTCTTTGCTTCCTGACCTTCAGAAGATTCTGTCCTTTCTATTTAGGCACATGACAGAAGGTAGTGGAGAGGGAAAAATGCACTCTGCTTAATGTGGTTGTAACCAAATGGCCCTTGAAAAGCTCTGGGCACAGATTATATTGACTCTGCCAAATCTGCAATCTCTCCAGAGCCTGTTCTTGGAACCTGCCATTGGACCAGGTGAAACTGATGGGTTGGAGATACCAAAATAGAGGTAGAGTAAGAGTAACCCCTATGAGGGTGCAGTAAGCCATTTGGTTTATTTTTTCATAGGCTCAATTCTCTTTACACACACACACACACACACACACACACACACACAAGCTAAAAGCTCAAAAATCATTATGGGTGAATTCAATACCCCCTTGGAACTTAGTGGATTCCTGTAAGTATCCTCAATCTAAGCATTAAATGTCATCCAAAATGCACTGGTGGATGGAGAAAAGGACCTTACAGGCGGATCATACAGTCAGTCCTACCCTTCCTAAGCATCCCAGACAGGTGGCTGTCATCCAGCTTCTGCTTAGACACTTCCAAGGTCGAGGCTCTAGCTGCCTGGCCTGGCAGACAGCCTGGGACGCTGCTGGACAGATCTAATTGAGAGGAAAGCCCAGGAAGGGCCTAGAACAGCTGCCCTGAGAGCTCAATAAAGTGAGCCTCCAAGTAGGTCAAAAACTGCTTCCCTGGAACTTGAACCATGGGTCCTAGGTAAGTCCCAGAACCCCAAAACGCAGAGGCCCATCGAATAAGCCGGGCTGCAGTCAAGCCCTTTAAGGTCTGTAGCATCTTTCTTTCCCAAACTCGGCCCGGCAAATTCCTCCCCAGTCCCCAAAGACCCAAGAGTGAGCATCGATGGGTGATAGGAGATGGCAGCCAGGAGGCCTCCGTCGGCGTGGTCCCCAAGCTCGGTTCTTTGAGTAGGAGAGGACAAAGGACCTTGAGGAAGGCGTATCCCGCCCGCGGTCAGGGCTGTCCCGTCACCAGGCAGGCTGGCCCTGGGGACCCCCGCAGTGCCAGGTGACAGTCCCCTCACCAACCGTCCCTAAGGGTCCGGGTCGCGCAGGCTGCGGCGCGAAGGGCCGAGCCACGCTGGAGACCGCGGGTCTCGGGGTCCTGGCCCGACGCCCACAGGGCGCGATCCCCACTCGGAGAAGCTCGCTCGGCAGTGGCTTTACCTGCGCGGTGAACTCCAGCGGTCCAGCTCGCCCCGAGTCCGGTTCCCGCAGCTGCGCGGCTGTCGGCTGCGCTCATGGAAATGCAGCCGGAACCCCTGGCCAGCGCAGCTCCCGCCGCTACCGGCCCCGCCCAGGCAACTGCCGCCACGCCCCTGACGACCGCCTCTGCCACGCCCCCAGCCTCGGGCACCGACTTCTCATTGGATGGCTCAGCCGCTATTCTACTTGCTCGGCGCGCTCATGGAGCCTGGTTGGCAGCCCATTGGTCGATGATGCTGTTCCTTAGAGTAGAGGCGGGGACTTCTAGCCGACAGCTCTTCTACAATTGGTTCCTTTTGACGTCTTTGGCCAATAGGCCAAGACGCTGTTGGGTAAGGCCCGCCCCTAGAGGGGGCGGAGTAAGGGGAGGAGGGCTGGAGGGTGGGCTGTGTTTGATGTTGGTTGATGCGGGCCGAGGTGGTGGGGCAAGGGCTATTGTGACAGCCAGCTGGTTTGTGGGGCTGGACCAGGTCAGGTGTCCTGTGGGGATGGATGGAGGTCTCAGAGAGGGCTCAGCTGCAGGATTCTGATGGGTACAGGAGGACGGACTGATTCACCTGTAGCCCAGAACGCAGGCGGAGTCTGGAAATGTGGAGTTCTAACTGGGAGAGCAGAGGTGGTGAGTCGCCAAGCCAGAAAGGGATGAAAGGTGGAGGCGGTGGCTTCTGATGCCCTTTAGCTAGGGAAGTGGGTGGGGACATTGCAGGGCCTTATGGACCTCAAGTTATTGCCTCCTGTTCTTTCAACCTTTAACCTTTCTTCTTGGAAGAATGTAGCCTTTGGGATCAGACTAGAATGGAAAATGTACTGGTAGTGTGGCCTTGGGTGTGTCATTGAGCCTTTCAGCGGTCTTGCCGATTTCTTCATTTTGGCGAGTGAGGGTAGCTGATGAGGAAGGAGGTAAGCATGCACAGTGACTGGCATTCCACAGGCATTCATCAAGACTGACTTCACCACTCACCCTGCCCATCCATGCAACTAGGCCCGGTTCTAAAATTCTTGCCATAGGACGTGCTTTTCTAAAAATAGAACACTCGAGTGACTTGAAATGCAACTGGGAACACACTGCCAAGGTACACAGGGGCTACAAGCAAAGAAGCAGATGAAATGGAGGAACCATGTAGCCAGTAGGGAGGTTGTATTTGAAGCAATACTAAATTTTCTCAGATACAATTTAAGATCATGACAAGAAAATTATGGGCCAGCTCAACGAGTGTAGGGCCAAGCTGTGTACGGCGTCTATCTTCTCAGCAGGAGGCTGAGACCCCGAGGATTGAAGAAAGTTCAAGGCCAGACTGGGCTACATAATGAAACCTTGTCTCAGACAGGGAAAACAACAAGGAATATGAGCAAATAGCATCCTTTGAAGGTTGGTTAGTGCTGAACCAGAAATCATTCTGTGAAATATCTGTCAGACACTCCTGAAGCCCTTTCCCACTCTGAAGGTAGGAGACAGCCCAGACTGTGGACAGAACTAGTCTCTTGGAGCTTAATTGAACTCTGAAAGAACCCATACCCATTGGGACAGCAGAGCCAAAGAGAAGGGCACATCCTTTATCCTTGTTGAACTTTTTTTACCCAGTTGTCATGCTACCTCAACAAAATTTCATCTCAATGTTTATTTATTCCTTTATTTATGTGCAGTCTGGGCTTCCATAGCCCAGACTTTGATAGCAGAGTCCCATGATCCTGATTCCTGAAGCAATTTAGACTTACAGAAATGAACTTCAGATTTGTCACCAGATAAGGATGTGAGTAATTGTGTGTTAACCAGCATGATGTAGCCATCTCACGATACCGGTATCAAAACATGTGAAAGGTATAAGTATGTACAATTGTCAATTAAAAATAAAGTTTAAAAAATGATACATTTAAAAATAGACTTGCTGCCAGTTAAGAGACTTGTGAGTGTGGGTGTGTGCATTTGTGTGGGTGCATACACTTGGTTCTGATCCACAATTTTTTGGTTCTCCGGTTCTCCCCTTTAAATAGAGCTAGTTGGTGGCTATACACATGGCCTCACACATGCTGTGAAGCTGGCTCAGCCCAGGTTGGGCCTCCTCCTGCTCGTGTTTGCTGAGGCTGAGACATCTTAGGCCTTAAAATGGATGCAGTAGCTCCTGAGATCCCAGATGAGTTCTCTACCTTGAATCACAGCCACAAAAAACAACTGTTTGCAATGAACTGCAGGTGACTCTCCACTGTATGAGTGGATTTTTCCTCCCATCTTAGAAACCTAGATTCAGCCAAGAGTTCTAGTAAAGGACATCTATCTAGCTTAGAAATTCTCAAACACAGGGAGTCACCAAAGCTCAAAAAGAGGTACAGACTGAGCCTAGGCAGAGGGGAGCTGACAGGACATATGTGTCTCCTTTGCAGCTGGATGGCTTAAACAATGATCTATTCTCATTTTCCAGATCATAGTGCTGCTTTCTTATTTATGTCTGGTTTTCTGCTTCCGCCTCTCTACTTGGGCTCTGGCTATATTCTGTTTAATCGTATTATTTCATTTTACATAAGCATTTCTGTGGGAGGTCATTTAAGGGACAAAATAGCCTTATTTTTTGCTTTCAATTTTAGTACCTTCCAAGGATTGAGGACTTGGTGAGCCTTGGCCTGAGATGGTGAGGCACCAAAATGTATCTGTAAAGTAGATTTCAAGAAACAGGTGAAGACTGGAGGTGTAGCTCAGCTGGTAGAGTGCTTGCCTAACATGAGTGAAGTTCTGGGTCCCATCCCCAGCATGGCATAAACCTGACATCGTGTGGCACACATGTAATCCTGCTACTCAGGAGGTGGAGGCAGGAAGATTATAAGTTCAAGGTTGCATAGAGACAGGATGCACCTGCTCACATTCTGTGTTGGCCCCAAACTCCAGGACTTTATTGTTGTAGTGATGGCACCAACTCAGGTGAGAGCCTCTCAACCGAATTCCACCTGAGAAAGCCTCTCAGGTACCCTGGGAGATGAGGCAGCTGTAGTCAGCTGGATGTTACACTCTGCTCATTCTTTTTGGACAAGCTGAGCTATTTCCTCTGCTTGTCACTTCTTCCCTATCTTCAGGGAATGATTGAGACCAGCCAGCCTTGGAACCTCTGCTGATGGCACTTGAACCCTGCTTCCACCCTTCTTAGATTTGCAGCCTTGGGCAAGCACAATGCCTTTTCTGTGCTGTGTTTTCTTCTATAAACGCAACCAGCTGTAATGTGCTTTTCTCCTGGGGTCCTATGACTAGCAAATGAGCTTGTAAAGTACTGTGCTTCAAGTAGTGTCTGGCAAATGCCGAGCTCTTAACAAACCTTTGTCATAGTTATGAAATGACTTTCTATAAAGTCTAGCTTGTTTTCTAAGTTTTATCCCTTGGAATAATAATCAGAATATTTTTAGCATATGTACATGCCCACATAAATGTATGTATACATTTACATATTTATTCAAGTTTTTGAAACAAGGTCTCATTTTATAGCCCAGAATGGCCATAAACTTGTGGTTCTCCTGCCTCAGCCTTTCAAGCTCTGGGACTACAAGCATGCACAACCACACCCACCTCCTTTCCTTTGGATTATCCTTACTAAAGACAATTCAGAGGATTGAGTTAAACTTTGGGGGATTATACCTTATTAGGATAATCACTGTGAGGGCGATGGGAGAGGGTGACGCTGCCAGAATGGTATTAAAAACAGCATGCTGGATGGGTAGTCTGGATTCCCCTGATAGCCTGACATGATTTAGACTGAGGAATCCAATGTTATCTCTTTATTACACCCAGTGCTGCCTCTGGGAATCCAGGTACAGAATGCCCTGTGCTTCCTGGCCAACTTCCTATTGATCATAATGTTTTCAATTTGTTTAGAAGTTCTAAGTTCCAGCATTCAGTAGTCCCATGAGGACAAACTAGGATGCAATCCAAGGATCTGGTTCCTTTGGTTACAGGAAAATGCTTCCAGGTGGCTATTTAAATAGTGACGGGAAAATAACCTTGTCTTTGACTTTTTCTATTTCCTGAAATCCATATGTGAAGTTGACTGTAATAAAATCCTGAAATGAGGTACTGGCAACCTGGCTCAGTGGGTAAAGCATTTGTTGCACTGACCTGCGTTTGATCGCTAGGGCCCATGTCAAGGTGGAAGAAGAGAACCGACTCTACAAGGTTGTCCTCTGATTCCCACATGCACATCATGGCACGTCCCTCTCATCCCCATCATGCACTTACAATAATAAATAAAAATTTAAAAATCAGAAAAAGGGAATTTCCTAATATAATAATAACATAAAATCTTGAAATGGACAGTTTTGGAAAAAATTTTAATAGTGACCAACCTCTGTTGAGGTGATTCATTTTGGATTATCAATGTTATGGTAATCTTTATACTTACACACAAGACCCAGTATTGAAAATACTCCTGAAACAAACACATGCACACCCACGTGAGGGTATTCTAGACTTTCTATCAGATATGTACAAAGTGTCAGACAGGTAGTTATGTCCTAGTCACGATACATTTATCTTCTTGATGTCATCAATCATAGCAATAAAAATTGACTGCTTCATGCTATTAATTCCAAAGGAGTCAATAAAACGTGTGCACTATCTCTTTTATCACAAACTCTTTTCTATCTAAATTCATGTCATTGAGCTATTTTAAAGTTGTTTAATATCCTTTTGGAGACTCTTGTATGGTTTCATCAAATATTTAACTGTACAGTAAACACTTTTACTGAGCAGCACATTTTTAGTACTAGACAGACAGGCTGAACCATAAAGCAAAGTCCTGTCCCTGCGTGGGGATATAGGACAAAGGGAAAATAGATACCACTAAAAAGTGAGCAGGAAGCAATAGAGTGCAATTGGTGCAGGAAGTCTTTATTCAGAGAGGAAACTTTCTTCCAAATTGGATTCACGGAGTTTTGAACTGGTGCTTGAAGGGGCATGGGGCTGATTTGGGTGGGTGGTGGGTGGTATTGAGGATGGGGAGGACAACAGATCAGAGGCCTCTAGATGGGAGAACTCAAGATAATTTGTCTTGGAATCTAAGTTAAAAAGCCTGAAAGAGAGAGCAGATGGGCCAATGACAGGCTGGTGACCTCCTTCACCTGACTTAATGACTTTGCCTATCCCCCTGCAGAGCACATATTTCAACTCCAGGCATCTGCATACCACCTTCATAATGTTGACTTTCTCTCTATATATTTCTTCTTTGATAACTTACAGTTTCATTAAATTGATAACTTCATATAGTTTCACTTAAAAATTGTTTTTGAGGGCTGAAGGAATGACTCAGTGATTAAGAGCTGTTTTTGCAGAAGACCTGGGTTTGAATCTCAGCACCCACATGGCAGTTAACGACCAACTGTAACTCCAGTTCCAGAGGGTCGAATGCCCTCTTTTGTTCTCCGAGGGCATTGCATAACACAGGTGCACTTACATACATACAGGCAATACACATACACATAAAATAAAAATAATAAATAAAAAAATTTTTAAAATTGTTTTTGAGACAGGGCCTTCTTATACAGCTCAGGCTGGCCTTGAACTCATGAGCCTCCTGCCAACAGCATCCTAAGTGCTGGAATTTTAGGTATACACCACCATGCCTGGCTTCTGGCTTTGTTGTTTGTGGTTTTGCTTCTTGAAACACGATCTCGTGTAGCCCAAGTTGGCCTCAAATTTATTATATAGCAGAGGTTAGCCTTGGACTCATGATCTTCCTGCCTCTATTCCCAAGTGCTGGGATTATAAGAATGCATCACCATACCCAGTTGCAGATTTACTTTAGAAATGGAATGGCTTCTTCAGCCTCTTTTTAAATCTTGGATCCCCTGAAATTGGAGTTAAAGATGGTTGTTAGCTACCTTGCGGGTGCTGGGAACGGAAGCTGGGTCCTCTGTAAGACAGCAAGTGCTCTTCACTGATGAGACATCTCTCACTCAGTGAGGCCCCCACTCAGTGATTCTAACGGGTAATTTTGCTCCTAGAGTCATTTTTGGTTGTTATATCTGGAAGAATACTGATGGCATTCATTGGGTAGAGACCAGGGATGTGGCTCAGCTATACATATAGTACCCAGAACAGCACTTGACAAGGGATTTTCTGGCGTCACATGTCAGTAGTGCTGAGACTGAGGAACTCAGTGGACAAAAGTAATACCAGGAGTACCACAGACTTGATGTGCAATTATGATCACTCTAATTCCATTAAAATCTCCATAACTATTTAAAAAATATTATTCCATGTGCTACCCTATAATCATTTGTATTGCCTTCAGTACAGACATAGTGTCTTAAAGATTAAATTTCACTCACACAGATATTTATATAGCAATATTCATAGCTGCATTACTTGTAGCTACTAAAAAGAGGAAACAACCTGAATGAAGTGGGTTAGTAAAATGAAATTCTGATATACACTATGACAAGGATGATCCTTGAGAGTGTTGTGTTAAGGGAAATGAACCAATCAGAATAAGACAATAAATACTGTACTGTTTCACTTCCAGAAGGTACCTAGAGGCGTCAGATTCAGAGATGATACAATAGGACAACAGGAGATGGTAGTGGGAAGCTAGAGTTTAATGGACATGGACATTGGGTTTTAGTGTTAGAAGATGGAAGCCATTCTGGAAATGGCTGGGAGTAGTGGTTGCTCAATATGGTAATGTTCTCAATATCAGTGAATTGAGGCTGGAGTGATAACTCAGCAGTTAAGAGCATTGACTGCTCCTGCAGAGGACCTGAGTTCAGTTCCCAGAACTCACATGGTGGCTAACAACCATCCTTCTGTAACTCCAGTTCCAGGTGATCCAGGTGATCTGGCCTCTGTGGGCATTGTGTGACATGGGTGCACTAACATACATGTAGGCAATACACTCATGCACATAAATTAAAGTTAAAATAAAATATTAAAAAATCTGTGAATTATATGCTTGTAGCAATCTTAAGAGGGTAAATTATGATATATAGAGATAAAGGTATATAGATATAGGTTGAACATAAGACAAATTAGCATTTTTCCTCAAGAGGAGTTTCTGAAGATCATCTGTGAGATATCTTCTTCTAATATATAAGGAGCAATTGAGGAGCATGTGGTTTAGGGGTAAAGGATCTATCTGAATTTAACTCCAGGCTTTTTTGGTGTTTATATTGGCCAAGTGAGTCTCAGTTTCCACATCTATAACAGAGAAAATAGGATCCTTTTCATAATTTTGGAAAGTGAAATAATGCATGTGAAACACAATATAGCACCCACTGTAGAAGAGAGTGCTTGCTCTATAAGTGATAAAACACAGTTGTTATTGTCATGATATTTTTTTTGAGACAGATTTGGCCTCAAACTCACTATGTAGCAAAGGATGACTTTGAACTTGTGATTGTCCTGTCATTAACTCCAGAGTGCTAGGATTATAGGCATATTCCACTGTGCCTGGTTTTTGTGGTTCTGGCGATGGAACCCAATGCTTTGTGTGTCCTAGACAAGCACTCTATCAACTAAGGTACATCTCCAGCCCCCTTAATGATATTTTTAGTGTTTATTGAGACACAGTCCATATACTTTAATACAATTCATCTACTTAGAGTATACAGTTCCGTGGTTTTTAGTGTATTCACAGTGTACAACCATCACCACAAGCAATGTTAGAACATTATCCTTACTCTAAAAATAATCCTTTTCTCGTTAGCAGTTACTCCCTATTCTGAACACTCAGCTCCCCCACACATGCTATAAGCAGTCACTAATCTACTCTCTGTCTGCACAGATTGGCCTATCTGGAAATGTTATATAAATGGAATAACATACTGTGTGGCCTTTGTGACTGTCTTTCACTTAAACTCTGTTTTCATACTACACACATTGCAGCATGAATCATTTCACTATTTTTTACTATTAAGTCCTAAGAGATTCTAGATAGATATCTATGTTAACTTTCCATTTCTGTGACAAAATACCTGAGATAAATCAACTTAAAGAAGGGAAGGTTTATTCTGGCTCAGAGTTTCAGTTCATAATCTCTTGGCTCGGTTGTTTTAGGCCTGTAGCAAGGTAGAATGTCTGTCTTTTTCTTTTTTTTGAAGATTGTGTCTCACTATGTAGCACTGGTTGGTCTGGAACTTGCTGTGTACATCGGGCTGGCCTCTAACCCACCTGCCTCTGCCTCCTGAGTGCTGGGGTTAGAGAGGTGTTGCCACCATGCCAAGCTGCAAGGCAGAGTGTCAGCCATGACCAAAGCTACTCACTCATAGCACCCAGCAAGCAAGCAGGAAAGGTAGGGCTAGGGTCCCAGAATCCCCGTCAAGAGCATGCCCTCCGTGACCCCATATCCTCTCACATGGCTCCACCTCTTAAAAGTTCCACTACTTTGCAGTGGCTGGCAACTAAGCCTTCAATATGAGACCTTTAAGAGACATGTAAGATGCACACCATGGTAATACCCCTCATCAGCCACATGATTTACAGATGTTTTCTCCCACTCTGTGCTGTCTTCATATTCTTGATGCTATTATTTGAAACACAAAAATTTTAAATTGAGTCTAACATATCTATTTTCTTGGGCTTTTGATGTTACATCCAGGTTACCCCACTCTTGGTCTTTGTTTTTGTTTTAGATGGGGACAGGGTTTCCCTATATAGCCCAGGTTAGCCTTAAAGTTGTGATTCTTTAGTATCAGCTTTCTGAATACAGGTTTGCATTTCCATGCCCAGCACAGCCCAGCCCAGCCCAAAAACGTCTTCTCCTAACCTGGTCCTGAAGATTTACTTTGTTTGAATGTAGCTCAGGCCAACCTCTAACTCACTGTATAGAGCCAGGCCTGGATCCTCCTGTCTCTGCTTCCTAAGTGCTGTGATTACAGGTGTGTGCCACTACCCTTGGCTTGAGACTCACTCTGTTCTTTTCTAAAAGTTTTATTTCTTACACTTTTGATAAATTTTGAGTTTGTGTGTGTGTGTGTGTGTGTGCGCGTGTGCGTGGACAGTACCTAACTTTATTTTTGTGTGTAGAAATTCAGCTACCAGCATCATTTGTTAACAAAATCAATTCCTTTCCCATTGAACAGCACTCTTACCAGAAATTAGTAAGCCTGAGATATATGGGATTCTTTCTGGATCTTATTTCTATTCTCTTGTTCTAAATGTCCATCTTTATGTATATTATGTTACCTTAATCACAGTAGAATTTTAATAATTTTTGAAAATGAGAACTGTGGCTCTACCAACTTTGTTTATTTTAACTACTTTGCATCCTATAAAAATTTTTATTTTTAGTTATTGTACTTTTTTATTTCAGAATTTCTTTTAGTACTTCTTTAGTAATTTCTGCCTAAAGAGACATTACCATCATACTTCCTTTTTCTTCCTTAAGCACTCATTCTTTAGTCCTTTGAAAATGTTATGACAAGTGCTTTAAGTCTTTAGTAAGTCTGGCATCTGCAAATTTTAAAGACAGAGTCTGAAATCTAGGGGTTTTTTTTTTTCCTTCTGTATAGGTCATACATTGCTGGGTTCTTTTCCTGTATTGTAACTTTTCATTGAACACTGTTTTAGACTATATATTACAGCAACTTCAGATACTAATTTCTTGCTTATCTTGGATCTTGTTACCATTGTGCTTCCTTATTTATTTATGGAGTGGTGTAGTTGGACTATTCTGCTGAAGTCTCTTTTCTCACAGCAGGTGGATTCCAATGCCACTTCTCAAAGAGTACAGCTTCAGGCATGTACACAGTCACCTTGAAATGACAGTGGTCTTTGTTTTTGTTGAGACAGAATCTCACTCTGTAGCCCAGGCTAGCTTCAAACTTGCAGCAGTCTATCGGCTTCAGTCTCCTGAGTGCTGGGATTACAGACATGAACCAGCACATCTGTCTTCTTTGATGTTATTGTTGTTTGGGTTTTTTGTTTGTTTGTTTTCTGAGAGAAGGTCTCATTATGTGGCTCAGGCAGCCTGGAACTTATTATGTAGCACACGCTGGCCTTGAACTCATGATCCTCCTACGTCAGCTTCCCAGAGTGCTGGAGTTACAGGACTTCACCTCCAAGCCTGGCACCTGATCTGTCTATTAAACTGTTGGCCTGCTATTGTATGATATCACCTGTTAGCCTCCACTATGACTGATTGCTCCATTGGTTTTGACAGTGTCTTGAGGTATAAATTTCTCCAGTCTTGCCTAATCAAATTTGGCCCCTTTTGCAGATATAATCTTTCAGATCAGCTTTGAGACTTATTCCAGCTCCCCAGGAGGTGGGGGAAGGGTTTTCTTGACTGATTCATTCCTTGGTTCTTTCTGATGCACTTTTAGGTGGTCTACAGTTGAGCTTGTCATTCTGTAGAACTAAGGACTGAACCCAGGGCCTCACACATACTAGGCAAGTGCTATACCATTAAGCTCTGTACCCATCCCCTATTTTAACTTGTTCTAGTGAAGCTCCCAGCTCCTGTAAATTGCATGCCAGGAACATCTTTACAGGTTTTTTAGAGCATCCTTGTATTTGAACTTACCCAAATTGTATTGGCTGGTGAGAGCTTGAGAATGATCTGTTCTTAAGGCCTGCTCTTCTTCAGCAAAACCTCTGTACTGCTGTAGAGTTTGGGGAACTTGGGATAGGACCGTAGTTCTGTCCCTTTCTCAGTGACATTCCTGCTTTATGAGCAAGATGGTTAACTCTGGTCCTCTTGGCTTGGCTCTCTCAGAATATAATCTCTGCCCTGTGAGCAAGCTGGGGCCAGGGTGACTAATGCTGCAGCTGATATCTCACCTGCCATGGGTGAAACAGAACTTTTACCTCCAGGGGGGGGCAAGGGCAAGAAGTGTGCCCCAGACCTCTTAGCCCATGTTGCCTGCAGTAGAACTTTCACAACACGGAGCTAGAGACCAGCCTGCCTCTCCAAGAGTCAACCAGAAACCCTGGAAGCTGAGGGAAGAGGTCACCTATGTCCTTGGTCTCTCCAGCCAGGACTTGAGTGAGGAAGAAGCAATCTGTGGCTCAGTGCCATTGGCTCTCACTGTTCTCCCTGAGATTTAGCAGATTTTTCTGTATAAAAGTTTATCAGTTTCTTGTATACTCTATAGGACAATTTCCAGAGGCTTTGAATGGTTGTGGTTTTGATTTTTAAACAATTTCTACTTCACTGGGGAGAGTTCATGGTGCATTTAAGAGGCCCCATTCTGGAAGTCACATAGCCGGTGGCCCAGCCTTGAAGCAGTACTGGATTTCAGCCAAATGTCTCACTCTAGAGGCAGGAAGTACTCTGAAATGGGTAGAGAGACTGGAGCCAGGCAAAGAAAATGGAAGGCTTTGACATTAGTTTAGGTGTAAAATGACAAGGAATTGGGAGCAAAAAGGGACAGGTAAAAAAGAGTGATGTGGGCTGGGGATGTAGTACAGCAGCCACACACACACACATACACACACACACACACACACACACACACACACACACACACTCACACACTCACACAGGGGAAGTTCAGCTAAATTCATCAGGATGCCCCACACGTTAAGTAAGGACTACAAGGGAAAATGAAGGGTCGGAGATTATTCCAAGCTGGTTCCAAGATAATTCCAAGGAAAAGAAAGGCCAGATTGATCTAGGGCTGTTAAGGTTCAAAGAAAACGAAGGCCATTTATGATGGTGCATACCTGTAATTCTTCAGGAATTCATAGCTTGGTCTACATAGCAAGTTCCAGAAGAAAAGTAAAGGGTGAAATAGCAAATAGTATATCCTGACTAGAAAGGCAGGTTTGGTTAGTAGGAAGAAAGGCCACATTTTATAGATAAAAAGATTTGCAATCATACTCATTAGTATAGAACTATGCAAATTTGTCTATAAGAAAGCAGAAGTCATAAGAATGGTCAGGTTTTAGAGAGAGACAAATCAGGTTACCTTGAACCTGGAAAAAGTGGAGCTTTTAGGAAACAGGAGAAACAAAACAATGAAGGAGATTGAGATTACCCCAAGAAAGGAAATAACAGCTAATACTTAGAAAACCTTTACTAAGAGCTCTACGTAATCCTTATAACTCCACAGAATGAATACAGCTGTTCTCAGCTTACAGATAAATGTCAGATTGCTGAAATGATGTGCTTAAAGTTACACAGATGATGTGAAGTGAAATCAAGATTTAAGATTCAGGCAATCATGAGCATGTATAACTCTTACTCCAAAGTATGGACCCAAAGAACACATACATCAGTGTTCATGGCGGCAATGTTTACCACAAACTATAATGTCAGTAGCCAAAAGGTCCATTAATACCACAATGGATAAATGAATCATGGTTTATTCATATTTGAGGGCTTACTCCACAGCACTAAGAATGAACAAACAGATCATTGCTATAAGTAAAACATGGCTAAAACACTGAGCAAAAGAATGAGTCACAAAAGAACCTGTTATATGATCTGATTTTTAGGTGCAAAAAGAGACAGAGTCTCTGATGTGCAGGGGTCAGGTGACCTCTGTGGGGTAGTAGAGGCTGGGAGAGGGGACCCTAGAGGGGATTGCTGGAATGCATAATGTCCTGTTCCTCGGCTAGCCCTGTGGTGGTGCACAGATGATCGTGAAAGTTTGTCGGTTCACTCATAGTTCATGCTCATTTTATATCTAAGTAACACTTCAGTGAAAAATTTGATAACACACAAGACAGCCTCTGAACCACTAGACCATCAAGACAGTGAGTGTCTTGTCTCCTCTTCAGCAAAGTCAAATGTAGAGGGGAAACTTAGGACATTACAAACTCAAAAAGAAATTTAAGAGGCAGGTCAAAGAAAGCAATGTATGGATCTTTTTAAAAGCCTTTTTATCAAAATAAACTGAAAACAAATAAGAATTGGAGGCTGCAGCTCAGCGGTAAAGTACTTGACTGGCATGCAGGAGGCTCTGGGTTTGATCCCCAGCACTGCCCCAACACACAAATATATAAATGAAATGCCTAAATAACTGTGGAATTTGAACACTGCATTTTAGTTGATACTGAAGAATTTTTTTTTAATTTTTAGTAATTCTTGGGGGCTAGAGAGATGGTTCACCAGTTAAGAGCACTAGCTGTTCTTGCAGAGGTTCTGGTTCAATTTCCAGCACCCACATTGTAGCTAACAACAGTCTGTAACTCAGTTTCAGGGGATATGACACCCTCTTCTGACTTCCACTGGCATTGCACAACATGGCTGCATTCATATACGTGCAGACAAGCACTCATATACACAAAATATAAATAAATAAATTTTATTTAAAAAATTGTATTAATTCTTTGAGAAGTTTATACAATGTATTTTGATCCTATCCCCCTCCCATTCTACCAAGATCCACACCCACCTTCCTTCTCACCCTACCTGTTCTTCCCCTCCCCAACCAGGAATTTTGATTTTACATTATATTAATTTTGTAGTCAGTGTTTTGGAAAAAAATCCTTATCTTTTAGAGGTACATACTGATGTAATTAAGGATGAAATGAAATTAGTGTCTAGGATTTGCTTAAAATCATGAAGATATGCTTGTGGAAATGAAACAGTATTGGCCAAGGGGTTGGATGTTGTTGTTAGTATTGGGTGGTATGGCAGTTTGAATGAGAATGTCTCCCATAGGCTCTAAGTATTTGGATATTTTGTCCCCAGTTGGTGGCACTATTTTGAGGGTCTTGGAAGGTATGGCCATGCTGGAGGAAGCTTGTCATTGGTGGTGGGCTTAGACAGTTCTTAAGCCTTGCTGGATCTCCAGTCATGCTGTGCTTCCTGTGCCTGCTTGAAGATGTGAGCACTTAGCTTCTGGGTCTACTCTAGCCACCTCTGCCACCATGCTTCCCTGCTACAGTGGACTTTGCCCCTTGAGAACCATAGGCTAAATAAACTCTTCCTTATATAAGTTTCCTTGGTCATTGTTTCTATCACAGCAACAGAGAGCAAACTAATATAGCAGTTAGTACTGAGAATGGGGTGTTGGCTGTGAAGAACCTGACCATGTGAGTTTTTGGAGGAATGTGGAAGACTTTGGAAGTTTGGATTAGAAAAGCAGTTGATTACTGTAAGCAGAACTTATCAGGCCATTCTACTTAGAGCCTGGAAGAAAGTAGTGCTCAGAACAATGTTGTACCAGAAGGAAATAAGGACATAAGTAGCAATTGGGATATTTTAGCAAAGAGTCTGGCTGGAATCTGCCCACAGCTAAAAAGCTTGCCTAAGGCTAAATTGAAAAGCAGTGGACTAATTTCTTTGGCAGAGGACATTTCAAGGGAGTCCAATGTAGAAATGATGGCTACTAATGGGGAATGTCATGCAGATCTGCAGTGGCTACTAATGGGGAATGTCATGCAGATCTGCAGTGGCTACTAATGGGGAATGTCATGCAGATCTGCAGTGGAAAAGAAAAAAATGGGGCAGAAAGAACTGCAGAACAAACAATTTGGATTGAAACACATCACTGGAAATATTAATGTTGGAGCCAAGGCATGTGCTGAAGGAGAGGATTCCTTTGATAAGAAGGTTAAAGTGATTAAGGAGAAGCCTAGAGATTTGCTTTTAACCCATAGAGAGTGTGGCTCCAGGGCAAGACCCAATTGAGCCTCCAACTTTTGAGAGGAAAATGCTTCAAGGGTTTTCTACTAGAAAACCACTGAAGAGAAAAGCTTTGAAAGTGGATGAAGTAGACTAGAGTCTGTCCCAAACTTGTAGCCAGACTTGGCAGTGTCATTCACCTAATACTAGCTTTAGAGACATTAAAGATGTAAGAGGGAAGGGCTTACCAGTTCTTCCTCTGAGGTTTCAGAGAGCTGCTGAGGCCAGGCAGGATGCACCAGTGATGTCCCTGCATAAAGAAGGCTGTGACAGACCTTTTTGTGAAGCTGTGAAGGTGAAGCCTGGTTGGCCGTGGAGACCCCAAGAAGATGTTTGTAATGGCAGAGCTGTGAGACATCCAGAGTCCTAGAATTCAGACATGGGTTTGGCGTTTGCCCTGCTGCTTTTTGGTCTTGTTTTGATCTGGTTTTTCCTCCCTATGCCTCTATTCCTCCATTTTGGAATGGAAATGTGTATTCAGTTCCATTGTATGTTGGAAGTATGTAATTTGACTTTTGATATTACAGTAGCTTAGAGTTAAGAGATTGCCCTGAGTCTCAGAAGAGACTTTGTACTATGGACTTTTGAGATGGGTAAAGACTATGACTTTTAAGGTTGGGCTAAATGTATTTTGCATTTTATATTGTCATGAGCCTATGGGGACTAGGGAGTGGAATGTAGTAGTTTGAATGAGAATATCCCCCATGGGCTGTACATAGTTGGACATTCTGTCTACAGTCCGTGACACTGTTTTGAGAGATCTCAGAAGATATGGCCATGCTGGAGGAAGCTTGTCACTGGAGGCAGGCTTAGTGAATTCTTAAACCTTACTGGATCTCCAGTCATGCTGTGCTTCCTGTGCCTGCCTGAAGATGTGAGTGCTTAGCTTCTGGGTCTCCTCCAGCCACTCTGCTGCCACGCCTCCCTGCCACAATGGACTCTTGCCCCTTTGGAATCATAAGCTAAATAAACTCTTTCTTTTATAAGTTCCCTTGGTCATTGTTTCTATCAAAGCAACAGAAAACAAACTAATACAGATGTTTTTCTGGGTTTCAATGTAATAGTATTTATGTATATGTCTGAACATTTTGTTAAATAAGATTTTTGTAGAGAATGAAGGAGAAGAAGAAACTAATACCCAGTGCATCAGCAAAGGAATTGATTCCCATAGCTTCATGTCTTCAAATTTGCATTTTCTTTGAGAGAGACCAAAGACAGTAAGTGTATAAACACATAAATTAAACATGCCTGAAGGAAGGATGGAATGTCAGTGGATGAGGGGCTGGAGTGCTCACTCTGATCCAGTGTACTGGTCTGGCAGATGTCGCCATGATTCCTGTTACCTGGCCCTCCTGCTTGTGAGGTACCCCAGGCTTTTTGCACCTCTCCTTTGTGGTTCTGCCTCTTAACAGCCCTGTGTTCTGTGTTCAGTGTTCTGCTCTCTTCTCTTCTATCTTCTTTTCCAAAAAGGTTTTCCTTTCCTCGTAGTCTGCATTGGTACTAGGACTAGGTTTTTAAAATGAATTCTGGAGGATGAGGAGATGGCTCAGTGGGTAAAAGACTTGCTGCCCAATGTGAGGACCAGAGTTCAGATTACCAGCATTCATATAAACGCTGTCTGAATTTGGCAGCCAGTCTCTAACCCTAGTGCACAGGAGGCAGACACAGGGGATCCCTGGAGCAAGCTGGCTACCTGGAATAGCCAAATTTGTGAGCCCTTGGTTCAAATGAAAAACCTTGCCTCAGTAGTTAAATGAAGAGTGATCAAGGAAGGAACCCCTCTATACACAACACACAAACACACACACACACACACACACACACACACGTGTGCGCGTGCCAAAAATGCAATTCTGATCAACTGATTCGACACCTACCACTGCAAAAAGGCAGACATGAACAGCAAACCAAACCAAACCAAACCCCCACAAACACTGGCCCCTCCTTCTTCCCCTGTCTCCCCGCCTTCCCTTCTCCGTCACAGCCTTCCACATCCACCAGATATACTATCAGCATTTCTGGAATGTGCCATGCAATTTCTTCCTTCAAAACCTTTGACTCCATCTGGAATACCCACCCACACATTCCACCCGGATAACTCTACTCACCCTTCAATACTCTGCTATAGGATCACCCCATCTTAGAGACTTCCTCACCTTCCTGTGTGGTTCACTCACTCAGTTCTCAATTGTTCACTCATTTGTTCATTTAAAATCATTTATATGTGATGTCTTGTGCTGAGGCAGAGTGCCAAGGGCAAGCACCTACATAACTCACACCTTACATCATAGTTCCTATCTGGCCAGTAATATTGACACATTGACAAATATCTGTTCCTGAGCCCTACCCTCTGGGGCTCAAGGATGATGACTCACTACTAATTAGTCATCTTTGTACCCCACTGATAGAAGATAATAAACCATATTTGTTCAGTCGAAGGAGAATAATTACTGAGAAAATGCCTTTGGCCAAATACCCTTGATAATCTTTGAAAAAATATTATTATTTTTATTTTCTGTGTATGAGTGTACTTCCTGCATGTATACAAGTGCATCTGTGTCATGAAATGCCCAAGGACATCAGAAGAGACAGTCGGATCTTCTGGAACTGGAGTCACAGATGGTTATTATCTGCCATATGGGTGCTGGTAACTAAACCTGGGTCCTCTGCAAAAGCAGCCAGTGCTCTTACCTGCTGAGCCATCTTACTAGCTTCCAAACTTAATCATCTTTAAGTGTCTTTGTTGTTGTTTAGGCTTAGGATGAAGGGAACAGGGCTTTTTCTCCTAAGGCTTAAGGAGAGCCTAGAAATTGGCACAGTTTTAGACCATTTGTTTGAAAAATGGCATCAGTGAGCAGAGGTGGGATACAGAGTGGGAGCAAGACTGAGTGATAAGAAAGTTCAAAAGTATTTATTTCATTTATTCTTTATTTTATTGTGCTTGGAGTGAAACCCAGGGCTTCACGCATACTAGGCAAGTGTTTTCTCATTGAGCTACACCCAAGTGTTTCAAACGCAAAGAGTCAGCAAGAAATAGTCTTAAGGTGAGAGTAGATAGTGGTGCTGGGGTAAAATGACAAGTTAGGGTTGTTCCCTTGAGTGGGTGGCTGTAGGTGGGCCTTGTACAAGCACAGGGATAACTCTTCCTATAAGGTGGAAGGACAGAGTAGAATAGTACTCACTCTGTTCAAATGGCTACTTGAGGCTGCTACTGCAACTGTTGTTTGATTGGTTTTTGTGTTTTTTAATGTTCTCAGTTGTAGGAGCTAAAGAAAAACTTGACCAGCTCAAGGCATCACATATAAATGATTTTAAATGAACAAATGGGTGAATGATTGAGAATTGAATGAATGAACCCCACAGGAAGTCAGGAAGGCTGTAAAGATGGGATGATCCTGTAGCAGAGTATTCAAGGGTGAGTGTGGACTCCCAGAGAGCAGACTCGGTCCCTAGAGGCTAGTGAGGGGAGGAAAGAGGGGGCTAGAGGCAGTGTGGTTAATGGGTATCAGAGTCCTAACTTTTATAGTAGGACCACTGTCATCCAGAGCTATTACTCATACATTTCAAGATGACAAGAGAAGAACCTGAAGAATCCCAACACATGGAAATGTTAATATTTGAGGCTCTGTAAGTGCTTACTAACCTGACTCCATCATCACATACTGTATACATGCACCAAGTTAAAACGCTAAGCCGGGTGTGGTGGTACATGTCTGGAGTTCCAGTGATCCGGAAGTTGAAGCAGGAGGACTGTGAGTTCAAGTCCAGCCTCAATGGCTCAACTGAGGGGTTGTGTGTTTGCCCCGTTACACTGGTGTGTGCATGGCATTCCCCCCATGCTACTGTGTTGTACGTATGGCATTCCCCACCCCGTTACATTGCTGTGTACATGGCATTCCATCCTCTGTTACTCATCTACTCAGGTTTGCCTCCTACCTGATCCTCTGCATTTCTATTTGAAATCTGCTGGTCGTTTGCAGAAGAATGAATGGCTCAAAGTGTCCCAGGGGTTCCCACCTGGCTACACATTAGAAGCCTCTAGGAGTTGTTAAGACAGTGGATTTGGACTAGGACACTAGCATCTGGATGTTTTAAGGTATCCAGGTGAGTCTAAGCATCAAGTGGAGAGCTTAAGGAATTCACCAATGCCAGCACCGTGCTGGGGTGGAAGTAAACAGACCTGCTCATTCCCAAATGAGCATGATAGTTCTCACAGTGGGATCCTCAAAGTAGGAAACATCTGGAACTCTTCCTGGTGCCTGCTGAATCAGAAAGCCTGGGCTAGGCTCACACATTTGGTTTAACAAGCCTTCCTATTGGGCCAAGCTTGAGGAACACTGCCCTGAAGTCTTACTTTTTGTGATCCAAAAATCTCTCATAGCCACTTCAGGATGTTAGAAGTGCAAATCCTAGTGCCTTGCCCCAGATCTGCTGAATCAGAAAGTGTTTGCCAAGATAGCTAGACACTTCATACATGCCTTAAAGTGGGAGAGAACCTGCCTCAGACCAGTGGCACACCACAGTGGCATTCACATTCCAT
This sequence comes from Eospalax fontanierii, assembly GCA_035773235.1. Taxonomy (NCBI): domain Eukaryota; kingdom Metazoa; phylum Chordata; class Mammalia; order Rodentia; family Spalacidae; genus Eospalax; species Eospalax fontanierii. The sequence goes on along the minus strand of CM069524.1, from coordinate 147,101,264 downwards.
TTACCAAAAAAAAAAAAAAAATCACATTGACCAAATTGGCTATCAATGAGTCGGGTAAGCCCTTATAATACTCTTCTGTAGTGAGAGACCCACAGAGATGGCAGTGGGTGCTTTGAATGATAATACAGTCTAGGAAGCGAGTGGGGGAGGCTCACTCCCCCGGCAGTGTACATGCCCTCTTTAGGAAGAAAATAGAAAGAGAAGGACTTCCCAGATGGCAGAACCAAGAGCTTGTGACACCCAAAGACCTGAGGGACCCCCTCTCAATGAGGATGAGGACTAAAACCTGATCATAAGAGGTTCTTGTAACTTCAGTCTTAGTGACATTTCAAGACTTCCAATGTCCAGCGACTGACTATGCTGTCTTCCTTTCTCTCCTTTCTAAGTGGAGTGTTCCTCAATATTCCAGATCCCTGTTCCTCCACAATAACTTGTCAACTTCTAGATTCCAGAGTCAGAAGAACTATTTCTGTACCTGTAATACCTTTGATAAGACTCCGGATTTGAAATCTGGTTCTTTGATTAGGTAGGAATCTCAGCTCTCTCCCATGAGAAAATGAGCTATTTTGCAAGAGAAAAACAAATATTTGTGACCAAAGAGGAAGGCTGGGATATGCTGTATTGGGGAAACCTGTAATTGTGGCTAAGGGAAATACCATGGTAGCTTGTGTTATTGTTCAAACAGTTACCCCTCTAGGGCTACTCTCTTGGAGTTGCTACCACCTGAGGATTACATTTGTAACCCCGTTGACCTTAGACTTAGCCATGTGACTTGCTTTGACCAAACGAATGTGAATGGAACTGATACATGTCACTTTTGAGTAGGAATCTGAAGAGCCAGCATGTGACTCGACACCTTTTCCTTCTGCCTAGCAACTCTCAGTATTTCCAATTAGAGCTGTTACTTCAGCCTAGATTTCAGAGCAGAGTTACAGTTGACTTACAACATATGCATGTAAGAAGATAACTGCGTGTAGCTGTAAGCTAGTAGGAATTCCATGATGTTCGTTACCATGGTATAGCCATGCTTTGCCGTCTGACACTAGAGTGCATGAATGAGGTCACCAATGAACACTGTATGTGATTTCTTTTTCTCTTTAAATTTTGAGACAGGGTCTTGCTATGCATTCCAGACTGACCTCCAACTCGCTATCTTCCTACTTCAGTGGAATTTCCTGGTTTTGTATACTTCCATTTTTACGAAGTTTACAGTTAAAACTAAGCTATTATTTAGGAACAAATGCAGGGTGGCACAACTATAAATAAAGCAAACACATGAATAACAGGAGAGAGTGGTTTCCCTTGGTTGAGGGGAAGGGAGGCGCAACTGGAAGCTTTGCCTCTTCGTATGTTATGTTTACTTGTTTACATGTGAATGACACAATTTTTAAGTTTTAAAAAATATCTAGTGTCTGCTTTGTGTTTGCTTGTGTGTTGCATGTGTGCCACGTGTGTGCAGGTGCCTGTGGGGGCCAGAAAATGGTGTTAGAATCCCTAGAACTGGAATTACAGACAGTTGTGAACTGCCTGATGTAGATGCTGGGAACCAAACCCAGCTCCCTGCAAGAATAGCATTTGTTCTTAACCACTGAGCCATTTCTCCAGCCCTACCACAATTTAAAGAAAAAAGCAAGTCAGGATGTCTCCTGCCCACACAGCAGTGTCTCCTGCTCCACATGATCCTGCCATCTCCCCAAGGCCTTGAACCTGGCAACCTGTTTGACTGCCCTGGTGCACATAGTATTGCACAATGAGATGCTCTTGGACTTCTGATGCTCAATTATAAAGATGCCATGTGCTTGCGCTTTGCCTTTCTGGGAAACTTTCTTTTGGATCCCAGCTACCAGCTGGTTTGAAGAAACTCAAACTGGCCCACATGGAGGCCCCATGCAGAGACCACGAGTAGGTGTTCCAGCTGAGGGCCCAGCTGAGGCTCCAGCCAAACCACCAGACAAGTGGGTGAATTTGCCTGCAGATGCCTGCAGCCCCCGCTGCTGAGTTATTCTTTGCGTTTAAGTCCTTCGAGCCAAGGTCCCAGACATCAGGGGGTAGAGACTAATCATCCCTCTAGTTCCTATATAACTTCCTGACCCAAGAGGCCTTAGCACAGTGAAGTGATTGTTTCACAGCATTGAGTTTAGAGGTGGTTATGAAGATAAATTGTACCTGTGCACATAAACATAAACACACACGGTTGTCCTACGTTCTTAACAAGTGTAGAACATTATAAGCCAAAAGTGCATTTAATATCCTGATAAACCCATCATAAAGACAGGTTATCATAAATTAGATGATTTTGCAGAGTGTGGTGGCGCACTCCTATAATCCCAGCATTTGGGAGGTACCGGCAGAAAGATCACAAGTTCTAGAACGGCCTCTCTCTCAGAAAATGTAGACCATTTAAAGTCAGGGATTAACTGCATACACATACACACACACACACATACACACACACTCAGAGTTGCTGATCACCTACAAAGAGTCAGGCTGTGAGTGCAGAGCCCACTGTGTTGTGGGCCCTACCTTGAGGTTTGACCTCCCAGAGGCCAGAGAGGGAAGAACAGTGAAGGGGTTTACCCAAGTGGCATTAGGATAAGTGTTAAGCACGGGTGCTGTAGAGACCTACAGTGGAGTCAGTCCCTCTTAGTGAATCTGGAGTGAAAAGTTGAGAATCTCAAAACCTTTTGCTTCTTGATTTATTCAGACCCTGAGAACTTTAAGCATGGTGACCTCATTGAATGCAGCCACATTCTCCAAATGGTATGATATCTGGAGGCACAATGACTAATGTTGGGCCATCATGTCATCATTTAAGGATACCAAAGGCAGCTTCCTCAGCACAGGCTGGTTCAGCCACTCTGCTGGCTCATGGCTCTTTTGGCTTTGTCACCACAGAGCTCCTTTCACTGAAAAGGCACCTTGGTCAGCACGTGTGGGCCCAGCTCTCTCTTTGGTTGAGGAAAGGCCTCTTGGTGCCTCCCATTTGTTTGTCTGAGCAGGGAACAACATTCCTGCCTGCCTTAGGAAGGAGACAGGGCAAGGAGGATAGCTTGGGAACAAGCAAACCCACAGTAGTACCTTCTTGAGTTGTGACCCTTAAAAATACATGTTCAAGTCTTGATCACTGGTATCTGAATTTGACCTTTACTGGGGACAGGGTCTGTGCAGTTGTAGTGACATTAAGGTGCAGTCATGCCGGTTTAGGGTGGGCCCTCAGTCCAATAATTGGTTCTTTATACAAAGAAGGAGAGGAGAATTTGGATGCAGAGACTGAGACACATGTGATCACACAGCCAAGGTCCCAGACATCAAGGAGTGAAGCATCTACAAACTAAGCAAGGCTAAAGGGCTTGTGGAAACCACCAGAAGGAAGGAGGGGAGTATGTATGTGGCATACATACTGGCATTGTAAGGAAACACCTGTGACAATAAACTTACAAAAAAAAAAGGTTTATTTTGACTCACAATTTTGAAGATTCCACGGGCTTGTTGCGAGGCAGCGCAGCATGGTGAGAGCGTGGGGTGGATGAGATGGCCTGGGGTCCAGCAGTGTCCTTTCTCCTCTCCTGCAGACTCATATTTAAGATCAAGTTTGGGGGAAGGAAGTGACATATATAATAGAAATATAGAGAAAACTGTTAGCATCAAATTCAGGATAATAGGCCTTGTGGGCGGAGAAGCTCATGTCTACAGGGGCCTTCTGTGAATCTGAAATGCACAGAAGTGACCCTTCTATTATCTTTGTGACTTTACATCTACTCATGTGTGCTTATCTCCGTAAAAACTTGTAAAGCTCTTTCATCTCTGAAGTTTATTAAATGAAAAATTATAAATAATCAAGTGTTCATTATGAACAATCTGGTTAGTTAACATAGGCTACTTGTTTAACAAAGTTCTAAGTGCAGTGGGGCATTGTGCACAGGCCTGTAATTGCAGCTGAGCCCAGGAAGCTGAGGAAGGAGAATTCTGAGGCCCAGGTTAGCGTGGGCTGCACAGTGAGACTCAGCTTCAAACAATAAAATACGCCCTAACAGTCCATTAATAATATAATGTACTCATGTTCCTTTATGTAAAGCCACAGGTAAGGTGCCCATGCTCTGATAAATAACCCTTTACCTATGCTTCTATAGGTAACTCTAGTGAAACTCATTGGACCACAAAAGAAAGAAGAAATGAAATAAAAAGAAAGAAATAAAGAGAAGGAAGGAAGAAGGAAAGGAAGGAAGGGGGACTAGTTAGGAAGAGAAAGGGGATGGTGGGCGGGGACTAGAGAGCGTAATGGAGGAGTGACTGTGATCAAAATACATTATGTATGTATGAAAATGTCATAATGAAAGCTGCTACATATAATTAATATATGCTAATAAAACGTTTAAAGATGTATTCTTACTTTATTGAGTATTATTTATTTATTTACTTATTATTTATGCTCATAAGATAGAAAAGGATGGGCTTATTGTGGTGGCACACACCTTTACTGTGAGCACTTGGGAGGCAGAGGCAGGTGGATCTCTATTAGTTCAAGGCCAGCCTGGTCTACATAGAGTTCCAGGCCAGCCGGGGCTACAGGGACAACCTGTCTCAAAAATACCTGTCCCCAAAAGATAGAAAAAAACAACTTTAAAAACTTTGCATTAAGTGTCTGTCAATGATAAATGACTAAATAAATGTCTATCCATATAATGGAACACTATTGAGCACTTAAAATGAAGGAAATTTGACTCAGGCTGCACACAAAAAATGGAGTGGATGAAACTTGGAGACAGTCTATCAAGTGAAATAAGGCCAGTGCAGGGAGACACACACTGTGGAAGCCCACTTATATGAGGCACTCAGAGCAGGCAAACTCATGGAGACCCAAAGTAGAATAGTGACTGCCAGGGACTGGGAGCAAATAGGGAGTCAGTATTTGACGGGTGTGGAGTCTTAGCTGGAGGGTATAGCTAGCTCTGTGGCAGAGTGCTAACCGGGCATGGGTGAGATCCTAGGTTTGATCCCTAGCACTGCAAGCCCCCCCCCCAAAAAAAAACAACCTCCCAGGTCCCTGAACTATGGATGTGTGATGTGTGCTATGGTTCTCTCTCTCTCTCTCTCTCTCTCTCTCTCTCTCCTCTCTCTCTCTCTCCTCTCTCTGCATGAAGGCGTGCATAGCTGAGGGGAAGTAGATGAGAGAGAAATTGAGAGCGTAAGAAAAAGCCTGAGCTAGGCATAGTGGTGTACACCTGTAATCCCAACACTCTGGAGGCTGAGGCAGAGGGATTACCGCAAGTTCAAGATTAGCCTGGGCTACATAGCAAGACCCTGTCTCAAAAAACCATCACCACCACCACCACCAAAGCCAAAACAAAAGGCCTGGAATGATTTATATACATCTGAAATGTTTAAAGGATAGAACACAAACAGGAAAGAAATACGGCAAATATTTAGTTTGCATCTGGTAGTGAGAGGAAGGGTGTTCTCTACACTGTCTTTATCTTTGTACTCTTCAAGTGTTCCACAGTGAGTGCGAATCACTTTTGTAATCTGGAAGGAAGAACTTCAAAAGACTTTGTACACACAAAAGAGGAAGCAGTGAAATGAGATACTTAACTTTCTGGCTTCCTGCTCAACTGTGAGGCCACATACACTAAAGAGCATACTGGAAACCTGACTGTTCTTGATCATGGTATGAGAAGCCCCTGTCTCTGCTGGTGTAGAGGTGACATGTCCTGGGGCTTCTGATACTCCTGTTCTTCCTGGTGGAACCCTAATACACAGTGCACAAACCTTTTGTACTGAGGCCTTGGGGTTTTAAAACGGCCTTGGGTGACTCTCAGGGAGTCACTCTGGGGGACACATTTCCCTTTATATTCCTTCCTTCCCTCCCCCATCCATCCCTTCTTCTCCTCTTCTCTTTCCCTCCATCCCCCCTCCCTCCCTCCTTCTCTCCCTCCTTCCCTTTCTCCCTCCCTTTCTTTCTTTCTTTCTCCCTCCCTCCCTCTCTCTCTCTCTCTCTCTCTCTTTCTTTCTTTCTTTCTTTCTTTCCTTCTTTCTTTCTGTTTTGAGACAGGATCTCACTGGGTAGTCCTGTGGTCTGGAACTTGCTATGTAAACCTGGCTGACTTTGAACTCACAGAAACTTTGAACTCACAGCCTGCCTCTGTGTCTTTAGTGCTAGGATTAAAGGCACACCACCATACTTGGTGAGACAAGCTTTTCAACAACGGAACCCAGGTCCTTCACTGTATGCAAATGGCTGCATGGATGCCTAAGAGAACTGGGAGCTACTGGCTAAGGCACTGGAAGACCCCAAACTCATGGAGGATGCTGTTTCTTTGAGGGTATCACTGGTCTAGGAGGAGGGTAACGGAGAGAGATTTGTTTGTAACAGGGTCTTCTGTAACCCAGGCTGACTGGAACTCTTTATGTAGCTGATATGACCTTGAACTCTTGATCCTCCTGCCATCACCTCCCAAGTGCTAGGATTCCAAATGTACACCATCACTCCTGGCTCTGAGGGAGGGTTGCTTCTGGCTGGATTTATAAGGCTGGGAGCAGAAGCTTCTGCTTCAGGTGTCTCCAGCTTTCCTGTCCCTGAGTGAAGTGACTGAAGTTGGATGACTTCTGTGGTGGGCCTTCTTCAATGGCAATGGAGCCCTGTCCCTCCCCTGAATTGTCTAAATGGCACCTGCTACCATAGTGCCATTTTGTGTCCCTACCAGTTAGCAGGTGAGCTTTTCAACTCATTCCTGTGTGAGTTTGGTTCTCTAACCCTTACTTGATTTCCTTGACTTCATCTAAACCCTTCTCAGCATGGTGATAAAATGTCTATTTCTTTTCTAACGAGTTTTGACCATCTGACCAATCCCATGAATTCTGATCAGATCTTGTGGTCAGGAAATTAGAACAGGAAGTATTCTGTAGAAGTATTTCTGGGGGACAAATAATAACCAGTTGAATTTAGTCCAGGTCTGGGGTGGCAGGTGGTGAGGACCATGCCAGCTTGTCTGCCACAAGGGACATTTTGTTTAGGATGCTGGGTGGGTGCCATGTGGCTGGTCTGGGTGGGTAGATTCACCTCCTCCAGTATGACTGAAGACGTGTGGCTGGAGAGAGCAGAGAAGGAGGGCCCAGTGTAGAGGGGAACACGATGGGAGGTGCTGGTGGGGAGAGAAATTTTCCATTTGGCTTTTCAAGTTTCTTGCCATGTCCCCCAAGCACAGCAGCTTGGCAGCTATCTGAGTGCCCTAGCGCTAGTCTTCATGAATTTTTCATGTCAGGCAAAGAGCCCTTATCACTCAGTGGGACTGCTTCAGGAGCCTGCTTTCCCAGCAGCTGGATACAGGGCAGATGAAGGATTCCATTAAGGCCAGAATTATCTGTCTCCTGAGAGAGAAATGGTACTCTGTGCCTTAAAAGGACACCTCGTCCTCACCACTCTTTACTGTGGGTCTCTGTTAAGCATGATGGTGCTGTTTTTAAGGAGGTTTTGTTGAGGGCTGAGCGAGAAAGTTTTCCAGGGCAGCTGTGGTCTTGGCCAATGGGTGAGGTCCTGTCTGGTGCCAACCATTGGATGTGAGGGGACTCCAAAGCAGAAAAGATGGATAAGGAGAGGCTGTACCCTCTCATAATCCAGATTTCCAGAAATCCAGATATCTAGGGGAATTCTGGTGTGTGTGTGTATGTGTGTGTGTGTGTGTGTATGTGTATGTGTGTGTGTGTGTGTAAAATGTCACCTCTCCCTGACCCTATTCCTTACGCTAAGGTAAGAGAAGCCCCTGTATGTTCTTCCCAGGGGGAGTCTGTACACCCACCCAAGACTGGGTTCCAGGTTCCAGGATCCTAGAATTCCTGTCCAGATTACAGCAAGTCCTTCCAGGGTCTACAGGGACATCTTCCCTGTGTCTGTTTTCCCAGGGTGGACCTCATTCTTGTGGCTCATACCCTAAGGTCCTACGAGTGGCCAAAGGGTGATTATTTTGGGTATTGTAGGGAGTGTTGGTGAAGGAAGGTTGGATATACACGTCCATGTGTATCTGGGGCTCTTTAAAATCTGAGACTATTGGAGTTGGGTAGGGATGAGACGCACAGGGCCAGGGGTGTGGAACTCCAAAGAGACTGGAAAAAAGATCCTAAATCACAACATGATTTTTTTTTTTTTTAACGTGTGGTGCTAGAGATGCAACCCAGGGCCTTGTGCTTGATAAGCAAGTTTTCTACCACTGAGCTATATCCTCAAGTCCTCCATCCCCACCCCCATTTGTTTGTGAGGATATAGGTGGTCTCACTCTGTACAGTCCAGGCTGGCCTCAAACTTATGATTCTCCTGCTTTGACTGCCTGGGGATTACAGGTGTGCATCACCATGCAGAGCTCAACATAGGTTTTCAGTTGGTCATAAAATATGTAGGCCATACTGGAAAGATAGAACATTCTCCATTTCACAGTAGATTGGTTTGGCTCGATAACTTAAAAATTTGTAGATATAAAATTCTTGAGCCCTCATTTGTATTTTTGCCCAGGCCCTGACAAATTGTCTAACACTTGGAAGTCGGGAACTAGGGAGTTCCAAGTTTGTGATTCCTGGTAGATAGGAAAGAGGTCTGTGAGCCTCAGGAACAAGTCAGATCGGGCAAACTACATTAAAAACTCACAGTGTCCTCAGAATCATCTCCTCCTCCTCCTCCTCCTCCTCCTCCTCCTCCTCCTCCTCCTCCCCTCCTCCTCCTCCTCCTCCTCCTCCTCCTCCTCCTTCTCTCCCTCCTCTTCTTCTCTTTTTTGTTAATTCCTCAGTTTTTAGGACAGCCCATTTGAAACATTCCTTCGGTTTCGCAGCACAGCTGCAGGGAGGTTGGAGAGGAAGCAGTGCACCCTGAGTCCAGGGTGGAAATGGTAAGCAGGAGTCAGGCAGTGCCATCTCTTGGAAGCCTGATGCATAAGCTAGCCGAGTATTTACATTGTTGCAGCTACATTAAAGGTCTACTTATCTTCATGCCCCAAATAATTGTCATCATAGACACTCCCCAAGGAGATGTCAGCTTTTTGCAGATGGTGAAGATCAATCCTCAGAGATCCTCAAGAGTTCTGTTTTCAACTTCCCAGAAGCCCCTTGTAATGGGCCCTCACTTCTCTCCATCCCAGATCCCACTCTTCCCAAGTAACATAGAGATAGGAATTAGCTGTGGGCAGCTCTAGGGCAGAACTCATTTTTTTGTGTAATTTTACTTTTAATTGATTAAGTAATTAATCAGAGATAAGGTCTTATGTAGTCCAGGCTGTCCTCAAACTCTTGATCCTCCTGCCTCAGTCATCCAAATACTGAAATTTTAAAATGTTTTCTTAAAGCTTAGTGTAGGGAATATATATCTACTACCCCAGAACTTGGGAGGCTAAGGCAGGAGGATGACAAGATAGAGGCAAGCCTGGGCTACTTAGCAAGACCATGTTTCAAAAGTAGTTTTTTTTTTTTTTACAATATTACTCAAAACCAATGCACATTTATTGTAAGTACTCATGTATCTCCAACACCATTTCCTGAAATGAAGAACACTAACAATTTTTTGAGTTTTTTTCTCTATTAATTATCATATGGAGATAGAAAACAGATGCAACTTTTTTGTAAAAATACATAGAAGGATTCTCCACCTTTGTTTCAAAAGTTTAAATCAGTATAAAAATTCACAATATATGATTATTGTGTGACCTACTTGTCACTTAATGTATCATAGCTACTACTATAAATAATATTGATCACTCTCACTCTTAATAGCCATCCAAAATTTCATAGCATGAAAGCATCATGGATCATTCAGCATCATGGATCATTCAGCTACTCCCTTATTGGTGGACAGCTTGATTAGTTTGCTGTTATCAATAGTATCCCAATAAACACGTTTTTAAAATAGATTCTCAGAAGCCAGTGCTTTACTTTTGTGGGCTACATTAGAGCAAGAGATGTGCATGTTAGCCCCAGGCACAAACTGCCAGGAACAGGAGAGTAAGCACACTCAAACCATGGAACTCCCACTACGAAGACTGGCAATTAGAAAAGAAAGTCATTTGGAGATGTTTACTGGAAGCTGTTCAGAGAAAAACAATGTTATGAGACAGCAGAAATAGTTTTGTCTTTTTAATAAAATTATTTGCATAGAAGGAGTAAGCACTCATATTAACAGTGGGTATTTCTGAGTGATGGGGCTACAGGTGACTTTTTTCCAAATTTTATTTTATTTTTGGGGTGTGTGTGTGTGCACGTGGCAAAGGAGGACTTTCAGGGCTCTCTCCTTTCCACAGAGGGTTCTGGGGATAAAACACAGGTCGTCGGGTTTGTACAGCAGGCATTTTTACTCACTATGTCATCTCACCATCCTGATATTTTCATAGTTTTGCTTTATGTGTATTTTCTATTGGGATCATGTACTACTTGTATAGTAATGTGTTAGGTTCTTTGGGGTTGCATGGAATGGAGATCAGCTCAGATGTGTCACTAGTAAAGGATGAGGCTATTTTCAGGCTCCATGGGGAAGTAAGGATGCCAGGCACATTATTCAGGATAATGTTGACTCCAGAGCAGTGGGGATCTTACGCTTCAAAGACAGTGAGAGCACACTTGCTTGAAAGAGCACCAGCCTGGGTGTCTCGACCTGTTCCTTCTCTTGTTGCATCAAGTCTATTTTCATTTCCCTCTATGTTTATGATCATCCAGGTATCTTTTTATCGGCTTTTCTCTAAGTCTCTTCGTTTCTGTTTCAGTCCATTACCTCTCTACCCCTTTTGTGAGGGTCTTGCACTGTTTCATCCCCTTCCCTACCCCAAGAAAGACAGTCGGCTAGGGTGGCCAGTATCAAGAGTAGCTGTTGGATATAGCTATAGCATCAGGCCATGCCTGGGGCAGGGAACCCTGGCCAGTCTCCAGATGGCTGCCTACTTTGGATGGTTTTCTAGTGATCTTCAGTGTCCTGGATTATAGGAACGTCACTCTGTCCTCTGCTTGTACTTCACGTGGCCTTCTTCCAGTGTGTATGTGTCCAAATGCCCCCTTTTGATACAGACACCATGTATAATGGATTAGGGGATTAGGAAACATTTATATCAAACACTATTGTTTTAGCCAACTGTGGACTCCAAAGATTTGCCGGCCTGCTGATTTGGTAGTAATTGAGAACTTACCACCACTTCCTGCAAACTGAATAATGGAATGTGTCTGTGTCTGTTGACAGCTTTGTTATTAAATATAATGAAAACCAGCCTTATGTATGTTGAACTTAATTCCCTCCTAACCCATCTGCCATACCACTGGGATAGATTATGGCCTATGGCAGATCCAGTCCCACAAGGAATCCTGCTAAGCTCTCATCTCTCTGATTTTTGGTAGTAGGGAGTGCCCATGAATAATCCAGCTGAAGAATGCTGGGTAAATATGTTTCTGTCTCTGGCCTAAGAAATCAGCCTTCATTTATGGCCTTGGCCCCAAGGGAACACACATTCCAAATTCCAAAAGACTGATTTGCACATGAACTTTCCCTCCACCTTTTAGGGATTGCCAGAATGTGTTTTTCTCACAGCTCAGTCTTCAGATAACTTCCCACAAATCTTGGCCATCACCCCCCTCCTCTTCCCACTGAATCTTCTGCTATGACCTTTGGCCACATGTCCTCTGTGCTAGTTAATTTTCTAAAGTAAAACTCGGAAGTTTGTCTCCTTAAAGAGTCTAGATCCTGTCAAGTTGACCGTCAATAGTGACCATCACATCCTCCCTCATTCTTGAGTCCTTAGGGTCTTCAGACCTGGGACTTTACCTGGGTTGTAGAGAACTGTATAAGAAGGTCTTGGCCCGGTGTGGTGATGAATACCTTTAATAGGGAGGCAGAGCAGGCAGATCTCTGTGAGTTCAAGGCCAGCCTGGTCTACCTAGTGAGTTCTAGGCCAGTTGGGACTACAGGAAGACCTTGTCTCAAAAAGACCACCCCTTCCCAAAAAAGGACTTGACCTTTTAGAAGATTATAAGATCCTTGAGAGGGAAAACTGTGCTTTCTTTATCTTTGCATTTTTTTAGGAAGAATATGAAGTATCTGCATCATTTGTGAACCACCTACTGTATACTAGTCTCTGAAACAGTGTTTTCTTGTCTGTAGTTTATAAATTAATTCCCCAACACTTACTCCAGGACCTGGCACACATAACCGCTCTTAAATTCCTTTCAAATCCCTTCTTCAACCTCCATGAAACCGCCTCTCCTCAGTCTCTTGGTCACTCATGCATGTTTTCCCAAGCTCCCTGACCTGTGTCTGAAGCTGCCCTTTACTTTCCCCAGGGCTCAGAGAACTGGGCAGGTGACAGGATTAGCAACCTAGTAAAGAGTCAGCTGGCATCTGAGAGAAAGCAAGCCCCTCCCCCTCTGCACCTCCTATCCAGCAGATGGGACCGAGTGAGTCTGCCGGCTCCCTTGCTCTAACAAGAAGGGGAACAGATGGATCCCCAGGACGCACAATGTGAGAACATGTGCAGCCGGTAGAAATCTCCATCCACAAATTCAGGTGCTCATGAGGTTTAGCTTTCTTCTTCATAAATTTAGCTAGACAGAGAAATTAACCCCAGTTCCTGGAGGTGTTCCTTATGTTTCCTGCTCCCCAACCCCATGGTTGTATGCTGCTTCTTGAATCTTGCCTGTGCCAGCTCATTTAATCATTGCCCACGGGTCCACGTGGTTAGTGGTTAGTGCTGAGAGTCATAATCCCTGTCCCATGGTCCCCAAGCTCCCAGCCTCTGCAAGGTCCATCTACATTCTCCCCACATAGCTAGGCACTATTCTACCATGTATCCCTCAGGTCACGTGTGTGACTCCTGGAGTCCATAAAGGAGCTAGGTGAGGTCTGTTCTGCTTTTAGGACCATGGTTTCTTCCAGTTCCCAGTCCCAAGAGAGTAGGTGTCCAGTCTCTTCACCTTTTCCCAAGCACCTTTGTATCTTCAGGAAGTCCTTTCCAGCTTGAGTTCATAAGTCAGACCTCAGGAAAGAACCTAAGAACATGGTTAGTATTTTGTGAGCAATTTTTCTTTTCTGTGCTGTCACAACCTTGCTCAGAGCCTCATTTCCTTTTTGAATGGCAGGATGGAAAGAGAAAAATACAAGGAAGAGGAGGAAACTCAGAGATGAACACTGGAATATTAAGCCCAACCAGACAGCTCTTTCAGGTTGCCTTCAACCCCTGCTCCTTTGCTAGGAGCAAACTCGCCTCATTCAGGGTGCCAGGGAGAAGTGGGGCAAGGTGGACTGCCACCTTCCCAGGGACCCCACGCTGACTGCTATTGTCTGTCCTCTCTATGGCCTTGTCACTAGCTCTTCCAGTCAGGTTTGAGGGTATTGATCAGAGGATGCGGGCAGGGCTCTTGAGGTTCATCCCAGTAGTCAGCATGAGGTATCAGAGCAGACTGTGACAAGCCCTCGATCAGCATGGGAAGAAAGCAGACTTTCATTTGTTAGGGGGGAGGATTGGGAAGGCTTCATGGAGGAGGCGACACTGGCTAGGGGATTTAGATGTTTAGGTGGATGTGGGGCAGAGGCAGGGGAAGGTTTGGGAACAGAGAGGGCGCCCTGCAGAGCACGTGCTTCAAAAGCTCAAAACTCTTTATCATTTTAATTTTTTTTCCAGGGCTGGGGATGGGACCAGGGGCCTCACTCATGGCAGACAAGTGATCTATAACCGAGCTGCACTCAGAGCTGCATGCGTTTGTGTGTACCACATGTGTGCAGGAGTTGGCAGAGCCCAGAAGAGGGCATCAGTTCCTCTGGAACTGGAGTTATAGGCTGTTGTGAGCAGTCATGTGGGTGCTGAGAATGGAACCCGGATTCTTTTGAGGGCAGTATGTGCTCCTTATGGCTCAGCCATTTTTCCAGCCCTGCTTGAGGCTTTTCAAATTCAAGCTGAAGCATCACTTTCGTGGTAAGGTGTTTGAGGACGAAGTATGATACCCAGAACATGGGGCTGTGGAGGGTGTGGTCGAACTCTTTGGTAGTACCAGAGTGGTTCTGAGCATGCTCAGAAGCCATACTGCCAGGGTTCAAATCCCACTTGTGCTGTTAACAGGTGCAAGTCCCTCAGCAGGTTCCAGCTGCCCTGGCCTGTGATTCCGAGGCTGCAGGGTGGAGATGATAATGCGTGGGTGGGTCTCATACAGTAGTTGTGACAGTGAGTTATGGTGTATAAGGGTTAGACTAGCATCCAGCACACAGCAATGGCCCAGTAGACATTAGTGATGTGGATGATGGTGACAGATGTGATGACAAAGAATGATAGGATTCTCTATGAACTAAACACCTTGAATAACCTTTGGTCCTAATCCTCGATCTGTGAGACTAGACCCATGATTGTATCTGATTCCAGGTAAGAGGGGATGCTGTTCCCTTCCAAGTTCCTTATTCTGTGATCACTTGGTTGCCCTGTGGCTGTTCTCTCAGACCCTCAGAAGCAGGGCCCAGAAGAGGTAGACCCTGCTGATGCATGTGTCATAGCTGATATGCAGGGCAGGCCAAGGGCAAGCTGCTTCCCTAGCATAGCATTGAGACACACTCCAGCTCTGTCCCTCATTTGCCAGAGCTTTCTCTTGAATGGTATCCCAGGCGATTTTCTCAGAAGTCACAATAGAGTCACAGGCTGGATTTATGTCTTACAGCTAATAAATGGCCAAGGCTGGATTCAAACTCAGGTGGTCTGGCTTTTAACTCCCATACCTAAAGGCATAGCAGTTAATCCACACATTGAGAAGCACTTTAGGAGTGCTGGGCCTTCAGTGCCCTCAAGTAGGTGAATATGATGGATGAAAACAGAGCTGTTAAAAATACATGATAAATTGGGACTAGGGATGTAGCTCAGTTTGTAGAGTTCATGAAGCCCTGGGTTCAAGCATAATTTCAACATGGTGGGACATAACTATAATCTCAGCACTTTAGAGCTGGAGGCATGATCATCCTCAGCTACACAGAGTTTGAGGCCAGCCTAGGATACTTGAAACTGGTCTCAACCAATCAACCAATGAACCAACCTACAAACTAACCAACCAATTTATAAACATAGATGAATAATTGCAGTAAAGCAGAATTTAAGCCAAAACTCAGGAAAAAATACAATCTTTTTGTTCCCCAAAACTTAATGGCTAGAAACGAACATCCTCGTTTGTTTGTGATTCTGAAATGAGTGGGAGTCAGCAGGGCAACTCATTCCCATGGCCTGTGTCATGAGCTGGGGTTGCTCCATGAGGCCGAAAGCTCCAGTCCCAAAATGGCACCCTCTATACCTGAAATTGATTCCAGGATTGGCTGAAGGCTCAGTAGAGTCCTCAGACAGAGCATCTCTCTCCAGCCAAGTGGGACTTCTGTAGCACAAGAGCTGAGCTCCAAGCAGAGGCTTTGCAGGAGGAAGAAATTCAGGAAAACAGGCCTACTTACAGGCACTTTTCAGGCTCCTGTTGGGATCTTCTTTCTAATGCATCATTGGCTAAAGCTTGTCACCTAGGTAGAAACACAGGAGAGTCCATACAAGGAGTTCTGGCTTATTGCTATGATTATCTTGACTTCTTTATCCTAAGGGTGTGGACACATTCCCTTCTGGCTTCTGCAATCTTGCTCCTTCTGGTCTCGTTTCCCAGGCAGCCATTGCCTGATCTTTATGGACTCCTTCTTTTTAGCCAACACTCACATCACAGTCTCTCATTGCAGCTCCTCCAAACCCCGAGTCACCTAGATTATGCTGTCTCTTCCAGCCCTTTCCTTAAAAAAAATCTTTGAAGAGCCATTGATACTGTAAGCAGAGTAAGTCTCCTAACACCAATTTAAGTTTATTAAGTATTATGGTTTTCACATTCTAATTTTCCTTAGTGCTTTAAAATTTTTATTTTTTTATTTTTATTTTATGTGTATGAGTGTTTTGCCTGCATGTGTGTAGATGCACCCATGTCATGAAGTGCCCTCAGAGGCCAGAAGAGGGTATTAGATTCCCTAAACTTGAGTTACCAACAGTAGTTGTTAGCTGCCATGTGGATGCTGGGACTCGAACCTGGGTCCTCTGCAAGAGTAGCTATGCTCTTAACCACTGAGCCATTTCTCCAGCCCCTTCCTTAATGTTTTCAACGAATACTAATATATATTTTAAATGAAGGTACTAATAAATACATTCAATAATATACTGTTCATGACTGTAAATAAGAGAGCATGAGACCTAAATATCTTATAGCTCTTATCGGTCAGCATCAAATTGCTACCTCATGAAGGATACATTTGTAAACAGAACATATTCATTATTAGTGAGAAAAGTTTCTTCAAAAGTACTCTTGATAAAATTTGTCAAAATTGACATCACTCAACTGAAAATTTCTATTCACTCATCCACCCAATAGGTATTTACTAATGTTATTACATGCTCTCATTAGGGACACAGTGTGATCAAACAGATGTAGTTCTGGCTCTAATTAATGTGGAGTCTGGGACTGGGAGCTCAAGCTCAGTGCTAGACTATATGTCCAGAATGTACAAGGTCTCAAGTTCAACCCCCAACTTCAAAACAAAACGCACAAGAGAGCCAACAATCTAGTAGGGATAATAATAATAAATTGAATGATCATTTGTTAAAAATCTGAAATTTCTACTGTGACCAGAGCTATCACTTTCTGAGCTAATGATGTGCTGTTTGGCATCTCCCAGTTTGGTGGAGTTTTAAAAATAATTATTTAGGAGCTGAAGAGATGGCTCAGCAGTTAAGAGTATTGACTGCCATTGCAGAGGACCCAGGTTCAGTTCCCAGTACATAGCAATGACCCAGTAGACATTAGTGATTTGGATGATGGTGACAAGTATCTAACAGCTATTAGTAGCTACTGTTCCAAGGGATCCAACTCCCTCTTCTGGCCTCCTCTGGTATTGCACGAATGTGGTGTACTTACATACATGCAAGCAAAACACTTATGCACACAAAATAAAAATATATATAATTTTAAAAAGACTCATTTATTCATTCATTTATTTGTGAGGGTTTGTGGGTATGTGAATGCATGGATGTGTGCCAAGGCACATGTATGATAGTCAGAGGACAACCTGTGAAAGTCAGTTTTCTCCTTGGACCAGTGATTGAACCCAGGTTGTCAGGGTTGGTGGCAAGTGCCTTCACTTGCTAAGCCATCTTGCTAACCCTTAGTGGGGTTTGACTTACACTTTGGATTTTGTGTTGTTTTATTTTGTTTGAAATAGGGTTTGTCTATGACGCTCTGGTTAGCTGCTGCCTCCCAAGTGCTAAGATTGCAGGTGTGCACCGTCATACCCTGACCCCTTTGTTATTCTGACTGTACTGTCCCCTTTGATTGCAATGTCCTTTTCTGCTTTCTCTATGAGGCCTACCTCAATTATAATTTAGGAGCATTATGCTCCTAAAATGTGTGGTGGCACATGCCTGCAATCCCAGCACTTGGGAGATGGAGGCAGGAAGACCACGATCAGGACTTTAAGGTCACCTTGAGCTATATAGCAAGTTTGATGCCAGCTTGGGCTGCATGAGACTCTGTCTCAAGAAAAAACTGAGTTTGGTCTGACAGCACTCTCCCTGTTACTTCTGCCCTGGCTACCATCCCCGGGAAGCAATAGCTGCTCTAGAAGTGCTTGCTAGAAACACACATACACGTCCACAATCTAGTACATGCTTGTGCCTCTTCTGTTAGAGTGTAATCTTAGCAGGATCTGGAATTCTGGCTTCAGAGCCTAGAACATAACAAGTGTTCAGTTAGCACCAACAAAAGGGCAAGGGCTGTGAGTACTGCTCACTGACAGATCCCTTGCCTCGCCTGGGCAAGGCCCTAGGTTGAATTGCCAGTGCAGAAAGAAAAATTAAATACACAAATGAAAGCAAAGTGACATTTCTTCTCTTTTAAAAATGTTTATTTAACTTTAATATTTTTACGACATTTTAAATTGAATTTTTGCAGTTTCATACAATATAATTTGACAGTATTTAGATCCCTACCTTAACTGCACCTCCCTTTATTGTCCTCCACTCAATTTAATGTACTCTATTTTATATACAATAGGGCCTATAGAGTTTAATTTGTGTTCCCAAATGTCCTTTAGTGTGGGTTCCATCCACTGGGGCTTGTTTAACCTACCAAAAGTCCCGTCCTTGAAAGAGACCACCTCAACCCCTCCCAGTGGCTGGCTGAGAACTGCCAAAATTTGCTTCGGTTGGGTTGGGGCTTCTTACCCTCTTCCCCAGATCTATGCTGGAATTTTCTAGTTTGAGCTTGCATGAGACTTGGGCATTCTATCGCCATTATTGTACCTGACATCGATACAGGTTTAGGAACCTGAGGCTAGCCAGGTCACAGGGCAGAGGGGGAGACTAATAGTAGTTTTCTGCTAAATAGTTATCATATTAAACTGAGTACTAATGATTTACTGTTACACCCATGTATTAACGCATCTCTCAGTTCTCACCAAAGGAATTTAGTTATGCAGATGGTGATTAACACAGAAACCCACAACTGACCAGTGTGCAGAGAACACAAAGTTGCAGAGCACTTATCCCTGGATAGATCACCTACATCAAACTCCTGCCTCCCAAGGCTCAGGGATCATTGCAAAAGAGGGTGTGGAAAGACTGTAAGAACCAGACAGAGATGGTGGATCAGCTGGTCAGTTAGCCATATGAACTCAAAAGTTATCACTCTTGCTGTGGAAAAGTTCCCCTGAGCACCCAGCAGGGGGCAGCCATCCCATTTATATGTTCATCTCCCTTTAAAGTCTCTTAACATTTATCTCAGGATATAGAGGTTAAGAATAAACTTGAGGGAGGCGCTGCAGTTGAGGCAGCTTCTGAGGCAGTCGGAGGAGACACTGGGTGCCGCTGACATGAGAGAGAAACTGCCAGGCAACCTCAGCCTGAGCGGCCTTGTGCAGCTGCCCTGTTGACCACAGTCAGTGTGCTTCCTCCAGGTACAGAATATGCGCCACACATCCCGAAGCTGGCGCGCGGGTAGTAGATTCTTGAGAAATAATAGTTGAGTTGAAGATGCCTGCGACAAGCCTCCAGACCCTCTTCTTTCCTGACCCTTGCACCTAAGGACCAACCTCTCCTCCTGGCTGCCACCATGACCCCTTCAGAGCAGAGAGCTACTCTTTCTTTAGCCGAATGGAGAGGCAGAGATGGCCGGGAACATCTCGGGGAAGAAGGGCTGACTTTTGCTAAGCTCCATCAGCTGTAATATTAGATTTGGAGTTAATACAGAGCTCCAGGAAGAGCGCAGGGACCCTGGGCAGGATTGTCAGTCTCTGAAGTTTTGCTGGATATGCTGGTTCATGCTTGTAATGCCAGCGTGCAAAGGCTGAGGCACGAGGGTCTTGATCAAAGCTAGCCCAGGCTATATAACGAGACCTTGTTTCGAAATAATAATAGTAATAATAAAGTCTGCTTCAAAACCTGCCAATTGGAGCTGGAGAGATGGCTCAGCTGTTTAAAGCACTGGCTGTTCAAAGCACTGGCTGTTCTTACAGAGGACCCAGGCTCAGTTCCCAGCATCCACATGGCAGCTAACAGCCATCGGTAACTCCAGTTCCAGGGGATCCGAGGCCCTCACTTGCGACCTCAGTGGGCAATGCACCGCACCCATGTACCTACCTACATGCAGGCAATACTCTCATACACATAAAATAAAAAATTAATTAGTAAAATTTAAAAACCCTGCCAATTAACTCTATTGTGTCATGGCACATGATAGACCTGCACCATGTGAGTAGTTACACCAGCCTTTCACTGCTTTGAAAGTCCTCATGTGTAATCTATAAGATATGAATATTTCCCCAGGCTTAAGCTGCATTATCTGATCCAAGCATGGTGGCACACATGTGCAATTACATCAACCAGGAGATAGAAGAAGGAGAATCAGTAGTTCAAGATTATCCTTGGCTACATAGTGAATTCAAGATCCACCTGGTCTACATGACTCTGCCTCAAAAAATAATATATTTTTGCATTGTCTGGAGCAATACAGGCATGTCTCTTGCATGAATTTCAGTATGTAACATATCCACCTACTTTGGATATCTTAACTCTTGGTCGTCAAAGTGGACCAAGCTTGGACCTGCAGCATCATTACCAGGGTCTTCTTAGGCCTTGCAAAATTTGGGGCCTATGCCAGACTTAGTGAACCAGACCCTGCATTGTATCTAGATCCCAGAGGATTTGTGTGCATATTACAAGTGAAGAAGCCCTGCTGCTGAAGGAATCCTTAATAGTGCCCTGCAAGAAACTATAGAACCGAGATCGTCTCTCCCACAATGCATATGCCTGTCTCATTGACACTAAAGTTACACCTCACTGCTGTCGCTGGGATGCTCGGCATTCCTTCCTTTCAGTGCTGACTCGCAGTTCAGTCTTTTAAATGACATTTTAAATAGCAATGAAATTCAGCATGTGTGGCATCAACACTAGTTGCTTCTGGGAGAGGAAGCTGGATGGCTAGAGAATGAATGGGAGAGAGGTTTTATTCCACACTCGTTCATGTCACTAGTGTTTTGAACCTTGCAAATTTATAATTGTGTGTGTGTGCGCGCACATATGTGCATATGTGCCTGAGTGTGTGTGTGTGTATGTGTGTGTATGTGTGTGTGTGCCTGAGTGTGTGTGAGTGTGTGTGTGTATGTGTGTGTATGTATGTGTGTATGTGCCTGAGTGTGTGTGTGTATGTGTGCCTGAGTGTGTGTGCCTGAGTGTGTGTGTGTGCCTGAGTGTGTATGCATGTGTGTGTGCATGTGTATGTGTGTGTGTGTGTCTGAGTGTGTGTGCCTGCGTGTGTGTGTGTGTGTGTGTGGCCAGAGGTCAGTCTGGGTGCCATACCTCTTGAGCACCTTGTTTTTATGAGACAAGGTCTATCATTAGCCTAGGGCTATCTGATTAGACTGGGCTGGCTTGTCAGCCAATTCCAAAGATTTGCCTGTCTCCCCACCACCAGCCCTAGGTTTATAGCATACACTATCACACTTTGCTTTTTACATGAGTTCTAGGGGTCAGACTCGGGTCTTCGTGCTCATGGCGCAAGTGCTTTATCATTTGAGCTATCTCTCCAACAACAAATTTATGATTTTAAAAACTATTTAAGTTTCTCTATCATTTGTTTTGTGATCCCTGAGCCCAGACTTCAAATCTCAGAGTTACCCTTAGTGAGGGTAGATACTGTCCAGCTGTAACCTAAGGTTGAGTTGGCTCAGTGGGAGAACACTTGCCTAGTATGTATTCCTGAACTCAATCCCAGCATTGCAAAAATAAAGTATGTGGGGCTGGAGAGATGGCTCAGAGGTTAAGAGCACTTGCTGCTCCTCCAGATGACCTGAGTTCAATTCCCATTCCCAGCACCCACATCTGGTGGCTGACAATCACCTGTAACTCTAGGTCCAAGAGATGTGATGCCCTTTTCTGGCCTCCACAGACACCCACCCACATAAGTTGCACAAACACACACACATAAATAAATATTTTTAAAATGAGCTAACTTTTTCAAGGCTTCTCCACGCACCAATAGTTCATTTTTTATTATATTAACATATAAAATAAAAATGTCAAAACCTTCCATGTCTTTTCTACAAAATGTTAAATGCCTTGTATTCTTGGTGGATAAAGATCTTTTTTTCTGTTGTTGATTTGGTTTTTATTCTTTCACTTTGGGGGGTGTATAGGGAATGGTAGAGGAAGATTTGCACTTATCCCCGTTGAATGGAATTGCTGTTCGTATCAGCTCATTGGTTTCCAACTTTGTTTTGTTAGGCTGGTGTGCATCAAAGCCACATGGAGGGCTTCTGAGGCACAGACTCCACAGCACCTACAGTTCGTAAGTACACCTGGGGGCCTAATAACTTGCATGTCTAACAAGCTCTCCTGGTGATGCTAATAGCCTGTGGGGGTTTCTGAATCCCCAGGTGCTCTCCCAGTCTGTTTTCTGTTTTGTTCATCTATGCCAGTGACAGAAGTTGGGCAGAATGAGATGGAAGACAAAGCCTGCGGCAAGAGGCTTCAGTCTGATATGGAGTTACTCGTCAGTCTCTGTAGAGCACAATGGCTCTCTATCATCAATATAGCCAAGAACCAGACTCTTCAACCTGTCAGTCTCCATTCTGTCCATAGAGATAGAAAGGGAATTGTGTGACTATTTTCTAAAGACTAGGTAGGCACAGAGTTAATCTAGCTCATCCTTTGGAAGGCTGTTGTTATGTCATATTTGAAGGCTTGGATAATCAATGACCTTGTCTTTTCCCTCCATCTCATTTAGGGTAGGGCAAGAGACAGCCGGACATGTGAACTGAATTAGTCATGTTCTTCATCCTCACTCACTGGTCCCTGAAAGATTTTCTCTCTTATTTTATTTAATTGATTACATTCCCTGTATTAACCAGAGTAGGTGAGGTTTATGCTGTGGTAACAAAGAGTCCCACATGCTACCTCCCTAATACAGGTTAGCAGGAGCGATCCTTGTATCTACTCAGGGTACAAGTTAGTGTAAGCTTCTCCCTTACTCTTCATGAGTATCTGCAGTAGTGGACCAGAGTCACGAATGCTCTCCCCCAATAGGAGAGGGTCTTGAAAGACTGTATCTGCCCTGGCTCAGTCCCTATCTATTTGCCTCCTGGTCTGTCAGTAGATGAACAAGCTGTTACCATATGCTCCCACTGCCATGATGGAGCTGCTATGCTTTACTTTCCCACCATAAAGGACTGTGATCCTGCAACTGTGAGCCAAGCATGTCTTTCCTCACTTAAGTTGCTTCATTGGGTATTTTGTTATAGCAGACAAGAAAAGTAATGGCTATAGACAGTCAACCCAGGAGTATCATATTGGTTTCCCCTGTATTAGTCTGTACTCCTGCCACCAGAGAAGCAGGAACTCCTCCTTCCAAATCCCCGACAAGCCTATAGCGTCCAGCTTTCTAAGTTTTGCCCTTCTGACTTGTTAAAAATATTTTAAAGTTTTATTTATTATTTTTACTTTGTGTGTATGAATGTATTGCTTGCACCATGTCGTGCAATGCCTATACAGGTCAGAAGAGGATGTCAGATCCCTTAGAACTAGAGTTATGGATGACTGTCAGCTGCCATGTGGGTGCTGGGAATCAAACCCAGGTCCTCTGCAAGAACAGCCTTAACTGATCAACCATACCTCCAGCTCTGACTTTAAAAAAAATTGAGACAGGGTCTCACTGTATCACCTCAGCTGACCTAGAACTCACTATGTAGGGCATCCCATGCTGGTCTCAATGTTACCAGAGAAGCAGGTGGGTCTGCGTCTCTGGGTTTAAAGGCACACTCAGCTCTTATTCTTATTCTTGAAACAGAATGTCATGATGTAGCCCAGGATTTCCTGGAATGTATGATTTTCCTGCCTCAGTCTCCTGGGCGTTTTGATTATAGATTTGCACCACCATGCCCAATCTAATTTTTGTCCTCCTTGGGTGTATAAATGATGTATATTATTGTTTTTATATGTATTCTTTCAGTATTTAGCACACAGGAGAATCTCTTTAAATGTTTGTTAGCTTTCTGGGTTTTAACTTTGGAGAAAGACCTATTTACAGTTTTTCCCACTGTCTCATTCATGTTGCTATAGCTTTAATTTTTCCAAATTAGGAAAAGTTATGTATTTGAAACTTGTCTTTGGTCTTTAACATTACATTTGTATTTCACCAGTCATCTGTGACACTCTGTAACCTTCTTCATGATACCTCTCACTGAACCAAAGCTCGTTAGTTTTATGTTATCAAATCCTTGCATTTATTTGTCTATAGGTAATCTTGCAGAGAAACTGCTCAAGGAGTAATTCCTACTTGGAGGTTGTGCCCTCACAGCCCGCTTGCTCATACACCTGGCTCCATTTCCTCCGCAACTCCTGACCCACCCCAGACAGGTGAGATGAAGAGATCAACAGTTTGCTAGTTTAAAGTGCACAAGAGAACTACAATGCTTTCAGAAGAAACAACTGAACAGAGGCAAGCAGGCCATCTCAAGTAGGTATGTACCACCAACATGCTTTTGGCTGTTTATCCTGGTAAGATGAGAAGAGGTTGGGTCTGAGCTGAAGTCATTATGCTGCCCCTTTCACGTCAAAGAATCTAGAACTGCTGACAAGAAAGGCCAGGCTTGCTTCTCTCATGTGGCTCTGTGACTGACCGGGAAAAAAAACCCTGAAGATAAGTGATAGGGAGAAACAGGGTGGGACAGTGCAGACTAGAGTAGAATCTGAGCTGGCCCAAGTGTCCTGAAAGCTGTCAGATGCAGTTTAATCACTTAAAAAAAGGTTTATTTATTGGGGTGCCCAATTTAAAGTAGAAGTAGAAATTTAAAAATCTGCTGGACGTGCTGGCACATGCTTTTAATTCCAGCAACTGGGATGCAGAGGAAGGCAGATCTCTGTGAGTTCAAGGCTAGCCTGGTCTACATAGTGAGTTCCGGGCCAGGGACTATAGGGAGACCCTGTCTCAAAAAGACCAAGAAATAAAAAAAATTAAATCTGAAAGAAAGAAGAAGAAATGCTTTCTTCTTGAATTCTCCTGTGTTTTCATTTTTATGCTTTCTTATTTTGTTTTTCAAATGTAGGTATTCAGCTGCGTATGATGATTCATGCTGTAATTTCAGCACTCAGGAGGCTAAGGTAGGAGGTTTGAAGAGTTTGAGGTCAGCCTGGGCTGCAGAGCAAGATCCTGTTTCAAAAACAGCAACAAAACAAATGCAAAAACCCAAACAAACAAAATCAAATGTAGGTATCTAGGGGCTGGAGAGGTGGCTCAGCAGTTAAGATCACTGGCTGCTCTTGCAAAAGACCTCAGTTTGGTTCTCAGCACAAATAGTGCTAACAACTGCCCATAACTCTAGTTCCAGGGGCAATCTCTTTTGGCTTCTGCAGGCATTGCACGACTGGTGCACTTATACAGTAGGCAAAACACTCATACACATAAAATAATAATTAATTAATTAATTAAGTATATAGTCCACTGTATTTCCTGCCTTGTACATGATATTAGAAAGACTGCAGACAGAAGCGTGCTGCCGGGCCACCATCTTGTGAGTTATGAGACGAATTCTCATCCCCATCTTCTCTCTGTGTCTCCATAAAATTCTGTGTGGTTGTGGGAGGGTAGATCAGGGTCACACACTCAGATCCCTGATGGACTTAGATAGATGACAATCCCGAGGATCGGCAGTTAGGAGTGTGCTTGCTTTATCCAGGGAGGTCAGTGATACTTATTGTTGGGTAGGAGAAAAGTAAGGGTCATCACAAAGGCAGGAAGGCCGTGTTAATGGGGAATGCCTTCATTTCCTTGATTTAAAAAATTTATTTATTTATTTTTATGTGTATGCGTATTTTGCCTCATGTGTGTAAGTGTAGCTGTGCATGCAGTGCCCACAGAGGGCAGGAGAGGGCATCATATCCCCTGGAACTGAGTTACAGACAGTTGTTAGCCACCATAGGGGTGCTGAGATCTGAACGTGGGTCCTCTGGGAGAGCTAACAGTGCTCTTAACTGCTGAGCCATCTTTCTAGTCCCTGATATTTTTCTTTTCTTTCTTTTTTTTTTTTTTAGGACAGGCTCTCATAGCCTAGGCTGGACTGGGACTCTCCACGTAGCTGAGGATGACCTTGAACTTCTGATCCTCCTGCCTCTACCTCTCCAGTGTTTGATTACAGGCATACATCACATGCCTGGCACCATTGATTTAATTTCTTAGCACACTGAGGATTGAATCCAGGGTCCTGTGCATGCTAGACAAACATTCTGCCCTTAGGCTATGAACCCAACCTTTTCCTTACAGATTTTAAATGTCTGAGGGTTTTATTCAGCTGAGGATCACCAGTTCGCCACTCTGAGTTTTATCTTTGTTTTGTTTGGTGCTGGAGATCAACCCAAGACCTCACACACCCTAAGCACACACTTTACCACTGGGTCACACCCTCATCCCCTATCATTCCTGGCTTTTCAGTTCAGACTTAACAAGCCAGAAGCCTTGTAGTCTGAAGTGCTCAGAACTTTCTTTAAAATGGAAGCAACACCGGCCTGGCAGGATCTGTCCTTAATAAACCTGCATTGGATCCTGATATGGCTTTCCAGTCAGAGGTTCTTGGAAACTTCCTATTTCTTTTTTAGAAAATCAGGTCAACATTTACCCATTTCCAGTCAGGTGGGGCCTCACACGTTCTTTAAAATTCCTCCACAAGTACAAACACTAGTGGGACCTTGGAATTTAACCAATAAGCACTGTTGACATTAGTTATTTTTCTTTTTCCTTTTTTAAAGCAACCTCATCTTGTTATCTGCTACTGAATCCCTGGTTTTGTTTGGATTTTTGAGATGGGCTCCCTATGTAGCCCAGGCTAGTCTGAAACTCATTATATAACCCAGGTTGGCCTTGATGATCCCTCATCCCCTACCTCTGTTTCCTGAGTGCTAGGACTCAGTTCCCCACTCTCTTCTTTTTCAAAAGCTTGTCTTGATCCTCAGCTTCAGATCGGGTTATGACTGTGCCTTTCTTACACGCTCCTCCCTGAACTACATCTCCGCCCACACAGTCCCATCTGGATTATACTGTCCTTAACTGTCCTTCCAAAATCTAACCCCTCTGCTGTCTGTGTTCTCAGCAGAGAGAGAAGGGAGTTAAACTGGAAGCCACCAAGGTTCCCTCCAAGGCAGGCTTTTGGCAATTGTTAGAAACTGTAGATCTTCATTCTAGAAAAAACATGATACTATGGTTTTACTAACCCACCTGCTTTTGTTTGCTGAGTTCACCAGCCTCCTTCTTCGGGGAGACACTTCTCCCCAGTTCCAACTGTTTAACTCCAGATAGATGACCAATAAAAATACCCTGCCTGACCCTGCCAGGAAGAAGGGGAGCTTCAAGGCCATGACACTTCTGTTTTGTTTTAAATGGAATGGAGGAAAACTTCTCTTCCACTTTGGCAACAAACCAAAACTTTTGGTCCAGAGCTGCCAGAGGCCATATTTTCTGCTGTGTAGAGAAAGCCCTTCTGTGTGGTTGAGAAGGAAGGCCGCAGGGAGAGGAAGATGAGAGATCGAAGGTGTGGGTGGAGGAGAGAGAAATTCTTCCTGGCACGGTAGGCCAGAGCTCTGGTTTCAGCTGACTCTGAAGCAAGCGCAAACTTATCCTTTCTACATTTCTATTCTTTGCACCAATGAATAACTGGGGGAAGGGGGAGCACTAGGGACTACTTTTTATTTTGACACAGCATCTCACTAAGTTGCTCAGCCTAGCTTTCAATAACTGTAGAGCCCAGGCTGGTCTTGAATTTATAATCCCGCCTTAGCCCTTGGAATCACAGGCCTGTGCCACCAGAAGGCATTATGTTCCTTCCTTTGCTGTTTGAGTGCATCTTAGTTGACTCATACTTAGGGCAGAATGACATTTATTCCGATTTTCACCAAGATTCGTTATCTTATCGCATGTTGGATTGTGCGTGTGTTCGTGTTATGTCTATGTGTCCATGTGGATATGTGCACTTGTGAGTTTCTCATATATGCAGAGGCTAGAATTTGATACCAACTGTCCTCTATTTCTTTCTACCTTGTTATTTTATTTTTATTTTTGTTGTTTGTTGGTGATTTTCTGAGACAGTATCTCCCTGCAGCTCCAGCTCGCCTGGAACTGGCTATGCAGACCAGGCTGGCCTCGATCTCACAGAGATCTGCCTGCCTCTGTCTCTCAAATCCTGGGATTAAAAGCGTGTGCCACCATGCCCAATAGGCCTTCATGTTTTAGTACTGTCCTCTTCTTTGTCCTCATTGCTTGATGTCCTTACAAGAAGCTAAGCTCTTTTAAGGCATCTTTAAAATATCTTCCTCACCTTCTTATGTTAAGTGCTCAATTAGATTTTATGACACTAAATAACATTTTATTTTCTCACACATAATTAATTGCGTTTTCATTCTCCCCCAGGACTACAGATTTTTAGGTAACAAGGACAATCTTTCAATAAAACCATTTATGATTATTTTCTGAGTGTTTTGCTTAAATGTATGTAGGTACATCTGGGTTCTGCAGTGCCCACGGATGCCAGAGAGGGTGTCAGATTCCCTGGAACTGGAGTTAGAGATGGCTGTCAGGTGCCATGTGGGAACTAGGAACCCAAACAGGGTCCTCTGCAAGAGTAGACAGTGCTTTTAACTGCTGAGTTATCTCTCCAGTCCCCCAAACCTCCACATTTTTATGGTATGGAAACCCAAAGTAATGGGTTTCCTTGTGGGATTTTCATATGTGTGTGCCATTATACTTTGTTCTGTCTGTCCTTTCCCACCTGCTCGCTCCTGTGCTCCATGTGTCCTCTTCCTTTCCTCCTCTCATAACACATGTATTTTATTACCTTCTATTCTCTCCCACACTCTCCTAAACTCTCCACTGCCCCTGTCAGGGACCCTTTCTAATTTTATCACACATATACGAATATATACTCATGCACACGTATGGATAAATTTAAATCTAGGTTCACATATCAGAGAAAAACTGCCAGAGCCCACCGGCAGAAATTGAACTGTACTTGAATTGGGGAGTGAGGATTGAGAAATAAAGGGCGGGGGGGGGGCACAGACTCGGGAGGGCTCTCAGTCAATACTGAGGCCTCGACTTTATTTTGCTCAGTGTATTTATAGGAACAATACAACCATCATTTACATATGTGGGATTATTCAAAACACCTTCATCTACTTAACAAAAGGTGCTAAGCCTAGGATTTAAGATAAACTGTCCTCTTGGTGATTAAATCAGACCTTCCTACAAGGATTTACAAGATCCCTACAAGGATTTACAAGATCTTCAGCCTTGGGTTTACAGGCTCTTCAGCCTTGGGCCTAAAATAATCTCTCCCTCAGGTGAATAAATCATTTACATAGCAAAACGCCCTAATCCCATAGCACTTCTGGGAACAGCAAGGCTGATCCCTGCTTGATCCCGAACTAGGGCAAAGTTCAAGGCAGGCAAATGGCTCCTGACAGAAAACATGTAGTATTTGTTCTTCTTAGTTTGATTTATTTCTCTTAACATCGTTTTCCAGAAAATGTCATGAATTTATTTTCCCTTATGGCTGAATAAAATTCCATTGTGTATATGTACATTTTGTTTATCTGTTCATCTTGCTGGGCAACTAGGTAGGCTCCATTTACTAGCTACTATAAACAACGTAGCAATAAACATGGATGTACGAGTGTCTGTGGTATGTTAACCTAGAGGAGCACTGTTATATTTTGTTCAAAAGTTCTTGAAAAGTTCTGTGTAGATAGTTATAACTAAAAGATATTAATGATTATGGTATCAGTAATGGCTACATACTGAGAGGAGTCCAGTAACGTTGTGACTATGAATGTCTATATAATTTATAAATATATAAATATGAATACATTTTGGCAGTCCCAGGGACTGAATCCAGGGCCTAAGATGTGCTGGCAAGTGCTCTGTCATTATGCTACATATTGCCTTTTTAAAAAAATTTTGAGATAGGGTCTCATTAAGTTGCAGGCTGGGCTTGAACTCCCAATAATCCTTTCTCAACCTCCTAAGCACTGGGATTACAGGTCTGTGCCACAAGGACTGCTCACAGTGACATTCTTTCACATGGTGTAACTTAGAGCACCAATGAAAGATGGACAAATCCTCCTGCAAAGAGGGGGTCCAGGAAGGAAGCTGAGTGATGCCCCATGAGCCCTAGTCAGTGAGTCTTGACTTAGAGGGCAGCAGATCTGAACTTTCCCCAGTGAACAGAGCACTGGGTGGTGAGCCTGGATACAGACAGAAGTGGTCAAGGCTATGATCTGTTCTTAACTTTAGAGTCAAGGGGGTCTGGCTTGGCTAGAAGAACTCTTTCCTAACACTGTGGAATAACTTGAAGTTACCAAGTGGGAGCCAGGCACAGAGGTGTGTGAGCACCCACCTCCACACCCACCCCTATCTCACCCCCAGCCCACCCTAAGTTTTTTACAACTACAAAAACAGTATCTGTTTTGGGAAATTTTAAAAATTATTTTCTCAAGCTTTGGGTATTAAAGCCATTATCTATTAACAGGAACGTTACAAGAGATAAGGGAGATGTGGTCATCGAGATAACTTTCTAAAAAATCTACATTGGAAAGCACAGTGGAGTTTGGTGGGCAGTGCTATTAAAATGTCCACTGCCCAGTTTGAGGCTTGGAAGACCCACAAAGGAAAGGCTGCTGCCTCCAACATTCAAATTCTCAGTGCCCATACTAAATCTGAGTCAGTTAAATTAGTCTCTTGGGTAGACCACAGCATCAGCATGTCTGGCATCGGGGGTGGGAGGGTGGGAGGGTGAGATACCCAGCCAAGGTTGGTTGGTACCCACAGTTTGGGTGGCAGGGGTGAGGTCTGAGAGCCTGGGTTCTGCTGATCACTAGAAGACATTGTGGAGCAGGCAATGTCAGGGTTGGGTGGGTGCCACACATTGTCTTCTCAAAACAACAAAGGCCTTTTAACAGAGATCAAGGCAAGTGGCCAACACAGTTTAAATGGGAACCAAAGTGCATCAACTGGTGTTGTGCTCTGGGCATTCCTTGACTTCCGCTTCTAGGAAAGGCCAAGAAAGTTCCGCCTTTGTGGCAGTCCAAGGGTCACTCAGCTGCATTAACTATTCCAAACTGGACAGCTGTCCTGGTTGGTTCTCTAGTCTGTGGGATTGGTCTGTATCCTCCTGCACCCAGGAAGGGTTGCAGTGAGGGGCCTGGGTGAAGGTGGGGAAGGAGACAGAAGACAGCCTTTTTGTTTATTTCTCTAAAATAAACACAGTATATATGTGTGTATGTGTTGTATTAATTCTCAATAAAAGTTTGTATTTATGGCATACAACATCATGTTTTGAAATGTATATATTTTGTGGACTGGCTAAATCATACTAATGAATGAATATATTACCTCACATATTTCTTTGTCATGGGAAACTCCTAAAATCTAGTCCTAGCATTTTTCAAGTGTAAAATGGATTTTTGTTACACTTGTAACTGGCCTGGCAGAAATGGAGATATTCTAAAGAGAAGATTGGGTCTCTCAAACTGTCAAGACTATTGAAACAATTGGATCTCAAAGAAATAGGAATTTTTCCAGAAATCTCATGCTGAGAGAAGGAAAAGACACCAGGCAAATGGGGAACTTGTCTCCCAGAAAGACATTTGCAAGTTGTTGGACTACCTTACTGGATGAGACTGAAGCCTGGACAATGATGGGTCAGTGTTGGACGGGTCACACCTTGACTGAGAGTACTTAGATGTGCATATCCCTGGCCTTCTAAGCTTTAATCTCACTTCAGGACCCCAAGGATGGATTTGTGTGTGTAGGGAGGTGGGGAGGGTGTTTCTGGTTGCTTTTCCCAATGTGGTCACATTGAAATAATCTTTTTTTTTTTTTTTGCTTTTCACTATGAA
Source organism: Eospalax fontanierii (assembly GCA_035773235.1). Classification (NCBI taxonomy): domain Eukaryota; kingdom Metazoa; phylum Chordata; class Mammalia; order Rodentia; family Spalacidae; genus Eospalax; species Eospalax fontanierii. Next base: position 147,069,840 of record CM069524.1, on the reverse strand, counting down.
TTTGGTCCTTTCAATTAGTTTATTGAGGCTAGGTTTAATAATAATAAGCCCCTGGCTTATTGGGGCACAGGTTGTGACCTTGAGGCTCAGTAACAAACTATGTCACACAGGGATCTCTTGAACTTATTCCTTTTCCTAACTGAAATTTCACACCTCTGCTTTTCAGCTCCCCAGTCTTTCCTGGTTATGCCCCTATTTTACTCTCCACTTCCACGAGCTCCACTTTCTGAGTCCACATCTAACAGGCCTGTGGTATTTCTGAAGACAGCTTGTTTGCTCTGTGGGCAGCGGGTCACTCCTTTGGACAGGAGCAACCTTAGTGTTTCCCGGTGAGTGGGTGTCCAGGAAGTGCCCACAGAGTTGCATGCAGCAGAATGAATCACTTACCAAGGAAATTTATTTGTCAAGACCACGGAGTTGTTTTACCTAGGAACTGAAAGTATATCTTTTCCCACTGCTGCCCTGATGTCACTGGCAAGGGGACCGACTTCATCAGCCAAGAAAATGATTCCTGTCCATTATGCCTTTGGGCATATACAAATCATGGCCCTGGATAGTGACCCACTAAGGGCTCATCACACACGTAAGAGGATCAATGGAAACATCCCTTTTCATTATTTATTTTTAAAAGTTTACATTGACTGATTGATGATTGATTGATTGGGGGGGTCATGCATGAGCTGTTGCACGGAGGTCAGAGGGCAACTTGTGGGAGACAGCTCTCTCCTTCCACCATGTGGGATCCTAGGGATCCAAGTTGGGGTGTCAGGCTTGGCAGTAAGTGCCTTCACTGGAACCATCTCAGCAGTCCCAACTTCCCCCTCTTGCAGTCCTCACCTCCACTCGAATCTAAATCAGCAGAACCCTCGACCTTCTTATTGAATGAGCAGCTGTTGACCTCAGCTAGGTCAAGAAGCATTTTCTGCTCTACCTGTAATGGGTTTTGGTCTGTGGAGTGAATGATTGTTTCATTGAGAAAATAATTAATTCCTTAATGTCTTTTCTTTCTCCCTCAAAACATATTTTACATATATTCTCTCTTTCTTTTGCTTTCCTTCTTCCCCTTTTCACATACCGTAAATCCGTCCTTTCAAACTGTACAAATTCAGTAGTTTTCCCATTACATAATTCCGGATCATTTTCATCACCCCCCAAAAATATTCTGTACTCCAAAAGCAGCCACTCCTTGTCCTCCCTCCCCCTTATCCCTTGAAGTCGCTAATCTATTTTCTGCTCCTATTGATTTCTTGTTCTGGACCCTCTTCTGGTCTCCAAGGGTGCACATAAACTCATGCAGGCAAGCATACATACACATAAATAAAATAAATCTTAGCAAAAAGCTTTTTGAGACAGGGTCTTGTTATGTAGCCCTGACTGGCTGGAACTCCCTATGTGGACCAGGCTAGCCTTGAATTGGTGATATTCCTCGACCTCACCCAACATCTCTGTCTCCCAAGTGCTAGCATTACAGGTATGTGCCAATGTATCTGCTCTAACAACCTGCAGCTTTGATGAACTTGTTTATAGTTTATTAGCTCTTGGTGTCTCAGGGTATGTGGTGTGTGTGTGTGTGTGTGTGTGTGTGTGTGTGTGTGTGTGTATGTGTGTGTGTGTGCATGTGAGAGAGAGAGTGAAAGAGAGAAAGAGAGATTAGCATTTGTCTACATAAGATCATGTTAACCTTAAATATAGAGTTTTACTTCTTCTTTTGCAATCTGGATGCCTTTATTTTGTTTTCCCAGTTGATCTTTCCCAGTTAGGAGCCCCTAACACAATACTGAATAGAATTGATAAGATCCTTGTCTTGTTCCAGATCTTAGTGAGAAAGAAATGTCTTTCTCTATTAAGTGACAAATTAACTGTTGGTTTCATAGATCTTTTGCCATGTTGAGGAAGCACTCTGTTTTGTTTTTTTAAATTAATTTCTTATTTTCTAAAAGTGTATAAGTGTTTTGCCTACATGTATGTAAATGTACCATGTGCATGCAGTGCCAGAGGAGGCTAGAAGAGGGCATCAGCTCTCCTGCAACTGCAGTTAACAGCTGCCATGTGGGTGTTGGGAACTGAACCCCCCGACTTCTGCAAGAGGAGAGCATGGTCTTAGCCATAGAGCTATCTTTCTAGCCCCTTGGTTTGTTTACTTTTTATGGCTCTGGGGACGGAACCCAGTATGTGCTAGGTAAGCATGCTTACCATTGAACTGTAACTCCTGCTGAAGGAAGTTCTAGTCCTACTTCTTGAGTTTTTTTTGTTTTGTTTTGTTTTTTTAATCATAAAAGGCCATTAAAATTTGTCCAAAATTTTCCTGCATCTGTTGAGATGATCAAGGGCTTTTTGTACTTTATCTTATTAACATGATACATTACCTTGATAGATTTCGATGTTAAACCAACTTTGCATTCCTAGAATCCTACTTGCATTCCTAAATTTCCCTTGACCATAGTAGATAACTCTTTTTATAAGCTTCAAGATTCCACCCATTCTTTATATATTATTCCTGGATTAGTTTTGCCAGGCTTCATAAAATGTACCTCTTACTTCATAAAAATAATTCATGAACACCACAAAGAAATAGTAATTTGTTCAGTTTTACATGGTATAATATGAAGTATCAGAGACTCCCGCCTTTAGCTCCTTTCCTATAGGCCAGGGATGGTCATTTTACCATCTGTTTTGTGGATCTTTGCATGTTGACTATTATAACATTAAAACTTTCTTGTGTTTCATCAACTTTAATCCAGAGTGACTATCAACTCATACTCTCAACTCCCATCTTATCTCCCTCACATGTCTAGTCGTATGGTAGACTGCATTTTCTTTTTAAAGTATATTTTTAATTTTTATTTTATGTGTATGAGTGTATTGCCTGCATGTAGGTAGATATATCTATGTCATGCAATGGCCTCAAAAGTCAGAAGAGGGGCATCAGATCCCTGGATCTGGAGTTCAGATAGTTCTTAGCTGCCATGTGGGTGCTAGGAATTGAACCTGGGTTTTCTGCAGGAGCAGCCAGTATTCTTAACCACTGAGCCACCTCTCCAGCCCCTGCATTTTCAAAGGTGATTTCAAATAGACCTCTTACCACACATGCTCTTTTACAAAATTAATTTTCTTTTCACTAATAAGAGGTGAGTTCTATTTTCTTTTGCTTGAATTGTGGCATGTGGTTGTGACCTGTTTCAACCAATAAAATGCAAAAAAAGTGACAATATGATCTTAAAAGATCTACAGTATCTGCCTTCACCTCCAGAAATGTTACTTCTTATGAAGGGTAGAGAGGCTTACACAGAGGAGAGTGAGGCCCAGGGCCAGTGGTCCTAGGTAAGCTTAAGCTAGCAGGTGATAGCCACTGCTAGGCATGTGAGTGAGGCCCTTCTGAAGTCTCCAGCTATCCCAGGGCTTCAGCCAATGCCATAAGAAGCAGAGCTTCCCAACCAAGCTTTGCTTGAATTCCTGACCCATACAATCACAAGCAAATAAAATGGTTGATGTGGGACTGGAAAGCTAGCTCAGCAGTTAAGAGCTCTATCTGCTTTTGCAGAGGACAAGGGTTCAGTTCCCAGCCCCCACATGGCGGGTAAACAATCATTCATAACTCCAGTTCCAGGGTATCCAACACCCTCTTTTGACCTCTGTGGGTATTATACAATACAGATGCACTTATATGCATTCAGGCAAAACACTCATACAAATAAAATAAAAATAAATAATTTAAATAGTTACTGTTTTAAGCCCCTAAATGCTGGAGTCATTAGTTATACAGCAATAAGTAGCTGACATAAATAATTAATTTATAATTTAAATCCTTATGTTTAAACTCCTCTAATGATTGGCTCACTTATTAAATAAGATAAAAATCAAATCAAACTTTTTCTCATGTTGCTGTTCCACACTTCCCCAGCTATGCCCGTACCTTCATTTTTACCTTGTCAGTATTTATACATCTTATCTTCTAGAGTAAACTCTTCATGCACACGAACAGAATTTGTATAGCAAATCACTGTGTACATTAGATAGATTTACTGTGCCTTCTACAATAGCCTTGAACTGTGGCCAATTCGAATTCTATGTGCTGTAAATGTGTAAATGTGTAAATGTGTAAAATACCAACTTGCCAAAATTTACTACCGAAACACAAACTACTTAAATAATCTTTTTTATTTCAGTTAGCTGCTGAAATAGAAATGTTTACGTAAGATAGAGCCTTAAAATTAACTTCGCCAGTTTCTTTTTCCTTTTGTAAAACAGCTGCAAGAACATTTAATGTGACATATGTGGGTGAAATTATATTTCTATAGGCAGTACTGGTTTAAGAGGTTGGCTTTAAAAATTGGAAATGAGACCTGGAGTACTAGCCCACACCTTTAATCTCAGTACTCAAGAGGCAGAGACAGGCAAATATCTGTGAGTTTGAAGCCAGCCTGCTCTACATAGTGAGTTCCAGGTCAGCTGGGGCTGCAGGGAGACTCTGTCTCAAACAAGCAAGCAAGCAAGCAAACAAAATTAGAAATCAATTGTGGTAGGCTGAATGGTGGCCCTTCAGTAAGCTTTGTCCATGTTATAGCTTTTTAGAGCCTATAAATATGAATCTATTAGGAAAAAAGTTAGTGCAGATTTAACTATTTCTTATTCTGATAGAGCTGCAGATGGAAAGCAGGACCTTGAGCTTGTAGGCAGCTGCCCCACCCCTGAGCTACTGCTCAAGCCCAAGTTAAGAGTTTTATAAGAGGATCATCTTGGATGATCTGAATGAGCCTTAAATCCAATGACAAGTGTCCCTAGAAAAGACTCTGGAGTCTGGTGTGGTGGTGTCTACCTGTAATCAAGCACGAAGGAAATTGAGGTGGGAGGATCAGGAGCTGGAATCTAGCTGGATCTATACAGTAAGTTCCAAGCAAACATGAGCCCTCATCTCATAAGTACCAAAAGGTACCCTGAAGACCGCCAGAGGAGAAATCATCAACAATCTTATTCAGCTGTGGACCTTATGTACAGTACTTCTGACCTGCCAGGCGGTATTTGCTCACTGTATTTGCAACAGTGGAAAATTTGTTATGGAGGTAACCAACCATCTGGTACTGCAATTCTGGTTAAAAGTTCATGCTGGGGAGGTCAGAGGCCCTGCTCGGGAAGCTTCTGTTGTTATTTTGATAAATGGACATGGTGGTCCTGTCAAATTGATTTCTAAATAACTGTGTTTATGCCCATAAGTCAGTGTTATATCAGCTTTGGTCAAAGAAGCTTTGCAGTAAGGAGCAGTAACTGCAGAGGCTCAAAAATTAAAGTGACAAGAAGTGATGGTTGAATTTTCAGTCATAAGTGGGACATCTATAGCACTCTCTCCAAGGCTTGGGGAAGATCATAGAAGGGGCAGAAAGAATTGAAGAGGAAGGTGGAGAGTAGTGTGGAATGCTAACTTCTGGGCATGATATGGCTGTTGTACTCTTGAAATTACAGCAGCTGTGATTACCTGCCCAAGATTGGGCCTGTCAACATTCTATCAAGGAGAGGGAGGAGCTCATGAGGCCCCACCCCTCCCTGAGGATTTATATTCAGTTAATGGTTGCTAGAGCAAGGACAGATATTTTCTGGTTATTAGATACTAGTAAGGTACCCATGTGCCAATAAACAACCCCTCATCCGTACTCCTATAAGCAACCCTAATGAAACTTGTTAGGTTATTAAACAAAAAAGACATAAGTAGAAGGAGAAAGAGGAAGAGGATCAGCAGGGGTCACAGGGGTGACTGTGAATCAAAACACAGTATTTGCATAAAAAAGCTATAATGAAACCATTACATATAATTAACATAAACTAATATTTTAATCTCAGCACTAGGAGCAAAGGCAGGCGGATCTCTGAGATGGAAGCCAGTCTGGTCTACATAGTTCCTTCCAGGTCACCCAGGGCTACAGTGAAACCCTGTTTCAAAGAAACCAAAACTAAAACAAAACATAAAATTAACCTAAAATAGGGCTGGACAGAAGATGGCTCTGTCCATCACGAGATACTTAGGGGGTAAAGGTACTTGCCACCAATCTTTGTGATCTGAGTTTGATCTCCAGGACCCACATGGTGGGAGTAGAAAACCAACTCTTAGAAACTGTTCTCTAACCTCCACACAACGTGCATGCACACACACACACACACAAAATGAATAATGTACAAAAGATAAAACGATTGTGATTGGATCCATAAAGAACTAAATTTAATTCTTTGCTCTACACTTATGTGCTTGAAGGACGAATGAACAAATAGGTAGGCTGGGATAGCTCAGTGGTACAGCCTTTGCTTGGCAAGCTGGAAGTTAGCATCAGATAAAAAGAATAAGGGATAAGTGGATTTTGATTTCCTATACTTCATGCATTTCTCAAAATTAGCTTGTTTCAAATCAGTGATTGCTTTTGGGTAAGAACTGGCAAGAAGGGGCATGAAGGAACTTCGTGGAGTAAAGGAAATGCTTTTTGCCTTAATAGTGGTGTATGCTTAGTAAGTGGTTCTTTGACACTATTCTTGGGGAGACTTGAACATGCTCAGCAAGCACCTTACCTCTGAGCTACATCCGCAGCTATTTTCTTCCTCATTTTGGTGCCTCTCGCCCTTCTAGTCCTTTGAATCTGGAACTCCCCCAGCCTCCTGCCAGAACCTCATTCAGCACTTTCTGGTGGACTAGGAAGGAATCCCACTTTCTCTTCTGCCCAGTGCTCTGAAGCTGAAGTCTGCCCAAGCCACATGCCTTGCCCCTGGACCCCATCATCTCTGAACACCAGTTTCCTTCTGTTTTCTTGACCTGAATACACGGTGTCTTGAAGATCCACAAGACACGCTCAGCATCCATCCCACATCACGTTGTACTTCCTTTCCCCTCCTCCCTCCAGTCCTGTGTCAGCAAACGGCTGAACCATCCAGCAGCCTCCCAGACAGGCTGGAAGTCTCTGCCCACTGAATCCCCTGCTCCCACCCCAAGTGGCTCCTAAATCTGAAGTTCCACATCAGAAACTTGTCTGCTTCCAGTCCCATTCTTCACCATCACCTTCCATAACAGTTCCTTGGTCCTTGTGGTCCTTATCTGTGGAAATGAGAGAAAAGAGAGGGAGGGAAACAGGGAGGGAGAGAGGGAGGGATGGAGAGAAGGAGGGAGAAAGAGAGGGAGAGAGGGAGGGAGGGAGGGAGGCAGGGGAAATGGAAAAATAGAGGCTCAAGGGACAGATAGTTCCTGAAAGCCGAAAGATTGCCAATAAATTCTTGCTCAATAAACTTGTGGGTTAGGGATGTGGCTCAGTTGGAAGGGTGTTCACCTAGCATGCATGAAGCCCGGGGTTCCATCCCCAGCACCACTAAAGCTCAGCATGATGACACATGCCTAGAATCCCAGCACTCAGTGGGTAGCAGCAGGAAGTTCAACAGTTCAAGGTCATCCTTGGCTACATAGAGTTTGAGGGATTCATGAGACTCTACTTCAAACATTTTTTAATACACTTGTTTTTGTATAGATGTGGGATAAATCACAATCACCAAGTCTTAGCGAGGAAAAGCAGCACGCAAGGAGGAGGGGTTCAGGACTCACTCTGTGCATGGTTAGTTAGACCCAGCTGGGGAGCCCTTCCGTGTTCTCAGAGCTTCCTCACCTCCCCAGGGGGAACAGACATTAAGACATGGCTGAGGCCTGGGTGGGACGTCCTCTGAGTATGAGGTCAGTTCAGATATAGGAGTGCAAAGTCTTGGACTGGTTCTAGAGAGTTGGAGGAGGGATAGAGGAGGGGAGAGAGAGAGGAGAAGAGAGGAGGGGAGGGGAAAGGAGATAAAGAATGATTGACACACCTGGAGACTTTAAGAGAAGCCAGTGAGCTGGAATGCCAGGCAGGCCTTGGCGCTATAGTCTTAAGGGAGAATTCTTTCCTCCTTAGGAACTTTAGTTTTTGTTACTAAGGCTTGCAAGTGTCTGTCGCTGTTAACCACATCTATAAAATACCTTCCCAGCAACACCTAAATTAGTGTTTGATTAAATCACTGGGTTATTCAATGCTATAATACTGTACTGTAACTACAGTAGCCTAGGTAAGCTGAGACGAAAATTAAGCATCACAGTAGAAAAGACAAGGGACAGAAGAGCCAGGTGTGGATTTGGTCTGGATTTTGTGCTGATTCTATTCTGAAATACCAGCCAGTCCTACAGAGGGAGAAATAGCAGTTCCCTCCATGTGGCTTACCATTGTGAATAAACTCAAACAGTTGTCTGAGATTCAGAAGCTGTTGATTTGAATGTTGGGTAGAGTTGGCTTCAGGCATATTTACCTGATACTTTCTTGAGCTGACAAATGTCAGAAAGGCAGCTCTAAATTTATTTTTGGGATTTAAATCTTAACAGAGATCTGGAAGGACAAGCATAGGTACAAGATACGGCACTGTTCTGGGGCAACACTGGTCTATCAGCCAGCTTCTACTAGGTTGAGATGCAGTAACAAGCAGTTCCCCATCTCAGTGGCTTGGGTCAACAATGGTTTCTTTCTCATTTGTATGACATATTAGTGGCTGTGGTTCTGCTTCCTGTGATCTCTCATCCCAGGACCCAAATTGAAGGAAAAGCTCTAGTTGGAATTTGATATTTCCAAGGCAAACAGAACTAGAGAACTGGAAGAAACGTGAAATGGTATTCAAAGCCCCTGCTCAGAGCTGGCCTGGACACTTCTATACACATTTTTTGGGCCATTCTGCATAACATGGCCAGATCCGACCATGGATGGGGAAGGTATGCTGTTTCTTTCCTGAGGCGATACAGATCTCATGGATGCTGGGGATTAGCCATCCCTTACAGGAAAGAGTTTCTGAGAGATGGAGACTCCATACAATCTCCCTCCCTTCCTTTTGTCATTCCTTGTTTCCTTTTTTCTTTGGTTGATTTTGAAACAAGAGTCTCCTTGCAGCCCAGGCTGGCCTGGAACTTGCTATGAATCCCAGAATGGCTTCAAAGTCTCAATCTTGCTGCCTCAGCCTCCTGAGTATTGGGATTTCAGGCACGGGCCACCTGCCAGGTCAAGTTTCGTATCAGAGGTACAACTGGCTTTACACATTATGCTCATTATGCTATTTTGTAAGTATGGCAGACAGCAAAGAAAATCACATTGCATACCACACTACAGGCAGTGCAGAGAAAGCATCAGCACTGGAAAGCATTCTCCAGGCTATGACCTCCTGAAGAAGGTTGCTGGGATGCCCCCCTCTGCACAGTCTGGGAGGCGGCCAGGTCACTTCCAGCCTTGAGTCATGTCTGGGACCTTGGAGGTAAGTGACATTGTGTGTGTGTGTGTGTGTGTGTGTGTGTGTGTGTGTGTGTGTGTGTATGTGTATCTCCTAATAAACAAAGCCAGGGATCCAATAGGATGAACTGGGTGGGGTGTCTGAAACAGGGAGAAGTGCTGTGACTGCTGACTGTTGAAAACATCTGGATGTAGGAGGACATGCGGGCAGCTATGTCTATAGAGGATGCAGTCTTCAGAAACTCCCAGACCTGACCTCTCTCTTTCTCTTTCCCTCCCTCCCTCCCCCCTCCCTCTCTCCCCTTTCTCCCTCCCATCCTCCCTCTCTTCCTCTAGCAAAAGAGTTGGATTATTAGGCCAGTAGAATTTTAGACTAAAACAATGGAATTATGTGGGCTTGGGAGTATATCTCAGAGGTAGAACAACTTGTCTGGCATGCATGAGGTCCTGGGTTCCATCCCAGCACTGGGAAGAAAAAAGAAAAAAAATCTGTCACAAAGGGCACGAGGAAGAGCTCCAAATTCGTCTGGCCGCATCCCGTGGGAACAAGAAAACCCAGATATGTAGATATATTTTGTGGTTATCCCAAGACCACCAGGAAAGCTATCCAGCTGCATCCTGCCCTCCTCAGGGACCAGTGTCCAGCACCCAGCACTCAGTGGCCAACCCCCGGTGGTGCTTGCAATGCAACAGGATCCACCTTGAGTCCCCGAGCCCTTCTGTTCCACCCCAGTTTTATAGAGTGGCAGAACCCAGGGAAGGGTCTTCAGATGTGGGATCTCTCTGGCTCCTTACGGAGTGGACCTTGAAGCCCTTTTTAATTTTTTGTCTCCAGCTTCTCACAGTTCTGTTAACTCACCCAAGAGCACTTCTGGAAGTCTGAGCCACCAATGTCTCACTTGCCAGGCTGTCTGAGATGTATAAGCAGGCCACACAGCCCTGGGGCCTGAAGATTTGACATTCCTGTAGAGTGGGGCTTCCTTATTTCTTAGTCCAGTTTCTCAGCTGGCTACTGTGAACTCCAATCCGAGCTACACTGGAGACTGAGATTTCACTTCTGGAGATGCTTTTGGGTGGGAGTGTAACTTACAAAATGCCAAATTAAAGAAAAATCCAACAGGTTCCTTTTGTTTTATTATTACTACTACTACTACTACTACTACTATTATTATTATTATTACTGAGATAGGGTCTCCCTGTAGGGAGGGTTAGGGTTAGGGTTGGCCTGGAACTCACTGTGTAGACTAGGCTGGCCTCAGTCTCACAGAGCTCCACCAGCCTCTGCCTCCCAAGTGCTAGGACTGAAAACGTGCATCACCGCTCTCAGCTCAACAGGTTCCTTTTAAAAAGGATAAAAATAAAACCGTTTATTTTCATTACTTTTAATTATATGTGTACTTGTCTGTGTGTGAACCTATGCACATACACCAGTGTGGGTACTCTCAGAGACCAGAGTTGTTGAATCCCCTGGAGCTTACAAGTGGTTGCAAACTGCCCACATGGGTGCGGGGAACTGAACTCATGTCCTCTGCAAGAGTAGTACACTCTTAACCACTGAGCCATCTCTCTAGCCTCATCCCCCATTTTCTCAGTTCTTTTTTGAAGAGAGATGCTGAGTCTGAAGGGTTTATCTTACTAGTCATTTTTTACGTCTAATTTTGGAAAATACCTTAAAAACCAAACAAACAGAAATGGCCCCTGCATCCTATGTTGTCCCAACTCTGCAGGTTACCAGTTGTTTCTGAGTGGAGGAAGGGGAAGGTCAGGTTTGGGTCAGCAGAATTTCCCAGCCTTTTTCGAGCACAGAACCCATTTATCTTCTCTGAGGCATTTTATGAGACGGGAACTCTAAGACCTTTCTTGGGAAAGCAGATCTCATTCTCCGAGAGGATGCTCACTGCACTGCCTTTCCATCATTAGACAGTTTAGCTCCCTTCTGGTGGCTTGTCCTGGTATTGGGTGGGGGTTGGGGGCGGCTCAGTCTTAGAGAAAGCAGGGAAAGGACCCAGAGACATGAACAGCCCTAGGCTCGGTGGAGGCAGGCCTGGACAAGGCCCTCTGAGCCTCTGCTTTGGGAGATACAGACTTCTGGCACTGCTAAAGGCATTAAGTGTCTACGGCGTTTCCATGTGACTGCAGGAGCCAGAAAGTGTGTGTGTGTGTGTGTGTGTGTGTGTGTGTGTACCAAGGCAGGCTGGGACTTGAAATTCCCTAGGCTTATCAGGAAACTGTCCTTCTTAATGTGTTATGTACCTTTGCTTTCACCACTCTTCCCCATGCTCTGACTTACTCACATTCCAGTTACCCTGTGTGGCAACGCGGACATTACCTACCCCACTACTTGACGGTGCTGAGTGATCATGACTTAACAAGGTCACACAATCAGGGTCACAGAGGGAGGACTTGGCGCCAGCATCACAAAAATGGGTAGAATCTTTAATTTTTGTTTTGTTTTGAGACAAGATCTCGCTATGCAGCCCACACTGGCCTTGAACTTGTGAGCCTCTTATCTCAGCCACTTGAGAGCTGGGATTACAGGTGTGGAACCACCACACCCCATACATTTTTACTTGGTGGTGGTGGTGCCCGTGTGGGGGTGTCTGGTCTTGAAAATCTGGGGGCAGCCTGAGATCACATGGACAATACGAGGTGGACACAGCCAGGTGTGAGATGGCCCAGGACTGCAGCCTTTTCCAAGGTCTGCCTTAAGAAGCTGTTGGCAGCACTCTTGAACCCGAGGGGTGGGGCTGAGGGTAAAGGATTGGCGCTGGGGAGTCGCACTGATGAATAAGAAACAGTCACAGATATCTAGGAACCAGAAGGCAGCTGGGGCTTAGGGTCCAAACCCACCAGGGCCAGGAATGTCCCTCATCTGAGTTCTGTTTTCTCTGGAACAAATGCCTCATTCTGTAGGAGACTCTGCTTCCCTTTCCTGGGGCCCCTCCTCCCACACACCCTTAGTTTTGTTGCTTTGACTGCTGTTTACATTTGGCTTTATTTACAGTTCTTGAACCTCCACATTATTGTCTTAGTTTATCATGAGGGTTTCACCCTGAGTGAAACTTACTTTCTTTGTTTCTTTGTCTTGTAAATTTTTTGTCTGTTCTTTCCCTTTTGTTCTCCCCCTTTTCTCCTCACCCCCATCCTTTTCTTCCTTCTTCCCTCTTTCTAAAGGAAATCATTTGAATGTCTGGGGAAAACAAAACAAAACAAAACAAACCCAGAAAATAAAGGAAGTGGGCTCCTGTCATCCAGACCTAGAAAGGGGATCCACCAGTCACACTCCTGAGCGACAGGACCTAAATATGATTCTAACTTGGCCTTTTCTTTTTTGTTTGTTTTGATAAGTTATACATAATATAAAAGTCATCATCTTAATCGCTTTCAAGTGGCATTTAGTCCATTCATTTTCATCACCATCATCACTATACAGGTCCTGCAACAGTCCAGCACTCCAAACGGAAAACTTCCCACCTGGTAAGAATCAGGCATTCTTTCCTAGCAACCACTAATTCGTCTTTTCCTTTCCCTTTCATTCTTCCGGTCCTTCCTTCTTTCTTTCCTCTCTCTGTTCATTCCAGATGTTAGCAATAGGAAGCTGGGATTTGGTTATTCTGTGGCTCTACCATGGTCAAAGTGTGAGTTTTCTCTTCTTCTCCCAGTAAGAATCCAGGTTCACAATCTGGCCATCAGGAAGAATTGGGAAGAAAAAAAAACCTGTTTTCTTTCTTTCTTTTTCCTTTCCCTCCCCCCTCTAGATTTCTCTCTCTTTCTTTGTTCTTTCTTTCTCTTTTCTTTGTTTCTTGCCAGACAACTCAGGTGCCTACTTAGGACCATGAAAAAGGCAATACGGTATGTGTTGAGCTCCATGTACATACAAGCGAGGTTGTGGTGAAGAAAATCAGCCCCCAGAGCCTGTGAATGCAACCTCATTTGAGAAAAGAGTGTTTGCAGATATCATTAAGGATCTTGAGATAATCAGCTTGAGTCAACCAGGTGGGTTGTAAATTGAATGACAAAGAAGGATAAAGAAGACACAGGAGGGAGAAGGGGAGGAGGAGAGGGTGTGTGAGGACAGGGACAGAAGTTGGAGCAATGCAGCCACAAGCCAAGGAATACCTGAAGCCCCCAGGAGCCGAGAAGGGCAAGGAGAGATTCTCTCATTGAGCCTTTAAGAGGAAGCTAAGCCAGTGAAAAGCCTTGATTTCCCGTCTCACTTCAAGAACTCAGGAAATAACTGTTATAAGCTGCTCAGCTTGTGGTGCTTTATGACAACAGCCACAGGAAGCTAAAACAATACTCAAAACAGGACTCCTCTGAGTACGTGGGCCATGGGCCTAGCACTGTAAAGATAGGATCTTGTTCCCCTGTACAGGTGACCGACAGCCAGGCACCTCTGGCCTTCCGCTGGGACTCAGGATGGCTCTGGGCATCTCTTGAAAGGGTGTGGTCACCTGGACTTTCACTTCCAGTGGACACTCACTCCCTGGAGATCTAGAGACCCACTGGGCGTTTCAGGAAACTGTGTTTTGTGGAACATCTGGCTCCAGGGAGTCCTCTAGGGAACCGTTCATGCAGTGAGTGAGAACAGGGTTGCTGCCTCTGGATCCTTCAAGCCCACATGCCCAGGGTCACAGTTCACATTCCAACCTTGTCCCTTAGATGTGGTGCCTAAAGGCTATGAGATTTATGGCCCTCCCCATCTGCAAGGCCAGCTTTCTCCTTGGGAGGCTCTGAGACTTGGGCACACAGGAAATGCTTCCTCCACCCAGATCAGAGACTTTGTTCCTGGGGGAGGATTAGATAGAAATGTAAAGAATTTTCAAATGGGAGGGACTTCCTTCAGGGAAACTGAAATCAGAGAAACTAGAAACGTGAAGCTCAGGATTGAGGGTCTCATTGGGAGAGTGGGTAAAACTTCCAAGTCTCCTGGGAACAGGTTCTTCCAGCTTCAGGAACTTGGTAGTGATACTGGAAGCCCAAGGTACATTTCTTCCTCTCAAGGACTGTCTTGTCAGAGTCTTGAAGTATTTATAGTCTTTCCACCATTGTGTTTCCACAATATAAAAACTTTTACCATTGGTAAGTCCTAAATCCTCTCTTCCAAAATTTGGATTTTTGTTACTTTCCTGAAGTGGTTTGTATATACAAAAGTAGAACAAGAGAAGTAGTTTTTTTATTCTGTGTTCCAAAGAAGTAGCTTTCTGTAAGCTAGATATTGATTTTAAGTCATTTAAATATATTATCTCATTGAGTCATTGTACATATGCATATCTGTGTGTGTTTTTCGGTATACATGTGCATGTGCATATGGAGGCCAGAGGACAAGCTTGAATGCTATTCCCCAGGTGCCATTCCTTGTTTTTGAGACAGGATCTTTCATTAGCCTGAAACTTGCCAAGTGAGCTAGGCTGACAAGTCCCAAGGATCTGCCTGTGTCTGCTCCCTAGTGCTGATATTACAAGCATGCACCACTCCACAAGGCATTTTTAAATGGGTTCTAGCAAATGAACTCGGGTTGTCATACTTGTGAGACAAGCACTTTACTAACTGAGCTATCTCTTCGGCCTTTATTTAATCTTTATAACTATGCCTTGTAGGAAGTTATCATAGTTTGGATAAGAAATGTCCCATACAGGCTTGGTGCCCAATTGGTGGTGCTATTTTGAGAAAGTCTGGAAACTTTAGGAGGTGGGACTTGGCTGGAGGAGGTAGCCACTTGGAGGGGGGGAGTTGTCAGTCTCGGGGGGGTCTCTTGTCCCTGATTCCTTCCTTTCTCTCTGTTCATGAGATGAAGATCCTCTGCCACATTGTTCTCACCACAATGACTGTTGACAGAGCCTTCTGAAATCATGAGCCCAAACAAACCTTTCCTTCCTTGTTTTTATGCCAAATATTTTAGTCACAGTGATGACGATGATGAAAAACTAACGGACACGTATGTGCTGTAACAGAAATCCATGCTCAGAGAATGGGCCAAGGCCCTGGCAGAACAGAGGAATTACTCTAAGTTGTAAAGAGACACTTCAGGCCTGGACTTGAATAAAAGCTGCCTGTGTAACAGAGATCAGCAATAATGTAGGCAACCTGGGGTCCAGGAAAGAACGGGTTAAACTGACTCGCAGCTAAGTCTACACACATGGTTTTTGTCTAATGGTTATCTATAAATTGTAAGATTGTCTCAGACACAGTGGGGAGGAAATTAGACTTCTCAGTTTGGTCAAACTGTAAATGAATCCCTTTTTATCTGAGTGTGGTGGCACATGCATGTAACCCTAGCTCTTGGGAGGTAGCAGAAGGATCTGGAGTTCAAGGCTGTACTTGCTTACAAGAGATCCTGTCTTGACAAATGAACCCAGAACCAAACAGTGAGTCCATCCTCCTTTACCCATTTTCTCTTTCTTAATTTCTTTTGGAATATTGGGAAATTAAGGGGATGGATTATGAATCCAAATGTCTAATAGAAGTGCAGTATTTTATCCATCTTATTGAGGACGGATCTAGGTTTTATGATACCATGAAGCTTATAAAATTGGAGAAGTTCGTCTCTAAAAAAATTAAATTGCAATTATACAGAATTAGAGGGTTGGAAATGTAGATACTAATTTAGTAGATTAGTAATTTAGTAATTTAGTAACTAATTTTGCCTAACATACATGACACCCTGGATTTGATCCCCAGTACCACATATGTGCACATACACACAAATAAATATATTTGTTTTAAAATTTTTTAGTAATGAGCATAGCTTCCACGGTGTTCAGTGTTACTGACTAACCAAGCAGTGACATCTGACCCTGTGCAGCCATGTTCCCTGCAACCAATGGAATTCATGCACAGAATCTGGCCAGTTGTGCCCAGCACAACTGATGTCACCCAGGATAGCAGTGGACCAACTTGACCCTGAGTTCGAGGTGATGGAAGCCTTGGTTGTGGTACCTGAATCAATATATCAAGAATAGGAACCTTCAGTGACTTCTGACCCATCCCTGGTACTGCCAGGGAAAGACCTCAAAGGTCATTCAGAGTCTGGTGCTCTCACTGGAAGAATCAAGGTCTACTGGGTGAATCTAGGCCAGAGCGCTTCAGCTTGGACCTAGGAGCCACTTCAGACTGAGTGAGCAGCTGGGAATCAGACAGAATTCGTGCTGTTCTATCAGCACTGAAGGAAATGTCCCATCAGGCATAGGACATGGGGAGGAATGACAATGAGCCTGGGGAGGGCAAGGCAAAGTAGTGAGAGATAGCTTACAGGTGCACTCCCACTTTGGTGAGCCTAGTGTCTTTGTTGAGTTCCGTGGGACTTGAACCCCCGTCACTTCAACCCGACGCCTTGCCCTGGGACTTGAACCCAATGGCACCAGGGCTTCGGGACTCGAACCCTCAATGGCCGCCTGCTCCGGGACTCGAGCCCAAAGGCAGGGCCAAGAAGACCAACGCCAGATGCAAAAGCAAGAGGTTTTTATTAAAGCACTTGTACAAGCGGGCGCCCTGCTTCGGGATACAGAAGCGCGCCTGCTTACAGTGGCCTGTCTACTTTTAAAGCTAAAAACCGCAGGCGGAGAATTCCAGAGCCATTGTTACTTTCTGAGAACTTACAGTTTCGGGGGAAACAAAGCAAAGCGGGTGGGGTGGAAACAGTTTACAGCTTACAGCAATAGGTTACAGGTGCTCCAGGTGATCTTATCACAAGATTTCTCAAGCATGCTCTTATACATTCTATGGTTTTAGAAGTTTCCCATTGTCTTAGGCATTTCATGTCTCAAGCAGTTTCACTTCCTTAAGGGGGCACACAGTACATTTCCACAGTATTTTAAGTATTTTAAACTCCATTTTATTTCTCATCTTCACTACCTCATTCCTATGATTTGTCTAGTTTCTGAGCCACCTGCCTCATCCCTGGTCCTTCCTGACCCAACTTACCCAAGGCACCCAATAAACCTTTGTTTAACCTGGGCACAGTGGCATATGCCTTTAATCCCAGCACTTGGGAGGCAAAGGCAGGCAGATCTCTGTAAGATCAAGGCCAGCTTGGTCTACATAGCAAGTTCCAGGTCAGCTGGGATTGCAGGGAGACTGTCTTTCAAAAAAGACAAATGAAACCAAACAAAAAAGCTAACAACAACAAACCCCTTCCTTTTAGTGCCTTTTTTGCACGCACACAGTCCTTTCTTGCTCTAAAGCTACTCATGGCTCCCACTGCTTTGCCCTCAAAGCTTCCCGGTACTCAACCTCCTGGCCTTACCTGCAATCATGGCCCCATGCAAACCCTCTGCTTCTGTTGAACCAGCATCCTAAACACATGAAACTTATCCCTCTGCCAACACTGCCCACTCCTTTTTTTCTTGGCTTCAAGTCTCAGTTCATCTGTTTATAGAATCATTGAAACTGCCCAGCGTTGCCTCTAGAAAGACCTTCGGTGTTTGTGTCTTTGGTGGTGGTGATGGAACTTGGGGCTTTGTGTGTACTAGGCAAGGACTCTACCACTCAGCAATATCCCAAGCCTGCCTCTGGGGATATTGTGAATACAGCGTTGACTTACCTGACTTATCCAGCCATTGGCCAATGTTGAAATGCCTCTTTCCCACTTTGCCTCTTAACAGAATTGTGTAGGATCCTCCTTTCTCATGCCAAAACTGTGTGAAATGTCTTGCTGGGAGTCAAGTTTCTCCTCTGGCTGGAACCAGATTTTAACCTTCTCTTCTTCCAGCATGAGACCCTGGAAATTCCAATTCCTTAACTGGCCCTTGTTTCACAAGGCTGATGGCCAAAGGGAGGGGCATGCATGCCTCTCTTTAGAATACCTTCCTTTCCTGCGGGACCTTTAAGCTGGGATTGCAGGTATGGTCTACCACACCTGGCTGCAAGATGTTAGGTATCTGTCCTGAGGTCATCAAGTAGAAAGTGGCAGAGTCAAGGTTCCAAGTCAGCTCTGAACCCATGTTGTACCTAAACTGTCTTTGGATTAAGTGAGCAGTCCTGAGAGAGAGGTGCCTCAGATTTCCTGCTGGCTCCACGTTTTTCTGAATGCCTAGCACAGGCTGGGCCTGCAGTGTTAGTGAAGGGGAAGCCTGTTGGGCATGGAGTAAGGGGTGGGGGGCATTCTGAGGGGTTTTATTCCCAGTGGATGCCAAGTCCGGAGGCAGGGGGGACCATAGAAAGTGTGTGCATTCATTCTCTGCAAATGGGCCCTTGGGACTGATCTTCCCCCAGCAAGAGGTCACATTCTGACATAGAAACTCTGTGTCTCCAACAGTGATGATGACCTTGTCATGATCAGCCAGGGACTCTGTCCCTTACTCTTCTGCAAACAAGCTGTGAAAGTCATGTTATTCTAATTTTCACTTGGCATTCATGTCTCCAGAAAGCTTGGTGATTTTTCTATTTTCTGTAAATGGCCCCTGGGAATAAGATTCCAGTCCAAGAGCCATCATCCATCACTTCTAGATGTATGACCTTTCCGAGCCTCGGAGTCCTTCTCCCTCTCCCCCAGCAGAGCTCCCGTGTCCCTCTGAACCCTTCCCTGTCCCCCTCTGCCCTTTCCCTGTCAAGCAGTGTGAGCCATCCATGTGTTCCCAGCCCTTAGGGTGCCAACAGCACTTCTTGAGGGCTGTGCTCTACTGAGCACATCATCTATGTTAACTCCATTCTCACAGTAGGGAAGCCAGCCTTCCCCTCCCCCACTCTATGCTGGTGATCTAATCCAGGGCCTTGCCCATTTAGGCAAGCTCTTTAGCACTGTGCGACAGCCTCTTGAGTGCTGAGATTACAGGCTTGTGCCACTGTGCCCAGCTTTAAATTATTATGTGTGTGTATGTGTGTGTATATAGATATTTGCATGTGGTGTTCATGTGTGTGTTTGCATGTGGGTGCGTGTAGATGTGTAGATGTGCATTTGGAGATCAGAGGTTGACACTTGGAATCTTCCTCAATCATTCTCCACTTTACTTACTGAGGCATGTTCTCCCTGGGAACTGGGAGCTCACCAATTTGTTTAGTCTAGCTAGCCAGTGTACTCTGGTGACCTTGACTCTGCCTCCCAAGTACTGGGATTAAAGGCCGGTCACCATACTCTAGATTTTATGTGAGTGCTGGGGATTTGAAGTCTGATTCTTAAGCTTATGCAGTAAGTGGTTTACTCAAATGATCCATCTTCCCAGCCCTTGAATTATTTTTCAATGGATAATTTAATCAGTTCAAAAGTTTAGAGACCAGACACATGACACCGTGGTAAAGGCACTTGCTGCCAAACCCAATGACCTGATTTTTATCCTTGGAACTCACATGGTGGAAGGAGAGAAACAACTCCTTCAAATTGTCCTCTGAGGACATACATGCCATGATACAACACACACACACATACATCACAAAGTAAATAACTGTTAAAAACATGTTTAGGATTCCAAGGCAGGTGTGGTGGCTCATACCTGTTATCCCAGCACTCAGGAGGCTGAGGTGGGAGAGTTACCAAGAACTCTAGGACAGCCTGAGCTATATTCTGAATGAATTTCAGACCAGCCTGGGCACAGTATGAGGTCCTTTCTCAAAAAACAAACGAATGGGGTGGATAGATGGCTCAGAGGTTAAGAGCACTTGTTGCTCTTACACAGGACCCAGGTTTGGTTCCCAGCACCCACATGGCAGCTCTTTACCATCTGTAGCTCCAGGTCTAGGGAATCCTACATCTTCTTCTGACCTCCTAGAGCACAAGGTGCATATGTGGTGCACATACATACATACAAGTAAGCATTCATACACATAAAATGAAAATATATAAACCTTAAAAGAAAAGAAAACAAAATTTAAGACTTCAAAAGGCACTTTGTATCCATTGGTTGAATCCACAGATTCAACCATGGATGGAAAATATTCAGAAAAAAACCACTTTGCTTCTGTAGAGAGCAGTGGATGCTGTTCAGGGCAGATGACTTTGCTGAGCTATTCTTACTTCAAAACAAGGCTGCTTTTGCCAGAAAGCAGACTAGGATCCGAGTAAGGCCCTGCTGCCTCTGAGCAAGGGCAGATAGAGTTAACCTTACAAACCCTGGCTGCAGTCTATCTTAGGGCATGTGGGTGCGTCTCCATCTCCAGCATGGCTGTTGTGCTCCAGTCATGCCAGAGAATGGAGGACGATGGAACGGGACCTCAGGTGGCTCAGAGTGCGGCGGGAGGAGTTCCCTCCCGGGAGACTACGTAGGTGGGTAGTTCGGTTATTAGAGCCAATGCAGGGGCTTATATAGGGAAGCCTCTCTGACCGTTACAGAAGGCGGGAAAGGTGGGGTGTTGGGGTAAAGGCAGGAAGGTTGTGGAAGTTCAGGAATGAGGAAACGAAACCCAAAAACCTGGTTCTGGTCTGGGGTGGGGGAAAGGAAGATTCATATCACATCAGGCAGAGCAGGTCAGACACCTGCCATCCCTTTAGGGTATCTGCAGTTGCTTGGCTTGCTCAGTAACCAGATCCCCACAAGGGCATCCTAATACCATTGTAGAGAATTCTACTGTCTAATGAGCAGGCTCAGACCTTCAGAAGTTTGACACCTAGTGACCTATGCCTCCCTTGCACACAGAGTTGATCCCAAGCAGAGACTGCCCACACTATAAAAAGTATTCCTCAGTAAAATGATGAGATTCCGCTTAACCATCCAATAAGGCCTAAATCACCAGGACAGTGTGATACTGAAATGCTGTCTGACTGCCAGTGCAGACCTCCTCCTCTCTCTATAAAAGTAGTCCTTACAATGCCTCCATACAGCCCCTCTATGACTGTGCTGCAGTCTAGTGAATTCATTCACTGCCCAAACATCTTGGACCCATCAACAGTGTCCCCATCATGGCAGACATGTGCAGACCTTTCCTAATCATCACTTGTTAAATATACAGTACAACCATTTGCATAGTATTTACATTGTATTTGGCATCATAAGTCTTCTCTACAGGAAGATGGGGGGAGTTTATATACAAATACCATGCCATTTTATGAAAGGGACCCAGATTTTGTTATCTGAGGAAGATCCTGAAACCAATCTTTGTGAATCTGAAGGACAATCTACTAAAAACCTACAAGCTATTATTACTGTTAATGTTACTATGCCCATATTGCAGATGGAGAAAGTGAGGCTGGTTTGAATTTGGACTGCACTTGGGAGGATTTGTTTCCTCCTCTGTTCCTCTGCCACCTAATAATTAGCCTTCCTGGAGGAAATTCAAACAACCCTTTTTTGGTTTTCTTTCCAAAAGAAGTGTACCCAAATAACAGCCCTCTCCCAAGTGATGGCACAGGTTCCCTACATTCTGTGCCTGGCCTGTTTTGTTTTTTAAACACACAGCCTCCCCGTTATTTTGAGACCTGTGTAGAACGCAAGTTTTTCTGAATGCAAAGCTCATATCCCACTCTTCTTCTAAGGGGGCAGCCTCTAGCCTGGACCCCAGGACGCGCCCATTCAGCGCCTCTCATCAATGAGCTCTGGGCCGTTCCCTTTGTCACTCTTCCCTGTGCCAAGTGAGCTGGGAATGAACCAGTCAATGGCCGTGCCTGGCAAAGGGTCCGAGGGCTTGGAGAGAAAAGGGTTTTGTTCTTCGCCTCCCTCTAGAGTGGCAGGAGTTGGTCTCCCGGGCTCTACCACCTCTCTTTCCTAGAGCTAAAAACGTTTTCTCTTCCTGCCAAGGCCCAATGATGGTCTGGCAGACCCCACGGTGGCCCCCCGAGGGCCCGGCTCCCACGTCTCACTTCCTTTTGACGCCTAGTTGGAGATGGGCAGCTGCGGCAGTCCCTGCCAAGGCCTTAGGACCTGGCCCCCCGGCAGTGTGCATCTGTGCCCAAGCCTGGTTGCTCTTGCTGCCCGGGAAGGAACGCTCTGTGCCTGCGCTCTGCGCCAGCCGGCCTGCTACAGAGTGGCTCAGAGGGACACGGGGCAGGGAGAGCTGGCCTGCCAGCTAACAGCAAGTGTCAATGGTGGGTAAATGTGTACCAATGCATTCTCCTACAAAGGGCCCTATTTGTGGTTCTCTGTCACCCTCTCTCTCCAGGGCTTCTCTCAGCAGAAGCAGCTCACTCTGAAAGCTCTAGGGGGTACTGCCCGCAGCTTCCTGTGCCCTGTGCAGCTCTGTGCATCAGCTCCAGGACACTTGACTGAGGGAGGGGGTGCCACTCACTACTGACAGCTCTGAGGGTGTTTCTTCAGTACTCAAGCCAGGATCAGCTTTTTGTCCTCAGAGGCCCCCTCCCTATGCCCAGGCAGGTTAGCCTTGGGAGGCGTCTCTGTGCCTCATCTCCTCCAGCTGTGAAGTGGGCACACTGAGATTTGGTGAAGCTGAGGGGCAGGCTGAAGCTAAATATTCAGGGGAGTTTTGTTGGTAGAGTAAAAAATAGAAGGTGAGGTATGTGAGGACACGTCTGTAATTCCAGCACATTGGAGGCTGAGGCAGGGGAATGTTCAGTTCTATCTAGGCCAGCCTGAGATTCAGTGAGTTCAATATCAGCCTGGGCTATAAGGCAGGATAGAAAGATAAGAAAGATTAGGGGGACACGAGCAGAGAAAAGGGCTCTTTACCCTGGGATCTAGTTTGCCTTTCTTGCTGACCGAGAGTGAAAAATTTCAACACAGCTGATAAAGCCCAAATTGCCAGCAGAGCTAGGACATTCATGTTTTCCTAAAGACTTCTCCATCGAGGACGTTAAAAGAAGTAAACTGAACTTTGTTGGGGCAGAGAATGCCTTCAATCTTGAATTTTATTATTACAGTACTCCTCCCATATGCAAATCTGAACAATGCCCTTCATAAAAACGCCCTACTATTCCATTTACAAAAGGAAATGCGTTAAGAAAAATGATTAAAACAGCATATATTTTTACGTAATTTTAATCTTTGTTTTCCACACATTAAACTGAATGTTTAATACATTAGCAGGAAGAGGAGTGCAATGGAACTGGAATTTCTGAATTAGACACTGACGTCATTACAGTTTTCAAAGACATTTCCCCTCGTTTCTTCTTTTCCATCTTCCTCAGAGCAATAAATATCTTTTCTAAGGCAAACTCTCCATTGTGTTTGACAGTAATTACATCTGTCATATTTCACATCAGTTTTACTGTTTCACAGTAAGATCTACTCCATCAGAAGAGCCTACATTATGAGCAAACAGCCATTAAATTCATGTGAAACAATGCTAGAGGCCCAACGATTTTAAGTATGGTGTGTTTGCTGATATAAGCTTTCTATTTATTCATATTAACAATATAGCAATAATAGAAATGAAAGATACTTTAATGAAAAAAGAAACTCAGGAGTGAGGTCATTAAATATAACTACACACATTTTAAATATAAATACCACGTATTTCTTGATGAGTATCAGATAAATTAGCTAAACTACTGATCTAGAATTCTGGTCTCAGAGAAAAGGGAAGATGTTTCATAAATCAGGTCCACTACAAAACAACTGAGAGCCCTTGGGAAAAACCACATTAGTCTTTCTGTTTATCAGAGACTTCTGCTGGTTCTTTTGTGAGTAATCCATTTGTATCTGCACCCTCACAGTCTACGTTGCTTTTATTTTTATCATTGGATTCTTATACAGTTTTTTTTTTAGGCCCTATACAGCTGACATCAAGGGAGGTATATGTATGGCTCCAGACATTTTTGGAAGATTCACAGCAGAACTGGAATGACAGTACCCAGAACATATACCATTGTCTTGGGCTTGAGCTCTGAAATTCAGGGGTCCAAGGATGAGAACTAAACTGTCACCAAAAGGACAGTGGTGCAACGCCAGGGTAAGGCAGGAGTTTGAAGTGGGGGGTGCCAAACCACCTGACTGCTGCAGCAGAGCCCTGGACACTCACCACCAGCACGACACCCACTGATTTTAATCTTTAACTTAAAATTTAAACTTTGTTTAATCATTAAACCTTTTTGTAAGTTTTGCCCTTTGAGCACTGCAACCTAGAAAGACAGAAAATTGTGCGTATAGCCATTACAAGGACACCTAAGTGGGGCCAATGAGATGGCTCAGCAGATATAGGCACTTGCTGCCAAGCCTGATGACTTCAGTTGGATCCTCAGAACCCACATGGTGAATATAGAGAACTGACTCCTGCAAGATGCTCTCTGATCTCCACATATGCACCATGGCAAAGAAGAGCCACACCCAACAAAAATAAATTAAAAAATTATGTAAAATTATAAAAAATGTAAAATAATTAAAGAAAAAAAGACACCCAAGCAGGACTGTGTCTGTAGAAGCCCTCACACGTCTTGGATACGTACAGTAATTTTCCTATATTAGTCCCCCCCAATAGCTTAAATCTAAAGTGTGTGTTCCTCCTTATCTTAATAAACTCACTAACTTTGGTTCACTCTGCCTGGTCTTGAAATTCTTTTCTTCAAGAGAGTCAAAGATCCAGCTTTATCTGAGTGGAAGTCCCAAGAAGACAGAGTATGTTTCAGGCTCCTAGGGACAGTATTGGATTGCATCTCCCCACCACCCAGACTCTGTAAATAAGAATACTATATTTAAAAAAAAAACAAACAAACAATAGATGGGCCCATGGGGCAGCAGGAAGTAGAGAGGGAGAGAGCTGGAATCTGCCTTTCCCTGGGAAGTGGGCCTCCAACCCTGTGAGACACAGCTGAAGGCCTCTTCACCAGTGGGCTCTTTCTTTGAGAGGAGTTCCAAGGAGGCAGCCTCAGTGTTTAGGATGTGCAGTCCGGGAACTGAACAGCATGATGTCACTCAGACCGATGTACTGGCTGAAGATTTGGACGGCATCAGCAAGGGGAATGGTCAGTGGCCTTAGTGGTCCCATTTCTTAGTCCACAGGAGGCCGATTTCCATTGCCGCGTTATTGCTGCTTGGCACTGAAGTCTGTAAAACCTACGCTTTCATTTCTCTGTACTTAACATTAAAAAAAAATGTTATTTTATGTGTATGAGTGTCATGCCTGTCTGTATGTAAGTGCACCCATGTCGTGCAGTGCTGGAGGGGGACAGAATGGATTTCCTGGAACTGGAGTTACAGATGGTTGTTAGCTGCCACGTGGATGCTGGGAATCATACTCTGGTCCTCTGCAAAAGCAGCTAGTGCTCTTAACTGCTGAGCCATCTCTCCAGTCCCAGAGTCCCCATTTTTGAAAGAGTAAAGAATCTCAGATTTTTATAGGATGTACCATCCCCACCCACTCCAGGCCTAGCGGAATTCTTCATCCACAGGTCCATTTCTTTGTTGTGAGTCCATCCCCTTTGATAGGTGGAGAATGGAAGCTTTTTGTCTTTTTTCTTTGGACATCAACCTCAACTCTGAACTCCTGCATTCCTATTAAACACACTAATTTTACAATGCACAAAGGTTATAGAACGAGAGCAAGGATGGGTGCAAGAAGTTCCCTCTGGACTCTCTCCTCTCTGGCCAGGCCTTCAGTTTAGGAGCCCATTTATATTACTGCCAGAATAAAAGGGACACCAGGACTGACAGATACTAAGTACTCAGAATGAGGGAGAATTTAATAAACATCTGTAGATTTCTAAGACCTTGTTTGCTAATCTGGGTCAATGGTAACTGGTGACAACAGTGATCCAGCTGGTGTTCTGCATCACTCGCTAGTGTTTAAAAAGTTTATTTTAATTTTTGTATATTTGTCTAAGTGTGTATGTGCCATGTGTGTGCAGGTGCCAGAAGAGGGTCCCCCTGTAGTTACAGGTGGTTGTGAGCTGCTCAACATGGATGCTGGAAATGGAACCTCAGTCCTCTGAAAGAGCACTAAGCACTCTGAATAGCTGAGCCATCCCTCCAGCCCCTCACGCCCCCATTTTTTACCCCTTTTTAATTTTTTTGAGACAGGATCTCACTCTGTAGACCAACAGAGCCTTGAATTCACAGACATCCACCTGTCTCCACCTCCTGGATGCTAGGATTAAAAGTGTGCACCATTGTGTGTCACTGTGTGCCATTGGGCACCATCATGCCTGGCTCTCACTCCACGTTTTTCTTCCTAACAGTGTGGAGAAGAGTCTTTAGTATAATAACACAGCAAAGCCAAGTTACCAGAAGTGAGAGAAAGGTCTGTGGGTTCCCCACCCTCACCTTGATGAATCAAAGACCAGAGCCTCCAGGGCCTATGTGTCTCATCCCTCCTAACTCCTAGATTGGAATCTGGAACAAGATCCAGGCTCTGGGCCATACCTGGCAGTTATCCTGGTGGGGGGCCAGCCTTGCAGGGAGGCTAGAGGGGAGTGACTTTAGAGAGAAAGGAATGCCTGGATCCCAGCATCTCTGTCCTCTGGGGGAAAAGTTTTTACACTATCTTGTGAAAATCATGCTTGACTAATGTATTAGTTGTCTTGTTGCTAGGACAAAAGATCTGACAAAAAGGCAACATAAGGCCTTTGTGCCATTCACTGCAGTCGCTCTACAAAGGTCACCCAAGCCCCAATCTATTCAACCTTGGTCAGAGAAGCTTCTTTTTGTAGTGGGCAGTGGTTAATGTGGAGACTCATAACTGCTCAAAGTGCTGAGAATTCAGTGACTGTGAGTGCCTAGGCTTAAATGAGACATCTATCACAACCCCTCCAAGGCCCAGGGACCATCACAGAGGAGGGAGTAGAGAGCACGTAAGAGCCATAGGATAGGGAGGAGCACTGTGGAATGCTGTCTCCTGGATAGGACATGGCTATTGCACTCACGAAGAAAGAGCAACTGCAGCTACCTGCACAAGATCAATACACCTGAAATTCCACTGTGGTTGGTAAAGGAGGATTAGGAGGCTCCATAAGTAGCTGAGGAGCTATTTGTAGTTGATGGGTGCTGAGTGAGGGAGATCACTTTTCTTTGGGAGTGTGTGTGTGCAGCCCCTAATAGGTGGTCCATGCTCCAATGGATGGTCCTACACCCACGCTAATATGGGTATACTGATTGAACTCGGTGGGTTATAAAAAAAGAAGAGGAGGAGCAGTTGGGAGGGGTATGCTGGTTGTTTTTTGTCAACTTTACCCAAACTAGAGACATCTGGGAAGAGGGAACCTCAATGGAGGAATTTCTTCCATCAGACTGCCTGTGGGTCTATCTGTGGGGCACTTTTTGATTGTCATTTGATATAGGAGGTCCAGCCCACTGTGGGTGTTGCCATCCTTAGGCAAATGAGCCTGGGCTGTATGAGGAAAGTAGCTGAGCAAGCCAGGGGGAAGCAAGCCACTAAGCAGTGTTCCTCTGTGGTTTCTACTTCAGTTCCTGACTCCAGGTTTCTACTCTGGCTCACCTCAATGATGGACTGAGCGCTGAGAGATGAAATAAACCGTTTCCCCTGTAAGCTGCTTTTGGTCAGTGTTTTTATCACAGCTACAAAAAGCAAACTAAAACAAGGGGTATGTGAAGTGTTATGGGGGTACTAAGAAGGGGAAAGGAGGAGAGATAGGATCAAAACACATTGTTTGCATGTAAAAAGTAAATAAAAAACTCAGAAAGGGAAAAACAATAATAAGAGAATGTGTAAGTGTGTTTAGTTCTATCCTACATATAAAAGAATATGACGCCGGGTGTGGTGGCACCCACCTTTAATCCCAGCACTTGTGAGGTAGAGGCAGATGAATTTCTGTGAGTTCAAGGCCAGCTTTGTCTACATAGTGAGTTCCAAGCCAGCTGGGGTTATAGGGTGACTCTGTCTCAAAAAACAAACAAACAAAAAAGGATATAATATGACATTGAAAACAGTGAAGATTAATAAAAAAGCAACTCAAAGACAGAGGTTTATTTCCGATCAAGGGTACATGCAGTCCACCACGGGGAAGAAGGCGTGGTGGCAGAAACTTGAGAGAGCCAGTGACATTGCACCTAGTCAGGAGGCAGATAGTGATGGCTGCTTAGCTCGAGTTCTCCTATTTAGTCAGTCCAGGACCCCAGCCCATGGGGACAGGTCTTCATATCTCTGTTAACCTAATGTAGATAATCACAGCCATACCCAGAGGCTTTACTCCTAAGTGATTCTCGAGCCTGTCAAATGACAACCAGGGCTAACCATCACAACTGATATTTTTATTTGTTCTTCAGGTAAGGAGAAATATCTCCAATACCTATTCCCTTTGTTTTAAATAAGCGTAAGAATTAATTTATTTATGGACTACAGTGTGTCATTTTGGTAAAGGTACACAATGTGCAATGTCAGATCAGGGACACTAACTAAGCTATCACTTCAGGTATTTCTCATGTCTTTGTGCTAGAAACATTTGAAATCCTCTCTTCCAGCTATTTTTAAATGCACAACTAATTATCACCCGGTATAATTATTCAACTGTGCTGTAGAACATTAGAAGTTATCTTTCTTTTGCAGTTAGCTTTCTCTGATGCTGTGATGGAAAACACTGATCAAAAGCAGCTTGTGGAGGAGAGGGTTTAGTGGGCTTACAGGTGACAGTCCATCATCAAGGGAAACCAAGGCAGGAGCTGGAAGCAGAAGCTAGTGGAGGAACGCTGCTGTCTGGCTTGCTCTGCTATGTTTCTTACACAGCCCAGGTCCACTTGCCTAGGGATGGTACTGCTCACCATGGGCTGGGCCCTCCTACATCAATAGCAATTAAGAAAATGCCATCTGATGGGGGAAATTCCTGAACTGAGGTCTCTTTTTTTCCAAGGGTGTCAAGTTGAAAACCAAGATTAGTGATCACATCCTCCTATCCAGTTGTGCCACGTATCTGTTCTTTCATGAATGAATGGTTGAAGGAAATGTGGCACAGACACAGAATGGAATATTATTCAGTCATAAGAAACAGTTTAACCTTGTTGACATGAATGAGCATGAAGCACATTATAAAATTCAGGTACAAGGGCTGGAGAGATGGCTCAGTGGTTAAGAGCAATGGCTGCTCTTCTGGAGGACCTTGGTTCAACTCCCCTGCACCCATATGGTGGCTAACAACTGTCTGTAACTCCGGTTCCAGAGGATTCAACTCCCTTTTCTGGCTTCCGTTGGGCAGTGCACAACATGTGTGCACTTAACGTACATGCAGGCAAAACACTCATACACATAAAATAAAAATAAATTAATAAAAATATTTTTAAAATTAATTCAGGTACAAAAAGACAAACAGTGTCCTCTAGCTTATGTGGAAGCTGAGCAGTTGACCTCATAGAAGTAAAATCGAGGCTTCCGGAGGCTGGGACGGTAAGGGAGTGGGGGAGATGACACGGTGTCTTTTGAGGATTGCCAGTGGTGGGGTCAGCTTCCAAGCTTGTGGCTAAGATCGCATCTGTTGTTGAAGCAAACTAGAAAATGAATGCTCTGCGGCTTCAGGTAGAGGTGGGAATTCAGGGTCGAAGGTCAAGAGCCCTGTGACTTGAGATAAAAAAAGTATGTTCAGCTTTTTGATCAGTCCCCTTTGTTTTGACAGCAGTCTCACTACATAAGCCGAGGTGATCTTGAACTCTCAGCATTCCTCCTGCCTCAGTCTCCCAAGAGCTGGGATGGATTGTAAGCAACAATCACCATGCTTTGCTTGATCAATTTCCTTTGAAAGGGGGACTGATTGTAGTTTCATCAAGAGCTGGAACATGATGCTTCTACGACAGTTATTGAACACCTACAGTATGCCAGAGGAAAGAGACTGCGATTTCCCTCAAGGAATGAATGGTCCTGTGGAATAAGAAAAGATAACATGACAAAATAAACTTTAGCTTTTTCTATGTTCCAGGGCTAGAGATGATGACAACTACTTCCTGTGACATCTACTTCGTTAGAAACATGTGAGTCAGAGAGAATAGGAAGAGACTGTCGCAGGAATGACTGTGGCCAGACTCATGGACAACCTGGCCAGTACACTGTCACATGGGGGCCTCCTACCTAGCATGATGGTATGCTGAACAGAGTCTTGAATTTTTGTTTCAGACTGAACCCTTATGATGTAGCTGGTCCTGTTACAAAAATAAAAGAGCCAAATTTGGTTTTAGTTTGGGGTGGGAGTGGGAATCAGAGACACAGCTCCAAGCTGCTGCCCGTGACAACCTGGGTTCTGTTCAGAGACCTACACTCAGCTAAAGCCAGGGTTCTTGACGTTACTGCAGATAAGAATTTCAGACTGAGTCAGCTGCCTGATGGCCGTATAATGTCCTAAGATTACCTTGATGACCCTGTGGCACTTGGAGCTTCTTGGATTTCGTTCTACTCCTTCTAATCCTTGAAGTATTGGGGGAGCTGAGCAGAGAGTGAAGAGGGCATCTCAGAAGAGCTGGGCAGTAAAAACACATAGGTTTGCCTGGTCTGTCCCAGAGGAAGACCTCATTTTCACAGCCTGACTGCCACCTTGACACCGGTGGGTGATTTTCCTTCCTTCTTTTCTCCCTCCCTTCGTCCCTCCCTATTCATTCTTTATTTCTCTCTCTCTCTCTCTTTCTCATCTTTCTTTCGTGTTTGATGTATGAGCCTGTGTGAAGTGGGTGTGCATGCACAGACCCGAGGACATCAAGTATTCTATTCTACATCTCTCTGTCTTATTCCTTTGAGTGACAGTCTTGCTGAACCTGGAACAAGACAATACTTTCCACTGGCACACGCCCAATGACCCAAGGACTTCCTAGTGGGTCCCACATCCCAATAACTCCATCCTTGGACCAATCACTCAACCATAATTGTACCTTGGAGGGCACTCATGCCATTCCAAATCATAGCAGGCTGCTAGAATCTGGGGCTTCCATATTGCTATAGTTTGAACATACCTCCCCCATCTAAAGCGTATGTTCGGAGCTCACTTCCCAGTGCAGCAGTGTTGGGGGATGGGGTCTGATGAGGTGTGTTCAGATCACAACTGTACCTTCGTGAATCCATTAATGCTGACTGTAAAAGGGCTTGAGGCTACCAGCTCAAATTCTTCCTTTCTCTCTCTTACACGTAAGCGCTGTCCCGTCTTTTTCTTTCTCACTATCTGTCTCTTTCTCTTTCTCTATCTTCTATCCCTCAGATGCTTTCTGCACTTCTTTCTCTGCCATGAGATGGAGCAACAAGAAAGTCCTCATCAATGTAGAATCCTTGACCTGGGACTTCCCAGCCTAGAGAAGTATCAGAAATATATCACTTTAAAAAAAAAATTAATTACCCCAACTTAATTATTCGGTTCAGCACAGAGTAGATGAAGACATACCTGGCTTGGTAGGGGAAGGATGGGGAATGAAGAACAAATAGCGAAGATGTGTTTAAGATGGACAGGCAGGGATTTCAGGAGACTAAAGAGAAGAGACACAAGTTTGGGTTTGATGCTGTTTGTTTGAATAAGATGGTCTCTCTGTTTTCAGGGCCATAAACTCACCCAGGAGGAGATTTATGGTGGGTTACTCTTCACATCTTTCCTTGGAGTAGAGTTTCTCCCAAAGAGAATTTATGTGAGTCCTTATTTTTTTCAGAAGTTTCTGCTTTTATTTAGATTTTTTAAAAAAGCCACGAGAAGCTTCTTTCTGCATCTGGTGAATTTCAAATGTCCTCATTTTAAAATCATCATTGTACACACACAGCAGTCCCCTGAGTGGGTCCCCATTCTGCACAACTGGCAGCTGCTCTGTCAATATTTTTGAGAGAATGAGTGAACGAGGCAGAGGGGAAAAGAGGTTATTGTTTGATGGTCAAACACGTGGTGGCAGATAAAGTCCAAATCCCTTCTCTATCGAGGAGGTGACCCCTGCTGCTAGCCTGGACTTCCGGTGGATTCCGGTAGTATATTTTGAACCTAGTAGAGGCTGGCAGACCAGTCCATTCACCACATGGGCACCTGTGCTTACCTGATGTCTGCTGGGGCTGAGGAGTTGGTTCCTAAGAGAACTGAGGTCAGAGTAAGGGAGCAATAGATTTGGAGAGAGAAGTCTGAAAATTCAAGTCTACTACTCAGTTTATCAACCAGGTTCACTTTTTCTGGTGCTAAGAACATTTGACAAGTTCTGCTAGGGTTGCTGGCTTGAAAAGGGAGCAGTAAGCAGGAGAAAGAAGACACTCAGCTCCCCAGCAGGTCAGGGATCTTTGCATTGAGAAAGATTCCCACACTCTCCCAGTAAGGCCCTTCCAGCTGAAGATGGAGGAGGAGGAACTGGAGAGGCCAGGTGCTGGCTAGGTAGGTGGGTGGGTAGGGGTTAGCTGGTGAGAACTCTTTTGGGCCTGTAGTCACTGCCCAGCCCAATTCTGCCCAATCTGGGGCTTGTTCTGTAGTTTACCCCTCATGGCATACAAGTCCTTGATATTGATTTCTTTAAAAAAAGAAAGAAAGAGATCATTAGGCATGGTGGCACATGCCTTTAACCCCAGCACTTGGGAAACAGAGATAGAGGCAGGCAGATCTCTGTGAGATCGAGGCCAGCCTGGTCTACAAAGGAAGTTCCAGGCCAACTGGACCTACAGGGAGACCCTGTCTCAAACAAAACAAACAAACAAACAAACAAACAAACAAACAAACAAAAAATCAAAACACCAAACCAAACAAACAGAACAAAAAATTAAAATTAAAAAAAGATTATTTTTGTGTATGTGTGTGCAGGTGCCTGTGGGGGTCAGAAGTAGATCCTATGGAGGGTTGTGAGCTGCCAGATGTAGGTGCTGGGAACTGAACTTGGGGCCTCTGGAAGAGTAGCAAGCACTCTAATTGCTGAACCGTCTCTCCAACTCCTCTGGTATTGATTTCTAAGAGAGGACATGGTGTTCTTCTGGAAATGGCCTTTGTTTTGGACTCCGGCAAGATGGGTTGTCCAGATGTCCCATTGGCCCGGCTAGAAAGGTCTTGAGCAGAACTTTACTAAAAATAGATCTTTCTAAGCTATTTCTTCCACTTTGCAGAATAAATATGTGAGTCAGGCCAGGCACACTCCTTTTCACTGCAGACATAGACTCCTAGAACACTACTGGATCAGTGGATAGCCACCGGTCTGAGGAGAGGAACCTATTTATTTATTTATTTTTGAGACAGTGTCTTATGCAGCCTTGCTTGGCCTGGAACTCAGTATAGACCAGGTTGGACTTGATCTCACTGGTGATCCTCCTGGTTCTGCCTCCAGAGTGTTATATGTATGGGTGTGCACCATCACATCCATGTGAGAAAACAATTTTTAAAAAAGATTTATTTTACTTTTATGGGCTAGAGAGATGGCTCAGTGGCTTAAGAGTATGTACTGCTATTCCAGAGGACCTAAGTTCATTCTTAGCAACCATGTTGCCTGTACCTTTAACTCCAGCTCCTGGGTGATCTGACACCTCTTCTGCAGGGACCTGCACTCACATGCAATACCCACATGCAGACACTCACATATACACATAATTTAAAATAAAGTTTTAGAAATGTTGGAGGCCACAGGTCAGAGAATAGCCAGCTTAGCCTGCATGCCCTTCTCTCTTAGTGCTAGACTCTTGGCCAAGGGCTAGCCAGGATCTTGTCAATTGCAAAGCTCAAGTAAACAACTTGACCTTTAAGCTAGCCCAACCACAACTTCCTTTTTCTTGTTTACAGCTGTGTATCATCAATAGAGAAACCTCCTGTAAAGCCCCGCCCTCAGGGTATATAAGGCTTGTTGCCTCTTAATAAAGTCAGTGTGTCAGTCATTCTCCTTTCCTCCTACCTAGTGTGTGTCTCTCTCTCTCTGTGTCTGTCTCTCTCTCTGTGTCTGTGTGTGTGTACTTTTCTCTTCAACCTCGACGTCCCTTGCAGAGACTCAGACCCAGGGCCGTGCAGGCGCGGCAAGAAAAGTATAAAAAAGCTGTATGTGGTGGTGCGTGCCTTAATCCCAGCAGAAGCAGGAAGATCTCTATGAGTTCAAGGCTACCCTGGTCTACATAGTAAGTTCCCGGCCAGCCAGTGCTATGTAATGAGACCCTGTCTCAGAAAAAGGAGTGTGGGGGCTGGAGAAATAACTCATCAGTTAAGAGCACTGGCTGTTCTTGCAGAGGACCAGGGTTTGGTGTCTAGTACCCACGTGGCAGCTAACAGCCATCCATAACTCCAGTTCAAGGGATCTAACCCCTCTTCTGGCCTCTGTGGGCACTACACACATAGGCGCATTTACATACATGTGACAAGACACTTAAAACACATACAAATAAATTTGAAAATTTTTAAAAAACAAAAAAATGTTTTAAAAGGACTTACTTTACTTTTAATTATGTGTATGTGTGTGCGTGTATGTCTGTGTGTGTGAGTGCATGTGCCAACGAAGTCCAGAAGAGAGTGTTGGATCCCTTGGAGCTGTAGTTACAGGCAGTTGTGAGCTGCCCTCCATGGGTGCTGGGAATCAAACTCAGGTTCTCTGTAAGAGTAGTTTACATTCTTAAACATTGAGCCATTTCTCCAGCCTAAGAAGCAACTTTTGGAGGAAAAAAATAAATATGTCTGACCAGAATCTCAGCAGAGTCTTCAGGTAGATAGTACGAGATGTCGGGTCTGGAATTCAGGTCACAGACTCTACATATTTCTATAGCACTCCCAGTTGCTTGTATCAGAGCAGCAGAGTCCGCGGTGAGAAGACACATCGGTGAGAAGACACATCGGGCACCAGACAGCTGGCTGGTTCCAGTGTCCCTCTGCCAGGCATTCAGGGAAAGGGAAATTAGTCAAGACTGGAGGGAGCATCCAGAGCATTTCTGTGTGGAACAGTGGTCTACAGAATCCTCCAGGACAGCGTGGAAAACCACATAAAGCAAACTCGAAGCTGAGCGGCCCATTTCAGCGAGAAAACGTTTTTCCGTTTTTAAACTGAAGGCATGTTTATTCCCCGGCACTGGCCTCCAGCCCTTGGCCTCTGGCTTGGAAACAAAAGGGGGTTGTTTGGTTCCTGGGCTGGTGTTTGCTCACAGACTATGTGCCCAGAGCGTTTGGTTTAGAAGGGTGATGTGCACTTGGAGGGATGAGTACAAGGCTGTTCTGCCCAAGATCAGCCCAGGTCTGAGGACGCTGCAGAGGGAGGGGCCAGGCTAGAGCGCCTCTTCCCTTCCCTCCACCGAGAAGAGTATGTAGACATCTGAGGTCACTTGTCATCATGCACATACTGTTTTTCTAACATACAGCCTTGGTCCAGCCCCCATCACAGGGAACTTACCTCCACACCTGCAGTCCACCCCTCACAGTATCCAGAGCTCTGATTCCAGGAGAGCATCTCAGGTATAATGCAGCAATTCCTTCCTTCCTTCCTTCCTTCCTTCCTTCCTTCCTTCCTTCCTTCCTTCCTTCCTTCCTTCCTTCCTTCCTTCCTTCTTTCCTTCCTTTCCTCCTCCCTCCCTCCCTTCTTTCTCTCCCCTCCCCCCTCCTTTCTTCCCTCTCTTCTTTCTGTCTTTTTGAGACAGGGTCTCTACATAGCCCAGGCGGATTCTGACCTTGTGAGCCCCCTGCCTCAGCCTCCTGAGTGCTGGAATTGGAGGTGCACATGATTATGCCCAGCTACATCTTCTTTTCTGACATGTCCACACTCTGGTTCTGGACTCATTCTAGGTGACAATCATTTCCTCCATTCAACACATATTTGGAGAGGTGGTTTCTTTGCACTTGGGCATCATACTCAGTCATGGAGACAAGGAGATCACTGTTGCGGGTGAGATCAACAGGCAACAGGCAATTTATTTTAGTAGTAGATCTCATTCACCTTGTCGCTAGGCAGAAGCTGGGTGGCCTCCTTGGTTCCTCTCCTGCCTGACCCCACACACCCCACCCACCAGCGTGGCGCCAGGCTGGTGCTAATTTTGAAACACATATGACATACACTCTCTTTTTGCCAACCCCACTCCTTTCCCTCCTGGGCCCAAGTAACAGATCCCTGTCTCCTGGACCAATGCACAGACCTCCCTGCTTGATTCTGGGCTTCTCTCCTGCCTCCCCAGAGCCCACATAGTAGCCAGAGGCATCTTTTAAAATATTCCGGTAGAATTTTTAAGGTCTTTCTTTTTTTAGTATATATCAATTGTACAAAATAATGGGCATTTTCATGTGTCTATAGGTAGCTTCGCTTGATCAGATCCACACGCCATTGCCCTCACCTGTCTCCCTTTCTCCCTTCCCTAGCAGTCTTCCTTTTCCTTTTGTAAGCTTTTTATATTTTTGGCTAGCTTTCACATATGAGACAAAGCATATGATAGTGGCCTGAGTCTGACTTATTAACATGACGGTAAGTTCCACCCATTTTCCTGCAAACAACATGATCACATTCTTTACGGCTGAGTACTACTCCACTATGTAGCTGAGGATGACTTTGGATTCCTGATTCTCTGCCTCCCAAGTGCTAGGATTTATGGATGAGTAACACTATGCCTTACTCCTATTTTTAGTTTTTTGTTTTTTTTTTAAGAAATCATTATACTGATTTTCTAGTTGCTGGTCTAATTTACATTCTCACTGTACTGGTTTGTTTTATTGTTGACTTGACAAGAACTAGAGGGAGTCTCAACTGGGGGATTTCTCAGATCAGACTGGCCTATGGCCGTATCTGTGGGGAATTGTTTTGATTATTGATTGGTTGATTGATATGGGGGGACAGCTCATTATGGATATTGAGCTGGAACTACCTGGGAAGGTAGTTCTATGTTTCATGGATAAGTGACCAAGCGAACAAGGGGGAGAAGGGTGCTGACTGTAAGCAGTCTTCTTTCCTCAATGGTTTCTGCCTCACTTCCTGCTTGAGCTCCTGCCCTAACTTTGGTCAATGATAGATGGTGACCTGGAAGTATAAGCTAAATAAACCTTTTTGGCCATGGTGTTTATACCAGCAACAAAAAGCAGTTAAAACATCATCAACAGCATATAAAGGTTCCTTTTAACCTAAGCCAGTGACAGGAGAAGGCAAGAGAATTAGAGTTCAAGACTGGCCTGTGTTATATAGTAAGATCCTCACAAAAAAAGAAAATAAAAAGCCCTAAAAATAGTAACCTGTATTCTTGCCAGAATTTACTATTTATTTATTTAAAATTTATTATTATTATTTTTATTTTATATGTATGAGTGTATTGACTGAGTGTATGTATGTAAGTGCACCAGGTCAGAAGAAGGTGTCACATCCCCTGGAGGTGGAGTTACAGATGGTTGTTAGCTGCCATGTGGATGTTGGGAACCGAACCCAGGTAATCTGCAAGAGCAACCAGTGCTCTTAACCACTAAGCCATCTCTCCAGCCCTCTATTTTTTTTTTTTTTTTTTGAGATAGGATCTCACTATGTAGTCCAGGCTGGCCTTGAATTTGTGGTAATCTTCCTCAGTCTCTCAAATGTTGGGATTATGGCCATGTGGTACAACACCTGGCTTGGATTTTTTTCTGATATCAACTTTTCATAATGAGCAGCATGATGTCAAAACATCCTATAAGGGTTGGAGTGCAGCTCAGTGGTAGAGCACTTACCCAGCATGCATGAGGCTCTGGGTTTGATCCCCAGGAGTGGTCAAA
Organism: Eospalax fontanierii; assembly: GCA_035773235.1. Lineage (NCBI taxonomy): Eukaryota > Metazoa > Chordata > Mammalia > Rodentia > Spalacidae > Eospalax > Eospalax fontanierii. The sequence goes on along the minus strand of CM069524.1, from coordinate 147,032,217 downwards.
CATAAAACAAGCGACAAAGAAAACATTACACAGGGCACTGTGGACACTTTGATGCATGTTCACAGGGAGCACATCAAGAAGCTAGAGCCCCCAGATCAAGAGAGAGACAATTTCCCACCAGGCTTCTTACTCGAGCTTCTCTTGTCCCTCTAGAAGTCCTGAACCCTCGGCCAAGAGCGCCCACTGTGTTGACTTCTAGGCTATTAATTTGTCTTTCTAATTGATCTTCATATACACGGAATCAAAGAACATGTTCTTCTTCATATTTGGGATTTGCTTAACCTTCTGCTTACTGAATAAATGATAAAGAGTATAGATTTAAATCTGTGCAAAAACCTCACATAAAGTGTATCCTATTGGAGGAGCAAAGCCTTTGGCACATTACTCAGTAATTATCTTCTACAGCTGAGCATGTGCATGCCTTATGATTAGCAATTCCAGGTAAACACCCAGCAGACAGGTAGGCATAGCTCACCAAAAGACATGCAGAAGAATGTTAATGTGAAGTCCAAACTAGAAACCATCAGGAAGGCATTGTTAACACCCCATTTTACAAATCAGGAAACTGAGGCTGAGAGAGAAGTTGGAGAGTTTGCTCAAGATTACTCATTTTGGTATCACTCAAAATCAAGCCCAGATTGACAAGGCAGTGCCAGGCTAGCCCATCTGACTCTGTGACCTCCTGGATTCCCTTCCCCTCTCCTCAAATTTCTGGTTAGTCCAGCAAGGTGGGTCTGCTTTCTCTTGATTAACCAGCCAGGCTCGTGACTTTCCCAGGTTGTATTTACCTTCTTTTTCTTTTAAGACAGTCTCACATAGGCCAGGCTGACCCTGAACTCCAGATGCTCCTGCTTTCATCTCCCAAGTGCTGGGATTACAGGTAAGTGCTACCTGATCTGGTTTTATGTGGTGTTGGAAACTGAACCCAGGGCTTTGTGAGTGCTAGGTAAGCACTCTTTCAATTAAACTACATCCCTGGCCCTCAAGTCTTTTAAAAAATAAATTTGGGGCCTGGAGAGATGGCTCAGTGGTTAAGAGCACTGGCTGCTCTTGCAGAGGACCCAGGTTTGCTTCCTGGCACCCACATGGCAGCTAATAACCCTTAGTAACTTAGATGGCTCTGACGCCATCTTCTGGCCTCTACAGGTGTTGCATGTGCGTGGTGTACCTATACACATTCAGGTAAAACACTCATACACATAAAATACAAATAAATACATTTAAAAAAAAGTAAATCTAAACATTTAGAATAGGTTTGTGTTTATGGAAATTTGCATCTGGGCATGGTGGCATATGTGTGTGATCCCAGTACTTGGGAGGCTGAGGCAGAAGGATTGCTGTAAGTTCAATGCAAGCCTGGGCTACAATGTGAAATCCTGCCTCAAAAAACAATGAACAAGGAGCTGGAGAGATGGCTCAGTTGGGTTAAGAGCACTGGCTGCTCTTACAGAGGACCTGGGTTTGGTTCCCAGCACACACATGGCAGCTAACACCCCTCCCTAACTCCACTTCCAGGAGATCTGATGCTCTCTTCTGACTTCCGTGGGCACTGCACGACATGGGGGCATTCACGTACTTACAGGCAAGGCCCTTGTGCAAATAAAATAAAAATAAGAAATAAAATATGTTTTAAGAATTTATTTAAAATAAACAAATGAATAAGTGAATAACAGACAAAAACAAATAACCAGAAAAGTTGCCGCGAGTTTGGAGTCTCTGTGTCATTACTGTGAGCACGTGTCACACTGAGAAACCGGTCGTGGCAGTGTTGTTGGCCACCCTCCGTGCTGTATTTGGATGCCACTGACTTTTTTCATTGTTATTTGTTTTGATTTTTAAAAGAGATTATTTTTATTTTTAATTATGTGTATATATGTGTCTCTGTGTGTGGGACTGCACATGACACGTGTCGCATCCCCTGGCGCTGGAGTTATAGGCAATTTTGTGAGCCACGTTACGTGGGTTCCAGGAACTAAACTCAGGTCTTCTGCAGGAGTGGTACATGCTCATAACCACTGAGCCATCTACCCAGCCTTCTTTGCTTCTCTTGAGATAGGGGCCCACTGTGTAGCCCTGGCTGGCCTCTGCCTTTCAATGCTCCTTCTGCCTTTGCTCCCTGAATGCTCGGATAAAAGGTATGTACCAAGATACACAACAGGATGCCACTGGCTTCTGCACTGATGTCCTTCTATTCCAGTATCCCCTCCAGGCCACCACATTACATTTAATACTCATGTCTCCTCTGGCCTGTGACATTTTCTACATTGTTTCTTGTGACTTTGATATTTTCAAGGAGTCCTGGTCCAATATTGTGGATATAACTCACAAATCAGATGTGTCTGTTGTTTTCCGGTTCCTAAGGTTTAGACTGGATCTATGAGTTGTTGGGAGAAAGAACTGAGATAAAGTTCTTATCACACACTATGATGGGGTCAGTGTTCATATCCTGGTTCATCATTGATGTTGTTAACTATGATGGTTTGACTGAAATTTGACCCCCCCTAGGCTCCAAGTATTTGAACACTTGGTCTTATAAACAACTTATAAGATTTATTTTGATTCACTATTTCAGAGGTTTGTAGTCCATGGTTTTTTGTACACCTTGCTTTTGGGATTGCAGTGAGGCAGAAGATGGTGGAATGCATGGTTGGTCAAAGCTGCTTACCCCATGGCAGCTAGGAAACAGAGAGCAAGGGGAAGGGGCTGGGGCCCAGCATCTCCTTCAAAGTCATGTCTCCATCGACCTAACTTCCTCCACTAGAAACCACCTCCAGAAGCATCTAACCCTCCAATGGGGCTCACAGGTTGACCATCAAGTCCTTAACAGATGGGACTTGAGAGACATTCTAGATCTGAACTATAAAGAAGAATTTCTCTCCTGTAACATTTATTTATTTAATAGTTTTATTTATTAATTCAATTATTTATTAACCCATATAGTTTAATGAATATTTATTCTACATTTTGGGTTACAACCCAATGCTAGATTATTTACTATGTTGTTTATATCTCTTTGGTTTTGGCACCTGGGAGTTCTTTCAGACTGACTCTGGGATACCTTTGACATACCCTAGCCAAAGCTGGCCCTGAACTCTGGATGCTTCTGCCTCCACCTCCCAAGAACTGGAATTACAGATATGCACCACCATACCAGGATCATCTTTAGTTTTTCAATATATCTTCTTACTTTGGGGCATTATAAGAAGTTATAAGGTCTTTAGCCTGGCTCATTTTGCATTCAGATGCCTCTAGAACTGGCCATTTTTCCAAAGATCTCTGATTTCTTTTATTGAAAAATCATATTAGAGTCCAAGTTTTGAACACTTGGGTGCTCACTGTTACTGACTCTAGGCCATCTCACAAACAGAGCCAGCAAACAATTTATATGCTGTGTCTATACATATACTTGTGAATAGTTATGTATCTATCTGTCCTGTATCTACACTGTTGAACCTAGTAAACCCTCCAGCTAATCTAGTACCCCCTAGCTTACTTCAGCCTCCCTCCCTTGCTTATTTAAAGCTTCCTTCCCCGACAGGGAGGAATCAAACTCTTGTGGCTCATCATTCATTTTCTTCTTTGTTTATCTTGTTGTTATGGTTTGAATCTGGAAGGTCCCCCACAGGCTCCTGTTTTGGGTGCTTGGCCTCTAGCTTGTGGCTCTGAAGACCTTGGAGCCTTTAGAAGGTGAGGCCTGGCTGGATGAAGTAGTTGGTTATACTTACGTCTGGTTCTGGCCACCATATCTACTTCCCGGTCTACCACCATGTGAACAACACCTACCACATGCTCCTGCCACCACAGATGGAGCTGCTTTGTTATGCTTTCCTCACTCCAGTGAATTGAAACCATGAGCCAGATAAACTTTTCCTCCTTTACGTTGTTTCTGTCAGGTATTTTGTCACAGAATGAGAAAAGTGACTAATCCATCTCTGTATACATTAACAGCAGTTTCAGAATTGTTAACTCAAATCCCCATGAAAAACAACTCAACTGAATAGAGACCAGTGATTATGCACAGTTCCTTTGGTCTTTAGCCTTACAGTTTCCTGTCAAGATGCAGCTGCTCCAAACTTCCTTCTCCCACCTGCTTGCGGTGAGGTTATGTCATGTAGTGCTGCAATATGGAAGATTCTTTGGTCACAGTCTGGCACCCCCAACATTCAGGTTGATTTTCAAAAACTCGTGAATATTAAATTTATTCGTTGTGCTATAAGATTCCGTGGGTTTTGGCAGTTGCATGGCGTCATGTGTCTACTAACCCAGCGTCATATAGAATGATGATATCACCTCAAAACCTCCCTGCGAGTTCCCCAGTCACTCTTTCTATCCAGGTCCTGGCAACCACTGAGCTGCTTTGTTTTGTTTTCTCCCAGATAGGATGGAATCTGGTTTTCCAGTTTTATATAGAGTTAACCATGGATTTACTATATGATCCTGGAGTAACTATACTCCTTGGCATTTACTCAAGTGAACTAAAGCCCATTTTAACATAAAAACTATAAGCAAATATCTACTACACCATAGTCTCCAATACCTGGAAACAACTGAGATACTTTTTAATGGGTGAGTAGATAAACTGGTATAACCATACAAGGAACACAAGTGAGTAAGATTCCATGATAAAAGGAACCAAGTCATCAATTCATACAATGCAGATGAATCTTAAAGATGACAAAAAATAGAGGCTACTTGTTCTGTGATTTCATTCCCATATCCTTCCATCCTTCCTTCTTTCCTTCCTTCCTCTCTCTCTCTTTCTTTCTTTTTCTTTCTCTCTCTCTCTTTCTCTTTCTCTCTCTCTCTCTTTCTCAGGGTCTTGCTGTGTAGCTCAGGCTGAACTCCAGCTTAGGATCTTGTTGCCTGGGCTTTCCAAGTGCTGAGATTACAGGAGTCTACCAAGAACTGAAAAAAAATATGTTATAAACTTTTCTTTTTCAGTACTGGGACTCAAACCTGGGGCCTTGCACATGCTGGACAAGCTTGTACCCCTGAAGCAGGCTCAGCTTTCTTATAATGCAGAAGATGTCATCTGCCTTGAGGATGATGGGTATTTTCTAGGATGATGACCAGTTCCAAGGAGGTTGTAGAATAAAATAAAAGATAATTATTTTTAAAATAATTAAAAAAAATAAAAGATAAAGATTTAAATATGTACGTGTGAATTTTAATTTATATGTGTAAAACACATATAAAAGTTATCTTTAAACCATTTTTACAATCTATAGTTCAAAAGTGTTGACTATGTTTACTTTATTGTTAATTAGGTCTCCTGAGACTTTTTATCTTGCTAGACTGAAAATTTGCCGATGAAATACCACCCCTTTCATTTTTCCCAAGCCCCCGGACACCATAATTCTTCCATTTCTATGAATTTGACTGTTTTTAGATGCCTTGTATAAGTGAAATCAATCAAGAAACCATAAAGCGTTTGTTCTTTGGGGACTCAATTCTCTCTCTCTTTCATTCCTTCCTTTTAAAAGAACATTTATTTTTATTATATTGCACATTTGTGTGTGTGTTTACACATGTGTGCATGAGTGCCGACAGAGACCAGAGGCGTCTAATCCCCTGGAGCTGGTAGTTGTGAGTCACCTGCCCTGGGTGCTGGGAATGGAACTCAGGTTCTCTTCAAGGGTGGTACCCACTCTTAACTGCTGGGACATCTTTCTAGCTCTTTTTATCTTTTTAAAGACAGGGTCTCATGGAGCCCAGGTTGGGTTTGAACTCACTATGTAGCCAAGGATTATTAATTTGTGTGTGCATATGTGTTCATACGTGTGCAGGTGCACGTGTGTCAGTGCATGTGCAAGCATGTGTTTGGACACCAGAGTACTACCTTGGCAGTTGCTCCTCAGTCCTGAGTACACTATTCACTTTCCTTTCTTGAGACAAAACTACTTGGCCTGGAACTCACCAAATGGGCTAACCTGGCTGGCCAGAGAGCTCCAGGGATTTGCCTGTCTCCACCTACCTACTGCTGGGATCACAAACCTATGCCTGGCATTTTTTTTTTTTTTTTTTTTAACTATGGTTCTGGGGATCAAACTCAGGTAAAACACTTTACCAAGTGAACCATCTCCTTTGCTCCTTGATCCAGAACTTCAGATCCTTTGGCCTCCACCTCCCAAATGCTGGGATTACAGGCATGGGCCACCACACTTGGTTTATTAATTCTCTTTTGTCTTTTTTTTTTTTAACCAGAGGGGAGTTTTTGCTCTGTGTTTGTATGTGTATGTGTGATGTGTGTAGGCACGCAAGTACAGAGGTCAGAAGACAACTTGATGGGGTCAGTTCTATCCTTCTGTCTTTGGATGGAGTCCAGGGATTGAACTCAGGTTGTGAGGCTTGCACTGTAAGCACCTTTATCTTTGAGCTGTCTCATTGGCCCACACAGGGAGACCATTATAAATGTGCTACTTGGGGAACAGGACGCCTTTGAACAGCACTCTACTTTTACTTTTTCATACTCTCTCACATACAGATGTCCACATTGTGCCTCCTTTATTTTATTTTATAAAATATATTTTTACTGAATTTTTGCGTATTTCATATACAACATCTTGTCTTCTTTATGCCACCTTCTCTGTCAGCACCTTCCCACAGACCCCCTACTAGATTTCATGCATTCTGTCATGTATGTTAAGGCCTATTAAGTCAAGTCAGTGTCCCCTCACCATCCCTCAGTGCAAATTCATCCACTGGGGTCTAGTCAGCCTATCTAGAGTCACTCCTTTAAAGAAGATCAGCTCTTCCTCACCCAGTAGTAATGAGCTGCACAATAGTTCCTCAGCCAATACTGAAGGAGGCCTGCTGCCCAATTCCACAGTTCTATGCTAGATTTTTTGTCTGTTTGAGTTTGCATGGGTCTTGTGCATGCTGTCACCATTGCTGTAAGTTCATGTGAGCAAGATCCCAGGAGCCTATAAGACTCTATTTCCATATGTCCATGTACTTACCCTCTCTTCTGCAACGGTCCCTGAGCTCTGGGTTCATTGCCCTCTGTTGGATGAGGGAGCTTCACTGATGAGAGCTGAGAGATGTATTAGCATTCTCTCTCTCCCTGTTCTCCTAGGTTCCATGAGTCTTAGGTGTAGAGGTTCCATTGTAGATGTGTCACTTAGGGTTGGGCATTTCAGACAGTTAATCTCTGTGTGTGACCGGTTGTGGAACTCTGTAATAGTCTCCATCTGTTTCCGAAGAAGTTTCTTTGATGAGAGGTGACTGGCCTACTTGTCTGTAAACATAAGGATCCATGTTTAGCACATAGTAAGCAATTACATTTGTCTAGGGATGTGACAGTCTCGGCATTTCTCTAAGATCTGTGGTCTCTCCAGCCATGTGTACTTGGCCATGTGTACAGTGCTGCCCGAGTCCTCTCTCATTGAGTGGGCTTTAGGGTCAATGAAAGTCCTACTACTGCCTCACTATAGTTTGTTATGCTGGTCACTGCTGTGGTTATTAAGCCTTAAAGCTGGGGTTGGACTTTGATTGATGTTCTCCATTAGCAGCTTGCATAGTGTTCTCCAAAACTGGGAGGGCCAGCCTTCAAGGTCAGTTCCAGTTTCGTTGTTCCAAGGTCTGTGTCTGAAGTATGACTTGTCTTCAGCAATAGGGTCTTACTTTCAAGTTCTGGAAGGCAATCAAGGGCTGTGGCAATAGCTTGTGTAATTTGGGGAGTCTTTTGGACTACTATGGCCAACAGCCCGAAGGGAGGCTTCTTCTGGTCTGGCACTGGTATACAGCCTTTAGCTATACCCATGGGCTCAGGTAGAGATGTTGCATGTGTAATTTTTCAGTACATTTTTGAACTAATAGAGTATCACCTGGTTTTTAACACCAGCTAGGCATTATTTATTTCTCCTCCCTCTCTCTCCTTGTCTAACCCTCCTTCCTCCCTCCCCAGGCAGGTAAAGGAAAAGAAGGAACCTGAGCGAGAACAGTAGGAGACAGGTGTTATTAAGGGGGAAATGGAGGGGGAGAGGGAGGGTCATACAAAGAACTATGAGGGTGAAGAGGAGGAAGGAGGTCAGCAGAGGGGTACCCTAGGAGACAAGTATCATCAAAGGAGAAGTGGGGGAAGACGGGATTACCATGTCCCCCCTTTTACAGGTTTACCATGATTTGTCACAGCAAAACAATGATTTTCTTAGTTCCACTCCATAAATCAAGTTAGATGGGCATGTCTCTAACAACTAGCATAAACTCTGACTGAGTTGTAGGTCTCTATTATTTCTACAAGAGGAAAACTTTTCTTCCCAATTGGAACAGATCCTATTTTTGCCTAAGGAAAAGGAAACAGTGAACACGTATTCTTCTTCACCCCCTTAAGGGACGCATGCTTGGTATGTCTCATACCGGCCAGTCAAGGAGCCTGAGCTATATGGAGTCCTTCCTTCCAATTCACCACACCCTGTTCTCTATAGGTAAAGGGGGCTGTATGGTAGACCCCAAAAGCAAAAGTGCCAGGAACCTATGAGTGGTTTTTCTAGTACTCCATAAACCAAGTTATGTGAACAGCCTCTAACAACAGACAGAACTCTGTCAGAGTTAGAGGCTTCTCTTATTCCTAGCAGAGAAACTTGTTTCTTCCAAATTGGAACAGAACCCTGCTTTTGTCTAAGGAAAATCAGTTAGGAAGCCAGTGAATGTGTATTTCTTTTTACCTCCCTAAGGGAAGCACATTTGGTGAGTTTCATACTGGCCGGTTAAAGGAAGCCTGAGATATATGTGGACTTTCATTCCAGTTTAGTTCTCTACCTCTAGGCATTTGGGGCTATCATCACATCTTTTTTAAAAGCGATTTTAAATAGTGGTATTGTGTATCTTTTATTATTATTATTATTATTATTAAAGATAGGGTCTCACTCTGTAGCCAGGCTGGTCTTGAACTCCCAGTGATTTTTCTGCCTCACCCTACCCTCCAAGTGCTGGGATTACAATAGTGTACCACTATGCCTAGTTTATTTGAATAATTTCCTTTTAGTGAATTTCTCCAAAGAAAATATCAAGTCAAATTTGGAAGATCTTCTTACAGTCAGACTGATTGATGGAATCAAGTTACAATTCCACCAATGAGGTGTAAGTGTGTCAGTGAGCTCCCTAGCCCCATGGACAATTTTATCAATGTAATTCATTCATGTTAAGTCTCTGGAAAAGATAAGACATTTCCTGATTGTGAAAGGCCATGACCAATGAAAAATAAATAGCAAATTTGGCTTCTCTGTCATTTATAAAAACAAAAATCTGAAAGTTTTTATAGACTGCCTGCTTTCTATGACTATAGTGTGATACTGTCAGTGGAAAATATCTAATCAAATCCTACAGTGCTGTGATGCTCTGATGTTGGGATAAAAAGTGCTTAGACTAGGGGAAATACCATTCATTAACTGCCCAAAGGCCAGATTATACAAGAATACCCTCCCTACAGCCCTCCCTTTGCTCACTATTGACTCTGGGTCCCAAGGCCAAGGTCTTTCTTCCTGAGTCTGTCCAGTGGCTCTCATACTGTTGCACAGTCACTTTAAAAAGATACTTGTGTTCTGCTGGGTCTGGCTCAGGTCTTTAATCCTAGTACACGGGAGGCAGAGGCAGGCAGATCTCTATGAGATCGAGGCCAGTGTGGTCTCCAGGCCAGTAGGATCTGCAAGGAGACTTTGTCCTCAAAAAACAAACAAACAAGAAAAGATAATTGTATTCAGGCTCTGCCCCCAGGAATTCTGATTTAATTGCTCTGGAGGAGGAGCCTGGTCATAGATATTTCAAACATTTATGCTAAAGTTTCCACTTACATTGGTCACCATAATTCTCATCAAATATTTGCTGAATTCAGTGACTGAGACATAATGAGGTAACTGTGCATGGTTGTGGCAAGACAGTGGCAGAAAGCTGGTGGGTACCATTACGAGCTTCTGCTCTGCAGGAATAAGTAGCATTCACTGGCCAGGGTATATGCTGAAAGTTCTCTCTAGCTGCCATGTGAGGTGGAGCTTTGAAGACTTTCCTTCTTTTCTTTCTTCCTTGCCTCTTCTCCTCCATTTCCTCCTCCGTTCCTCCCTCCCTCCTTCTCTCCTTTCTTCCCTCCTTCCCTTCCTTCTTGTCTTTCTTTTTAGAGCTGGGCTTGAACCTAGAGCCACAGCATGCTTAGTGAGATAAGATCTCACTAAGTTGCCCAGGTTGGCCTTGAACACATTCTATAGACTAGGCAGGCCTTCAATGTTGATCTCTTGCCTCTGCCTCCTGAATGCTGAAATTGTAGCCATGTGGCCCCATGCCCAGCTGAAGAAGTGTGTATGTTTGTGCATAGTGAATGTGTATAGTATATATGCATGTGTTTATTTTTGTTTTATTTAGGCACAGCCTCATGTAGATCAGGCTGGTCTCAAACTTGCTATATTGCTGAGGATGACCTTGAACTCCTGATCTTCCTGCTTCTACTTCCCAAATGCTGGGATTTACGAGCATGTATCATCATCTCCAGTTTAGAAACAGTATATATTTTTAAAAACATTTTTGTTTTTTCAGTTCTTCAGATTAAACCAGGGCCCTGTAGCCTAGGCTAATACTCTACCACTGATCTACAACCAACCCTAAAAAGATCTCTTCAACTGAGGCTGGAGCTGGACACTAACATGTATGTACCTTCGATGTATCTGTATATGTCTGTATATATTTTTTGGCCCCAAGGTCTGATGCATGCTAAGCACACACTGTAATGCATTTTGGAAAAGCTAAGCATAAAGCTTGTCCTTAATATGTGGATAAACCATTTTGTTTTGTTTTAAAGTTAGACTAAATAAGCTCAGTAATGATGTGCCAGTGATTTCATCACCTCAACTAATTTTGTGTGATTTACTTTGAATTAGGTAAATAATGGTTTGTGCTGCTTCAAAACTTAAAACTTCTTGTTGGGTTTTTTTTTCCCTACTGCTGGGGAAACAGGATCCTTGTGAATGCTAGGTGAGTATTCTACCACTGAGCTACACCCTCGCTGTCTGGTGGATGTTTTTATAATCTCACCGTGAGCACTGATAAATCATTGTGTGGAGGGGCCCACTGACTAGTTTAAGTAACTGGGTCTTGCTTGATTGTGCTGGTGCCCTGTCCCAGCCTTTTCAGGAAGGGTGACCTAAGATCTATTTGAGATCTAGGTTCACCTAAAGGCCAAACTTAGGGGCAGGCTTGGTGTTGCAGGCCTATAACCTGGCACTCTAGAGGCTGGGACAGGTGGATTGCAAGTTAGAGGCCAGCCTGGACTACATAGAGATTTCAAGGCCAGCCTGTGCTATATAGGAGAGCCTTGCTCAAACAAAAGAAACCAAAACAAAATAAAAGCCAGACTTTGTAGGGATGTACTTTCTAGGCTGAAACTGGAATCACCTCGATTTTTGGTCTTGCTGATGGATTTGTTTGGTCTTGTGGCCAGTTCTTTACTGGTACTTTTTGGGTCACTGTGATAGAAGGGTCACTCCTTCATATGTCACAGGACAAACATGTCTTGCATATATCCTTTCTTGTACTTTAAAGGGGACTCATCTACATCCAATTTGATTGAAAACTTCCAAAGGGAGAAAAATCTAGTCTAGTGATTTGATATAGACATAAAGATGTTAAGCTATTAAACTTTTTTGTGTGTGGTTCTAAGAATTGGACTCAAGGCCTCATTCATGCCAGATAAGCACTCTGCCACCACGCCACACACCCAGCCCAATAGTAAGCTTTTTAAAAGATGATGGCAATGACATTAAGATTATAGTCTTGAGGTTCATGTGAAATTAGCATCACCTTACTTTGTTTCCTTGTCTGGGTCAGAGCCTAAAGCTTGTTTGGAGAGGAGAGGGGAGAATCAATGCTTTCTATATGAATCATTTTGCATGCAAACTTGCTTCATTCCTTTCTGGATAAAGACTTTTACCCAGTACAGGAACTACCTGGTTCCTTCTCACACCCCATACATTCACTTCTATCTTCAACACTGTCTCAAATAGCTGCTGAGTTTTGTTTAGAATATTATCTTGTTTTCATGAGGAGGTGACTATTAAAAGCAATGATTAAAACTAGTATATGAGTTAAATAAGGTTGCAGGATACTAGATCAATACACAAAAATCAGTTGTATTTCTTCTTTCCTCTATAGAGTAGCCTGGAGTCCAAAATTACCACAATAATTCATTTGTGTCTCTTCCTCCTCCTCCTCCTCCTCCTCCTCCTCCTTCTCCTCCGCTTCCTCCTCTTCCTCTTCCTCTTCATCCTTCTCCTCTATTCCCCCCCTTTTGTGTAGCATGTAGCACAGGTTAGCCTTGTACTTGCTATATAGCCAAGGATGATGACCTTCAACTTCTGATCCTCCTGCCCTTTCCTCTCGAGTGGGATTATCGGTGTAGACACCATGAGCAGTTTACTGGGTGCTGGGAATGGAACCCAGGGCCTTGTGTATGCTCGGCAAGCATTATTATACCTCTTGTTTTGACAATAAAAAGACTCCATACACAAAAAGCAACTATGAAAGCTCAGAGATGTGGTAAACAAGGCTGCAGGATACAAGATCAGTGTACACAAATCACTGGTATTTCTTTTATCTAAATTTCACTTTGTTTATTGTGGGAGGAAAGGGCACCCTGGTTGGCACAGCATATTTTAGAGATCAGAGGACAACTTTTGGGAATTGATTCTGTCAATGCGAAAGCATAACTCTCACCTCAAAGGGGATAAGAGATAGTTTGTTCTGGAACTAAATATGCATGACCATGGACCAGGAACACAGATTCAGGTTATCCCAGTTCCATGATCCAACATGGTAACGGTTGCATTAAGTTTTTATAGTAACAGAACAAAGAAAAGTCATAAATCAAGACACCTTTCAAATACATTGATGCAAACAGCAAAAGATGCTATCTGATGGCATTCAGCCTTTTGATTGCTGGGAACTGTTTCTTTTGTTAAGTGAATGCATTCAATTAGTCACAAGATGTTAATTAAGAAACTGAGCAGTGCTAGGTGTGGCTAGTTAGGGGGCTAAAGATGTCCCCACATAATCTGTGAACAGGCTCTGGATCTGCAGCATTCCAAACCCTCCACAGTCATTGAAGGGTTGATCAGTTAGTTAGTCAGCCTTGCAGGAAGTTCAGTTCCAGATGCAGGATTTTGCTGGGAACTTTCCTTCACAGTTCTCTCTTTCCAGTATATGGGCTCCTGGGATCAAACTCAAGTCACCAAGCTTGACCACAAGTGCCTTCACCCACGGAGCAAGCCTGACCACAGGTACTTCATTTATTTATATATTTATTCATGTATTCAAACATTTACTGTTTTGCAATGCTGGGGATCAAACCCAGGACCTTGCGCATGCTAGGTTACCATGGAGCCGGAGCTTATCTCTAGTCTTTTTCCTCCAGTGCTGGACTCTTTTTTTTTTACTTTTCTTTTTCAAGATGGGTGTGGAAAAGTATTATATTAGTGATGGTATCAGTTGTGTTTATTCATAAGTATCTTGGACCAGGTTGAGGAATTTGCTCTTTTACTCCTAGTGTGTGCTGAGTGCTTTGTCCTGGAACGTTGTTGAATATTATAAATGCTTTTCCTTTGTCAGGTGAGTTGGTCACAACTCAGTTTATCTCTTGGGAGTAGTGCTTTTATTTTTTGCTTTTTTTTGTTTGTTTTTTGAGATAGTCTTATGCAGCCTACGCTGGCCTCAAACTCATTACAGAGTTGAAGATGGCCTTAAACTCCTGATTCTCCTGCTTCCACCTCCTGGTCACCTCCTAAAGGCTGGGATTATTGGTGGGTACCAGCATGCTTGGCTTCTTTCAGAGCAGTTTAAGAAGGGTCTCCTAGATCTCAGCACAGCCTGAAAGGGAGCTGTAAACTGTAAAACTCCTCTGTTTTCCATTTTGCAACACTATTAAAACTATTTATTTGTAAATAGGTAGCACTTTGGCATGATTAAAAAAAAAAAGACTCAGTAAACAGTAGTGACAAGCCCTTCACCCTCAGCTCTGATTTCCTTTCCTTTGCTAGCCACATCTCGCTCATTTCCATGCTACTGAAGCTGCTTTCAGCAGCAAATATGGGACAGATTGTTGCCATGGAAACCTTATAGGCCACAAATCCTAACATTTATTATTATTATTGTTGTTGTTGTTGTTATTTAGCTTTTATTGTTTGAGGCAGAGTCTCATGTAGCCAAAGATGGACCTCCAACTCCTTGTCTAGCTGAGGATGAGCTTGAACTCCTGGTCCTCTTTTCTCTACCTCCCAAGTGCTGAGATTACAAACTAGACAGTAACACATTTAGTTATTATTAACTTTATTGTTATTATTGGTGCATGTGTACGTGTATGTGTGCATGTGTATGTGTGAACATGAAAGTGTGCACAAAGGCTCGACAGTGTGGTAGTCAAAAGACAACTTTGTGGAGTCAGTTCTTTCCTTCTGCCTTTCTGGGGGTTCAGGAGATTAAACTGAGTTTGTCATTCTGGCTCAGCAAGTGCTTTATCCACTGGGCTATCTTCTTAGCCTGTTTTTTTTTTTTTTTTTTAACATTTTCTTTATTATTTTTATTTTATGTGTATGAGTGTATGGCCTGCGTGTGTGTAAATGCACCCGTGGTCATGCAATGCCAGCAGAGGTCAGAAGAGGGCGTCAGATCCTCTGAAACTGGAGTAGGGATGGCTGTCAACTGCCATGGATGGGGATGCTGGAACCCAAACCCAGGTCCTCTGCAAGAGCAGTCTGCTCTTAACCCCTCTGAGCCACCTCTTCAGCCTCCTAGCCTTTTTTTTTTTTTTTTTGAGACAGGGTCTTCCTTTGTAGCTCAGACTGGCCTAGAACTCACTATGTAGTCCAAGCTGGCCTTGGACTTTCTATAGTCTTCTCTTGCTTCAGCCTCCAGAGTGCTGGGATTAGGGATTCAAACCACCATACTGGGCCGAAATCCTAAAATATTTTCTATTTGGAACATGTATAGAAGTTTGCTGGTTCCTTTTTTTGGTCTTTTCAAGATATCAAACCATGGAGCCTGAGAGCTCACAGTGCATGTGTCATTTTGCACACATGTGTTTCTAATGGAATGAGTGCCTCTGAGCACAACTGCTATGTCTTAGGGTGTTGGCATCTGTCCTTTTGAAAGGTATTACCAAATAAGAGAAGTTGAGCTAATTTACACACTCCAAGGATGCAGGCCTCAGCCTGTTACAGCCTCCACTAACTTTTAAGAACTCTACGCTTGCCAATCTGATAAAGGAAACACGGTACTCATTGTAGTCTGAATTTGCTGTTCTGTGATTAGGAATATGCTTTAGTGTCTTAAATCTACATAACATTAAAAAAATTAATTATTTTTGGAGATGGGAGTTCCACTGTGTAGCCCAGGCTAACCTGGAACTAACTATGGAACCCAAGCTGACCTCGAACTCGTGGGTGATCCTATTGATCCAGCTTTCCCAAGTGCTGGGGTTACAGTAGGAGCCACTACACACGGATTATTTTATTGATTTACCCCTGCGGTTCTGGGGATCGAATCCAGGATCTCCAGACTGCTAGGCAAGCGCTTCCACCACTGAACTACCCTTTAAACTCCTCCTGAGTAATTTTTCCCGGTCCAGTCTGCTCAGGAAGCGGGACCTGGCCTGTGGCTGAAGACTGGCGACCGGATGACCGGCTGGGCAGGGCGGGAGGCGGAGGCCTGGACCGCTCCATCCCACCCTCTTCCCTAAGTGGTCCTGGAGCTCCGCCCCTAGTCCGCCTCCGGCGGGCCTGGGCGGAGCACATGGGGCGGTGGGCGGAGCTGAGCTGCCTGATTTATTCCAGTCCCGGCGAAGCGGAGAGAGAGCCCGCGGGTCCCAGCTTCGCAGCGCGTGAGCCGGCGCCCTCGTTCCGCAGCATGCAGGTCCCCCGCGCGCTGGCCGCGCTGTGCGGCGCGCTGCTCTGCGCCTCCGGCCTCTTCGCCGCGTCCGGTGAGTCCTTCGCGCCGCCCTCTCGGCCTCGCTCCTCCTCTCCGCGCGGCTCGGAGTTTGTCCGCGGCGCCCTCCCTCCATCTCCACTGTTGACAAACTTGGGCGCAGCGCCGGTTTGGGCGGCTTCCCCGGCTGCACCCGGGTGGAGACCGGGACGCGCTCAGCCTCTGTGCGCCCTGCGCTGGGGCTTTGGAGCTGTGATAGAAGCTTGCGCACGGGGCGGGGACGCGGGACACAGGGTGACTGCCCTGCCTCCCCCGGGGATGTGACTTACACATAACAAAGGAATCCGCTGCGTCGGGCCTCTTTTTTCCCCTCTGTAAAATGAGGCCACTGACCTGTTTGGGTCTCCAATCCTTCCATCTGGAAGATTCTAGGATGGGTACTTCTCCTGCTACTTTTCCCCGAAACTCTCCCAATAAACAGCCTGCCTGGAGAATCCATTGGACTTGTACGCCCCACTTGTGGACAACTAGTCAGATAAGGGAAGTAAGAGCTGGGATCCAGTGCAAGGGACTGGGCTCTAGGTCGGGTCGGGGAGGAACTGGAAAAACCGCAGCCTCCTGGTGGGAATTCTCCTGCTCCCTCCCCCAGCTGGCCTTGGCCCTCTGTTGTATCTTCCCTGGTACGCCTCCCCCGCTCTGAGGCCCCCGGTGGACATCTGGGCCTCCTGCAGGCTGCTGATTGGGGGTTCACCCTCCTCTCTGTGGGGCCCTTGCGGAAGGGGATTGAGCTCTGGTGCACCTCCACCATTTCTGTTAGAAATGGGATTGGCCATGTCAGGGGATGTCCCGGTTGGGCCCAGCCCTGCCTTTCAGCACGGGATCTGACCTCCGTGATGGAGCAGAAGGAAAGCATTGGGTGTCCCAAGTTCACACACACTGGGAGCTCCTGGTCCTTCTGCCCACCCAGAAAGATGCCCGAGACTCCACCGTCCCTTTCCACTCCTCAACCCTGCCACCCCTAAACCTGCACCCTGGCTGAATGTCCCAGGGGGACACTACCCGGAGTAGGATATCCTAAAGGTAATTTTGTAGAGGCGATCTGGCTTCTCCTGGAAACAGGAACCGTGACTGTCTCACGCAGGTGAGCGGCCTCAGTTTTAGGCCGGGCAGCAGCAAACCACCTTCCTTCTACTTTGCCCTTTTCCTGACTGGATCCTTGGTTTGCTCCCAGATGCTGCCCTTGGGAGGGTAGGAAGAGAGGCTCTTGTTGGGACGGGGGGAAGGGCGGGGGGGGGGAGAGGAGGGGGCTTGGCCCTAGCCATTCCAGAGCCTGCATGCAAGCTGTGCCTGTGCCCTTCCAGGTCAGAGGGGATTAACCTGCTATTTAAAGCCAGTGACTAATAGTTCTGTGGGAGCCGCCTTAAGATCCCCAGGCCCCTGTTGAGGTGGAGCACTGAGGGCCTGATGGCTCATTAAAAGTGTTGCCTGCCTCCAGCTTGGGAGCCTGAGCTTCCTGGGACTTCGGGCTTTGAAGAAGACCCTCCTGCCTGGGATGGGTGACTGGAGAGGAAAAGAGATCTTTTCTGTCTTACCTCAGTGCTGAGTTTGCTGTGAGGTCTAGATTGCTAAAGTCAGCCAGAGAATGCTCAGTGCAGCAGGCCTGTGGCTGCTAATGGCTGGCTAGTGCCAGAGTCAGGGGACCCTGGATAGGTTAGGGAGTCAAGTGGGCTTCTGAAGGAGTGTATCCCCAGCCCAGCTTTCCAGGTTCTGTGTCTGGGCCTGGGGATGGGGTGTGGTTTGCCAGCTGCATACAGTCCTTCAGATCACAGGCCAGGTGATCTCAGCTCCAGCCCATACCCCTCCTCCCCATTCTCTGTCCTGGCTGACAGGGCACATCTGTCACCTAGGGTTCTCCCAGGAGCTTGGGTGGCCTCTCCAGCCTTCCCGTACTCCACAGAGTCTCTCAAATTCCCCAGCTCCTGTCCCTTCTGCCCTCACATGATCCCTTAATTCAACCTGAGGGCTTGGTCTGCTGGCACCACACCCCATGTGCCCCAGGGGAGCCTGTCAGCACCTCTGCATGTGAGGTTTCAGCCTTCTTCTCAAACTTGGAGCTGGCTTCTGAGAAAGAGAGAGAGAGAGAGAGAGAGAGAGAGAGAGAGAGAGAGAGAGAGAGAATATGAGAGTTGAATATATAAGAATGAGGGCCTTACAAGTTCCTGTTGGACAGTCCTGGGCAAACTTAAGGATGGTTAAAAGCTACTGATCTGTAGCATGCAAAGTCTAAACTTGTTATTCTTAAAATTCTTCCCAGTCTGGCCTAACCTACCTACCCACCCTTCCAGTCACATCTCAACTGTTCTCCAACATACCATGTCCTCAGGACATCTGCTTTTCTGTAGAATGTTCTTCCTCTTCTTCAGCTCAGCACCTCCCCATTCTGTCTTTTAGAACCAGGGCAAGTATCCCTTTATCTATGAAACTCTTGTTTTCTTGGCAGAAAGAACACTCCAGTGGCCCCCATTGCACAGGCTTCTGCCAGAACATATGATGTTTGTTGGCCTTCCTGTTTCCCACTGGCTTTTTCTTCTTTTTTTCTCAGTGATACTGGGAAGCAAACCCAAGGCTTCCACATGCTAAGTAAGCACTCTACCACTGAACTATATCACTAGCTCCACTGACTTTGAGACCAGCATAGAACCTGACTTCTGTTTTGGGGAGCCCAGTGTGTGTGGTAGTTGACCCCTAATGTTTATCAAATGATCATGTTGAAACTGCTGTTGCAGGTGACTTCTGTGACTCTAGCCTGTGCATGAACGGTGGGACCTGCCTGATGGGCCAAGACAGCGACTCCTACTGCCTCTGCCCTGATGGCTTTACTGGCTTTGTTTGCAACGAGACTGAAGGAGGTACCTGCTCCCACCAGCCTGCCGCCCTCTAGCTCTTCCCAAACGGGTAGTCCTCGTTCCCCTGGAGACCACGTGGAAAGTAGCACTTCTAGTATTTGGGGTAATTCATCTTCCCAGGACTCCCCTAGGTCCAGGAAGACTGGGGTAGAGGAGGGGGGCTCATTTGGGTGTGTCCTTTGGAGCTGCATCCTCTGCTGCTTCCTGACCACCTCCCCATCTGACTTCCCTCTAGGTCCCTGTTCCCCAAACCCTTGCCACCACAATGCCGAGTGCCAGGTGATTGAGGACACACATCGAGGAGACGTCTTCACCCAGTACATCTGCCAGTGCCCTCTGGGCTACTCAGGCATCCACTGTGAGACTGGTGAGTGCCAGGGACCGGTTGCTGGGCACAGGCACTTGCTGGCTTTGTTTACAGTGGTGAGGCTGGCTCTCGAGGGGACACTGAGAAAGGGGCAGAACTTCAGTGAGGGTCCTGTTGTTCCTCCCAAGGCTTCTGGCTTGACTTTCTCTTGGGACTGCCGGGGAGTAACAATATGATGTTTCTGGAGGTTGAGGGAATGCCATTTCCCAAGTCAGATAGAGACATGGTATTAGGGTTAAGTCTTGGAATTTTTCAGTAAGGACAAGCAGGCATGCTCTTCATTGTGTGGCCCAGGAGTTCAGTAAACCATGCTTTGGCCATGGTTGAACTGTGATCCCTTTACAGAGGTCAGGGAAGAGGGGGAATCCTGAGCAGGCTCAACTGTCTTGTGCAGTCAAAAGGCTAGTAGCCTAGAAAACGGGGAGGAGATGACCCTGTCTTACATGCTTGGTTATCCCTTGGACCCCAGAGTGGCCTGTGTGGGTGCCAGCCAACCTTGCTGACAGCAGTTGGCTATGCTGCCTCTACTTCTGCCCCAAGTACACTGGAGCTTTCCTTAACCTTTGTGGGTCACTTGGGAGGAAGGGGCTATGTTCAGGCGGGTTGAGGGGTTAGGGATGGAGTAGCGTCCCCAGCATTCTGCCATCCCACAGGTCAGACACTGAGCATCCTGGGTGGGAGGCAGGAGGCATCTTGCCCTTTTTCAAGCATGTGTGGGCTATACTCTGATATTTGCTGACCTATAGAAGGAGGAGGTTGGGCCAACTGGGTGGGAGCTGGACCCCAGGATACCCTTGACTTCAGAGCCAGGACCTGTGCTTTAGTGCCTAGGCTAAAGCCAGATGAGTTTGAGACCCTGGATAAAGGACAGAGAGAGGCGGGGGAGAGCTTGGGGGTTGCTAAGGCAGACTGAGGCCTGGGTGGGTCCAGGTAAGCCCGCTAATTATGGAGTTGAAGTCAACTTAACCATGGTGTGCCTGTGTGAGAATCAGCCATGCAGTCTTCTAAGCTGACAGTTCTGGGATTGGTCCCTGGTAGGATGGCAACACCTGGGGCAGAGAGTGGGCGTGAAGACTGTCTTTGGGCAGATATGGTCCAAATCTCAGGCACCTGATCCCACTTGGATCTTACCCTCTCTGCGAGATTGACCCATTGCTAGAGTTCTATAAGTCTGCTCCTGGGTTCCTTGACAGCAGAAGCTTGGGCACTCACTGTGGGTGTTGGGGGGAAGGGACGGTCCCCTTGTCAGCCGGCATGATCATTGTCCTCAGTCCCCAGTGCTGTATTGCTGGGGTCACAAAGATGATGGGACTGGGGATGTGTGCACGGATGGCTAGGTGGGTGAGGACTTGCTTGGTGAAGGATGCAGAGGATACAGGAGAAAGCAGAACAATGTTCATACTGTGCTGAAAAAATTCCTGCTGGTGGAACTCTAGAAAATTCCATGTAGAACCAGGTGTGGTGACAGAAGCCTGTAATCAGAGTTACTCAGGAAGCTGAGGCAGGAGAATCAGAAGCTCAAGTCTAGCCTGGGCAGGCAAATGAGACTCTGTCTCAAAATTAAAATAAGGGGCTGGCGTAGAACCCTTGCCTAGCATGTTCAAGTTTAATCACTAGTAACACATGTAGAAATACACACGCAAACACGTAGAATACTTTGTGTGCAGTACCTTGCTGTTTACTGCTAACACATGTAGACACACACACACACACACACGACACGTAGACTACTTTGTGTGCAGTACCTGTGCTGTTCACTACTATCAAGGCTCCTTCTCTCCCAAAGCCACCCCTTCTGGCCGAGCCAGGACTGGGGACGCTGAGGAAGAGGTCACCTGGTCTTCTCTCCTACCAGTGAATGAGACCACCTACCGCAGCCTTGAGAGAGACTACCTGCCCATCACAGCCGTCCCCGCTCTGGTCCCTCACCCTGGTCTTTCCAACAGCTGGGTCCTAGCCTCCCGTGAGTGACTGCTGGTACCTGTCCCTCCTGCACCTCTCATAGTCTTCTCTTCCTTTCGATGTGGCGTCCCTCTGTGGTCTCTGCTCTTAGGGAATTCAAGGTTCTCTGAGCCCTCACCAGAGGCCACACTGTTTTCTTCTCTTGTCCTGTGGTCATAACTGGGTTGTGGAACTGTGGAGTAGCTCCTCATGACTGCCTTTTTCCCCTGACAGGCTGTTCGACAAAGCTGGGCATGGAAGGGGGTGCGATTGCCGACTCACAGATCTCCGCCTCATCCGTGTATGTGGGCTTCATGGGTTTGCAGCGCTGGGGTCCAGAGCTGGCCCGCCTGTACCTCACAGGCATTGTCAACGCGTGGACTGCCAGTAACTATGACAGCAAGCCCTGGATCCAGGTAAAAAGACATATCGCTGGGGCAGTTTGACAGGGAAGACAGGGAGAGGTCAGTGTTCTCATTTGGGGTCTCAGAGTCCAGTTCATGTAGCAAGGTGACAGGTGACCAGGAGTAAAGTGTCTGTACGTGGAGGCAGCTTTAGACCTGGAGCAGGTGGCTGGAGTACAAGGATAGAAGGCCTCTTTTTTATGGAGGGCTTTTCTGTACCGATAGACTTCTGGGAGGCCTTGCCTGTCAATGGGCTTCCTGGAGCCCTGGAGCCCAGAGGAGAAAGCCAGA
This sequence comes from Eospalax fontanierii, assembly GCA_035773235.1. Lineage (NCBI taxonomy): Eukaryota > Metazoa > Chordata > Mammalia > Rodentia > Spalacidae > Eospalax > Eospalax fontanierii. The sequence goes on along the minus strand of CM069524.1, from coordinate 147,010,411 downwards.
CCTTTGGAGGAAGAATGCATGGAGGGTGTGAGCTGGATTTGGGTGGAAAGAACTGGGGATGAGTGTACTACCTTTCTCATCTGGCATTCAGGTGAATCTCCTGCGGAAGATGCGGGTGTCAGGTGTGATGACGCAGGGCGCCAGCCGTGCAGGGAGGGCAGAGTACCTGAGGACCTTCAAGGTGGCCTACAGCCTCGATGGACGCAAGTTCCAGTTCATCCAGGATGAAAATGGATCTGGAGACAAGGTGGGCCTTATTGGGACCTAAAGAAGGCCTCCTGAGATTAGCGTCCTCTAAGGGTCTGGCATTGACTTAGAGGCACCCTGGGCGATTGGTGTGAGGTGAGTCTTCTGATGCATCTCTGTTTCTAGAAGTGGATAGATCCAGACAGTGTTTGCGCTCCCTGGTTACGAGGAATAGGTGCACCTGATAGATGAGAGTGGAGACACCCGAAGTGGTGTCCTGACCTGGCAGAGGTGGTCATCATGATTGAGCTGGGCTTCAGTCTGAACTGTTCAGAGCTGCAGTGTACAATTGTGCAGACTTGTACACTGCTCAAAGATGTTGCTACTAAGTGGGCACCATTTATCGTATAGATAATGTACAGGTCTATTTCTATCTTTTAGAAAAGTGTCTTGAGAATGAAGTCTCTTTTCCTAATGTTACACAGGCATTCTAGGTTATAGACAGGTTATAGACAGGTGTGTGAAACATGGGGGCTTATGCCTGGGTCCCATGATGGCCGAGGGAGATGTGAGAAGACTTGGTCCTGAAGGTGCTGGAGTGGCCAGGGAAGGGCTGCAGGCTGTCCCTCTGGGCTCTGTGCAGTCTTTACTCTCCCAACCGTGTCATGGCCTCTTAGGACTGAAGAAGAAGAGGTCCAGGAGCGGGTGCTGCCAACCCCACCCATCCTCCAGTCCTGCCCTTTTCTTTCTAGGAGTTTGTGGGTAACTTGGACAACAATGGCCTGAAGGTCAACATGTTTAGCCCCCCTCTGGAGACGCAGTATGTGAGACTGTACCCTGTTCTGTGCCACCGTGGCTGCACCCTCCGCTTTGAGCTCCTTGGCTGTGAACTGAATGGTGAGTGCTCAGTGTGGCCTTCCCTTCCCACACTTTGTGAACTGGCAAGAGGTCAGTGTGGGGGTGGCTCACACAGCGCCCGAGTCCCTTGGCCATGTCCCAGTTGCTTGCTGTCTGCCAGTCAGTTGCTATGGGCATTTTGGCTGGTCATTTCACTTCTGAGTATTTGTACTTATCTCGTTCCTAGAGCTTCTGGAACAGGTAACATTTGCAAATGTCAGTTCCATGATTGCAAGGAATTGCCTTTTTCCTCCCGGATGTGTTTCTAGGGCCTCAAACACATGGGTGCTTGTTAAATCTTTGATGAGGGATGGATGAATGAATGAGGGAAGAGTCAAATGCATTATTCATCCACAGTACCCAGGTAGGAGGTGCCAGCCATTGTGCTGATCACAAGCTCTGACTCTTTCCCTTCAAGCCTTCTGTTGTCTGCATTCAGCAGTCACGGGGGAGCTTCTAGAACCCTAGAGCTTGGAGGTTGGTGCTTTCTGCTACCCTTCCTAGAGAGTCCCTGATGGAGAGATGGGGGACCAGAAAGGGATAGCTTGCTGCTGAGCTAGGAAAATTGCTCTTTGAAGAGGTCTGAGCTCTTGCCTCTAGAGCATTGAGGTAATTTTCTTTGCAGCCATAGTGCCACCTGCTGGCCACCAAGGGGAACTGTAGGTCTCACTGGGCAGGGTTGCAGAGCTCAGCACTGTTTCTTGACTTCCCTGCGGTCCTTTCCCTCAGTGGTACCTCTTCCTGGTATTTCATTTCAGATGCCACCTGGACTCAGTCACTCAGAGCTCTGCATCTCACCAGGTTTTTTTCCCTCCCTTTTTCAGTGCTGGGGCTGGAACACAGGGCTCTGGGAATGCCAGGCAAAAAGACTACCACTGGGCCACACCCCAGCCCTGATCTTTTTAAAAGTAGGAACTTAAGCTATAATGTTTCTGTTACCAAATTTGGGGTCACTGTCTGTACCCCAAGAAGTCAAGTTTGGCCACCTGTCCTCGAGAAGCCAATTAAGACAGCCAAATCAATAGTTTTTGAAAAGCAGAAAGATTTGGACAGAGGTCCAGTAACTTACTTGAAGTTCATCTCTGGGTCTTGGAGTGAGATTAAAATTTATTAAATAGAGTGCCAAAACATATGCACATGTAAAAAGTTCCAGGCAAGGTGAAATCTTTTTCTGAGAGACAAGTTCCTCTGGTTGGTTCTGTTTTCTTTTCCCAGCATCAGATTCCTGGGGAAATTTCCGTTTCTTGGTGTCCATTGTTTGAATAGTCTGATAGTCAGACTGAGAGATAAAAGTGCCTCTTTAGACTGTCTTTATTTCTATCTGTTACACATCCTCTTATAGGGCTTTGTCTTTTGTACTATTGTGACTTATGTGGAAAACAAGAGACTTTGCCGTCTGCTAAAAAGAAATAGTAGGTAACTTGGACAGAGCCAAGTCTGACGCGTCTCTTTGGGGTCCCTCAGCCTTGGCTGTCTTAGCCTGAGGTTCTCAAAGTTGCCAGGGTGGAGATGCTGTGAGCTGTTTAAGGCCCAGAGAAGGTGAGCATCACAGGAGCTGGCAGAGCTATGCTTCCCCCCAGGCCTGGCCTGCCTTTCTCTGTAACTGGCCAGTCAGCGGGAGACTATTAGGGTATATGGGCAATGTGTGTATGCCCATGTAGACTGGGTGTGGTCCAGGTGTCCTGCAAATCCACAAGTGAACTGGTGCCCCACACCAGGATTGCTTTTATTATCAGATATAGTGTCCTTGATGACTTACTGTTTAACTTAGATATCTGCTAAGTTCCCCTGAATACATAGATCTAAGGAACAAGCAAGTGAGACCTTTGACCTCATGAAAATTGCATTCTTTCAAGGAAGGCAGAGGTGAGATGAGCAAATAACAAAAAGGTCAGGGGGCTGGAGAGATGGCTCAGCGATTAAGAGCACTGGCTGCTCTTGTGGAGGACCTGGGTTCAGTTCACAGCACTCACATGGTGGCTAACAACTATCTGTAATTCCAGTTCCCAGGGACCTGATGCCGTCTTCTGGCCTCCACAGTTACTCAGGCACCTGATATACATACGTACACTGAGAAACATGTCAAAATAAATAACTAGACAAATACATCTTAAAGGGCAGATACCAACAAGTATCCTGAAGGGAAGGGGAGGGGAGGGTCATTGTGAAGGTTCTTCAGCTGTATGAACCTGTCCCAGGAAGGTTTTAGAAAGAACATTCCAAGTAGGGATTGCAAGGACAGAGGCTTCGGGCCTGTTGATGTGTAGAAGGAAGCCACTAGGGATGGAGCCTAGAGTGTGGGAGTGGCTTGATGTGTGATTAGCTCCATGGGTCAACAGTATCAACAGCATCTTTCAACTCTGCCCGAAAATTGCTGGAACAAAATTTTAATTTAATTAAAATTTTCAGCACAGGGCTTCTTACATGCTGAGCTGTATCCCTAAAGTCTTTTTGTTGTTTTGTTTTGTTCTGAGACAAGAGCCTTGCTATATAGCCTGGGTTGACCTGGATCTTGGAATTCTTCTGCTTCAGTCTCCTGTGTGCTGGAATTACAGAAATGCTTAGCTCACCTGGCCAGATTGTTCACCTAAATAAGATCTTCTGTGATATCTTTGAGGCAAGCTACTGAGAGCCTCATTTTATAGAGAAGGGAAAGGCTGAGACCCAGAGAGGGGAAGGGATTCCTGCCGGCCCCTCTGCCTGCCCACCTCTTGGCCCCACCTACTGTTTGCCCCTCTGGAAGGCCCGGCGGCAGGTGTGGTTGTACAGCGTCCACTTCAAGCAGATGATGAGAGTGGGTGTTGTCTGAGAAACTACCCTGAGCAGTGGCCTGACTCAGGACACCCATGTCCTGGACCCAAAGCACAACCCAGCTCCCAGCCCTGAAACCTCTGTAGAAGCAGCATGCTTGGGAGGCAGGTGGCAGGTAGGCATTTGAGGATGGTGAGGGAGTAGTACACTGTGCAGATGGAAATGTGGCTCTTTAGTTCCTGTCCCGCTCAGCTCTCCAGGAGACTTACACAGTTGTGGGGTGGGGCACTGCCAGCTGTGAGAGACATTCTCCTGAGAGTTTTACCTCCTGCCCAGTCTCAGATGCTTGGCCACACACAGCTGCAGTGTTAGTAGAATAATCCCCTGGTAGGTGGGGGGGTATTGCTTTAGGCCAGCCCTTCCAGCAACAGCACCCCAGAAATGTTTGGGTGTGCTGACGCCCACCATTAGATCCTGAGTGCTGCCAGGGGTGACACAGGAGTAGCCCTGAGCCCCAGGAGTTCCTGGGCTCCTCTGCCTGTTGTTGCCGAAGGTGAGGGTGCCTACCACTCATTGCTGGCCAGCCCCACATTGGGCTTCACAGGTCCTCATCCATGGGGATGATGTCACAGTTGTTATGGTGGTCAGGGTCCTGTGAGATGTGGCCACAATGTGTAACTCCTCCCAAGCTCAGCCTATAGAATGAGGTTGCAGGTATCTATTTGTTCAGTATCTTCTGTGGCTGAAGTCCATGATGGCAGAAAGCACCCAGCATGTGAGTTGGTTTACGGTTCTCAACTGTGCCAAGGACAGAGAAAGGGGAGGGAGAGCTGTGGGTCTGGCCAGGGAGGAAGTCAGGAAGTCTTGGGTGATCCGCAAGGGGCAAGATGGGGGTGGGGGTGGAAGCTGAGACCGGCTGATGGTGAAGAGACAGTGGGAGCAGGCAAGACAAGACTGAAGAATTGGCAGGTGGGGCTTCTTCTGTTTATCCTAAGCTGGCCATTGTGCTTTAGTCCTATCTGTCAGAGAAGCTGAGGAATACATTCTTGAGCCTAGGAATTCAAAGGGCATAAACTGGGCATGGTGGTATATGTATGTATAATTTTAGTACTTAGATGGAGGCAGGAGGATCAGAAGTTCAAGGTCATCCTCCACTACATAGTGAATTTGAAAGGAGATATTCAGGGATCACAGCTCTTCCCCCTCCTCCATCTTTGTGTACCCGCACCCCTGGGAGCTGAGTCCTACTCCTGGTGACAGTCCCTCTTGCCAGCAGGATGTTCTGAACCCTTGGGCATGAAGAACAACACGATTCCTGACAGGCAGATCACAGCCTCCAGCAGCTACAAGACCTGGAACTTGCCTGTCTTCGGCTGGTACCCTCACTATGGGCGGCTGGACAGGCAGGGCAAAATCAATGCCTGGACCGCCCAAAGCAACAGTGCCAAGGAGTGGCTACAGGTGGGCTGTAGCTGGGGTTGGGTGGGACCTTTGCCCTTTGCCCAGTGCCACTTCTGTTCCCCAAGGGACTTTCTGAAAGGCCTTGATTTTCTTCTTCCTACAGCCCTCCCATCCCCCCATTTCTCCTGATCCTGCTGGCACTAAAAGCCCCAGGGGGAAGGGGAAGGAGTGTCTGTGTACATGCAGAGGTAGAGCCACCCCGTCAGCGGGTTGACAAGGCTTAGCCTGTGGGCAGCGGGGTGGAATGGCAGAGGGCACCCCAGTTCCTCTCCACCTGACAAAGCACATGTGTTCTGTAATTGGGAGCGCTCAGAAGGCGTGGGTGGGTGGAAACCCAGAGGTGGTTTTGCAAGTGGAGAAAGCGAGTCTTGGCAGTTTGCATGGGGCTTGCCTGCTAGCTGGCAGTTACGTTGGACTTGCAGCCTGGATCTGGGGAATGCCTGTCCAGAGTCCTGTTCCCAGGACGGCCAGGGCCCGGGGCAAATACTGTATCTAGGTACAAGGAGCAGAGATGGAGTTGGTTTCATGAGGAGCCACCTGCTCTTGGGCTCCCTCGAGACCAGTGTAAGGCTCCAGGCAGCCTGAGATCTCAGGAACAACTCCTGTCCCTACCTGCTGTGGCCGCTCAGTCTGTTCATACTACACAGTGCACATCTGAGGCTGGAGTTGGCATAGAGTTGGCCAAGGCTGCTGCTGTGGAGTATGCTTCACTGAGCTTTGCTCTCTGTACTAAAGTCCTAAAGTGTGTGTGTGTGTGTGTCAAAGTGAGTTATTTATGCTCATTTTATTTTTTATTTACTTTATTTTATATTTTATCTCTGTGCCACTGAACTGCATCCCCAGAACCCTTGATACTTTGAGTCAGGGTCTTGCTGTGTAGCCCAGGCTGGCCTTGAGTTCCTGTCTCAGCCTTCCAAATGTTGGTTATGGGTGAGAGCCACCATGCCTCGCTTCATGTCCATTTTATGGATGAGGAAACTAGCGGACAGCTTATGTCCTACTGTGTCTACCGATCTACCTTCTTGGAGAGTGTCCAAGTCAAGACAGTGTTGGTTTCTCCTGTAGGTTGACCTGGGGACTCAGAAGCAAGTAACAGGCATTATCACTCAGGGGGCCCGTGACTTTGGCCACATCCAGTATGTGGCCTCCTACCAGGTGGCCTACAGCAATGATGGTGTGCAGTGGACTGTGTATGAAGAACAGGGGGCCAGCAAGGTAAGTGTCTGTCTAGCTGCCATTCTTGGGACAACCTGGGATTCCTCAGGGAGGGGGGAGGGCTGACCCTGGAGCACTCCTGACACCCTGCTTGCCTCCAGGTCTTCCGTGGCAACTCCGATAACAACTCTCACAAGAAGAATGTATTTGAGAGGCCCTTCACAGCTCGCTATGTGCGTGTCCTTCCTGTGTCCTGGCACAACCGCATTACCCTGCGCCTGGAGCTGCTGGGCTGTTAAGCGCTCAGCCCTCCCAACTCAAGTGACCAGAAGGATAGCAGGCTGAGGGCCCCTGCCTGCCCCTGACTCAGCAGGCCCTGCAGCCTTCTATGGCTGACTGCCTCCTCAGCCCTCCCTCCTGACTGTACTGGGGCTAGAGACAGAAGAGGGAGGGGTTGTCAGAATTGCTACCCGTGAGCAGTCCCCTCCCCCTCGTGCTGACCCATCCCCTCCCCTCATCCTCACACCACAGCCACCGGAGGCCCTCCTGCGTCCCTTTTCTCGGGTCCTGAAGCTGGGTAGGTCTGAGGTGAACAGGGAAGAAGGTAAAGTTGGGGTATGTGGGCAACCTGTGCCACCCCAGGCCCTAAACTCCCTGTCAGAGGCTAACTCAGCCAGAGGGACTTCTGGTTCCCTCCCCCTCTCTGCACAACACACATTACTCCACCATGTTCTGTTCAGGGCCTCCAGGAAGAGGAGGCCCCACACCTGCTTGTTGCCCCTCTCAGGTCCCAACACTGCCCCTTATCTCCTGTGACCCCTCTTGACCCTTGCTCCAGGGACCCTTGTTCCAGATAAGGGAACTGATGGGTCTGTGGAGGGGTGGGTGGACTGGCTAGGTGGCTGTGGGGCCTCTGCTAGCTTGCCATCCAGGTACACAGGCAGCTTCCAAAATACATTTGTGTTTTCCACTGGAACTTTTGTGCTCCTCTTTGCTTTGCCCAAGCCAGACTGCCTGGTCCTGCCCCCGCCCCACCCCGACCCCTGTCCTCCAGAACCCAGCATTCTTATGTCACCTGCCAGACTGCAAATAGCTTAAGAGCAGGGGCTGAGGACTGGAGGTAGGGTGGGGTGGGGTGGAATTAGGGGGCGGGCTTCCCTTTGCTCCAAGCCTGACTCACCACCTCTGTAGCTAGGTCTCTCTCTCTCTGTCTCTCTCTCTCTCTGTGTGAGTGTGTGAGCTGCTGCCTGGTAAGGGGCCAGGGAGGGCCTGGCAGAGAGGCGGCCCTTGTGAATGCCTCTGCTCCCTTCCCACGCTAGGAAGACAGTCCAGGCCTGGCTGCTTGTTTCCCCTTTGGCAATTTCCATTTTCTCTGCAACAGGAATGCTGGGCTGGAGAAACTTTTATTAGAGACCCAGCAAATCTGGCTTTCAGAGACACAGATGGCCACTGGCGAGGCTTGGGGGGTGGTGTGGAAGAAGAGAAGGGGACAGGGCACTGCCAAGTGGGCACTGCAGGCATGAGCATACCACTTTGGGAGGTCCTAGTGGATGCTATTAAAGACTAGGAGGAAAGAGTTCTCTTCTCGGTCTCCTCTGCACAGAGACCATAGAAGTGGCCAGTCAGGATTCTGTGTTGTGTCCTGGTCATCTGAGGAGGGGTGCCCTGGCCTGTAAAAGGCTAAGTGAAATCATCCTAGTCTTTGAGCTGTGTGTTGCAGCCAGGTTTCAGGAGCCACGTTGCAGTGGAACAGGCTCTCTGGGCAGCAGGAGGTCAGCCACGTGACTTAAAGGGAGAGCGAGGAGTGACTGGAAGCGCATCAGGGACACTGAAGTAGCTTCCTCCTGAGAGTGGCCCATTACTGGCAGGGATTGTTGCAGTCTGGGACAGAGGAGGCCAGAAGGTGGTCTCCATGAAAGAGGAATGGTAGACAGAGGGTGCTCAGCCTCTTCCTGTTGTAAGCATTGCTTGAACATTCACCAGAGCTGTGTGGATTGCATTTGAGACAAACAGGCAGTGGGAGAAGCATCCTTTGCTGCTTGGGATGGTTCTTCCTCCTGGGAGCTTACTGCACATCCTGCAGTTCTAGCCTTGCCAGACAGGAGAGGAAATGTCCTTCCCTCATCTGTCACTTGGCTTATACTGCACAGCACATTCTGTGGGCCATCTTTGGGCTCCTAGACAGGTAGGTGGATAGTGGTCACATGACCTCTACCTGGCCTAGTAGATCTGGGTGACAGCTGACTGAACTTGTCTATTGGTCCCTTCCTTTGAGTTTGTAACTTTGTACGTATTGGCCACAGCTTTGAGAAAGTCCCCTTCCTGGGATCCTGGCCTGGAGCCCCTCACTTTGGTTCCTCCCCGATCACTCCAAATACAATTTTCTCTTCCTGTCTATGGTCTAGAGAGCCAGCCTTGATATTTTACCTGCTGGCTACCTTACCTTGCACTGTAACCATAGACCATTCCTGCTGACCATTCCTGCGGCTTTCTGGAGTGAAGTCATCTACCCTAACCTCTCCCACTAGGCTCCTTTTTGCTCCTGGTTTAATTATGGCAAATTGGTCAGGGGCTCAGAGTTTCAAGTCAGACAAACAGGGTTCAAATCCTAGCTCTGAGTGACACTGGGCCTCTGATCATCTACAAAGTGGAAATAAGAAGGTCAGCTCCGTGCTGGTGTTGGCATTAGAGAGACTGCACAGAGCTCTGGTGCCAAGCCTGGCTCAGCACTGTCAGAAACTGGTGGTGTCATCAGAGGCTGTGAGAATGTCCTCATTGGTACTTATGTCCAGAGGTCAGGGGTCAGCTCAGTCTCTAACCTGAAGGGGAATTTTCACAGCTCCCTTTTGCCCACAAACCTGACATTCGTTTTAGAAAGCTTAGCCCACAGCAGTTGTGTTTTGATTTGCTCCTGATTGTGCATGACTGATTCATATTCTCTCTCTCTCTCTAGGTCTCTTGCTCTCATTCTCTCTGTCTCTGTCTCTCAGAGGCAGGGGCTCTCTGGAGGTGTGCTTAAGAAAAGGCCTGGGTGCCTGACCCTGTGGCCCTTGTCTTTGCCCTGGTTGAAGGAAGGCCTTAGATTTCTCTACTGAGGAATGAGACCATGCAGGCCAAGACCTGATCTGTATGGACAGGAAAGAAAACACCCTGTCCAAACAGAAGCATCCTGAGAAGTGGCTGGCTGAGGGCTGTGGGGCAGATGTCAAGTCTTGGGGAAATGCTCTGTTGAAATAGCACACCATCCTGTCCCATGCACCATCAACCCCCAAGGTTCCTAGGGGTAGGTTTATGTGTGTGGCTGGCCATCTCACTGTTTCCCAGTTCAGGGCAGGAGGCTGTCACCCCCAGGCTTTCCACAGGAAGCAGGCACTGAACTCAACTCTCCCTCTTTTCTTACACAGCGTTGGAGGGTGGGCAGTCATAGCCCATCCACAGAGTGCTTAAGGGGCTTCCTTTGCATAGAAGGGAGGGTGTTCTAATGGTACTTTCTACCTCTACAAACACTCTTCTGGCAACTCCTAACGCCGAGATGTGACTGCCTTGATTCCTGGGACTTGGTCACAGCTCGCTGGCCTGCGACTCCGTATTTTGGGGGTGGGGTGGACTTCATCTGGACCAGCAGCTACTCCCTAGGGGCCGAGCCTTTGGGAGGGAAAGGGACTGTGTACCTTTAAGGGGCTGGTCCGCCGGGAGCGCGGGGTTTGTTGGCTACGGCTTCCTTTCAGGCCATTCAAGATCCTAAATTCTGCTGCTTCGGACCTAGACAGCCCGTGGCCTCAGAGTGTCGCCGTGGCCCGGAGCGCTTGAACCGTCGAGGAGTCCTCTGGGGACGGTACACGTGGCTCGGGGGGTGGCCGTGCTCCGGGGCCCTGTGGGCACAGATTCCTTTCTTCTTGCCCAGGGTCTCTTATGGGACTTCAAGCCTGCGGAGAAGAGTCTGGGACAGAGGACAGGGAGAAGGCGGCAGAGGAGCTGGGTACTGCGGGACTCCGCTGCGGTGTGGTCACTGGCTAGGGCCCCTGGGGCTCTGCAGCGCGGGCTGATTTGCACGCGACCCCTGTGGGAGTCACTGAGAGGCAAACCCCCAGCAAAATCCCTGGATCCTAAGCGTCGCATTCTGCACTGGCCCTGCAGCCTCGGGGCGCAGCCAGCCTCAGGCTGGAACCTTGAGGACCCTGGGAGGCGGGAGCTGCGGACCACCTGAGGAGGGGTGGGCGGAGGACGCGCACCTTTACCTGCCTCTGGCCACCAGGGATAAACGCTGGACGCCCACGGTTCCGGAACACCTGAAGCTCCTCCTCTACCAGGAGAGCAAGAGGTGGGGTGGGGGATGGGGTGGGGGGTGAGAACAAAGCCTGCGTGCGAGTTGGCTCCACCCCGGGGAGGAATTAGTCAGGGAGTAAAGGCACAGGCACCTGGACCCACTCTGCTTGCAGCTTTCTGGGTAGCCACCCACAGCCTGCGACCTCGTTTGGCCCGGCTTCCAGTGCTGACCCTGGCCCGGCTCCGCCCTGTGCAGCAAGGGGCGCTCTGGTTCCCTCCAGGGGACTTGCACCGGGCCGACTGAAATGCCGGCTTGCATTTTCCGGGACCTGACGGGTGGTGGTGGCCGGATCTCCAAGGCTTGGATAAAGCCTTTTAAAAAATTATTTTATTTATTATTTTTATTTTATGTGCATGAGTGTATTGCCTGCATGTGTGTAAGTGCACCCTTGTCGTACAATGCCCGTGGAAAGCAGAAGAGGGCGTTGGATCCCTGGAACTGGAGTTACAGATCATTGTTAGCTGCCATGTGGGTGTTGGGATTCGAACTCGGGTCTTCAAGAACAGCCAGTGCTCTTACCCTCTGAGCCATCTTTCCAACCCCGCTCCCCTTAACATTTTTTTTATTATTAAAAAAAATTGTTTTTAAAAGCAAAACAAAACGACAATGTCAAATTCCCCTCTGAGCTGGCCTCTGGGTGTCTGAGGGACTTAGACTCATTACTCCCTCCGCTGCCATGTTGAGTTTGGTGGGAGGTGGCACCTCCCTTTCTAGTTGGGATTCAATTTAATTGTCCTTCTGGGGACCCTTAGGCAAGTGGTGCTTGGGAAAGGCAGGGGGTTGGTGATCTAGACATCTGGTTTCCTCTAAGCTAGATATTAACCAAAGATAAAGCCTGGGATAGTTCACTTTCTTCATACCCTTGGCCTCAGTTTCCCCAGCTGTGAAGATAAATCAACAGTGGCTGCCTCTCTTCTAATTGCTGAGAGGGGAGAAAGAGGCTATAATAAGGTGAGAGGACAGTCCCAGCTGTCGAGGCTTGATGGCATCAGGCACTGCTCTGTGCCCTGCAGACAGCGTGCCTCTTGGACATTACTCCCATTGCCCCCACCTCATTTTACAGTTGAAGAAAGAGGCCCAAACACTTGTCCAGGGTCATACTAGTTCTAAGAAGGCAGAGCCAGAATCACATCAGGGTAGCCAGTCTGCTTGGAGCCCCAGAGCCCCACAGAGCTGCTGGCAGAGATACAGAGGAGAGGAGGTGCCTGTCCCTCCATTAGTGGTAGCTGGACCTTAATAGTCACTTCCCACTTCTACCCAGGGCTCTGCACTGTGTTTAGACTTAGCATTTAGGGGCCATCCTTGTCTTCAGCCTCTCAGCTTCTTAGTCTTCTCAACAGAGAGGGGAACTTGTGTTCAGAAAGGCCAGATGACTTGCCCAGGGTCACCCAGCAGGTGGCAGAGCCTAGGTTTGAAGTCAGAAAGTCTGACTTGAATCTTTCGGCTTTGGCTCTGCCCCTTCCTAGCTGGATGACCTTGGACAAAAGCTTTGTATTAGTTTTCCCACCTGTAAAATAGTGTTCTTCTCACTGAGCTAGGAATGTAGCTCAGTGAGAAGAACACTTGCCTAGCATGCATGAGGCTTTGGGTTTGATCCCCGGCACCACATAAACTGTGCATGGTGCTACACTGCTATATTTCCCGCACTTGGGAGGTAGAGGCAAGAGGATTAAGAGTTCAAGGTTTCCCTCAGCTATATAATGAGATCAAGGCCAGCCTGGGATACATGATACATATATATATATATATATATATATATATATATATATATATATACACACATATATAAATAAAAAGGGGATATTAACAGTACCCATTAAGGGTTGTGGCGAGGACACATTGAGATAGTAAGCGCTCATTAAGGACTGATGTGTTTGCTGTTATTTTATTCTAGCAATCAGGAAGCATTATTTACTTTTGTCATTGCTGTGGCTAAATACCTAATAAAAAGGAAGTTAAGAGAGGAAGGAATTATTTTGGTCACAGTTTTAGGGGATATGGTCCATCATGGTGTTAGAAGCAGCCATGGCAGTGGAAGCATCACATAGCTGGTCATCACCTCGGCAGGAAGCAGAGCTCTAGATGGAACCTCAGCATCCCACTTCTTCCATTTAAGCACATGCAAGCATCCAAGCAACATCGTCACGTTTGAGAACTGTGCAATTGAGTTTCAAAAAAAACATTGCACCCCCTACCTTATCTCATGATGAATAAATAAGTTTTATGATTTTGTGTGTTGGGCGGCATGCCATAACTTTTCAAATAGTTTCAAGAGATGGAAATGAAGTATTCATATACATAGATACTACAACCACAACAGTGTCAACTGAGTGAGAGTGTTAGACAGGCTGAGCTGTGGTCACAGAGACTCAACGGGGGAGGAGGAGGGGTTCGGTGGGTTATATACAAAGGGAATTGCAGGTGGAGGAGGTCTAGGCTGGAGGGCAGCAAGGTTCCCGTCTCTGAATGTGTTCCAGCGGCTGGGGTGAAAAGCAGCAGGGAATGACTAATCTAGCTGTCTCACTGCAGACCTAGACAGGCCACAAGCTATTTCTGCTCTTAAGCTGTTTTGCCTTTATCTGAAAGTCTATTAGTACAGGAGGAACCTGGCATCTACTGGGGAGAAGGATACCAGTTGAGGGTTATGGTCTTCACCTCATAGCTGCAGATATCAGCTGAGTCACACAGCTGAGAAGAGAAGTGGACCTCCATTTGCATCTGTATACCCAGCTAACCACCAATGGAAAATAGTCAAGATTGGGGCTGGAGAGATGGCTCAGGTGGTAAGAATACTTACTGTTCTTCCAGAGGACCCAAATTCGGTTTCCAGCACCCAAATCACAAATGGCTGTAGCTCCAGCTCTAGGGATAACTTCTGGCCTCTTCAGGCACTGGCACACAGACCATCCACATACATGTAAATAAAAAGACATCTTACGGGGTGGACAGATGACTCAGTGGTTAAGAGCACTGGCTGATCTTACAGAAGACCCAGGTTCAGTTCCCAGCACCCACATGGTGGTTAACAGCCATCTGTAACTCCAGTTCCAGGGGATTCAAGGCTGTTTCTGACCTCCAGGGGCATTGCATGACATAGGTGCAAATACACACATGCAAGCAATACACTCATACACATAAAATAAAAATAATGAATAAAAAAGGAAATCTTATAAAAAGGAAAATAGTCTAGGAAAATTGTATATTTCTTGTGTCATTAGTTCCTAAACAACACAGTGTAATAACTATCACATAGTCATCTAGAAATGACTTCCAGTATACAGGAGAATGTGTGGAGGTAGTATGCCAGTATGATGCCATTTTATATAAGGGATCTGAGTGTCTTTGGATAGTGGTACCCAGGAGGATCCGGAGAACAAATGCCCACTAATATTGAGGAGTGGTTAGAATGGAGATCGGATTTGAACCTGGATTTTTCAGCTCCTAACCAAGAGGCTTTATGGATGTCAGCAAAGTGATTGCTGTTCCTGCCTCTGTTGTATAGCACAGCTGACAAATCTGGGTCTCAAATTTTCTGCAAATACATCTAAGAGAACAGCAGATCTAACCCTCAGTTTCCTCCATCACTCCCTTCTAGCAAGAATTCTGAATCTTTTTGATAACAAGAATGCTCCCTGCAGAGTCTGGTTCACCCTCACAGGCCAACGCTTTGCTTTCCTTCTCTTTCCTCTCCTCCTTTTCTGTCCTCCTTTCCGGGGCCCCTACCGCTTTTGTCCTGCACACAGGCATTTGTAAGACCACATGCTTGCAATCAGCACAGAGCGGCAATTGTGTGGTCTGCTTTGTCCCTTGTAAATGACATCTTCCACGTTGCTCCATGATAATCATACAGTAATCACAGTTCTATTTGCAAAGCCCCATGGGCATCCTGGTCTTGTGGCATCGTAACCTGCTTTCTGCCTGCCTGCAGAGGGTATTCCAAGATGTGAATCTGATGTCTGATTAAAGTCATTATTGGCATCACTGGGACAGAGGGAAGGCATCCAGATTCACCCCAAGGCATTCAGACATAGGTCACGTTGACCATCTCACGTCCTCCTATGTCAGTCATGGTATTGGCAGGAAGCAAAATTCACTTTAGATGGTTCCAATAAGGAGATTTTAACTGAAGGATGATTTCTAGAGAGCAAGACATAGGGATAAAACAGAAGCTGGAGGATGCTGAGGTAAGCAACAGCCAATGGCCGCACTGGAGGCGGGAGGGAGCAAGGGAGAAATATTGTCTTCTTTCTTCCCACACCTTTTGAGTGCCTTCCACTGGCTGAATTCAGTTGGAAGCCAGAAGGCCTGGGCCCAGGTCAAGTGACCTACAAGGATGCTACAGGGCAGACAGTGGACTTGGGCGTGCTTAGGGATGAATGGAGAGCATCTGGAACTGCCACCCCTCCCATCTGTCCCTGGTCTCTGCACCTTTATAGTGCCTGTGCCCTGCTGGGACTACCAGACTCCTTTCTGCCTCAGAAGTCTCCCAGTCTTCAGCCCCGTTTCAGTGCTTCTTTCCATGTCCCATCTTTGTCTTCATCCTGCAGTACCCTGACTGCTGCCCATGATTGCCTGTGCCTTCCTTGTGATGAGGTCCTCCGGGGAGAAACTCAGTCTCTTTGCTGTTGGGAACTGAGAGTGCCTGGTAAGTGGCAGATGAGCAGGGACCAAGCTCATCTGAGTGAGACAGTAGCCTTGGGTGAAAAATATGTGTAGGCAGGAGACAGGGTCAAAAAGTCTTAGCAATCAAAGCATGCTATTCAAAACCAAATCAACAAGCTATAGCCCGTGGGCCAGCTGCCTAGCCTGAGTGCCCCACCCAAATGGGGATAGCTCCCCCAAGTGCTCTGACATAATGTTTCAAAATACTTTTGGTGCACCGCAGTAACACCACTTGGAAGTCGGAGGAGAATCAGGGGTTTAAGGCCAGCCTGAGCTACAAGAGACCCTGTTTTTTAAAAAAAAGTCTTGATTTTGATCTACAGTTAAAAATGAATTTCGTATTGTCACTCCTTCCTCCTTCCCTGAGACATTTCTGGGATTGAAACAAGTTTCTTTATTATTTCTATTAATTTTTAATTTTTTGAGGATTTCATTCTTACTATATTTGCATTATTTCCATCCCTCCCAGTCCCCTTCCAACTCCTCCTACGTCCCCCACTCTCCCTCAGAATTTCTTGTCCTCTTTTCTGATTATTGTTGGTACAATGCGTCCATGCATACATTTGGATAATACATTTATACACAGACATACACACATACATTTAATGCACTGAGTCCATTTAGTGGTGCTCACTGTATCTATGTTTAGGGCTGCCCACTTGGGATTAGATAGAAAACTGATTCTCCCTCCCCCAGCATCATTGGTTACCTACAGCTCTTCATCTTGAGGTGGGACCCGATGAAATTTTCTTCATTCAAATTGCCATGCCAACTAGTTTGTCGTTGTGTAGATCTTGTTAGGCTGCCACGCTGTGGAGATGTCGTCGATGCAATTTCTCTGTCATGTCTAGAATGCATTAACCAGCAGCAAGTGTCTTGTCTCTCTGGGTTTGACGTTCTTTCTACCCTCTCTTCCACCGTGTTCCCTAAGCCTTAGGTGTAAAGGTTGCATCATAGATGTACCACTTAGGGCTGGGCCCCTCACAGACACTTATTCTCTGCATTTGACCAGTTGTAGAACTTTCTGATAGTTTCCATGTGTTGCAAGGAGCAGCTTCTTTGACAAGTGGTGAGAGGTGCTCATGTATGTGAAGATAAGGATATATATATTTAGAATACAATAAGAAATGACATTGGCCTAGAAATGTGGCAGTAGTAGGGTCTTTTCTGGAGTCTATGATCCCTCCAACCATGTGTGTTTGGCTATGTTTAGAGCACCATGCATGGATTCTTTCCTGTGTAATTGGCTCTAAGTCCATTAGACAGCTATTGATAACCTCCAAGATAAAAGTATCACTATTGTCGAGCATGATGGCGCAGGCCTTTAATCCTGGCACTTGGGAGGCAGAGGCAGGTGGATATCTGGTCTACATAGTAAATTCCAGGCCAGCTGGGGCTACAGGGAGACCCTGTCTCAAACCCTGCCCCCCCAAAAAAGTGTCCCTATTGCACCAATAGAGATAATTTGCTGGGTCAGTCATTGTGGTTAGTAGGCTTTACAACTGGGTAGGACCACTGGTTGGTTTTCTCCCTCAGCAGCAGCTTGCACAGCACCTTCTGATACTATGCGAGCTGGTCTTCAGGGAAGCATCCAGGTTAGTTCCAGCTCAGCTGCTCCATGTGCTGTCTGAAGTATGTCATGTCTTCAGCAATTGGGTCTTACTTTCAAGTTTTGGGAGGCAGTTCAGAATTGTGGCAATAGTCTATAGTATTTTGGAAAACTCTTGAGCTACTCTGACCAACAATTGAGGGGAGCAAAACAAGTTTCTTAAAGCAGACTTACTGTGTCTAAACACGCAACACACCCTGGAATTTTCTATTTTGGTCTCGTCTGCTTGTTTTCATTAAGAAGATGCTGTTCACAACCTTTCAAATTCATATTGGATTTTGCTTGTGTGCTTTGTGCTGATCTTGCCAGCGAAGTGCAGTTCCCACCCCTTCCACAAAGTAGGCACCTCCTCCAGCCTGTTCTGGCTACCTGCTGTGCTCTAGGGAAGAACAGAGCCTGGCATGCAGAAGCTGCTCTGTGATGTGCTGTGAGCCAGTGTGTGAGTGGGTGCCGAACAGAGGGGTTCTGGCCTCTGTAGTGGGGCTTCTATAATTGGCTTCTTTTCTTTCTCACTCCAGTTGCTCTTGGGTGCAGCCTTGCCCAAGACAACCTGGCACTACCACCATCCTGGGCTGCGATGGGCCTGCCGTTCCTTGTTCTGCCGTTCCTGCTTTCCTGTGTCTCTGGACTGCCCTTCTACAATGGTTTCTATTATGCCAATGGTCTCTACAGCAGGACCCCTGGCAACAGCCATGGGGAAGGTGAGTGACTCCTAGACCGGTCCCCTCGCTCGGGCAGTAATATATGGATTCCAGGCTGGAGTGGAGACAGTAGGCTCTTCCCTGTCTGCATCCCTGAGGTGGACCAGCCTGTCTTCTAAGAGATGGTTTAGAAACTGTTTGCTGGTACCTTAGACATGGGGCCAAGTTGACTAGTTGACTTGGGGATTTATGCACAGCCAGTTTTTCAAGATCCAGCTTAAGTGCAAGAACTTCTGGTCTCTGCAGCAGAAAGGACTTTGGGGTCACATAGATATGAGTTAAAATTTTTTAAAGATTTATTTACTTTTATTTTATGTGTATGAGTGTTTTGCCCGCATGTGTATAAGTGCATCTGTGTTGTGTAATGCCCGTGGAGGACAGAAAAAGGCATGAGGTCCCCTGGAACTGGAGGTGGGGAATTTGTTCGCTGTCATGTGCTGGGAACCGAACCCTGCTCGTCTGTAAGAGTAGCCCATGCTCTTGACTGCTGAGACATCTCTCCAGTCCCAGATGTGAGTTTGAATCTCAGTGCTGCTTCTTTCTGGCTTTGTGACCTTGAGTAGGGGACTTGAGTTGGCAATCGCTGTGGGGCAGTTTCCTGGCTTTGACTGGCCATGGGAGCTGGGTCTTTGAGAAGACCCTTGGTGGACAGTTGATTCAGATTGTGAAGAGGGGACTGTGTTCTGTGTGGCCACTGTGGAAGGGACGGGACTCAGGAAGACCTGAGCCAGGGCATTCTTCCCTAGAGAAGATCTTGTTGGCTGCTATAGGAGCCACTATTTACATTTTATTTAAAATTTTTATTTATTTTTATTTTATGTGTATATGTGTTTTGCTAAGGCTGACCTCAAGCTTGCTGTGTAGTTGAGAATGGCCTTGAACTTCTGATCCTTCATCTCTTAACGGCTAAGATGATCTGTGTACACCACTCTGCCAGGCTTTATGCACTGCTGGGCATTGAACCCAGGACTTTGTGTATATTAAGCAAGCACTCTCCCAACTGATCTGTCTACATTTCCAGTTCTCCCTTACCTTGTGGAAACAAGGGCTCATGTGGCTCAGACTGGCCTTGAAGTTACTGTCTAGCTGAAGATGTCCTTAATTAAGCTCTGGCCCTCTTGCCTCCACCTCTGGAAAGCTGGGATAGCAGGCATGAGCTACCATGCTTGGCATGTCAGTTAGCTTTTAGTGTAGAGCAAACCACCCCAAACCTGGCTGCTTAACACCACACTCGCTTATTGAACTCTATGGCTCAGCATGTTGGAGTGGATGCTGTTTCTTCTGGTCCTGCAGCTGAGACTGTCACCAGCAGTGGGGAACACAACTCTCTGTAGCCTGTTGTATAGCCTGAGTCCCTCCACTGAGCCTCAGGGAGGCGAGGAGTCTCTTTTCAGGCTATACAAACTTGTGCTGCAATAAAGAATTTTAGGACAAGCCAGAGTTTATTGATAAACCAGGAGTGAAAGAACTTGAAGAGAGTCAGAGTGTAGGTGTTAGGCAATTACCCAAGGGCCTTGGCACTTACTATGTTTGAGATCTGGGGGCTGTGAAACTACCTAATCTACAGCTCAGCATAGATGTTAGGAAAGAGATGTGCTGGAATATCCCCTTTAAAAAAATCCATAGAATTCTAGTGAGCGTGGTGGTACACTCCTTTAATCCCAGCATTTGGGAGGCAGAGGCAGGTGGATCTCTGTGAATTCAAGGTCAGCCTGGTCTATATAGTGAGTTCCAGGCCAGCTAGGGGCAGGGAGACCCTGTTTGAAAAGACACACACACACACACAAATACATAGAATTCTGTCCTCGAAGAGACCACTGATCAGCCCAGAGCTGGAGAAGGGGTGTTAGGAGAGATGAAAGCTTTGGTGAAAGGGGTTCTTCTTATACAAGGTCACAAGTAGGCTGACATTGAGGTAAGCAGATCTCTGTGAGTTCCAGACCAGCCAAGGATACATGATGAGACCCGATGTCAAACAAACCAAAAAAAAGAAAGACACGATGTTGGGTTGGGAGATCATGTTGGGAGGTGTAAGGTTTGGTTCTTGAGACGCAGCAGAAATGAACGAGAGAAGCAGGACCAGTTTATTATGGGCACGGGCAAGGGGCTGACTTCCCAAGTTGGGAAGTGAGAGAAGACCAGCCGACACTAGCCTTTTCAGATCTTGGGAGTTGAGGAAAGCTAGCCCCTTGGGTCTAGCCTCCCCAGGGAGATGGGGCAACTAGCCCGCTCATCTTGGAGCTTGGGCTGGGGGACTGGGCTGGCGTGCCTTGCTTAACTTCTCCAGATCGGGATGAGGAAGCTAGCTTAGGGAGAATGAGAGAAGTTAGCTCCAAGAGAATGAAAGAAGTTAGCCTCCCAGAGAGATGAGGAGACTAGCCTGCTCAAGTGTGTTGGGGGACCTGGCTTAGCTTCCCCAGATCCCAGGAGATGAGGAAATAAGCCCCAGCTTGGGAGATGAGGGAGACAGATAGCTCCAGGACTGGAGATGAGAAAGCTAGCCTCCCAGGGAAATGAGGAGACTAGATAGCCCAGCTACCCGGTAGGCCTTGATGGGGCGGGGATCCCCATCACATCTGATTGATGTTCAGAGGAGATTGTAAACATTTGACCAGGAAGCAATCCCTTTTTACAGATGTTTGTGAACTCTGGGTCAGGGACTTTATCTGGCCAGGGAGCTGTAAAAGTCAGTCTCTTTTCATGGATGTTTGTGAATTCTGGTCCAAGGTTTCTGTCAGTCCTCCTGAGTCCTGGAACTGCTGGGGGGTTTTCTTTCAGTTACATCTTACGTGAGGGACATAGGAGAATTAGAAGGGGGAATGAGGAGCAGATATAATCATATTTCATTGAATATATGTATGAAATTCTCAAAAATAAAGAAAATAAATGGGAAATCGTTTGTAGAAAATGGCTAATAAGCCATGCGTCAACTCCAGCCTCCTTGTGACCCATGTTAGGAAGAACCCCTTTGATCAATGCTCTTATCCCACTCCCCTTCTCAGCTGTTCAGTGTTTTCTTCCAGGATAGGCTATGTCAGTGTAGGATGATCCCAGCTAAGGAGGACTGGCTCTGTTCCCAGTGGTCTCTTGTGCTCCAGGCAGGCGAGTCTGGACTTGTCCACATGGTATCTGACAATGTTCCAACAGGAGGAAGCAGTGAGGGCTCCCAGAATCAAGGCTCAGAACAGGCATGGTGAGACCGCCCTGTCTACCACATTCCTCCAAACAAGTGGCAAGGCTGGTACAGATTCAAGGGGGTAGGTGGGTGAATGGGTAAACTGATGTCACCTTTTTTTTTTTTTTGGTCTTACTCTGTAGCTCTTGCTGGCTTCACACTCATATTCCTGCTGATCCTTCTGCCACAGGCTCCCCAGTGCTAGGATTACAGGTGTTTGACATCACAAGGCACAACAGAGTAGTGGGTGCTTAGAAATGGAGATGGGGAGCAAGGGCGCAATTTTTTCAGTCTGTACGCCTGAGTCTGGAGGGGCTGGGGATGACAGTGTGGGTGGTCTTTGCAAGACTACTAATATGCCGGGGCTCGTCGGTGCCCTACCTCACCCCCAGGCCTGTTCAATGGCGTGAAGTTGGTGGTAGAAACACCCGAGGAGGTCCTGTTCAGTCACCGAGGTGCCAATGTGACCCTGCCCTGCCACTATCACTATGAGCCAGCCCTGGCTTCCCCAAGGCCTGTACGCATCAAGTGGTGGAAACTGTCAGAGAATGGGACCCCAGAACAGGACGTGCTCGTGGCCATCGGACAGAGACACCGTTCCTTTGGGGACTACCAAGGGCGTGTGCATCTGCAGCAGAGCAAGGAGCGGGAAGTGTCGCTGGAGCTTAGGGACCTGCGGCTGGAGGATTCTGGGCGCTACCGCTGTGAGGTCATTGACGGGCTGGAGGATGAGAGTGGCCTGGTGGACCTGGAGCTGCGGGGTGAGGCCCTGACTGGGATTGGGTGCCTCTGGAACCCAAGGGATGGGTTGAGGACGGGTAGAGGCCTAGACCTCTATACTTTACACATATAGGCACTTCTAAGCCTCAAAATAACCCCTGGGAGGAAGCTGCTATAACAGGTAGGTCAGGTAACTCACCTAAGGTCACGTAACTTATCAGTGGAAGAGCTGGGGTTTGAACCCCAGCAGCAGCATCGAGAATCCACTGCCTTCTGTTCCCTCACACAGTTCATTCAGAAAGAGGAAAACAGGAGTTGGTTCCACAGCCCCTTGGAGCCAAAGCTGAGATCCCAGTAGGGTTAGCCAGCAAGACAAACGAACCAGACAGGACCAGTGGGTGGCAGTTGGGACTGGTAGAGTCTGGGGCACTGTTCTGCCCAGAGAAAGGACCTTGGGCATGGTAGGCAAACACTCTGTCACTAACATATATTTCCAAGCTCTTGGGCTTGAAATCTCTAGATTTTTATTTTAAAAACTCCTACTTAGAAAAAAATCAAATGTTGCCTAAACTAACCAGACTCTATGAGCCAGGTCTCAGGTGGCCCCAGCTTGAGGTCTCTTTGTTGCTCTAACCCCTCTGCATCTGCTGTGGGGCTTCATGCCCTCCTTTCTCTCCTCTAACCCCATCCTCCCTTGTGGCTCCCAGGCAGGCCTCATCCCTAGAGCCTTGGGTCTCTCAAGTACAAACAAGGGAAAAATCAGGCATGTCTCAGCATTTTCCCTCTTACCTGCCTATAGTCCTAGAGGGTGAACATGCTTCCTAGACATGTTCCCTGTAGCATCTCCAAATCTACACAGTGGTTCAGAGGGGTAAAATTGTTCATTTTGAAGTCTGGGTTATCGGAAGGAAGAGTTATCAGTGGCAGCCTAGAGAGACAGGAGTCCTCAACCTTATCCCTGTCCCTGGGGCTGCAAGTGCTGGGGACTTGGGATACAATAACCATCACCACCACCACCTACCACCACCACCACCACCTCTGGTTGTTGGGACCTTTGGGCTTCCCTGCTCCTTTGGCTGGCTGTGTCCAAGTGCCTGGCCACAGGGATAAATTTCATTCTGGGTCCTGTTTCTAAACAGCACACACCAAGGAACCCCTAGTGTGACCCCCTATTCTTTAAGGCTTCACCTGACTTGGTGGGACTAAGTGATGCTTTACAAGCTCTTTACTGAGTTGGGGATATACATCAGAGGAAGAATGGCTGTCTAGTATAAAGAAGTCCCTAGATTCAATCCTGAGCTTGCAAAACCAGCAGCAGAACAAAACGCTCAAGTTTAGATAGAAAATTTCAAACAGGTATGGTAGCATGGTTTTTTATTTGGACTTTTGTTTTCCAAGTCAGGACCTCAGTTTGTAGCGCAAGCTGGTCTTGAAGTTATGATAATCCTCCTCTTGACTACTGAGATTATAGGGGTGAGCCACATACCCCACTAGCATAGTAACTTTTGAGGGGAGCATGTGATAGTGTCAGACAAGGTTACCAGGAAGGAGGCCTCTGACCTCAGGCCTCCTCTAACTAAAGGCCCCTTACTATCCTCCTTCCCAGTTTCTCCTGAAAATCCACTGTTACATGTGGAAAGCTTCTTGCGTTTCCTCTCCTCTTTCTTCCTTCCCCTCTTTCTCCTTTCTTCTTTATTTTTGTTGATGCTGCCTCACTGTACATCCCAGGATGGCCTTGAATTCATAGTAATCCTTCTGCCTCAGCTTCTTGAGTGCCAGTATAATGGGCATGAGCCGCCACACCCAGCTTCTTTCATTTTCCTAAGAATTTTCTAAGATTAAGAATCCAGGCCTGGGCTGGTGAAATGGATTAGTGGTTAAAGCTCTTGTCATTGAAGCCTGTCATCCTGAGTTAATTCTTGGAACCAAAATAAAGGTTGAAAGGAGCGCTGATTCTGCAAAGTTGTCCTCTGACCTCCACACGTACTCTGTGATCTGTCCCCCAAATAATAGATAATTAAAAAAGAAAGGAAGAAGAAGAAGAAGAAGAAGAAGAAGAAGAAGAAGAAGAAGGAAGAAGAAGAAGAAGAAGAAGAAGAAGAAGAAGAAGAAGAAGAAGAAGAAGAAAGAAGAAGAAGAAGAAGCAGAAGCAGCCAGGCTTGTTGGCATATGCCTGTAATCTCAGCACTTATAATGTTGATGCAGGAGTATTGCAAATCTGAGGCCAGCCTGGGCTATATAGCAAGACTATCTTAGTCTCCTTTTAAAAAGGGACATTTCTATACTAATGGCATATACAGTTGGCCCTCCCTTTCTACAAATTAAACCAACTCATTGGGGTTGGTGAGATAGTTCAGTGGGTAAAGGCGCTTGCTGCCAAACCTGGTAACCTGAGTTTAATTCCCAAGATCCACATGGTGGAAGGAAAGAACTGACTCCCAAAGTTGTCCTCTGACTTCTGTACACAGGCTGTGGTGCGCACCCCCCCCCAAATAAGTAAATAAATATATAAATACATAAATGTAATTAAAAATAGACCACTTCATAGATAAAAAATAAGCCCCCCGCCAAATCAGAAAAGTAAATCTTGAATTTACTGTAGGCCAAGTATCAGACTGAACCAGAAGAATTTGAGTGATGTGTAGGCATTATGTTAGGATCAGAAGCAGTTCAGAGATAAATTAAAATATATTGGCGAAAGTGCAGAGATTATATGCAGATGCTGCTATTTTATATAAGGGATACGAGTGTGCATAGATTTTGATATCCTAGAGACCTGGTTCCAATCCTGCTTGAATCCTTAGGGATATCAGTAGAATGAGGAGCTGGGAGTCAAGTCTAAAGCATAGGTCTGCCTCCTGTAAACACTTAGACAGTAGCAGATCCTGTCTTCTAGTTTTATTCTGTAGTGGGGCACATCAGCTGACCCAGGGTGGGTGGACATGAGGTCTGAGATTTACTTAGCTTTACGTGTTACCGGTGCCTGTGTGTTTTGAGGGGAGCATGCATTCCGGTGGGCGGTGGGGAGCTAGGACCTCATGCACCCCTTCAGGCAGTTCCTTCCTTTCTAGGTGTGGTCTTTCCCTACCAGCCCCGCCAGGGGCGCTACCAGCTCAACTTCCTTGAAGCCCAACAGGCTTGCCAGGAGCAAGATGCTATGGTGGCCTCCTTTGAGCAGCTCTTCCGGGCCTGGGAGGAGGGACTGGACTGGTGCAATGCGGGCTGGCTTCAAGATGCCTCTGTGCAGTATCCCATAGCGTTGCCGCGGCAGCCCTGCGGAGGCCTGGGCCTGGCGCCTGGAGTACGCAGCTACGGCCAGCGCCACCACCGCCTGCATCGCTATGATGTGTTCTGCTTCGCTGCTGCCCTCAAGGGTGAGTGGAATGGTCTAGCTCAGGCCTGCACACCTGATAGCCATCGGGGACCTGAGGGAGGGCATCCTCTTCTGTGGAACTTTCAGAATCGTCTGCCCCTCCCGGCTGGTACTTCCGCCTGAAGTCTAGAGTGCTGGCAGTCTGGAGGCAATGTCCAACAGATCAGAGCGCATTCCTCTTGCTGCCTCATGTCCACCATTGGTGCTTCATTCATCAAACATTTTTTGAGTGTCTACTATGTGCTGGGACCTGGACTAGGCTCTGGGCCAGTATAAACAAACCAGTTCTTTCCTCATAGTATGGCCCTTACCATTGAAAGATAAATGAATCCAGAAATTGGCTCAGGGCTGTCACAGAAGCACTTAGAAATATGTCTGGCAGGGCTGGGGATGTAATTCAGTTGGTAGAGTTCTCGTCTAGATACATAAGGCCTGGGTTCCATTCCTAGCACTACATAATGTGGGCATCATGGTGTGTACATCTGCAATTCCACTTGGCAGATGGAGGCTGGATGATCAGAAGTCAAGTTCAAAGTCATCCTTGGATACATAGCAAGTGCAAAAATGTCTACTGGCACATAATAGGTTCTCATATAGCTAAGTACTCAGTAAATGATGGATGAGAGGCTGCCTGGTCCAGCCTAGGTAGGGTGTCTGTTCAGAATGCAATTAGGGAAGGGTGCTGAGGGGGTGTTGTAGAATGACTAGAGCACCCCCAGCCCTGTGGCAAGTGGGATGGTGGGGTGAGGCCTGGGAAGGAGCCCCCCCGAAAGTGTCTAATACAGATGCCCACAAGACAATGGGCACCATGCCATCACTGGCTGCCCCTGCTGTTGACCAAACACTCAATGCCCCATTTTCTGCAGGATGGGTATACTACCTGGAGCACCCCGAGAAGCTGACGCTGCCGGAGGCCAAGGAGGCCTGCCAGGAAGATGGTGCACATATTGCCACGGTGGGCCAGCTCTTTGCTGCCTGGAAGTTCCGTGGCCTGGACCGCTGTGATGCTGGCTGGCTGGCAGATGGAAGTGCTCGCTACCCCATAGTTCATCCCCGTCTCAACTGTGGGCCACCAGAGCCTGGGGTCCGGACCTTTGGCTTCCCAGATCCCCAAACCCGCTACGGCGCCTACTGCTACCGCCATCGCTAGGCAGGCTGGCAGCTCTGCTGTCCCCTCCCATCCTCCTGGGCTGAGTGTGTATTAGGAAGGTCACTGCCCTGGTGGGTTAGGGCAGTGGCAGCAGGGCTTACACTTCTCAGCTTAAACTTTTTTAAGGTACTGGTTTTTACAGATCTAACTCCCAGTTCCGTTGGCATCCCTCTGTGGGACATTTGGGGTCCACTGGCTTTTAGAAGCTGTCTCACAGTACAGTTGGCCTCCCTGCCCTGAGTTGGCCAGCCCAGCGCCCACAGGAGTTAGGATGCAGTGGCTTGCACCTACCTCTCCCTTCCCTCAGCTTATGGGAGGCAGAAGACTGGGGTTTGGCTTTTTTTTTTTTTTTTCTTTCTGAATAAGGTCCCTAGACTTCAGGTCTGAGGGAAGGGAGAACTTCCCTGAGCTTTCCCCTTCCTCTCTTGGTTCTAACGAATCTGATGTAACTCTGTTACCACGTCCCACTGCTTGGAAGTGACTCTGGGTATATGTGCCTTATTTGGACAATAAATGATGCTGTGCCCCCCCCCCCCCCACTACTTTCTAGGCTACCTTTGGATCTGACTTTTGTCTCCTTCAGTCTCAGGAACTAGCTCCCAGCCCAGGGTATGTGTGGGGTCACTTCTGTCCCTGGGCGGCCTCTGCAGGCTGGCTTGCTCTGGCCTTGTGTGCCCTATGCATACCCTGGCTCAGGTGCTGGCCCAGCTTCTAGGGGTGTGGCTCCCATCTCCATCATCTCCTCACCTTGAGGGGTCCCACTGAAGAGTGGGAAGTGCCCAGAGAGTCTCAGAGGCTGAAGATCTGAGGGATGTCTTTTTAAAAGTTTATTTTATGAGTGTTTTACTTGCATATATGTAAATGTACCTGTGTGTACAATGCCTGTGGAGGCCAGAGGAGGGTATCAGATCCCCTGGAACTGGAGTTAGGGACAGTTGTTAGCCACTATGTGGGTGCTAAGAACTGAATCCAGGTTATTTACAAGAGCAGCAAGTGCTCTTAACCACTGAGCTACCTCCCCAGTACCCTAGAGGGTGTCCTTTGTTCCTTACCACACACCACTTCAGGAAACCAGACCTGTACTTCATACAAGTGTGGTTGTATGCCCTGGTGCTTACCAATCTGTGTTGTCAGTGTTTCATTTTGTTTTCCTTTTTTAGAAGTTCTTTTTTAAATGTATGTGTATGTGTGTATGTGCGTGTACATGCACACATGTGACCGCTGGTGCTCACAGAGGTCAGAATGTGTTGGAGTCCTTGGAGCTAGAGTTATAGGAGGTTGTGAGCCTTGTGACTTGGATGCTGGGAACTGAACTTCAGTCTTCTGCAAGGACAGCAAGTCCTTTTAACCATTGAGCCATCTCTGAAGCTCCTCAGTCAGTTTTCCTTTTTCTTTTTTGGGGGTGTGGTGGGAATTGAGACTGGATCTCATGTAGTTCAGGCTGGTCTTGAATTTGCTATATTTGCTATATGAGGATGGCTTTGAACTCCTGATCCTCCTGCCTCCTGGGTGTCAGGACTGCAGGTATGTACCATCACACCTGGCCAGCAGCTCAGGTCCAAGGAATTTGTTAGAAATGCAAATTCCTGGGCTTCAGTGCAGATCTGTTGAGTCAGAAACCGAGTAAACTCAGAACTCTGTTATCATAACCCTCCAGGGGGTATTTCCTCCATTCTGGTAGTAGGAATTGAAGCTAGGACATTGTACCTGCTAAACACTTTACCACTGAGCTGTGTACCCAACACTTTTTCACTCATTATTTTGAGACTGAGTCTTACTGTTTCCAGGCTGACCTTGAATTTATGATCCTTCTGTGTCAGCTTCCCAAGTAGCTGAGGTTACAGGCCCGTGCTACAGATGTCTCTCCTGAGTCATTCTTCTGTTGTTGCTCTTCTGAGACAGGGTCTTACTATGTAGCCCAGGCTAGTTCTTGAACTTCCAATCTTCCTGCTTTGGCCTTCTGAGTCCACCACCATGCCTGGCTATTGTTTGTAGTGTGTCCACTGCAAATCTGCACTCAGAACCACTGAAGGACACATGTGGACAAGCACACCCAGGCGTGCACACACAAATAGGTCACACATGCTCACACACACATTTCACGTTCATATACACCAGTGCAGAGAATCCATCAAACACATCATCACTCTAGTATGAATAAAGAAAAGAGTTGCAACTGGCTCAGGCTCTGGACACACAGGACTCACACCATTTTGGGGTCATTTGCTCAACACTTGGTTTTGCTGTTACTGCCTAAGTGTTCCATCAGGAGGTCCCAGGTCCCAGATCATGGTCACCTTTTACTTAAATTAAAAAAAAAAAAAAAAAAGAAAGAAAATAGATCTCTTCCAATGTCTTTATTATTATAATTATCATAATCTTTAGTTTTCAAAAATATAAATAGGTGCACGGAACACTGGTGCCTGCACCGTCCCGGGGGTGGGGAGAGGGGAGGAGATGGAGGAGCACCCCCTGGAAAGGAAGTGCCCCTACCCAGCCCAGCCGAGGAATGACACCTGCTAGGGTGGTAGACCCAGGTGAGAGGTCACCGGAAGAGGGGCCCGGAGGTAAGGCAACCTCACTTCCCTCGGCCAGCCTGCTCCCTGCCCCAGGCCCCTCCCCTCATAGATGGCTCAGCCCTCGGTTCCTTTTGTCCAATACTTTAAGCAGCAGTCCCCCCAGAGTCCTTCACACTCTCAGGCCACCGCCCCTCTGGCTCCTCCTGACCGCTCCTCCCACCTCCCTAGCTCTCCCTGGAGGTGAAAGAACCAACCATTGCACTGCTCTTGTGTAAAGTCAGGAAACAAAAAATAATCTTCTTTATTAACTTAACCCCTCCCTTCTCACTCTGTCTCTGCGCTGGTCCCTAGAAAGGCACAATGGGAAATTGAAGAAATGTCTCTAAACTCAGTCCATGGGATACAGTAAATTCGCTTTGGCATTTGGGGGGACAAATTAGATGCAGTTTGGGAGCCGTGAGGGTGGGGGCAGGGCACACACACTGTGGGGTTTGTTTTTTGTTTTTTTTTCCTTCTTTAATGGGATTCCTTATATGACAAAAAGCGACAAGAAGACACCTTCTGGGTGGGATGCGTGGTCAGCCTGGCTGGCTGCTGGGCTCAGCATCCTGGGCAAGTCCTGGAAGCTCCTCTCAGTGGACCGTGCTGGGGCGGCTCCTTCTCATGGGTCTCAAGCTCCGCTTCTGTAGCCTGCGCTTGTAGGTGGAGGCTGCAACAAAAGGGAAGTGGAAAAACAGCAGTGAGCAGGGAGAAGCAGGGCGAAGCCTAGGCTCTCCACCGGGGCCCGCCCTGCAGAATGTGCGCTCAGGAAGGCAGCTTGAAGCTGCCTCCAGCCTGCTCCTCTGGGTTGGAATTTTCTCTGAACTTCCTTAGGCTCAGGAATAAGTTACAGTCCAGGCTACCAGCTTCTCCTGTCCCCTTTCAGGGAACAGGCATTCCCTGGGATGGGAGCCAGTAATTCATGGTGGATCTGATCCTCACACTCTGCCATGCTAGCTTAGTCCCTAGTATGGCACAGGACCTACAGGACAGCACTAGCTACCGCTGTGCTCTGGAGACAGGGAGAAGGCCCTGCTGGTGGAATCTGATCCTGTGTCAGGTGAAAGGCCAGAAAGGTGATGCTCACGGTCTGTGCAGGTGATCCGAGGCTCCTCCCAGTGCCCACTGGGCTGGCACCGGATAGTGGGCACATGGCGCTGGACAAAGCCCTCTGTACACTGGTACCGTACCAGGGAACTGATCTCATATCGGTCCTTCTTCTGCCCAAGGGTCCTCGCATGCTCCACCACTGGGGGGTCTCCACAGGCCACTGAGGGACAAATGCCTTTTAGAAGGTGTCTCATGAGGTCTTCTGTGATGACCCATGTGGGCAAAGACAAGATTAGCCCAGAGCCAAGGCATAGAAGGGATGGGCTCTGCTACCCATTTCTGGGAAAATGCAGGGCCTAGAACCCAAGACCTTCACTTCTAACAGCAGGATATCTCAGTGGTGTTAGGAGGCAGGAAGGGAACACGAAAGTGGCCTTGAACAATGATAAAATGGAAGGAAAAAGATAGGAAAAGAGGGGATAGTTGGGCAGGCCAAGTGTAGTTTCTTTTAAAAAATTTTTATTATTTTCTTAATTAAAAAAATTGTGTGAGTGTATTGCTTGCATACACATAAGTGCATGTGTGTCATGTAAAGCCTGAAGAGTTCAGAAGGGGGCACATGATCCCTTGGAATTTGAGTTAGAATGGTTGTTAGCCATCATGTGGGGGCTGGGAATCGAATCCAGATCCTCTGTAAGTGCAGCCAGTATTCTTAACCACTGAGCCATCTCCCCAGCCCTAATTGTGACTTCTCTATGAAACTGTCCTGTGCCAGAGAAAGTGGGGCCCAAAGCAGGTCTGAGACACATAAGCAGGGACAGGTGGGCATGTCCTACAAGCACTGTGATGCTCACAGCCCTAAAGCTGAAGGATCCAGGCCTGGCAGCCCTAATTCTGTGACTGGCATTCTTTGATCTCCAGAAAGAAGGAGGTTCTATCCAGGGGCCATCATACGTGACTTGCTGTTGCTTACAGCGGAGGGACTGTGGTATGTGTGGAGTCAGGGGATCCTGTCCTCTAGTCCATGACTTTATGCTCTCATGGACCCTGTGAATGGCCCCTAGAAGTCACCTTGCTCTTGTTATTGACCTTGTGAGGATGGTGCCGGGAGAAGCCTGCACATCAGCACCCATGAGCTTTTGGGGGATGTCCCCACAGACCCCAGTGCTTGGGAGACAAGAGCACTCATCCCAGGTTACATGGTGAGTGCCTCTTCTACAGCTGAAGCTTCCCATGCTCTCCCTGGACTCCCTCCCAGGCCCTACTTACCGGTGCCCTTTTTACACGTGAAGGGCAGCTGGTAATTGCAGGGCACATCGTTCCACTCGCCCTTCTCATGCCAGATCATCACCACACAGTCTTCTCCGGTGGCAAAGAAGTTGTCAGGCTGGTTAGGACGCCACTTCTCAAATTGCTGTGGGCAGGAGAGTGACGTGGTGATGGGAAGGAAGTGTCTGGCCTGATCCCTGCTTTCCACCCGTCTGGCTCCTTCCCCTGTCTCCTTTATCGTTTTGCCCAACTTCCGGCTCATATGGCAGTGGGAAAGGCTGCTGGGAATTTGGTTGTTCTAGGCGTTATGGATCCAAGTTTAGGTAACTGGTTACACAGCCTGGCTCTGGTCCTTTTCAGGAGCTCAGTACCCATAAGGATTCAGTGAAGGGGTTCAGTCCTTCACTGACCTGTAACTGACTGCCCACACTGCCCACCTGGCCTCTGTATTGTCTTCTATTTTCTTCCTTTCCTTTCCTTTCTTTTTTCTCTTCTTGACAAGGTCTCCCTAGTCTGAGCCTACCTGGAACTCCCTATGTAGACTAGGCTGGCTCACAGAGATCTGTCTGCCTCTGCCTCCCGAGTTCTAGGATTAAAGTTGTGGGCCACCATACTGGCTTTGCTTTCTATTTTCTTGAGTAGATGCATGTCATTTGTGCATAAGGAAACTCTCAAGCGTCATATACCTTTGATGATGACTTGTGGTCATGCCTTCATTTCTCTCCTGGCTCCTTCCCCTGTCTTTGCCTTCACTTCTGCAGTCCACCCAGCCCTGAGCTGGCCTCCAGAGACAGGAAGGAGAGACAATCCTTTCATGGAGTTCCTGCCTAGCAGCTTCTTAGTTTGTGTGAGTTTGAATGAGATCTGAATACATGCTATTCTTGGGGTCTTTATCCCACTCCTTATCTTCTGGGAACTCACCAGGGAGTGTCCATCTGACCAGCGGAAGTCCCCTTCGATAGTCCTGTCATTCAAGCCAATCCACTGGTAGTCTTGAGCATTTTCTGGAGAGAGAAGGTAGGTTTGCCCTGGCATTGGATAGCCTGGGTTGTCTGAGGACTAGAGCTCATGGAAGCAGAGGGCATGGACGCAGAAGGAGGCAGGTGGCTCCTGGGACACACCCTGGCTTCTCTGGATTCTCTGAGGGACTCAGGACATTCATGTTTGGGGTATATGTTGAACTACCTCCTCAGGCTGGCATGGACGGGTATCAGCCATAAGTTAGCCTAGGGCTGGCTCTGACTGGCAGAGTCTGTCCTAGGTGTAGCTAGAGCTGCTGGTCCCAACGACCTGTCTTCTCTCAAGGAACTGAGGGAACATCTGACCCTCTTCTCCCAGCGCCCCTGCCGTACAGCCTCACTGGATCCAGTCTGCCAATTTCTTTTCTGGACCCCAAGGCCTTGTGCATGCAAGGTAGGTACTGTCTACTGAGCTACAATCCTGGTCTCCAGTCCACTCTTTTCTAAGGAGGCCCTTTGCCCATACCACCACTTTCCTCAGGCCTGGAGGCCAGGCCACACTCACTGTTGACAAACTCCTGCTCCTCAGGGGTGACGATGCTGCTTAGGTGTGACTGCTGCTCTCGACACCGTCTTTCCGCATCCACCCAGGTCTCGCGGTCAGGGAAGTGGCGGTAACAGTGCCCCTGGAACTTGGTCCAACCTTCCTCACATAGCTCCTGGTCTGTAACACAGGTCAGGGACTTGAAGGGGGGCTCATGGCAAGTTGGGTTTGCAGTCACTGCCTGTCTTTTGTCACAGTCTACATTCAGTTTACCTTAAATGCTGGGCCCTCAAGGGAGGAAACAGACCCGGGTGGAGAGAGGCTCATATTGGAAGCCAGTAATGGCTGGTCCTTCCTACCTGGGAAAGGACTTTTTCTTTTCCCGATGTAGCACCCTGACCCCCAAGATTTCCTCCTCTGGATCCACCAGGTTGGTAGGGCAGGCAGGTGGAAAGTTTTGAGATTTAAGGCAAAATACAGTTCAGAATCTTTGAGGCATTCTGGGGAAAAGAGCTGTGGGTCCATGCAGCAGAAGAGGCCAGTGTTATGGAGCTGGCAGCCTCTTTCTCACAGATACTTGGGCGAGGCCAGAGGCCCCCAGGACCTCTTTTGAAGTCCAAAGAAGACTGAGTTTTAGGCCATGGACCCAAGCTATCTGTTATTATTTTTATTATATTTTTAGTTTAATTATAATTAATTTTTGCAATGCTAGAGATCAAACCCAGAACCTTGGACGTACTAGGCAAGTGTTCTGCCTCTGAATCATATCCCCAGCCCCCAGTTGGCTCTAGCAGGGCATACTATGCCTGCCTCTAATGGAGCCACATGCCAAGTAGGGGTTGTTCTGTGGTCTAGGGGCCCTGCCTTTTATTTTGTTTCATATTTTGTGGCAGACGAGAAAGGGAAGGAACAGCTTAATATATAACAGGTTCTATGTTCTGGAGAAGGGGCTGATTTGCAGATCTTGGAGCAGCCTTGGAGGACAGAGGTGGGGACTTGCTGGAGCCAGCTCATCAGGATTGGAAGAGGCAATTGTGACCTAAGTCTGCCTTTAGTGACAGCATATGGATGACTGTAGATAGCCTCTGGTGGAAGACTTTATACCTCAGGACGGAAATGAAGCTACCAGTCAGGGTTCTCCCTTTCTCTGTGACAGACATATACATCTGGCAGCACAGCACTGGACAGAAGTGACTCCAAGTCCATACCTTTTTCCTTTCTTTCCCTGGGGTCTCCATGAGGAGGACTGTCCTATGCAGAGGGAGGGCCCTGGGGTTCAAGAAATACCTACAAATATCTCAGGATGTGTGGTAGACTCCCATCTGGGTGCTTTCAAATGTCTGACTGTCCCAGGAAGGACAGGGCATTTCCCGGAGAAGGAGTCTTCTTCGGGCTGAGGTGTGGACACTTGGCAAGGCTGGTCAAAGTAAAGGGGATGGAGCAGAAGGCCAGTGGAGGCCTGGGAAGAAGCAGAGTCCAGAGGACAGAGAGACCACTGCTGGGCTTGTGGATCAGTGCTCTGGTCACTTCAGGGTCTGAGGGCTGAGCTGGGCAGGCAGAGTCAGAGGGAGAGAGGGACCGTGCGGGGTGGTGGCTGTGAGGATGAGACAGATTTCCAGGGAGACTGGAAAAAGTACTGAGACCAGAGCCAAGGCACAAGACAGCATGGGGTATGAATGAGCATTACGGGTCAGGACAGCATATCGCCTTGCCCAGGGCCCAGCTAGGTGTCTCTGGCATCATCTTTCTGTTCTATTAGGGTGCAGAGCCCTGTGTGGTCCCTGCCTTTGTTGCTGCAGAGAACCTCCCTTTTCCAGACCGAAACCCCAGAACTGCTGTCTGTGTGAATGTTCTAGGCCTTTCTCCCCTGTGGCATCCTGGTCAGAAAATCCTTGTTCTCTCCGTTCTCACCCAGGTAAGACTCTGTGCAGCAATTTCTTGGGGTCTTGGGGTGAAGAGAAGGTAGGAGGCCATAAGGGAAGATGAGTGTCCAGGACCTCTCTTCCAGAAACCTTAAGTTCATCTACCCTTGGAAGTACCTCCAAGGAATGAGTGTACAATCCATGTTACCTCCCTCACACTACTTAGGCCTGAAGGGAGATTTCCACGTTCAGCTGCTTTCTGGAAATTTGTCCACCAAGAGTTCACTGAAAAGGGCTTTGAGCTCATGCACACTTCCAGTCCTGTATGGGCTATTGCTACCAGCATCCAAAAGCCTTGACTCCCCATTTTCAGAGTTGGGAAGCCTTAAGGTTCAAGAGGTTGGCAGGAGCCTAGAAAGCATCATAGGTGACAGCAGTGGGGGGCTCAGCTTTGTCCTGCCTGGGGGCTCCTAGCACACATGTTCAGAAACCGAGGGTTTAATAAGGCCCACCAGAAGAAACTCACAAAAGAAACTGTTGTCTCCGGCCAGCCTTTTGTTTCACACAGGGGAGGAAAAAAGGAAGCGTGGGCCAGTGTAGCACGGAGACGGCGCCTCCATAGTATGACGAAGACAAGACGACATGCGAAGTCCTTGTTCATGCATGGCTGGAGCATGCTGGTGACACAGGCCTGCTCCAGCCGACCAAGCACAGCGCTTACCACAGGAAAAGAGGAAGGCAGCTTGGCTAGCATGACATGGTGGCTCCCTAGGCCATAGAAGGGTTACAAAAGTCCCACAAGGAACATAACAAGGTTTACAGTGCCCATGACCATGTCCCGAAGATCCGTGGCCACCAGTGGCATAGAACCAATTGCTCCTACCCACAACTTCCTTCAAGACAAATGACAGAATCAGTTGTGTCCTCTTAGTGTGACGCATGCACTGAGTTCTATGGTGGCAACAGCAAGTCTGCAAGCCCTGGGAAAGGTTAGTGTGTTCAAGGCTCCTGAGCCCCACTTCCAAAGTGACCCATGTCAAAATATACACCTCTCCAGCAGTCAGATCGGTCAATACCCCAGAGGAAAGTTCTCGAGGAAAAAGAGCAAGAACAAGAGTGGGAATCAGGGGGCAGGCTTCTCAGCTGTCTTCCCTGGAATGGCTGTCCAGGTGGACTTGGCGTTCCTGGTCCAGGCCTGGAGCCTGAGGTTAGAAGAGCAGGAAGAGGGAAGAGGAGGATGCAGCAGTTAGTAACATTAGCTGAAGCCGAGACGGCCGTACCGATCTCACACAGGTCCCCTCCGTAGCTGGGAAGGCATAAGCATGTGAAAGTGTCCATGGCATCCACGCAGGTGGCTCCATTCAGACAAGGGCTTGAGAGGCACTCATCAATGTCTGCAAGAAACCAAGGGCCACCATTAGGACTCTTGCCCGGCAACTCGCAAGCACTGTGGCTTCCTTATGGGTGGCCCGCCCTGCTGCTCTCCAGTGGCTGGAAGAGGCCTGGCTGGATTTCCTGAGAGCTGTTGCTGCTGCTGCTGCTGCTGCTGCTGCCGCCATCTTGGAATGCTGAATCAAAGATCCAGATGGGTTTCTTTGGCTGTGTGGGACTTTTGATGGGCAAACTTGGAGCCTTGTTCTCCCAGTGAGTTGAAGGGATCTGGTATTTCTGAAGCCAAATGCCTTTTGTGAGACTGAGAATAGAGTTCCAAGATACTTTCTCTCATGACTATTTCAAACTAGGAGTCTGAACCAGCTATGAGCACTGATGGGCTGAGGATGCTGGAAGTGAAATTCTTGAAATTTGGTTACAGGTCTATCTTCTCCTAGCTTCCTCTGCAGTTATGAGCCAGGGAAAAGAGGGCTAGGTTCTAGAGTGAGAAATCTAGTAGTGGTCTGTAGAGTATAGAGCCACAAGAAAATGGCCACATGAGATATTTGCATGAAATTTATGGAACTTCCTGGCCTTCTGTGTTTTCAGCAAATAAGATTCTAGAGTATCTTGTGAAAATGAAGACAGACTCTTTCTCTTAGGATAGGGAACAACATTTCCGTAAGTAATCTTCTTCCAGCTTACAGCCCCAGAAGCTGGATATGTTCAGTGAGTCACAGTTTCTAGTTGGGCTCCAGCATGGCCAGTGGCAGGCAAATGTGGGAACCTGGCCAGATGCTTAGTAACTCAGACTCAGCACCATTCTGGCAGGTGTCTAGAGCCTCTTCATCTCGGGCAGACTCCTCTTCTGTTCTTCTGGTTCTAGGACTCTTTCTGGCTGGACTTTTTTGCAAATCTTAAATCAATAGATCATTGGCCTTTGTCTCAACTTATCAACACTTAATCAAAGTGAGAACTGATTCTCCTAGACTTGCCTTTCTACATCTTCTGGGATGTTAGGGGGCCTGGTGAGACTTCTGTTTTCTTCATACATATACTCTAGATCTGACTTTGAACTTGCTATGTAGCTGAGGGTGACCTTGAACTTCTGATCCTCCTGATGTACTTCCCAAGCTCTGGAATTAGTTGTACTGATTTATGTGGTGCTAGGGATTGAACCCAGGGCTTTGCACATGCTAGACAAGCACTGTCAGCTGAGCTCCAGGCTGGAAGATGCTAGTTTTCAGTACATATAGTTGTGTTTATGCAACATTCAGGATCCTATGGTTTGTTGATGGTGGTCTCTTCACAAGCACTTAAGTCCTGGCTTGGAAATAGGACTTATATGGGTCCTCAATTTGTTCTAGGACTTAGTTCTTGCTTCCCATAAGAACAAATCAATCTTAAAGCCAATCCTCTGCTAGGATGGTCAAAGTGCTGTTTTCTGGATCTTCAAATTCATGTAGAGTGGACCTCTTCTTAGCCAAATATATGTAGTTTGTGGCTGGAGAACCCCTGGTTCTCAGGTACCTTGCTCATCCCATGAACCTTCTTATCTCCGTATCTCTGGCATCTCTTCTCTTCCCATGAAGTTCTTAGCTTCATTTCAAGTAATGCACACCATGGATTAGAAACTCACAGTTCCAAGCAAACCCAAAATGCATGGAGGAACTGACTTGAAATCCTGGCATGCACTTGGTTTCCCAGAATGCACCAGGATTCCCAGCAGCAGCAGTAGCAGCAATAGGTCAGGTCAGTCGGCAGGGTGGAAGCTGGGAGCAGTCCTCCTGCTTCAGGAAAGCTAGCTATGTTCTCTTTTGTCCATTAGCTTCATTATGGGAGATGGGAAGCACTGGGCCAAAGGGGAGTTAAGCAAATGGAGGCGCTAAAGCAGTTGTACAGAGCAGGGGGACAAAGGGACCTCTGGGAAGAAGAGCCAGGCATCAATTCTGGGACCCTTGGCCAAACCATGGGACAAAGGGCATCATGGGCAAGAAGCCTGGGGAGGTCAGGCCAGGTGGTTTCCAGATGTACCAGAAGCTTAGAGAGGGCACTTCACCTACCCTGGGCTGTGGGATGTTGTGTTGTTTTCCTTCCGTGTTTGGCCAGGCATGAAATAGGAGAATTTTTCAGTGCCTTGGATTCCCAGATAAGGAAGAAAGGAAGAGTCACAATCATGAGACCCATGGAGTCTGTGGTACCAGAGGGTACTTCAGAGAGGCTATGTCTGCCTGTTTAGCAGCAGGAGAAGGCTGATGTCCCGTGTGGGGCTTGCTCAGAAGCACCTGGGCATCTTGTCTCCTCTTCCTCGGCTTGTAAGACTCACTCTAGACCTGGCAACTTAGCTTTTGAGACTAAGAGAAGAGGCAATTAGGATCTCCTAGGAGGTTCTAGACAAGGTAGTAGCAGGTGTAGAGAGGGATGGTCCTGGCCAACGACAGGCTTCACCGAAGAAGAGAGGAGAGGGAGGGACCGGTGTCTGGTAAGACCCAGATGCTTCGGGTCCTTTTCTCTGTTACCCTTCCCACGACCCGGTAGCACAGACACCATTATACCACTGGCAGGCAGGGAAACAAGTGAAGTGACTTTTCCACACTGGCAAGTCTGGGAGACAGATTGGAAGAGATAGAGGAGAGGCAGGAAATGAGACAGGAAGCTGAACCTCTGTCCCAGGTAGAGGGAGAGCCTGGGTCCTGAACTATCAGCATCTTGTTACTATTTATGCTGTAGCCCCCAAGGACTCAAACATCATCACTGTGCAGGGAGTTGGGGGGCTGTCAGGACTCTCAGGTCCCTCTTTCCATAACTATAGTCTAAGGGGACGTTTGGTTTCTGAACAAGGCCCCCCAGCAATGTCTCTGACTTGGGAGAGGCAGTAACTGTGGGCCTCCTAGTAAAGTTTGAAAGAGACAGACTTGCAAATAATCACTTTTGTGTCTAACTTGGACACCTCAGGCCTCTACTTTGAATAGGTCTTATCCAGGTTTGGTCTGGACCTGAGTTCAGGACTTCAAGGGAACATGAGCTTATTTGGCTTATAGAAAATGCTGAATGAAGAACAACAGCATGGGTTTTCAACTTCCACTAACACAATGAAACTGCAGTAGATGGTCTGGAGAGATGGCTCAGCAGTTAAGAGCACTGGCTGTACTTGTAGAGGACCCAGGTTCCATTCCAAGCACCCAAATGGGGGCTAACAACCGTCTGTAACTCCAGTTCCAGGGGATGTGATGCTCTCTTCTCACCTCTTGAGGGCAGTGCATGACAGGGATACACCTACCTACATGCAGGCATTACATTCATATACATAAAGTAAAAATAATAACTAAAGTGTTAAAAAAACTGCAGTATACACAGCACTCTTCAAGTCATTGCATGCACAACCTCTGCTGCTGTATTTGATGATTCTGAATGTAACGTCCCAGGAACAAGGGTGGGGGACCTTTCAAGCAGAGAGAAGATTTCTTGACTCAGTGGATACTCTTGACTCTGACTTTCTGGTTGGACTTCTTACATACTAAAACAAAGGACTGTAAGAATGTATTTATCAATCTCAATCTACTTTGTAGGTTTTTAGGTTTCTTATTTTTCAGACAAGGTCTCCCTGTAGCCCCAGCTGGCCTGGAACTTGCTATATAGGCCAGGCTGGTCTCTACCTCACAGAGATCTGCAAGCCTTTGCCTCTTGAGTGTTGAGACTAAAGGCGTGCACCCACCACACTGGGTCCAATTTGCTTTTTTGAAAGAATCATCTTTATATTTAAAAGTAGGCTATCATGCTTTATATTATTTCATATCTTCTGTATTTTAAAAGTTGATCTTAAATATAACTTTGATTAAATTCAATTTATTGCTAGTTAAAATAGTTAAGATATGCCTATGGATTTTCTGGTAAAGTCAAGAAGGTACTATTTTTTGGGTGTAGTGGCTCATGCCTGAAATCCTAGCACACAAGAGGCTGAGGTTATGAGGGTCACCATGAGATGGAGGCTAGTCAGGGATACACAGCAAGATCTTGTCTAAAAACAACAACAACAGCAACAACAAAAACCAAACTCCAAAAACAAAACAGAAAACAATCCATAAACAAACAAGCAAAAGCACCCAAGCCAAAATAAAACTGTATAATTTGTATTGTGTGCGTGTGTGTGTATGTTTGATTGCTTTAAAAGCATTCCTTTCCTGAGGGTAAATGTTTCACTAAAATTCAAACATCTCCCTTACAGCAAGAGATATCACATCATAAATAGAAAGGAGGCTGATTAGCTTTAAGTTTACTCTTTTTAGCCCAGAAGTAGAGAAGCCTGCATGGCACTAGGGATGGCTGAAAATGGATGTGAGATCTGCTTAGGACAGTATTTTTCAACCTTGGCTACACTTTATAATCACTGGAGAAATTAATTTTTTTTAAAGAGATACCAATGGTCTCAGAATATCTGAGTGGAGCCCCAGCAGGATGTGTCTTAAAAGCATCCTGAGTGGTTCTAAACAGCAGTGGGATTGACACCTAAATCAAAAGTGTGCTCTCTCTAGGTGTCATTAGCAATAAGGTAGAAAAAGACTGGATTTTCATTACATTTAATACATTAATTAGTGAGTGTGTATGTGCATGTGTGCGTGCAAGTGCTTGCTGTGGCGTGTGTGCAGAAGTCAGAGGACAACTTGCAGGAGTCCATTCTCTCTTCCCATTATGTGAGGTCTAGGAATCAAATTCAAGTTGTCAGGCTTGGCATCAAGTGCTTTTACCTGCTCAGACGCCTCACTGGCTCCAAGGCTGCTAATTTTTAACTGGATTAGAATAGTCCTGCTTCTAATTGCCTAAGAAAGTCTAGAGTGGTAGAACTTCATGGAAAATAATCCATTGGTCAGAGATGCCTATAGCTATTAGTTCCTGAGCTGGAGTGACAAGAAAAAGACTAGACCCCACCCAGACCCAGAGGGCTGCAAGAGCTTTTCTGATGATATGAGTCAGCCCCCATTAGGGATTCTGCATTGAGGCAGAGGAGTGCCTGCTCTACCTGATACCTCAAGTCCAACATTTATTTGAAATTGCACAGGTATTTTTTTTGTGTGTGTGTATGGAATATGCATGTGGGTGTGTGCACATGTGCATGCAAATGTGAGTGTGTGGAAGCCAGAAGTTGACGTGAGGTATCTTCCTCTATTTCTCTCTGCCTTAATTTTTTTTTTTTTGAGAAAGGTTCTCTCATTGAACCTAGAACTCACCATTAGACTAGCTAGCCAGTGATCTTTAGGGAGTCTTCTGCCTCTGCTCCCCATCTAGTGCTGGGGTTAGATGGGCATCTCTTGATCACTTTTTTGCAAGAGTGCTGGGGATCTGAATTCAAGTCTTCATGCTTCATGCAGGTATTTCGCCAACTAAGCCATCTTCTCTTCCCTACTAAGCCATCTCCTCATCCCTAGAAATCTCATCATGCTATCTAATCTAAATGCATTTTGTGTTCTACTCATGAGATAACTTTTGGCTTAACAGAAAACTACCAACCAGCTGAACGGTTGCCCTCGATTTTTTTTCCTTCCACTTTTTGTTCAACTAGATGCTCTGGAAGGTTGTATTGTGTTTATCTGATGCCTTCTACTCCCATCACTGTCTATCCTTCTCAGCTGACTTTGGTTACTACCTGCTTGTAGTCCCTTCCAGGGACTGCAGGGGTCAGTCCGTCTAGTGTCTGCCTGCACCCCCATGGCCAGTGAAGGCTTTCCTATGTCACCATGTTTATTAGTGTGGCCAGGAGGCCACAGGCATGTGACATAGCATGTTCCCTGGCAGGTTCCTGGGCCACAGGACTCCTATATATAGGACCTTAGAGGGGACTCGGGGGAAAGAGGGATACATGTTAAGAACCCAACTGCTTGGGGATGGAAACAGTCTCTGAGACTTCATGAGGTCCCCAAAGTCCTTGAAGATGAAAGTCCTGGGGACTCTGCCCCCTCGCCCCCCGGCCGCAGACACTCACCCCCAACATCTATCATGCTCTTTTTCTTACTGTAAAAGTTGTTCAAATACAATGGGAGAGGCAAAATATCCCCATGTCTAGAGCTGCTGGAGCCTGGTGTCTAGGACTAGATGGAGGTGAGGCAACAGGCCAGTCACAGTGTGCTGGGGTGGGGTGTGAAGTTAGGACAGAGCCAAAATGAGACTTTCATAATTCCTTAAATTGTGCATCTT
Source organism: Eospalax fontanierii (assembly GCA_035773235.1). Classification (NCBI taxonomy): domain Eukaryota; kingdom Metazoa; phylum Chordata; class Mammalia; order Rodentia; family Spalacidae; genus Eospalax; species Eospalax fontanierii. Next base: position 146,968,442 of record CM069524.1, on the reverse strand, counting down.
TTAGCCTTGCACAAAATAAATATTTGGACATCAATGCCACCAGCAGATTCATTCTGTCATCCCACACTCACTCGGGGGCTAGTTACACAGGCAGAATTTCCAGCACCATCCAAACAGTGACTGTCTAGGGCCCTGTGCCAAGGTCCCGATGGTGGAGCCCTCATCTGAATGCTCACCACACTGAAAGTCACTCATCCTCACAGGGATGCCGAGGGCATGATATGCTGCTCCGTGCTAGCTTTAGCTGCATCTATACTTTGTTTAGCCTTCCCTGGCAACAGTCTCACTTCATGGATGAGACTTGGGGAAGCTGAGTCTTACCTGAGGTTTCCCAGCTGAGATTTGAACTTTACAGCTATACTATGCCCTTCTGGGCGCTACCTGCCTATGGTCTGAACTGCCCAAAGACATCAAAAGGGAAAGCAACCCCAACAATACCTATAATGGTTGACTCTGTTTCACCTGACCCTTCTGGAAAAGTTGGGCTGAAGGCATCTGTCAGGGAGGTGGCTTCTGCTGTTTGAGTCTCCTCGCCTGAGTGTGATGGGCTCACAGAGGATTTGATTTCTTGATGTGTCTCTGCTGGATGCTGGGTCGGCTGGGCCCACTCTGACTCTGGGAGGCTGGTGCTGATGCCAACATCCAGCTCTGAGGTGTGATGAGACAGGTCTCCACTGATTTCAGTCCTGTCTCCAGATGCCATGGGAGTGGTGGAAATCACGCCTGATACCTCTGTGTCTATACTGGAGGTGGTGGTGGCCTCTCCACTTACTTCTAAGGCAGCAGACCCTTCCCTGGAGCCTTCCTGAAAGTTCCATGGGGTGCTGCTCACCTCCAGGCCTGAGGATGTCTCCAGATCCACTTCATGGAAGGCAGAGGTGGTTTCATGCAGATCTGGGGATCCAGACAACTCACCACTAGCCTCAGGGGCAGCAGGCGCCCCGACCCCAGCCTCTGGATAGGCAGATGATTCACTGCTAGCTTCTGGGACTGATGGTGCTGCTACCTCAGACCCAGGGAAGGTTGGCACAGCTCCGCTAATGTCTCCGGATGCTGAGGCTTCCCCACTGGCCTCAAGGAGCTGGGGTGTGTGTGTGACAGGGGGTCCTTGGCCGAGTTCCTGGGAAACAGTTGGCTCAGTCACACCTTCCACAAGCTCTGAAGTGATTAAAGTGACTTCTGGAAGCCCCGAGGTCTCTCCACTGGCACTTGTGGCAGCTGCAGATTCTCCACTTATATCGGAAGTGCTGGAAAAGTCCCCACTAAAATATGGAGTGCTTGATAGCTCTGCACTGGGTTCCATCAGCCCAGATTGCAGTGTGCTTAGATCTAAAGATCCAGAATGGTCTCCAGATATATCTGGTGCTCCAGAGTGGGCACCACTGAGTTCCAAAACGCCTGAAGGCCCCTCTCCAGCTTCTTGAGCTGTTGGAGCCTGGGTTACTGATTCCACCAAAGTTCTGTCTATGAGAGACATGGTGGGGAAACCTGACACAAGTCCACTGCCATCATAAGCTCCTGAGGGCAAGCTGCTCCCAGTCTCGGCTCCAGAGAATTCTCCACTGGCCTCAGCTACTCCACTTGGGAGGCCACTGAATTCTGGAGTTGGGGATGTAAACTCATTAGAATCGATTGTTCCAGAAGATTGTTCACTGACATCCACCATCCCGGATGTTCCAGACAGATCTGTCTCCCCTGAAGGGAGGCCGCTGAGTTCCACAGACCCTAAGCCTTCTTCTTCTTTAAATGTGGTAGGGGTCACTTCAACCAAACTGGTATCCACAAATGTAATGCCAGAAGAGTCCCCACTGCCACTCATGGTGCCAGAAACCAGGTCAGGAGTTTCCAGTGTTGTTCCGCTAAACACTGGCAACCCTGAGGGCTGCCCACTGAGATCAGGAACCCCAGATGTTTCTCCACTCAGATCAGTTATGCCAAAGGGGTGGCCACTGCCAGAAAGAACTCCAGATGCTTCTCCACTGACATCTGGTTGTCCAGAGGACATTCCACTAAGTTCAGTTATTCCAGATGTCACCCGACTGGTATCAGGAAATTCTGATGGCTGCCCACTAACTTCAGGAATCCCAGATGTTTCCCCACTGATGTCAGGAGACCCAGATGGTTGTCCACTAATACCAAAGAATTCAGATGTTTCACCACTGGCATCAGGAGACCCAGAAGCTTGGCCACTGAGTTCAGTTCCTGAAGGGAGACCACTGATGCTTCCACTGCTGTCCAACTCACTGAGGGGCATCCCAGATATGTCTCCTGAACTGCTGATGTCAGTGGTTCCCCTCCCTTCCAGTTCACTGGCAGTAGTGGCGGTGACCACTTCCACTAATGTGCTATCCACTAGAGAGACAGTTGGAAACCCAGATGAAAACCCACTAAAGTCAGGCAGGCCAGAGGATTGGCTACTTCCAAGATCCACTCCAGAATATTCACCACTAAATCCAGAGGGAAGGCCACTTACTTCTGGAGCTTGCCCACTCCCTACAGTTCCAGAAGGCAGCCTGCTAAAGTCCAAGTCTCCAGAAGCAGACCCCACCAAGTCTTTTCCAGAAGGCAACCCACTAAGGTCTTCAGTTCCAGAAGCTGAGGTGTCTAGGCCCTCTGTTCCAGATGGAAGTCCGCTGAGGTCATCACCTATCCCAGAAACAGAAGTCTCTAAACCTTCACCTCCAGAAGGAAGCCCACTGACATCTACTCCAGAGGCAGAAGTCTCTAGACCTTCTCCTCCAGAAGGAAGTCCACTGATACCCTCTACTCCAGAAGCAGAGGACTCTAGACTTTCTCCTCCTGAAGAAATCTCACTGACATCTTCTATTCCAGAGGCAGAAGCTTCTAGACCTTCTCTTTCAGTAGGAAGCACACTGATGTCCTCTATTCCAGAGGCAGAAGTCTCTATACCTCCTCTTTCAGTAGGAAGCTGGCTGACATCCTCTATTCCCGAAGCAGATGTTTCTAAACCTTCTCCTGAAGAAAGTCCACTTGGTTCCTCTACTCCAGAGGCAGAAGTTTCTAGACCTTCTCCTTCAGTAGGAAGCACACTTATGTCCTCGAATCCAGAGGCAGAAGTTTCTAGACCTTCTCCTTCAGTAGGAAGCACACTGATGTCCTCTATTCCAGAGGCAGAAGTCTCTAGACCTTCTCCTTCAGTAGGAAGCACACTGATGTCCTCTATTCCAGAGGCAGAAGTCTCTAGACCTTCTCCTTCAGTAGGAAGCACACTGATGTCCTCTATTCCAGAGGCAGAAGTTTCTAGACCTCCTCTTTCAGTAGGAAGCTGGCTGACATCCTCTATTCCTGAAGCAGATGTTTCTAAACCTTCTCCTGAAGGAAGTCCACTTGGTTCCTCTACTCCAGAGGCAGATGTTTCTAGACCTTCTCCTCCAGTAGGAAGCACACTGATGTCCTCTATGCCAGAGGCAGAAGTTTCTAGACCCTCTCCTCCTGATGGAAGTCCACTCTGTTCCTCTACTCCAGAGGCAGAAGTTTCTAGACCTTCTCCTCCAGTAGGAAGCACACTAATGTCCTCTACTCCAGAAGTAGAAGTTTCTAGACCTTCTCCTCCTGAAGAAAGTCCACTCAGTTCTTTTTCTCCAGAGGCAGAAGTTTCTAGACCTTCTCCTCTAGTAGGAAGCACACTGATGTCCTCTACTCCAGAGGTAGAAGTTTCTAGACCTTCTTCTCTAGTAGGAAGCACACTGATGTCCTCTACTCCAGAGGTAGAAGTTTCTAGACCTTCTTCTCTAGTAGGAAGCACACTGATGTCTTCTACTCCAGAGGCAGAAGTTTCTATGCTTTCCTCTCCAGAAGGCAGCCTGCTGAGATCTTCTCCAGAGGCAGAGCCCTCCAAGCCCTCACCTCCAGAGGGGAGCCTGCCAATCGTGGGAGTGCCGGACTGCTCAATTCCTTCTCCATCCCCTGAGACCAGTCCACTTCCCACAGGCAGGCCTGTGTCCACTGTGGGGCTGAGGCCACTGGAGTCAAGGTCACCAGAGGGTAGTCCACTTGTACTGACCCCTGATGGCTGCCCACTGAAGTCAAAGTGCCCTGAAGTTTCTCCACTGCCTGTAAAGTCACCACTGAGGTCAGGGGCCCCAGATGCCTCCCCAGAGCCTGGCAGCTCTGTCCTGCCTGGTGCTGCAAGTGAAGATGTGGGTGGCTCCTTTGAGGCGGAAGGCACTTCTGAGGCTGAGGGCTCTTCAGTGGCTGAAGCGCCTTCGGTGTAGTCTTCCGTTGCTGGGATAGTGGGAGGCCACGTGGGAGGGATCCCTGGAGGAAAGAGGGAAGCCAAGGTAAGGTGTGATGGAGTGATGAACTCTGCTTCATTTCAGAGTTATAAATGGGACTGAACTCTCTTCCTTCCACAGTAAATTTCTTTCAAGAGTTCAGGCACATGCTAGGTGCTTTCTAAGGTATATGCTTAAGTGTCTTGGTAAGGGAGGCAGAAAGTTGAGAAGGAAGGAGGGAAGAAGAAGGGAGGAAGAGATGAAGAAAGGAAGAAAGGAAAGCAGGAGGGTGAGAGAGTGGAGCAGGAAGTTTGCTCTACCCTCAGGGCCATAGGCTACCTGGGCTGTGCTTTGTAAGACAAAGGGCCACGGTTTATACTGCCCACTCGATATGGGAGTCACCACTGAAGAAAACCAAGATTCTCCTTCAAGTACATTCTTATTATCTTTTGTATCTAAACCCATTGTTTTCAGAGTGTAGTTCCTGGGCTAGCAACCATAGCATCTCTTGGGATTTTGGTCGACAAGTAAATTCCCAGCCTCTGCCCCAGCCTTCTGTGGATACAGGAGCTTGTGATTGGATTTGGGAGCTGTTTCCAAAGCCCTCCCAGTGGGAAAACTTGATCTCCAGGCCAGGAAGACCAGGTGGTGCTGATAATAAGCATACATTAAATTTTAAACTATTACAGAGGTCCCTATTACAGAGGATCTGAAAAGTGAACGGGAAAAGAAAAACGGCTTCTGCATTTTAAACATGGTTTCATTGTTTTCCCATTTCCTGTTTCCACTGGTATTTTCAAAACCAGCAGGGCTTGGTGTTACAGGCTTGTAATCTCAGCTACTTCAGAGGCTGAGGCAGGAGGATTACAAGTTCAAGGCCAGCCTGGTTGAGACCATATCTCAAAATAAAAAAAGTAAGGGCTAGAGAGATGGCACATGTTTAAGAGTGCTTTCTGTTCTTGCAGAGGACCAGAGTTCAGTTCCCAGTACCTATATCAGGACACTCAAACTGTCTGTAACTCTGGCTTCAGGGGACCTAATGCCCTCTTCTGGCCTCTGAGGGCATTCACATACACGTATGTGTGTGCACACACAAACATATATACACAAATAAGTAGAATAAATCTTTCCTAAAACTTAAAAAGTAAATAGAAGTTTGAGGATATAGCTCAGCTGTGGAATACTTTTCCAGCATGTGCTAGGCCCTGAGTTTAATCCCTAGCACTAAAAAACAAAACACCCCCGCCCCCAAACTGAAACAGCACAAACAGAAGAGTGTCACCACTGAGTTGCCTTGTAAGCCATGAGCAGAAGACATGGCTGGGTGAATTGGTGGGTGACTGGATCACCTTTCTCTAACTTGCAATGTCCAAACCTCAGGAGGCATACAACACCTCCTACAAGGTTTGGGGACTGTTTCTTTCATCCTCTTTAGTTCCATCTGATGTAACACTAGATAGTCCAGAAGTTCTGGTTGCACTTGACCCCGAGGAAGGCCATGGAAGGTGATAAGGGAGGAAACTAGTCACAGTTCAACTTCCTACCATTACCCTTTTCCTGGTTATTTTCGCTCTATTGGATGGAGACCATCCTACAGAGAGATTGAAAGGTTAGGGCAGGGGCCAGTGAGATGGCTCAGTGGGTAAAAGTGCCTACTGCCAAACCCCACAACTTGAGTTCTCCTTGGAACCCACATGTAGAAGGAAAGAACTGACTCCTACAAGCTGCCTTCTGACCTGCACTCCCATGCTGTGTTTTGTAGGTGCACACACACGTGCGCACATGCATGGGAAAAAAGTGTAGTTATAAAAAGAAAGCTAGGGCAGAGGTGTCCAGGCACAGGGAAAGTGACCGAAGGTCCCCTATTCTCCCCAGGGCTAGGTTTGGGGGTTGCTGGAGAAATAAAGGGAAATAGTGAGTGTGTGGTGGTGAGACTGTTTTGTAGACAAGACCTTCCTTGTGGCTGAGAGGCACGTCTTATAGGCCAGGTAGGATGACCAGGCTGACCTGGTGGAATACTCAGCCTGAAGAAACAGTAGGGGTTCCAGCAGCGTTCCTACACTATTCCCATCCCCACCTTCGTACATCACAGCATATAGGTGTGTGGGTTTAGTGTGTGTGGCTTCAGGGAATATCCCAGAGCCTGGCCAAACCCACCTGGCAGTGGGAATGTGCCCACTGGAGTGTAGGCTGGTTCCCATTCTGTCTGGTTTTCTGGTTCAGCGGTGAAACCTGGGACTGCAGTTGTCTCTTCCTCCTTGGGGACAGCAGCCACGTCAGGCCCCACTCGAGTGATGATCCAGTCCTCTATGTCAGAGGATGGCGTGGGCATACCACCTTCTTCTGGAGAGGGTACCGCTGACACACCTAAAGAAGATGTGGGAGGTGAGGTCCTGTCCTTGCCAGGGAGCCATCTGTGGCCAGGCCTTCTAGGATCGAGGAGCAAGGAGATTCTGACTACAAGACTTTGACTTTGACTGCAAGAGCCTTACTGCCCCAGAACCTTGCTGAGCCCCACTCTAGACCATCAAGTTGGCTGTTTGCCATTTGTATCTACTGTATAATGTCACCATGCAGCCTCTTCCCCTAGTAGCTTAGGTCAAAGTGGTCTGGGGTGTGTCCTTCCACAGTCAATCATATGTGCTGGCCTTGCTCTAAAGCCTTTACATATATAAACCCTTTGTACTTCACAACAGCCTTATGACAAAGATGAGATTTGCATTTAATAAGTGGAATAAGCAGAATTATGTGACTTGCCCAAGGTCGATGACTTAGAATTCAAGATCTGACCATCTTGGAGGCACAGATAGGTTCTGAGTGTGCCAGTTGCCTAAACACTGGGCTGATCTTTAAATTCCAAACAGCCATCCTGGCACAGAGGACAAGATGATGGCAGGATTCACTGACTGAATAACTTCTGAATGGGGGAAAGCCAGCAGCCTAGGGGAAGCCAGGAAAGAATCAACTTCTTTATAGGATAATAATGAGGCTGAGTTCACTGAAGGTCTGGGGTGGGTGGTGGAGGTTATGGCTGGGACGAAGACCCCAAGAACTCCTCTGGGAGGGGATTAACCTTCTTGAGGCTGAATTTGGGATTATATATTTTATTTCATTGATTTAGTTTTGAGACAGGTCTATCTATGCAGCTTAAGTTATCCTCAAATTTATGGCAATCCTTCTGCCTTCTCCTGCCAACTGCTGAGATTGAGGTGTGTGTCACCGTGTGTGGGGTTTTAAAAGATGCCCCTTGCAGGGCATGGAGACACATGCCTGTAATTTCAGCACTTGGGATTTGGAAGCAGGAGGATCAGGAGTTCAAACCAGCTCCAGCAGTATAGTGTCCTGTTTCAAAAAATCAAAAATTAATAAATATAAGTTAAAAGATATTCCTAAAGTCTGGGAAACTTGGAGGCCATTAGTTTTATTCTTTATTTAAAAATAATTCAGGGGAGCTGGAGAGATAACTCAGTGGCTAAAATCATGTATTGATCTTTCAGAGGACCTGAGTATGGTTCCCAGAACTTACATTGGTGGTTCACAACTGCCCCATGACACCAAGTCCAGGGGGATTTAATGCCTCAGCCTCTGAGGGCACCTGCACTTTTATGCACATCTTGCTTCCCCATACACATAATAATTAAAAGTAATAAAAATAAATATTTAAATATTTATTTAAATATTAAATAAATAAATAAATAAATAATTCTAGGTTTACAGGAAATTTTGAGGACACCCAGTTTCGATTTGAAATGTAGAAAACATAGCCCGCAATAGTCTACACGCTCCATTCTGGTGGGTGTACCCAGGCCCTATGTGGATGCTGTGAAATTCATCCAGTCAGAGACTAGCACTGCCTTGGCCACACCCTGTCCAGCCCACTATGGTGCTTGATGGTATGACTCTCAGCTGTCTAACTGGTAATGATGGCTGATACCACAGTTAGCTTCAGTTGTCAACTTGACACCTGAAAAGTGGGAACCTCAGTTGAGGAATTTCCTCATCACACTGGCCTGTGGGCATGTCTACAGGCATTTTCTTGATTACTAGTAGACATAGAAGGGTTCAGCTCACTGTGCACGGTGCCTTCCCTGGGCAGGTAGAACTGGGCTGGATATAACGGTAGCTGAGCAAGGCGGAGGCGGTGAACCGGTAAGTAGTGTTCCTCTGTTGGTTTCTGCTTCAAGGTCCTGAGTTGAGCTTTTGTCATGGCTTCCCATGATGATGGACTGTGACTTGGAAGCTTGAATAAATCTGTTGCTCTCCAAGTTGCTTTTGGTCAATGTTTTTATCACAGCAACAGAGGCAAACTAGGACAGTTAATGTGGTAGTGTGCATCCAGCATGGGTCAATTAAACAAGTAAATGACTGGTGCTTGACAAAAAACGCTAGAATTATTTGAGCAAACTCATTACAAACATACGAGTAGGAAAGAATTTGACAAAAGTGTACAAACTACAAGAGTATGTAGCACACACACACACACACACACACGAAGTGTTTCACACACACTATCCTTATAAATATCTGTATGTGACTTTCTTTGAAGTAGGAACTATTTTGTCACTATTTATGGATGAAACAGATAGGATGTGAAATCATTTGCCTAGGAGCACATGTCTATTAAGCAGCAGAACCAAAAATCGAAGTTCAGGTCTGTCTAATCTTTTGTTGTTTTGGAACAGGATCTCATGTAGCACAGGCTGGCCTCTAACTCACTATATAGCCAAGAATCACCTTGAACTTCATGCCTGTTCCATGCAATGTTGGGGATCAAACTCAGGTCCTCATGCATACTAGGCAAGTACTCTATCAACTGAGCTACACCTTCAGCCCTGGTTTGCTTGATCTTAAAGCCCAAGTGTATGTGTGTACACATGTGCATGTGCCTCGGGATCAAAGACTAGAATCATGCTAGCTTCTGAGCTGCCTCTGCCCAGTTCCAGCAGGACCTTTCTCCTCCTTGCTCTAATGGGTAGCTACAGAGTGTAGGGGCCAAGAGGCAGAGCCTCGGGAAGTTCCTCCCAGCAGACAGGGTGCTGGAGGAGAGGTCAAGATCTTACCTCGAAAGCAGAAGGCATGGTGCCTGGACAGTGGGTCTGGTAGGCCAGTCTGGTTGGGGTAGAGGTAGACAGTTCTTACGCCTGGCTTGTCCCCACCACAGGCAGCCCGAGGGGTAACGATGGGGTATCGGAGGCTGCCATCAGCCAGCCAGCCGGCATAGCACTTGTCCAGGCCACGACTCCAGGCGGCATAGAGCTGGCCTGTGGAGGCCAGGGTGGCATTTTGGGCTTCACAGAACAACAGTGCTTCCTGAAAGGTGAACTGCTCCAGGCGTGTGGCGAAGAACACTTCCCCTGGGGACAGAGGCAATGGTGATATGACCATGTGTGCCACCAGAACAGTCCCGTTCACCCAGGGGCAGAGCTCCTGGCACTGCTACCCTGCTCACCAGGACCATTCCCCGCCCCGTGGCACACACTCCTGTAGGCCTAGACCTACTCCCAAGTCAGTCACTCCTCCCAAGCCATACTCCTTGGGTCTCTTGGAACCCTTGGAAGTAGAGGCCAGCTGCTCCAGTTTCTCGGGTGGGAATTTCCTGAGACTTGGGGCATCCGTTGGTAAAACAGGCAGTGTCCTGGTTGAGCTGGGCTGAGCTGGCCACTCCATGGTGAGCTGGCTTCTACCCAATTCTCTTTTCTAGATTCCCAGTCCCACCTGGACATCCGTCCTCTGATTAGGACAGGTGGCTTGCTTGGCCACCCCGGTCCCCATGCACTCACCCTTACGCACTCACCCCCAAGTACTCACCCTCACCCCGTTCTTTAATCCCCTCATGGCCCCCCATGCACTCACCACCCCATGCTCTCTTGGAGCACAGTGACTGCTGTGGATCTGACCCCATTTTCCCCTTGGGTTCCAGCACCCACCTAGCACCCAGGTTAGCACCCATCTTCCTATCTGGGTTAGGAAGATGGAAGCTCACATCTACCCAGGACTCACTTGTGCCAGGCACTCTTCACGTGTATCTCAATATTTGGAAAAACCTCTGATGTGGGTATAAGTCAACCTCCTTTTACAGATGAGGAAACTGAGGCTTACAGAGGTTAAACAACCTGCCCAGGGTTCTGAAAGGAGTGCCAGTGTTGAAACTTTTACAGAACATTGGCATTTCTCAACTTGGGTTCAGTGGAAAAGCAGTTTGGTGACTTCCATGGAAAGTAAAAGGCATGAAACAAAAGAAAGATTGAGTAAGCTTGGTTAGGGAGTTAAAGAGGACTGCAGGAGACTTGATTTGTTCATGGGCACTGGGGCTCTCCAGTAGGAAATGGTGTGTAGAGCATTTACTCATAATAAATTGGTCTATTTACCTACTGAACTCATTGCTCTTTGGAGGGCCAGTATCACCCTATAACACTGAGGGGGTGGGAATCATATGTGCTTTTGACTGGGAGAAGGAACTTAAATTGAGAGGGCTTGGGAGGGGGCCTTCTTTCCACCTGTAACACAGGGTAGGAACTGGACAGCGTGGGTGGGGGTAACTCCTCCACTCTCTCCCTCTTAATCCCTGCCTGTCTAGGTCCCACAAAGTGAGAAAGTGACCTGTACCCTCAAGCTTGTCCACGTAGCAGTACACATCATAGGTTTCTGATGATGGGCGCACGCCATAGGTCCTGACTCCAGGGCTACTGTCCTTGTCACCCACACAAGGGGTCCGTGGGCTCACAATAGGGTATCTGCAAAAAAAGGATGGGAGGGGGATGACGACCCATCCTGAGGGCTAGGAGGCTGTGTCTTGGATTTTCTGTTGGGATTCGAAGCAGACACTGTGCCCATGCAGCACATCCCCTGAGCAGCTGGGGGAAAGATCTGGGGCCTCTGACTCCAGAAGAGAGTCCATTATCTAGGATGGCATTGTGCCAAGCTGGAGTGCACAGAGGCACTTGCAGGGTGTCTCTAGAGCAGGGACCTCCTGCAAATGACTAAAAATTTGACATAGGCTTGAGAGATGGCTTAGCAGTTTAGAGTGCTGCTCTTTCAGAAAACCCAAGTTCTGTTCTCAGCACCCATGTTGGGTAGCTCAGAAGTGTCTGTAACTCCAGCTCCAGGGAATCCTCTTCCAGGCTCTTCTGACCTCCACAGGCACCTGCATACGTGTGACACACACACACACACACACACTAAAAAAAAAAAAACCACAACGAACAAAACTTGACATAGCCCAGAGCTCATCATCATCTTTCAGAATATGCTTTGGCTTGTGTGTGTGCGTGTGTGTGTGTGTGTGTGAATCCTCTTCCAGGCTCTTCTGACCTCCACAGGCACCTGCATACATGTGACACACACACACAAACACACACACACACACACACACACACACTAAAAAAAAAAAACAACACAACGAACAAAACTTGACATAGCCCAGAGCTCATCATCATCTTTCAGAATATGCTTTGGCTTGTGTGTGTGCGTGTGTGTGTGTGTGTGTGTGTGTGTAACTTAGGGAGTTATGTAGTCGTTAATGAGCTCATTAGCTGTGCTTAGTGTTGTCCAAATTGGGGCTTCTTGGTGGGGATTGGGAGGGATAAGCTTGCTCTTCACCTGACGGTCTGGTCCTGCAGCCAGCCAGCGTCGCACTGCTCATAGCCTGCCTCATAGGCAGCCTGGAGCTGTTCAGGTGAGGCCATGACTGCCCCGGTGCGCATGCAGGCCTGCTGTGCCTCCTCAAAGGTCAGAGAGTAGCGGGTGGGACCTGGGCGGTAGTGGAACACAACCCCTGGTAGGGAGGAAAGGAGACAGAGGTAATTACACTGATTTCTGCAGCGCCTACATTTAGACAATGGCTTTAGCTGGACAATTCTGGCTGAAGTCCTGTCCCACTTGGTGACATCATGAGTGTCACGGTAGATGGCAGTGTCCGTCTGTCCAGTCCCCAGGTAGGGACCATCAAGACACTATACGGAGACCACACCAGAATGTCCTTCCTGTTTATAGATTTGCATTTGAGGAGCAGCTAGGCTCTGCGCCAAGTGACATGTACTGCGGGAATACCATCTGCCCAGTCCAGGGGCTGAAAGCGTTCTCCAGAAAGCCAGATAATAACTATATCAGTCTTTTTTATTTTCCATCCTCCTTCAACAGGGTCTTGATACATAAAGCCAGACTAATCGCTCACAATCCTGCTTCAGCCCCCGGAGTGCTGGGGTTACATGTGTGCACATGGTAGCTCAGCCTCTATAGCAGGCTCTGTGGGGCAGGTGATTTTTGTTACAATTGCTCAGCTCAGCTCCGACTGTCCTGTTAGTCATAGACAAAATATGAACAGGAAGATCTGGCTTTGCTCCAAGTTTTATTTTTGGACACTGAAATCTGAAACTTATATCATTTTCATATGTCACAAAATATACTATTGATCTCCTCTTCAACCACATAAGAATGTGGGGGCATTCTTAGTTCAGGGGACACACCAGAACAGCTGCATCTGGCCTGCTGACTAAAGTTTGCTGATTGTTATCCTGGCGGAAGGACAAGGCTGGGCAAGGTCACTGGGTCACCCAGAACAGTGGTTTTCAAGTGGGTCTGTCTTGTGTTAAACCAATGGCACTTTTATCTGCTTCATGTATACCTTCATGTATACCTTCATGTATGCCCTGACTTTCACATAAAAGTGGCCATGACTGTCCTGCCTCCCCTCACCCCCTGGAGTACACTTACCCCCTGGCAAGTGGGGCTGCCCAGGGACTGCAGCTGCGCCTGGGGCGATGGTCACCTGCACCACCAGATCCTCACTGGTGAAGGCCGTGGCAGAGCCCAACCCAGGTGGTGTGATCTCCTCTGGAAGGCCCCAGGGCCTCCTGGTGGCCTCTTCAGTCCCATTCTCTACCTCGGGAAAGGCTGTGGCTCCCACATCAGGAGCAAAGGTAAGGGGCTCCTCAGGCTCTAGGGTGGTGGGGGACATGTCGAAGATGGGCTTTGCAGTGAGGATCACATTGCCTCGGGCTTCCCCCTCTGTGACATTTCGGGGCAGGGGCAGCTCTACGTCGGGCCAGGTCACAGTCTGGATGGTGATGTCCTCACCACCAACTCCGAAGAAGTTTTCTGGGATATCTATAAAGTCTTCACCTGGGACAAGGGGCAAAGACAAATTTTAGGCACTCAGCTTGGGACTGTTTGAGGGGATGAGAGGTAAGTACGCCCCACTTCCTTCTACCTGGTTAGACCCTGGAACCTGGCCCAGTCCATAAAAGGGCCACAGCTGTCTAGTTCAGTAGCTCCTCCATACCTTGAGGGAATTGGTTCCAGAGTCCAAACTCTGCAGGTGCTCCAGTCCCTCATTAAATCTATGCACTCCCACTGGCGTACTTAGATCACCTTTCGATTACTTACAATACCTAATATAGTGCAAGTACTGTGCCAACAGTTGTTTCATGGTTTTGTTTTGCATAGACGCAATTCAAAATATGACGTTGGCTGAATTTGCAGATGGAGGAACTAGGACACTCACAGTACACTGATCAACCAGCCCACTGCTTATAAAATAATTTCCCATCTCAGTCTCGTCTCCTGCTCAACCCCGGCTTTCACTTTGCCCATCTTCTGCGCACCCTACTGAGTGTCCAAAGAGAGACAATGGAATCTTGCAGACGTGGTTCATGAGGTTGATGAAGGTGTTGTTGGAGAACTGCCTGCTCTTGTGGTCATGGACAAAGAAGAGCCTGGCTGTTAATAATTAAATAAATAATACTGAAAAAGAAACAGTTAAAATAAAGAGGATATTTATGAGGATGATGCTTCCAAAGAGTGGTTGAGACTATCAGAGATGAAGAGGGCTTTGCGGGGGAGGAGTCCCACTTCATGTAAGTTCGGGCTGTAGAATCAAAGCATGAAATGAGTTGTCATTGTGTGCTCACTAATTGTGTTGTAAAATTTATCCAACACCTTACCCGTTTATTTTTTCCTCCAAAAATTAGCACTTCATTATAATAATCCAAAGTGTTTTAAACAGGAATTAAAAACTTGTTTAAAAATTTTCAGTTTTATTTTTCAAAATGAAGTCCTCTAGCTTTCCCCTGTTCTTTCAGAAACACTCCGGGCCTCTAACTCCATCCAAATTAAAAGGGAAGGTAACCGCGCCCTCCTGTGGGCTTGTGCCCTCATAACAGGTTCCACCACCTCTCCATCAGAGGAGAGTTCAGTGCCTGAACTTCCCTAAGGTTGTGCAGAAAAACCAAAGCGTTGCATTTCAAACCCGGAAAATCAAACTCTGGAACACATATTCAAAACCCTGCTCTGTGTGAATCCCATGAAACTCGTCTGGATACGCTGTGACCTCCATCATCTCTACCTTAGGAACCAGTGAAAACGGGGGAGAAGATGCTAAAAACATGGGATTCAGGAATTCAGTGATCTTAATGGAATTTATCCCCCTCTCCAGCCTCACCTGTGTAGCAGATGGCGTCGTAGCGGGATGAGGGGTCGGGGTAGCCTGTCTGGTTGGCATGTAGGTAGACGGTCCTTACGCCCAGGAGATTGCCACCGCAGTTGGGCCGGGCCTTGGAGATGGGGTAGCGCACGCTGCGGTCGGCCAGCCAGCCGGCGCTGCACATGTCCATCCCGCCCTGCCAGGCCAGGTAGAGCTGGCCCGTGGTGGCCAGCCGTGCCCCCAACCGCCGGCACTCGTTGGCAGCCTCTTGGAAGGTAAATTTCTCTGGGGACGTGGCATAAAATACCTCTCCTGTGAAGGGCACATCGCGTTAGGTGAGGGGTTCGCTCCCATTCTCTTCCCTGGGTCTCTAAGGGCAAGCAGTGGAGGAACTGAAAGCCGGGGAGGAAAAATCTCATTCACAAGCAGCGCTTCTGGCTATTCCTCTTTCCACCGCTAGGGGAGCTTTCCTGTGAACGCAGGCACTGCCCACTCCTAGAAAACCAACCATCCAAAATTCAAACTCGTGGGAAAAGCAGACCTCAGATTTTGACTCCCTAGAGTACTGGTTCCCAAACTGAGACCTGTAGCACCCATAGAGGAATAATTTTCGGTCTCTGAGCGTTTAAACAATATTTCCTAAAACTGGACAAGGTTGTGCTTGAAGGTGGGGTTGGGGGTCGAGGTAGTCGTGGAAGGAGGGGTGGGGGCATCTGTTTACTCCTGGGGTAGTTCTAGCTGCCCTTGGTCTATGGCAGCACAGACTGACCGTTGTATTTAGCTGTGTTTAGCCAAACACAGGAACACAGATACTTGTTACCTAATAGATGAGTTTGGCTTTTGGCTCCTGGGATAAGAACTCCTTGAGGAAGGGGGCTGTGGGGGTTAGAAAGCTGGGGCATGTCCTCACTGGCTTCTCTCCCAGCTGGAGGAGATTGGGGACTAACTATGAGGGGGTCTATGTAGAGTATGTATGGGATTCCAGAGAGGTAAATGGGTGCAGATGGGAGATGAGGTCATTTACATGCTAGGGTGATTCTGTGTTCAAAATTAGTACCCTTATCAAACAGATAAACGATCTAGGTCCCTCCCTCAAACTGCCCCTGGAAGGCCAGAGGTAGTGCTTTGAGCTGGGGGCTGGGAAGTGGAGAGAGGGTAGCTGGGCAGGGTGTTCCTGGGGAACATGTAGCTGCTGGGCCCACCCTAGAGTGGCCTGTGGTGTTCTTCCTGAGAGAGGGTGGAGCCCAGGGCCTGGCACATGATAGACAGGCATTCTGCCTCTGACTATACTGCAGTCCTAAGCTGGGCTTTGATGACACTATGGATCTTAAGACGGGGATGGGCTGGCCAGAGATGCTGAGGTTCTGACGGGGGTGGGGGCAGTCCCAGAGGACCAGATTGTCTGCAGGTGTTTGGGGTCACTGAGCCCTTCTCTAAAATGGATAATGAGAGATGGCTTTCTCCTGGTGGGCAATGTAGCCTTACCTTCCATCTCCTCAGCAAAGCAGTACACGTCATAGGTCTCATTGGTGTCTCGGATGCCATAGGTTCTCACTCCAGGAAACTCATCCTTGTCTCCATAACAACCTTCCCGGGGAGTGTGAATGGGGTACCTGTTGAGAGTCCAAAGTGGGAGTGTGACACTGGGGACAGAAGGGAGTCAAAGGCTGCTACTTCTAGAGTCTCCTCCATCACAGAACGAGGCAAAGGCTTAATCTACCTCCACCCAAGTCGTCGTTGAATGTGGCTGTCTCTCCTCCTCTCTAACAGCTGGAGTTAAGAGAGCCCCTGGTACTGAATACACTACTGATAGCAAACACTTTCTCAGAGGCCCACACACTTTTCCCGAAAAAGACCAGACAAGTTTACTAACTTGTGGGTTTGGCCAGTTTTCGCCTTTGTGATGACAACTCTCCTGTTAGAGCAGCACGAAAAAGCTACAGACAAGTAACCAAGCAGCTGTGGCTGTGCTGCAATAAAACTTTGCAGCAGCAACAGGTGGGTTGGATTTGGCCTTCATTGCCCATTCTGAATCAGCTGAGTCCTATGTCCACCTATCAAGGCAAGAGCTGGGCTCTATTTAATACTTAAACTAAGGCCCAGAGATATTAACTGATTTGCTCAGGACCACATACCTTCCAAATGCCAATGCTGGGATGTGAGCCTAGCTCTTTCTGGGGCCAGTGTGTAGACTCCGGCCATGCTAGACTGTTTTCTCAGTTTGTTTATCTCCTGCTTTTTATGGTTAGTGTTCAATATGGTATTGTTTCCTAGCTAATTCAAGATTGCAAAGCTATCTCCCTGAGGCTTTGTAGTGCTGGATTTTGGGGTTAGTGCTATTCACAGGCTTGTTACACTGCTCTGAGACCTCCTAGGCAGGCCTCTATCTGTCCTGCTCTGTCACATGTCCCCCCGGGCCCAATCGGGAAAAGATGTGCCTAGATGCTTGATTTATGTATGTTTTATCTTATTACAAAGGAAAAGGATTTAAGGTGGTTTACAAAAATAAAAATCCAAAGTCAAACAAACCAGGAAGCGAAGATGTCTTAACAAAAGGAAAGAGAAAGGCATGGAGTGTAGAGCAAGGTTGTCGGTACCCTCTCCTGTGAGAGAGGGTGATGGGAATCTGGAATGGGACACTATCAAGGCTGCCTCTGGTCCCTAACCTAGACTGGCCATATGGTCACATTGACACCGGCTCAGGGCTGGTCAATGTCCCACCCTGTTATCTCCACCTTCTCTACTGGGCCTCTGACACCTGGGCCTGAGCTCTGACAGCTCTTCTGCTGGGGGCTGACTTCTCACCTAACTGTCTGGTCGGCCAACCAGCCAGCGTCACACTGGTGGAAACCATCCTCGTAGGCAGCCTGCAGCTGCTCGGGTGTGGCGATGATGGCGCTGTTCTGCAGGCAGGCCCGTTGCGCTCTGTCAAAGTCGAGGGTGTAACGTGTGGAGATGGCTCTGTAGTGAAACACGATACCTTCGAGAGGCACAGAGGTGGGAGAGCCCGTTAGGTATAAGTTTCAGCTATTGAGGCCCTCACAGAATGGTGGCAAGAGTCATGGAAACCTTAGGAGCTATCTCGTCTAGGCTGACATAGTTTCCTTCTCTGAATCTGTACATGGTCCTTTTGTCTTTGCTAGAACCTTGCCCCCGTCCCACCACCTCCTCACCTCACCCCCAAAGCTCTCTACTTCACCTATGATAATTTTGACAA
Organism: Eospalax fontanierii; assembly: GCA_035773235.1. Lineage (NCBI taxonomy): Eukaryota > Metazoa > Chordata > Mammalia > Rodentia > Spalacidae > Eospalax > Eospalax fontanierii. Next base: position 146,950,570 of record CM069524.1, on the reverse strand, counting down.
GCTCTTCTAAACTAAAAGATTCCTCCTTGTAATTTTTTTCTTGTCGCTCCAAGACTCTCAATTGTTTCTTTCGGGGGAAGAGGCTCTGAGGTCCCCTGCTCAGCTCAGGAGCATCCTAATAGAGGCTCCCAGAGAAAAGGGAGACCAGCGAATCTTCAGCCCTCTTTGGCCTCTGTAACTGAGAATAAAGGGGTAGAGGATGAGGAAAAAGATGCCTGGTTGATGTACTGGTTGAAACTGCCTTCACTCATTTCCAGGTTATGTCAGACATGTTTCCCAAACTCGTTCGCTCAGTTGCAAAGTGGGTGTGCTTACAGAGCCCACCATGATGGCTAATCTTCACTGCCAACTTGACCGGTTTTGGAACCACCTAGGAGACGCACTTCTGGGTTTGTTTTTGTGTGGGTGTTTCCAAAGAGGTTTAATTGAAGAAGGAAGACTCATCCTGAATGTAAGTGGTACCATCCCATGAGCCAGGGTCCCAGAATGAATAAAAGAGAAAAAGGAGAACGAGAGCTGAGCACCAGCATTCATCTCTCCCTGTTTCCCGACTGTGGGCACAATCTGACCAGCTGCCTCACACTGTACTGTTATGCCATCTTCATCATGGTGGACTGTATGCCATCAAACAACCCAAATAGACCCCACCCACCCTTAGTTGCTTTCTGGTCACAGCAAAGAGAAAGTTGATACACCCAACAGGTCAAGGACTACTGGGAAGTAAAAATGGCCATTTGCCTGTGATTTTTGCCAGGATGCATTTACATAGACTCCACACCACCAACTCTGACAGAGAGTGACGTTACCAGCCCCAGGTTAGAGAAAGCAATGAAGGCTGTGAAGCTTAGCTGGCTAGGTAAAGGAAGTGGGTGTGAGGGTCCATGCTAGCGAGGACACCATCCCAGTTCTTTCTACAGGCAACAAAGATCCTTGTGGGAGAACCTTACCTTTCACCATGACCTCCAAGGTGGCCTCGCTGTCCTCAATGCCATGCATCACTTCACAGCGATAGATCCCAGAGTCATTGGAGCGAAGGTTCTGTATTTCCAAGGTGGCGTCGCTGGGGATGGCTGGGTAGTTGGGCAGTGACACCTTGTCTTGGTAGATGCTATTGACTCGCACCTGCCCTTCTGTGGCCACCAAAAGTAGAACCTCCTTCTCCTTGGAAACACGGGTCCACTTGATTCTCGGGGCGAGGGGGGCAGTGGAGGGGGCAGTAGTCACAGGGTGCATGGGGTCGATGAAATAGCAAGGGATGGTAAGGGAGGTCCCTAAGAGGACTTTCAGTGGGGATGGTTGAGGGATGCTCACACTCAGCGAGTTGTCATGGTCTGTTGGGGAGGGGAAGGAGAGACAAATCTGTTAAGACCACCAGCCTTCGACAGTCCTTCTGGAAATGCAGTCATCCGATAGGCCCAAATACAGACTACTATCAAATGGGGATTCCCAGGGAGCCTCAAAACACCCTCTCCAGAGCAGCATCTCTCAATACGTCTGGTCTAGGTAGCTTAAGATAAACTCTAGAGCCAGAGAGGGGTTCTGGGGGAGTGTGGGATAGACATCACCCACCCAAGACTACTCTGCCTCTCAAATTAGGGGAGCCTATAAGATGCCAAACCATCGATTAACAGGAACCCTCTTCTTGGAGTGACATGCTTGACCCAGAGCATGGAAAAAATTAAATTGGGGTGTTATGGTTTGGATATGAGTTTGCCCTGTAAAAGACTCACGTGTTGAAGGGTTGGCAGTGTTATTGAGAGGTGTTTGGATTTCACAGATGCCAGCCTCATCAGTGGATTAGCACATATGACCAGTTCATAGTTTGATCGGGACAAATTGGAAGAAGAAAGCTGACTGGGGATGTGACTTTGAAGGGCATATCTTGTTGCCAGCAGCCCCCTCCCTCTCCTGCTCTCTGCTTGAGGTTGCCATCGGGTAAACATCTTTCCCCTGCCATGCTTTCAGCCATGAGATTTCTGCCCTGCCACAGGCCCGTTGTTTTCCTGAGGTATTTTCTCACAGGAATGGACACTGATTAACACCTTGGGTGTAATAATTATTACAGGGCATAAAAAAATTCCAAGCAACTTTTAAACTTGAACTGCAGAACTTCAAAGACCCATCGCATTTGGGGAGGTCTGCGTTGGGCTTTGGCCTCGTCTTGTAAGGGGGTCAGGGTTTTTGTGGTAACGGGTGAGAGGACTGTAGGTTGTACAGTCAGATCCAAGAATTTCGGACTGGATAGAACTAGACGACATAAAATTATGGAGTGTAGCAATAGAGAAGATGCAGTGTTTCTCAAATCCTGTTGGAAAAGATCTGCTTGGAATTGGAAGGAAACCCCCTTCCACACAGCGTCTTTCATGGCAAGTCTTAAATTTACAGACCCTTTTCTTTCAGGGGAGGCTACAAGTTGAAATAAAAATGTTTAAGAAAGCTGTGGGTGGTAGATACGCAGCAGGGTAAGGACAGGAGGGCCAGGAATGTCTGGAGTCCAGCCTGAACCTTTTGATGTCTGGACAATCTCCACCACCGCTTCCACAAACACCTCTGTCTGCTGCCCAGTCCTGGCACCACTGGCCACAGCTTGGCTCTGCAGTGATGACCCTCAGGGGAGAGCTGAAAGCTACTGTGGAGCCCAGCTTCGTGGCTGTCAAAGCTCTCGGTCAACCTTAGTGGACTGGTTTTCCGGTGTGGACACATCACCTCAGGTGATGGCCAGGGTCTGGATAGTCGTGGATCCCCAAGTAACAGCAGCAGTGGAGGTCCAGCTACCCACACCTCCATATGCAAAAGTCATGAATCAGGTCAATGTATAGCTAAATAGAAGATACTGTATCTTTCCATTTTTACCATGGACTCTTTCACGATGACCTTAGATTCCTGGAGTTTTGCACTGGGATAAGTGGCTTGGGAACAGGAGGGCCCATGCCTCTTCTTGTCCCCACTGTGAGAGCATCTCACACGCATGCCGGATTGGCTTCAGTTGTTGTATCCCAGCTTTCCACACCCCATGTTCTTAACCCTTCCCTCATGCCTGGGGAGGAGGCGCTCACAGCAGGGTTGTGTTCTTGCTTCCAGAGGAAGGCAAACCCATTTTGGCCTGGGAAGGGGCTTGGATGTTCATAGGCAAGGAATTCTGGGCACCTTGTCAACCCAGAGTGTGGTTTAAAGGTGAGAAAGGGATGTAGTCTTGGGTGGATGAGTCCTCTGGCCTTACAGACTCTTCCTGTGCTGGGGAAGTTGAGGCAGAGGGTCTCCCTTGCTGGGATCTAAGAGGCAGTGCATCCACTTTGGAATCAAAGCCATCCTGGAGTTAGTGGAAGGCTGGATGTTGTCAGGTCACGCTGATTATCCAGGCTCACAGAAGACCTGCTATTAAGACCAGACTGGGGCTCTCCCAGGAAAGCAGAGGTCATTCTTGTTACCGGGGTTCCCCTTTGTCACTTATTTTCCTTTCTTCCCTTTGATGTTCCCACCAATGGGCAGCCTTTTCCCCTTTGCTTTCTGTCTTTTCTCTGTCCCATGCTCTGTGTGTGTCAGTTCTGTGTGGGGTGCCTAAGGGGAGAAGGGGGTTGGAAAGGAGGCCCTGTAATTGTCCTTGCTAAAGGACAGCCAGGGGCTGAAGTGTGAAAGCCAGGCTCTGGGATGTACGTATGCACAGGAGAGCCCTCCTATCGCGGCTATTGGGGCCAGGAAAAGGGGAAACTGTCCAAGTACCAGGATCAGTACCCTGTACTCAGAACCCAGCACTCAGCCCCTACTCATTAAAGGAGCCATTTATGGCAATGTTCTCACCTGAAACGTCATCTGAGATCCTTGCAGCGATGACTCTCAGAGTCACAAAGACCAAGAGTAAAGTGGTCATAGTTCACCTGGAAGAGGGGAGCAGAGGTATTGTTTGGACTATGGCACAATGAGGTAGAAGAGAGCGTATGGTCTGAGCTGCCCATGGCTCTGAAATCACATCCACCACCGGAGGCTATGGTGGTTTGTGAGGTGTTTCCTCCAAGAATCCTTTCCTCAGAAAACCTCCAAGGATTTCTCAGTGTAAATCCAAGGTGGCCAGTAACTGACCCTCCATCGTCTGGCCCATGGAGACTTGCCCTAATGAATTCCCATGATGGCTAATGGTATGTGTCAGCTGGACCATGGGTGCCCAGGTATCTGATCACACATTATTCAGGTTGTGTCTGGGAGGGTTTTTGTATGAGTTAAGCCCTGGAATCTGTAGACTGAGTAAAACAGATGGCTTTGCCCTCTCCAATCAGCCACTTGAAGGTTTGAATAGAACAAAGGATCGTCTCCTGAGGAAGGGAGACTTCCTCCCTGATGGCCTTCGGGCTGGTTTTTCCGACCTTTAGACTTGACCTGAAATATCAGTTTTTCCTAGGGCTTGAACATGTGGCCTGAAGACACCCCACCAACTCCCCTGGGCCTCTTTGCCAGGTCTTGGGACCCACTGCTTCTACTTATCTATCTATCTATCTATCTATCTATCATCTATCTATCTATTTTATTTTTTGGGTATTTTTTGAGACAGTTTCCCTTGTAGCCACAGCTGACCTGAAACTTGCTATGTAAACCAGGCTGGCCTTGAACTCAGAGCTCCACTTGCCTCTGGCTCCCAAGGGCTGGGATAAAAGGTATGTGCCTCCACTTCCAGGCACTGTTTCCACTTCTAGTCCTGATTCTCTGTCTCTGTCTCTTTGTCTCTGTCTCTCTCACCCCCTCCTGCCCCCATGAGTCATACAGCTGAAACTGAAATGGCATATAATGACATTTTGTTCAGTGATGAAGCACATATATGAATGGTGCCCATAAGATTACAGTGGAGACAAAACAAAACTGAAAAAATTCCATTGCCTAGTGACACTGTAGCTGGTGTAATTTTCCAAAGCAGCAATTAATTATTCACCTGTTTGTGGGATGCTTGTGTAAACAAACTCACTGTATGACAATCATATGAAAATACAGGGCATATAATTAGTATAGTCCACAATGTTTCATGGCAATAAGTGGCTATGTTACAATGTATTCCCTACACTCTACTTTTTATTATGTTAGCATGTATTCCTATTTATAAGAAACATCTACTGTAATAATCCAGCTGTGGTACTTGGGTAGCAGCTTCAGACACCTGTGTATTTTTTGTGTATCTCTCTTTTTGTTTTTGTTTTTGGACTTTTAGAGACAAGATCTCCCTGTAGCCCCAGCTGGCTTCTGTCTCATAGAGATCAGCCTGCTTCTGCTTCCTAAGTGCTGGGATTCAAGGCATGTGTATCTAAAATTTTATTTTTGAATATCAATTTTACTTAGTATATAGATTATTCAAATTCAAAAGGATGAAAGTTGATATATTTATGACCATTTAGGGAAAGAAAACATTAAAATGTTCTAGAACTACTAAGGCGCTGAGTATATGTATCCCCTGAAATATGAATTACCAAGTTCATGGATATTTCTATGAAATATTTTAATAAAGACTTCTCAATTTTATTGTTCTTCTCCTGAAAGGCAATATTTTAAACAAACATGTAAGATATCTTAATGAAAATAATATGATAAGCCAGCTTCAAATGTATGTTTTGACTTTTAAAGATACTTTGTTTCATCACAGGAATCGACTAAAAACAAAAAGTCATAAAAACATAAAAGGTCATAATGTTACACAATTTGCTCCTCGACTGTGTATCTTAACTACATCAAGAAGTCATGTGAAGGGCTGGGGTGTGGTCCAGTGCTCAAGCTTTTTCCTAGCATGTTACACACACACACACACACACACACACACACACACACACACACACTGATTGATTGAGCTCTACCACCTAGATTTGTACAAGCACACAGGAGAGAGAAGAGAGAAAGGAGGGGAAAACAGAGGCAGAAAAACAGGAGAGGATAGTTGTTCCTGTGAAGACCCCTAATACAGAACACCAGAGCCAGAGAAGGAACAAGTCACCTAACCTCTCCAATGGAATCTGGGTATGCTGCCCACTTCAAATCCAGGGACCCCGTATGTTTTAGCAAAGATCCTGTGCCAAGGCTTCAGAACTCTGGGTCAAGTCAGGAAGGGAGTTCTTGAGTGAGTTCTCAGATGAACAATCGATACCAGGAAGTGAGAGCTAGGGCCCCTGTGTCCCTCTTCTGGTCTAAATGCAACTTCACGAGAATTAGAAAGTCAAGCTTTCCTGATTATCCTTGACTGTCATGTGTGTACACAGATCAGTGGCAATCAACATTTGAGGGTCTTCCCTGCACTGCTGGGCCCCCGACTCCAGCTGGCAAGCACAGCCGACTTACAAGCCATCAGCTGGAGCAGTGGCTCTCGGCTTGCCGCTACGTAGAATCAGTCTGAGCCTCAAGGTAACCACTGCCCTCAGTGGTCCACAGCCATGTGGCACAGGCTGTCTGTGTCTTGCGCTGTGTGACTCGATGCCGCATGTCCAGCAGTAGCTCTGTTAGACAGACTTGCCCTGGTGCCCACTTTGGCCTTCTCTCCAGGATGTCTGCGTTTACTTTTGGTCTGAGAAGAAGAAAGAGAGACCCGAAGAACTGCATGGAACCCTCGGACGCCAAGAGCAGCACGCTAGCTGAGGTGGCCCCTAGCTTCCCCATCTCAGCATTTGCTTGCTGGCGTGTGGCAGCCCAGCAGGTGTCGCTCTTTGCTCAGACACCACAGAAAGGGTGCGGAGGTGGGGGGGTTGGGGGTGGATGGCTGTGGGGGGGTGGATGGGTGGGGTGGGGGTCGGGTGTCAGGGGGTCAGGGAAGCACCGTGGAGCACTGACTGGACTGGGGCAAGGGGAACACTTGGCATTCCCAGTCAGGAAGGAGTAGGCGGCTCCCAGGACTGGGTAATGCTTTCTGCCTGTGGGGTGTGACATCTTTCGGCCATCCACGTTCATCTGTCACCTGAGAAATGAAAGGCCTGTCTGTGTGGCTGAGGGTCGAGAGCCCCGTGGCCCTCCTTGCAGTAGGAAGTCTACCAAATTCCAAAGTTCTGAGAAATGGCCCCTTTGCTTCTCCTTAGGGATTTTCCAGCTTAGATACTGGGGCCCCAGGTCTGGTAGTTTGAGGGGCCTCTGAGTTGGGGAGGGGCTCGTGTTCAAGGTGAAGTGACCAGACAGAGCTAGGAATAGTTTCCTCCAGGGTCAAGGAGGATCATCATAAAGTGTGCTCTGTACCCTGGGGAGGGGCCTCTGCCCCCGGCTCCTCTTCCGACAGTCTCAGGGATTGAGACCCAGACACAAGGCCTGCCTGCCCTTCCCTCAGGAGAGCGTCACTTGGAAGTTTTGTGTATGTTTAGGAGTTGTGTTTCCTTCCTCACTCCCTGAACAAGCTGGACATTGTCTGGGAGGAAGTGGTGCTCTGTGGGGCTTGGGCAGGCTCTGTTTTTCTCCCTGGCCTAGACCAGGAAATGGGAAGGAATGAACGGGGGAGGGGAGGCAGGGGCTAGTCAGAGTGGGAGCAAAACTAATTTTATTTCTTCTTCTTTTTTTAAAATTTAAGACAAATTGTGGGAAAGAAATATCGCAATAAATACGCTCTTCTGTTTGTGTGTGCTTTCTCCGTTGTAAAGAAAATAGGGAGAAATTCCATTCTGTCTGGGTTCCAAGCGTCTCTGGGACTCACTGAGTCTTTTATGTGAGATTGATTTTGCCAGCCCAAGCCTGTGGACAGGGAGCCCTTTCTCAATGAGGAGAAAGGTGAGAAAGGGATGGTACATGGAGGTCCTTGGGTTGGGGAGATGGAAAGGGAGAGCTGAGATGGATCGCAACGGGGCTCAGGGAAACGGGATGAATGCCAGCTGAAAGCCCAGGGCCCCTGTGTGTCAGGAATCAGCCTTCTCAGGAAAGAATTATTAGGAGGCTTGACAGGGGAAAGCAACAGACTCCTGTTTTTCAGCTGAGCTGAGGCTCTGTGTGTGTGTGTGTGTGTGTGTGTGTGTGTGTGTGTGTACATGCACACATGCCCCCAACCATGGCATGATTCCAGCAGGTCATGGAGTTGAATGAGAAGCTCGTTCTCTTGCTCTGCATTCCTTTTCTAGCTGCTTGTATGGTTGAGGCCCTCAGACTCAGGTCCTGGTCCTGTTTGGCCACTTACTGCCTTAACACAGGATCCGCCCATGCTGTTTCACAGATGGAGCAAGATGCTGTGTCAGTCAGTGGTCATCTGGTTGGGTCCTGTACCCACACAGGCCCTTACACCATCAGGGGCCTACCAGTGCCGCTTTTTCCTGCCTCTCAATTGTCAGTCCATGTGAGCCATTTAGAACCTGTGAGCTGGAAGTAAGGGTTGTGGTTGTCAGGAGACAGGCTTCCTGCCTGCGATGATGGCTGAAGTAGGCAGCTTTCCATGAAGAATAAAGTGGTTCTCATTTCCACATCAGTGTGGGGGTCTGGGTACTGAGCAAGGCAAGCAATCCAGGATACCCTGAAGGGACCGCAGGTGTCTGTCCTGCTCTGCCTGATGTGATAACCTGGCCCCAGGAAATCACTGTAAATATGAATCTTCTTTTCCCCAACCCTAGACCAGAACCAGGTTTTGGGATTCCCACCCCAGACCAGAACCAGGTTTTGGGGTTTCGTTTCCTCGTTCCTGAACTTCCACGTCAGCTCTACAACCTTCCGGCCTTTACCCTAAAGATCCCACCTTTAACTTTCCTGCCTTCTGTAACGGTCAGAAAGGCCTCCCTATGTAAACCTCTGCCTTGGTTTTGATAACCGAACTACCCACTGACATGGTATCCCGGGAGCTCCTCCTCCTGCCTCACTCTGAGCCATCTGAGGCTCTGTTCAATCGTCCTCTATTCTCTGGTGTGGCTGGAGCACAACAGCTGTGCTGGAGATGGAGACCCACCCACACATCACCACCCTTCTAAACATTAAAATAGGAAATGGAGAAAAAAAGATCACCATAATCCTCCATTTTAGTTTAAGCAATGTTAATGTTTTGGAAAATTTTCTTGTCTTCTTCCTTAGTCATTTACTTGTTTTTTATAATTGCTAACTTTTTGCAACTGATTTTCTGTTTCAACAGAAGTCAGTCAGGGTCAAATGACAGTTTCTTTTCTTTCAGTTAAGAAGCCCCATTCTCTGTTCACTTTACTCTCCTGTATATGTTCATAGAATCACTGAAGGTGGCAGACTCCACCTTCAACCTGCTGTGTTCCTGAGCAAACCCCTTCCTAGTGACCTGTCCCTTCTAATACGCAGACTTAGTGAGCTTCATAAAGCAGTGATCATGTCTGTCTTGCTCTCTGCCATCTCCTTCATACCTAGAGTAGTGCTTGGCATGTAGACAGGGCCCCTGGGTTATGCTTGCTGAATGAATAATAAATGAGCTGAGGCCTGAGCATCTTCAGAGTCATCTCCTTCAGCCCAGGGCCTTGGAGGGATGGGAAGTGGGACTGGGGGCTCACACTGGTTCAGTATTCATGTGTGCACAGTGCTACGAAGTTTGATCCCCCACTCCACATTCAGAAAGTCTCAGCTAGAGATGTACTGCTTGCTTATGATGCACATGGCTATATGCACATGGCACTTCAGAAGGGCATGTGATTTTGGGACAGTCAAAGTCTAGGTACAGCCCAGAGAAGTAAAAATCAGGGCTTTCCCCTGCCAAGACTCCAGGGAGACTTGGGCTGTGTTACACCCAATTCATACCAGCTCTCCACTGCCAATCTAGAGCATCTCTTCCCAACTTCATGTCGGGTGACTCCACACGTATAACTTGCACTTGGGCCTCATGGGAGCATTTATACCATGATAATCAACAAACACCACCAATGAGGTGAAAGCTTTTATTTTTTCTTTCAGAGTGTGGATTTACCAGCACACTGGAAATAACAATAAATCTAGAAGAAACATGAGGAACGACAATGGAGGCTTCTTCTCCATCTAACGAAGCCCCATTCTCTATTCACTTTACTCTCCTGTGTATGTTCGTAGAATCACTGAAGCTGGCTTTGAAATCAAGGCCAATTTTCTAGCCCTAAGGCAGAGCTGGACCACCCCACCTTCATGCTCAGTTGGAGTCCATCACATGGACACAAACTCAGAAAACACATGCAGAGACTGCATGCATGTTCCTCCCCTTCCTTCACCTGAAGCTGGAGCTTCCTCCACAGAGCCTCATCTGTTGGACCTGCCCCACGGTTCTGTCTCCCGCCTACACCTGCCTCCACACCGTCCTCAGCATCTCATTTTCTCCTCTGGTTTTGTATGTGCTAGCTCCACTTCAGCACACAAAAACATGACCTTCCTAAGGCTGAAAATCAATACTTCAGTTTTAGAAATGGCTCTGTGTTAACTTGCAGGGAACAACACAAAATGGTATATGATACCTCATTGAATGGGTGAGTGGACATTGGATTTGGCAGGCTGGTGGGCCAAGAATATTTGCAATTAACCCAATGCTCTATGTCCCTAACTTACTGGAAAGGACCAAGGTAATCCATTTCCCCAGATGCTAGCCTCTAATTTGTTGCTTCTTTGCAGGCTAATCTCCAACGGAGTCTTGCCCCTTTGTCACTCACCCAAGAATGAGACCTACCCTGAGGTCTGTGCATGACAGCTGTGTCATGTGCACTCGACACTGGGATTTCCGACCTCACAAGAGGGTGGGGCCATCCGGCAGAGGGTCCTCAACTGTAGCTGCCAATTTCCCACATATCCAAATAGATATGGGGACAGAAGTGGAAGGGGGTGGGCAGGAAGCTGATTCCCATCCTAGCTCTGTCTTAACACATCAGGGAACTCATAGAGGGATGCAGTTTACAGTCTTTGCACGTAAGTTCGAAGAATCATACAGACTTCGCCCCGGAAACTGTAAAGGTACTTTTGTACTAACACTCTTAGTACTTCTTCCTCTTTCTCCTCCCACATTCTCTCTCTCTCTCTCTCTCTCTCTCTCTCTCTCTCTCTCTCTCTCTCTTTCTCTCTCTATTCCTTTTTGTCCTCTGTCCCTTTCTCTTTCCCTCTCTTACCTTTGGATTTCTTATTTCAAATTTATTACTTGTTCTATCATTGCTGAAATATTTTAAATCAAATTCTGCAAATACTTTCTTAGGCAATTAAGTGGGTCCTCCAATAAATGCATTGGTGTTGGGGAGGTGACCACTGTAGATAAATCCTTTGGGGTCTCAGTTCTGACGTCTTTGAGAAGCTCTGTGTTAAAACAGAGAGGCCAGTGAAGGGAAAGGAGGTTGTTTTTCCTTGGAGTGGTTTATATTCTGTGGAAGAGACAAACTTGAACCCAGAGATAAAAGACATGGATGAGGGGTGCTAGTCTTAACCAGGACCCTGACCAAGCTGGATACAGGAACTTGGGCCTCCGATTTTCTTTCTCTTTCTTTTTTCCTTTCCTTCCTTCCTTTCTTCCTTCCTACAGGGTCCCAAACTGGGTTTGAAATCACTATTTGTGACTGAGGATAGCCTTGAACTTTGGATCCTTCTGCTTCTGTATCCTGAGTGCTGGCCTTACAGCCCTCTACCAGTGTGCTCAGGTTCTGTGCTGCTAGGGACGAAACCCAGGGCTTTGTGTAATCCAAGCATGCACTCTGCCAACTAAGTTACATGCTCAACCCGAGGCTTCAACTTTCTATCTTTGAAATGAGAGATCAGCCCTGGGATTCTCTGAGATTCTAAATGCTAACTCCATGAAATATGAGTATCTTTTGACGTCTGGGGACAGAATGAGTCTCACGTGCCCATTCCCTTTCAACAGGCCCCTGTGGTTGGAGAACTCCTTGTGCTTGCTTGCTCTGGTCAACAGTCAGGGCTAGGGCTAAGCACATTCTCTGGGATAGTTCCACCCACATGGAAAGCTGTCCCTTGCCCTTGCACGTGCTGAGGGAGGTGGACGGTGTGAGCGTCCTGCTGTGTCTAAGGAGTAAAGGGATAGAGCTGAGGGCACGAGTCCGGTGCAGGTGGCAGAAGCAGAAGAAAAGAAAACAAGGCATGGAGGACTGACACCTGGCTGGTGCCCTGCCTGCCGCGTCAGCCCTACACTAATGCGGCCTTGGCCTCGTCTCTGCCAAGTGCTCTGCCCGAAACCCGGTCTGGATCTTCCTCCTTCTTTCTTTCTACTGCACGGTTCTGTCCTTGCAGAGCACACTCTCCTCAAACAAATGTCACCCCGAGGCTCTTGCTAAGCTGCCTAGGCTGGCCTTGAACTCACTCTGTGGTCCAAATATGCCTTGAACTTCTAATTCTCCTGCCTCAGCCTCCTGAGTAGCTAGGATTGCAGGGCAAGCTGCTCCTTGCTATTTCTTGTTGGTAAGATCGATTTATGAACAAATACATGCCCATGCCTTTTCTCTCACAGATGCTTTAAGGTATAAGGCTGGCTGTTTATGGCACATGAGTGGACAATCCCAGGATACACATAAGCTGTGTCTGAGGAGGCTGCACCATGCAGTGGGAAGAGCACAGTTTTTGAGTCAAACAGATCTTGTTAAGTAGCAGTTATGATACTTAAACTGGAATATATAGTGGTGGCCCAATTATTTAATCTCCTTGAGGCTCTGCTTCCCACCTCTGAAGTGCTTGCTGATAAGGCAGGATTGATTACCCAGCACAGAATTGCTGTGGGAATCTAATGAGAGATTCAGACTGTGTCTCCTTGAATCTTGGAACCTTGTCTGACCGGATCCTCCCTTGTTGAGGACAGATAACACCTATATCACATTCATTGCTGTATTTAACCCAGTGTTGTACACTGACCACCTACCTTGGCCTTAGGCCTGTGCACCTAAGATCCTCTCAACCAGTGTTAACTCAAGTGTGCAATTTTAATTTAAAGGATGCCCCAAGTGCAAGGCCATATGACACTTGATGACAGCTGGCAGTGAAGCACCCCTCCCACTTGGTTCACTTAGGACTTGTTCTCAAATTCACCCAAGAGAGCATGTACGATTCATCTTTAGACTACAAATTAAAAGTTAAGGGACTATAGAGATGACTCAACAATTAAGAGCACTGGCTGCTCTTGCAGAGGAACTGGTTCTGTTCCCAGCACCCACATGAAGGCTAACAACTATCTTTAAGTCCAGTTCCAGGGGATCCAAAACCCTCTTCTGACTTCTGAAGGCATTGCATGACACAGGTGCATTTACATACACATAGGCAATACAATCATACACATACCCCAAAAATAAAGTATTAAAAAAGAATAGGAGCCAACTGCTACCACCTCTGTCTTCCGTGGCACAAGCTTCTCAGTTCTCTCAAAGCTTCCCTGGTCACTAAGGAAAGCCATTGGTTCTTTACCCTTAGGCAACAGAGAACATCTTCCAGCTAGAATCAACTTATACAGTGGCTTCATGAACAGTTTAAAGACTCCTGATGGGCTTGCTATGTGTTATTGTGCTCTTAGCTGTTCCAAGACTGTTTCTCATCCCTAAGATTACCTTGCAAGCTGGATGCTGTAACCCCAACATCTGGGAGGTGGAGGCAGAAAAATAAAGAGTTCAAAGTCATGACTAGCTGCACAGTGAATTCTAAACCAGTGTAGGCAACATAAGACTCCCCCAAAACACAACATAAAGCCAAACAAAAACCAAATAGATGAACCATCTGTCTTAACACACTTGGGTTGAGGGAGCCTCAGTTGGGGAATTGCCTCCATTGGACTGGTCTGTGGTCATGTCTGTGGGGTATTTTCTTGATTGTTGAGTGATGTGGGAGGCCCAGCCCACTGTGGGCAGTGCCATCCCTGGACAGGTGGTCCTGTACTGTATAAGAAAGCAGGCTGAGCACAGGCCGGAAGAGTAAGCCAGTCAACAGCATTCTCCATGGCCTGTGTTTCAGTTCCTGCCTCCAGGTTCCTGTCCTGAGTTCCTACCTTGGCTCCCTCAATGATGAACTGTGACCTGGGAGATGTAAGCTAAATAGACCCTTTCTTCCCCAGGTTGGTACTGGTTGGAGTGTTTTGTCACAGCAATTGAAGACAAACTAGAACAAACACCATCTTGCAAAAGATGGGTGTTGCTAAGTCAGGTGCGCTTGCCTTTAATCCCAGCACTCAGGAGGTAGAGGTAGGTGGAGCTCTGTGAAATCAAGGTCAGCCTGGTTTACATAGCGAATTCCAAGGCAGCTGCTACAGGAAGACTCTGCCTCAAAAGGCGGGGTGGGGGGGCGGCATTGCTATCCTCTATAGCTAGTGAGACAGCTGCTTAGAGAAGTAAACCAACTTGCTCTAAGTCACACAGATTGTATGTGGCTGGTCTTGGTTTGGAGAGTCCAGACCGAAGGGCTACAAATATCACAGTTTCCCTTAACATTTCCAGTTTCTCAAGATTTGTCAGTTTTACTTATTCAATCATTATTCACTAGGAAATGTATTTCAACCAATGGAAAGATGGGGGGTGTTATCACAGAATATCAAATTTAGAGGGAACGAACTTCCAGATCAGGTGGCGAACTAGAGGCTGCCTCTGTGTAAGCCAGTGAAGGAGTCATAAAAAGGAAAAACAGACTACGTCCTACAGAGAAATAGAGGAAGAGCTTCAGAAATCCATGAAGGAAACAAAAAGATGCTGGGAAAGAACAGAACAATAAAAGATGCAGAGAAGTAAGTACAGTAATACAGAGAAGTAAGTAGAATATATCCCTAATGAGTTTGCAAGACAGGGAAACCAATATGAATCCCAATTTGGCCTGAGGCTGGAGGATGCCTGGAATATGAGCAAGGTGGAGAGCCTGCTTCTGATAGAGTTGCTGTCTAGTCTGTAGGGGGCAGCCTCCAAGATAGAGTCTAAACTCACTCTGGAACTTTTTATACACATAGAAGTAGCCTTGCTGAGTGCTGGGTGTCAGCTTTCCCTGAAACCCCAGAAACCCACTGTAGGATGGTGTCTGACAGCCCAACATGGAGGTTCTTGCCAGTATTCATCAGGTTGATTGCCCAAGAGCTCCAAAGCAGATGGTTACCACCTAACTCCACTGCTTTCCAGCTGGGCTACAGACAGGCCTTGCTAGCTTCCATCTAGGCTTTCAGGGTGATTGTCACAAAGAATGCTTGTAGGAGATGCTCTGGTTGTGGAGGTGGATGGGAACACCATAGGGAGCTGGAGGGAGCAGACCCTAAATACTTCAGGAGATGATTTCTCCTGATTCCTCCCACAGATACATGTCCCATTAATAATATCTCTTTTGCCTAGATCCATGGTAGGAGACAGAATGTTCTTCACCTTTCTGGTGTTTACTTTGAACCCAGGCTTCATGAAATTTCCTAAAGCAGTCTCTTCTCCAGTTTCTGAGGAGGCAGCATGGTCTGGTGGGAGGTGGATACCTTAAGAGCACAACCTGAATCCTATCTTGTCTCAAAACCTGCTACCTGTCTGAGTGGTCTTGGGTGAGTTTCTTGTTATCACTGGCTGGAATTACCATGGGAAATGCCTGAAAATTACCAGATTTCCGGTTTGGATGAAAGGCAGGGAATTACTTCTCAGAATATAATCTCCTCTAAACTTCCTCTCATCCTTCCAAATTGCTCCCAGTCTTCAGGGCTCCTGGGTAGTCAGATGCTGTTGGAAGGGGCTGGGTGAAGGGAGTTTGTATCATGGGGCTCTCAAGTGAGCCAGGGGTGCTGGGCTTAGTTTAGGGTCTTTGTGGATAAGGGTGAGTGTCCCTGGAACAAAGTGCAGTCCTTCTCATGGCCCAACGATTTCCCTTGCTCCTGCTTGGACCACATGCGACACCTCTGTCCCAAATGCCCCAGACTCTAGCCACCCTTCACTGCATCTTCAGCATACTGTTCCTCCTAAAGGTCTTTGTACTCATTCTTTCTTTTTCCTGGTGTACACGTCCTGAACTTTCCCTAGCTGTCTGCTTTTCATCACTCTAGCCTCAGTTAAAATGTTTCCTCCTCCAACCTACCCTCCCTATCACGTCTTCCTGTTACAGTTCATTCATTGTACCACATGTGGAACGTCCCTAACCAATTACATCACATGTGCAGCATCCCTAACCTAGTACATCACATGTGCACCATCCCTAACCTATTACATTACATGTATAGCATCCCAAATCTACTGCATCCTGTATGCAGCATCCGTAATCCAAAACTCCAAAAAGTTCCCCAATTTAAAGTTGGTCAGGAACACAATGGCATAAAACTTTGTTCCGTGCTCATTATCAAAAATATCAAAATTACCTTTAGGCTACGTAAAAGTGTAAATGAAGCAGAGATGAATTGTTTAGATTTAAGGTCAGTTCCCTAACTCTCTCATTATGTATATGCAAAAATTCCAAAATATTGAAAAATCTGAAATCAGAAATGCTTTGGGTCTCAAGCATTTCAGATAAGGGTTATTCAACCTGTATCATCATTTCAAATCATCATCTTTTTCTAATTTTTTTTTGATTGTCTAATTCTCTTGTAATAATTATGCCTGATGGGGGAGGGATTTTGTCTGTTTCATTGACTGCTTTATTTCTAGTCTCTAGAGCAATGCTTGGCATACTGAAGAAACTCAGTGAGTATTTGCTGAATGAATGGCTCTTCTGGTTCAGTCTGAGAATGGAAATAATGTTCAGTTTAAGAATGATGGTCACTGTTGAGTGTCACATGCCTAGCCTTAGAGAGTGTTAGAAGCCTTCAGGAGGCCAAGCAGGTTTGTCAAGAAGCCTGAATCACACATGACTTGGAGACCATTCTTCTTACTCCACCCCAGCTCAGACAGGACTAGGAGTAGGGCAGGATGGGTCAGAGGTCACCAAACAGGAAGTTCTGAGTGACCACAGAGACAGAACCCAGGGACAAAACAGAACTGAGAACTGGGCTGTTTCCTGGACTAAGGCTCTCTTTCCAAGGAGCTGGGAGTGAGGTGGCATCTAGGCATTGGGCAGGAGGGTTTCTCATGGCTGATGCCTCACAAGGACCGGGCTGCTGGAGCAATGGCTATAGCCATTTATGACTCCAAAGCAAACGCCTGGAGGAGGGTGGGCACTTGGGCAAACCTAGCTCAGCACACCCCTTCCCTAATGTACCCTTAGCTGCAGAGTTCTAGGAATTTCCTGTTGAAGTTCTGGGCTTGGTTTCTAGCTCCTGACTTACCCACCCAGAGCCATTTAGCTCTGTCCTGTTGGCTCTGTGGAAACCCCTCACCCCAGTATGTGGTGCCTGCACCTGTCTCAGTCCCAGTTTGGGGAAACTGGGACATTTTCTCTGCATTAATTTCAGACTTTGTTTAAATATCAGACTTGGGGCTTTGGAAAGGTGTGTCCTTCAACCTAAACTTTCCATCAGGATGAAGCGTATTTCCTGGGGCAGGGATCTTGGGCCAAGAACTGAGTCCCTGATACTTGGCACTATTTGCCAACCTGACCACATGGATTCCTACAGACATCCAGGGAGGGGCTGGGCCCCAGAATGACTCCTTGGTGGCCTTCCTCGGTGGCAGTTAAGCTTACACTTTGAAAATGATCTTTGATAAAGATTTATGAAAGCTGAGGGTCCCTGGTGGAAACACCTGCTTGAAAGAAGTAGACATCACATGTGTAAGGTGACAACACAACTTCAGGGAAAAGCAGAGGCCCAGGTACCTGTGATGCAGCTGAAAGAAAGTGAGAGCCCATCAGCCTAGCTCCTTAAGCTTTTGGACAGATGCTCAGGATAATGTTTGGTCTTGGGATCCAGTTGAGGCTAAGAAAGGGGTTGGGTTATTTGGAGTTAGACCCCATTCTCTTAACTCATTTGGAGTTAAACTCATCCACCTGGCATCTTCTCTGATCCATCAGTCATGTCTTGTCCAGGATGGACCAACATTGGGCAACCTTATGTAATAGGACCTCTGCATCCTATGATGGCCCTGCGGTGACATCGCTTTCCCTTCTTGGAAGAGCATGGTTTATGGTCTTCATGTGACAGGAATAATTTCCTGTCATCCAGAAAAGTTCCAAGCTCTTCTTGCTGTCTCTCCTCCCCACTTTCCTCTTTTCTCTACCAGACATCATCTCTCTGGAAGTTTCCAGCACAAGGGCTGAAGTTGGTTCAGTTGTGAGTGTGGTCGAGGGGCTCACTGTGTGGGAAAACACAAGCCATGTGAATAAGGGCATACAGAGGTACGGAGGGCACATTATAAAAGGAAAGGATTGCTTTCACAAAGGCCTGGTGGGAAGAGTGAGTTCACTGCTACAGTATCACATAAAGTTTGAAGCCATGCTAGGCCTGGTCCTGAAGAGCCTCCCTGAAAGGGCGTCATGGCATTGGTAGTGGCCAGGCTCAGTGTTTCGGGGGGATGATTTGAGAGACCACAGTCTCTGCTCTCCTTGCTAGCTAATCTCTCCTGTATGAAGTCCCCAAAGAGCCCCCATCATGATCACATCCTCAATCTTAGCACATGATACCTAGAATCTGCAAGGAGACTGTGTACAGGGTCAGACATCCTTATCCGTCCCGCCTCCACGGGGCATGATCCCAGCTTTGCCCTCAAGGTAGCCTTGAGTGGAGGCTCAACTCCATATTAGATGTGGTACTTGGCTGCAGCATGAACAAAGATACCAGCATAATAGTCCTGGGAGGAGCTCGCTGTCACTAGTCCCATTTTAGAATCAAGGGGACAGAGACTCAGAGGGATAAATCACTTACCTCATAGCCCATGACTAGAGAGAGTAGCAGGGCTAGAATGCAAATCAGATGGCTGATTCCAGAGAGGAGTTAACCAGGTAACCTGTTCCCTGCTTCCTTCATAAGCACAGTAGAGCGGTTACTGCTGAAGATGATGTTGAATGCAGTACCTCTGGAGGTCTGCTCTAAGTTATTCAAGACTTTTGACAATTTGTGGCCTTAGATTAATTTAAAACTTCCTACATTTTAATTTAGTTAATTAATTAATGTAAGTGCGTGTGTGTGTGTGCATATGTACACATGCATCCACACTAGCATGCAAAGGTGCATGTGTGGAGGTCAGAGGACAAATTTTGAGAGTCAGTTCTCCTTTCTGTCACTTGAGTTCCAGATATCACACTCAGGTCATCAGGCTTGAAGGCAGGTGCCCCTACCTGATGATTCATCTCTTAGCACCCCCCACCCCCGCCGGATTATTTAGATATCAGATTAAGGAACTGGGTGTGTAGCTCAGGCAGAGAGCACAACCAAGGGTGTGTGGGGGGATCATAGGTTATCAGATATGCATTGAGTGTCTTGCTGCAGGGTTTTTAATTGACTCTGTTTCAGAGCATCATGTAAAGAGCCAAAGTTTCTTCAACTGCAGAGTAAGTCTCATGCCCTCAAAGAGATGGAGACTAGTTCTGAGCCCTCCCAGAGCCCCTCGGAATCAAACTTGCCTAAGAACGGTCAGCAAAGAGCCACACACCCTCACAAATTGCCCCGCCCTGTTTCTTCCCTTTCTAGCTGGTCTTCTCTGTGCAGCTGCCCCTTGGAGGCTGTCAGGATTATAGGTTCAGGAGCCTCTCAGCAGGATGCCACAGCTGCTGCCTCCTTGGAACTCCCGCTCCCTCTGCCTTCCATCTCTTCCCAGCCCCAGATTTCTCAATGATGCTGAGCTCTTAACAAACCCGCCTTTCCTCCTTTTATTTTAGTTCGAGAGAGGATCCCATGTATCCCAGGCTGGTTTAGGTCTTGACATGTAGCTGAGGATGGCCCTGAACTTTTGATACTCTTGTCTCTACGCCCTGAGTCCTGGGATTGCAGGCATGTACTTCTCTACCTGGCTTATGTGGTGCTCAGGATTGAACCTAGGAGCTTTGAGCTCCCAGGTTAGGCCAGCACTCCACCAGCTGAGCTATGTTCCCAGCCATCCTTATTTTTTAAAAAGATTTATTTTTCCCTTGAAATTGTGGCAAAATACACATTATACAAAATTTATCATCTTAATCACTTTAAGGATACAGGTTAACAGCCTCAAGCATCCATCCTGCTGAGCTGAGCTTCCACTAGCTCCATTCATCTCCTGGACCATTTTCCTCCTGCAGAACTGAAAGTCTGTATCTATTAAACAGCCACCACCCCGTATCTCCCTCCTCTCTGGTCTTGGCAGCCACCTTCTACTTTCTGTCTCTATGAATTTGACTCCTACCTCTCCTCTTGTGAAGGGAAATCGATAGCCTTCTCCAACACAGTCTCTAGATCTCTTCCCAGGCTTATCACAGTTGGACAACTTCTATTTTTTTCTGGAGTGATTTACACAGCGAAGAAAGCCCTCCCATGCACAGGGTCCCTTAGATGCCACACTGCCTCCAGCATCTACAGCAGACACCTCACACATTCCACAGAAGAGATGCTTCTTCATGGGGTTTGGCTCTAAAAACACCATACAAAGTAGAAATCAGATTGGCCAGATTTCTCCTGGAAACCTCTTAGACATACACCACATTGGAGGCTCCTATGCCGCCTTCCAATGAGTTTAGCACAGCCATCTTTCTTCCATAACATCAGAATACTGATTCTTTATCTGGATAGCATATAAATTAGCTGGTTTACTTTAAGGACCAAACTCTATGAGAAATACATATCATCAAGCACCACCAGGCACAAGCTTTGTACCTTAAGATGCTCACATCATGAGATGGTCAAGGGAACCCCGACTAATTCAGAGTAGTAAATACCCATTGGAATGAAGCCCTGCAGAGTGTCTCATGAAACCTCTCTTAGTTATACCACACTGCACTTTAGTTGAGCCTCAGATCCATTTGAACTCGGTAGTAGCAGCTCTGCTGATTCTTCTTGATGGAAAAATTCACATACAGCTGCAGCATCTGCAGCGGACCTGGGTAGAGAGCTCCAGCTCCCTGTACCATGCTGAGCTGGAGCTCCCTGTACCATGCTGAGCTGGAGCTCCCTGTACCATGCTGAGCTGGAGCTCCCTGTACCATGCTGAGCTGGAGCTCCCTGTACCATGCTGAGCTGGAGCTCCCTGTACCATGCTGACTAGCAGCTTTCTCTGCAGACGAGTTTCTCACCTCGGCCATAGGCTTCTTGAAAACAGGAAAAGTTTTTATTTTCATGGTGTCCCCTACTGTGTACAAAAAACGTTGCACATAAAATATTCAAGTACAGAAAACAGTTTACTGGCTTGCAAACATGCCCCTGCTAGATGTTAACTACATGAAGCAAGTTGCACAATACTATGTAGAATATGAGCCTATTTGTTCTTGTGCATATTCATGGAAAAGAAAAAAAACAGACAGATTTAACTTTTGTTATCTTTGGGGTGGAAAGTTTAGAGAAGATTTTCATTTTCCCGAGTGTTTATATTTCCTAGACTTTTTATGATGTCCTTTATTCGCTTTTACAGGGAGAAGCATTTCTAAAAATAAAATGAAATTCCTTTCAAAAATTTGCATTCTAGACAATCACAGTAGAAAATCAATTTCAGCCCTGGCAGGCTGTTCGGAGACTGGAGTTTGTGTGTCAAAGCCCATGGACTCCTCAGTGATCAAGGTGGCAGCCATCTAGGGACAGCCAGAGAAAGGGGTGACAGGGATGAGGAAGCATGCTCTCTGTTTTAAAACTCTTGAGAGCTGGAGATAGACCCCTGGGGCTCACTGGCCAGCCAGCATAGCTGAACCTGTGAACCCCAGGCCAGTGAGAGATTGTCTCAAAAAATAAGGTGGACAACGACAGAGGAATGGCACCTGAGGTTGACTTCTAGCCTCCACATGCATGTGTACATGTTCACATGCATATACACAAATACACACACACCCCTCTTGGGAATCTGTGGGGAAATAGAAGTCTCTTGTTAGAGTCCAGCAGATTCTGGGGTCAAGATATTCCTGGCTCATAGCTTTATTTCCTGAAGAGACCTTGACTCTGTCCCCAAGAAGTACACATGAAGCTCTTGGCCACAGTGTGCCGGAGTAAAACGGCCTCCTCCACACCCTGACTGATCCAGGCTGGGCAGTAGGCCTCTGCTTCTCTTCATTGTGAGAGAGCCAACTTGAAACTGAGAAACACATCTTTTCCTTTGAGCAGAATGCTGAGAAGCCAGAAATTTTGGAATCAGTCAGTCAGGAGTTCACATTCTCTTGCTTACCAGCTCTGCTTCGGCTTCATCTTCCATAAAATGGGATAGTTAGACCTATGCCTCAGAGCTTTTCCTCTTCATGGGGTGGGATATGCACATGGGCATGTTAGCTCAGACCATACCCAAGGTGTTTTATGTACTTGCTTGGTCTTCAATTAGCATTAAAAGCACTGAGTCTGTTTACCTAGATAGGATTCCTTTAAATTTCTGGATTTAAAGATCTAAAACATAGTAGAAAGCCAATAAAGAGTGTAAAATGTCGATCGATGCCCCCTTCAAAAAGGAAATCCTACCCCCAAGGGGCTCTAAATGTGAGCTAATTAGGAAACGAGTTCTTTGCTGTAATCAAGTTCAGATGAGGCCATTGGGACAGGACCTTAACGCAACATGACTGATGCCCTTGTGAGAGGGGAAGGTAAGGACACCAAGGCGACACCAGGTGACATGGAGCCAGGGCCTGGAACGGTGATGCAGCTATGATACAGGGGGCTCCATGGGCTGGCAGCCGCTCCCAGGGCTTGTGAGGGGGTGGAATGGTTCTCACTCCAGGTTCTAGATGGAGCACATCCCTTTTTGACACCTTGAGTTTGGACTTGTAGCTCTCAGATCTGTGGGATGATGCATTTCTACTGTTTAAATCACCGAACTTTGTGGTACATTGGTGTGAGAATCACAGGAAATGAACAGCAAGGGTGACTTCTGGTCACACTGCCACTACTATTTAAATTTTTTTAATGAAGGGTACTCCTGGCTTCCACTGGGCAGTCAACTTTACATCGCTTAGCTTTTAGGGGTAAGATATTTCTTATGTCTAATCAAAATCTTTCTGCTGCTTTTCTTTTCTCAATGGAGACAAAACTTTTCTGTCTTGGGACTGTTCTTGATGTTCTTTCCAGAGCTTTTTCTTCTGCTTTTCTACTAGGATCCAATCTTTAAGACTTTCTTAGATTGGCCTACCCCTCGGCTATTCTACCAGCCCTCTCTGCTCTCCTGTGGTTACCCGATGAACCATGTGGGCCTTTTGTATTTCTAAGGACCCAGAAGCAGAAAGAAACATACCCCAGATTTCTTAAGGAAAACTCTGCTAGAGAAAGCTTTCTCTGTAGGATGATTCTGGCAAGGTCAGGCAGGCTCCCGGCCTGCTGGCCTAGAACAAGCTAGAACCGATATTGAGCATGCGTGCACAGTGAACACTTCCTGGGTTCGAACCTGGGCAGCTCCCAGGCTAGCAGTTATCCAGGACCAATGAGAGCAATGAACTTCGGATCGTCAGGTGTTCAGGACCTACCAGAATGAAGCACTTCAAATGACTAGATAAAGACCTCCCCTAAGCCTGACAAAAGTATAAATCCTGTTCCTTTCTAAAATTAAATGAGATCGTGGCTCCACTGTCTCCCAGGGTCTGTGACCTTGACTCTGTGCCTCCTTACCCTCACCCCTGAGGGACCCAGCCGTGCTAGCCAACATTCCTCAGGTCTGGTGTCCTGTCTGGATTCAGAGCCTCTTTTTATTTTCCTGGGGTTCACAAAAAGCATGGCTTCTGCTAGAGGCAGAACTATGTTCATCTGCCTTAACTAAAAATCATTAAAGATGCTTCTGGGTCATTTAGAATCCTCTAATATCCAGTCCCAAGAAAGGAAGGCAGGAAAGAAGGGGGTGATCAGCAGGGCCAGAGGCAGCTCCCAGCCCTACACCAGTCCCTTGCTCCCCACCCGCCTCCTGATGGTACAGACATGCCATCCAGCAGTGAGAACATCTGAACAGGAATTCCTGCCAGCTCACTCTTTGCAGCACAGTATCTGGGCACAGTTACAAGGGGACGGATGAAGAAGTGAGGGATCATCAAGTCTGACTGGAAAGGTCACAAAGGTTCTGTACTGCACAATTCCAGAGCTACTATTTTCATGAACTATAATGGAAACCTTTGGAATTAAGTTGTATGGGGACCCTGGGCACAGTGAGGCCAGCTGCATTTACCAGGTTTTCCCATCCATCCTGTTCCCAGCCAATTTCAAGCTGGTGAAATGAAGATAGCATTGTTGTTGTATTTCTGTTCTAAGATGGTTGGATGGCCTTAGAGTCAGAGTGGGCAAGAAAGGAGCTGCGGAGTTTCTCTTTGGTCAGGGGAGACAGTCAAGTTCTGAGATCCCAGGGACATGGTGGGGCTCTTCCTGGTTAAACAGTAGCTGGAGCTTCTAGAGCACCTGCCCCATGTAGGGGACCATGGCTTAGGTACGTCACCTCATTTCACCCTGCCAGGAAACCTCAGGGCCAAATCATCATACCAAATTTGCAGATAAGTAAACTGAGGTACAGTGTATTAACACTGTGGTGGAGGCCATACTAGGCTTGGGACCCTTCCACCCCATCCATGTTAGAACAGTGGAATGAAGGCAGTGAGGAGTGTGGCCTTTTGAGGTCTATGGAGCAACAAACACAGAACTCCATGGAGCTGGGGAGCCATGTCTTATTGCCACCCTGGTCCCAGCACCTGGCCTGCTTTCCACCTACCATGTCCACAGATGACACAGAGACCCTGCGACCCAAAGGAGGGAAAGGCCATCAGAGGAAAGATGACCCATGGTACCTGTTGGGGTGCTCAGGCATGAGGCTCTAAAGGTGCTGACAACCTGAAGACACAAATGATTCCTAAGAACAGCCACTTCCTGTGTTGTTTGAGTCATCAGGTATGCTAGGGAGACCTGAGAAGAAAGGTGCTGGAGTATGAGGTGGCTATCCTTCTCCTCACTAGGTCACTGGTGTCTCCCATTGGTGGAAGAGCACGAGACGGCTCTGGTGGGCTATGTGGGCAGAATCTCTGAGCCACCGCCAGGCTGGGACACATTCTTCTCTGGGTCCTAGCATTCTTATCTATGACAAGAATAGAGTACATATTAAAGGTGGCTTTCAAAAGAGAAAATTGGGGTGGTGGTCCCGACAAGAGTCTGGCACAGGGATTCCCAGAATCGTTTGCTCTGCCCCCTCAGTGCACCTCTGTGGTCCCTGCGGGGTGACACAGCTTTCCCTCTTTGCAGACTTTCTGCAGCACAGTTTGAAAAGCATTGGGTTGAGGTTATTTGTCCTCACATGACATGGGTGAAGCTGACAGCAGAGAGCCACCAATGACACTTAAAGACTGTGATCAGTTACAAAAGTTACAACAAGGGTGGCCAGGATGTGAAGGCAGCGGTCTTCCTTCAGTGGGGTGGTCAGAAAAGAAGGCGGCATGTGAACCTGAATGACCAAGTGGGAAGAACATGTAGGTTGCAGGCAGAGAGGGCAGAGCCCTGAGGATGGAAGTAGGAGAACAGTGGCTGGAGAGGTGTGCGGAAAAGAGACCGAGTCACAGGAGAAGGCACGTGGGCATATGTGTACAACAGTTCCCAAGAGCCTGCGGGCTGCGGAAGAGGACTGGGCCCGACAGGGAGTATGACAGGAATCCCTAAGGTCTTTCAGAGCCTTTACATGGCTGGCTGAGAAGGGATATACAGATGGCCTTGATTGATTGTTGCATATCACAGACTTTCAGTGGCTAATAGCATTAGTTAGCTCTTTCTAGCCACTGTGCATTGCAGGAGGCTTATCTTATACAGAGACGGAGCTTGCTGATTCAGCTGCTGGTGAACTAGGAGCACCTGAGCACTCACATGGCAGGCGGAGCTTCTAAAAGGAGAACAATGGGAAGGCTGGGAGATAGCACACCCAGGTTGTATTACTCAGCACCAAGTCCTCCCTTAGTTAAAACCTCCCTTTCACTCCCAGGCCTGACCCAACCATGCCACAATAAGCAATCAGGTCCTGGAGGTATGGCAGGCCCTCTCTACTAAAACATTAGCAAAACAAGTCACAGAAGCCAACATGGGTTGGGTTTGGGAACTAGATGGGAATCCCAGACTGAGGCTATTGGAGGAAGACAGTTGCCTGGTGACAGGGTAAAGGAGCTCCTGGGTGGACCCTGTGGGCCTGGTTGAGGGTGATGCTAAGGAGGAGGTACAGAGGCAAGCCTAGGCAGGACATTTTACTGGGCTGCAGCTCATACACACCTCCAGATGCTTCCACAGATAGGCGCTCCCTGAAGTCACCCAAGGAGGAAGTGGAGCACACAGGGCTGGGACTCAGTTTACATGTGGGAAGTGCGGTGGCCAGGCTTGGAGGGAGCACTATCCTGCAGCGGGACTGGGTTGAGGCCCTCCATCCTACCCTCTGCCCATAAATCACATTGAATGCTCATCCTCCTTTTAGATCCAGAAAAAAAGCACTACAAGGAGCATGCAGCCCCACAGACCTTTAAATAGAAGGTGGCTGGTGTGAAAAGGGGCGGGGCCCAGCCTGACCCAGGCTGCCCTAGGGTGGAAAGGTTTTCTGGCAGAAGTGATAGCAGGAGACTGTGGATTATTGTTTCTTTCTGATTTTGAGAGTCTCATATAACCCAGGGTGGCCTCACTATATATATATAGCACTCTATCAACTGAGCTAGGTCCTTAGCTCCAGGAGACTGAGGATTTTAAGGCAACCCGCTGGGACTGCCTCTTCCCTGGCCTGCCCCTCTGCAGCAGCCTCTTTCTTGCCTCAGGATCTGCTGGATCAGCATCTCTTCAGACTGAGTCCCTCAATCTGCTATAGAAAAAATAAGTTCCTAATTGGTCACATTCTGCTTGGGAGACTTGATGGAGATTTCCAGCTTACTGGCACTCAGAGAAGCCCTGCAGAAAAGGGACCTACTTAATATTAACTCTGACTCTCCCTGAGAGATGACACCCTTTTCAGTGTGATGTCTATTGTCCTTGAAGGCATGTTTTGTTTTCTCCACTTTGGAGAACCTTAGTCTCATACCTAGGAATGAAAGTACTTATTTAATCTAAGGTCAAGAGCAGCTGTGGGTCAGAAGCAAGGCTCTGTCTCAGGCATCAGAAAAAGGACAGGAAGCAGTTCTAAACTCTCACACTCTGCTGTAGAGTGGACTCAGGGCTGAGGTTGCAATTCCATCTGCTGGGAAGGGAAAGCAAGGGATAAAGTTAGACAGAAAGACTTAGAACCTCACCACCAGGGGAAATGCTTGGGCTCTCAATGAGAGATTCGGGTGCTAGACTAACAGAATCACCAGAAGTGATGCTGAAAACCAGATTCTTGCTTCCACCTGTCTCCCACTGAGGCTGACTTTCCCCCTGCAGTTTTCAACAGCTCCTTAGATGTTTCTAATTCCAGGACTGAAGGATTTTCTCAGCCTCGGGACAGTCAGCAGAGTCTCTTGTCAGTGTCTGGTCAAGCTGGAAAATGTCCACCAGGTCCCCAGGCATCTTAAGTCCAGCAGTTTTCTACATACACAGGTGGAGAGAGAAGCTATCGCCAGGGCCAGAAAATGACACAGCCCTGGTTTGGGATTTGGGGGGTAGGTGAGGAAGAGTGGCAGGCCAAGGGTTCAGGCTCTGTGGGAACCTTCACCTCCATACGATTGGGGTAGGGTCTGGGATCAGGGAGACATATTAAGGTAGATAAGAGCCTGGGCTGCCCTGCTTGGAGACTTCTCTTCTAAAAAGCTTTCTTCTCAGAGAGGTCCTGGAGCCAGAAGGTGTCCTAAGAGTGGATGCTGCCAGCTCTGGACTGTTAGTTCTGCTAACAGGACTAACTCCGTCTGCGGTTGGATTCTCTCCCACTATTGGATTTTCAAGAAAGGTCTCATGTAGCTCAAGTTGGTTTCAAACTTGCTGTGAATGACTATGACCTTGAACTCATTATATAGACGGTGATAGAGATGGAGCCCAGACTTTGTGTACGCTAGGCAAGCACGCTCGTAACTCAGCTACAATATTTTTAAAGACAAGATCTTGCAACATAATCCAGGCTGGCTTTAAACTTGAGATCCTTCTGGTCTTAGTGTCCTGAGTGCTGGAACCTGTACCATCACATCCAGGTATGACTGAGTCATGATTGGATGGTGGATGTGATGTCCCACTTCTTAAAGTGAAGGGAGGGGACTCAGAAGCTGTTTGAAGTCAAGGCTATCCCAAGAGCAGACCCCCTTCACTCAAGTGCCCCCCTTCTATGTCCTTGACAACTTAATGAAGGCAAAGAGGTGACTCCTAAAATCTTTCCTGCCGTAATGTCTTGATTCGATAAAAGGGAAGGCTCAAGAGCTACTGGGAGCTCAATGTGCTGATACCAAATCTACCCCTTTGGCTAGTGGCTTTCAGCTGGGCCTTCATTTACGGTAACTCCATTTTCCAAAGTAGACGTTTTTGATGACGGGCCTGCAAGGGCTCGGTCTCAGGGTTTCGGATCTGGACTCAGTTCTGTTCTTGGGAGCTGGGCTGGCCTCGGCTCTGGTGCCTCTCCCTCCTCCCACTCCCCATGGGGATCCAACTGCTGTGTCTTCACTGAGCTCTAGAGACTGCCACCACCTAGAGCAGCAGTGAGACAGAATTTATTGGATACCAGAGGCCCCCAATTTTTTCTTTTAGGAAGAGATGGAGTAATGGGTAAGTGAAACATGGTCTATCTGGTCTTCTCTTAGTCAAGAAATGAAAGGGATTTAAAATGCAGTGGTCTGATTGCTCATGTGCTCATCCATTCACTCATTCATGTGTCCAGTTAATCTATCATGAGCACCTAGCACTAGGTTAGGGACAACACATATCAAATAAAAAAGTTTCCTGCTTTGGCTTCTAGGAAACTGAGTAAAGGACTCCATGGACAGCGGGTTCTTGCTGAGTCTTTTACAGATCAGGAACCCAAGGCTCAGAGAAGTGAAGCTACTTCCCCTCCATCACACAGGTCCTGTGACTCCAAGTCTGACTGGGCTTCTACTACCCACCCTGGAGACCTCCTGCTTCTCTCCAGAGCAAGCCCTTCTGGTCTTCTGACCCTCTTCTGAGAGCCCTGTGTAGGCAGGACAGGTGCTAATACTGCCCACTCCTTCCCTACCTCCAACAGAAAACATCACTATGGCAACCAGTTCCAAACAGCAACTTTCTTTGGCTTGGAGATCACATGTCCACACCTGCTGATGCTGTAGCTTTCCACAGCAGGACCTTGAAAAGCTTTCAAGATAACATCTTTTTTGCTACGATCTCTGTTTGCTCCATCTTAGACCCTCAAAACTGTCTTATTTACCCATTTCACAGACACACAGACAGGATCAAAGGGTTAAGCACATTATCCACAGGCATACAGTTAAGATTTCAGACCCCACCTGGGCCTCCAGAGCCCACTTTCTTTCTACTGGGCCACTGAGGCCTGCCTTCTTGCTACTTCCCATTTGTTGTTTGCCGTTGTCTGCTTACCAAACCTCTCTTGCTTCTGGCTGTCTTGCTCATTCAGTTGAGTGTGGCCTGACCCTGGGAGTGAAGGAAGGTCTGGAGCAGTTTCTCAGCCCTGGCACTAATGACATTTTGAGCTGTGTGTGTGCAAGCACGCATGCATGTGTGCCCTCCTGTATATTGTAAGGTGTTTGGCAATGTTCCTGACTATTCTCTACTACACATGGGCAACATCCACCTTTAATATAGTAACAACAATGAAAAATGTCTTCAGACATGGTCAGTGTTGGGCAGGGAGGCAAAAGAGCTGCCAGTTAAGAACCACTGTTTTTGTAGAAATGAGGGGCCAGAGTCAAGCTGATAACAGATCCTGCTTCCTGTTAGACTTGGGTGGAGGGAGATTAGGAAGAGCTAACGGCTTATTCACACCTGACACAAGGCCTGCAATGTAGCAAATACCAGTGAATGAATGAATGAATCAATGAATGAAGGTAGCTGTAGATGTAGATGAAGGAAGGCTTGCTAGTCTGGATTCCTATATAGATGCTTACCAGTCTGTTCTGAGGTAACTTGGGGCTCAGTCTTTCCCTTTTCTGGGTTCCCTTGGAGATCTCTTTAATGAAGATCATTAAAGGCCTTGAAGACCCTGGGCACCCATCGTCTGGGGACTGCTAGAGACCAGAAGGATGAGATGGGCTAACCTGAGATCAGGTACTGCAGACCTATCTAGCCTTGTCTCTTTTCTTTTTTTGCTCCTCAAGTCAAAACAGTTACAGAGACAGGCAGCCTTCTCCTCATAAAATGGACCCCCATGCCAGGAGACATAGCTCCTTTTCTAGATGGATGTCTTAGAAGGAAAAACACAGAACCTCAAAGGTAAGCAAATAGCCAAATCGTGATGTCCAGTCTCACACCCCCGAATCCACCTATTCATGAGTTTAACAAAAAGCTTCTTTAGGATACACTGTAAGGCCATTGAGAGGGAGCAAAGTCGCCTCTCACATACCCCAGCCAGCCCACAGGGCCCGCCCTCCAGCACACACACACACACACACACACTCACACACACACGTGTACACACACACGCAGCACGGCATACAAGGAGGCTCTGAGTTTTTAAAAGTAAACTCAACCATTTCCGTTCTTGCCCTGAATTCAACTTTTAAAAAAAAGAAAAAAGAACCGTTTTACTCATTTCCCTACAAATTCCTCCTCTGGGTCTCTGCCTGTTCCTCCTCTGGGTCCCTGCCTGTTCCTCCTCTGGGTCTCTGCCTGTTCCTCCTCTGGGTCTCTGCCTGTTCCTCCTCTGAGTCTCCTGCCTGTTCTCTCTTCAACTACCCCCGCCTCCCTCAGACATCCCAGTCAGTCTGGAAAGGGGAGCCCCATCCCTGAAGGAACTTCTGCATTGAGCGTCCTCCTGGGACAGAGCTTCCTGAAGACCAGAGCAGGGGTGGAGAGCGCACGGCAGTCCAGAACATGATGCTGACAGCAGGAGAGGCACAGTTCTGCCTCTAAGTGAGCCTCTACACGGCGGCCCCCTGCTCAGAACAGCGCTTACCGATCTACCTGTGTGAAGGGCTGTCTCCCAGACTTTGCTTCTTCTCTGAGTCTGGGTCTGAGTCCTCTTTCTTGAACTTATCTTTCACCCCTATCTCCAACTTCTATTTCTAGTTGCCTCCACTCTGTACAGCTGCAACAAGGGCACCTGGACCTGGAGCCATGAGGAAGGAATTTCTCAGAAATACCATTGCTCCTGGTGTCTGGTCTTTTTTTTTCTTTTCTTTTTTTCCTTTTTTGGAGCTACATCTCTAGCCCTCAACTTTTTGACACAGATTCTCACAATGTAGTTCAGGCTGTGCCAAGACTGACTTCAGACTTCCAAGCCCTGAGATTTCAGTATGTGCTATCACACCTTCCTGCAACTGGTATCTTTCAAATATTTTTGGACTACAACTTGCAATAAGAAACATAAAATGTACATATATTTGCATATAGATGATGAATACTCATATTCTCATTGAGGGCTGCAAAATACATAACAGAAACAAAACTTTCTAGAAATAAGGCTTGCCCTTACTATGTGGGAGGTACTATAAGATTATTTACTACTCATTAAAGCCCCCACTGAGTTGGTGTCACAGCCTGAAGTTGGATAAATCTTGTAGAAAGACATGGACTCATAGTGAGACTCTAAGCCTGGGCCTCTGGGCTTTCCTGGGCTCAGCTGAGGTGTCCCTAGTTCCCAACCAGCAGGGTCTGGGAAAGGATCCAGTTCTAAAAGGTGTCATTAAAAAATATCCACATCAAATCTTGAGACACACAGTCTCTAAGAATATTCAAAACCAATACTACCCTGAATTTATGATTTGTGATGCCAGGGTGGTTTAGGATCTAGCACAAGAGAATTAGGTTTGTGATATCTGCAGAGGCCTGGACAAGACACCCACATGTCTTTAAATCTTTGCAGAAATCTGCTCTTGTGGGTCCCCACTTCTCATTCTTTTGGAGACAGGAAATTGAGCCTCAAGGAAGCTCAAAACCCCAACAAACTCATGTAGTAATACGTGGCTGAGATCTGAAGCCTGATTTACCCTGCACAGCACTCCTGTGGCTTTCCCCTGCCATCTCAGGAGGTGATCCCCCCCACTCTGTCTCTCTCTCTCCAGCTGGGAAGTGGGCTACATTTGTATGTAGGAGTAGTGTGCTGTCAGGATACAGGAGGAGGGTATTCAAGGCACTTTAAATACCTAACTATGAGGATGGCTTTCAAACATTAAAGAAAGAATTCTGGTGTGAGGACAATTATTAAGTATGATCTTCATGGAAAATTTTAGAAAAACTAAAACTACTTAGTATTAAAATGAATAATATATCAAACAGTCTTGAGTACTTTCTGGGTGGCAGGCGGGCATTGGTCCCTTGCGTGGGTCATCTCAGCTGTTCATTGGGTGCCCACTGAGCCAATACCGAGCCCAGAGCCTGGCCCCTGGGTGGCGCTCAGGAGAAACTGCACAATGAATGAACAAAACCGGCAGCCTGGCACTAGAAACTCCACAGAAATATATTTAGATTCAGTAAGATGAGGAATTCCAGCATTTCCAAGAGAGATTTTCTTACCATAGATAAGTCTGTCAACTAAGCTTTTTAACCCAGGGCGACTGCTCATCCTGGAGTGTTTTCTTCCAGGTTAGAAACACTTTCTCCTCTCCATTCCCACCCTTATCAAGCCTTGGGAATTTCTTCTCTATTGCCCACTTCATGGGAGCAGAGTCTCCTTGTGTTGGTTACTGGCTGCCTAACATACCTATCTTCACCGGGCCTCCTAACTGGCCTTGTCCAGCACATACAGGCAACTTGATGGTTTCTTTTTGTGACAGGCCAGAGGCAAGGAAGAGAGAGAGGATTACAGGTCCAGTCTTCTGGTCTCTTAAATCTGGGCGGGAGACTGGTTGTAACCTTGAAAATCTAGACCCGAATCCTGTGTCTGCCCCTAAATCACACTGTCACCTTTGGAAACTCTCTGCACCTTTCTGGATTCCCTTTCCCAGAGATGGCTGCTTTGCCAGGGTCTAGAATTGCAGACATCCACCCACTGCGACACCCAGGAACACAAGCATCACAGTAACCCAGCTCAGATCTAAGCGTCCTCCTTTTCTTCTGGCAGCCACCCTCACAGAAGGGGAATTTACACGCCCACCAAAACTCCTGAGAGCCAATCTCTCAGTGGATTCCCTCTCTCCAGAGCCCAGCTCCTGGCTGCAAAGAGCATCATGACCGAAAAGTTTGGGCTGGATATTGTCTTTTGAGGGAGACAACCTCCTGACATGCTGACAGCCTCCCACCCAGCCCCAGGGTTGGGTGGGGGGTTGCAGGGAAGTCAGAGATAGAAAAGCTGCCCTGGGACAGTCGCATGTCTCCATCTCTCCTCCTCTTTCCACCTTGAGAAAACGCCTTTCCTTCTTGGTGCACACAGTCATTTCAGAGCTTGCAAGCTCAGTAACCCTGTCCCGAGTTCTTCCCCATCTCTTCGGGTGCTCTGTGATCCCTGCAGGGAGCCGAGGGGTGGTAGGAAGTGGGACCCCTGGATTCTCTCAGTCTCTGCGTATCTGACCCTCATTTTGTTGCTTCCCCAGCCACTTGGCCTTCCCGAGGAATCCCCCGGGAGCTCCAGGAGGCACCGCAGGTATTAAATCTATACTTCCCTGGCTCTGAAGCTGCTTCTCTGTTTATACATTAGTTTAGACTCCTAGCCCCTAGACTTGAAAACGCTCTGGAGTTTGGAGCAAAAGCTCTGGTCTTCCTTAATCCTGGGGACTAGGTAAGCCCTCCGCACGTGTTCCCATTCACTCCCGGCAGCATCTAGGAGTTTGCTCAACTACGGTGCTGATGCAGCTGGTTCCGTCGGGAGCCAGATACCAAGCCTGGACACCGAAGTATGCCGCCCCCAACACAGATGCGCGCTGCCTCAGCAGCGCTCCCAGACGCCCAGGGACAGAGTTCCTTCCCTTTGGAGGGAAGGAAACAGTTACCTTGAAGAGCTGGACTCCCTCCTCCAAGAACTTCAGTCCCGTACCCTGGCGAGGCAGCCAGGGACTCCTGGGGGCTGCGAGCCCCGGGTCTCTGCGCTGCGGTGAGGATGCTCCGCGCCCGGCCCTGAGCACCCCTCCTCCCGCCGGCGTCCTGTCCGCAGGTCCCCTCGGGCGGTGGCCACAGAGGCAGCTGGCTGGCTGGGTTGCAGAGTCCGGGCTGATGGAGGGAAGGGACACGGAAAGGTGCCCGGAGCTCCGCTGGCGCCCACGTCAGATGCCAGCCGGAGAGGGTGCGGAGAGCGAGTGAGGGACCTTGAGCGGTGCACGCGCGTCCTCAGCTCTGTGAGCCCCCTCTGCACCGTGGGGAGGTAGGTGGGCGGGCATGGCGTGCGGTGACACATTCATAGGGGCGGGCGGGGGAGGGGAGGGCACTCGAAGGGTGAGGGGCGGGAGGGGGAGTGCACCGGGAAACCCCACCCCCCGGGCCGAGGGGCGGCCGGCAGGGGGAGGGGCAGGCAGAGGCGTCTGGAGCGCGCTGGACCCCGGCTGGGGACTGCGCGTCCCGGGGGAGCCGCGGGGAAGCGGAGGAGGGATGCCCGCCGCGGCGGACCCGCACTCCCGGGCGGACGGAGGCAGGCGCGTTCAGCGCCGGAGGACCGGCTCTGCATTGCGGTCGCGGCTCCGCAGTCCGAGCGGCCCCGGAGGGCAAAGCCGCAGAACTGCTGCGAGCGCGGGGTCGCGGGGCCAGCTTTCCCGAGCGTCCGACGGAGGTCCGCAGCCGAGCCCTGAGAGAGGGGGCGCGGAGAGCGCGACCCCTACTCGCAGAAAGCGATGTGGAAGAACCCTCGCAGAGCAGCTGGTGGAAAGTTTGGGGGGCGGGGTACCCCGAGAGAACAGGGGCGGGCGGAGAGAGGAGGTGCAAAAAGCTGGGGTGTGGGGAGATGGCTCTTTGAAACCCAGAAGAGACCAAGGACACCTCAAATAAAGCAGGAATTCGCTAGTGCCTCTATTGTGTTCTTTAATAATTTCGTTTCCTGGAAAAAGAATAAAAAGCTAAGAACCTCTGGGTACCTTCTACGAGCCAGTTGCAGCATGCAGTAACATTAATTTCTTGATAGAGTCCAGTAAGATAAATATTCAGCTTCATTATCTCACTCCCCCCCTCCAAACTATGGTGCTCAGAAAGTGGTGGAGTTACCCATCAGACTAGGGACTAACTTCAAACCCAGGGTCACCAAGTCTCTGCCACACAAGCAGTTGGTTAAGCTGCAGCGCATTTGGGAGGTGTGTGTGTGTGTGTGTGTGTGTGTGTGTGTAAATCCAGACTGTTGGTGGCCTTTGAATCCCTCACAGAGGAAGCTGGCTTGCTTCTCACTACAATAGTGGCCCCAGGCAGTGTGGTGGAGTCTTCTGACTCTCACTGGACAGGAAGCAGGTTCTTTGCAGACTACACATCACAGAGAGAGTGGACCAAGCTTTTCTTTGATTGAAAGACCAGAAGTGATGTGTCCCAGGTTGATTATGCTGGAACTCTGTGGGTATCTCACTGACCATCTGTGCTCAGGACTGGTCCTGGCCCAGCACTTCTCGGAAAGACTTGTTTCTCCCTTGTCTCAGATGGTGAAGCCCAGCTTGCTTGCTTGGTCCACTTTCAGTGTGGGAGAACTGTGGCTGAGGGGTTCCATTGGTTGGCACTTCTTGACCTGCCTCCTTTGCAACCTGTCTGGGTCAAGGCCTCTAAGTTGCAGAGCACTGAAGGTGCAGTGGACAAAAAGGCAACAAGCCCCTTAGAGGTTAGCAGCCTTCCCTCTTAGAGGAATGGGATGGAATCCTCTGAGTTGCTGTTCTTTATGCCTAGGCCAGGGGAAAAGGAATCTTCTAGAAATATCAGCCTTCTAAATTCCAACTGAGAGGGACATGCATTCTCATGTCAGTATTTGCCTGATACTCTGGGTGACAACAGGCTGTTCTTGTCTGCAGAGTGGGATCATAGCTGACATGCATCCCGGGGTGCTGCAGACTGATGAAGAGCAATTCAAGTCAAAGACAAATATTAATTAGGTAATTCATCTTTGGAGTGAGGGGAACGAGTATTTATTGGTCATGTAGTTTTGCAATAAGTCTGAAGAACATGTATTAGTCACTTCATACATGCCTGATGCTCTGTGGTACTGTGGCCTCCCAGATGGCTAGGCCAGTATACACTAAGAAACTGAGACTCCAAGACTACCCAGGGAGTGAAGGGGATGTGCTGGCAGTCCGGTATGATGCCTTACCACTTTCTGAAGGGTGCAGACAGCCCAGGATAATGGAATTGTTTGGACATTTTGAAGACTGGATTCTGAGAATCAAAGAACATCACTGGCAGAAAGCCTTGAGTGGCATGTACATGCTTGTTCCATCTCAGGAGCCCCATTCCATCCTTGATTGGAATACTTGACAGTTTTCTAGACAGCTTTGTCACCTTGATGACACGTTTGCCACGTTGCCTGATCCCTTCTGTGGCCTTTCTGCCCTTTATCTGCAAAGCGTGGTCTATAGATGTGCAGGTTAGCTGGAAGCTTGTGAGAAACACAGAATCTCAGACCCATCTCAGGGATGCTGACCCAGAATCTTCACTTTCACAAGATCCCCCAAGTATTTCACACATCACCTGAAGCAGGAGAAGTGTTGTGATGACATCACTCAGCAAGGTCTACTCATGCAGTAGAATATGCTTAGAGCAGTGAAGGGCTCTGGAGGGACTCGGAAGACGACCCGTCTGATACCACACCTGCTTTCTCCATGGCATTCCTCACAGGCTGGGCAGCACGCTTCACTCAGATTTGCCCATGGGTTTGACCTTCAGAGGCCATGCCCCATTGTCTTGTGGTTTCTAGGATTTGGGAAACTCTCAGCCTATAGCAGCTTCTACACTTGTCCGAGTGTGGATTCAGTAGTGGGCACAGCGGGTCTGTTCCGCTCTCTGTCCTTGCCCTCCGAACCTCTATGTGGCACATCTTTCCATATTGAAAATCAGTGATTCTGCTGCTCCGCCCTCATTGCCCTCTCCTTTTGGACTGGGCATCCTTGCTGCTTTCTACCCTTTTGAATTTGTCTCAATCAACAGATCTCTGCATAACCATAGCAATCTTCATTTTAAGTAAGTCTGCATTGCCTATGAAAGAGTCATTCGGAGCTGAATTCAAATCCTGCCATTGGTGTGTTCAACCCAGGAGAGAGTTTACCTCCTTTGTCAGAGTGCTGTTTTTAATTCATGCGATCTACAGTTTTGCATTTTTCTGACAGCCTTGTCGAGGCTGAACCTGCAACCAACTCAGACCTTTTCACCTGTATCGCTCTGACCCAGTATCTCTTCTGGCTTGTCTTGATGTGATGAATGGGTGGAGCTTTGTCTTTGCTTTTGTTTATAATCATCCTCATACATTCATCTCACTCTAGAACATCTTGGTTCTGATCCTGTTGTTCTATGTTTTTGCTATTGCTCTCAATGTCTGCAAAGTTCACCAGTCTACCAAATCTGTGTCTGTGTTCAGGTCTGCCCATGATAGGGGCTAGGGTGGAGGTCTGGAGCAGGGCCCTGGAAGCAGGCCTCCCATGATGGCACAGCTCCATATTCTAGTTGTTATGCGGGTGTAACAAATCTCCCCCACACTTAGTGGCTTAAAACAGCAGTAAACATTTAACATCACTTGTGGTTTCTGTGGGTCAGGAATTTGGGAGACTCTCTGTCAAGTAGTTCTGTCTTGGAACTGTCTCATAAAGTTCCACTTAGATATCAGTGGAGCTTCAGTGAGCTTCCCAGGGTCCCGAGGACCCACAGTTAAGGTGACTTGCTCACCTGTTGGCCAGTTGCCTCAGTTCTTCTCCATAGTGACCTCCCATTGCAGCTGCTGAGTATTCCCATGACATGGTGGCTGGCTCCCACTATGATGAATGATGAAGAAGATCTCAATATTTCTGTGTCCTTCTTAGCTTTGGAAGTCACACAATGTCACTTCTGTATTCAGTTGACTAAGAAGGCCATTGCTGAACCAGTAGAGGTAAGAGTGTAAGAGGGGATGAAGATCCCTGAGTACAGTTAGTGACTCCATTAAATTGATTCTCAGAATACAGGCAATCCCAGATTACTGAACCCTATCACCACAAAATGCTTGTTTCTGTCCTGTATAGGAGAATGCCTTGTAAGTGCCTTGCTAAGTGTTGATCTGAGGTGCTAACAGAATTCTGGGAACCATCTGTCAGTACCTCTGTATAAGTCAGTGGTCCAGTTCTTCTCTTGAGAGCAATACAACCTGTCCCAATGCTTACAGGACAGATATCTTCAGTGACTCTCATGGGGCTATCATGCCACCTTTCCAGGCCTCTCCTCAAAGCCCAAGGCCCCCAGGTTTCCCCAAAGAACTTTGCTTCTGGTCTTGGAACATGCTTGCTTGTGGTTGCTGCTCTGAAATGAACTTCCCAGGATTGGTTGCCCACAGCAGATGTGGACTGGCCAAGGAAGAGTAAAGATGACTCTTCCTGTTTATCATTTGGACATTCAGCTCTTGGTATGACCAAAGATGGTCACATTTCAGAGGTATATTACACCTTTTGGTTGACATTGAAACTTGTGGATACTTAAAATAAGACTGTTGGGTCTGGGAGAGAGCTTAGGTAGTAAAGCACTTGTGGTGTAATCATAAGAACCTGAGTTCAGTCTTCAGAACGCATGTATAAAACCCAAGCATGTGGCACGCACTTGTGATGGCAGGCCTGGGAGACTCTGACACAGGAGGATCTCTAAAGCCCTCTGGGCAGCTACCCTATCCTACTTTGGGAGCTCCAGGCCCATGAGAAACTCTGTCTCAAAAACAAGGTGGTTGATGCCTGAGGGATGACACCCGATGTTGACCTCTGGCTTCACACACACACACACACACACACACACACACACACACACTCACTCATCTGACCATGCATGAACATACACATACACACAAAATGAAATAAAATCAGGCCATTTTCATGTAGACCATCAGAAAAGAGTGTCCTGTCTATCTCAAGTCACAAAATAGTTAAGGAACAGAATAATTCTGCACACATTCAACAGCCTTGGATGCAAGGCTCAGTTCTGTAGAGAAACTTTGGACAAGTTTCTTAACCCCGTGGGTCTTTATTTTCACACCTATAAATGAACTACCTCAGACCTCATGAGTTGCCTGGCCTTCTCTCAATTTCCTTCTCTCCCCTAACCCCCTGAAAGTTGCTTTGTCTTTGGGGTGCTGCTTTCTGGGTTTGCAAAGGAAACTAAAAATAAGGGTGCAGCAGTGATAAATACTGCATGTAATGTGGGTGAGGGGCGGCGGCGATGTGTGTGTGTGTGGGTGTGTGTGTGTGTTTCAATCCTTTCTGAAGGCAGAGTCATAGAAATAACCAGGTCAGGGTGTGGAGCCTCCAGAGAACCAGCGGCACGATTGAAAAGTGCCATCTTATTACTTTAACACCATACAAGTGACAACCAAGGAGGGAAATGTTCCAATAATAAAAAACATGGGGTAAGTTAATGAAACACTTTCAAGTCCCCACATGTCTTGTGTGGAATAACGATGCATAGTCACAGGAAAATGCTGTGTGACCTAAGACATAGACTTGGAAGAGCATGTTTAGGGAAACTGGTGGGTTTTTTGCTTGTTTGTTTGTTTGTCTGGTCTTTTTGAGACAGGGTCTCCCTATAGCCTCAGCTGACCTGGAACTCACTATATAGACCAGGCTGCCCTCCGTCTCATAGATGTCCGCCTGCCTCTGCCTCCTGAGTGTTGGGACTAAAGGTGTACACTACCACACCCCGCTGAAACTAGCAGTTTTTTGAAGCTCCATTTTGAAATTTCCTTCTTGCATTCATAGCAGATTGCTATTTTCAGCAAAACCCTGTTATTTATAAAAGAAAATCAGGGCGAGTATTTCACTCATGACTCTCCAGAATATTTACCATTGAGAAGCCACATGCGGTGAGCGGGCTGACTTGGGTGTTGCTGTGTTAGTTTCTATAGCAAGCAGTACCATCGTTACCATCATCACTGCCCTATCCCCATCATCATCATCTCCCAGGCAGGTCTGGGGAAGGACGACTGAAGCACTGTAGCACTGAGTTGGACACTTCTCAGGAAATTCCCGAGGCTCCAGGAGCCTGCTCCCTTCACCCTGGACCCTAAGGGGCTGCCTCCCCCACCCCAGGCCTGAGCCTACTCTATTCTCCTCTTTCCTTCTTTTCAGCCATCACACCCTTTTGGGCCTGACCCCAGAACCCTTGTCACATTTGGTATTCCATTTTTATTTTCTGTCAGCAATAAACATTGGGATATTCTGAAAATTTTGTTCCAGATTGTCACACACACTATAAATAGATGCGACCATGCACTAGAAAATGCACAACACCGGCTAGAGAAGGCCTAGGCAGCAACTCAGCAGCATAAAACCACCTGCTTATTGCCCGTGGTGGCACATTTCCATAATCTCAACAGTCTGGAGACTGAGGCAGGGGAGACTGAGGCAGGAAGGTCAGAGGTTCAGGGCCAGGTGTGAGCTACAAGAGATCCTATCTCAGAAACAACAATAACAAACACTAAATAAAATGATCTGCTAAGACACAGCTACTGCTTTTCCTTACCAAAAAAATGGCATTTATTTCATCTTACAGCTTTCGCAATATTTGGATTTTTTTCATGTGTATTCCTTTAAAAGAAGAAAATGTAGAGTGTATATAAGAAAAACCAGCAATACTAACCTGGGCTGTCTTCTGTTCTCAGGACATTTACTTGTTAGCGTTGGCCTGCCCCTCCCCCTTTCTTTCCCTCCCTTTTTTTTTTTTTTTTTTTTAAATTTCAAACCGGGTCTCATTATTTAATCCAAGCTGATCTTGAATTCACGATCTTCCTGCCCTAGCCTCCCGAGTGCTGGGGTGACAGGAATTCTCCACCGAGCCCAGCTCATGCTTTAAAAGTTTTAGTAGCAGCTGTTTATTGAGTGCCTATTTTCTGCCTGGTAGTAAGCTAGACACTGCACCAGAGTTTTCCCATTCCTCCTTTTCTTCACATTGCAGCTGATAAGCACTGCATGACTTGGTTAGAGAGACTATCATAGTCCTTTCACTCAGACTGGAGGCAAAGTGAAGCGCCCCCCTCCAAAGGGGCCCAAAAAGCTCAGGCTCATTGTCGCTACATCGCATGGCTTCTGTAGGAAGTGGAGTGGGGATATCGGCGTTTATTTTCTTTGAGAAGCCAAAGACCAGGACTTTTATGTAAAATCAACTGATGACTAATCAAAAAAATTTAAGTATATGTATCAACACACTGAAGGACAAATAACACACATCTGTCTAACACTGTGGTGATTCAGGGAGCATAAACAGGAAAAGACAGGAGTAGAAGATGGCCTCCAGTTTCTGAACCTGGGTGACTAGGAAATCTGAA
This sequence comes from Eospalax fontanierii, assembly GCA_035773235.1. Taxonomy (NCBI): domain Eukaryota; kingdom Metazoa; phylum Chordata; class Mammalia; order Rodentia; family Spalacidae; genus Eospalax; species Eospalax fontanierii. The sequence continues at coordinate 146,909,333 of CM069524.1, read as the reverse complement.
CAGCGGCGGGATGATGGGAGGGTGGCTGGCTGAGGGTGCAGTTGGGGAGGGAAGACAATTCCACGGTAGACAAGGTGGGTTTTCAGAAGTGGAGGATGACCAGAGGCAGAGATGTGTGAATCAGGAACTTGAGGGGAAGGTCCGCCTGAAACATGAGCAGGGAACCTTAAATTCTACCTAACCAATGTGGAGATATACTCATTCTAATGCCATACTATACTAAAAAGAGACTCCAGAAGAGGAAGAAAAGACAGGCAATGAGAACTGGCTGGACAGAATGTGAAGATCCTGGGGAAGGAGGACATCTCAGAAACGTAGAAAGAGAAAGTCAGAGACCCTCCCATGTTCAAGAAAAATGATGCCCATCAATAGATCCTAGAGCAGAGGAAGCACAGGTGCCTTCGAGGGGGGTGAGCCTGCCTTGGAGCTGGGGTTCTACTGCCCGGCAATTCCTTTTGTGGCTAAGGCACTTTCTGAGCTGCTGTGGTTTGCAGCCACAGGCACTGATGGGGCTAAAGTCTGCTGGCATTTACCTCTCCCCATGCCCAAGGAAAGAAGATGGAACTGTGATCTTAGGGATTAAGTGTACCTTAAATCTCACACTAAGGTAGAAGTCCCCGCTCTGCATGCACTCCTGCCTTCATGAGCTCCCACTACTTAGTAAAGGCTGCAGGCAGGCTGAGCTAGAACCTACAGGGTTATGTCAAGGCTGCTTTAACCTTTGAAGGATGAAGGGAGGGAGCAGACCTGGTATTCATTTGGCTGGAGGAGGATGGTCAGTCACATTACTGCCAGCCTTTCTTCTTATTTCCCACAGTTGGAAAGAGAGCACCAGCCAGGCATGGTGGCACATACCTGTAATCCCAGTACCTGGGAGACAATGGCAGGAGAATCATGAGTTTGAGGCCAGCCTTGGCTACATACTGAGCTCAAGGCCAGCCTGGGCTACAATTATTAGTCATAACATAGCACCTACAGAATGAAACCCCAGCCAGGACCTAATTTTTGTGTGTGTTACTAAAATAGTATATATACAATTATCAAAGGGACCCTTCCAATGCAATCAGGAAGTGAAAAATTGATAGAGTGATTGAGAGCGCTAACAATAAAAGATGTATACATAAGGGAATTAATATTGCTCGAACTCACTGATTAAAAGAAGATGGGGATGACTGATCAGCGTGAAGAATGGTTAGCACTGAGCCAGGCTGGTGAGAGAAGAAACAAGACAAGCACTCTGAAGAACGGGGAAACAAAGTGTCACTGGAGGGGCAGAAGGCTTCCTCTCAAAGCACCCCCAGTATGAAACCAGTTGATCCCTGCTCCCAGGTGAGCTGACTTTCATTCCATCCAAATCTCACACTCGGACATTTGCACCCGTCCCTGGCTTCTCTTCATGCCTTAGTTAGAAACGCAACTTTTCCAGAGTCAAAAGCCAGAACACAAGGCACCTATTCACCCTGTCAGGTTTGAAAGTCTCCTCTGAAATTCCTTTCCCTGCAACGCCTGCTCCCAAGTACACTGTGCATCTTTTCAAATTTCAGACATAAACAGCAGCTTGGCCCCGCCTGGCAACCCCCCTCTCACTCTCCAGATAAAAATAGCAAGGGCCGAGGGAGGAAGGCTGGGGACACTGGGGTTCTGTGGATGCTCTGTTCGTGAGGGTATTTCTCACCCTCCTTGCCTATTCTGAGGAAGGGTGTCTCCAGGGAGGAGCTTACAGAGGGGATTCTTTAGGGACTGGTCATCTCTGGCACCTTGGCCCTTCCATTCTGAACCCAGGTCACATCTCTGTGATTGTGTATTCAACTCCGTGGCCAGGGAGAGACACATTTACTTGTGGTTATTGGTTTGGGTGTCACCCCAGTAGTTGTGGGGGATGGAGTGAGCTGTGGGGAAGGAGCCCTGGAACTGTTTCTTTGTTGGACACCTGAATGCACAGGGCGACACCTGAATGCACAGGGCGACACCCTGGGGTGGGATGGGTTCAAGTCAAGACAGACTCTGTGACCCTGTGAGCAGGTGAAGGCTTCAAGGGTGTGGCTCGATCCAACAGCTCAGGCAGTCGGATCTCACCTCGCAGGACAGGAGGGCAGTGAGAAGCAGTGAGTTGCATGTGCTTGAGTGCGGGCTGATCAGAGCTGTGGTGGTGTCAGCCATCATTCACCAGTGATGGGACCTCCAGCCTACGTTTCCTCCTCAGGAAATGGGAGGTGCAGTATTCCCCCACTGGAAAGTGTGCTATGTCTTGTTGCTTCTCAGCTTGTAACCACCCAGACCCTCCTCTTCTCCCCTCCCCTCTCTCATCTCCCTCAGGAGCCTCCATGATGCCTGCTCTAATGTGATAGCAGCTCGCCTTCCACAAGGGCTTTTTCGTTCCTTCTGCCCTTCTCTGTCCCAGCGCCTCTCTCCTTCTCTTACTCGCTCAGACCTCGGTTTTCCATTTATTCCTGTAGTGTCTGCCTCCTAACTCACCAGACCATGGGCTTCTTGAGGGCAGAGACACTGTCCCAGATCCCATCCCAGTGTGTGACACATGCAACACTCCAATAAATATTTGGCAAGTGAATGAATACATCCATTTTGTGTCTCTGTGTCTGGCACAGGGCAACGTTCTTGGTGAATCACAATTACTCACATATGTTGAGGACTATGTGTTAGGGCTGTGTTAAACATTTTATGTTTAGGAACTCATTCAGTAACCATAGCAACTGGATGATTTGTAAATAACACACAAATCATTTTATGTTTTATACCCCTACCCACCACCAAAAAAAAAAAAAAAAAAAGGGAAATAGGTCCAGGGAGGTCAAACACTTTGCTCAAGGTCACACAGCTGATGAGTGACAGAGCTGAGATCCAGCACCAGACAATATGGTTCTGTGTGTGTTTAACCCCCTCCCCACCCTGTGTGAATGAGGAGAGTAATAAACTATTCAGATGTTTACACAAGCTAACGTGCTCCCTCTGCCCTCTGCCCGCTTGATTGGAAGGTTCAAGTTTGGGCTCTATAAAGCATTGTAAAGTATATGATCAGGATTGGGAATGGGTGGGAAACTTGTGGGGGGTTCCAAGGGTAGATGGAGAGGCCTTGGTACCATCAGTCAGCCTCTGTCACCATCCATGGATGGCAGGCAGAGATGGTGCTTAAGTGATGGTCAAGAAGATGATTGGAAAGCAGAAGGCCACAGACTGAGGAATTGTGCAAGGACAAAACCTTGAAGCTACATGCCCTCCACAGGAGCAAAGTAGAGCACTGATGGGAAACTGAGTCTTCCTAGAACTCATGGAGATGTGAGGCTAAAAGGGCATCACAGTGAGGCTTTAGGTCAAATCCCACAGGCAGGGTTTCTCTGTGGCCAATGAGAAACCATGGAAGACAGAATTGGTCTGTCTTTAGTCAATTCCAAAAGAATGACTGTAGGTCCTGATTCTGATGTCACGCCACACTTCAAGGTTCCACTCTGGTATTTGGGTTACCATCCTGAGCTTTTCACCCTGTAACAACCTAACCCTCACCTGAACCGTCCACTGGAGTTACCCAGAGTAGATGAGGGTCATATTGGTGTCCTAGGGGCTTGACTGAATCCACCACTAGGTCCCTGCCTCCAAAATAGCCTATCATACTCTGATGGGGTCCTGGACACTTGGTGGAGTCCCATTTAATGTCTTGGGGTCCAGGCCCACATTTTAGGAGAAAGAGGAAAGAACAGTTTTCTCCCATGACTGTTCTTCCTTAGGACAGGCCTTCGGGACCTGGCGGTTCCACTTAAAGTATGTTCAAGGTCTGGATCTTTGACATAATAAGGTGCTTGCCAGGGTGAGGTCACTTCTCAATACCAGGTAGTTAGCCCTATTCTTGCCCTACGGCTTTATTCCCTGGATTTTGAGACTAGATTTTGGAATTACACTGAGGGAGATCTTCAAAAGATGGAGGCATCGGGGCTGGAGAGCCTGCTCATCGGTTAAAAGCACTGCCTGCTCTTGCAGAGGACCATTCAATTCTCAGCACCCACATGGCAGCTAACAACCATCAGTAGCCCCAGTTCTAGGGGATCTGAAGCTCTCTTCTAACCTCCACGGACAATGCCCAACATGGGTGCAGCCACCTACCTGCAGGAAATACACTCGTACACATAAAATTAAAAACAAAAAAGATGGAGGCATCGTTCAGGACTGGCAGTGGCCTTGCAGGCTGCTGCAAACTTTCTGTGTTGGATGGTTACCCTTGATTGTCAACTTGATGGGATCTGGAACACCTAGAGTTTAGCTGAGAAGGGAAGACCCACCTTGAATGAGGACAGCACCATTTCATGGGTCCAGGTCCCAGACTAAACAAAACAGGAGACAAGCAACACACGGCATTCGTCTAGCTCTCTGCTTCTAGACTGCAGACACATGTGACCGGCTTCTGCAGACTCCTGCTGCCAACCTTCCCCACCAAAACAAACCCTTCTTTCTTTAAGATGCTCTTGTCAGATATTTTGTCACAGCAGTGAGAAAAGAACTAGCCAGCGGGGTACTCTGTCTACTCTCCAGGTGGTTACGGGCGCAGAAACAAGGAGGCGCAGCTGAAGCACAGGTTCAGCTTTCCTGGCCTTGCCTTGTGCCTGGCTCCAGGAAGCTTACTCTTCTTCACTCGGCAAAGGACGAGAGAAGAGAAGCTTGTCCTCTCCTTTAGGAGATAGAGACGATCAAGGCTAAAGACTCTAGACTTTCTCTCTTCTACAAGGTACCCCAGACTCACTTCAGGTGGTTTGTGCTGGGACCAGTGTCTGAGAAGCTTTAAATTGCTTCATTGCCTCTGAGATCTTGACCTGAATCCATTCTTATAAGTCCTGAGGGTGAAGCAGAGCTGGGGATAGGGTGGAATCAGGGCCCAGGTTGTAGGAGAAAGTCTACCACACCAAATGCTTGTGCAGGGGAGGGCAAGGCCCACTTGGAAAGTAAGTAGAAGTTCATGAATCAGAACCAGAATCAGAACCAGAGCAAGATGGGTCCAAGGAGCCATGTTAAAGATGCCAAGATTTGGGAACAGGAACGACTGACTAGAGTTGTGGGTCAGGACCTGGGAATAGTAGTCAAGAGAAGGGGACCCCCAAGTTGGTTCTCTACAGGAAAGGTATCCCCAAAATGCCTTAAAAAGTCTTTCTAAAAATTTTATTGTTATTGTGTACATGCATGATATATGTGTGTGGGTGTATATTCTGTGGCATGTGCACTGAGATCAAAGGACAGCTTTATGGAGTTATTTTTCTCCTTCCATCTTTACACAGGTTCTAAGTACCAACTTTAGATCACCTGCCTTGCATGCCCAGCACCTTGACTGCTGAGCCCCTTTGCCCCAGTGTGCTTTGCTGAGGACCAAGATTCAGTGATGTGACAGGCATGTGTCTTTTGAAAGGCAGGAATATGAGAGCCAGAAGAGAGTACCTGGAGCTGCTTTCTCCCAGAACTTTCAGAGAAGTGTGATGTTGAACATCTTGGTTTTGGACTTCTGGCTCCAGAATCGTGAGAGAGTAAGTTTCTGTTGTTTTAAGCCAATGTCTTTTCCTCAGTTTGATCTTAATATTCCCTCATTTCATTATGTGACTAAATCACAATTTGTTTATTCATTTCAACTATTGATATCTGAATTATGGCTGGGTTTAGGCTGCTATGCATAAAGTTGTATGTATGTAAATATCTAGGAGTAGAATTGTTGGGTTACATGATAAATATATTTTTAGTTTATTAAGAAACTACCAAATACTTTTCCAAGTGACGGTGCCTTTTCCCATTCCCATGGGCAATGAATGGCAGCTCTACTTACTTCACATTCTTGCTAACACTTGATTTTGTCTATTTAAAAAATTTAGTTACTTAGGGCCTATAGAGATGGCTCAGTGGTTAAGAGCACTGGATGCTCTTGCAGAGGTCCCAGGTTTGTTTCCCAGCACCCACATGGAAGCTAATAACTATCCATAACTCCAATTCCAGGGGATCCAACTCCCTCTTCTGTCCACCTCGGGCATTACATGACATGTGTGTACTTACATACATGTAGGCAATGCACTCAAACACATAGAATTTAAAAATAAAATATTAAAAAAATTATTTAAGTGAATGTACAGATATACAAAAGACATTTTCCTAATGTCTTTTCGTGTGCTGACTGATCATTTATATAGCTCTCTCTGGAATATCTACTCTCATCTTTGGCTCATTGTATGTCAATGAGGAAATGTTTATCTTCTTATTGACTTTTAGAGTTCTTTATATAATCTGAATATAATCATTTGTTAAATATAAGTACTGCTAATATATTTTTCAAATCTGTGGGCTTTCTTTTTATTTCTATGACAAAGAATTAGAAAGAACAGACTCTTTTAATTTTAATGAAGTCAAGTTTTTCACATTTATTCCTTTCCTTTGTAGTTAGTATCTCCCCCTTCCTACCCCAGTTCCAAGCAGAGAATCAAGTTTACAAAGATTTTCTTTGCAAAGTTTCATAGTTTTAAAATAATTAAAAAAAACTTATGTGTATGTAAGTGCACCTGTGTTGTGCAATCCTTGTGGAGGTCAGAGGAGGGTGTCAGATCTCCTGGAACTGAAGTTACTGATGGTTGTTAGCCGCCATGTGAGTGCTGGGAACTGAACCCTGACCCTCTGCAAGAGCAGCCAGTGCTCTTAACCACTGAGCCATCTCTCCAGTCGCAAGTCTTTAAACTTTTATGTGTATGTCTATGATTCGTTCTGAGTTACTTCTTGGATGCGGTTGTAAGAATGATGTCCTCTACTCGACAGATATTCAGCTCCATTTGTTTATCGAATCAATATTTCCATTCCCGTGTTGTTTGACATTTTTGTTGGAGATCATCAGGTCATTTTGTTGTTGTTTTTTAAACTCCATTCTGCTTTGTAAATGTCTGTCCTTACCACATCACACTCTTAGTTAATTTAGTCTTTGATTTTGTAGTTTGATTTGACTTAGATGAAATCCTTCTTTTCTCTGCTTTCCTTCATCCCTTCTGCTCTCTCTAGTTTTTTCTCTCTTTCTTCTTCCTTCTTCCCTCCCCTGTTTCTTTCTGATGGTGCTGGGGATTATCAAGGGCCTTGCACATGGCAAGCAAGCAATCAACTACTGTGTTAACTTTTCAGCACTGTATTAGTCACTTTTCTGTTGCTGTGATAGAAACACTGACCAAGGGAACTTAAAAAAAAGTAAGAGTTATTTAGCTTATAGTTCCAAAGGGGCAAGAGTCCATCATGGCGGGGAGGCATGGAGGCAGAGGTGCCTAGAGTAGAAGCTAAGTGCTCACGACTTCAAGCAGGCACAGGAAGCAGAGTGGGACTGGAGATCCAGCAAGGCTTAAGAACTCTCTAAACCCAACCCCAGTGACATGCTTCCTCCAGCATGGCCACACCTTCGAAGACCTCCCAAAACAGTGCTTCCAACTGGGGACAAAATATCCAAATACTTGGAACGTGTGGGGGACATTCTCCTTCAAACCACCAGAAGCACCAAGTGCCTCTCTTTTAAGAATTAATTGCTTAGGTTATTTAAGGTCATTTACTCATAGAAATTTGAAAACCAGCTTAACAATTTCAAAAAAAGCCTTCTTGGATTTTGATGGAGATGGAGTTGAAAATAATTGACAAAGATACCTTTTAACAACACTAAGAGTTTCCTATCCATGAATATAGTATATCTCTCCAATGGTTTAAGTTTTCTTTAATTTTTCTTGGCAATGCTTTGCAGTTTACAGAGTTTCAGGTGTACTGCATAAATTAAAATTTCAACTTCACATTTTATCTTAACATCTTTGGCCCCAAAGTTTTAATCATGAGTTCCCTTGTTCTCACCAAATAGACTCCCTACCAAACAGGAAAGAGTCTCCACCTGGCCAGTTCCCTGTCAGCTGCACCCTACCAGGTTCTCGACCTATCAGACATCAGTTCCTGGCCAGATTGTGGAACTATTTGAGCAAACTTATCACACCCACCCAGAAGGCAGCTCACACTCTTGTTTCTACAATGCAGTATTTGTCTCCCACAACCCTACTGGTTCTCTCTGTTCTCAAGTGTGACACCTGGGGGGCTTGTATGGCAAATGGTACCTTCCCATTTGAGCTGTAAGACCATGTGGCACAAACTTCAGTCATCACATCTGCCCAGTATTGGATGTTACATGTATCTGTCTCATGTTCTTTGGGGCCTGGGTACTGAGGATGGAATTCTTCCTTTACCAAATAGAGTAACTAGGAAATGGTCAGAACATCAGGTCTTACTAAGTATATTTCTTTAAAAAAATGACTCTTAAAGTCATGGTGAGTTGTACATATCATGGAGTTTAGCAGTTTCACTGTTTTTAAGTTGCACTTCGGTTGCATTGTCGTATAAACATCCCATCATCCATCTCTAGAAGTTTTTTTATCTTGTAAAATTGAAATTCTATGTAAATTAAACAGCAACTTTCCATTCCTCCAGCCCTTATATTCTACTTTCTGTCTTTGTGAAATGGTCTGTTGTGTTGGGGTTGGAGAGATGGCTCAGTAGTTAAGAGCACTGGCTTCTCTTGAAGAAGACCAGGGTTCAATTCCCAGCACCCACATTGTTAACAACTGTCTGTAACTCTAGTTCCAGGAGAGTTTGATGCCCTCTTCTGTCCTCTGTGGGTATTAAATTACATGAGTGCACTTATATACATCACTTACATACATGAGACAACACACTCATACACATAAAATAAAAAATCAAAAAAAGAAATTGACTGCCGAAACTGCCTTATGTAGTGAAAAGTCTATACTATTTAACCTTTTGTGACTGGCTTATTTCACATATCTTAACATCCCTAAGTTTCATACATGTTGTAGTATGATCAGTTTTTTTTCATTTTTAAGACTGAATAATATTTCATTGCATATTATTTACTATAGTTTGCTTATCTACTCATCTGCCAATGAGTCACACTGTTGGAGTGTGTGTATGTGTGTGTGTGTTGCTGGAATTGAACCTAGAGACTTGGTCCTAGGTTCAAATACAGGCCCAGCCATGGCGATACTTCTTAAGATTTCTTTTCCCAAATGTTTTATTTTCTCAGATCCGCATTAAAAAATTCTTCATTTTATTTTCTGTGTATGAATGTTTTGCAAATGCTCTTAACCACTGAGACATCTTTCTAGTCCCAGATCTTCCTTTCTTTAACCAAGCATCTATGTTGATTCTTATCCGCTGCAGTATGAGAATCTTTGGCAAGGCAATGATTCTTCATGAGGAATGTGAATAATGATCACACAATAATAAGGGTCCATTTTTGGTCTGGATGAGGACCTCAGACTGGTGTATGGGGAAAAAAGTCCCCAGATTAAAAGCTGTTGATTCTTTGTTTATGAACAGTGGACATCTCCTCCTTTTACATACATGTGCTCATTATACTTCTGTTAGCCTCTGAGGTCCTGCAGTGAACATAGACTGGAAGAGGTAGCCAGAGAAGCAAGCAGGCATTTCAGCCCCATGTGGGATACGTACGGGCTTGGCAGAGTCTTGTGGGCAGAGTGGGTAGATTTTGTGGTCCTGGGTACCTCTGCGGTTGTGGCAGTTTGGGGATCCAGAGTGGCTTCTTTTTGTCCTTTAAAAGTCCCTACAAGGCTGGCTACACTCTCACACTGGTTAAACTCTAAGCATGAGTCTCCTTCTTGTGGGTAAGCCCATTTTGAGGTCATGATCTCTATAGTTGTGGACTTTCTGGCTTTCTCTTGGGAGGACCACATCATATTGTCTCCGAATGATCTGTTCCTAGTGGAAAGTTTCTGCTTGGAGAGGGAAGGCCCTGTTGGCTCAGCTGGAGTTCCATGATAGCTGAGCTATTGGCATAAGTTGGTCTTCGTTCATCCTGCCTTGTTTGTTTGCTGTCTGGGTTTCTTCTTCTAGCAGGCTTGACTGTCCTTCCCATACGCCTTTCCCACCACACCTGAAGCCATTTGGCCTTTCTTCCCTGGCCTGTTCTACCTGACCAGTGCTTCTGGAAACATTGTCCAGCCGGATTGTTCAAATTATTACAAGCCATTACAAGGCACTCAGGCCCAGGAGGTGGTAAGCAAGTTCAGCTTTGTACATCTTTTTTATTTTCCTTATAGTTCTGCAAGGAGAGGAACCTCTTAATTGTTCTCCCCCAGCATGGCCCAGAGATAACTCCAAATGGCTATTGCATTCAGAAGTTAATACAGCTGGATGTGAATTGGGAGGCTACTGCTGAGGCTTGAAATTGCCCAGAAGTAGGGGTTTTCAGCCCTGGCCACAAAAGGGGATCACCTGGGGAACTGTTAGCGCTCCCGATGCCCAGCCTGTAGCCCAGGCCAGTTTCAACAGAAACTCCAGAGGTGAGCCCCAGACCACCATGTTTTTAAAGCTCTGCAGGTGCACTTCCATGTACTCTGAAAGCGGCCCCTAAGCAGCAGGGCAAGGCAGAGCAGAAGGGTCTGAAGTCAAACTAAGTGGATTTGTCTTCCTGGACTAGACCCTGCCTTTTTTTTGTCTCCTTCCATCCCTGCCCTTTTCTTTTCCCCTCCCCCACTGAATGCTGGAAGTGCTGTCACCCTCTCTTCTTTCTTGAAATGTAGATTCTGGTGTGACTCATATGGCATTAGGACCTTCTTGTTATCACACTGGAGCCTCTGTCCACCCTCCCCGCTGAGGCTTATCCTCCACTTTACCATGGTGGAGGACTGCTCCTGTTGCCTTCCCACTCAGAAGCTCACATAGATGATCACATCTCCATTGTATGCGTTCAACCCCCCACCCCCCATGCCAGGTATTGACAGTGCTCTGTTTGATGTCTCCTGTAACTTTCCAAGTATCTACATCTAAATCTGGCCAATTTCCCCTTCTTCCTTCCCTTCTTGACCCCTCAGCAGCCTGAGGCTCCACTGACCACTCCTTCGATCTGCTGCCCCTCCCCTTTGACCCTTTCCTGGTTTTCCTTCCAACTCTCTGCCTGCTCTTCTTCATTTCCTTTGTGGACTCCTTCTTTGCTCAGAAGTCTTTAAACAGAGACATTCTCCAAGCTGGGTCTTGGTATCAGTTCAAAGGTGTTTACATCCTGAGTCCTACTCATTTCCTAGCTCTAGATATCACTCATATTTTATCTCCAGCACAGATCTTTCTTTTTTGCTCAAGGTATGGAGATACACACACGCATGCGCGCGCAGACACACACACACACACACACACACACATACACACACACACACATATAAAATCTCCAGTTTTTTATTGTAGTAAGAAGTGCTAACATAAAATTTAGTGTCCTAGAAATTTCTAAGTGAACAATTTAGCCACCATTCATCTCCATAACTATTCACTTTACTAAATGCAAATTCTGTACTCATAAACCCCATCTTCATAAACCAGGTATGGTAGTTCGCTTCAGTAATCCCAGCAGGAGGATCAGAAGTTCAAGGTCATTCTCTGCTACACAGTGAGACTAGCCTGGGATAAGTGAGATGCTGACTCAAAAATAAATAAGGGGCCGGAGAGATGGCTCAGCAGTTAAGAACACTGGCTGCTCTTGTAGAGGACCTTGGTTTGGTTCCCAGCACCCACATGGTGGCTAACAACCATCTGTAACTCCAGTTCTGGGGGAATCCAACACCCTCTTCTTACCTCTGAGGTCATTGCATATCATGGGTGCACTTACATATACGCAGGCAATACACTTATACACATAAAGTAATAAACAAACAAACTAGCCTTTCATTTAGTCTTTCCCCAGCACCTGGCAATCATATTCTCTTGTCTCTTGGGTGTGAATTTGGCTCCTCTAGGTAACTCAGAAATCTAAGTAGAATCATGTAGCATTTATCTTTTGTGGCATTTTTTTCACTTAGAATGAGATCTTCAAGATCCATCCATGCTGTAGCACGTGTCAGGATATCTTTCCTCTTTAAAGCTAAGCAATACAGTGCATATATCCATTTCATTTTTCCACCCACCCATCAATAGACACCTGAGTTGTTTCCACCTCTGGGCTATTCTGACTGGTATTGCTGTGGGTATGCCTGTGCAAGCATGTCTTTGAGATCCTGCTTTCACTCTTTTGTGTGCATGTACAGAATCTGGGATGAGAGATCGTATGGTAATTTCTACTTTCAATTCTCTGAGAAGCCATAGCAGCTAGCCATTCTGCATTCCCACCAATAGTGCCCAAAGGTGCCAGTTTCTCCACATCCTGCCAACATTTGCTATTTTCTTTTTATTTTTTTGTAGTAACTATCCTAATGGGGTATGACATGATGATTCCTGAGTGTACTTTTGATTCGCATTTTCCGGGGATTACTGATGTTAAACACCTTTTCATTGGTCACTTGCATATCTCTTTTTGAAAAAGTGTTCATTCAGACTTTGTCCATTATCATTTTTTGCTGCTACTATTGATTTATAAGGGTTCTTTATATACTCTGGTATAATTCCAGATATATGATTTGTAAATATTCCTCCCTTTGTTAAGGTTACATTTTTTACTCTGTTGATTGTGGCCTTCGATGCACAGAAGTGCTCAAGTTCCATGTAGTTCCATTTGTTGGATTTTACTTTGATGCTATTGTACAGCCTTTTCCTCTGGATTGGATTTGATAATTAACCATCTTGAATTGGAGCAACTGTGGTCACTTGCCTGAGACTCTGTTAACGTTTCCTCACTGAGGGAGGTGAGAGGTCCCAGAAGCGAATTCGACTAACAATGCCCTTTCCCTGCCTGAGGTTATGTCAGTGCCAACAGTTGTTACAGAGAAACTCTTTGGCGGTGTGGATGTTTGTATGCTGTTCAAGGAACTTCCTAGTGCTGCAATTACCCTTGAATCCCATGTTTCTGTAAATAACCACAATAAAGTCATTGGTTACAAGCTAGACTTGGACAGAATAATTTTTTTGTTTTCTAAGTGCCCCCTCTAACTGAGGCGAATAGTCTCCCAGGAAAAGTTATGCAACAGATGTCAATACTTTCCTTATCTAGGAAATCCTCACTGGGTCCAGTTCCATGAAGGTTTCCCTATATTGTTTTATTCTAGGAGGTTTATAGTTTCAGGTCTTAGATCTATTTTTTTTTTTTAATGCACAGTGTATGGTTATGGTCTGATTTCATTCCTTTGTGTGTAGATATTCAGTTTTCTCATTTTTTGAAATTCAAAAGCCATGTGATCATATGTTTGAGGGTTTATTTCTGGGCTATTTATTCTGGACTCTATTCTGTTCTGCTGGTCTGTGGCTATCTTTATTGCTGGTGCCACGCTGTCATGCTGTTCTGTTTGTTTGTTTGGGTTTGTTTTTTTTTTTTTTTGCGGTTAAAGGCTATGATCAAAAGCCATGTATTACATAATATTACTAAACTTAATTAGGGGACAGGAGCTCGGTTTATTACTAAGAACTAGGTTGGCAATTGTGTACTCTCAAGGTTCTGCAGGACCTCCAACATGGCGGAGCCAGAGCCTCGGACTGATTCCAGTTCCGCTGGGCCCCGCCTACTAGCTGAGGTGGGCACGTGGAAGTTGATTGGCTGCTGGAAACTCCAAGGTCACTGACCTGGAGGATGATTTACAGCTTCAAACATTTTTCTGCAAATGTCATGATTTAATTTTTCTTCTCTTTTTAAAAAATATTTTATTTATTATTTTTATCTTATGTGTTTGGGTTAATTACCTGCATTTGTGTAAGTGAACCCATGTTGTGCTATGCTCTTGGAGGTCAGAAAAGGGTGTTGGGTTCCCTGGAACTGTAGTTATGGATGGTTGTTAGCCACCATGTGGGTGCTGAGAACTGAACTCAGGTCCTCTGCAAGAGCAGCCAGTGCTTTTAATTGCTGAGTCGTCTCTCCAGCCCTCATTTTCCTTCATAGCTGAATAAAATTCTATTGTGCATAGGAACATTTTTCTTTTAGGCTATCCCCTGTTGATGAACATCTAGGATTGTTCCAAGTCTTAGTTTTCATGAATGTAAAAGTATCTCTTTGCTAGGTTGACTCAGAGTCCTTTGGGTATTAAGGCAATCATTCCAATATGAAGCAAACTTAGAGGATAACTAGAAGGGACTACAACTTCAAGAAAGGTCAAGTGGGGGATGGTTAATTCTTCTAGGTGATCTGAGGAGGTTGTGTTAGTTACTTAGTTTCTCATTGCTGTGACAGAACACCCCCAAAAGTGACTTAAGGAAAGCAGGATTTATTGTGGCTTGTTGTATTGAAACCATGGTAACAGGAGTAACTCCAGCTGTGGTGACAGGAGTGTGAGGGAGCTGGTCGCATTGTATCTGCAGTTAGGAAGCCTAGAGAGAAGCATGCTTGTGGTCTGCTCACTTTCTCCTTTCTCCACTTTTATTTTCCCCAAGATCCCAGCCTGTGGGATGGTGCCATTTGCATTTAAAGCCTGTCTTCCCAGCTCAATTAAACCTGTTTGAAAATGCCCTCAGAGACACACCTCCTACATGATTCCAAATTCAATCAAACTGACAATGAGGATTAACCATAATTAAGATTCTTTGGGAGAGAAGAGAGTGTTTAAGTTGAATTAAGATAGGGGAAAGGGGGCTGGTGAAATGGCTCTGGGGTAAAGATGCATGCTGTCCAGCCTGGTCCCACATGGTGAAAGGGGAGAACTGACTCCCAAATATACACAGTCTCTCTCTCTCTCTGTTTCTCTCTTTCTCTCTCTCTCAATAAATGTAATAAAGTAAATAAATAAATTTAAAAGATAGTGGAAGGACTAGTCAGGCAGAAGGAGGTGGGAAGCAAGAGCAAATTGACAGGGAGCAGCGGTAAGACTCAATGAAAGGGAATATGGCACCTGTGTGGATGTGTCATGAAAAAACATTCTGGCACGTAATAGCCTGAGCTTGCCTTATTATAGGCTTTCCATGAGTGGTTCTCAACATGAGCTGAGAACTTGTTAGAAATGTAAACCTTGGAATCCCTCTGAGATTCATTGGATCAAAACTTTGGGAGCAGGGCCCAGTAATTGGCTTAACAAGCTTTCCAAATGAGGAAAAAAAATATCTGTAGATGAGTGGGTAACTTGCTCTAAGTCCAGTGGGTTGCTGAAGCCGAACTGCCTTAGAGCTTTGAAAAAAATATTTTTCTCTCTCTTTATCTATCTATCTATCTATCTATCTATCTATCTACCTATCTATCTATCCTCTGTATTTTATATGTATGAGGATTTTGCCTATATAGTGTGTAAGTGCACCTTTGTTGTGCAGTGCCCAAAGAAGCCAGAAGAGGGCCTCAGATCCTCACAAACTGGAGTTACAGATGGTTGTTAGCCATTATGTGAGTACTGGGAACTGAATCTGGGTCCTCATTAAGAGCAGACAGTACTCTTAACTGCCGAGCCAGACTCCAATCCTGGGATCTTGAGATCCAACTGTGATCCTCTCTTCTTTTTTTTATATATTTTATTTATTATTTTTGTTTTATGTGTATGACTGTATTGCCTGCATATATGTAAGTGCACCTGTGTCCTGCAGTGCCTGAGGAGGTCAGAAGAGGGCATCAGATTCCCTGGAACTGGAGTTATGGATGGTTGGTAGCTGCCATGTAGGTGCTGGGATTTGAATCTGGGTCCTCTGCAAGAACAGTCAGTGCTCTTAACTGCTGAGCCATCCTCCAGCACTGAGCTTCTCTTTTTAACTCATTATATTAATGGCATCACATTGGTAGTTTAAAAGTAGTCATAATGGTAGCTGTCTATGGTAGTACACATCTGTAACCTCTGCACTAAAGAGGTTGAAGCTATGAATTTGAGGCATCCTGGGCTACATAGTAAGTTTAAACATAGTTTGGGCTACATAGGGAGATTCTCTAAAAGGAGATTGGCCTTAGGGCACAGTGGTTCACACCTTTAATCCCAACACTCAGGAGGCAGAGGCAGGCAGATATATCTCTGTGAGTTTGAGGCCAGCCTGATCTACATAGGGAGTTTCAGGTTAGCCAGGGCTACACAGTGAAATTCTGCCTCAAAAACAAACAAAGAAATTTGCCATAGTGGAAGTATTTGAGCTGTGGAAATTGGTAAATGTTACAAATAGGGACTTTAAACTCACCCTGAGAGCGGTAGTTGAATGTTCCCCAGCATATCACACTGTTCCAGTCACTCACTTGATATTGGTAGTGGTTGGTAGAACTACGTGTGGAACCCAGATATTCTGGTTATAGAGTACATGCCCTTAACTACTAGGTTAAACTTATTCTAGAAGTCTAGGAAGACCATCTTGGGCTACAATGTGGAAGTCTTTAAGGACATGTCACCAATTTTGTGAATGCATGCAATTTTTCAGAGTTTTTGGATAGGTAAATGATATGACTGTTTAGGCAGATGAACTAAATTGTTGGCTGTGATCGTTCACTTTGTAAATATGGTGAAAAAAATAAGATGGGGTGTGCTGTAGGGAGAATAAAATAAAATAAAATAAGATGGGGTGTGCTGTAGGGAGAATAAAAGTGGCTCACTTCACTGAGAAGGGCCTGCACAGCTGGTGGGCTGCCTGCGGCAGAGGAGGCTGTGAAGCACTGGACAGCAAATGCCTCATGTCTCATAAAGCCTCCTTGTTCTTCAAAGAAAAGGTCTCCTGTCCCCCACACTAACCATCTACCACAACGTGTACTGGTCTCAGAGTAGCAGTTGCTAGCCAGAATTATCCCAAGAGCCCCTGGTCCAGGTCAGAATTCTCTCTGCAACAACTGCTTGGTACCTAAGCAGATGCTCTTCTTCCTCAGGGAACTTGGAGAGTTCTCAGAAATCCTTCACTTGAAAACAGCTCTGTGCTTCATGAGAGGCTGGGCTCACCTTTGATCCGAGAAGATGGATCATGGATGAATTTAAGCCAGTGACTGCCAGCTTCTTCTGTCTTCGGATGCTCTTAACTGAAGTCCTAGGCTCACAAGGCAGCTCAGTGCTAAGTACCTGCTTAGCACGAACACGGCCTTGGGTTCTGTTGTCCTCATTGCAAAACAAACCAACAGACAAAGAGATACAATGAAACTGAAGGCTTTGACACTCCCGTGGTGCCAAAGCATGAAGACTGGGGTTTTATACCATCCTGTGAGATGCTCCTCCCTCAGAGCTTGTTATGTAGGTATGTTATCATCTAATGTGAAAAAGAAGCCCCTGGAGATCTTGTTTCTGTGTGTCATATTAGCCAATATAACCATGTCAGAAATCAAACCCGGGAATCAATCTTTATCAATTACTTTAAAAATAATGTTAGGTCCATTACCTGTTAATGTAAATAATATCCTTTATGAATAGTTAACTATATTTTCTAACAAAAAATTTGAGAGAATAATTATTTGTAAAAGAGAGGATGGGCTTTTTAATGGCTGTTTCAGATAACTGCAGATAATTTTTCCTTGACAATATACCAAAACTTAACAAGAAAGAGTTGCAATTTGATATTTCAAATGAGAGCAATGGGGCTGTTCCACTGCTCAGTGGGTAAGGGCGTCTGCTGCCAACTCTGATGACCCTGGTTCTATTCCTGCGATTGACCTAGTGGAACGAGAGAACCAACTCTTGAAAGTTGTCTTCTAATCTCTCCATTCATGCTATGGTATGTGTGTGCATGTGCTAATGTATATGTGTGCACATGAGTGGACACACACACTAAAATAAAGATTTTTAAAATTAAAAAATAAAATAAAAGTAATCAATTTGCTCTTAATTAATATTTTTTGCTAGCTTCCTTATGACATTCTCAGGCGTGTCTCCTTATATTCTCCTCCTATTCCTTTCCCCTTCCCCAGGATCAGAGGAACTTTTGCAGCATACTGCATTAAGATCTGTCTGTGGATCTTTTGGGGGTGGTGAGTCTTCTACCTTTCAGGACCATTGGAAAATGCGGATTCACTAAGCATTCCCATCTTCCGAGTGTTGACCCACATCCAAGTGAAGACTCACATCTGTTAATGTCACCATCAAAAATATTTGTTGGGAAGCTATCAGGACTTCTCTGATATCTGGGTGTGCCTTTTATCCCATTAATTGGGAGGCAGAGACAGGCAGATCTCTGTGAGATCTTTGAGATCTTCCAGCCTGGTCTACATAGTCAGTTCCAGGCCACCTGGGGCTACAGACAGACGCTGTCTCAAAAACAAACAAACAAACAAACAAACAAAAACCCTAAGAAACAAATAAAAAGGTAGCTCAAGTTTTCTAAAATTTGGAATTTTTGTTTGAAACACTTAATGCCACAGACGCAATCAGTTGTTTCCCTTGAGATGACAGGCTCTCTTTATTTTCAAGAAAATTTCTTCATACCTGTTTGAGTAGTTGTTTTTGCTTAATTGCTCTTTCACATAAAAATGATGTTCTTGAATGAAGGGGAAAGGGCCCCCAAGGCCTCACCCCTAGCTGAGGAGCTATTGGCTGCTGTGGGAGCTAGTCATTTTTGTTCAGAAGTGTAGCCACTCGTAGGTTCCCCAGGCCCCAGGGGATGACCTCACACCCATGTGCATATGGGCAGACTAACTGAACTCACTGGATTAAAAATTAATTAGTTCATCTAAAAGGAGGACATGAAGTTGGGAAGGCGATCTAATGGAGGTGTCCTGGAGTAATTTGGAGGGGAACTGATGGGAGGATATAATCAAGATACACTGTATACATTTTCAAAGAATAAAATTAGTTAATTATTTTTTTTTATAAAGATTTCTCTGAAAAGAGCAGCTGGTTTAGCTGGAAATTCAAACAATTATGCAAGTACTTCTTCAGGTAACCATTGATCTGGTCTATGCTATTGCAGATGGGACCTAGAGCCTTACAAATGTTAGGGAAGTGCTCTACCATTGAGCCGCATCCCCAGACCATCCTCTGAACTCTGATACACCAATATGATTTATGCTTTTATACTTTCTGCAGGCTTCTCATCTCGTCACATGGAATGTGTGTTTTTTAAATTTGCAGTGAGTGTATGGCAGGGCTTCATAGGTGGCTGTGGGCACAGTCTCGATGCTAAGGCCCCCGCAGTCTTACCTTGTGCCATTACTTTTGCTCTGTCCGTGCACATATCAACACCATTGTTCTAAGACACACGATAAGATCCACAGTAATCTTCAATGCTGTGGATTTTAGCATTATGTGTGTTTGTTGCCAAGTTCACGTGAATTAAGACTGGCTGGCATTGGTATGGGGATGCTATCATTTGGATGTAGAACATCCACGTGTCGGAGGCTTGGCCCTCAGCTGAGGGCACCACTGAGAGATGGAGAGATCTTTGAAGAGGTGGAGCCAAGGGGGACGTCTTCAAGTCATTGGGAGTGTGACTCTGAAGAGGATCCTGGATCCCAGCCCCTTGTCCTTCCAGAAATTGCTTTCCAGCCGTGTGATGAACAGCACTGTCCTTCTGCTTGCTCCTGCCGTGCTGTGCTGTTCCACCACTCTAGTCTATTACAGACCTAAAGGCAATGGGTCTGCCCAATATTGAATTGGAAATTCTAAAACCACGAGTCTGAATAAATGCTTTTTTCTTTATAAATTGATTTTTCTAGGGTATTTTGTTACAGTGATGGAAAGCTGGCTAATATTGGGACAATGCAAGTCAAAACATTGAATGTGGCCCCATCTGTACCTCCATCCATTTGTGAGGTTAAAAATGCAATTCTGCCAGTGAGAGATTAACTCAGACTTCATGTTTACAGCAAGGTCTGTAGTTTGATAATTGCTTTCACATTGGAAGTGGCAGGGATGGTGTTTCTTTTTATTGAGTTTTGATTCAATGGGCATTCAGCAGAATGAACTATATGAGACTTTACTAGTTTCTCAGCTAATACAGTTTGATTACTTACTCTATAAAATGCTTCTGTGACTTTTTATTTCTAGCTTGAAAAGCTCTAGAACAGATTTTTTCTTTTTAAGAGCTTGTAATATCTGTGGTTGAATATCTGATTCCCTTCTCTTTAAACTTTAAAATGATACCCCAATGTAAATGATCCTATCAGGGCAGAGACTGACACATCGCAATCAAGACACTTAGGGCACAAAATTTACAGAAAGACTCACTGCGATACCTATGTTTATGACCCAGTTTATGCAGTGGTAAGATTGAACCTAGGGCTTTGTATGTGCTAGGTGAACACTCTGCCAACTGAGTTAGTCCCCAGTCCTGAGAAAGCATCTTCTAAGCTAAAGATCCATATTTAAATATTAAAAAGTTATCAATAAAATTTCTTTGTTTTCAGAATAAAATATTGAATCCCCAAATAATAGGCTCAGATAAAATGTAAAAACTCAGAAAAACATTTGAGTAATTAAGCAGACAATAGTATCTTTAAGTGGAACTACAGATTAAATTTCCTATATTTTTATATAAACATGATGAAAAGTGCCATTTTAAGATAACAATTTTCTGGATAATAATGAGATTATAGATTATCCCATGCATAACTAATCACAACTTTAGATAATCAGAGCACAGTAGAGGCACTGCCAACAAATGGCATTAATCTCTAAATAGGTATGCTTGTGTCCTGAGCACAGAAAATTATAAAAACTAGAGTAATTGACAGGCCGGGTAGTACAGGCCTATAATGCCAGGTACTTGAGAATGAGGTTGGAGGATTGAGAGTTTAAGGGCTGGCCTGAGCAACAGAATGAGTTCAAGGCCAGTCTGAGCAACTTAGAGACCCTGTCTTAAAATGAAAAATGAAAAGATGGATTGGGGATATGCCGTGGTGGCAGAGTGGTTGCTTAACACATGAGAGGCTCTAGGTTCATCACCAGACACACACACACACACACACACACACACACACCAATACATGAGCACTCAGTCAGCTGTTGGAGCAATGTTGGTATCACTACACAATGGCGTGTCACAAAGCCATTCTCCCTAGAGAATGATGAGAAAAGCAAATGGTATATTGCTATTATTATGAAAATAAACGATCTCATACGCTTAGAATTACAGTCTAGAAATGCATTGATCCCTTTGCCAATGACTGGTGTAGGCACTATCAAATGACACAGTTCTGTCTGGTGAGAACTGTGGTTTTTGGGGTGGTTTCTAGGGAGATTTCCTAGCCACTCAGAGAAAAACACAAGAGATAATCTCTTTTTCCATTGGACATTGTTGAGCCTGGTTAGAAAGCCTGCAGTTATCATAGCCGCCTTGTGACTGTGGATGGTGTTTGAGTACTACCTTTCCTTCACATCTCACATTAAACATTTAGCAAAATCCCATTCTCTCCATGTTAAAAACTACCCAGCATCTGGTCACTTCCCAGCACCTCCACATGTCCCCCTAGTCCTAGCTGCCACCATTTCTTGCCTGGGTTCTTGCAATGTTTTCCTGATTTTTCTGTTTTCCTTGCTCCCCAAGGATCCACAGGGTAGCCAGGATGAATCTTTTAAAAAGAAATTCAGGGCCACAAGATGGTTCAGCAGGCAAACGTGCTTGCTGCCGAGCTTGATGACCTGAGTTGGATCTCTGACTCACATGGTTGAAACAATCAGTTCCCCAAAGTTGTCCTCTGACCTCCACACGTGTGCCGTGGCATGCCTGTACTCAAAGGCAGACAAAGAGACACACATACACATATAATAAATGTGATAGAAATAAATGAAAAAAATGTAAAATCCATCTTGTGTTACTTTTCTGTTCAGAACTGTTTGATGGCTTTCTCTTTCTCAGGCTAGAAGCCCATGTCGTTATTGTGACTCAAAGACTCACCTGGCCTATCTGGAGCTGTCCTGTGCTGCCCTCCCACTCCTCATCCCATCCTTCTGGTCTCTGTCCCTCAGAAGGCCAGGCATGCTCTCATGTCTTGCCTTTGCCCTGGCATCCTCTCCTTTGGCAAAGCTCTTCCCCTAGATGTCTGCACGGCTCAATCCTGAGTTCTTTTATGCCTGTCCTCATAGATGCTTTCCCATCAGCCCTCAGCCCCACCTGGGGCTCTTATTCACTGTTCCCCTGCTTTATTTTTCTCCAAGACACTGTCTCTGACATATAATTACTGGGATTGCTGATCTACCTATACTGTAAAAAGGTTCCATGACGCTTTACTCAGTGATATAATCCCGTCACCGGGAAATGTGGTTGGCATTTAGTAGAGCTCATTAAATAAGAATTCTAGATAGAAAAAAACATATGGAAAAGAGGAAATAGTTACTGAGAATTTCATGGACATGAAGAAAGAGGAAAGCGTTTGGATTTTTAAAGTTCACGGAGCCAAGTTCAGGGGACAGAATGATTCAAAACAAACAAATATTGAAGTCAGACACTATAGAGAACTTTCAGAACACCAAACACAGGAGCAAAGTCTGACCATTTACGAAAAGAAAAAGGTCACATACAAACACAAAGATTGCATTGACATTAAATTGCTTATAACAAGGCGTAGAAAGTAAGGACTTGTACGTAATTTAGTAAGGTTTGTCATTCTTTTAAAAAATAAGTATCAGGACTGGAGAGATGGCTCAGCAGTCAAGAGCACCCACTGCTCTTGCAGAGGACCCGGGTTCAATTCCCAATACCGACATGACTGCTAACAACCATCTATAACTCCAAATCCAGGGAATCCAATTCCCTCTTCTGACCTTTGTGGGCATCGTACAACACGTGTGTACCTATCTGTATACAAGCAATACACTTGTACACATAAAATAAAAATAACAAATAATAAAATAAAATAAAGACTAAGTATGAATAAATGAAGAAAAATAATTTACATATAACCACTGTGGGTCAATTCTGTATGGTACTCCTGTGGTAGAAAGGGGTGATACTGGGGGCGGAGAATGATATATAGAGAGGAAATAACTGCAAGGAGAAAAATAGGATGTACAGCTTTTAGTGCAGCAGAAAAAACTGATTCATGAAGTGGAAAAAAAGACAAGAGGGAAGATGTATACAATGAATACAGTAAACACACAAGTTATAACTTAGAGTGACGGGTTGGAGGTTTGTAGAAAGGACTGTTGAGATGAAATTACCATTTAGAACGAACTTTCCTGGGAGACTTGAAGGCTCATGACCACAGCAGCCGTGATGACGCCTTGAAGGGGGATGTGTTAGGAAAGACAACAAACAGCCACACATAACAGGTCCTGAGTGTTAGGAGAGTCCTAGCAATGTATCGCAGACAGCATGCTGGAGCGTCGAAGGGAGAGAGCTTTCAGGTCCCTTCAGTTCCGGAGTATTAGGAGTTATAACATCGTATTGTGGCACAATGAGGAGAGCGAGTGCTGGGTCCAGAGAACAAAGGGAGTTTCTTACTCTCTTAGTTTCCAGAAGGAGACAAGAGGGGAGTTTCCATAGCACCCAGACTATGTGTCAGGAGTCACAAGACAGGTAGGCTTTTAGATAAAAGTCCTGCTGTGACTCAGGCAGTCTTGGGTCTTGGCAGTAGGAAGCGGGAAGGCCTTGCTCTGTGTGAGCAGCAATCACAGCACACCTGCTCCTTGTCAGCTGTGACTCTGGACAGAGACTGGAGGTGGACATGGGCTGATTTCAGGAAAAGAGAAAGGCAGCCAGGTCTGCAACCTAACAATAAGATAGGTAAATAAGTCTTAATGTATTAGCAATGAAAATAAATGTAAACTAATTAAACCCATTGGATCACAAACAAAATGAAACAAAAGTGATAACAAGGAACATGCTTCCACTCAGCCTGTGTTAGATGCCAGGGTCGTTCCCAGTTTCTTGTTTTTCTCTATAGGTTGCAACATCGCATTGTTATTCCTTAACCTGCATTGTGAGTGACTTGGTGGACCTACGCCGGACCACCTTCATACAAAAAGACATAGAAAACATACATAGACTAAATAGCACACAGTAATCAAGGACATTAGTTCATCAAAAAGCCTTTTGATTACATGATCATATCACACATTTTGTTTGCTTTTGAGACAGGGTCTCACTATGCAGCCCAGGTTGACCTTAAAGTAAACTCACCATCCTCCTGCCCCCACCTCCTAAATGCTGGGATGACAGGCATGTGCTGCCATGACTAGCCTAATCTTGTTTTTAAAACTAATAAAGGGCCTCACAAGAAAAGAAAATTTTAGAGACTTTTTTCATTTATAAACCTAAATGTGAAAATTTTAAATAAGAGGCCAAATGAACCAACCCAAATATGTATTTTTAAAAATGCATATTGATACATTCAACATCTTGTTGAAGTTGAATCTGAAGAAAGCAAAGAAAGGAAAATCAACTTTTAAAAAAGTAAGTGTATTCATTATAGTAATGGACAAAAGGAAAAATCACACCAGAGACAATTCTATTCAATAGGATGATTTTGGCACAGTACTCCTTAATTGATTAATATGATTTTTGGTTTTAGAGACAAGGTTTCACCATGTAGCTCTAGATAGCCTGGAACTCACTATGTAAACCAGGCTAGCCTTGAACTCATAGAGACCTCCTTGTCTCTGTCTCCCCAGTGATGAGGTTAAAGATGTGAACTACCACACACTGCTCTGATTTTTTTAATTCTTAGAAACTGAAAAATAAATGGGAATTGTCCTGATGAAAATTATCTACCCAAACCTCACAGTTAAAGAAAAACTCAAGAGGTATTACTTTTAAAGTTAGAGATGAAGAACTGGGAAGATTTCACAAGTGTAAGGACTGGAGTTTGGATCATCTGCATTCACGTAAAAGCTAGGCACTGTGGTGTTTGTCTATAATCCCAGCACTGGGTAGGTGAAGACAGGAGCATCCCATGAGTTTGTTGGCCAATCAGCCAAGCCAATCAGTGAACTTGAGGTAGACAATTATGAAGGAAGACACTCAGTGTTGTCCATATGTACACACACATTAACATATACATGTACCACACACACATACACCGAAAGAGTTAGAAATAAGAAAGCGTATTTATTATTTGAGATAGATTTGGGATGTGGCTAGTGTAATAAGACAAGAAAAACAAATAATAGCACAAAAACAAATGGAAGAGAAAAAATTATCATTACTTATAGTAAGATGATCACCTTGGTAAAAAATAAATCTATAAACTTCTTGTGCTAGTAATAAAAATTAGTCAAGTTACCAGATTTAAGATCAATTTTTAAAAAGTCAATAATATCTTTGTACACTAGGAAAGTCAACCAAAAAATAAGATAGAGTTTGAAACAGTAACAAGATTTTCAATGAAAAAAATTCTTGAGATGTTTATAAATTTAAAAAACAAAATTAAAGAAGCCATGTGTGGTGGGTGCACACCTGTAATCCCAGTAGTTGAGAGTCAGAGGCAGAAAGATTGCTTCAAGGGCTGCAGAAATGGCTCAGTGGTTAAGAGCACTGGTTTTTCTTGCAGAGACCCGAGTTTGAATCCTAGCACCCACATGACAGCTAACAACCATCTGTAACTCTGGTTCCAGGGGATTCTATGCCCTCTTTTGACCTCCACAGGCATTGCACAACACAGGTGTACTTACATACATGCAGGTAATATGCTCATATACATAAAAATAAAAATAATATAATAAAATAGTTTTAAAAAGAAAGATTGCATCAATTTCAAGGCTAACCTGGTCTATATAGTGAGTTTTAGGCCAGTCATAGTCATGATCTTGTCTTAAAAAAAATGTGGGTTAGCTGGGTATGGTGCTGCATACCTTTAATTCTAGCAATGAGAAGGCAGATTTCTGTGAGATCAATGCCAGCCTGGTCTACATAGTGAGTTCCAGGTCAGCTGTGGCTACAGGATGACCCTGTCTCAAAAACAAAAACAAAATCTCTATTCTTAAATAAATAGAGAATAAATGAAATGATAGAACTACACTGTCTGATCCACAGTAACTAGAATTACAAGACTGTTGAGCATGTGACTGTTGTGTGTATGGGCATGAATGTTTGTATGTTGTGTGTACATAAATGTGTGTATGTACATGAGGAGACCAGAGATTAATGTTAGGGGTCATCCTAAATTGCTCTACATGTTAGTTTTAGAGACAGGATTTCTCCCTAGACCTGGCCTTGCCGATTTGTCTAGCCTGGCTGTCCAATAAGTCATAGAAATCCTCCTGTCTCCACATCTCCAGTACTAGGATTGCAAGTGTGAATTAGTACATCGGCTTTTTGTGTGTGAGTGTTATGGATCTGAACTCAGGTCCTCATTTTATGTGGCAAACACTTTGCCAAATGAGCCATCTCCCCAGCCTCTGTTGAGTAATTTTTAAAAATTACGCATGGAATGGTTTACTGTGATGATATAAATTATAAATTGTCTTTTTTTTTTTTTTGAGTGCTGGAGTTGAAACCCTTGGCCTCGTTTCAAGTATGTGCTAGGCAAGTACTCCACCATGAGCTATATCCACAGTCCAAACCATCCTTTAATTAATCTGTATCTGATGGAGTGCTTATCACAACTCCGAGACAGAGAATCAACTTGGAAAAATGGTCAAGAACAGATATAAGTGGGCATTCTACAGGAGGTGAAAATGGAATGGCTGAAAACTGGCTTGTTTTGCTTACTTGTTTTGAGACAGGTTCTTCCTCTGTAGTCCAGGCCTGTCTGGAACTCATGACCCCATTGCTTCAGCTCAAAGTTTACAGGTATGAGCCCTTATGTTCAGTCGGTTAAAAACATTCACTTTTTCCATGGTACTGGGAATTAAACCTAAGGCCCTTTTCATGGTAAGCATGTGCTTTACCACTGAACTCTATTTACAGGCCTTAATTCCTTGACACAAGGTCTTCTATGTAGCCCAGGCTGGCCTTGAACTCATTGTTTAGCTGAGGCTGACCTTGAATTCCTGATCCTCCTCCCTGAGCCCAGTGACTGAGAACTTGTTGAGGAGATAGTTTATCTCAGTTCTGGTAAGAAACAAACCAACATGATTAAGCAAACCAACAAATCCTTAGAATATCACTTAAAAGCTGGATACTATCAAGTGCTGTTAAAGTAATAAGAAAACAGGCCCTTTTGTACTATTGAGAGAAGTTACAGGCATCCTAGAAACCAGTTCATCAGTGAGTTCACATGAACATGTGTATGTCTTACAAGCTAGGAACCTAAATTCTGTGCATATACTCTTACACGGATGTTTGTTATTAGGTAGCCAAGAGTTGGAGACAAATGGGTATCCATTACCAGGCAAATGGATTGACATATTGACAACATGTGCTGTACTATTACACAGTGGTCCTGTGTAGTAGACTATAACAACACAGGCACATCTTTCAAACACAATGCTAAGAATTAAGAGTTAGAAACAAAGACTATGTATCAATACAACTTATGTAAGCTAAAATCCCATGTGTTCACCATAATGCTATTTTTTTTGGTCTTTTTGGACAGGGTTTCCCTGTAGCCCCAGCTGGCTTGTTATGTAGAACTTGCTATGTAGACCAGGCTGGACTTGATCTCATGGAGATCCTCCTGCCTCTGCTTCCTGAGTGCTGGGATTAAAGGCCTGTGCTATCTGGTGAGAATGCTATCTTATCAAAGACACATAGATATAAACAATGCCCAGGAAACTGTTTGAATGGCATTATTATTGGAGAGGGATTGTAGCTCTGGGAGGGGGAAGAAATGGAAATAAGAGAGTAGGCATACGTGAACTGCAATATGGATGGATGCATGGAACTACCAAATACAATACAATACAATACAATACAATACAACACAACACAACACAATACAACAATACAACACAATACAATACAACACAACACAATACAATACAACACAACACAACACAACACAATACAATACAACACAACACAATACAACACAACACAACACAATACAATATAATACAATACAATATAATACAATACAACACAACACAACAAACACAATTCAATACAACACAACGCAACACAATACAACACAATATAATACAATTATAGAAAATAGTAGAATGTTGGGAGCCAGCCAGATGCTCAGCAGATAAAGGCACGCACTGCCAAGCCTGATGACCTGAAGTTTAATCCCAGGACCCACATGGTAGAGGGAAAGAAACAACTCCTGCAAATTGTCCTCTGACCACACACACACTAAATAAAATGTAATAAAAATTTTAAATAAAATAATAGAATGTAATTTAAAGAAACGGAAAAGCAGCCCAGACATGAAAAATTGTCTGACTTATTCCAGAAGGTTCTTTGTCTCCTGAGGAAAACTCTCTGTCCCGGTTACTTCTGAGAAGCCCCCACTGTTTCTGAGGTGGCCTTTTCCTGTGGCCTTATAGCGTACCAACCATGTGTGAGGCTCCTATAAGCTTGTGTGGAAGGTTCAAGACAAACTGAGACCCCCTCTTTCCTCTGAGGGGTGGGCGGCTTCGATGGTCAGGCCTGGGAGGCACCTCAGCAGGCGGGCGGCTTGGGAAACAGCCCAGCCTCTGTGCAGCCTGAGGTAACCCAGCAGCAGCCAGGCCGCTGCTCCTGAGCACAGAGAATGGGCTTCTCTGTGTGTGCTTGTTTGCTTTGGTTTCAAGCTTAAAAAAAAAAATGATTTCACACATAATTAGGGCTGTGGCAGCAAGATTGTGTTCAAGGTGCTTTTACTGGAAATATCAAGAGAGGGGACAAGGAAGGGTTGTGTTCCTTGTCCAGTCAGGGCTGTGAGGAGGAGGAGTAGACTGGAAAGACGGAATGATAGGCAGTGTTCAGGGCGGGGAGCCGCCTTCCCGGAGGCAGGTCCAGTGTGGATTGTGGAGGTGGGTGGTGTGCGTGTGGTGCGTGTATACATGGGTGTGCATGTGGTATGTGCTGGGGAGTGGTGAGGGTGGGGCTGTCACCCACTGCTGCTTCTCCTCCTGGCTGTCTCACCGTGGCCACCTGCCTAGGGAGGAGAACACCGCACAGGCAGAAGAGGCATCGGAGCAGGTGGAGGTGGAGCAGGCTGAGGCCCTGGCCACAGAGGCTCAGGGAAGGGGAAGAGGAACAGAAGTGGACAGCCACTGGACACTTGTGCTGGAGTCTGCACAACCGCATCAGCTGGCTGGTGGAGCAGCCATCAAGCCTGGGTAGCTTGAGTTCTGGTCCTGACTCAGGGTGTGTTCAAAGGTTACTGACCCTTCCTGGACCTCAAATGGCTTCATGATGCTAGGCAGCCTTCTGGAGAATGATAGCTCATGAAGAGCTATGTTCAAAGACTACTTCCTGCTGCCTCTCATCTGACCTCTCTCCTGCCTTGTTAGCACCTGTATAGCCCTATAGAACGCGATAGGCCACAGTAAGACAACCCCAACATGGAATCCACTCAGACATGTGGGATGCGCAGATTGCTTATTGCCCCCATTTTAAGGACCCCTGGGATTGATTACCTGTTTCATCCTTTTAAGAGAGATTTGGCTGGAAGTTTTGGGGAGGACAGGACTTTCCATTTCCTACTGGAACGTTAATCTCATGTCTGGTTCGAGGAGTCCATTCCCTTTGACCTCCTGTTATTAGAAGTATATAGTTGGTCATGGTCTGGCACAGAGCTCCTAAACCCTAGCAATTCTCCAAGTAATGAGATCCTTTGGTATGCTGGTGAGATGGCTGGCTGAGGGGCTCCAGAAAAGTTTCAGGAATGGGACTTGTTGTCAAAGACTTCAAGGCCTGATTAGAGGGTAAGAACTTTTAGCCCCCACCACCCTCCTCCCAGGAAAAGGGAGACAGACTAGAGACTGGGTTCAGTCACATATGGCCCATATTTGATCAATTAGGTCTGTGTAATAATATCTCCACTGAAATCTCTGGGCCAGGGGTGGGGCCTCGGAAGTAGCATGCATGATTAATATCCTCAAGGCTCTGGGTTCCAGCTCCAGCAACAGCAAAAAACAAGCCAAAACAAGCCACCTCAGGCCTCAAAACAAAATACATCTCTACGTAATGAGTTTTGGAGAACTTGTTGAACACAGCTACATCTAAGGACAGTGGTCCACTCCGAATCCCTGATCAGAAGCTTCAGTGCTCAGAATACTCTTAGATCTTTCGTACATGGCTCTTCATCTGACTGACGATTTGTATCCCTAAAAAAATTAGTTATTTTATATGTGTACATATATGTATGCAAGTGTACTCCATAGCATGCTTGTGGAACCCAGAGGTCAACTTGCAGAAGTCTGTTCTCTCCTTCTACCGTATGAATCCCATGTATGGGACTCAGGTCCTCAGATCTGGTGGCAATCGCCTTCACCCACTAAGCCATCTCACCAGCCTCTGTATCCTTTGTAATATCATTTACATTAATGACTGATATAGTAAATATTATACTTTTTAAATTATGAACCGTTCTAGCAAATTACCAGGCTCAGGGAGATCATAGGAACCCCTGGTTTTTAGCTGGTCAGCAGAGCTGTAGGAGGCCAGAACTTTTGATATTTGAGGTAAGAGAAGACCTATGGGTCTTTAACCTGTGGCATCTACATTAAAGTTGGGAAATCCGTGGCTGAATTCACTGGATTGAAACAGTGTGACTAGAGAGTTTGAGAGCTGCTTGTTCTGAGGGAAGCCTACTTTGTATCTGGAGTGTTGTGGGTGAAAACGATATGTACCCGCATATGTCCCCTACTCCTATGGCCACATCCTTTCCTAGAGGATGTTTTCTAAATTCACCAACCAGCTCCAACGACTGGTGTAGTTTAGTTTATTAGTAAGGAGAGACAGGCAAGCAGACAGGAAGGAAAGTCACCTTGGAGTGGAAGGGTTAGCAGAGGTTAGCTAGGGTTAGGGATGGGGTGAAGAGAACATTCCGGACTGGGAAAGGTGTTAGGTGGCAAGGGGCAAGGCCAGTTTGAGGTACTGGTAGTGCAAAGGGGCGAGAACTTGAAGTTTAAAATGTTTAACCCCAGGAGTAGCCAGGATGAGTGAATGGGACGTGATGGTGATTTCATCTTCACAAGCAGGGGTTTGGGGTTGAGTGTGGGCAGCTGGGGGGCTCTCGTGTACTGACATAGTGGGACACTCAGTGGGACAGGGTCTGGTTTCAGTGACCGTTCGGCAAGGAGATGGGTGGATGTTAAGTTCAGAGTTCACAGGAATGTGGGTTAGTGACAGGACAGCAGATGCTTGTGAGTGATGGATGACAGAAGTGGGGACCTTGCTGGGAGGGCAGAGAGAAAAGGAAGCACAAAGGAGTTGCCTAGTGACTCAGGACAACCCTGAGTGAACAGTCTCAGCTTGAGAACCACAAGTGTGGGTGTATCAAGCTTACCAAACCTGCATGGAGCCAGGGGATTCTTTATTAATTCTGGGGTCTGAGCAAGGACTGGGCTCCCTTAGGGGGTCTCTGCCCTCACCCTTCCATGGAGAGAAGATGAGGTAGAAGGATTTAGAACAGAACAAGCAAGAGATCTGGACTTCTTCCATGTTTAGAGGATTCTGCTATGGTGAAAATGAATAAATTCTAAAACACAGTTCCAGAAATTATAGTGAAAATTTAAAACTTTGTATTTGGAAATAATTTCAGGCTTGCAAATAAAACTACATATATATCTGTAAGTATATATCTATAGCATAGCTGTAAAACTACAAATATACTTAGTCATTTACCCAGATTTATCTCCTACTAATGTTTTCTCATCTGCTTTATCACTTGCTCCCTTCCTCCTTCCTTTCCTCCCTCTCCCATCCTTCTCTTCCTTCCTTTCTCCCTTCCTTCCTTCCTTCCTTCCATCCTTCAATCATCTATCAATGATCTACTTAATAGTTACTATCTTTCAATCTATTTGCTTATATATTCTGTTTATATATCATCTATCAATAACCTATCAATCAACCATCTGTCTCCCTCCTATATCTTTTATTTATCTTCTATCTTTCTGTTTTCTACCATCTATCCTATATCATCTATCATCTATCTATTTTCTATCATCTAACTTCTACCTCTCTAATTCTATATCTATCATCTAGCTATCTTTATTTCTGTCTGTCCAGTTTGTTTTCTGAGCCCTTTGAGGAAAAGCTGCATGTATCATGGCCTTTTATCCCTAGGTGTTTCTGTCGCACTTCTGAAGACTAGGCATTCTCTTGTATATAACCATTCTATGGTAGTCAACTTCAGTAAACTAGACATTAATACAATTCTTTTATCAAATCTGCATCTGTATTCTAATTTATCAGTTGACCCCATAATACAGTTTTCCACTTTCTTTCATGAAGTATGATGCAGCCTCCTTAATGTCATGCCTCTTTAGCTTGCTTTCACCTGGAACATTCTGCAACTTTTTGTCTCTTGTCTTGTATAACATTGATCTTTTTGAAGAAATCAAGCTTGAGCTCCTTCCATCCCTTTTCTTTTGGGTTTGTCTGTATGATGATATTCCGTGTTCTTTGAAATATTTCACAGGTGGTAATACTCTCTTCTCAAGGTATCATATCTGGGAGCATGTGACGTCCACCTGTTTCCCACTGAAGATGTTTCTTCTAATCACTCAATCTAGGTGCTATGTGATTTTTTTCATAATACAAGCATTATTTTCTTCTATACAATAATAAACAATTCCTGAAAAATATTTTATAACTTTATAACTATATATTCTTGTATGTACTGTGCTCTCTGTGTGTGTAAGAAAGAAGGGGGGTGCCGCAGCATGCATGCAGAGGTCAAAGGACCAGCTCAGGTCCCAGGCCTCGCCTTCTGCTTGTTTGAGACTAGGTTTCTTGTTTATCTGCTGCATATATCAGGCTAATTGGCTTAGGAGCATCCTGCAACTCTCCTTTCTCTGCCTCCCATCTTGCCTTAGGAGCCTGAGACTGCAGATGTGAACCACAGTATTTGGTTTTGCATGGGCTCTGGGAATCTGAACTCAGGTCCTCACATTTGCTGCAAAAGTGCTTTACCTGCTGAATCATCTCCC
Organism: Eospalax fontanierii; assembly: GCA_035773235.1. Taxonomy (NCBI): domain Eukaryota; kingdom Metazoa; phylum Chordata; class Mammalia; order Rodentia; family Spalacidae; genus Eospalax; species Eospalax fontanierii. The sequence goes on along the minus strand of CM069524.1, from coordinate 146,876,574 downwards.
CAGCCCTCTGGGCATGTACTTTAATGACAAGGCAAGTATGTTGGTCTTTACTAATTTCCCCCTAGATCTTGAACCCACTGATCTAGTCTTGCCTGAACTAGTCTTTATTGTTGTTATGAGATGATTGACCATTGCATTCATTGTCAGCCCTGAAAATTCCACTGTAATCAAGTCTTTCTTGCCGTCTGTTTATCATCACCACATAGCCATCAATTTCTACATTTTCTTAATGGTTTATTATGCATTGCTGTAGTTAATGGCTTTAATGCTTGAATTTTCCTAGCATTTTCACTTGGTGTCCCTTTGAGCTCAGTTCCACACGTTTATAACACAACCCACCTGAAACCTTTTAGATTTAACAAGATATTACAGGTGCATCTTGAATTAGCCTGGCTATGGACCTGGAATCAGCTTTTTCTCTAAGCAACTTTGGCCCTTTTTAGTGAAAAAAATTAGATTAGTGGACAGGACCTGAGTATTAGGTGGGCTACAGCTACTTTGCTCCTTGGAATTGTGTCATATTGAAAATGATGACCTGTTTTAGTGTTTTCATGCAAGCACAACACAGTAGACCTGTGCCGTTTGCAAGGCAGTGATGAACCTTTTAAGATCATGTTATTTCATAACACACTGCACCTGTATCCTGGGATGTTGAAGCTGGTCATGCTTTGCTTGCTGCCCTGGAAGTAGGTATCTGTGGCTGCATCAAGGGCCTTACTGTGGAGAATTTCAAACATCTAGTTTGTGGAGCTGGGGAGATATTCAGTGGGTAAAGTGCTTATTGCATGAATCTGACAACCTGAGTTCAGGTTCCCAGCACTCACATAAAAGCTGTGCTTGTGTGGTATGTCTGTAACCTTAGGATGGGATTGGGAGATGGGAGAGCTAGAGACAGGCAAATCCTAGGAGCTCACTGCCAGTGAACTTCAGTTTTAGTGAGAGATCCTGTTTGAAAAAATAAGGTGATGGGCTGGAGACATGGTTCAGTGGTTAATAGAACTGGCTGTTCTTGAAGAAAACCCAAGTTTGAATCCCAGTGTCCACATGGGGGCTAAAAACCATCCATAATTCCAATTCCAGAAGATCTGACCCCCTCTGCAGGCACTGCACAACACAGGTGCACTTATATACATACATGTAGGCAATATACTCACACACATAAAAATAAAAATAAATAAATAATGTGGAAGCAATAAAGAAAAACACTTGGCATTGTCTTCTGGCTTCCACATGTACACACATGGGTGAGTACACCCATGCACACATGTTTACACACACACACACACAGAGTCTGGTTTGATGATTTGTGCTGTGTCCCCATTGCTGTCACCTCCTGCTCACAGGTTAGCATCTGAACTGAATTGATTGCAAAAGAACCTCTTAAATTCCACATGCCCAACATTGTTTACTTCAAGAACAAGCTCTTCTCTGAGACCTTGTTGGTTTAGAGCTGACTAGAATTGCTGACTTTTCCCCAGTAGGACACTTCAGTCCATTGAGTCCCAACAATGTATCTTTCTTTGGCTCCTTTGGGATTTCCCCTTCTGTCCATAAACAGTTGTAAAACATGCTGTCCATCCTGAGCAGAGGCAGTCCAATGCTAGAGAAGAACTCGGATTGACCTTGATGTAGGAGATGGTCAACTTGTGTTTTTCAGACAAAACATGGATGTTTATTATTATTATTATTATTATTATTATTATTATTATTATAGCTCTTCCATGTTTAAAACAGTAGCCTCACCTTCTCACTCAGGGTGCATGGGCCTCCTGGAGTCTTCAGTAGGTTACCAAAGCCGGAGTGGGGTCACTGTACCCTAGTCACCCTGGGAAGTTGGATACCAAGGCCTGGGTGCTTAGGAGGATGTGCTTAAGCAGATTCCAGGAACATCTTCAACACAATTCATAAACCTTTATTGAGCTACACTGCTAAGCAGGAGCATGTTCTGGGTGCAGTGAGGAGGTTAGGACAATCCAGCTGTTGCCTCAAGAAGCCTCCAATTTAGTGGAGAAACAGACTCGAATAACAGGAGTCTGATAGGCCTTACTTCTGCTTTTAGGAGAGAGAGAGCGAGAGAGCACCACTTACATCATGTCAAACAACGGAGTGGTTTCCAAGACTAGGAAGAGGTTATGCAGAAGGTGGGTGCAAGAGGAGATTCTGAAGGGTGCAGGGTGAGGATAAAGGGCAGGAAGTTGGAGAGTGCATTAGTGTATTTGTTACTTTTTTGTTGCTATGATGAAATACCCAACAAAAGCAATTTACAGAAAGAAGGATTTTTTTGCTCATAGTTTGAAGGTTACAGTCCATCACAGTGGGGAAGGTATGGTGTCAGGAGTGTGAGACATTTGGCCACATTGTGTCCACAGTAAGGGAGCAGAACCATATGAAGGCTGTACTCAGCTACTTTTCTCCTGTGTATTTAGTCTGAGTCCATGAGCTGGTGCCACCCACATGTATGGTGAGTTTTTCTACCTTAATTAACCTGGTCTAGAAACTCCTTCACAGACAAGCTCAGAGGTTTATTTTCTAGGTGATTCTAGATCCTGTCAATCTGACTATCAATATTGACTGTCACAGGCAGCAAGCCCAGTATTCAGATCCCCTCCCAAAGACACCCTGACTAGTTTGGGCTGAAGCTGCAAACGCTGGTGACAAACAGAAGGTGTGTGGCAGTGGGTGGCCAGATGGCTGAAGGAACTGGAATCGCTCCTATGTGGTGCTTACTGGCACCTGGGTTGGGGCTTGGGCTCTAATGTGGGCACTGCCCAAAATGATGTCCTTGGGATGAACTCAGGCCAAAGTCATGAGCCTCAAAGAGTAATGGCATCCACTAACCTCTGTAGGGTAAGCACTGGAAGGGAGGCTCTGGCCAGGGTAGATGGAGTGATGAATGGTGTTGATAAGAAGGGCGTCCTCGGGTGTAGCTCAGTTTGTCCAGTCCCCTCACAGGCCCCTCAGCCTGACCAGCCTTGGGTGAACTAAGGCTACCCGGGGAACAAAGATGGCGTCGGCAGACCATCCGATGCACAGCACCCTTTCTTTCTATTCAAACCCCACTACTTTCTTCACTAAGATTTAAGAAGAATTTTAAAAAGATCAGAAGCAGGCTGAGTGTCACTAAATCTAGAAGCCTTGAAGAGACTCAGGGTGTGTGTCGGGGGCTGTTCTGGTGTGTTGCACATCAGAACTAGGGTTGGGGAACTTTTTCAGTGAAGGGAGAGACTAAATGTTTTCAGCTTCAGGAGTCCAGCAGTCTCCATTGCTATTATTCAGTTCTGCTGCTTTTACAGGAAAGCAGCCATAGTCAATGGAAACAAAAGGGTGTGGCTGGAACCCAGTGACACTTATTTACAAACACATGTGACAACCTGCCTTAAGCTTTCAAACTGCAAGATTTGATTATTGTTTGCTAATTACTTATCTTTTCTCCCTGCCTCCTTAGCCATGTGACTTTCTTTGGCCAATAGAGGTTAGCCAGGGCCTGAGATGTGCTTGTGGGACTGGCCCTGCCCTCCTGTACTCTGTCATTGTCACAAGAGGTCACGTCCTCAAGAGTCCATTGATCTGAAGATGCTCCTGAAATGCATGTAATGGAAATGGGCCTAGATTAGTCAGTCTCCAGTGGATCTCAGCCTGTGATGAGAGTAAAGGAGTAGTGAAGTAAGTTACTGCGTTTGGGGGTCTTTCGTTACACAGTGTGCATACCCGTAGCTGACAGACACAGCTGAATATCTTGCTATGAGTCTAAAAGAACTCATTCAAAGTGAACTATCTTCTTTCCCTAGGCTGCCCCCTCCTCCTCTCATTTCTCCATATACCCAATAACACAGACACATGACAATCTTAGCTCTAGTCTCCAGTCCTCTGTGCTGATTCCACGAATTCTTAATTCAGGATGGACTTTGCTGATAGGCACAGAACCTCTTTTAGCAACAGAACTGGGCAAGCTCTGTTTATTCTGCCCTTTTCATGTGTCTCATACCAACTTGATACCTTGATCCATATTGCTACTGCCCTGCATCTTCTGCTCCCAGTATCACTTCACCTTGCTTCCAGCGTCTCCCTTCTCCTGTGGATGGTCTTTCCAACAGAGTCATTACACTATTCCAAACCAGCTTCCTGAAACACAAGCTGGACCACATGTTCCCCTCTGCAAAAGCCAGCAGTGATTGGCACTGTTCCCACAGAGGAGGTGAAAGTCTGAAGATGTAGCCAGACCTAGTGGTATGGGCCTGTGATACCAACTGCTGGCGGTGGGGTAGGGGAGGAAGATAGAAAGTCCAAGGCCAGCCTGGGCAACATAGTGAGACCCCATATCAAAAATTTAAAAATAATAACTTTAAAAAGAGTGCTAAGGATATAATTCAGTGGTAGAATCCCTTGTACAAAGCCCTAGGTTCAATCTCCAGTACTGATAGCTATTTAGAGAGATAGAGAGATAAATGAGCGATAGCGGATACATAGATCAATGATAGATTTTAAAATGTTAAGAAGAGTAAGGAGATGGTTTAGATTTCTTTTAGCTTCTCTGGATCCAGACTTTTAAAAAATTTTATTGAGCTTTTACACATTTCATATAACAGCTCTTAATCAAATTTTGATTCCCGCCCTCATCCAATCCCTCACCGACCAAATGTATTCTGCCAAGCTAAATCCTATCCTGTCAAGCTTTTGTACCCAGATGAACTTTAGTGCAAATTCATCCACTGTAGCCCGGTCAGGCAATCTAGAGATTGTAAGTAAGACATATGCTCCCTCTCCCAGTAGCAATCAGTCTCCAAGAGCTCTCAATCTAGAGTCAGCCTGCCACGAGTTTCTCTCACTCCACTGGCAGGGATCCTGTGCTTCATGTCACCATTGCCACAAGTTCACATGTGCAAGCTTCCAGTAGTCTGAAAACCTCTGCCTCCCTGAGTTCATGAACCATCCCTGGCTTTTACAATCCTTCTGCCCTCTCTTCTGCAATGGTCCCTAAGCCATGGGCGAGTGAGGCTTAATAATGGAGTCCTATCCAGGGATATACTCTGAAGTCTCTTATTCCTTAAAACGTGGCCAGCTGTGGTCTTCTGTGTACACTGCTCTCTGTTGTATAAGGAAGCTTCACTGGTGAGAGTTGAAGGATGCATTAGTTTTCTCTCTGCCCCCCTGCTCTGCTGTGTTCCATGAGCTTTAGGTGTAGAGGTTCAACTGTAGATGTGTCACCTAGGATTGGGCATCTTTCAGACATAGTTTCTGTGTCTGCTAGTTGTGGAATTATGCTGTAGCTTCCATCTGTTGCAAAGAGAAGCTTCTTTGATGAATGGTGTACAGTATGCTTGTCTGTAAATATAAGGATCCATTTTTGGCATATGGTAAGAAATTTCACTTGTCTAGAGATGTGAAAAAGATACAGTTTTCTCTAGGATCTATGACTATCCAACCATGTGTATTTGACTTCGTTTACAGTGCCGACCAGGAGTTCATTCCCAAACTGAGAGGGCTTTAAGTTCAGTTAGACAGCTGTTGATTACCACCCCCAGCTGACAGTGCGACTACTGTACCAACAGAGGCAGCGTACCGCCAGTCATTATGGTTACTAGGCTTTAGTGCTGGGTTGGATCATTGATTGATTTTCTCCCTTAGCTGTTTGCATATTATCATCTAGCATTAAGAGAGCAAAGCTTTGGGCAGAAGTCTTCCAGGTCAGTTCCTGCTCCATTGCTCCAAGTCCTATATCGAAATATGTCCTGTCTTCAGCAGTAGTATGTCCTGTATTCTAGTTCTGGGAGATAACCAAGAGCTTTGGCAGTAGCCTGTATTATTTGGGGAGTCTCTTGGACCACTCTCACCAAGCACTCAAAGGAATGTCTCTTCTGTCTGGCACTGTGCTCCTTGCCAAACAGCACTTGGGTATACATATGCACTAATGCTTAGTCCCTGTGCATTTTTAGGGGGCTTGGGGGGCATCACATTCCCTCTGGGTTTCCCAGCCCCTCAAGACTCACTCATCTCTGTTCTTTTTCTTCCCATCTGACCTCCCTTCTCCCATTGGGCCTTTTTTATATGTGACAAATGTATGAAGATGAAGATATATTTTTCTGGTTTTGGCATGCACACACGAGTGCATACATGTGTATGTGTACATGGTTTGTGTGTGTGTGTGTGTGTGTGTGTGCGTGTGTATACATATATGTGGCAGTTTGAGGCTATCCTGGAATAAATAGGGAGTTCTAAGCCAGACTAAGATCCTGTCTCAAAAACAAAACAGAACAAACCCAAATCCAAACAACGAAACAAAACCCCATATTTGATCCTGAGCTCTTTGTTTCTTCAAACCAGACTTCCCTTGGGGGAAGTTCTCTGCTTTGGATTTTTCCTGGCCCCTAACTACAGTCAACTAATGAATTTCTAGGCTGTCAAAAGTCTCAGCATCTTTCTACTGACCTGCCCAGTACTTTTCCTGGCCCCCTCATTCAGAAAGCATCCAGGCCCCCAGCCTGTGATCCCTGTCCAGTTCCCATGTGTCAGGTATCTGTATTATCTGTCTTTATTCAGTGGGTACAAGGACCTTACACAAATACAAGAAATTTTCTGGAATATCAGAAAATGACTAAGGTGGGCCTGAGAGAGGAGACAGGGATCTTTCCTTTCTCTTTGAGTCCCTTTGGTCACAGTGAGAACACTTACCAACAGTATGTCCTTGAACTTGATGACTTCAAAACAGATTGTCATGTCTTTGATGACCACCGTCTAGATGGGAAAATTGGGCTCTTGCCTTGTGAGGGACCTAGTGGGTCAATGCAAAGGCTGCCCGATGGGGCAAAGGGCCCAGGGACAACGCTCCAGACAAGGCCACAAATAAAGCCTCAGCTGCTGCCAGTGGAAACAAAGAGGCCAGCTGAGAGAGGTCTGGTGGAGGGAATGGGATTGAGGTAGTGGGCATCTGGATCTGGGTGAACAGGGGGAACCCTGGAGTTGGCAGAGGGGATTCCACAAGGCAAGACCTAGCAAGGAGCTAGTTTTCAGGCCATAGCAAGCAGAAACAAACTCTGGCCAGGCTGCGGAGCTGGGACCTTTAAAGATCTCACATTATTACCTTTGATTTTCCTTTCTCAAACTCTCAGGCTAGCTTCAAACTTGCTACCTAGCATAGATGACCTTGAATTCCTCATCCTCCTGCCTTCCAAGTGCTATGACCACAGCCATGTGATGATGTTGCCAGTCATTTTGAAAGGGTCGTTCAGAAGGCATTCAACTTTCTGATTTCCTACTCAGTGATACATCCTGGTCCTTTTTCGGCCTCCTGCGCATTCACTGTGTGCCACAGTGAGAACCTGTTTGAGTTCTCTAGTCATTTATGTGGTTTGGCAATGATAATAATTATGATGACAATAATAATTTGTCTCATTTTTATATCACCATGAGGTTTATTCAGCCTCTTCACACGTCTTGCACTGACTATAACTAGTGAATCAGTGCTCAGGACCCACTTCACACATGAAGGTCCATGATCTCTAGACTGCTTGAGAGACCTGGGCAAAGTCTGTCTGCTGGGAAGACAGGGAGACACTGGAGGTTTCAGCCTTGTGATGCCATATACCTGGGCTCTGCTCATGATGACATAGAAGTCACTTCCTCTCTGGCCTGGAAACAACTTGGAAGCAGGATCCTTGGGTATGAGGGTGGCTCTCTTTGGGCTGGATCACCCCTGCCCTCAAAGGTTCCTCCGTCCTTGCAGGGCCACGTGGGCTCCTGAAAGTGCCACTACTTGCCTGCATGCCCCACGCCATTGTTCCCATTTAGGGTCATTGCTACCTCCCTGACACTTGTAGATTAAAAATACATGTATCTTGCATTTTGTGTGTGTGTATACGTGTGTATGAGAGCATGCATGCTTACCATAGTGTGCATGTGGGAGTGGGGTCTCTCCTTCCACCACGTGCGTCCCCGGGATTGAATTCAGGCCATCAGGCTTGGTGGCAAACACCTTGACTTGCTGCTCCATCTCATAGACCTACCAGTGGAAGATTTAATGATATTTGGGCTTATGTCACCTCGATCCTGACTAAGCATGGGGACAAAAGCAGGGTCCGCCTCTGGAAACGCTGGCGTCTCGTCTTCAGGGCTCTCCCGGGTAACCACAGTTCCTCTTCGCCAAAGCCTGCTCACACCCTGCACCCCTCAAACCTTTGCCTTTAGCCAAATCCTTCCATTACCTCTTGGTTCTCAGGTCAGAAGCCAAGTCGACTCCCCTTTTTTCCTCGCTCGTCCTGTTTCATTATTATTCATTTGAGGCGAAAGTGTCACATGGGAACAGACCATGGGGAAACAAAATTTCAAAGAAAAACACCATCACAGCTGGGGGCTGGAGAGATGACTGAGCAGCTAAGCACGTGTCATGATAAATCTCAGCTGAGACAGATGTTTAGGTTTGAATTCCACCTCCTGCTCTTACTTCCTGTGTGAACTTGTACAAGTCACCTGCCCTCTGCTTCACTTTCATCTGTGTGAAATGGCAATGATAACAACTTAATGACATTGTAACAAGGGTTAAATTAAAAATGCAACTGGCACATAATAAATGCTCAGTGAACACGAACAGTTATTACTGGTGTTGGTGGGACTCTAGGGCTCAGTAAGAATCTAGGAAACTCACTGAGGAGATTCTTCAAAGCTGACTGAGGCTTGAGATGATGTCCTGGCACGGCCCGGCTGAGTGCATCCTTGTCCGCATTATCTCTGATGGCTGTCATCAGGAAATTAAAGTGGTCACTTTCATCCAATCTAACATGCACTGTGGCTTGGCCTGGGAAACAAAGTCTCTCTGGGGACCCATCACTTCATATTTGGCATGAAAGATGAAGCAGTTAGAATAGGAAATCTTATTGATTTGCTTTCCTAAAGCAGAAACCACTGATAAGCAAGCACACTGGAGACGAGCTACAGACTCCAGGAGGGCCAAGCTGTGTTCAGTGACCACTCTCTGGCTGCTTCCGGACTGGAGGTTCAGAGGCCTCTGACAGTGGAAGGAGCTTGTCCAGCATCACTTCTCAAGAAGATCATCTCTTCCCAAGACAGCCCTACCTTCTCCCAGCCTCCCCTTCTTCAGAGACCCCTCAAAGGCTCAACCCGTGGCTGGGCAAGCAGCCTGCCTTGAATCCCTTTGTGCCTTCCTCTCCTGAAAAACACGTGAAGAGGTTCCAAGTGCAGTTCCCTCCCTTATCCTCCGAGCCCAGGGTCAGGGTCAATACCCCTCAGTGATGATGGGGGCTGGGCAATTCACCTCACACCTCACTCCTTTAGGCTCTAAGCTCTAAATCATTTCCTTTTTGAAAATGCAAGATGCAATGCTAATAGAACACTTGCCTAGCATGATTGAAGGCCCTGGGTTCCACCCCTAGCACCAGGGATGAAAAAGAAATGAAGCTTTATCTACTGCCTTCCAATTGTCATGAGACTCCACATATCCTGTATGTCAGAGCTTAGCATTTAAATGTATGTAGGAAGTGGGCCAATTTGGCTCCTTCTTCAGATATATTTGAGGCTTTGGTAATTATTATTCACTCAGACAGCTGTGGGAAATGCCTGGAGGACATACACATGGGACACCCAGATCACCAGAGCTGAAGTTTCTACCCTCTCTCAAAATACAGTTGATGGTAGTGACTGCTATGGCATGAATATGTGCTCCCAAATTTCAGGAGTTGCAAACTAGGTATGCAGTGGAGCAGGACAGATGGAGTGTTTCCTTGGTAGAGTAATCCGCTTGTGGATAATGGGTTAATGGGTTATTGCAGGAGTGATTTTGCTGTAATGCTGAGTGCTCTCCAGCTCTCATTGTCTAGGCCTCACCAGATGCTGAGCAGATGCAGGCACTATGCTTGTATTCCCCAGTTCTAGAACAGGGAGCTAAGTAAACCTCTCTTCATTATAAATCTCCTGGCCTTTGGTATATTGTTATAGCAGCAGAAAGAAGAATAAGACAGTAACCAAAATTGATCTTAGGATCTTTGCTCAATAGCCCACCTTCTAGGTGGCTTCCTGTTCAACTTTGTGTGTGGCAATCTCAGGCTGTCTTAACTAGAGACTATTAGACAGGGATGGACCCTATCTAGAATATTCTAATTTGTCCTATTGGAAGTGAGTCCTAGTTCCTCATTTCTGAAGTTCTGTGTATTCTTCAAGTGCATCTGGCTTCTGGCCTGAGGCACACAGGAACAGCTGCCTCCTCCCCAGAGTGCCCAAACTGTAGCCCACCCTGCTCTCACCATGACACTCACCTGTAAACCTGTCTGTGGAGAGTTTGGGGTTGTGATATTAGAACTTTTCTCAGAGGTTACCTTGAGATCCCTGAACTTCTGTGTCCCAGACATGCATTAAAGAGGAATTAAAGGTTAGAAGTGGGCATCATCTTGGGTGTAGACTTGGCACTATATCACTAAAAGAGACAAATAGTACCCTCTTTGAGTGCTTTTTTTATAATTATGTATTTATAAAAGCAGTACATGATTAAATACCAAAAGGACAATGTTGAAAATTGAAATTAACCATAATCCCACTTAGATGATCAGTTTGGTGTGTCTTCTAGATTTTAAGTGTGTATATGTATGTAGGGTGTGTGTGTGTGTGTGTGTGTGTGTGTGTGTATGTGTTGTGCTGGTGTACTGCATAGCTTTAGTTATCAACTTGATACACCTGGGTTGAAGGAGCCTCTACTGGAGATTGACTCCATTGAACTGGCCTGTGGCCATGTATGTGAGGTATTTTCTTGATTGTTGAGTGATGTGGGAGGGCCCAGCCCACTGTGAGTGGTGGCCACCCCTGGACAGGTTGTTCTGTATTGTATAAGGAAGCAGACTGAGATGGGCCAGGGGAGCAAGCCAGTAAGCAGTGTTCCTCCATGACCTGTGCTTCAGCTCCTGCCTCCAGGTTCCTGCCCTGAGTTCCTACCTGGAGCTCCCTCAGTGATGAACTATGACCTGGGAGATATCAGACAAAATAGCCCTTTCCTGGCCAAGCTGGTATTGGTCAGAGTGTTTCGTCACAGCAACTGAAGGCAAACCAGAACAGTTGGTAAACCAAGCCTTAAAACAAAATCCTAATTTATAATGTTTACTGGGATCCAAGTTGTAAATCTTCCCATTATGGATGATTTTAAGCAAATGATAGTTTAACAACTGACTTCAAAACCCTGAAGATTTAACAATTGGATTTTGCTGGCTGATAAGAAACAGGTCCTGCACAACATGGGTCAAGGTCATGTGGTATGCGGATTTATGCTCTCATGTTGTCATTTAATATCGGGGATCGTAAGGGTATGTGTATTTATATGTGGTATATATACATGTTTGTGTGAATATGTTCATGTGTGTGTGTGTCTGTGTGTGTGTGTGTGTTCATGCAGCTGATATCTGAACAAGGTCTTTGAGTGAACTTGGCGCTTACTGATTAGATAGCCTGGCTGGCCAATGAGCTCTAGCGATTCACTTGCCTCTGGCTCTGCCGCAGTGGTGGGATAATAGATGGCACCACTAAATCCAGCTTTTGTTTAGTATTATTACAAAGTATTTTGCAGCCATTATTGTAATCATTGATTCAGACAAGGATTATCAATCAATGTGTTGAGTAAGCAGTTTCTGGGGAGAGGATACTTACATCATTCTGAAGTATCACCCAGTAGCCTCTTTGTAAACTGCAGAGGACTAAAAGTACTTTTACTCTGGGCATGGTGGTACATGCATTTAATTCTAGTACTTGGGGGCATAGGTAGGCGTCTGTGAGATGGAGGCCAGCCTGGTCTACATAGCAAGTTCTAGGCCAGCTGGGGCTACATGGATACCCTGTCTCAAAAACAAGCAAACAAAAGCCACAAAACAAAACAAAAGTTAGACACTGGAGAAGTCTGGCCAGATTTGCCTTATGGGAAGGATTCAGTGTATCATTATCAATAAGGGGACAACTTGACAATGTGCACCTGTTAATGTGATAAAGGACACAGTATTGCCTGCATGGTGTGTTTGCCAAAATGTTTACCCTAAATTCAATCATGAAGAATTAATCACAAACCTAGATTATGGATGCTTTGGCAAAAGAAGCCTGAATTATTGAGTAGTGGGGACTTGGGACTGTTGTACATGAGACTGAAGAGATGAATACATAATCCTTCACTGCATAGTGGATTTCAAAAACAAAGTAACAAGCTAACAAACAAACTAACTAACTGACAAGCCCCAAGCTGTGCAGACATTTCTGGGACAGTTGAAAAGGTTGAATATGAACTTTTTTGTGAGACCCTATGATTATATTAATATTGATGTCTTGGTGTGGTGACCATGCTGTGGTTCACGTAGGTGCTAGTTGCTAGGAAATGAGATGTGTGCTGCTGGGCAAGACACACACCCTGGTGTGAAGATAACACAGGAGAGAGGAAGCACACAGCAAATGCCAGCAACACGGGAACCTCAGTAAAGGCTATGCTGGAATTCACTGCATGATTCAACTTTTCTCTGTTTGAAGTGTTTCAAATTTAAAAGTTAGGGGAAATTATCATTATAGTTTTCTTCCCCAAATACATAAAATATGTTATTTTGATGATGTATATTATTCTATCCTACAACTATGAAATGAATTTTTGTAACCAAATCTATGGAGGGATCATATATTTTTACTGTTATAAATTGCAGACAGTGCTTATAATTGACCCTTAGCACTCATCTGTGGTTGTTTCTTAAGTTGGACTTATCATGGGAAAGGGAAATTTTTAAAACTAGGAATATTGTGGGATGAATTCTTATGGTTTAGAACAACAAGAGGCCAGGCTTGCTAGCTAAATGAAAGGTTTTCAGTGTGACAGAAGAGAACCTCTCCATGGCTTTCTTCAGAGACTGGGGGAGGGAGAGGATGCACATCCAAGAAGTTAAGATGTTCCACTCAAGTCAAGAGCATTGGTTCTGGAGGTTTATCAGGCAGTTGGAAAGCTTTGAAACAATATAACCCTTCCCAGGAAGGGTTGAGTCAGTGCCTTAGGTGGACTCTGGTGTTGATTTGCTATATAAGTACTCCAGGCCCAGAAGGAGTCAGTTTATGGAGGAGGGGACAGATGAGGTATTAGGCTGTCTCACAAGAAACTGGGAGAGGAAACAAAGTGAGTAGGAAGGACTTGAGAGTGGTATGTAGGAGCCAGGGATGGTGGTGTACACATCCTCACACTCTGGAGGCTGGACCATACTGGGCTACAAAGTAAGACCCTGTCTCAAGAAACAAAAAAGGGAAAAAGGAGAGACTATTCTGTGGGGTTGGATATGATGTGACTTCCTTCTCTTCCCCAGGAACTTCTAGTAAATGTATAATTACTCTTCAGTATCCCTGTAGTTGGAGTTTTGAAAGTGATAGTTCAGTTCCTCCCAAAATATGGACTGGGTCAGAGTAGAGGGGATCTCGAGAGGATCTGGCACAATCAGATTTCATGAATTTATAGGGAAAGGAGGATGGACAGAATACAGGTTACAGTATCAGAATCCCCTTCTGTCTTATGTCTACGTTTGGGGCATAAGTCCATGACACAGGCTCTGCTCAGTTATTCTCTCTTCTTGTCCAACTATTGTAGGGGCCACAAAATTATGATATTTCTGTTATTTTGTAATTAGATTTAAGAGACACCCATCTCTTGATTTGATTATAATATGCCATGGTTTCCAAGGCTGTATCACTCAAAGCCAATAAAGGGAGCTAAAAACCCAACAAGAGGGCTGGGAAATGGCTCAGTCCATAAAGGGCTTGCTGTGCAAGCATCAGGGCACAGCAGTGTACATTTGTAGACCCAGCAGTGTCAAGGTGGAGACAGAAAGGTCCGTGAGGCTCACTGACCAGTCAGTTTAGAAGAATCAGCCAGCTCCAGGTTCAGTAAAAGATCCTGTCTCAAAAAATAAGGTGGGGGGGAGTCATACAGGAGACACTTGATGTTGATCTATAGCCTCCATACCCATGCACATATGCATGTGTACACACATACACAACACACACACACACACACACACACACACACACACACACACACACATATACACACACACATACTCAAACCCAATAGGCATCTCTCCAATAGAAGACTCATTTGAACCTTTCTTCTCTACCAGCAGGATATACTTGCTTATTGTTAAACTTCCTTCACAGCTCCAGTCCAAACTTTAGAATTCAGCAGATGGGTCTAACTTGCAGCCTCTAGGTTACATGTACCCCAGGATAATGCCACCCAACTTAAAACTGTGAACTTACTTCCAAAGTATGAGATCTGTTGGGCATTTTGTGACTTGATTGCATGTTCTCAAGTTAAGAACTTTGCAGAGGACAACATCATGTCACAGGCTCTGGACCTCCCTAGGGAGTTTTAAGCAGGGATTTGTTTTGATAGTTTTACCTTCTTTTAGAATCACCATCAGACAGCTTCATAACCTCTTCTTCCCCCATAAGCACCCGCAGTAGTAGGGCAGTTCAGTAGTGAGAGTGGGTACTGGCTTGTCTGTAAGTCATTTTCTTTCCCTTTATGTCAACACAGGGCAGCACCAATAGCTAAAAAACAGAACATGAGCACTTTTTGATGAAAACAATGTGTGTATTTATCTCTCTGTCCTCCATAAAATCGTATGATTCTTTCTTAATAACAGCATGCCGATGAAAGCTGAAATGAGTGAGTTTAAAAACAGAAGTCAGGGGCCTGAGAATGTAGCACAGCAGCAGAGCATTTGCCTAGCATGTGTGAGACCCTGGTTCTGATCCCCAGTGATGCCAATGCCATTTTGCTTATTAAAACTATTACAAAAAGAAAAGTGAGATGTATTTTGTTATCAATTCTTAAGCAATCATCGTTTTGAACTGATTAAAACAAAAAAAATGTAATTAAAAATAGAGAGGTGTTCCCACTCAAAAGATTTTGAAGGCTGCTTAAAACTGAAAGTGTCTGAACAGAGTTTGGGGTCACATACTGAAATGCTCCCCAAATTGTGCAAGGAAAAAAACCAACTGAGTATATTTAGCACACAGCTTGAGCCCTGGAATTCTTGGTGACAGAAGTACAGTAGGGAGAGAAGACTGGAAAATTGGCAGAGAGAGAAAGAGAGCAGAAATTCATATTATGCCAATGGAAGGCAAAGCTTTCCTCCATTCACCCTGGCTGAGGACAGGGCTTCCACGTTCCAGGCAATCATTCTGCCACTGAGCTATAGCCCCACCCTTCTTTTTACTTGAGACAAGATCTTGCTGAATCTCTCTCTCTCTCCCTTTCCCCACCCCCTTGTCCTTTGGTGCAGTAGGGAGAAGGAGAACCAGAGGAAAATAAATTCAGTTTTAACACATGACTCAGCATAATTGCAAGCAAAGGGCAAGGACGGTGTAATTAACCTTGAACTCAGTCTGTGCCGGATGCATTGCACAGCTGTCTGCATCTGTGATCACAACTCAGGGCTGCATCATCAGGCAGCCATTGTCCGCTCTAGCCACTCATAGGTGGATTGTATCCTGCTCTGGATAGTTCTTTAAAGACAACAAAATTGTAGTCTCTTCTCATGTAATAGAATTCATGTGGATCCCTTGCAGAAGGTTAAGAAAGTGCTGAAACTGAAAAAGGAAATTTTCTATTATCCTAGACCTATAGTTACAATCACCAGCGTCATCTCTACCCTCCTAGGCTCTTTACCTATACATGTATATGTAAATATTTTGCCAAACTGGAATCACGTTGTAAAAACCACAAAGTAATCTGGCCCTTTCACACAGCATATTTCAAACACCACCCCCCAGGTCAGCCCATGAACTAATCTATTCCAACATGCGTCTCAAGGCTAGCTAACATTTATGCCTTGGATGGAGATGGGCACATGCTGCCTCTCTGCCATGCCTTTTCTGATGCCCAACATTTCCACATATTCCCAGTTATGTTTTTAGAACAAACCCAGAAAATGAGAGAGAGAGAGAGAGGAGAGAGAGAGAGAGAGAGAGAGAGAGAGAGAGAGAGAGAGAAACACACACAAGCATGCACACTGAGCAATCTTTTTGCTTTTAAGATAGGTGTTCTGGACAAAGGAAAGGGTTTGAGGGATCTAGGAATCGAGGATTAACAGAATTTCAGGAGATTTGATGGAGGTAGAATTACCAGAGTGTAGCTGTAGTCAATTGGCTGGAAGAACACAGGAATGTCTCTGATTGGCTGACATCCAGAATTAATGCTATTTGTGATTGGGTGACTGACATTTGGGTTTCCTTCACAGCTGACACTGAGTAGGGCCACAGGTTCTAAGTAGGGTGTGGTACTTCATTGTTGGTGGCTGAAGAATAGTCTTAAGACTCTTTTAGGGCCAGCAAGACTCAACAGGAAAAGGCACCAGCTGCCAAGCTTGACGACCTGTATTTGATCCCCAGGACCCACATAATGGGAGGAGAGAACCCACTCCCACAAGTTGTCATCTGACCTCCAAACATGTACATACAGAGAGAAACACACACACACACTAAGATGTAATAAAAATAAAACAAAATAAGACTATTTTAATCTTGAGTTAAGTGACCAACTTGCCCAACAGCTGTTCTGATATCTGCAAAGACTAAAATGCCCTGGAGAGACCCTGGCAATGGTGGGACAGATAAGAACCTTCTTTAGGAAGAGAAGTTTGAGGGACATGGTGAAGAGCAGCTTGCATTACAGATGGCATAGACAGACAGGACCAGCAACTTCAGAGTCAGGCCCTCGCCAAGGCATGTGGGCTTTGTGCCAGCAGCAGGAACTCTAAAGCAGAGTGACTCCTGCACTCACAAAGGCATTCTTCATACAAGTTGGTTAGGAGTCTGGGCTAGGATAGGATTCGTGGAACTGTTTGGTCAATCCTAGCTGGGTCACTTGTTGACTGTGTAACCCAGAGCTCAAGGCAGATTAACTTCCTCAGCTCCAGTCTTTTCACTTACAAAATGGGAAAGTGCCACTGTGGTGGCTCACACCTCTCATCCTTGCACTCTCGAGGCACAGGCAGGTGGATCTCCTTGAAATCAAGGCCTATAGGGGTTACGAATCGAGTTCCAGGCCAGCTGGGGCTATAGGGAGACCTAGTCAAAAAACAACCCAAAACAAAACAAACAAACAAACAACCACCCCCAAATCCCAAGCCCCAAACCCCAAACCAACCAACCACCACCATCACCACCACCAACAAAACCCCAAACAAAGAGGGAAAGTAATGGACTTCAACTGTCACAGAAACGCCATGGCGCCTCTGCTTCGTGAGCGAGTGCTGGGAGAAACATGGAGTGCTCTTGTGTTCTCTCTCTCTCTCTCTCTCTTTCTCTCTTTCTCTTTCTCTCTCTCATGTGTGTGTGTGGGTAGGTCCTTGCTCTCCACCTTGTCTGAAACACTATGTCACTATGTCTTGAAGTTCACCTCTGCTTACACCAGTCTGCTGGCACATAAACTTCTGGGAAGTCTTCTGTCTCTGCCTCCCATTTCACTGTAGGAACACTGGGATTATAGACATGCTCTACCACATCTAGCTTTATGTGGGTTCTGGGGAACCGAACTCAGGTCCTTCAGGTCCTGGTGTTTGCACAACTGCTTTACCCACAGAGCCATCTCCTCAGCCCTGTTCATGCTCTTTGGTGAACCAAGTATCTATTACTGAGAATCTCAGTGCATAGTATTGACAGCACACAGCAGTGTGTCAGCTGTTTTACCCTCCCACATATGATCAAGATGGGCTCCCTGCCCTTGAGAAGACTACAGAGGCAAGGGGCAGACACAGGATGTGTCCGAGAGATGAGGAGGGGAGCACTGATTACAAAATAAAGAACAAAAGCTGGGCCTAAAATCTCAGCCCTCAGGAGGCCGGGCAGGAAAATGGTCCCAAGTTTGAGCCAGGCTGGTTATATAGTGAGTGCCACGCCTGCCTGAGCTGGAGAGTGAGACCCTGCCTCACAGAGTCCGAAAGTAGAGTAAACAAAGAAGAAGCAAATGGGTATAGGAATATATGGAAAGCAGTAAGTCAGGCAAGAAACAAACTCATCAGGGAATGAACAGCAACAACCGAGAGAGGAAGGGAAAGAAGGAAGAAAGACACAAAAATGCTTACTCTTTTCGGTAACTGTTTCTTTTTGTTTTCCAAATTTGATGCAGTATAAACACAACCTATGAAGCAGTTTTATTCCCTGGCCACTGCTAAAGTGGACATAGAAATAAAAGCAGGCAGGGGAGAAAGAGGACAGATGAAGGGACCATTGACATTTGGACTGCATTAAATTTTTAAATAACTGTCTTCAGAATCATAGAGAAACCCATATTTGGCAACATGAGTGAATTTTTCAGGATAAATTTAGCCTGCTACAATCTGCAAATAACTTTTAATCCGTTAGTTGCATCAGTATTTTTGTTGCCAGGGAGTGGTACTGATTTATATGTGCTTTAAAAGAAGGCATTTAGAGAAATGTCACTTCAAGTCATCGAAATGAGGAGCGTGAGAGTTTTTGGAGTCACAAAAAGCTATTTTCTGAAGGTGGTTTCAAGTCTAAATGTAATCTGGCTGTAAAAATACAGAAATGTCAGCCCAAGCCATAAAATAAAACCAATAGGTCAAAGACCACACTCAAATGAGGCTTTTAAAATAAATATTTCAGTTAATGAAAAATTCACTCACTCAGAAGATATTGATGGGGAACAGTGGTTGGGCGTGTCTCTGAGTGTGCTGGGGACACTCACATTGGGTGTTGTCAGACTTTCCTTCCCGTTTTCTGAAGGGACAGAGGCAGAGTTCATTGTGCCAATGTAAAACATAGATCTCATCTTAAAGAGAATAAGAGAGAGCTTATTCTGAGTCAAATATGAGTGATCATGGCCCAGGATTCAGGTCGCCCTAAGTGATATGTTCCAGTGAGGAAATGATTACATGAACTTTTAAAGTCACTGAACCAAAGAAAGTCAGAAATTAAGACATTTTCCAGTAGGCAGGCCTGTCACAGAAAGCGGGAAATCGCCACAGGCTTCACATGCTGGCTGGTGTCAGTCTTAGCTTGGGGGTTGCTGGAAACTAGTGATCTGCTAGGCTAATATACTCCAAAGGTTTGACCCAATAGCTGAAATGTTAGGTCAGACACCGAAGGTGGGCAATAAGAGGCTATTAATGAGAACAAAGATAGCCCAAGGGCTGGGTATGGTGGCACACACCCTTAATCCCAGCAGGTTTATCTCTGTGAGATTCAAGTCAGTCTGATCCATATAGTGGATTTCATGCCAGCTGAGGCTAGGGGAGACCCTCTCTCTAAAACACAAGCAAACAAAAAATAAAAGAACAAAGGGGGAATATATTCCAAGATGATTCAGAGTCTGTAACATTCTCCACAATCACAAAGTTCTTATCAGTCAACCTTATTGAATCTTCAACATGGGTGTGGCTATCTGAGGGGAAACTTTGGTTTACAATTGTTCCTTTGTCTGCAAAGGTATAGTAGGTGGGGCTGGAGAGATGGCTCAGCAGTGAAGAACACTGGTTCAGTTCCCAGCACCCACAAGGTGGCTAACAACAGTCCACTCCAGTTCCAAGGATCTGATCCCCTCTTCTGGCCTCTACAGGAATTGCATGTCATGGGTATACTTATAATCATGTAGGCAAAACACTCTCACACAAAATAAAAATAACACATTTTTTAAATTTGAAAAAAGGGTGTAGTGAGCAAGAGCCTTCTTCAGCTGGATGAAATAGAAGTATCTTTCATTTTTACCCTTGAACTTCTTGCTGCTAGAGGTATGTATGACAGTGTTGGGACAGACATGCTAACGGTATCCCATGGCCCAGAGAAAAAGCAATAGGTCTCTCCATGGGTTCCATGAAGGAGTCGTCTTCATATCTTGGTCATCCCAAGGTTCTTTGTTTTCACTTTCTACCTTAATGAGTAGCTAGCAATTTTTCTCTATCTCAGAAAAAAATAGAACTGTGAGGCTGGGGAGATGGCTCAGTTGGTGAAATGCTTGCTATGTAAGCATGGGATCTGAGTCTGGACCACCAGCACCCGGTTTTTACCTGGGTGCAATGGAGCATACCTGTAATCCCAGTGCTGGGGGAGGGTTGCTGAGAGTCCTAGGGGCACAGGAGGATCCCTGGAACTCTCTGGCCAACCAGTCCAATCAAACCAGTAAGGTTCAGTGATAAACCTCACCCCCCAAAATAATGTGGAGGGCAATTTGGGGATCTACATCTGCTCTCCAGACACAACATACACACACACACACACACACACACACACACAAACACACGCACACACACACACACGCACACACACACACACCTGCACACATGTACTCCGAGGGCCACGAGTTACATATAGGATTCATGACATCCACTGTTACTTCTGGGAGTGGAATGGCCTCCTGGGAATGGTCTCAAATTGGGTCCACATTTGGGGATTCAAACATACAAGAATGGGTTGGGGAAGTCAACAGATACTTCACTGCACCTGAGAAGAGGCTCCATTATGGGGAGAAGAGGATAGAGTCCTGTTAGGAGGCTGAAAGTTGAAGGGGACATCATTTCAATAACCAGGATTTGCTGTGATTGAACCCTGCCTGAGCCCAGCCATGTGGAAGTGTGTATGTGACTTAAGGAAGATGGAATGTTCATGTCCAGCTGCTGGTTACACCAATAGCTGCAACAGACACTGTTCAAGAGATAGACGAGCACTGGGACTTGGGAGAGACAGTAGAAAAGTCAAGAAGATGGGGCTGGAGAGATGGCTCAGCAGTTAAGAGCACTGGCTGCTCTTGCAGAGGACCTAGTTTCAGTTCCCAGCACCCACATGACAGCTAACAGCACAACCATCCATAACTCCAGCTCCAGAGGAATTCATCACCCTCCTCTGACTTTTGCGGGCATTGCACAACATGGGCACCTTACATATATGCAGGTATAAAAAAATTTTTTAAAATAATAGATAAAAAAGGGTCAGGAAGGCTTTGGGGTGGGGTCATCGGCTGATGGAAATGAAGATGGGTGGCCTGGGTAAACAATGACAGAAGCAGGGCCTTGACCACAGTGACAAGCACATGTGGTGGGGCCTGAGGTACCAGTTTTGATTTGCATCTCCCTGTCTCTAGTGGGGTAGAGCATCTTTTCAAGCTCGTTAGCCAGTCCACTTTCTTTTCTATAAATTACTTTTTGTACCCGTAACTTTCACCCATATTTACTACTGAGTTCACCTCTGCTGATATTTGATAATTCTTTTACGAGTTTTAGAGACTAATCCATTGTCAGGTGAATGGAATGCAGGTATCTGCTCCCCAAATCTCTCTCTCTCCCCCCCTCTCCTTCCTTCCCCCTCTCTCTCCCTTCCCATTTGTTTGAGACAGGGTCTCATGTAGCACAGGCTATCTTCAAATTCAGTGGGTAGATCAGAACAACCTTGAACTCTGGATCTCTCCTCCTAAGTGCAGTGATTACAGACTTGTGCCCGCATCATGACCAATTTAACCCCCTCCACCCAAATCCCTTTTTTCCAGCATCAGGGATTCAGCCCAAGGCCTCACACGCACTAGGCAATCTTTCTACCACTGAGCTGTGGCGTCAGCTATTTTTCTCTTTTGTTTATAGTGTTTTATCATGCTGGAAATTTTTATTTTAATATTGTTGACTTCTCTAGCCTCTCACATTATTATTAAATGGCATTTCATGTCTTATTTAAGACATTCTTCCAAGCCCCAAGATTACAAATTTTCTTTTTTTAAAAAAACTTTTTTATTATGTTTTATTTAGTGTGCATGTATGTATGTGTGTCTGTGCTGAGTGCTCATGTGAAAGTCAGAGGACAACTTGGTGAGGTGATTGTCTTCTTTCACCAGGTGAGTTGCAGGATAGAACTCGGGTCCTCAGGCTTGGTGGCAAACCCCTTTATAAGATCAATAATCTCATTGGCCAGTGTTACAAATTTTCTTACAGAAATTGAATTCTGTCACTACCTAGTATCACTCAGCATGATTTTGAGCCAGGCATGATAGTGCACCCCTGTGATCAGGTACTCAGGAGACAGAAGGATCAGGAGTACAAGGTCATTCTCAACTACATCATGAGTTTGAGGCTAGTCTGGGTTACATGAAACCTTGTCTCACAATTTCATGTGCTTCATTTGTACTGAGCTATAGTGCTTTGTTATATGAGTAGCGGATGAATTATTTATCATACTCAATATTTATTTATTCATCCTATAATGGACATTTCCTTTATATCATTTGTTGTCGTGTGTTGGTCTTTTAGCATCTTTTCTGGTGTTAAAATACTCGGACAAAAGCAACTTAAGGGAGATGGGGCTTATTTTAGCTCACAGTTCCTGGGCACAGTCCGTCATGGTGGGGAGGTCAGGGGGACAGGAGCTTGAAGCAGCTGATTGCATCACATCTATGATCAGAAACAGAAAGCAGTGAATGCTTACATTCTTTATGCAGTCCAGGATCTCCAGCAGGGAATGGTCTCATACAGAATTACAAGGGTCTTTTTTAAAAACATTGATTAAAGTAGCCAGGACAATTCCCCCAAGAGACACTCCCAGAGGCCTCCCTCCCAGGCCATTTTAGAGTCTATCAAGCTAACAACTAAAATCATCACAGTTGGCGTGCTTTCTACTGTCTCTTTGGTCACATGCAGAAGTTTCTGAAGGAGGAATTGTTAGGTCCTAGGTGGCATCTTCGAGTTTACTAGGTGAGGACAATTGTATCCCATTCTGGTGGTATCAGGTCCAGAAGTTACAAAGCACTTGTGATCTTCAAACTTCCTGCCTTCTACCTTCTTTAACTGCTTTTCTTTCTCAGGTATCTTGAGCTCTGGGCTGGTTAGTTTTCTTTTCTTTTCTAACATAAGCATCTGAGACTGTTGGTCTCCTTTTACTGCTCTGTGCTTTAGTTACATTCTGTGCTCTTAAAGATTGTTGTTTTGTTTTAGACAGGGTCTCCTGGTAGCCCCAGCTGACCTGGAATTCCAATGTAGACCAGGCTGACCCTCAGCCTCACAGAGATCCACCTGCCTCTGCTTCCTGAACGATGAGATTAAAAGTGTGAATTACCACTCCTGGAAAAAAAATTAAGTACAATATGTAACTTATAGAAAAGTTTCAATTGAAGTACAAAAGTTCCGACAGAGTGTCAGAGACTGTGGGGAGGAAGGAGGGCATCTGTCTTTGGGGGCTGGGGACATGGTGGAGAGAACGCGTCATGTGCTAAGCGTGGGGAATGCTGGGCTCCTGACTGTTGAAGTGAGTGACACATACGGGAAGGAAAGGTGTTCTGCAAGGGAGACAGCGGCCCAGAACTAGAGGCAGTGAGGTAAAGCTTGAGGGCCCTGTTCATGGCTCCCACTCTGACTCCACACCCACCCGGACAAGTGGACCGTTTCTCCTTCTTTTAAGTTGTGACATTAGTTTTAGTCCACTACTTGGTGGACACTTGCCAAGTACCTTGTTTTGTCCACCTAATGCTTTAGGACTGAAAGGTCAGAAAGCGGAGGGGGTGGAGGGAATCGGAGATGAGAGAGGAGAGGAGAGCAGAAGGGAGGGGAAAGGAAGAGGGGGGAGGGAAGAGAGGAAGGGGAAAGCCACAACTTTTCTCGTAGGATTTTCATTGTCATTCAAGTTCTATCTAAACATTCTCTAATTTTCTTTTAATTTTGGTTTTTCTTTAATCCAGGAATTATCTAGCAGTTTGTTATAAAATTCTGAAACTCACACATGGCACTATATTTATATAACTATTAGTTCTCCGTTTCTATCTTAACTGCCCTGTATTTAGATGTGTGTTTATGTAACACTGATTCTTTTTTGATCATGCTTTTCGTGGTGTCAAATAAATAATAATTTTTTGAAAAATTTTATGAGTTCCTAGAAAGTGTTTCTCTAAATGTTGGATACATCACCGTGTATATATCCATAAGCTAAACTTAATCCTATTACTCAAATACTCATTGTCCATGATACATTTTTGTCTAATATCTCAATTACCAAGAGATGAGTAATATAATAATATATATTAAATATATAGTAATATATATTAAATATAATAAAATACCACTTTTTCTTTTTTAAAACTTTCTTTGTGGTGCTGGGGATCAAACCACTGCCATGTACATGCTAGGAGTGCTTTATCTTTGAGCTATCCTCAGACCTTACTGCTTTTTGTTTTATGGATTTGTATACTGAAGTTATTACATGCATATGTTTTCAATTCTTATGGCTTCCTGGTGAATTAAACCTTTTATAATTATGTGGATCTTCATATTCTGAATATGCTTTTTATCTTCAAGTTTAGTATAGGCATAGACTTCTTTTTGGTTATTATTCCATTGTTATTGCTGTGGTTATTAATGCATATAATTTGAGTAAATTAATGGGCTTCACTGTGACATTCATTTGCATACATGCATATATTGTGCCAGATCATGTTCCTCTTCCCTTCCACCTTCTCTTCTGATTAATATTTGTAGGAATGTCTTTTTTCAACCTTTTGTTTCCAATCTTTCTCTTTCACTGTTTTTTCCTGTTTCGGTTATAACTATCACACACCAACCATAGTCATGGATTTCTCTATTTCTTATAATTCTATAACTTTTGTTTCATGTAGCTACTTTAAAGACCAAATTTGGGTTGGTCTTTCAAATGTTGAGTTTAGAATTAATTGCTAATACTCACTCTGTTCATTTTATTTATCTTTTAAAAAAAATCAATCTTGAGGGAAAGCAAAACTGGTCCCCACGTTTCCTTGTAAACCCTTCAACTTCCTTGCTCTTTCCTGTTTTAAAAGCGACTTCTCTCTAACTCATACTTAGCAAACACCAGCTAGCATTACTTCACTTTGTCATTAATTAAGAAAAGCCTATGGTGTGTGTAATTTGGGAATCTTGGCTTCTCTGGTTTAGTGCTCTCCGTCAGCTTAGTGGCCTACTGGAATCACCCGCCTCTGTAAGAGTCCTTAACTGAAAAACATAGTTTTGTGTCTCATGTTTTCCCACTTAATGAGGTATCCTGACAGCTTTCCCTTGCCTGTTGTTTGTACCGTCTACACCATGGTTGCCTGCCAGCCATAACTATTGTTTCGGTGTAACTAATGCTGTACTGAACATATTTGTGTGCTTTAATAATTTCTTTGGGGAGACAAATTCCTTGAAATGACTGATTGGAAGGAAGAAAAAAAATTTTTTTTTGTTTTGTTTTTTTTCAGACAGGGTCTCCCTGAAGCCCCAGCTAACCTGGAACTCACCATGTAGACTAGGCTGGGCTTGAACTCACAAAGATCCTCCTGCCTCTAGCTCCCTAGTGCTAAGGCATGCAACACCACACCAGGCTAGGAAAGAAATCATTTTAAAGACCTTGCCAGGTGTTCCAAATTGCCCTCCTGAAAGGTCACATTCCTGTCTATGGACGTTCTCTGCTAGAGTGAGAGAATGCATAGAGAACATTTCAGCAGCTCCCTCCCCAAAATCACCCTGACTCCTGAGGTCCAATTTCAGGCAGAGCCCTCACAAAGTCCGGGGGCTTGGCCAGAAGATCTGGTTGTAGGAGGCCATGAATCCTGAGAGCACTGGGTGGATGTGAACTGAAACCAGGGTCTTGGAGTGAGAACTCCAGAGACCCTCCTCAGTCCCCTCACTCCCTATGGTGAGCTCAACACAAAGTCCCTACTGGCTCAGCATTGGAGATACCCAGGTGTCTCCTGTGTGCAGTGGGGAAGGTGGGGCTGGAGGGAGAAGCCCTCAGCATCCCTAGGTCTCTTTATGGGAAACATATTCCTCCCTCTCAGTGTGTGTGTGAAGGCCCCAAAGTGTGCCCCTGTGTTTGCCTTCGTGAAAAGCGTGTGCCCAAATCATACCAGGTCCAGGCGCTTCTCGCCTCACTTGGGCTTTTTTTCTGCTGTGGAACAAGGGGAGGGCTGCGGTGACGCAGCTGCTGCCAGCAGGCACCGCAGGAATCCGCAGGCAGGGCAGGGACCCAGGCAGGGGACGCTCAGTCCTTCTGCCTTCATGCACAAAGCCTGCCCTTGTCCCTGTGCCTAGGAAGCTGTCCGGCGCTCAGATCTCCTGGGGTCCTACTGGCTCTGTGGAGAGCCTGGTGTCTCCAATCATGCCTGCAAGGGACGTGTGGCTTGCGGGGCTGGGGGAGTGGAGATAGTGGGGCGCTCCTCTGGCTAGGGTCCCAGCCTGAAGACTGAGCCCAGACCCTGGGGGGAGGGCGGCATTCTGAGTATAGATTATGGATGCCTGCCACCTACAGAGGTCAACCACAGTCAGTCACCTCTGCAGTGGGTTTGGGTGTAGGGATGGACAGAGGTGGACACATGCACCCTGACCTTCGCCTCTGCTGTGTTTTTGGAATACCCAATCTGGACACACCTTGGCCAGGCAGGCTGTTTGTACTTGAGCTTTGCAGGGGGTGAATGTTGGATCTGTCAACAGATTTGCCTAGTGGCTCTCTTCTGAATGTGTCTGCCCATAACTTTTCCCATCGCGCACACACACACACACACACACACACACACACACACACACCATGCCATGAGGGGCCCTTACCAGTTTCAGAGCAAGACAGATGGCAAGCAAGACACCCCTGTGTTAAAGGTCTCCAACCACCTGTTCATATGATGCAAGGTGAATTTATCTCCCCACTCAGTTCTCTCAGTATCCATTTATTGAGCCCCTCTGTGTGCCTGGCACCATTAACAAGTGCTGGGAATCCCTGGGAGAAGTGGGCAACCTCAGTCTCTAGTGGCAGCTGTGGGCCTCCTCCAAGGCCCGATCCCTTCTCCGCTATTAAGTGGTCTTTGGTAAATCCCTCCATTGGCCTCAGAGTTCCCTACCTACAGATAAATAAAGCAGGTGCTCTGAAAGGGCTGGACCTGTGCAATTTGCTAAGGAGCTCCTTAATGGAAAAAGGACAAAGAGCACTACAGAGGATTAAAAAAAGAAAAGAAAAGGAAAAGAAAAGGAACCCAGGGAAGGGAGAAGCAATATGTGACACCAGGTACTTGCTCCAGACCAGCGGGTCAAACAAGACCCTGCTAGAAACAGACCTGCTATTTCTTGCTGAGTCTTGTTATTTTTACTCAGTGTGTTCAAGCAAGATTTCATGTTCACACCTGAGACTGCAGAATATACGCTGGGCTCCCCAGCTGCAAAACTGATGCTATTGGCTGAGTAGACTGGGGTTGGGGGCGGAAGGAGGGTCGTAGGCTCAGAGGTTGGGGCGATCAGAACACAAGGCCATAGGCCAGATCCTCTCTCCACAAACTTCGTCCTGTTGCTGTGTTCACATTTCTCTCCTGCTCACAAGCCTTCTGTGACTCCCTATAACTGCTAAATGAAGCATGTATGTCCACATACATACTTATGGAGGTCCTCCATAGCATGAGCTCCCAGTCTTTCTGGTGCTGTCCCACAAAACATTTCACGCCTGTAGCCCCAGCCAAATAGAACAAGTAGCTGTTACCTGTCTTTGCATTTGGCAGCCGTGACAGCCAGTGCCTGCTCAGTGTTCAGTGTGTGCTGTGTCTGAGTTGTCCCCGTCCAATCTAACCTCATGGGAAGTATTACTGCTGCTTTACACATGAGAAAACGGAACAGCTCCTTCCTTTGCTCAAGGTTGTTTATAAATAGAAAGTGGAATCCAGGCCTTTTTGTCCTTGAAACTAAATTCGTTTTGAAAATTTATTTTTATTTTATGTGTTTGAGTATTATACCTGCATGTGTATGAGCACACCTGCATCGTTCAGTGCCCTTGGAGAACAGAAGAGAATGTTGAATGCCCTAGAAATGGAGTTATGTATGTATATGATTGTTAGCTGCCATGATTGAGTCAAACCCGGGTCTTCTGCAAGAATAGCCAGTGCTCTTAACTGCTGAGCCATCTCTCTAGGCCCTATATTCTTTTTTTTTAACTTCATAAAAATTATTTGTGTGTGTGTGTGTGTGTGTGTGTGTGTGTGTGTGTGTAGGTCAAAGGACACCTTTGTGGAAGTCGGTTCTCTCCTACCATGTGGGTCCTAGGGATTGAACACTCAGGTCTTCAGGCTTGGCAGCAGGCAGCTTTACCCACTAAGGTCATCTCATCAGCCCCTTTTACCTAAATTCTTTTTTTAATCAATTAATATTTTATGTGTATGAACGTTTTGCCTGCATATATTTAAGTGTACGGTATGCATGCAATGTCCATAGATGCCAGAAGAGAGTGTCACATTCCCTAGAACTGGAGTTACAGACATTGTTAGCTGCCATGTGGGGCTGGGAATCAAATCCTGGTTCTATGCAAGAACAGTCAGTCCTCTTAACTACTGAGCCATCTCTCCAGCCCCTTGACCTTAAATTCTTGACCATTATATAGGTCTTTGGTGGGGCTATGGGACTGTGTCCTGTGTGGTCTTTATTAAATGACTTTAAGAAAATGCTTGACCTTCAGGGTGAGGTGTGGAAAGAAAGACTTGAGACCAGTTGGTCTGAATGTCTCAGGAGTCTGCAGTCTTCCCTGTTAGATCTCTTCCCCATCTTGACCCTTCTCCATCATGTTCCACCTCTTCCACCCATGCTGACTCAATGGGCCCCAGAGTGCAGAGGTGGAATTTGGTCCAAGGAGGAAGAGGGATTGTATTTGCCTGCCTCTCCCGAATTCTCACGTGGTTTTGTCGGTACTTTTGCTACAATTTAAGATAATTGACTCTCCATAGCCTCTGCCATGAGGAAGGGTGATGGCTCAGACATTGTGTCCACAGAAAGAAGCCCCACCCTGCTCAGACACTTCCTGGGTACTAGTCTCCCACCCAGCTGAAATGGTGAAAATCTGTGTTCTGGGCTTTTCCATGATCCTAGGCACTCCAGTGGAGCAGAAGTGGTAGAAGGCCATTTGTTGCAGGCCCTCACGATTATGCCTCTGCCTGTTAGGCCGAAAGGTCAAGTGAGGCAGTGAAAGAAACCCTCCCTGTGCGGCATCGAGGCCCCACTCAGAGGAGAGAACGGGCCCCATTCAGCAGCCCCGCTTGGAGCCAGGACACTAGCCCCAGAGGGACAAGCTGCTGAATGGTCATCTGTCTGTCCAGATGGACCAGGGCCTGGTCTGCGAGGGAGGAGACTCTGGTTCTGGTTTCTGTTTGGGAACCCAACGACTCTGGAGTACTTTAATAAATAAACACCTATTTATTGAGCTCCTACTGTGTGCAAGGCACTATGGGAGGACACAAAGAAGCACTGATTTGAAAAACCACAGACCAGAATTTATGCATGCAAATGAGCTTGCTCCCAGGGGATGCTGGACTCACAGACTCAGCAAGGCCACCACATTAGAGGGGCCACCCCAGCTCCTTGTCTAAACTATCTTGAGTTCTCATTTTGGAGATGTTGTTGCTTTAAAATTCAAAATAGTTGGTCGTTATCTGGTGCTCCTTTGCCTGACATGAGCCAAGCATCATTTTGCTTTTATTTTTGTTCTGTTTTGTCTTGTCCCAAGAAAAAGTCTCATGTAGCTGAGGCTGGCTTCAAATTCCCTGTGTAGCCGAGCATGACCTGCTCCTCCTGTCTCTACCTCCCAAGTCCTGGGATTACAGGCAGGTGCCACCACATCCTGTTTTATGCAGTGCTGGGGTCCAACCCAGGATTTCTTGCATGCTAAACAAGAGCTCTACCAACTGTGTCACATCTCCAACCCAGCAGGCATTGTGGATAAGAATATTCTAGAAGTGCTTATGGTTTGCTAGGACAATCAATAGTGTGTCAGGCTGATGATCAGCAGAAATCCTTGAGATTCTGGGAGGAGGGGGCCTTAGCCTTACAGAGAGTCAGCTAGGTATTCCCTGGAAAGGGTAACAACTGATAATACTTACTATTACTTTATGAAATAGGCATTGTGCTCAGCACCTCACATGGATTAATTGCTCTGATTTGTGATTGTGGTGGTCCTTCTAAGGAAATACAACAGCCTCTCCCCCACCCCCCGCCGTCCACATTTACATAGGTACAAACTGAGGAATGAAGAGCTTAAGCACACAGCCGTCAAATGAATTCAAGCTCTGCTAATCTGGTCAATTTGCTTCTCCAGGAAGAAAGGGAAGATGGCAAGCAGCTAAGCAATAAATACAGCCCTGCGGTGATGAGACTGCTTTTCCTGGTTCTGGAGACAGTTTCCAAAGGGACCTATGTGGGCTATGGCAATGTTGTTAGGTGAAATGCCTAACCTCCTTAGGTGGAGTTTGTTGGAGGTACAAGCTGTTGGAGGCAAGAGGATTTGTATCCTGACTCTCCACTTTTTTCTGAGTGGCCTCGAGTTCCCTAAACCCTGAGCAAATTGTTTCCTTGTCTCCAAAGTGGGGTTATGGATACTTGTTGGCAGTATTCTTATGAGGACTCTTAGTCAAGGCTGCTATGATAGAATACTATAGAATAAGAAGCTAAAGCAGCTGTCTGGAGGCTGGGAAGGCCAAATTCTAGGCATGGGCACACAGAATATCTGAGAAAGCTCTTCCTGTTTTACAGAGTGCTTTTCTCTGTATCCTCACATGGCCAAGAGAGAGACATCATTTCAAGAAGGGCACTAATTTCATTACTGAGGGCTCCACCCCTGTGACCTAATTACTACCTCACGATCCCACCACATCATATTGTAACAGTAGGGGTTAAGATATCAACATGTGAATTTGGGAGGCATACAAACATTCAATCCAGAGCAGGGACCCAAGAGTAGTCACTCAATGAATAGCAATCCCACATTTCTCTTCTTAAAGCTATTATTCAGTACTGTTCATTTCCGGGCACCAGTGAATTCCTGGTAGAGAGTAAGCTCTGGCTTTGGAGTAATCACTCAGATGGAAGAGAGAGAAGGCAGATGCTGAAGCAGAGCCTCAGGTCTCCAAGCCTCAGTTCCCTTAGATGACTAGCCATCTTGTAGAGTGACTATGAGCATCAGATAAGATGATACAAGGAAAGCACTTAGATCATTCTGGGTACATTATAAAGAAAATGAATGAATTTGCCAATATTAGATTGGTTTTGCCCCTTACACGTACACACAAAAAAGAAGTTCTGGCTAGGTATGGTCACACATGCCTATAATCCTAGCACTTCAGAGGTAGAGGCAGGAAGATCAGTTCAAGGACAGCCTGAGCTACATAGCAAGTTTGGAGCCAGCCTGGGCCACATGAGACTGTCTCAAAAGAAAAAAAGAAGGAATTTCCATATGGTTCAAACTATGAACCCTCTAAGCGGCTGTGCATAGCAACAGTTACTATTGTGATCTGTTGGTTTTCATATTTGCACACACTCAGTTTACTGAAGTGGTTCGCAGTTTTAACCCCATCTCCCAGTGCTAGAATTGGAATCCCTGGTGTTTTCCTCTCTGTCTGATGCAGAAAAGCTCACAGCTTTGAGAAGTTGAAGAGGGGCCCCCAGAAGGACTGACTCCAGGCCCCCCCACCCCGCCCAACTCTGACTGTCTTCCCTCATTCCTTCTTCAGGGTGGAGTCTGGAATGCTCTGCTCAGCCAGAGTCCAGTGCCATGGCTGGAGGAATTTCACAGCCTCTCAATAAACCAGTCTGCAGAGGAACCAACAGCGACAGTGGGGCTTTCTCTAGGAGCCTCTCTCACCTCCTCCTGAGCTCTGGCAGAGGAGAGATATGCAACCAGCACCATGCCTGTTTTCCCGGATTCCCTCGCTTCTTTGCTCAAGGATTCACATCTCATCTGGGGTTTTTCCTTGACCTGGGGAGGGCGAGAGGCAGCCTGAGATCCAGAGAAAGTGCTGAGGACTTTTACTTCTGACTATCCTCCTTTCTCACAGAATAAACCCTGCCACAGAACACACCATCCACAAAGTCGGAGAGGAGTAACACACCATGGGGAAATGATTGAGGACTGCATCACAGACAAGAGGGCTGGTGTGCAAAGAGTCTTGAAAATTGAAAAGAAAAGGGCAGAGTTTCCATGGACACGTGTCATGATCTCTAGGACATGCCGGGTTTTGTTTTGTTTTCTAGTTTTCATCTTAACATTTTAGCTTCTATACCAATTTTCCAGAAGCACAGATGGTACAAGGGGTCTAGAACACATTTTAAACTGAAAAAGTCAGAGACAGAACATGGTGTTACCCTCTAAGGGGAAAAATGTGTGAAAGAGAAGAATTGACGTTCTATTTCATGCTTTCGTCATCTTGTTGATGGACTAATATTTTCATTAGTCCCTGTCACCTGCTCACTGAAAACTTTTGGATGAAGGTACTCTGAAATATTCCAGATTACTAGCATAAAGTGCCTTTTCCGCTATAAAACTTTCCTAACTTTCTACCTTCAAGTAGCCAGTGTCAAAATTTTCCAGATTTTAATCTCTTTTACCATCTGTATATTCCTTTGGGGCACATTTTCTATCCAGAATGATTATAGTTAGATTCATTTTCTGATCTTCACATTTCTCCTAAAATGGGACTTAGTGATCTCTTTCAAAGTGGTTTGGGCAATTAAAGAGCACATATGTAAATATATATTACTTACATATACAATTTACTTGTGTGTGAATGGGTTCTTTAGCATATATAGAGTCCCTGTAATTAACAAAGACTTAATTAGATAAACCATCTACATCCAGCTTGTTCACTCCCCTGTAAATTCTCACTAATATTTCATTGGCTTAGAATGTGCTAGCTATTGGCTCTACCTGACTTTTACAAGTTGATACATTCTGGTTAAAGACACACATTCCAGGAACCTCGCTCTGATTGCCTACTTGATAACTCTCTTCCTTCCTATGATCCACACTCCACTGTAAAAATGCTCCCATCCCTCCTCCACCTATGAAGGCTTCGTCTTCTCCCACCACCATCATGTTTCTTTCCCTTCGTTCCCTCCGTCATCCCCACCACTGTCCTACCTCCCTTGGCTTCACCTTGGCGGTTCCGTCATCTCGACCTCACTGGTCCGCGACCCTCACTTTCCAGTGCCGTGTTATCTTCGCTGTCACTTTCTCTTCTGCCACCAAGACCGTCATCTTCAATGTCATCTTCACTGACTTCATCTCCTTCATCACATCCTCGGGTACTTCTCTGTTTTTCCACGAACACATTCTCCGTCCTTGCCATCCTCGTCACCGGCACTTGTCTTTCCTGCCTTTTCCTCCATGGCTTTCCCTGTCTCCGCTATCGATTCCACCATCACAGCTACCATCTGTCTTACCACTCCCATGTCCTCATTTGCTGTCTTCACCCTCCTGTTCTTCCAGATCAGTGTTATCAGGTTTTTCTTAAACTGTCTGTGTCTTTATCCCTGACACCCAGCTTAAAGACCTCGTATGTGAACATCGCCCTGAAGTCTTATCCCTGCAGAAACAAGCTGAAGAGACCTATATGAAAAAAGGAGCCATACACAGAGCTCCAGGCCCATGGGTAAGGACAGTCACAGCCTTTCTCAGGCACGAGCATTGTTGGCCTCTGGGTACAGAGGGGTAAAAAAGACATGGTCATTTGGACGGGGCAGTTGCATGGGTTCCACAACTTCCTGCCCTGATTCTGTCTTCTCCGTCATTTTTAGAATTAGGATCATCCAGGCCAGTAATGTAGGAGCTCAGGTGGTTCCAGGCTGGCTTAATAAATGCTCAGTTCACTCAGACTTTGATCTACCCTGTCTGTGAGACTTGCTGGGAGGCCATGTTGCCCTAACAAGACTCCACCCTCAAATGGTCAGGTGTAAATTGCAGCACCCAGCTTCCCCTAGTCATCACTGTGGCTCTCCTCCCAGCACACTGCCAAATTCAGTGTTTGCCTCCCTGCTGTCTCTGGAATGGACTACTTCCAGGTTTTGTAGCTTTCTGAGTAAAGTACTAGTCCTCACTTCTCTCTCACAACATTCTTGTCTTAGGAATACTTCCGGTTTCCACCATCTTGAAATCCTGAACCTTCTCCACGTTCTTCATGATACCACACTCAGCACTTTCTTCTTCCTCACCTTTAAATCTGTGTTCAGGGCCAGCCCCTCAGGGGCTGACACGTACAAGTATCCTTTCTTGGACAACCCATTAGTGTAGTAATGCCCTTATCACTAGTGAGTGGGAGAGGAGTCATGACAGCAGAACTGTGTGGTCTGTTGCACATCCGTACCTCGACAAAACTCTCCACAAGGTGAAATCCCAATGGCCAGGGACATTGTATCCAGGTCTCCTTAAGACTTGGCACCACCTGCTTCCTGCTCTGGCTTTCTCTCACTGCCTTGCTTCCCTCCTCCGTAGCCCTGGCATTCTACTCCATGTGCATCTGTAAGGATAGGGAGGTCCTTACACGTTGAATTTCCTTCCTCTTCTTATGGAGCAAGCCCGAACTCAGGCACGGGGTCCTTGGAAACCTTCTCTGATGCTGCCACAGCTCCCTTCACTCCCTCACTCTACGTATTGGACGAGCTCAATCAGAGCTATTAGTTTAGGCTCCCCATCAGGCTGTCTCTCCTCTTCCAAGATTTGATATCAGCAAGGCGAGGGGCCATGGCTTCTAAATGGCTTAAATTGTTGGTTTGGAAGGGGATCATGGTTCTGATTTAAACCTTGTCAAGACTTGCCATAGTAGTAAAGCTTATGCTGAGAGAATCAGAGTGTCTTTGAGAGAAATTCCGTTTCAGGATGCATACAGAAAACATAGGGGACATGGGCAGGTCAGACAGTGGTGCAGGTATACTGGGGGTGACCCTATGCAACTGTGCTTACAGTATGGTTGGGGAACCCAACTTCACTGCAGGGCTTTGGGGTTCCTGTGTTTTCCTGGATGCATTTCCCAGTTTCGAAATGCACCAGTTTCTTCTACAATAGTTTGTAGTTTTAACAGCTGAGCCCAGTGGTTCATTTTGTAGAAGCAACTTCTTTGGAGTCATAATTTGCATCTTTCCTGAACTTTTAATATGGGATTTAAAAATAGTCCTGTGGCTTCCTGTGGGTTGTTTACTTATAAAGCAGGAACAAATTTTATTTTTCCCTAACAATGTTTTCTATACTTTTTACTAAAAATGACAGATTTCTTTGGTTCTCCTCATTTGGTTCTCACTCTCCAGGAGGTAGAGTATAATGGGTTGTGTGTGGTTGAGGTGAAGTCTATGCAAGAATCTCCTGAGTAAGACCCAGGTTACTCCTTGACACCAAGTTCCATCCATGTATATCCTATCTGTGTGGGTGCTCTAAACCACAGTACCCTGGGACCTGCTTGTTGACCCCCTTGTCAAACATTCCTTCCATCCTGTGCTTGGATGAGACTATTGCTGCTTTTAGAAAGATGTCACAGTAGGTGTGCAGTGTAAGGTACACAACCAGAGTGTGTGGGCATGGTATGCCCCAGTCAGCAGCTTCTAGAATCCCATAAACACTGTCCTTCACTGGTACTGTATGAGGGAGGATTGCTGGATAGCTTGAACAGGCCCGAGGTCAGTGGGAGGTTTAGTGTTGTAGAAGTAAAAGCAGCCCCATTATGGTTTGAGACCAGTGAACTAAAGTCACAGTATTCAAAATTCTCCTTGGCTTTACTACAGCCTTCCTTTCTCCTGCTCTTCTAACAACAAATACACACATACACATGCGCTGTTTATGTACAGAGGAAGTAATTCCAAAACACAGTTAGTTGGATGTTGTTCTCATACACAAATAGTTTGACATGACTGGGCTAGGTCAGATCAGGAAGACCTCTCCTCCACTTCCAGGCTTCATTCATACGTTTCTAATCTCTTTCTCTTGAATTGAAGCATACAGCCTTCTATTGTGGTCCCTTTTGTTTCTGTTTCCTCTTGACCTATGGCTGAAATCTTTTTAGAAGATTGTTTTTTAATCTTAAAGAGATGAGATTAAAATATGCCGAGTGTTTTGAGCAAAGCTGCTACAGACGTTTCTATGTCTGTCTTTTCAGTGACTATGTCTTCTTCCTGTTGAAAGTGGGTGGGTCATTCTCTCTTTCACCAATCAGAGATAAGAGTTTTCAGTTTCAGGCCAGGAAAGCTGGCGAGGTGCATATCTTTAATCTCAGCATTTGGGAAGCAGAGGCAAATAAATGGTCCTCTGTGAATTTGAGAACAGCTGGTCTACATAATGAGTTTGAGGTCAGCCAGGGTTACATAGTAAGACCTTGTCTGAAAGACAAACAGAAGAGTTTCTTCTTGACACTTGGTATTGTCAGTCATTTCTCTCGGTATATGGGGTATACGGTAATGTCTTGCTATGGTTTCAGTATACCTTAACTGTAATGATGTGGGGTTTTTTCCTCAGTCTTAGTAGCCCTTTAGATCACTCTTGCTAAGTTAATATTAAAAATCTTTTGCCTGTTTTTAGTTGTTATTTCTCTGTAAGTGACTTGTGGAGTCACTTAGAATAGAACTATAGCTGTGGATATTACAGTCACCTCCTAGTCCTTATTTATTCATTTCCTTTATCTTATCATTATATTTTTAATTGTGTATGTGAATATTTGTGTGTGTGTGTGTGTGTGTGTGTTTGTGTGTATGTGTACATAAGTGCTGGTGCCTGATCCTTCTGGAGCTGTAGTGTAGGCCGTTATAAGCCACCTGATGTAGGTGCTGGGAACTAAACTTGGGTCCTCTGCAAAGAGTGGTATGCTCTTTTAACTGCTGAGCCAGCTCTCTATTCATTTTCCTAATAATGTCTTTTGATGAAGGACTTTAATGAAGTTCAGTTTTTCTTGTCTTTAATGGTTAATGCTTTTGTGTATTATTTAAGAAATCTGTGCTCTTCTCAAGGTCGTGAAGATATTATCCTGTTTTCTTATAGAAAATTGATTATTTTACCTCCCTAATTCAAACTTGTAATCAATTCAAATTTTAAAAATTTACTTCTTTTTATGTGTATGTGTGTATTGCCTGCATGTATGTAAGTGCCCCTATGTTATGCAATGCCCATGGAGGCTAGAAGGTGTTGGATTCCCTGGAACTGGAGTCACAGATGATTGTTAGCCACCATGTGGGTGCTTGGAATCAAATCCTGGTCCTCAGAGAAGCCAGTGCTCTTAACAGCTGAGTCATCTCTCCAGTCCCCTGTAATTTATTTAAAATTGTTTTTTTGCTTGAAACTTAGAGATAATCTTGAAAAATCTTTATCTACTAGATGTCCAATTATACCAGTATCATTTGTTGCAAGCATTTTTGTTTATTGTCTAGCACTGGGTTTTTGTTGTAAATCATAGAAGCTTTATTTATCATACCCAAAACTGAAAACTCAAATGTTCATAAACACATAAACAAAGTTTATTATATCCATAGAATGAAATACTCTTCAGTAATAGAAGAGTAGATTATTGATGGACACAATAATGCAAATCCCAAAACTTTTTTTGAGGAAAGGAAGACAGAGGCAGAAGCATGCATGTTATTTTGTTCCAGTAACATAAAGAAAAACTAATGAGTGGTGATAAAAGTCAGAATAGAGAATCACCAATCAACTTAGCCATCTCCCCAGCCCTGGGCAGGGTGGTTTTCAAGGCACTATTTTTGTCTTGTGCATAGTCAGGACAGGTGGTGGGGGTAGAGTGGGCATCTAAGCTAAGAAATTCAGAGTAATGGAACTTGTTTACATGTTGACTGTATTAGTCCCATTTCTGTTCTGTGTAGCCTCAGGAAAATGGACTTTTACTAGACCATATCAGGACATTAGCTATTTTCTGTGGGATGCTAGAATATGTAAATTCCTAGGGTCCTAAAACAATAGCTCTAGAAACAATTTTGAAGACTCAATTAGCTTAACCTTTTCTTTTTGTAGCTAAGACAACTGTACGTGTCAGGAAAGAGTACTGAAGTATGAATTGATGATGTTGCTGTTTATCTTTTTCCTAAGAGCCAAAAGAATTCTATTATCATCAGCATTGTTGTTGGTAAGGTTTTGAAGACTTAAACCTTATCTAGATAATCAGCCCAGCCACTTTGCTGGAACTGGGTCACACAGTCAGATCTACTTATCTCAGAGCCTCCTAACTCTTCCCCTCATGCTACTCAGGACCTCTTCAACACCTCATTTCTTAGTCTTAATGATTTTAGACATCAGTGCTCACATGGTCTTTGAGTGATCTTTACCACCTCTTCTTGCAGTCTGGAGCCACATATAGGTCTTCCCCATCTGCCCTAGTCCCTGAAGGTGCATCCACATGGGGGCCTCTTCAGAGGAGCAGGCCCCTCACTGCAAGCTTGTTCATCATGTTTACCTCCCTTCCTTATCACCCTCTGGGTAGTATTGGGCCAGTCTCCTTGACGTACCTCTTGTAGACCCAGCATTGAAGAATGTCATGAGCTACATTTGGTAAGAAACTGCAG
Source organism: Eospalax fontanierii (assembly GCA_035773235.1). Taxonomy (NCBI): domain Eukaryota; kingdom Metazoa; phylum Chordata; class Mammalia; order Rodentia; family Spalacidae; genus Eospalax; species Eospalax fontanierii. The sequence continues at coordinate 146,838,292 of CM069524.1, read as the reverse complement.
AAGACTCATGAGCAAGTGTGAAAGGTGATTAATCTTCACACCAACCTACAGTTAGTTTCCCCTGAACCCTGGAGTCCTAAATTTTCTAAGTTTTTCTGTATTGGGTGGAGACTTGCAGATAGAAGCGACATGATGAGAAGAAACCCTAAACCAACTTGAGATTTCTTTCCCGCTCTGCAGATCAAAAGGCCATGTTTGTACTTGTGTGTGTGCACGTACACACATGCCTGGTGGTCAGAACCACAGGATTCTGGACTGGAGATACCACTGATTGCAGAAGCAAATCTCAGCAGCATTTAAGGAGGGCTTGGAGTTTACTTTCTTCTTGACTCACTTGACCCACTGGCTCACATCTCCTGCTGGCAGCTGGGCTGAGTCTGTGAGGTACAAACTTAGGGGTCTTCTTCCACCAAGTTCAAAGGAGATATCCTGTCTACCGGGTATCTGTCATGAGTGAGGGAGAGTTGGAGTAGAAAATCTAGACAGCAGGGGCCTTTATTACTCTGTTCTCAGAAGCTCTAGCTGATAGACAACACTCAGCAGTGTTCTGTCCCTCACTTTCTAGGGGAGAAGGCAGGACAGTGAGGGACAGAAAGGAGAGGGAAGGAAGACTGAACAGGGAGGAAAGCCCTGTTGTTGTCTAAGCCGTGTGTCCACGATGCTTCTGAATCCCCCAGCATGTGCTCCATCTCTTAAAAGAAGTCTCTGTGATTTAGGATTTGCTTCCAAAAAGGGCCCCTGAGGTGTCTGTCTTTAAATATAGTCATGGAATTAGGTGGGATTAGAAGTTGAATGCTGAGCCGTCATATTTACAGGACACTGATTTGTATACCTATTTGACCGTCAAACTGATAGAACTCTGCCACACTAAACAGGATACTCTTTGACCCTGGGGCAGTTTCAGGGGAAATCTTCCAACAGAGCTAGATGAGAATGGAGAGAATGATGAGCCCAGGAGGAGAGGACTAGGCTGGGGAAATGGGAAACAGGACTCTTCCAGATCAGGGTGGCACACTGCGCTTGCCTGCCTACCACATAACAGCTCACTCGTGTAAATATCGCCTACAGCTATTTTTAATTTTTCTGAGACAGGGTCTTGCTATGTAGCCCAGTCTCAGACTTGTGATTCTCCAGCCTTAGCCTCCTGTGTGCTGGGGTCACAGGCATGAGCCACCACTCACTGCTCTCTGGCTGTTCTACAGTGGCAGAGTTAAGTCATTGTGACAGAGATCGGATGGTCAGCAAAATGGAAAATGTGTACCAACACTACTCCAAACTATTAGCTCCTTGAAGACAGGACCCCTGCTGATCCATTTATTGGAGCCCCCAAAGTTACAAGCACTGTGCCTGTGCTTAGTTAGTATGAATTATGTGAACAAGTTAGGACAAGATTTCTTGAAAGTGGGAGATGAGAGAAGGACCCAGAGGGGTTTAATAAAGGACAGAAAGAAGGGAGTAAGGAAAGACACAGATTTGATCTCTAATTGCAGATTACATTTTTACAAATTTGACCAAATTTGTAACCGCCAAATCAACCCCTGAGGTACTTTTCAGCCAGTTATGGACAGGTGCAAAGCTGTAAAATACTGGACCAAGGCACCTGTTCCTCTGAGGCTAAGCCAGGGAGAACACACCTTCCGTCTTTCAGCTCTCATACTAAAACAAGAGGCCTCTCCATGGACTGTATAGTGCTTTATTTGCTTTGTGCTTTATGTTGTTAGATTTGCTGTTAAAAATGGCCTCAGGCATAATGTTGAAGGACTATTCAGTGTTCCCAAGTGCAGGTCAGCTGTGATGCACCTTACAGAGAAAACCTGCGTGCTAGATAAGCTTTGTTCTAGTGCTGTTGGCAGTGAGTTCTAGGTTAACATATTAATGATATATTAAGCCAGTTGTCTTTTGGGGGAATTCATTTGCTTTTATTTTACTTACATGTATATGAGTGCACAACATGTGTGCAATGTCTGCCGAAGCTAGAAGAGGGCATGGCATCCCCTGGAACTGGAGTTACAGATGGTTGTTAGCAGCCATGTGGGTGCTGGGAACTAAACCAAGGTCCTCTGCAAGAGCAACCAGTGCCCTTAACCACTGAGACATCTCTCCAGGTCCTAAATGAATTGTCTTTAAACAGAAACATATCACATGTTTATGTATTATGTATGTGGTTATGTATTAATTACGAGGAAGTGACCAGTGGCTTGCACAAACTCCTTATTTTCCCTAGGAGTGATGGTTCTGTATTTGCTAATCCAGTTTCCTTTTTGTTTGTTCTTTTTTCTGTTTTGCTTTGAAACAGATACTCACTATGTAGCTGTGGCTAGCCTCAGACTCACTATGTAGACCAGGTTGGCCTCAAACTCTCAGAGATCTGCCTGCACCTGCCTCCTGATATTGGGATTAAGAGTGTTCACCTGGCCATGCTAATTTAGTTTTCATGCCAGTTTTATAGAGTGTAACTACCTGAACTAACTATACATCACGTGATGAGTGTGGGACAGTCTGTTACGATCAACCCAAAGAAGAGAGAGGCGGCACAAGACCATGAGGATGCAGGATGGCAGCAGGAAGTGGCAAAGTACCAGGATTTCTAGGCCAAGTCAGGGTCAACACCTGCTAGGTTGTGGGGCCCATAGTTGGGATGTCTGTGCTGTCAGTCAGAACCCATAACCAAGAGCAAGAACCTGTGCAGACAAGGACCTGAGACCACCCCCAGACATTCCACATGAGATGAGAGATGGTGGTCCAGCAGGATGAAGGATAGACTGTGCCTAGGAGGAAACTTCTGTGATCAAGAGAGCACCCTTAGGTGTAGTGGGCACCTGGGCCTTGAGGCTAAGGGGCAGTCTTCTCCCTCCAATGTGGTAGATATCTATCTCTTCTTAACCTGAGGTCTCCTGAGCCTCAGGCACGAGTGCTTGGGAAAGTTCGAGCCTGCCCTTCCAGTAGACGAGGTCTGGGTTGGCCACCCAGTCTGGCTCATAGGACAGTCAACCGTGGTTAAGGTCAGGGGCTGGGATTCCTTCATAAAGTTTCACAAGGGACAGAATGCTAGTACAGGAGTAGGGATTCATGGGTATTTTTGCTCTTTCCCTTGAGTTCTTGGGAAGGCTCTGGAAGTGGGACTTTAAGACCGCCCCACTCAGTCCACCTCCCCTTTAAGGACAACTGGCTGTGAATGAAAAGTGGAAGGATCTTTACTATGGATCTGAAAATCATGAGGGACGGCACAGTTCCCTGCCCCCATCCCAGTTCTGGCACACCTTGGTAAGTCAATGTTATGTTTTCACACAAATAACCTTTTACTGGTGTTTTTTTAAAAAACAAAACTATGAAGTCATAGATTTTAAACTGGAAAATAGCTCAAGAAGTCCAGTTCCTCAGCATAAAACAGGCCAAATATCATCCCCATGTTAGAGAGTAGGAGCCAGCCAGGGCGCTGAAGTAGATGCAGGTTTAGGTGCAGGCCCTCTTGACAAAGCTCCTCCTGCCCGGACTTCTCTGGCCCCCTGTCCTTCTTCCTCCTGTTTTGGAACTAGATTCTCCCAGTCTGATTCCTGTTTCCTCTTCACAAACCTTTGTCTCAGGACACACAGAGCACCTGTAGGCCGGGACCCCACTGCCGTTTCGGCACCGCTCACTCGTCTCACCTGTCTCCCCTTCCCTGGTCCCTGGCACCAGCCTTTGGCTCTTGCCTTCTCCTATTAGGACTGTCCCTGTGGCCCCCGGAGTGAACCGGCACTGTGGAATCGGATTCGGTGGGCTGTTGCCCAGAGCAAAGTTCTGTCGCTCATCCCAAACAAGCCTCGCTCTGTATCCCGCGCTGCTGAGGCCGGCTGCCAGGGGAGAAACAGGGGAAATAAATCTGCTTTAAAAAAGCCCAGGTGAAGGCAGCCAAGACAAATACAGCTAGCCAAGGAGGCAGAAGGGCTGGAAGGTTCCAGATGCAGGGGCCTCTTGCCATGCCATGACCTACCAAGGGGCTGAACAGGGAATGGGGAGGGGCTAGGCATGCCCGGGAAGGGTCCTCTTTAGGAGCCACCTTCTTAACTAAAGTCAGTGCTGCTTTCCTGGGACAGTCCGTTACAGGGAGGGGGAGGGGAGAGAGGAGTGGGCGCAAGGGCAGCCCAGGCTGAAAGCCCAGGTCCCATGCGTGGACAATGCGGGCTTTGTCCCAGGTGAAGACCAGCTCGGGGACCCTGCCCTCCTGTGCTCAGCCCCCTCGAGGCCTGCCCAGCTTACTCTTCTACCAGGCTGCCCTTCTGTCAACATGCGCCGAGCAAGGGGGCTGAGCGAACGTGTGGTTCCTGCCTTTATTGCTGTTCTGGGAATCAGACCTGGGCCTCGTGGAAATGTACCCTCTGAAAGGACGGCACATGGGCTTCCAGCACAGGGCCGTTTACTCAGGGCGGGCCCAGTGAGTCAGGGGCACTGGTCCTGGGAGAGAGGCTCTGCAGGAGGGTTGGGTCACAAGTGGGAACAGTGAGGGCATTTTGCTGCTCCTCACTTCGCACCAGCTTAGGGTTGGAGGAGAGGGGAGGAGATCTTGCTGTAGATGCTGCCATGAGAGGAAGGAGCCCCGGGGCTGGAACGAATCCTCAGACCTGGCTGGGCAAGCACCCGTGCAACTGGCTCCCTGAGCAGAAGCACCTGGCCTGTAAATCCCCGCCCCCCAGGGTTGAACCAGATGTGTGCCATCTAATGCAGACATAAGGGAAACCTGACAGAAGGAGTCTCAGTGGGCAGCTCTGCCATGTGGCTGAGGCATCCTGGCCAAGACCTTTCCTCAAATCTTTCGAAGGAAGATGTGATGCTTCACACAGCTCCAAAGGGAACTAGGTTGACAGATCCCAGAAGTAGGTATTGGAGTTCAACTCAAGATAAAGAACTTGTTCGTAATTTATGTGACAGTAACTGAGGACAGATAGTAGGCTTTAGAAAATAGTGAGTACCTGGCATTGAATGTATAGTGACTGCTTAGAAGCAGGGTCACAAACAAAATAGATGGCTGCAATGCAACCCTCTGATTCCCCACCCTGACCTGAATCATTAAATCCTAGAAATCATATGACATGTACCATGACAAGTGTCCCAGTCCCAACCATTTAGAAAAGAAATGGTGCTGTTTATTCCTGTGTAGGTCATGTACCAGTGAGGACCAAATGGTCTTTGCAAACCTTGAGACTACTGACACACAGAATGCCACTAGCACAGATTCTTAGGATCTGTAGTGTGGCCATTAGATATCAAGGTGAGTAGTGATTGAGCAAGACCCCAGTATCTACTCAAGGTTTACAAATCTGAAGCTATGGCCTTGTTGTTTCTTGGATCAACAGCCAGACTCCCCCTCCTTTGCTCTTCCTCCAGGTTTTCAGTTTGGATGGGGAGCAGATCAGCCTCTCACTCCCGCTTTCACGTTTTTACCTTAAGACGGAGGGTTTGAGGGCCATCTGACTGTAACGTCATCCCATTGATTGCCAGGGCTGATTGTGCTGATTTGGCTGGCTAGGTGGGTGTCCCTCTTCTTCCTCAGGACTCATATGTGTACCTCCGAAAGCTGCACTTGGTCAAAGAGGATCACCATCCCCTATAGAAGCCGACAGGTCTTCGGTCAAGGGTATAAAGTAGCTAGGTTCCTCTGCTAGAACCTCCACACAACCTCTCATTTTAATACTGACCTCAAAGATAATCTCCATTAAGTTCTGTATCACCAAACTTGTTCTATTTGGGATAGCCGAGCTACCCATCTTGCATAAGCTTGGATATCCCATAGCTCTTCCATAATGATCCCTTGCATGTTTCTTGTATATCATCAGGAGACGGAAACTTTGTGGTGAAGAGCCAAGCTTTGGAACTGAGCTGTGTTCCTTACTTGTCTCATTGCTGTGACAAAACAAATACTCGACCAAAGCAACTTAAGGAAGGTAGGGTTTATTTGGGCTCACAGTACAGGGTTCAGTCCATCATGGTGGGGAAGTCATGGTGGCAGGAGCTTGAGGCATCTGGCCACATTGTATCTAGTCAGGAAGCAAAGAGAGAGGAATGCCGGTGCTCAGCTCACCTTTTCATTAACTTCAGGACCCCAGCCCATGAAATGGTGGTGCTTAGTGGGTCTTCCTATCTCAGTTAACTTAATCCAAATAATCTCTCCCAGGTATGTTGGGGGTTCCAGCACTTAGGGCCAGCCCAAGGGGACCAAAGGGTCTCTGCTATGGGGGGTAGGGCGAGTGGGGGCATTGTCTAAAGCCAGCAGTGGTGGTCTGCTGCAAACTCATTTATTCAAGAAAGAGCAGAGAATCTCATAGGTCTTGTTAGCCAATAGCCTTATGGGATGGGGTCCTGACTACAGCCAGTTGCAGTTTGTTCCCAGGTGGATCAGGTTCCCTCCAGGTGCTGGGCAGAAACTGGCTTCACAACCAACCGGTGTGGAGTACCACACCCATGAGAGCCATTCCTCCATTCCTCCTGGCAGGTGGCCTAGCTAGGCCCACCCTGCATTATGCCCAACAAGGCATGTCCAGATGCTTACCTAATCTTGATAATCCTCAGCCAAGTCCAGATTCTAGAGCCTGTCAAGGTGAGAGTTGATATTAACCATCACACTAGTACACTTGATTAGGCCTCAGTCTGTTCTAGACTTACTGCAAGGATGGGATCATCCAGGAGTCTCAGTTTTCTTATCCATACAGTGGGGATCAAATAGGGGCTGATGGCATCCAGAGCTATTGGGAGTATGAAATAAATGATGCACAGGAAGAGCTGAGTATGGGGCCTAGGACCAGTTGATCTTCATCAGAGTTAGCTATTGGGATGATAATGATGATGGCCTGTCACACACAGAGAAGGGGAAGCCAGAAGTGTAGGAACCGAACAAACCAAACAGATAAACAGATAAAGAAGAGGTGGAACAAATAGACATTTGCTCATCTCTGACTGGCAGGGCTTGGTTCATTGCGTGACCTTCTGTGGGCTTCTGGGGATTTCCCTGTGTGTTAGTGCAGACAGGAGTCAAGGAACAGGGAAAGTCCACGGTGCGGGGACCGGAGAGGAACCAAGAAATGAAGAAGTCATTTTGCGGTCCCACCAGAACTCAGTGAAGGCCCGGGAGGGTGGTTGCTTGATCCTCCCTGGGCAATCCTGCGGGCTCCAGTGCTACAGCCTGGGCCTCCTCTACTCTGGTGAAAGCCTCGCCCCTGGCTGACCATTGCTCCTGGACTTTGTTTAAGGAAAGTGGCTGAGAACGGGAGCATTGGCGCCACTCATCGTGGGCTGTGGCTGCGGCTGTGCAAGCAGACACACAACAAAGTGTGCATTGAAGACCAGATCCACCAAGTCGGTAAACAGCTCGCAGAAGGGACACCTTGTCCCACATTTACAAAGCTCTATTTGAAGACGCACGCACCGGAATGAGCGGGACCACGCTTATTCCTGATTGTCCCCACGGCCCTGGGGATTGTCTCTGAGTGACTCCACTTCCCTGTTGACCCCAAATAACCCCCCTTGTCCTAAGCTGTTTTTGTCTTTCTGGATTTTTTCATGAAAACAACCTTGTCTATTGAGTCGCCCTCCTTTCTGAAACATGGTTCAGCTAAGTCTGTCTTAGAGGGCTGAGCTTGGATCCATTTGGGAAGTTTAAAACTAAATTGTTCTGAGGTAATACAGAAGCAAAGGGCCCCGGTTTTTGAAGTGGAGGAAAACAGGTGAGAAGGGGGTCACTCGATGGTCACAGCTGGGAAAAAACCTCTGAAGGTATAGTAAGCCTGAGCCCATCGCCCTGACATCCAGACACTGGTGAGGGAGGAGTCTGAGGAGAGCTGGGGTGGTGGCAGGTGAGCTTGGGGTGTGTGTGTGTGTGTGTGTTTTCACTGATCTTTGGTACCACTGTAGGAGAAGGTAGGGGAAAATGGGCTTCTTGCTTGTCTGTGCCTCAGTTTCCTCATCTACAAAAGGAGGATAGCAAAAGATCTAGCTCACAGGGTTGTGGTGAGAATTAAGTGAGTGACACTTTCCTGATCTGAACATGACCTGGGCCTGGAAGAACATCAATCAGTTATCTTCCCACTTTAGCCATGAGGAATTGAGGCTTGCAGGGGTCATGTGACTCACAGGTTAAAAGAAAAGTCTATAGGTGGTGAAAATGGAGACTGGTGTACTGAGAAGCCTGGTCCAGGCCCGCAGGCTGCTTGGCCCTGCACGGTAGACCAGGGTGAGGGTCCGAGCTACTCTAGGAACACCTTGCCTTCCCTTCCCTCACCCACAAAATGAGGGGACAGAGAAACAAGGTGGTCCTACAATCCTGGGACCCCACTGGTGAAAACAGGGTTATTATAACAGCTGGTGGTCAGTCAGTACTTCCGACTGCTCATAGTCAATGCTTCTGTAGCTTTCCTTAGGGGCCAGAGTTATCCTAAGCATTGTGCATTTTGTCATCCTACTTAATTTCTTTAATATTTCCCAGGAGGCAACTACTACATTATCCTCCTCATTTGACAGATGTGGAAACTGAGGTACACAGAGTTCATCTTCCTATGCTGGGATTTGAACACATGTCTGATCCCAGAATCCACATTACTAATCATCAGGTCAGGTCAGTTGTTTTTGACACAAGGTCTTTCTTTGTAGCCCAGAATGACCTTAAGCTTATGATCCCCCTGCCTCAGCCTCCTGTGTACTGGGATTGCAGGCGTGCACCTCCACGTCTGGCTGATGTCAGCCTTTTCAGGGCTGCTACTTGCATCTCAGTGCCTGGTTCTCTTCGTCCTCGACTGCTTTTCCTACTTCTCCAGCACTTGTCCCTCTCTAACCTACCACAAGTTTTCTTACTGAATTGTCCCCCAGCCCTTAGTGAATCTAAGTACCACATGGAGCTCATTTTGTGCCCTGTTATATCCCAGAACAATGTTTGTACACAGCAGGCACTCAAATGTCAACTGGATTGATGGATTATTACAAGAAGAGGCAAAGGGTTCACAAGCGTAGAATTGTATTAAGAAATGTGTTCAAGGGGCTGGAGGGATGGGTCAGCATTTAAGAACACTGGCTGTTCTTGCAGAAACCTGGGTTTGAATCCCACACCTACATGGTGACTAGCAATTCTTTGTAACTCTAATACCGACAGATCCAGTGCTCTCTTCTGTCCTCCTCAAGCAGTGCACGCCATGGGTGCACTTACACAAGTGTGAGTAATTTACTCACACACATAAAAAATATAAATAAACCAAAAAAATTTTGTTTAAGCCTCCATCTAGTTAAGTGGTAGGCCAGGTCCCAGGCCCAGCTTTGACTCCGCATACTCTCCCTAAAAGTGGGTTTTGTTTTCACAAGTGATCTGTTTGGCCATTATGGTGTGTGTGTGTGTGTGTGTGTGTGTGTTTGTGTGCGTGTGTGTGTGCATAGTCATTCCTCCGCATCCTTGGGTTCTTCTTAGAGTCAACCAACTGTAGATTGAAAATACTTCTAGAATATCTCCTCTCTACTGAACACATGCCTTTCCGTGTCACTAATCCGTAAAGGATTTATCAATGAAAGGATTTATCAATGAAAGGTAATAGCATTTCCGTTGCATTAGGCATTGTAAGTAAGCAAAGAGATGAAACAGGCGCCACCTCATGCAGCCAGACTTCCCTGAATTCCACATACTGGTAATGTAGCTCTCCCCCATTAGGCTTGTTCCCCATCTTTTAGTCACACTGGACTGTATCTCTCTGGTTAGACCCTTCCTTACCTATCCTGCCTTACCTCCACTGCCCAACCCAAAGATGCTCCAAATATGCCCAACTGCATGGACCTTGCTTGTTTTTATTCAATCCCATATTAGTTGGTTTCCTAACAGCCAACACTGCTGACAATAAGCTCTTTGCTCCTGTGTCTCTGTCCTCCAATGTCTGTGTCCACTCTGCAGATGATATAATTGACTCTGAATTACTCAGGACACCACCTTCCAAGAGAGCCCATGAGGCACCTGAAGACAGGAGAATGGAACCCGAGAGAGGCAGAGGGAGGACATCTTGGCCATTTGACCACTTTCTCAACTTCTCTTTACCTTGTGAGGTCTTCTTGGATCAGAGCCCAAGCAAATGCCTATGTACCTTCCAACTCTCTTGAGAGTTGAGAGCTGACAAGGCTGCCTGTGCTAAAGATGAATCTGGCCTGGACGCCTGACTTTCTGACCTATCCTCACCTCCTCCAAACTAGGTGTCAGTGACTCCCTGAGATGCTCACATCACAGGAACATGATCAGGACTTTTCTCCTTTATCCCCATGTTGAGACTTTTGCACGTGTTGTGTTAAGAGAGATGAAGCTGGGGCTTCAGTGGTACAGTAGTACAGCACTGTAGATAGATAGATAGACGATAGATGATAGATGGATGGATAGATAGACAGATAGATAGATGACAAATAGATAGATAGACAGATAGATAGATAGATAGATAGATAGATAGATAGATAGCATTTCCATGATGAATTTCTCTAACAGGGTCTTGTATGAAATCCACTCCTGTCCATAAGCATCCTTAGACCCTCTCAACAAAGCTGACCTACAGAACCCATAAAACCCCTTCGCTGCCCCCTGTCCTCACCCTTTTCTTTTCTTCCTGGAGTTATGGAGGCTTAGCTCCAGCCTGAGGGCTCAGCTGTCTGTCCTAGCCCTACCCTAGAGGAGAAGCCTGTTTGAGGAACAGAATTTACCTTGGGACCAGCTCCCACTGCCTCTGAAGCTCTACGCCTCTGGGGACTTGCGGTGCAGAGCTTAAGCTCTGACTTCTCCAAAACTGGAAGGTTTCTGGCAATCACTGGGAAGGGTTTTATATTTTGTCTCCTGATTTTCTTTAATAGTAAATGGATGGAAAATGCAGAAAATCCTGTATCAGCAAAGTCTCCCTCTATAGGAAATAGCTGGAAACCACGTTCTGGGATGAGCAGAGGCCAGCAGAGGTGTTTCCTGGAGCCTCTGCCCAGGTTACATAATGCTCATGGCCTGGTCCGGAGCCTCCACCCCAGGACTCAGCAAGCTTTCTTCACTGCACTGGCCTGGCGGGCCCAAGATGAATAGATTTGCTCTGTAAATAGCTATTTACTATCTACTATTTTCTGTAGTCCCCTCCCTGCCCAGAGATCCTTTTTTCAGTGAAAACCAACCCATGATGAGTGGGGTCAGGAGCTGAACCTGTCCAGCCTTCACTTCTCTTTGGAAGAGGGGTGTGGCTTAAGTGATGTGGTTTCCCTCTGAGCCAGCGGTCAATGATTCCAATGGTTCTCTTCTGCTCTATAAATTGCAGACCATGACAGGAGGTGGGTGCGGGACAGGTTTCCCAGCAATCATCAGGCCCCCTCCTAGCTGACCATGACTAATCCTGTCCACTCCCTGCACCTAGCAGCAACACACAGACACAAAGTATCAAACAAGCAGGTGCTTCACACAGATTTCCTTCTGCTTTCATTCACTGACCCTTCCATTCATCCTACAGTCCATTCATTCATTCTCTCACTCTCTCATTTGTTCCATGAGCATTCTCGAAGCAGTCATGAGGTCTTACAGACACATGGGTGATGGACTCCTGCTCCTGCCCGTAACCTCATAGCCTGGTGGGGGAGGGGCAGCATTTAGATTAACCATGACAGGGCTTGGCAAGGATGTGAAGACAAGAAACTACCACAGCATCCATACACAGTCCTCCAGGGTCAGCTGATGTTGCTCCCTTGTTCCTCTGAGGTCCCTACACACTATAGAGAGGACTTCTTCAATCCTGAGCCCAGGTGTATGGGAGTGTTGTGAAGGGTACAGTAGTCTGAACAGAACCAAGAACCCCTAAATGTCATCAAGCTAGTGTTCTCACATTGACCATAGCACACAGTTAGCCAGGCTCTGAAACAGGACCCAAGGAGAAGCATTCAAGCCTTATTATAGAATTCTAGTGGAAACCACACCATCTGCTTCAGGCTCTCCTTAATGGGGAAGGAAACTGAGGCATAGCCTACGTAAATCATCTGCCTAGCATTCCTCAGCCAGGGAGAGGCTGAGCTGGGAGAATGCCCAGGTCTCCTGACTGTGCTTCCAGCCGCTTCTGGTACAGGCACATGGCTATAACTGCTGACATCCTCACTTCCTAGAACTTTCTCTGGGAGGTCTTAAACAGATTGCCTGGCTGCAGTCAGTGCTGCTGGGCTAGCAGACCAGAGTGACCTCATCCTGAGTGGCGTGGCAGGAAGGCGGGCAGCCTGGCCTCTTGCTCCTGTCTGAGTCACGGATGAAAATAGCTTGCCTGTGGTTTATTGATACTCAATACTCTATCATCAGATTTAGGAAAGTCAATTAAATCTCTGGTTTTCTCCCAGGAGCTCAGAAATGCATGGAGGCCAGAGACCGGTGGCCACTCGGAACAGGGCCCGGCTCCCATTCCGCAGCTCTGTTACAGTCAGACATGGCCAGCTGTCTTGCTGGCCTGCAGGCAGCATTAAGTTGCTCTCTGGGACTGGGTAGACACTCTTATACTCCTAGAGAATGCACAGGAAACGGCTCAGCATGGGAAGGCCCTGGGATTACCCAGAGACTTCCTGTGGGTAAATGGGCAGAGACCAGGGCACCAGGATGGTATGAGTTGGGAGCGACTGTGGCTGCTTCCAAAGGAGACCTCAGGGACATTGGTCACTGTTCAGACCAGAGAAATGCACACCCAGGGGAGTGCCAGCTCCTCTCCTGCCACATTCGAAAGGCCAGAATGTGGAGGTTCTCTTCATTGGCTCCGTGCTGACCAGGCAACCACAAGAAGACAGTATTAGGCCTTCCAAAGCCCCGCCCTGGTTACAGTCAAACTGTGCCCCTTCAAAGGCCCCTACTGGCCTCTATGAGCCTCAGTAGACCTACAGTGTCAGGTCGTAGCCAGCTAGCTCTCTTCTGCCTTTGTCCCCCTTACCCTTTCTCTGCTCTGGTCCCCAGATTCTACTCCGGGAGATGACAGTTGCAATGGCAGAGGGATAATATACTGGATTAGCACTTTTCCAACTGAAACTCTAAGGTGGGAATCACCTGTGGCTACTGTAAAAGCAGGTTTCTGGGCTCCACCCACAGAGGGTCTGGACTGGATCCTAAGAAGATGCTTTCTGAACAAGTTCCCAGGTAATGATGATGTTACTAGTTGGGAGTCACACTGAGAAACACTGTGCCAGGCAGCGATTGCATGGAGAAGGCAGCAGCTTCAGCTAACATGGGCATCCCTGTGAACCACATGTCCGGCCAGAGCCTGAACAGCGAGGCACCAAACCCGAAAATGACTTGGGATTGCTACATTCCTGGGCTCTACAGGCAATCTGGTGATGTTCAAGGCCCCTTTTGTGTACATGAAAATAATTCCCATAGGGTTAACATAGGAAAACAGCAATATCGTTACCCAGAAACACTGACTAAGGACCCATGGGAAAGGGTGTTTGAGGAAGAAAGGAAGAGAGAGGGAAAAGTTCCTGTTGTGGAAATGAACTTAGCAGGTTGGAGGGAAGATGCCAGGAGGGAAGTGAGACCCGGAGATTAGAGCATACCCACTTTTGGCTGTGAGGTCACTTTGCTATGTGTCCTCAGTGGGCTGAAAGCCTCTGGGGCTGTATGAAGCTGGGCAACGGGGGGAGCAGACTCCTGCTCTAAAGGATGACTTTGGCTGCTGAATGGGGGGATGGAATAAGTGATCAAGAGGAGAGGGAAGAAGACCCATGGGGTTGTCACCTTTCCGTGACAGAGAGAACCTGGTATTAGTGAGCAGGGAGAGGAGCCTGCCATTCAGGGCTGGGATCCTGGAGATGTAAGGAGTGTCAGACACAGAGTGAGACCAGGGAGGGCTGGGCTTAGGGTTTGTTGTCCAATTGCTTCTCCTTTCTGGTCCTTGGGGCTCCAGTGGACTAAGTCCTGATTGCCCTGGAGTGTGTATGGTTTGACCATGTCCATGACACTCTTTCTAGAAGTGTTGGCTAACGGTGAGGGTGATACCCACACTTTGGGTATCTAAGCGGTGATGGGGGGCACTGGACGCAGTTGCCACAGCAGCCAGGTGGCCAGGCGGCTCCACTTGCTGCCAGCTACAACTCTGCCACCCAGCAGTGCCGTCTAGGGAAATGAGAACAGCGGCAGATGGAGCTGGCACCCCCTGCTCCTCTGGGCAAAGTGGCTGAGAAAAAGGGATGGGCAGAGGGATGGGCAGATCCAAAAGCAGGAGCCCCCCAGAGTCCCACCCTGATTGGCACCGCCCCATACCAAGGAGAGGGGTTCTCCACCTGTCAGGAAATGCTCTTCCCTCTCCAGCCCCACTGTCCTAGTTTCTCACTGATGGCCCTGAAATTGCAAATGGACAACTGAGGCAAGACTGCTCTGTCATCTTGTCAACAACTTTTACTGGAAAAATGCTTCTTGATGTCCCTGTATAGGACCCTAAGGACTAAAGAAATTGAGGCTCAGTCCCTGTCCTGAAGAACACCCAGGCTAGTGTTCTAGGGATGATGGATGGGGTGAAATGAGCGACTAGTGTTGGCCAGGTTTTTGAAACTCATCTTTAATCCTTGCACTGAAGCCATGTGATGGGCCATATTATCCCACCTTACAGATGAGGAGGCAGAGACTGCATCGTAAATTAAAATCATGGGTGAAATAGACTTTTACAATATGTGAAATCCAGGAGAGGCAAATATCTTAGAATATCTAAAGATCTTCTGCAAACCCCATCTGAATGGCTATAATTTTAAAAGACTGGGTGACTCCATACAGAAAGACAAGTACTACGTGAAAGTTTTCACTCCTGTGTAGACCCTAGATTTTAATTTTATTATATGTGGTCTCTTTGTGTGTGTGTGTGTGTGTGTGTGTGTGTATGTGTGTGTGTGATGAAACAAGAAAAAGGAACATGAAATGGGGAAAAAGAATCTTAAAGGGGTGAGAAGGGAAAAGAAAAAGAGGTAATGGACTGTACGGACAATGAAGCAGAAAGGAGAATACGGGGAAGAAGGATGGGAAGGAGGGAGGGCAGGGACGGGAGGGGAGGTGGGGGGTCAGCGGAAACCAAGCATGTAAAATGCCATAATGAAACCCGTTATTTAGCTAGTTTTTAAAAACTAATTTGAAAAAGACTGAAGTATCAGGCCTTGTCAAGGATGAGGAACCTCTAGAGTTTTCTTAAACTGCTGATAAACAACTGTGTGCCAGTGACCATTAAAGCTAAGCATAGGGGCTGGGATGTAGCTCAGAAGCATAGTACTTTGTCTAGTGAGCATAAGGTCCTGAGCTCAATCCCCACTACTGGAGGGAAAATCTAAGTACGATATCTGATGGCATGGTAATCAATCTCCGGACAATACTTATAGTCTCCAAAAGACATGTTCAGGAATATTCATAGCAACTGTATTCAAAGTCACTCAAACTGAAAACAGCATGAATGTTGTTTCCCACAAGGAACTAGGCAAATCAACTGTGGTGTAGTCCCTTGACAGAATGCAATACAGCAGTAGAAGAACCCAGAGCCATGCACAAACGAATCTCACGGAAGAGGTCATACTGTGTGATTCCATATACATGAAGACTTAGAAAGAACCTGATTCAAGGTGACAGAGACCAGGGCAATGATGACCTTGAGAGAACCTTGAGTGGAAGGTCACAAGAGCCTTTGGGGTGCTGGACTGCTCTAGATCTCCATCTGGATGGTGGGTACACAGGTATGTGCTACTGAAAATGGGTCAAACTCCATAGTACAGGCCTTGACACTCTAACTGGACCCCCAACTAAGCTCAAGCAAAGCAAAACAGAGCTCCTGCCAATCCACCAGCAGACAGAAAACACAGACACCTATTGGGCACAGGACACAAAGTAGCAACTCACAGAAAATGAAGTCCTAAGAATGTTTGATAAGATGCTCAGGAGCATTTTGAAATCTGCCCAATCTGAGATATCCCTTCACAGCATCAGCTCAGCACAACAGAGGGTGCCCCGTGTTGGTTAGGGGCGGGGAGGGCACACAGTTTAGGGCCACAGAACTGACTGACTCAGGGAGCTAGGGACGAGTCAGTCCAGCAGCCCCTGGATGTGACATCTTGGGACCAGAGTTTCAACTCTCAGTGCTTGTGCAGATACAACACCACATTCACAGTAGCATTAAGGACAGGAACAATGGGTTGAAAGCAAGTTCATGGGAGCCAGCACGTGAAACGGAATTACAGAAAACTATGTATCATTTTGAAGCAATAAACTTCTAAT
This sequence comes from Eospalax fontanierii, assembly GCA_035773235.1. NCBI lineage: Eukaryota > Metazoa > Chordata > Mammalia > Rodentia > Spalacidae > Eospalax > Eospalax fontanierii. The sequence goes on along the minus strand of CM069524.1, from coordinate 146,822,070 downwards.
CATAATATATTCATGGACAGATCAGGAAAAAGTAGCCACACAAAACAAGTAGGAAGCAGAAATGGACTTACAGCCCAGTTCCACATATATCTGATGCAAGCATGAAACATCTAGATGAGTGAGAAGAGCGAACACTAGGGATGAGGAAGGAGGTTAAAATATCACCCAACTGTTCTACTTCAAGAAATGATTTGTATATAGGTGTTCATATTAGTTCTGTTTTCAATAGTCAAAAACTATAGAAGATCCACCTGTCCTCTCAATGGAGGAATAGATGAATATTTTCCTGTAACAACGCATCTGCATGTCCCTCAGCAATCAGAGGGAGAGCCATTGACACATGCAACAACACAGACCTGCAAAGTAATCCTGATGCATGACAGAATTCACGCTGTGATTCTGTTACACAAAACTCCTAGGAAGTGCAAACTCATTTGCAAAGACAGAAAGCAAGTGAATAATGGCCTCTTCATGGGACACAAGGAAACTTTGGGGCAATTGAACTGTTCATTATTGTCATTGTGGTGATGGCCTCTCAGAATACACATGCCTACCTCATCAAGTGGATGCTTTATTTATTGGGGGGCGGTTTTATTTTTATTTTTGAGACACTGCCTCATATATCCCAGACTAACTTTGAACTCATTATATAATCAATACTGTCCTTGAACTCCTGATCCTCCTGCCTCAACCTCTCAAGTGCTGGGATTACAGGTGTGCATTACCACACCTGGTTCAAATTATACACTTTAAATACGTGTAGTTTATAGTATGTCAATTAATCCATAAAACATAAATAAGAGACTGGATATGCATTTACTATGATGATCATACACCTTGTTCTACAGGCTATAATTAACCTTTTCTAAACTTAAACTTTTGCCCCTGAAATTATCACCAACACCAATAACAAAGAAAAGCAACTAAGTTAAAAACAAGGATTATGTAGTGGAAAGCATTGCCTAGGCTTCATAGCTGAGACACCTGTCCACTGTACACTTAACTTGGGGCTTCCACTAGTTCAAGGTTCTTTGTAAGCACCTGGGTAAGAAAATTACCTGGACTTGCCAGACACAGAAGTGGGCATTGTCACCCTTGGTATGACTTCTGGGGATGCCCCTAAAGATCAAGAGATCAGAAATAAGGTTCCTCTAGGCCCCCTGTACCCAGTGTGGGAGACAGACACTTGGATAGATGGTCACTGTCAAGGAAAGCTTCTTGTTGGAGGTGATGCTTGGGTTTACTCAGGTGTTTGGTTCCCAAGTGAGCCCTCTCTGAATGCCAACTACTGATAGGGTGTGTGTCAGAGAAGTCCAAGTGTTGAGAACTCTATTGTGGGAGGTTAGATAGTGTGCTGGGAATAGCAGATGGTTTAGTCAGTCTGTGACAGGCAGTGAGGATATCTTTTAAAGGCTGATAGGATAGGACCCTCTTGAAAGCAAACAGAACATAAGACTGGGGAAGGAAGTGCCCCAAGAGCATCTGGAAGCTCCCTTAGCTGTGCAGAATGACTTATGTCTCAGATTAGCCTTGTTAGTTGCCCCAATCCCACCTTTAACCTGTCAACATGGAGTGTCCTCCCTGGGCACATTGGCCTGCCTAATACATACTTAGTACCTTAAATTCCTATCTTATCACTGAGGATGTAGCTCAGTGGTAGAATATTTGCCTAGCACGCTCCAGGCCCTGGGTTCAAACTTCAATACAGAACAAGAAATTAAAAAGGAAAGAAAAGAAAAAGAAGGAGGAAGAGGGGGAAAGAGAGAGGATGACTGAAGTTCCCGTCTTGCCTCCTTCCTTTCCTAGGATATTGCTGGGTCCTACCCAACACCTACCCTCAGACCTACTATCCCCTCCAGACCATACCCAAGCAGATCCAACAAAGCCAGAGCAAGGGCTATCCAGGTGGGGATAAGAGGCCACTCTTGGTGCTCGATCATGACAAAGCCCCATTGTAGGATCTGGGGGAAATGTTTTTTATTTCATTTCCAGAGCTGTGTGAACAGTGCATTGTACTGCTTCATGGAGCAGGCTCTGTGTGGCTGGGAAAGAACACATCTCCCACCCAGGCAGCATGAAGTCAAAAGGCCCCATTCAGTCAGGCTATGTGGCCCACAAGCAGTCTCGGCCTAGGTGCAGCCTGCTTTGCTGGTTTCTCCTGAGTACAAGACCGGTGTTGAGTGTGTATGTGTGGTGTTGGAAGGGACTTTTACATCTATTCCCTGAAGGGCTCCTACTTTCATTCAGACAGGGTCCCCAGGCTACCCAACTAGTAGAAGGAGCCAGACCAGGGGATGAGGGTTGGACAAAGGGGACCATTTGGCCATGGTCCAGCATCCTCACAGGGCCTTGAGACTTGTGATGCTACTTTTGAAGGAGCTTCACATTCAGTCTCAATTTCAAATTGTTCATCTTGGGGCTCTATTACCTTCCAGCTTCTGGGCTGGTATTAAAACAATCCCTATGTTTATTCTATAAACAGTTTAATTATCCTTCTGTGAGAAAGAGTGAGAATTGATTTATTTGTAAGAAACATTGTAAACACACTCTAAATTTTATATCCCTGCTTCAGTATCCTTTATTTTTATATGCACTGGGATTTTCCAGATCTTAGGGAGCTCTGGCCAAGAGGACCCCCGCCCCAAAGATGGACATGACGCTGGAGGTGTACAGTCAAAGCATCTAAGCTGCTAGCAGCCTTGAGGCCAAAGAGTTGAATCCTGGCCAGGCATCTCCACAGCACGCCAAGAGGCAGAGAAGGGGCCTTTCCTAGAAATTTACTGGCTTCCTAAACAATCTGACCCCTGTAGGGACCATGAAGTTCAAGCTCGAGGGACTGTTGTCTGGCTCTTGCAAGTGCCAGGCTCCTGGGCCAGGCATGGTGTGCCTCTCGGTGGACTTGCCAGCACCCCTATCCCATGCTCTGCTGTCCAGCCCTCGTCCCCACACCAGCTCCCCAGCACCCTGTGCTCATGCCGTGTGCGTGCATTGACTTGCTGAGCTTGGCTGGCCTAGCTTGTGGGATCAGAAAGGCCCCAGAGCCCCACTGCCCTGGAGGCTCTTTCTGTCCATCAGCAGATTCCTGCCTCCGGGTTACCCATTCCCCCACTTCCCTGAGGTCCCTGGAGGAACTTGAAAAGTCACTGAGCCTTGGTTTTCCCATCTGTACAACAGAGATTGCATCAGCTGGCTTGGGGGATTCTTGAGGATCAGCTCTTTTGTTGGTCAAGGAATGTGGACGTGGATATAATTGGGGTCACATTTAAAGACTTTACATGGTCGTTTGGGGGTGCTGGCAACTTCGCGTACTCTGATGATACCTAAAAGAGATTCTCTGCTGAGTATTTCTATCTGTGTTCTGGGGAAAGCAGGAATGCCTAAGTAGCACAGAGCATCCTCATCCCTTCTCTTTGAAGAGAGCCATAGTAGACTAGAGGCTGGTGCTTGGAGTTGAGGTAATAAAGAAGGGGTTGAAAGTGGGCTATACAGGGTTTGGATGAGCTCAGCTCTAGGAAGTCCTGAGGTCCCAGCTCTCTGTCCTAAAATAGGGTCTGACTTCAGGTTATGGCTCAAGGTGCTAAGGAGAAAGAGGCCTCCCTCCCAAAGGAACAAGAGTGTTACTGTCTCCCAGCAAGACCTCTGATGGGGAGATCCCTCTGGATACCAGGGTGGCCCAGAACTTGTTCTAGTACTTGCTGGTGAAAAGAAGATGACTGAGGGGTAGAAGCAATCTGGGAGAAGCCCAGGACCCCCAAGCTACGCATGGCTTAAATGCGCACACCAGCAGTTGTAGCTATGATATGACATACCCTGAGCTCAAGGAATAGGTTCTGGCTTCCCTGCAATATGCCTTACTCATTCAGGAGTATCTAGAGTGTTCCAGGAAGGCTACAAGGATGGGATTCTAGTTTCAGATCCATTACTGTGATAAAATACACTGACAAAAAGCAACTCAGGGGAGAAAGGGTTTATTTTAGCTCATAATTTCAGATCACGGTCCATTACGCCAGGGGAAGTCAAGGTGGCAGGAACTTGAAGTGTCTAGCCACATCACATCCATACTCAAGAGCAGAGCAAAATAAATGTATGCATGCTTAGTGCTCAACCAACTTTTCCTACTCTCACACAATTCAGGACCAGAATGGAGGGAATGATGCTGCCTACAGTAGATGACTCTTCCCAACCTAGTTAGTGCAATAATAACAGTTTCTCACAGATGACCTGATCTAGAGACTCCTTCTTTAAGATTTGCTTCCCAGGTGATTGTGGGTGTCAAGTTGATAATTAAAACTAACCATTACAGATGGATGGATGGATGGATGGATGGGTGGGTGGATGGGTGGGTGGATGGATAAAATTAAACTGATAGGAGGGAGGAATTCCTAAAGGTTTCCCAGGTGACCAGTTCACATAAACAGGAGAGGAAATGTTATTTATTCTCAATAACTTCTGGTAGCAGAAGTGGGAATGGATCTGAAAGAAAGGGCTGCTGACTGGGCCTGTGTGAAGAAAGAGAGGACACCTGGGCTTGAAGCAATGGGAGGAAAGCCATGTGGAGACATCTGGCTTGCAGCTGGAATTTGAGAGAAGGACCCTTATCCAGGTAGGGATGTAGATTTGGAAATGACTGACACATAGGTGAGAGCGGAGGTTCTATGAAGGTGTCGTTCTCAAAAGAGGGACATTACAGTGAGAGAAGGGGACGAGGGCAGGTCCTTGAGGATGCTCAGGGTTAGGAGCTGAAGAGGAACAGTTAGGGAAATATGTATAGCCTTCTCCCTCCTCAGAACCAAGGGAGAATGGCCTTTCTTCTTTCCCTTTTTATTTCTACATAATTAATGCATAATAATTGTACCTATTTATGGAGTACAGTGTGTGATAATTCCACACATGTCTACAGTGTGTGAGGCTGTAGATCTGAGTAAATAGTATTTTCTATTTTCATCTCTGTGTACACTTGTCAGTTCTTTGTGTCGAAAATCTTCAAATGCCTTTCTTCTAGTTTTCACAAAACACACAATAAATTGCTGTGAACTGGAGTCACCTTACTAGGCTGTAAAATGCTAGAACTCATTCTTCCTTATTCAAGCTGCATTATGATATCTGTCATCTGACGTCCCTCACCTCCAAACCTCCCCAGTCTCTAGAGACAACCACTCTACTTCCAGAAAATCAGTATATTGTTTTGAAACAGTCTCATGTGGCTCAAACTGGCCTTACTATATAACAGAGGATGGCTTTGAACTTCTGATTCTCCACCTCCTGAATACTGAGGCTGTAGTCCTGTGTCATCACAGGTTTGTGAGGGCTGGGGATGAGTCCAGGGCCTTATGCATGCTAACCAAGCACTCTACCAACTGAGCTACGCCTCCAGCCTGAAATCAAATATTTTGTTGCTGGGTTTTTTTTGTTGTTGTTGTTGTTTGCTTGTTTGTTTGAGACAGAGTCTCCCTGTAGCTATAACTAATCAGGAACTTGCTATGTAGACCATGCCAGACTTGATCTCACAGAGATCCACCTGCCTCTGCCTCCAGAGTGCTGAGATCAAAGACATGTGCCACCCCTTCACTGAACCCTGAAATTTGCTTTCTTCTTAAAAAATATTTTATATTTTTATTTGATGTGTATGGGTGTTTACCTGCATGTCTGTAAGTGCACGGTGTGTGTACAATGCCTGCAGAGACCAGAAGAGGGTGTCAGATTCCCTGGAATTGGAGTTATAGGTGGTAGTTAGCCACCATGTGGGTGCTGGGATTTGAAGGTCCTCTAGAAGAACAGCAAGTGTTCCTAACTGCTGGGCCATCTCTTCAGTCCTGAAATCAGTTTTCTTAATGCTCAGAAATGAATGAAACTGTATGAGATTTGTCTTTCGTTCCTGACTTGTTGTGACCTGGAGGACAACTTGTGTGGAGTCTGAGAGGCCTTGCAGAGTTCACAGCAGGAAAGCAAATTGGACGCGAATACAAAGAGAGAGATCTGGGAGACGGCCTCAAGGGGAAGTCACCATGAGAGGTCTAAGAAGAAGCCGTCAGTCCTCCTGGGGGTAAACAGGAGTGGGGGTTTGCCTCCAATGTATACTTCATGATTTTCAATTGTTGATTCTAGAGAATCAGTTATGGTCACTTCATCTGAAATGTTTAAATAAGACTCTGTCAGGATGGAGTCTCCGGAAACAGCCTATGCTCTGCCACATGCCACCTGGCCATATATAGTGACTGCACAGTGCCTTGGAACAAGCTGGGTGCTGTGTTGGCTCTGGTGTCTGGTTCAGCACTCATCATGGCCAGATGCTTTGACCACACGTCCTCATCAGCACATTAGTAGCTTCTTACCGTCTCTTACCTCACATTGCTGTTCACATTGGGTTCCTCCAGAACCTACCTTGTATACAGCAATTCTCGGTAAGTATACTTAAAGGGAACTTCTAGACAAATGACTAGGTAAACGACTGACAGTTTGCCCATCATCTATGGTTAGGTTTTTGCCTCCAAAGCTGCTTAGGACCAGCACATCCAGGCCCGGCAGCTTGTTTTGTTGTTATTTGTTTTGTTTTGTTTTGTTTGGGTTTGGGTTTTTTTGAGACAGAATCTCAGCTGGCTTTGAACTTGCTATGTATCCCAGGTTAGCCTTGATCTCACAGAGATCCACCTGCCTCTGCCTCCCAACTGCTGAGATTAAAGATACGCACTGCTGTGCCTGGTGAGAGATTTTTGCTGATTATACAATTTAATATCGCTGAGCATAGAGACTGGGCCATGTCTTGTCACAAATGCTCAGCCTTTCCTCCCAATCAGTGACAGGATCTGAGAGATTAATACTAAGCCACCACAGAATGAAAATTAAATCATTTCTAATTATACTTGAATTCTCCAGAGACATACTGAAGGATAAGTAACATGTGATTCCCACTGTAGACAACAAGCCACAGTGTCTGCCAGCTGCTTAAAGATTTCATTCGATGACAGGAGAGGATGTGTCCCCATGGCCAGTGTCTGCTATGTCATCTGTATGTGGCTTTTTGCAATTCTGGGTTTGGGCTTGGCCCGACATCTGTCAGCCCATCAACACAGCTCTTGGAAGGATCATGTCTGGGCCCCTGCTACAGTGTAAGAGAGAGCTGACAATCTGGCATGTGACCAGAGGCAAGTGGCCAGTATGGCAGATGATCTGGAAACATCATGAATGAGTACTTAAGAGAACCCCAAGGGTTTTATTTGACAAAGAAGAAGACAGAGTGGCTTCTGTGAATACTTACAAGCTTGTAACAAAAAGCATTGTTTAAGCCAACTTGAACTAGAATTTGGTTTTTTCTCTTAATGGGTCTCTCGAGGACAAACCAGCTCTTGGTAGATGTGAGTTACAGGGAGGCCAATTCAGATCTGTCTAAGAACTTAAGATAGTTTTTCAATTGAGTCATAAGAACATAGAATTGTCTTCCCAATGGACTAAGGTATGGAAGGCACCTCTGGGCTGGAGGGAAGGCACTGACATTGGTTCTGTGACTGAATGAGGCCCCTTCTCAGGCCTCCAGTATGGAGGTTCTGGGATTCTCATTGCAGCACAGTGATGGAAAGAGAAAGTGCCTTGCTTTGTGGCTCTAGAAACTGTCTCTGCTCTCCACTGTGGTTCTTCTCATTCCTGGCTGCTCTCCTCTAAACATATTTTTCTATTCAGTGGTTTTGGCCTCCCAACTGAAATGACTGTAAAACCTCTCCTCTCTGTCTGTGAGGGGAGACGGGAAGAAGGGAGGGTGGAGGAGAAAGAGAGAGATCTTCTTTTCTTAATAAAGAGCTTATAGACATCTCGAGATGTCTATACCCAAATGGAGAAATCTCATAATAAAAAAAATATATAATAACACCCCCTAAACTCAAATTATATGGTACTGAAGGCCACACTCCCCAAACTGACTATGTCTAGCTGTCCAGGAAGAAAAGCTTTATCACCTTTCAAGGGCCCTCAGAAACAACACACCTGTCTGACCCAAGACTGGCTACATTAAGTTCAAATATGGGGATAGGCCTAATGGAGCCCGTCAAAGCTCAAACCTCCTGAAGATGGGTAAAAGGAGAACACGCAGTCTCTGTGGCAACCAAGGGCCCCAAGCATAATACTCTCCTTCCTGCCTGGGGCTAGGTCTACCTAAAGACAGACACTGGGCTGAGGTGCAAGAGGCTAGGGCCTCCTATCTGGTGGTTGGTGATGTCAGTGGAGCCGCTGATGGAGTGATTTTCTTGGAATTATGCAGAGTGTGGCCCATAAAATAGAAATTAATCTATCAGCTGCAAGGCTTAAAATAAAAACGGAATCACAGCCACTTTATTTGGGACAACACCACTGCCAACCAGAAGTGGCCCTCCGCTTTCCCCTTGGCACCACTTTCTTTTCATAGTGCCATGAGTTCTCAGAGCCAGAAGGACTCTCAGGGACCAGCCAACCCCTCATTTTACAGATGAGGTTTCGTTTGAAGCTCTGTTCCAAGAGGGCTTGGCGTCCAACAGGAAAGCGTTAACATTTTCCAGAAGCGGCTGTCGCCTCCCCTGCTGAAGGCTACTTTAACAAGAAAAGCCTACGTCTTGCTTGAATTAACCCTGGTGCTCTCAGCTCCGTGACTAGAAAAGGGGTGAGTGAGAGGAGGAAGTGATGTCACAGGGGACCCCCAGTAAAAGCTGCTGGGCAGGAGGACAGTTGCCGCGAGAGCCTGCTCCCACGTAGTGGTTAGTATGGAAGGAAGAGGCGAAGCTGTTCTCCACAGCTGGTTCCGGGGGCAGCCAGTCCCCAGGGGAGGCACTGGGTGATGAGTGTCTCTGCTTTCCTGGGTACAGACCCAAGGGTACTGCTTACTGGCTGCGAGGATCCAGGAGACCCCTTTTTGGACCCACTGTGGGCAAAACAATTGACCAAATTTGCTGGGTCACTTTTTCAGGGGCTTGAACCATTAGAAGAGAAGGTTCCTCTCCCTGACACTGCCCTCTGCTCCAACACTACTGACTCCACCAGCTACATCTTACAGCGAAAATGGAATTGACCACGTGAAACAGATGTCTCAGAAAAAGGGCTCAAATTCAACCCACAGGAGACCCAGCCTGCTTGGGTTTCTTTCCCATGTTCCTGCTAGGGGAAGGGTGGGGGAAGGGAGAGAGGCTGTGCTGACAATTGCAAGTCTGTTTCGAAGCCCAGAGGAAAAAGTTAGTACAGACTAAGTAGGAGAAAGAAAATTCCAGGGTTTCCAAGAATACCTAAATAATTGCTGCTATTCTGGCCCTCAGATTGGCGGTTTATTTGAGTAATAAGTCTGGCCTGGCCTGAGTCCATTATGCCACACTGTCCTGGAGGCCAGTCTGGCTCGGCCATGTCTGCTAGGGATATCCCAAGGGGGTATGGTATTCTGGGGCTCTCCACAGTAAGGCAAAGGAAGAAATCATTGGGCCCCGGGACTGGGGATGTTCGTAGATTGCTGGCCTAGCATGTGTGCAGTCCTAGGTTGAACCCCAGCACTGCACAAACCAGACATGGTAACACATGCCTGTAATCACAGTACCCAGGAGATGGAGGCAGAAGGATCAGAAGTTCAATGTCAGAGAGAATTGGAGGCTAGCTTGGCTACGTGAGACCGTATTTCTAAAAAATTAAGTTGGGGCCTGCAGAGACATCTCAGCAGTTAAGAACACTGATCGCTCTTGCAGAGGACCCAGGTTCAGTTCCCAGCACCTACATGGTGACTAACGACTGACCGTAACTCCAGGTCCAGGGGGATACAGCACCCTCTTCTGGCCTCTGTAGGCATTGCAAGACATGGGTGCACTTATATACATTCAGGCAAGGCAAAACACACATACACCTAAAATAAATAAATAAATAAATAAATAAATAAATAAATAAATAAAAATAGTAGGAGTCTGTGATGATGAGTGTTGATTATCAACTTGACAGGATCTGGAATCACCTGGAAGACACGCCTCCAGACACCTATGCAGGATTATCTTGATCAGGTTAGGTGAGGTGGGAATACACACACTGAAAGTAGGTGGTACCATTCACCAGGTTTGGGTCCTAGACCACCTAGAAAGGAGCATCAGCATTCATCTTCCTCTGCTTCCTGATGCAGATGCAGTGTGACCTGCCGCCTCAAGCTCCTGCCAGCATGACAGTCACACCGAGATGATCATACCCTTGAACTGTGAGTCAAAATAAACCTTTTCCCCGTCAGTGCCTTTTGTCAGAGTATTTTATCACAGTGACAGTAAATTACAGGTAAGTTCTGATGCAAGGCAGTGAAGGTGGCATTTCACACTGTAGAGATGTGTCCATGGACTCAAAAGCTCAGTATTTCTGAGTTTTCTATGAGGTCTTCTCTGCGTGTGAATTTTCTACCATGTAAATTCCTGACCTGTCTTACTTCCTAATCAGATCTCAGTTGGTATAAAGAGATTAACACACCGTTAACTCTAACTTGCATTAAGCTTCCCTGATCTAAGTTGGAGGGATTCCCTGAGTATTTGTTCTTCTCAGTGACTGTGAGGGACTACGCTGTGTTATCTTTGCTCCTGTAGTTAGGTAGTGGTTGCTATTTTAGCCATACGTGGATGCGTGGGAAGGTTTTTCTGGGGCTCCCAAAGGCATAAAATCGGAGGAGCTAGATTTTGGGTACCACATTCTGATACTGACTCTGCCATTAAGTGGCTTTGCGCCTTTATGCAATAAATAGCCCTAACCTCACTGAAAAAGTTAGAAGTAGAATTCAGCCTGCGCATCTAAACCCTGCAGGCTGTAGCCTAATAGCTAGCAATTGCAAAATGAGTGTGGACTGGGTAAAGATTCAGGGAGTCCCACAAACAACCAGCATCCAGTTCAGTCCCATGAAATGGGGTACAAGGTGAGAGAGTCCCCAAATAAGAAGGACAGTTGTTGCTTCCAGCAACTGTTAATGTAGAACTTTTTCTCAATGCGGGTGCTTGAAGGTCCAGGTACTTACTAAGAGGAAAGAGGTTTCCCTTTCAATAAAATAATAGTGATGATGATGGTGACTAGTATTTATTAACCTTATATTTATCAGTAGAAAGTTATTCAAGTGCAAGACTTATTTAATTCTCAGAACAATCCTTCCAATGAAGTGGCATTATTGTAAATATTCTATTTTATAAATAAAGAGACTGAAGCTCAGAGAAGTTAAGAGTTGTTCCAAATCCCACAGCCAGGATTTGAACTTGAGCACACCTGACCTCAGAGACCATACTTGGGAATGGTATATCCTCATCCCTCTCTTACTGGACTATGCCTGTTTTTAAGGAAGTCCTTTCTGCCTCCTCCTGATGTGTGACTACCTGTGCCCCCCATTACTTGGAGTAGCTAGACCGAGAAACTACCTAACAAACAGAATATGCCCAAGTGGTACGTGGACCTTCTGAGAAATGGAGAGTGATGGAGAGCAGAGGCAGGGCCAAGATCGGATCTCAGGCACCCCAGGCTGAGCTGAGCTCCATCCCTGACTCCTGCTGGGATCTTCTTGGGACTCTCTGTTTCCTCATCTGCAAAGAAGAAATGGATAAATCACTTCATAAATAGAAGACCCACAAATGATTGTTCCTCATTTTCTTTCCCAAAAGAGAAAAAAAAAATCACTTCCATTATGATTTGAGCAGCAAGGTCATTATCTTATCTTCCAGTAGGATCTTATCCAGTTCCAGAATGTTTAAAAGCTCTAGGGCTTCTGAACCCCCAATAAGATTCACTGAGAGATTCCATCACTATGGTGAGGTATTTAAAAAGATTGAAACTCAACCTGATTGTGGCATTTGAAGATGGAGCTTTTGGGAAATGACTGAGTTCAAAGAGGTCATACAGGTGGAGTCCTAATCCAGTGGTTCTGTGGTTTGTAGGAAGAGGGAGACCTCAGCAAGAACCCTCAGTTCCTTTCCCCATGATGGGCTGCACCTCCTCAGGACTCTGCAGAGTCCCCTCGGCAAGAGTGATCTCACTACTTGTGATCACCCAGCCTTGAACTTCCCGGCTTTTAGAATTGTAAGCTACACAACCCCCTTTTTGTTATAAATTATTTACATGACAGTATTCTGTTAGAGCACGGGAAAGTAGACTAAGTAAGACAATCAGAGCCAAGGTGCCCTCTGTCCCTGGTGCTGTTGTTCATTGCTCCCACACGGGGGCGCTGTGAGGGGCACACTACACATCAGGTCTCAGGTCCACTCTCATGCTGGCTTGGAGGACACACTCCCACTCCCCACCCCCCACTCCCTATTCCCCCACCTCTGAGTGACAGTAGTCTTCACTGTTCATCTCTAGTCTGCCAAGACTCCACAGATTCCAGCCCTTTTGGTTCTAGAAGCATTCTTCTTGGGTGGCCTGCCTCCACGAGTTCTGAGAGTCACTCTACCCTTCCATTTCCTGGAACCTTCACACCAGGATTCAGTCACCTTTCTTTTCTCAATCTTGAAACTCCAGGGTGTTCCCAGGACAATGGAGTTACTGAGCCATGGCCCAAATGAGTAAGTTGGTGTTTTCAGGGACCCACATACCCCCTTAACACATTGCACCAAAGACAATCTGCTTTCTAAAGTGGCTAAGGCCACTGCCTCCATAGCTGCCCTGGAAAACATACACACACTACACACACACACACACACACACACACACACACACACACATCCCTCCTGGGAGCTCTCTTACAGGAGTCATGGCCTCTCATCTCTTCTACCTCATAGTCATGGTCAAATTAACACAGGTTATTCTTATTTCTCAGGTGCCAACAGACCATAGATATGTAGCTGGGTTACTGAATGCTGGAGCTCAAGAACACTCTCACTTTCTGTAACACTCTGAATATCTGCTGCTGTCAGATACTAGGAGAAGCTCTATTCTAGTCTGAGACAAAACACTCTGACCAATATCAACTTGCGGAAGAAAGAGTTTATTTAGCTTACATCTCTCAGGTCACAGCTCATCACTGAGGGAGCCCAAGGTAGGAACTCAGATCAGGAAGCTGGAGGCAGGAGCTGAAGCACAGGAGGAACACTGCTTCCTGGCTTGCTCCTCTGACCCATGCTCAGCCTGCTTTCTCATACAATACAGAACAACCTTCCCAGGGGTGGCACAGAGGGCTGGGCCCTCCCCATCACTCAATGATCAAGAAAATACCTCACATACATGGCCACAGGCCAGTCTAATGGAGGCAATTCCACAATTGAGGCTCCCTTAACCCAGGTATGTCAAGTTGACAATAAAGCTGTCCAGCACAGGCTTCTGAATTATTACTTTTCTGATCATAACTCCATAGTAACCTCCCACTCTCACACTATACCCCAAATGTTTCATGCAGTATAAGCTAAGAATGCCCATCTCTGCTGGATTCCTGCTTCTATCTCTGCCTCTGTCTTTGTCTCCCTGTCTTTTTCTATGTGTCTGTCTCCCTGTGTGCCCCCCTTCCTTCTCTCTCTCTGACATAGACATGCTCACTTCTCCTCCCCTCCCCCTGCCCTCTGAGACTTGTTGGGGCAAGTGGGCCCCAGTAGTCCCTGCTTACCAGCAATCTGCTTTCCACCAAAAGCTTCCACCACTACCTTCTGTTGGGTCATATGATTGGGTTCCACAAACTCCTTAAGTCAAACAAGGGAAAAAGGACATGCTGGATGAACGTAGGACATTATTGCTCTGATTCAAGACTGGCCTATGAACATTCTTTTGCCCACTGGAGACTCTGCACTTGGGGACACCACAAAGGTCAGCTCTGACTGGGAACCCAGACTCAGACCTGAGATGCACATTTTGTAGATAATTGTCTCCAATCTGAGAATTGTCTGCCCATTTTTTTTAAAGTATCTTTTAACAAGAAAATACCTTTAATTAATAATTTTTGTGGTGCTGGGGATAAAATCCCAAGGACTTGCATAGATTAAGCAAGTGCTTTGTCACTGAGCTACAACTTCAGTTGGAAGCTTTAATTTTTTTAATTTTTTATTTATTCATTTTTATTTATTTTGTGTGTACGAGTATTATGCCTGTATGTGTGTAAGTGCACCCGTGTTATACAATGCCCACAGAGGACAGAAGAGGGCTTCAGACCCCTGGAACTGAAGTTACAGATGGTAGCTAGCCACCATGTGGGTGCTGGATTTGAACTCAGGTCTTCTGCAAGAATATCCAGTACTCTTAACTGCTGAGCCATCTCTCCAGCCCTGGAAGCTTTTAATTTTTAATAAAATGAATTTATCAAAATTTTCTGTTAGGATTATTGCTTTTTGTGTTCGTAGCCTGCTCCTGAATCATGAATATGCTCTCCCATAGCTCTTCTGAATGCTTTAAAAAATTTTTAAATTGGGCTGGAGGGTTGACTCAGCATTTAAGAGCACTGGATGGTTTTGCAGAGGACCCATGGCAGCTAACAACTGTCTCTAACTCCAGACAGTTGGGATCCTACATCGTTTTTTGACCTCCTAGGGCACTGCATGACACAGGTGCACTTATATACATGTAGGCAATACACTCATATACATAAAATAAAATATATCTACATTTAAAAATTTTTAAATTATTTAGTTAGTTGTTTTGCTACATTTCTATTCATTCGTTTTGTGGAGAGGAGTGAGCATGTGCCATGGTGGGCAGAGATCAGAGAACAACTTGCAGGGACTGGCTTTCTCCCTCTGTTATGTGAGTCCCAGGGATGGAATTCAGGTCGTAAGACTTGGCATCCTAACCCTCTTAGGCATCTTACTGGCCCAAGCTTTATGGTTTTAGTATACATTTATAATTTTACATAGACATCTAAGTATGATTCAACCTGAGCTATGAGGTAGGGGTCAAGGTTTGTTTTTCGACATATGGGATATTCAGTTGTTATAGCAACTTCTACTGAAAAAGACTTCTCTAACCTCACTGAAAATCATTTGACCATGTAATATGAGTTCTATCCATTGTGATTCAGTTGGGACAACAGAATAACAAAAAGCTAGGACAACGATGGCACTTTCCTGTGATAGTTACCTAAACACACATTCAGAGAAGAACAGGTGCAGTTTTGCAATTTTTTGCTCTGTCTATATGTTACTTTGGGCGGAGTTATTTATTTTTGGAAATGTAATTTTTCTGTTCATTGAATCTGATATTAAAATCTGGATTTGTATTTAATGTCTCTAATTTTCAGTTCATGTCTTTAATTTTCTAGGATTAAAAAAATTATTTATTTTATGAGTGTTATGCCTGCATATGCGTAAGTACACCCATGTCGTGCAGTGCCCTTGGAGGATAGAAGATATCCCCTGGAACTGGAATTATGGACGGTTGCTAGCTGCCTTGTGGGTACTGGGATTTGAACCTGGGTCTTCTGCAAGAACAGCTAGTGCTCTCAACTGCTGAGTCGTCTCTTCAGCCCCATATTTTTTCTAGAATTTTTGTAGAAAGCCTTGTTGTGTAACCAGGCTGACCTCAAACTTGCAAACTGGGCTGCCTCCCTGGTCTTTATCTAGATTTCTGAAGCCTAACCTATCTGCTTCTTCTTCCCAAAGGCTAGGATTACAGGCATGTGCCACCATCTTTATTTCATTTTAAGAAGATATAAACTCATAACAAATTGGGGATAAGTTTATGACAATCAGAATCTCTATATCATCCAAGTCCCATAGAGCAGTAACAGGCTTTGCAGTGTAAACGGGTTCCATAGCCAAACATTAATACTTTGGGAAAACATTGGTTTTAAAAGTGAACTAGATTTATCATGGGATTTCCTAGGATTTTTGTTGTTGTTGTGGGTACTGGGGATCAAACTCGGCTTCACGACAGACAAGGCTCTACCACTGAACTGCACTCTCAGACCACCTAGATCCGAAGTAGGATAGTACACATTATAAAACTATCCATAGGGGAAGCGTTTTCCAAACTGATACGGTCAGAGAACCCTTTCTTCATGAAGTATCTTGGGGATCAGTGTTCCTTGGAACACCTTTTGGGGAACTGCCAGTCTACACCATCGTCCATGAGTGGTCACCAGTGCTCACTGGGAAGGCAACATGACCTCCTTCAGTGGCCCATCTTGTCAGCTTTCATTCCTGGGGCGCAGAGCCCCCTGCTCTGCTGTCTGAAGTAATATGGAACAAGCACGACCCTCATCTCTCGTCCTGCTGGACTCCTCTGAAAATGTGTCACTGTCTTCAAGTCTCCTCTCCTCTCACCCTCTAGACTGCACAGTCCAGCCTCAAGCCTGGGTGCTCCCCAGGAGCAGAACTGCGCATCGCCTGTTGTACCGCCAGGGCCTGGTGCACAGTAAGCACTAGATAAATTACAATGATAAATGGATTAGGTCATCCTTCGTTCATGCCTCAGTTTTGCCTCCATCTACAGACTTCACCAATGAGTCACAGGGCCATGTGTGCTGACCCA
Source organism: Eospalax fontanierii (assembly GCA_035773235.1). NCBI lineage: Eukaryota > Metazoa > Chordata > Mammalia > Rodentia > Spalacidae > Eospalax > Eospalax fontanierii. Next base: position 146,805,681 of record CM069524.1, on the reverse strand, counting down.
CATATTACCTGTGTCATCCAATCTTAAATGCTCACATTTCTTTGGATACTGTTAACTTTCTACATATAACAACCTTTTTACCCAAGTCCTCTTATGGGCACTTTGTTGCCACCTCATGGCTTTTGCACGGGATGTTTACCACCTCCACTCTGGTACCTCAGTTAAATATTTGTCATATAACATCCAGCCTTGGGAGTCTCTGTGTATCTGAGCTAGAACAGTGCCTGATACCAGACACAGAACATTTGGTTGAACGAATAACTCAAGTCACTAATCATGGGCGGGAATATATTTTCCCCCAGGACAGTACAGATACCTTCTGCACAGATCATCTGAATACTGCTGACACTGCTCAGTCGGACTCCCAGGGCAGAGCAAGGCTTGGAGTGACCGACATTCTAACATAGGCTGATTCATGAAGGGCTCCCTCCAGCTGCCTGGCCAGCTCTGTGCAGCCAGGCCTGTGAAAGAGGCCCTTGTCACCTTTGACTGTGTGATCATTCATTGGGGTTGGCTCGCCTGCCACAGAGTTTTATGTTTTTGAAAAAACTCAAACCATGTTGAAACGTGCAAGCCGAGCACCCAGGCACAGGTGGTGGGGAAGGGGGTTGGGGGCGGGGCAGGAATGAAGATATCTGTTTAGGGAAGTTCCTCGGGGAGATGGCAGATGACGGGAGCCAAGTTCACTACTCTGAACTTGAGCTTGTGTTTCCCTCAGAGAAGTGTGAGACTTCTCTGAAGTGCTTAGTATTGAGAGGTGGGGGTAGGCAGATTGGGAGTAGCCTGCTGGAGCTCCCAGGATGGCTGAGGGACCCAGAGAGACACGGGAAGTTATTTGTGCTCTGGGCCCCTCAAATGTCTGAATTTATTGTACTTTGCAGATCACCAAGACTTGGCGAATGTTTGCTTCCTAAACATTTTGGAAATCTTCCTCATCCTCCATTCCCAAGATGCCCTTGTTGAAGGCTCATCTTCATACTTCTGACCTGGGAAAGTAGCCTCCATACTGACCCTGACTTTTTGAGTGGAATTCATTGCATTTTTCTTTCAGTAGTAGCCCACTGAACATCAATGGAGTGACTGCTCCTTACGCAACTGTGATGAAGCATGGTTTACATCGCTAACATGCAGTCTCCTGCCTGCCTCTCCAGGCGAGGTCCTATCTGCAGCCTCCCTGCAGTGCCTCCTCGCTTACCTTTCTCGGTGTGCTCTGGGAAGACTGGGCCTTATGACATCCTGCTCAAGCTACACTTGCTTCATAAATACAGAAAAACTTCTAACTATGCACCTGGGAACCTTGTGAGATGGGGTTGTATAATGTGGGAGGGCTTCCCAGAGAGGTGATAGTAGACTCGAGTCTTAGAAGAAAAGTTAAGGCAAGCTAGGCAAAAAAGGGTGTGTGTGTGTGCGTGTGTGTGTGTGAGTGTGTGCACGCGTGTGTGTGAGTATAGGTGTGGGTGAGTGTGTGTGCATGCGTGTGAGTGTGTGCGTGCGTGCGTGTGCATGTGTGAGTGTGTGTGTCTGAGTATATGTGTGGGTGAGTGAGTGTGTGTGTGTGTGCGTCTGTGTCTGTGCGTGTGCGGGTGTAGAGTGTATGTGTGTGAATGAGTGTTTATGTGTGAGTGTGTGTGAGTGTTCTTGTGTGTGTGATGGTATGTGTGCGTGCATGTGTGTGTGAGCATGTGTGAGTGAGTGTGTGCGTGTGTGTGACTGTGTGAGTGTGTGTGTATATGCGTATGCGTGTGTGCACGTGTGTGAGTGTGAGAGCATATGTGTGTGAATGAGTGTGCGTGTGTGAGTGTGTGAGATTGTGTGTACGTGTGTATTTGAGTGTATGTGTGTGTGAATGAGTGTGTATGCGTGTGCGTGTGAACGAGTGTGTGTGAATGAGTGTGTATGTGTGTACGTGTGAGAGTGTGAGTGTGTGCACGTGTGTGAGTGTGAGTGCGTGCGTGTGTGCGTGTGTGAGTGTGCGTACGTGTGTGTATGTGAGAGTGTGTGTGTGTGAGTGTGTTTGCATGTGTGTGAGTGGGTTTTTGTGCGTTTGTGCATGTGTGCGCACGTGTGTGCGTGTGTGAGTGTGAGCGAATGAGTGTGTGTGCGTCTGTGTATGTGTGTGTGCACGTGTGTGAGAGTGTGAGTGCCCTGTGTGTGAATGAGTGTGCGTGCGTGTGTGCGTGAGTGTATGTGTGCATGTGTGTGCGTGTGAGTGTATGTGTGTGAATGAGTATGTGTGTGCGCCTGTGTATGTGTGTGCGCCTGTGTATGTGTGTGTGCGTGTGTGTGAATGAGTGTGTGCGTGTGTGAGAGTGTGAGTGCCCTGTGTGTGAATGAGTGTGCGTGAGTGTATGTGTGCATGTGTGTGCGTGTATGTGTATGTGTGTGAATGAGTATGTGTGTGCGTCTGTGTATGTGTGTGTGTGAATGCGTGCGTGTGAATGTGTGTGCGTGTGTGTATGTGTGAGTGTGTGTGCATGTGTGTGTGTGTGAGTGTCCGTGTGTGTGAATGTGTATGTGTGCATGTGTGTGTGTCTGTGTGCGTGTGTGCGTGTGAGTGTGTATGTGTGTGAATAAGTGTGTGGGGGGTGTGCGGGTGTGCGTGGTGTGCACACACGTGTGCATGCACGTGTGGGAGTGTGAGTGTGTTTGCATGTGTGGGAGTGTTTTTTTGTGCGTGTTTGTGCGTGTTAGTGTGTGTGCGTGTTAGTGTGTGTGCACATGTGTGAGTATATGCGCATTTGTGAGTATGTGTGTGCACGTGTGTGAGTGTGTGCGTGCGTATGTGTGTGCGTGCGTGTGTGCGTGTGCGTGTGTGTGTGTTTGCCTGTGTGTGAGTGGATTTTTGTGCGTGTTTGTGCGTGTGCGTGCACGTGTGTGCGCGTGTGCGAGTGTGTGTGTGGATGTGTGTGCGTGAGTGTGTGCATAAGTGTATGTGTGCGTGTATGCGTGCATGTGAGTGTGTGTGCTAGAGTGTGAGTGCGTGTATGCGTGCATGTGAGTGTGTGTGCGAGAGTGTGAGTGCGTGTATGCGTGCATGAGTGTGTGTGTGCGAGAGTGAGTGTGTATGCGAGTGTGAGTGTGTGCGTGTGTGTGAGTGTGCACGTTTGTGAGTGTGAGTGTGTGCGCGCGTGTGTGTGAGCGCGCGTGTGTATGTGAGTGTGTGTGAGAGTGTGTGTTTTTGCGCGTGTGTGCGCGTGTGAGAGTGTGTGCGTGTGTGCGCGCGTGTGTGAGTGTGAGTGTGTATGTGAGTGTGTGCGTGCGTGTGCATGTGAGTGCGTGTGATTGTGTGTGAGTTTTTGTGTAAGTGTGTGTGAGTGTTTGTGAGTGTGTGTGTGTGCAGACTAAGTGCTTTGCACAAGGAGCTTATGAGCATAAGTGACGGTCCGTGTTGATGGATGGGACATGAGGTGGAACCGAGTCTGTCATCCTGTAGCCTAAACTCTTTATGCCCACCTGGGTCAGGAGATCAGGCTTGAGATGGCACGAGGTAGTGGGTTGACACCAAATCACCCACATAAAGCCAAGACATGTGGGTCCTGCGGCCTCAGAGCAAGGCTAGAGGACAAACTATGGCCAGTGGCGAGAGGAAGTGCCAAGGCCACAGCTTTGTTTCCACAGGAGCTTTGGATCAACAGAAAGCCAATGGTATGTCACATACTTGTAATCCCAGCACTTGGGAAGCTGAAGCAGAAGGATTGTCATGAGTTTGAGGCTATCCTGGGAAAGATAATAAATTCCCAGACAGCCTAGTCTCCATAACAAGGCCTTGTCTCAACTCCCACCCCTTAAACAAAATCCACAAGGAGAAATCAAAATCTCAGGTCTGTTCTTCTTGTACACTTTGAATTTTCCAAAGTATACATGACTTCTGAAGCCTTGAAACCTCCGCCTGAGGAATTAAAATGTTGTCCAAATTAGCATCATGCCCTTCATGGTCTGCAGAGAACTCCTGAAAATTTATCCTGGATAATGCTACAAAAACATAGACAGCGAGGAATTTCCACAGAACAAAGGAGTCCTGATGGCCAGAGCTGATGTTTGAAGGCTAACGGAATCCACAAGGAAACAATTCACCATGAAAGGAAGGGTGAGCCAGGGCCACGGGAATGTCAGGAGCAGAATGCTAGCAGTCCTTAGAGGTGAAAAGAATACACTGAACATGTTAGAATGAGGAACCATGGAAGAAAGGACAGGGAGATTTTTGAAAGAGACCTACAGCGGGCTGAGCAATGTGCTGTTGAACTCATGTCCACTAGGAATCTCTGAATCTGACCTTGTGGGGACCTAAGATCTTTGCAAACAGATAGAAGGAAGCCGAGATTGTACCAATGCTGCTGAAACAAAAAAAGTCTCCAGAGCCTCCAAGAGCCAAGATGGATTCTTCCCTAAAGTCTCCAGGGAGAGAGAAGCCTGCCCACACTTTCATTTGCATGTATGTATGGTGCTTGTGGGAGCATATGTGTGTATAGGTATGTAAGCACTTGTGTGAGCATGTGTATAGAGCCCAGAGCCCTATCTCAGGTGTTGTCCCTCAGGAGCCATCTACCTTGCTTTTTGAGCTTGGACCTCACTGGTCTGGAGCTCACCAAGTAGGCTAGGTTGGTTGGCCAGTGAGCCCCAAATATCCACCTGTCCAGTGCTGGACTTACAAACATGCACCGCCATGGGTTTTGTACATGGGTTCTGGAGTTTGAACTCAGGTCTTCACGCATGTGTGGCAAGCGGTTTATTAACTGAGCTGTCTACACGGCCCCTTGTTTTCTGAAACCATCTCACTACCATAGCCTGAAATTTTCCTCAGTTTCTCATGCAGTAATTTCTGAAGTTTCTTAAGTCATCAGCTTTGTGGTAATTTGTTGCTGCCACCCTAGGAAATCAAGATGAACTTTTAGAAGTTAAAAGTATATATTTTAAATATTACATATATTTTTATTGTATGTGTATAAGTGCATTGCCTGAATGCAGATAGGTGTGCCTGTGTTGTGCAATGTGTTGGATCCCCTGGAGCTGGAGTTACAAACAGTTGTTAGCCACCGAGTGAGTTCTGGGAATCGAACCTAGGTCCTCTGCAAGAGTAGCCAGTGCTCTTAACTGCTAAGCTACCTCTCCAGCCCATGTATTTCCAAATAGTTTATAGAACAATATGCTGAGCCCTTCTTGGAAACTCGGTGGTCACATGGACCCAAAGACCCCTCATCACAACCCTGTGGTCCTTTGTGGCCTAAAACCCCCAGGCCAGGAATCACAAATCTACAGAAGGGGTTTGGTCAACCCAGTGCCCCACAGTCAGGCAGGATGGTTGGAGGGATTGGTACCACTGAAAGTGAACAAGCTGTATCTAGGGGGGCAGCAGAAAGCAAGATTTAGGAAAGAGTGCTTTACTCAGTCTTATAAAGTGAAAAAAAAACTACAGATACCCTGTAAGTGTGTGTGTGTGTGTGTGTGTGTGTGTGTGTGTATGTGTGCTGTAAATCAAGATGGTTTGCAGAAGGACAGTAGGCTGCTGGCTTGAGTATCACCTAGTTGGAGGGGATGGATGCCCTGAGTCAAGAGGATGCCACCACCAGTAGGATGAAAGAGTTTTATGAGTCTCTGATTGGAGTTCAGTCTGTTTCTCTTTCCAACCAAAGCTTTCCCAATAGTTACTATTAGCAAGAATGACAAAGCCCTGTTGTGTGACTTTTCTTGGGGACACATCAACAAATGTCTATTCAACCCAGAGAGGGCACCAATGATAGATCACCCAAGTGTAGTTCAGTGAACCACTGAGTTTATTACAGGAGTGTGGGTGAGAGAAAGGCCACTGTATCACTGAAGATGAACAGTCCTGAAAGTTGCATCCCTGAAGCTTTTGGCACAACTTGCAGGCAGCTCAGTTGGCCAGTCTCCTCTCCCCAGCAAGTGCTACTGCTTGTGTACTGTAGGGAACAGGCCCTTGTGAATCTTGTAACTTCCTCTGAACTGCCCTGGGGTCACACAGACACAGAATCCACCCACTCCCTCTATTGCGCAGCATCCCCTAGCCTCGGATGTGTCCCCAGCACTGCCATCTGAGTCCCTGCCACAGGTGGCCTCCTCATTCAAATCCTGCCTTTAAATGGGGCCTTTCGTCCATCTAGGTCCTATCCCTACCTCTCCCCAGGGTGAGGAGAAAGGCCTCCTGCATCCAGTCAAAGCTCTGTTGCTCATCCCAAGTTCCTTTCTTCTCTCCAGTCCAGAAGCTGCTAAACAGTTTTCCAAGCAGATCAGAAAATTCCTCACCTAGGTAGCACCCCTCCCGGACCTTTCTGAACTAGCACTGGAATGACAGCCTTAGGGACATAAAGACCAAACACTACAGAGTTGGAAAGATGAGTCAGTGGGTAAAAATGCTAGCTGATCAAGCCTGATGACTTGAGTTCGATCTCCAGAAACTGCCTAAAAAAAATCTTTTCTGAAAGTTTGGGGTCAGCTGTGTTCCAGAATTCAGAATGTGTCAGTTCTGAGACAGGTTCCACTGGGTTACCTGAACCAAAAGGAGGTGAGATGTTGGCCTTGAAATCCTGTGTAATCAAATGTGTCGATATTTTAAACATCCACAGCGAATGAAATTTATAAAGGCCAGAAAGGGCCCCATCATGGTTGGCCTTGATCGTCAGCTTGACTGGATTTAAAATCATCTAGGAGATGCACCTCTGAGTATGCCTGAGAAGGCGTTTCCAGGGATTAGCTGAGAGGAGAGGGCAAGACCAACTCTCAAAGTGGGCAGCACCTTCCAAGTCGTGGGCAGATGGAGTTCCGAGAAATAGCAGTGTGCTTCTTGAATGAGTGTGCACATCACTGACGCCTTCAACAGGGACTGAACATCAGCAGCTCTCCAGTAAACTCAGGTGCTCAGCTCCATACTGGGACTGTGGACGTGTCCAATTTCACAAACTAAGCAGCTCTCTGCCTCTCCAACATGCAAGCAGCCATTGTTGAACAGATTCCTAAATTATGTAAGACAGTCTTACAAATCATTTATATATATATATATGTGTGTGTGTGTGTGTGTGTGTGTGTGTGTGTATATTCCGCCCATTCTGTTTCTCTAGCCAACCTTGATAAATGCAGGCCTCATGTCACTGCAAGTCTAGTGTTAGGGCATCAATTGTTTCTTTTTCTCGTTTCTGTTTTCAGGGCCTTGGAGGTGTGTGCAGATAAGAGTCAAGTCCCCATAGTCCCCAGTACAGCATAAAGAGGCCCATTGTTCACCGCCTGAGGCCAGACCACACTCAGATGTGAAGTGTGGAGAAAGACAAGCCTATGACAAACTGAGGGTGCTGGGTGTGGTAAGTAAATGAGTTCAAAAGCTTCTAAGTAAATGTTTGGTATGGGGCCTGGAAACGGCCATCTTTGCCCATCTCTACCCACGCCACCATTTCAGCCAGGCCTGGGGGCAGCAGCAGCCCCTTCCTCCCTGCTCCAGGCCCTGTCTGAACCAAGAAGCTGGACCCCTCCCAGGATGCTCCTGACTCCTAAAAGGATGCTGTTAGCACTTGAGCACCCTCTTCCTCTTTAAAGGCATGTACATGTATTTCTGTTCAGCATGAGGCTGGGGTCCTTTATGGTCAAGGGTAGCTGGGAAGGTACAAACCGTTTTGTTGTCTGATTCCCAGTCATGAAGCCTCAGAGCCTGTGCCACCTGGACCAGGACAGCCAGGCAAACGGAAGGGTAGGGAAAGGTCCACAGCACTGTCACTCCTTTCCTCGCAGTGCTGAGATGGGCATTCCTCGCTGGACCCTGGGGACCCAGTAGACTCAGGTGGGAGGGTACAGGTGATGGTCTCCTTGCAGGAATATATCATAAAGCTCGTATGCTTTCACTCCACAAAGAGTCTACAGTCTTATATTCTCCTAAACTACACTGAAACGACCCTGGAGGCACACTTCCCCACTTTGAAACTGTAAGAAATTCCATCTCAGACTTCCCCCTGTGCTTTAGCATAAGAATGTTGAGGAATGGGCTCAGCTTGGCTGCCACCAAGACACTCACTGTCCAAGCCTGCATGATTCATGAATGCAGCTGCTCTCTCCTTCTCTGGTGGCAATTAAGGGTCATCTGTCACAGCTCCAAAGCCAAGGTCTGGTTCTTCACTTTGGAGCCCAAAAAAGAAGTCTGAAATCCCCATGTAGTCCAATCCTTTTGTCATAAACTGAAGCTAAACCCCAGAAGAAGTGGTATGATTTGCCCAGAGTCACTCAATGTTCATGCAAGAATGTACCTAGGGTTTCCTCATCGTGGGCCAATATTTCCACTAATATACCCAATGTACTGTAAGTGTGGAAGCAACATCTTCAGGCCAGAGGTATGTCACATCCACCCCATTCTTAAACCTTCCACGCTACCCCCACGGTCACTAATGGAGAGAGTCAGATCTCCATCTCCATCATGGGAGTGGGGACGGAGACCCCTGTGGGCCATTCTGGGAGACCTCATCTTTCAGACACACCTTGGCCTCCTTCCCCTTCTCCTGCTTTCTCTCCTTGGTTTCCTCTCCACCTGCCTAAGTTAAATCCACCCTGACTAGAAGGACCCTCTCTTTGCTTGAACTTTTGCTTTCCAAAAACAGTTCTCTTTCACAAAACGTATGTCTTAGTTAGCTTCTCTATCGCTGTGATAAAAACACTGGCCGAAAGCAACTTGCAGAGGAGAGGGTTTATTTGGCTTACAAGCATAGTTGAGCATCAAGGGAAACCAAGGCAGGAACTCAGGGCAGGAACCTGGAGCACATAACATGGAGGTGTGCTGCTGCTTACTGACTTGCTCCTCGAGCCAGCACTCAGCCTGCTTTCTTACACAGCACAGGACTACCTGCCCAGGAGTGACACCACCCACACTGACCTGGGCCCTCCCACATCACTCAACAATCAAGAAAATGCCTAACAGACAAGGCCAATCCAATGGAAGAAATTCTGTCTGTTGAGGTTCCCTCTACCCAAGTTCACAACTAAAGCTATCCAGTACAACGTGTTTCCTAGTCACTCACCAGTTATAAACCTCTCCAGCAATTCTTTTCAAGAATACAGATTGGTTACATTTGCCTAAAAAGACTGAGGTCTCACAGACCTCCTTGTGCCTGATGTCAGGACTTTCCATTTCATAATACCAAGCTCAGTAGCTCTAGTTCTCTTTGGGTGGCGTATCTTCCCTAGAGCAAACTCAGAGTCCTTTCTGAGAGGGAGAGAAAAAGGAAGCAAAGACCCAGAGCAAGAGGAGGCAGATCTGTGACCCATGGCTGGGTTCAGGACTTGGTCTATGACCAGGACCATGAGCAAATCCATGCCTTAGTCCATGGCTAGCCCATGCCTGAGTCTATAGCAGGGTTCAGCCAAGTCTAGGACTGGGTCCAGGCATGGGTCCATGACTGACTCCATGGCTGGATCAGGACTGGGATCAGGGATGGATCCATATCTCAGTTCATGTCTAGGTCCAGGGCTGTGTTCCTGGCTTGGTCTATGTCTGGGTCCACAGGGGTAACTCAGGCTGAGTCAAGGGATCAGTCTGTGGCTGGGTCCAAGGTGGGATCCAGGATGGGGTCCTCAGCTAGATCCATACTGTGTCTGTGACTGATTCCCATGGGCTGGTTCAGAGAAGGTCCAGTCTGGGCTATGGCTGGGCCCAGGGATAGGTTTGTGGCTAGACCTTTGATTGATGTTCCTATTCATGGGCTCACAGTAACTTCTACATGTCATTCTAGTCAAGTGGCCTCGGAGACTTGGTCTGAGACCTCTGCTGTTATTACAGATAAAGTAGTTAACAGAGCCCTGCTCTGTTTTATAGAGAGGTCTGCTTTGTAGTTCTAGTTCTCCCACAGGCTAACCTTGTGACCTCCAATCAGTTTTGTCCCTAGTCGAAGCCCTAGTTTCCTATTTATGAAATAATCAGATGAGGCTAAAACTGTGGCTTCTAAGGTATGTTTCACAGAGCCATAGGCTTTTTTGTGTACTTCTTCTAAAGCCTGGCAAGGCTGGCGGAGTGTACAAGTTGAGTGCTGGCTTTACTTACCGTCTTCTCTGACCAGAACAAGCTGGCATAAATCAAGCCTCCACAGAAAAAGACTGGAAACCATTCAGATGTTCCTCTCTACAGTCTAGTTAACACATTGTATGGCCACAAAGAGACTATTACATATATAGAAAAATGAAGATGCTAAAAGAATATACTGCTCTGACTAATAAATTTGAGCATATTATTTATGCCTTAATAAATTCAAAATGTTTGAAAAAAAGAGAAAAAATGAAGATGCTTTCTAGGTATTTAATATATGTTTAGCAGAAAGACAAAATGCAAAAGGTGCAGAATGTTATTTCTTAACTAGTAGAATAGACAATAAAAAAGAGAAATAAAAGCAAATATATCAAAGTATGCCCAATTTGCATACCAAAATCTTAGAAAGTTGTTCTGGAAGCTGGGGTGTATCTTGCTGTGCAATGAGGTGGGGAGGGGTTGTGTGGCAAAGACGAAACCCAGGTGGAAGTGATATTTATCAGTATATACCATGTTTATATTTTATTTATGATATTTTAAATTATATGATAAAATCATTATCATTTTATGTGTATAAGTGTATTGCCTGCATGTGTGTAAGTCTACCTGTATCTTGCAATGCCCAGGGAGGTCAAAAGAGGGTGTTGGAGCCCCTTGAACTGAAGTTATAGATAGTTGTTAGCCTCCATGTAGGTGGTGGGAATCAAACCTAGGTCTTCTTCACAAACAATTAATGCTCTTAAGCACTGAACCAGTCCCCCAGTTCCATACCATTTAAAAATGGGTTTGGAGAGATGATTTGCAGTAGTTAAGAGGACAGAGATTTGGTTCCCGGCACCCAATTTCAGCTCACAACCATTTGGAACTCCAGTTCCAGGGGCTCTGACTCCCTCTTCTGACCTCTGTGGGTACTGTACACATATGGTGCACTTACATACATACGGGCAAAATACACATACATATAAGATGTAAATAAATAAAACTAAAACTAAAAATTAAAAATTGAACAATGCAAATATACTACCTCCTCCCTTTCTGAGACAGAGTCTCATATAGTCCAGGCTGGCCTCAAACTTACTATGTGGTTGAGAATGACCTTAAACTTCTGATCTTCCTGCATCTCTTCTGAATGCAGGAATCAAGGAGTGTGCCACCTTGCCTTGTCTATGTAGTGCTGGGGGTGGAACCCAAGGATCTTTGCATGCTAGGAAGCACTCTGCCAACTCTGTAAGCACTCCACCAACTGAGTTACATCCTCAACCTAAAACACTACCTTTTCAAAATAAAATTTAAATTTAAAAAATATTCATATACAAAGTCCAAAAAATAATGATCTGGGGAGTTGACTAGACAGTTTCTAGATTCCCCTTCAGCCTTGATAAGCTGCTGACTCAGGGAACATGGTAGGCCTATAAACACCTACCGCCAAAGGCTGAGGGGAAGGGGAAGGCCTGGGGTCCAGGAAGCCTGCCTACTGAATACCCCCAGTCCCTCTGTACACATGGTCTACGGGAGCTCCTAGGTGCCCAGCCCTGAGCTCCCCGAGCCCTCCAGCCTGGCTGTGCTCTGGGCTCCGGAGGGTGGAGGCCAGTGGCTGCCCTCCTCAGCCAGCGGGCCAGGAGCGGCCCCACCTACCCGCCAGCAGGATGCAGGCCTGTCTCCAGCCGACGCCAGCCCCAGACTGTGGCCTGAGCCGCGTCCAGGACAGAGCCCAGGGCACAGATGTTCCCATTCTCTGGCTCCCGGCGAGCTTCTTGGAAAAATCACGGAGCCAGCCTTCCTCAATCCACCTTTGAGTGGAGAGAAGAGCGGCCCCTCTCTCCTGCGGCCGCGGGCACCTGGCTGCCGGCCCTGGGGGGGCCAGCCACAGGCTGCTGGTCCATGCCTCCCTTGTCTGGGATGCTGGCTCCGGGCCCAAGTCCCTGTAGGGAGGTGGTGACTGGGACTGGGGACGCAGGTTCCAATTGGCTGCTGTCTGAAGGTCTCCAGGTTCTGGCTTTTTCTGGTTGATTTACAAACTGGGAAGTGTCTGAAGCAAGGGACAGAGCTCCCCCAAGTCCCGGGAACTGGGCCCTGCAACCAGACCTGGACACAAATTCCTGGTGTCAGAGAGGAGGGAAGAACCCAGGTTCACCGACGTGTTCTTACCTACCAAACATCGCAGTGGCAGAGACCTGCATTAAATCTTGGCCCTGGGGGCTGTAGAGATAGTTCAGTCTCTAAAGTGCTACTACAAGCACAAGGACCTAACCCCAGCACCCACCTAAAAGGGGGGTAGGGTGGGTCTGGAGAGATGGCTGAGCAGTTAAGCATTGGCTGCTGTTGCAGAAGACCAGAATTAGATTCTCAACACTCACATGGTGGCTAACAACCATCTGTAACTCCAGTTCCAGGGGATCCGAGGACCGCTTCTGACCTGACATGGGTGTACTTACATACATGCAGACAACACCCTTGTATACATAAAATAAAAATAATAAAATATTTTTAAAAGAAGGGTCAGTGGGTGATGAAACCTGATGACCTGAGTTTGATCCCGGACCCATAAGGTACACAAGACTCCTGAAAGTTGTTCTCTGACCTCCACACAGGCATGCTGTCACATATTCACACAAAATACTTAAATTTAATTTTGGAATTAAAAAAATAATTTAAAAAGCTGGCATAGTGGTATGTGCCTATTATAATCCCAGCACTGGGGAGGCAGAGACAGGAAGATCCCTGGGGCTTTGTGACCAGCCAGTATAGCCAGTTGGTCTCACCAGGTTTGAAAATAGGGTGGAGAGCAATTGAGGAAAGACACCTGATATCAACCTCTGGCCTCTGAATGCACACATGTGTACACACATACACACTTGTGCATGGGCAAATTTGTACACATGTAAATAAATAACTAGATCTAGACTCTGCCAAAAACCAAGTGATCTTTGGTTAGGCACATAATATAAACTCTGAGCCTCAGCTTCATAATCTGTCAAATGGGATAATGATAGTACTCCTGAAAATAAAATAACATAGAGGTAATAATCTAGTCAGACAGTTGGTGCTAAAAAAAAATGAAGATTGCCCTTTGTAATAGGTACAGGATGCAGAGTTAGTGCCAAATGACATTTAAGGTTCTGAACCCAAATGCTCTAGTTCAAATCCCAGCTAGCTGTATGATTTTGAGCAGTCAAGTTACTGAGTCTCTGTGGCTGTGAAAATGGGAATAATTTTCCAATAATACACAAGACTGCAAGGAGAAACAAAGGACTTTAAAACAGTGTTAATTCTGGGGCATGAGCTCCCTTTCTATTTCAGGCTGGGTTGGTAAGTGCTCACCTCAGACGATCTTTTCTGGATCTACTTTTGACCAGAGGTGGAGGGTAGGAAGCCCCATCCAAACCTTCCCTCAGGATGAGGGACTGGACCTCCCCTCATCCCTCTCCAACCAGCATCTGTTTTTCATAAATCTCTTCAGTTGTGTGCCTTAGGCAACAAAGCCCTCCAAACCGCCCATTGCGAGGCGGGTGGGTCTCCTGGGCTTTCTGCCGACTAGGCATCTGGCCCTGCAGACTCTAGGGCCATTGCTGCCTCTCTGCCCTTCTGCAGAGGGAGAGTGCTATCTTCTGTCCTGGCTGAGGGATCCACCCCTCCCGCTCCTTGCCAGTCTCAAGCCACTCATCAGCCAGCCTGATGACCACAGTGGTCAAGTGCATGGTGAGCCTGGAGCCTGTGGCCCATCAGTCCAGAACTGCTGCCACCAATAGCCTGCTTGCTGCCAGTCCAAGACCAGTCTCCATGGGAGCGCTTAAAGAAAGAGTGTTTGGGCTGGAGATTGTAGCTTAGTTGGTAGAGAGCTTGTCTAGCATGCACAAAACTCGGGGTTCCATCCTCACCACTGGGCATGGTGGTCCTCACCTTTAATCCTAACATCCTGGAGGTGGAGGCAGGAGGGTCAGAAGCTTATAGTCATCCTCTGCTATTTAGTGAACTCAAAGCTAGCCGGAGCTGTCGTCTTAAACATAAAGGAAAGAAAGCACTTAAACTGCCACAACCCAATATTTGAGGATGTCCCCGTAGTAGGAGTCATGGTAGGACTGGGTCTCGCTTTCATTTCGTAAGTTTAAAAGGCCAGAGAAATGTTTATCCTTGCCCATGAGTGGAGCCTGGATGCAGAGGTAGAAGATCAGATTTTTCCAGGGCCCACAGTGGCATCCAATGTGCACTGCCAAGGCCATGGTGCCTGAACCAGCCTTCCCTCCTCAGTCAGATCCTGGCTGCCCACTGCCTTCCTTCTTACCTGAGTTCTGATCTTGGCCCTTACCAAGAAAGACTACTTCCCAAATCGTGGGTGTTTTGCTAATAGGCTTGTTTTCTGCTTACCTTGATAATGATATTTTCTGTGAGTTATAATAAAAAAACCTTGGTGTCTAAAAGGAGTTTCTATTATTTCATTTTGTAGATGAGGAAACTGAGACTCAGAGTGGAACTTGTGGAGCACTGTGTGCTAGGCCAAGAGGTGTATACACATATAGAGACGGCGTCGGTATATGACTGAAGGAAACACAAGGGACCTCGGATGACTGAGTGCTCACAGGTATTGAGGGAGGCTGCGCAGAAAAAGTGACAAGAGTTGAGCAACGAAGAAGAAAAAGGAAGAATTTTCTAGGTCTAGTGCGTTGGTCTACAGCATATTATTATAGAAGCTGGACTCCCTGGCGCAGGCGCAGGCTGCACATCATACCAGGGGAGAAGTAGAGGCCGCTTACTGCGGGAACTTGCCTGCCTTCTACTTGGGAACAGTTTCCTCGCTGTGAACAACAAACATAAATTGTTTTTTTTTCTACTTTCATCAGAAAGGGAATTAAAACAGTAGCTGGGAACTCACAGGATTGGAAGGGAAAGGCCCATGATTGGGGTTAAGGAAAGAACACCAAGTAGGAATGCACAGACTGTTCTCCATGGTAGAGCGAGGTCTGAGCGACGTGCTCTCATCCTTGAAGCAATCTGTACAAGACCCAAAGTACTTGGAAACAGACCAATGCTCTGGTTTGGGAAGGTTGGGGACTCTTGATTTATGATTCCTTCAGGCCTGCATGCAGCAGGGAGAATCTAAGAAGGACTGATGTGCTGTTCTCAAAAGGTGAGATTGATCGTGTGCATCAAATATGGCCAATTTTATCATGAAAGATGCGGTGAAGGACAATGGCAGACCCTTGACTTGATTTTTGTTTGCTTGCCTTTGCTTTGCTTCTGTTTTGTTTTGTTGAGCTAGGATCTCCTATAACCCAGACTGGTGTCAAATTCACTATGTAACTGAGGATAATCTTGAATTCTTCCTGATCTTCCTGCTTCTACTGCCTCAAGTCAGTCTCTCTCTGTCTCTGTCTCTGTCTCTGTCTCTGTCTCTGTCTGTCTCTCTGTCTCTATCTCTGTTTCTCTACGTATGTGTGTGTGTGTGTGTGTGTGTGTGTGTGTGTGTGTATTTTCAAATACAGTCTCATTCTATAGCCCAGGATGGCCTTGAATTCACTATGTACCCCAAGCTAGCTTCAAAGCCCTAGCAGGCCTCCTGGCTTGGTCCCCTCGATACTGGGATTTCATGCATGAGCCACCACACCTGGCTTAAACGCTGTGTGTATGTGCACATGTTTATGTGTGTGTGTGTGTTACTCAGATATGTACATGTGAAGGCCAAAGGTCAATTTCTGGTGTTGTTTCTCAAGCGCTGTTCCCTTGGGTTTTTGGCAAGGGGGGTGGGGGGTTGAGGAGAGGCAGTATTTGTTTGGCTTGGTTTGGTCTGGAACTCACTGATTAGGCTACACTAGCTTACCAGCAAACCTCAGGGATCTGCCTGTCTTTTCCTCTCCAGTACTAGGATTGCAGGAACGAGCCACCATACCTGGCATTTTGTCTGGTAACCAAATAGGTCCTTGAGCTTGCACGACAAGAACTTTACTCAGTAAGCCATCCCCTTAACGCAAATTCTTAACTTACAAAAAGGCAGCACAAAACAGAGTGAGCAAAAACAAGGTTTTGGGTAGGAGGCCAAATGAGAAAACCTGAATACTCCAGGAGAGCACGGGAAGTCATGCGCTGAGGTGAGGACGATGAGAAGAGAGGCAGGAAGCACTCAGATCAAAGAATTCCTAGGGCTGCAGAACAAGGGCATGAAGCCAAGAAAAGAGAGGAGAGCCCAGCTGAGTTCCAGCTTCTGGCTTGTGTGATGGGGTAGACAAGGGAGTCACCGCGCCAAGTCAGAAAGGTGTACGAAAGGTAAGGCGGAGCATGTGCAGGGGAGAGTCACGGCCAGGCTGGGCCTCAGGACTATACAGGTCAACAAGACTCAAGTTTAAGAAGGAGACTGGCATCTGGAGACACAAACATGACTCAACAGGCCTTAACATATATGACAGAATGCATGAAATCCGGTGAGAGGGCTATGGGGGGTGCAGATGGGGGGAGCTAAATATGATTAAAATGTATCAAATGAAATGCACATTTAATAAAATATATATAAGAAAGAAAGAAGAAAGAAAGAAAGAGAGAAAGAAAGAAAGAGAGAAAGAAAGAAAGAAAGAAAGAAAGAAAGAAAGAAAGAAAGAAAGAAAGGTTGCTGAGTGATCAGTTAATGGATTCACTGAAGTTACAGAACTAAGTTGAATTCCCCAGGGAGGCAAGGCATGTGTGAGAAGCAGGGATGCCAAGTGCATACTGCAGCAGGAACTCTGATATTTAAGCAGCGAGAAGAGCGATCTACATAGGTAGACAGTGAACCAGAAGGTTCGAATCAACAATAATAATATCAACAACTAATGAGAGAAAGGAGTTCCGAGAGGGCGTGATGACACTGTTTAATGGCGCCGGTGTCCTCCCTTTTATGATCAGCACTGGAAGCCGTCAGTTACGCTAGGCCTCTGGAAGGTCATTGAAGAGCCTTGGTGCAGTTTCAGAGAAGACCTGAGGCTGGAAGCCAGCACTGAGGAGGGACGAGGAGTGAAGACAGTGATCGCAGTGATCCCTGGGGAGACAGCGCCTTCAAGAGGAAGTGGAGATACAGCAGTAGCTGGAGGAACCCGAGGTCACAGAACACAGAGGTGCAGTGCATGCAGTGGTGCCTACTGTTTGGAGACTTCAGTCCAACAAAACATCCAAATATTGACCCAAGATTCCAAAGGGGAAAACAGTTTTTAATACCTGAAACAAGATCAACCATGAATCATGACAGTGAACTGAGTCAGTTATGCAAATAGTGCAATGTGTTTATTTGTTATCAAACTGTATAAGTGATCAATTAATTAAAATTAAGTAAAAATTTAAATTTAATTCCTATACAACTCCAGCCAATGTCAAGTCTTCATTAGCTGCATGTTGCTATAACAATAACCACATTGTTCTGAACAGTGCAGATATAGAACATTTCTTTCGTTCAGGCTGCCCTGCTTTATGTAACCCAAGGCTATGTGGTTAGGTACATACATGTTCATTACAGCATTACTATGCCAACATCATTACCTGAACAACAACAGCAAAAACCTGATGCTCACTTTCAACTTTTAGGGATAGGCTCCCCCAGAGGTCTCTTGGGATAGTCTGGATCCTGGAACTGTGCTGATTGAACCCTCTTGCTAGAATTCCATCCCTGGAAATGTCCCCTCAAGCCCAGGTCCACCCATCATTTTATTCAAAATGGTCTCTCCAGCTTCAACTGGAGAAGTATAAGCTTGGCTCCACTCTAATCTTAAAAGACTGCTTGGCCTTTTCATCCCTAGTTCTAGAATATCTCATTCACCCAAGGTCCTTCCCAAACTCCATTGTGTACAATGGATGGAGATGAGTGTGCCTGATTCCTTCCAGCACTTTGATATGTTAATTTTCAAGCATACCAACATTCGTTCATTATATTTTTAGATGGTGTACCAAATTGAGGTTCCCACGTCATAAGACACTAGAGACATGCTTTCCTTGGGGTTAATTAAAGATCATTAGTACAGACTACCCTCATGTTTATAAAAATCATTCCTACCACTCATATCCTTATTTCCTCTTTATCTGTTTCCTTCATCAATTTATTAAATGCCTTATATTTGCCACCTAAAATATTTCTCAGAATTTCAATTTGTAGCCTAGGCTTCCCCTGGTTTGTACTTGTCCAAAATATCTTTCTCTGTATGTTTGTTTTATTTTTTTCTTCATGGTATACCTGAAGTCTTTCTCCTTTTTCTTTTGCTAAATAGCCTTAGCTGGCCCAGAACTTGATTTGTAGACTTGGCTTGCTCAACCTTGCAGCAATCCTCCTGCAGCTGCCTCCCAAGTACACCCAGGTGCTGCCATGCCTGACTATAAGTTCCAGGCCAGCCAGAGCTATGTAGTGAGACTAAGTTTAAATAAAGGGAAGGGGGGCAGGGAGGAGAGATGGTTTAGCAATTAAGAGCACTGAGTGCTCTTGCAGAGGACTGGGGTTCAATTCCCAGCACCCACATGGTGGCTAACAACCATCCCTAACTCCAGTACCAGGGGATCTGATGCCCTCTTCTGACCTCCATAGGCATTGCATAACATGTGTGTGCTTGTATACATTCAGACAATACACTCATACATATCAAATAAAATAATAAATAAAATAAAAACAAATAAACAATAATTAAAAATGCATTTGACACAAAACTATCACAATTATTGAAAAGGCTCATATCCAAAATTTCATGCTGTTTGATTCAAGTCCGTTTCTTTGTTATCCAGAAGTATTTTTCTGTTCTTGCTGCGTGCCTATTGAATTTTCCCTGGAAAATTGATCCAAGTTTTTCTGTTTTCTTAAATTTGGCCACTCTTGGTAGCATTCTGAAAAGCAGTCTGCCAAAATACATTTGCATCAAATCCCCAGAACCTAAATTGTTCTCTTGTTTGGAAATAGACCTTTGCAGATGTTACTAGGGGTCTTAAAATGAGGAGAGCTCCTGGATTACTGGATGGGCCCTGGATGTCATCCCAGGCATCATGAAAGTGAGGCAGGAGGAGATCATTCACTACCACACACACGAAAGGTCAAGAGAAGGGAGAGGGAGAGGAGAGTGCGGCTTCCATGGGGCAAAGAGCACCATGGACTGCTGGCGCAACAGGGGACAAGGCAAGGAGACCCCTCTTCATCTATGAATGCTTTCGATTAGCTCTGACAGAACAGTGTAAAAGAGGAAAGACTTACTTTGTCTTGTGGGTTCTGAGGGTTCAGGCCATGGTTGGTCCCATGCACTTGGGTAAAACATCATGACAGGAGGAATGTGTAGCAGAGGAGGTTCCTCATCTCTTGGTGATCAGAAGCAAACAGAGGGACCAGGAACCAGGTACAGCCTTCAAAGGCACTCCTCAATGACACACTTCTAGCTAGAATCTTCCCCCACCTCCTAAAGTTCCCATGTCTCTCAAAATAACACCACCAGCTGGGGGCTAAGCATGGAACATGTGAGTTGACAAGGAACATTTCAGATCTAACCCAATGTACCCCCAAGACTCTGCAGAGGGAAAGCAGCTCCTGCCTTCTGACTTCTAGCCTTCTAGTCCTGAGAGAATAAACTCCTATTGTTGTGAGACCTCAAGGTTGCAGTCATTTGGTATGGTCTTGAGAAGAAGCGTACACTCCAATAACTCTCAGCTGTTAAGCTGAAAACCAAGCCCCGACTCTACTTCCTGGAGTGTAGTGTGTTATTTCCCCACTTCTCCCCATGCTAATTCTGTATCTGTATCTCCACAGCATCTCACTTCTCACTTGGTATAGCTGCAACCGTCTTTCCTTCTTCCATTCACGCTCTGACCGTCACTGTACTCCAATCACGCTCTGACCGTCACTCTACTCTGTAGTCCCGAACTTCAGTTTTCCTTGCAGGAAAGCATTGCTTTACTATTGCCATATAAAAATCGCTGCCTGGGGGCCACTGAGATGGTGTAGCAGATAAAAGTTCTTGCAGCCAAGCCTGATGACCTGAGTTCCGTCCCCATGACCCACATGGTTGAAGGAGAGAACTAATGACCACAAGTTGTCCTCTGACTTTCACATGCCTGCTGCAGCATGCGCATGCCCACACATATGTGCGCATACACACAAATGCAAGTAAATGTAATAAAATTAATATGTGTTAGTTATTTGAGGCACACAGAAATAAGATATGTGCCACCATGCTCAGGAGGATTACCTCTATTTTCTAAATAGCATCTACACGTGAGATATTTTCTTGCTTTATTATTTGGAATATTGCTTACTGACTTCTTGATATGAACTATGAAGATAATAGGTATGTATGCACACATCTCCCCACTCCTTCCCAAAAGAGTTACATCAGTTGGAGCAGGGGTGTTAAATCAATACTCAACATTTATGTTATTATTACATGAAGACTATATACTATCTACTATTATTACATGAAGACTATCTACTATTTTGTGCATTTTTTTGTTTCTTGGTTTGAATAATTGTCCCTTTTTCTGAGACATGATCCTACTTGTAGACCAGGTTGGCCTCAAATTCACAGAGATCTACTGTGAATTTGTCATTTTTGGAATTCTTTTTTCACTTTTATTTTATATGTATGAATGTTTTGCTTGCATGTGTATAAGTAGACCACATGTATACAGTGCCCACGGGGGCCAGGAGAGGGCTTTGGATCCCCTGGAGGTGGAGTTAAGGACAGGTGTTAGCCACTATGTGAATGCTGGGAATAGAACCTAGGTCCTCTGCAAGAGTTGTCAATTGTCTTAACCATTAAGCCATCTCTCCAGACCCCACAGTCTCATTTTTTTTTAAGAACTTAGTCTTCTAGGTGCCTATAATCAATTCAGTTCAAATTAACCAATAGAACTATAGCTCTCCTTTTGGTATGACCCCCTTCTCAGTTTAAAAATGTCCAGGGCTCTGTGCAGCTTTGCTGTACTCTGAATTGCCTCCTCTCTGGGCTCCACACACAGCTTCCAGGAGAGGGGCAGCCTTTCCCCATTCTCCTGGGAACATTTTTTTTTACCTGTCTCTCATATTGGACCACCTCCTTTACAGTTTCTTCCTCCATTTATGTGATGCATATCCTCCAAAGCTTTTGTCTACTCAGAGGATCATATTCCCAGTTCTAGGAATTTTTTTCTCCTCTCTGTTATGAATGAAAGTTCCTGGAAAGTTCCACACCTTAAACTGAACCTTCTGCAAAGTTTAATAACTGATTAATGCTTCAATGATTGTGTCGAGATTGGAATGCTGCAGATCTAGAGCCTAATTACAGCTTAACTTGGGTCATCATTAGCTCCCCTAATAGTCATTACCCAGCTCTGTATGTGTCGTAACATCCTTATGACCATTAGATAAATCCTTTGGAATGTACAAACAGACCATTAGCTTCCACCAACCAAAAGAGTAAGAATGAGGCCGACATGATGGTACACATTTTTAATCCCAGCACTCAGGAGGCAGAAGCAGAGGGATCTCCAAGAGATCAAGGCCAGTCTGGTCTATAAAGCAAGTTCCAAGTCAGTTTGGGGTACAGAGAGACCCTGCCTCAAAACAAATAAAACCAACCAAGCAAAAAGGCTAAGAATGTCATCAGACAGCATCTGAAGCCTGTAGCCAAGATTTTCCCACTTTGTTGTAACCTGTCTATGCGTTGTTTCCACCAGTCTGTTTGAAATGCTCTTGATTTATAACTTTTTTGCTATATTACTATAAAAACTTTATGAAACTGTTATCATGTTAGAACAGGAACTTTGAGATAACCTGAAACTGTTTCCTGGTCCAGAGTACTGGTCCCTTCGAGGTGAGAGTTGTGTTTTACGTTGACACTAATTTTTCCTCTTCTCTCTTTCTGGAACTCCTACTAATTAGATATAAATTCCTTGGTGAACCCCCTAACTTTCTCATCTAATCTTCCCTATTTTCTATCTCTTTTTGGTTAGTCTTCTGAAAGATTTGTACAGCTTGATATTTTCATGACATTTCATAGAATTTAATGTTTATGCTCTATTATAATTATGAAGAAAAAATTTTAATATTTCATTTATTATTCTTAGTTTTAGTGTATGAGTATATTGCCTGCATGTGTGTAATTGCACCCATGTTGTACAGTGCCTGTGGAAGTCAGAAGGCATTGGATTCCCCTGCAACTGGAGTTACGGATGGTTGTTAGCTGCCGTGTGGGTGCTGGGAATCAAACCTGAGTCCTCTGCAGAAGCAGCTAGTGGTCTTAAGTGCTGAGTCATCTCTCCAATCCCATGAAGAACATTTTTTAAAGTGGTACTCTTACTTTGAGAGTGCAATATCTCATTTTCTGAGTATATGAATTATAGTGGGCTTCTCTCTTCCTTTTTCTTTGAGTTTCCTTCCCACATCTCACCTTCAGTTTTCACCTTTTGTTTATTTGGTCTAGCATCCTTTGATGACCGTTCACATTGAAGCTACTTGACAGCTTCCTTTGAATGGTAATGGCCTTGAGGCAGGTAATGTCCTCACTAGGGGATGAATAGAACTGTATCTGGGTCTTTGGGAAGCTCTGAAGTCACCTTTCCATTGCTGTGGTATAACACCCAAGACAGTCAACTTTTGAGGAGGAAAGCTTTATTTGAACTAACAGCCGCACTGGTTCCAGTCTACAGTTGCTTGGCCCTGTCACTTTGGGTCTGTGATGAGGCAGGGCTTCACGAGAGAGTATGTGGTGGACTAGAGCTGCTCACCTTATGATGGTTGAGAAGCAGAGAGAAAGACAGGAAAAGAGGCCAAGGCCCCCAAAATCTCTTTCAAGGCATGCCCCTAGAGACCAAACTTCTGTTTTGGTCCCACCTCCCGATGTTTCATCTACCTTCCAATAGCATGATAGGCTGGGATCAAGTCCTCCTAACAGGAGCCTTTGAGGGACACCCAAAATCCGAACCATAACAGGAACCCCACCTGGCAGTATCTGTAGATCATTGGCATTGTCTTGGTCAACTTCCTCAGAAAAATTCCTGAGTCTCACAACAGAGAGAAGGGACAGACAGACAATTCTGGAGGGAGAGAGTGGAGAGTCATACAGATGTGAGAGGGCTCCCTACTCAGAATGCTACAGTCTCCCCAGACTTAACACCTAGTGGTTACAAGACTGATCTCTATTTTAAGAACTATTATGTCAAGACATTTTGATAATGGAATCATATAATTATACCTATTGAGATAGACATTTTCACTTGGCATAATTCTCTGGAGAGTCACCCAAGTTGTTGGGTGTGCCAGCCGTTTGTTCCTTTTTCTTCTGCGCAGAATTACTTGCTGTGGACATGCTATAGATTATCTAATCGTTCACTCATTAACAGACATACAGGTTGTTTCCACTTTGGGACTTCTGTGAGGAAAGCTAATAGAAACATTCATGTCCAGGTTATTTTGTTGTGCACACACACTTTTGTTTTTCTTGGATAAAGACCCAGGAATGCAAGTCCATGTGTCTTCTAACTACAGCCTAAGGAGTAGGTGCGACCGGATGTTACTCTCCTGGAGGACCAGCTGATCCCAGGCTGAGATCCAAAGTTAACCCTGCAGCATCCTTTGATTAAGCCCTTGATTAAGCGTGTCATGGAGCCCAGGGTGTGTATTGCTATCTCTGACTGTTATACTAACCCTCAGAGGAGTTACCGTCAGCAACAGCCATAGTAGCTCAAAAACCAGAGCAGAGGCAGATTCTGTTCAGTGTCACTTGGACAAGAAGCCAACTGACTCTGAGCTGTGCCTCTGCCTGGTGGGTCTTGCCCTTTCTCTCTGGTGCACCTCGGGCCAGATTTCTGAGGTTTGAGAGGCGTGCCAGCCTGTGCCGTACAATTCCAGCCTGTTCATGTCCCTTGGAGGAAAGATGCTAACTCAATAGAAAGAATGCTTATTTTAAATCTGTTCCTCAGCCAGGCTCCCCCTCCATCCCAGCTGTTCTATTAGACAAAGACCCCATGGGTAGGGGTCAGTCAAGCAGGGCTGTTCTAGCCCCAAACCTAGAAAATGGCACAGGAGAAGGGCTGGGATCTCAAGCCTACATCAGAGGTGCAGACCTGTGTTCCCTGGGTCTCCTCAGGTTTGCCTGGCTTTCCTGGGGCCTGGAGCAGAGGTCTCCAGGTTCTGCCACGAATCACACATGGCCTGAAAGGAGGGTGCTGGGGCTGGGCCAGTGCCCTGTCTTTTCCTCCAGCCTTCTCATCCCACAGCAGGAAAAACATATGTTCTTTCCATATAGAGGAGAAATTGTTCCGAGAGTGAGTAAGTCTCTTGGCCATGGAGCCAGCACAGCCCACAGCACCAGGCAGGAAGCTGGGCAGTGTTGGTTTCCACTCCTGTAAGCTGGACCATACTCAGTTGGCTGACACTCTCAGAGAGGATGGGGAGGGGTGGTTTCTTGATGTGCCTAGAACATTGAACTGTTCAGGGTGGGCTCAGGAGGATACTGATCTTTCATATGGATGGAAGGGAGCATTTCCCCCCATTGGGATGGAGTTGCAAAGGGCTAGGGGTTGCCAGGGACAGAGGGCCTAGAGTCTGGGTCTGAGTCAGAGATGACTCAGGTGCTCATCAGGCAGGGTCATTTCTAGGCTGTCATTTCCAGTAACTCCCCCAAATTCTCTTTTATGTTTCATGGTTAGGTAACAGGGAGTGACCCTTGTCCTCGGTACCAAATGTCCTTCCACCAGGCCTGGCTGGCTGGATGACACTGCTCTTTCCTGGCTGGGCTGGGTCTGGGTTGCTACCCCTATTTTCCCCATTGGTGTGGTGCCTAGGGAAAGTAAGGAGGGCTGGATTAGGGAGGACAGGTGTAGGGTGTTGAGCTGGGTAGGGTGTCTGAGTGAAAACACTGAAGAAACATAGGGCAGAATGTCGAAAGTCAAAGACTCTGGGCAGAAGAACGGGACAGAGAACCACCTGGAGGTGTGACAGGCACCAGGTCCTAGGCAGGAGTTCTAAGGGTCGAACCCTACTGTACATAAACCAGGGGTCCTCCTGCACAAGGAATGCTTTCAGAGTACTTAATCTTCTGTCATGAGACCCCTCCAGGCCCAGGATAGCTGACTCCAGTGAAGCGAAGCCAGTGTCAGCTAAGAGGTGGTCTATAGCTTAGACATTCGAATGGTGCCTGTGAGCCAGATACAGTCTTGAAGTTGGGACCACTGACTAGTCTTTTGGGTAGCCACAGTCTTCTAGGACTGAGTGACTATTGCTCACTCCAGCAGGGAGGGCACTCCAGCTCACCACGACTGGGCGGGTTTGTGCCTGAGGCATTTATACTTGGACCCTCTGAGCAAAGACTGACCACAAATTCTCCTTCCTTCAGGCTCACCCTGGGAGTCCTCCCAGGACAGCTGAGGAACTAGGAGCCAGCACCTTGTAAGATGCTGGCTCTTCCCATGGGTTTTGTACTCCTGGGTAACAGCTGAGCTCCCAAGCAGCCCCACCTGAAGCAGGAAGTTTGAGTTGATTTCTTTTAAGGATGCTCTGCTTTGGAGATTCCAGGTTCTTCCCACCTGTCCAAAGAGTTTGGAGCCACGGAAAGAACCATAGACTGGGAGACAGAGAGCCTGGAGGCACCTTGGACCTGGGGGCACAGCTTAGCATCTCTCTGAGAATCATAATTGGTAACCAAGTGAGGAAAGACTAACAGGTCCCTCACTAGCATCCAAGCTTTTTTTTTTTTAATTGAATATATGAGTACTGTATTTATATCATTTCCACCCCTCCCTCTCCTCCTCTCGATTTCATGACCCCTTCTGTTAGTCTTCTTTTAAAATATTTTATTATTTTTATTTAATGTGTATGAGTGTATTGTCTGCATGTGTGCAAATGCACCTATGCTGTGCATGCCCATGGAAGTCTGAAAGGGGTACTGGATCCTCTGGAACTGTAGGTAGCTGCCATGTGGGTTCTGGGAACCCAACCAGGATCTTCTGAAAGAGCAGCCAGTGCTCTTAACCACTGCTCCATCTCCCCAACCCCCTCTTCTATTATTCTTATTGTTTTGTTTTTAAAGCTACCTTATAACTTGTCCCATGTTCCTAGGTTGGCTCTACCCTCAGGGCAGCCTGTTAGACAAATGGCCTAAGGCTTCCACCTAGTGGCCGACGGGAAGCCAGATAAGGCTGGCTTCAAAGCACCCAGTGGCTTTGAAGTTTCAGGGAAAACCACAGACCAGCAAGTTGGAGTGAGGGGCCAGGACTAACTGCACTCTCCCTTCATGGGAGAGAGCTCCCAAGTCCCCAGAGGTCAGGAGCATAGACGGCAGACCCTGCTGTCATAAAGCACCTCAGGTTTGTGGTCAGGTAGGACCAGATCCGAATTCCTCAACTCCTTAACCTTACCTGTTTTGTGTTTTGTTTTGAAACAGAATCTCAAGTAGTTTAGCTGGCCTCAAGCTCACAGTGTAGCTGGGGGTGACCTTGAACTTCTGAGCCTCCTGTGTCAGCCTCCTAAGTGCTGAGATTCCAGGGACACAGCACATGCCCAGTTGCTGGGAACTGAAGTCAGGACTTTGTGAACACCAGGTGAACTATATGCCCCTTTTCCCTGAGCCCCTTGTCTGGGAAGCAGGGTTACCTAGGACCCAACTTGGGGGGCCTCAGTCCTCTTTCAGTATGAACAGGAAGCCCAGGGAAGAGAGGTAGGGTAGGTGACCAAGTCCTCTGGGGCCTTGCTTAGGTCAGCTGTCAACTGTGGCTACACATTGCAACCACCCATCACTCAGGCCTTGCTTCTCAAAGGCCACAACGGAAGCAACAGCAGCAGGAAATGTTTTAGAGCTAGAATGTGTCACACACTTGCAATCCCAGCATCCAGGAGGCCCAGGCAGAAGGACTGCCCTGAGTTTGAGGCCAGCTTGGGCTACATAGTAAATTCTAGGACAGCCTGAGGTTCAGAGTGAGACCCTGTGTAAAAGAAAGAAAGAAACAAACAAACAAAAAAAAAAAAAAAAGAAGAAAGAGGGAAAAGAAAAAAAAACAAACAAAAAAAAACCAAGCACATTTTGGGGGTCCAACCCAGACCAGTGGAATGGGAAATTGCTGGGGTGGGATAGTAGCCTAGGGGTGCTAATTACTTGACTGTGGGCATGCTGTGTTCAGGTCCTGGGGTTCCTCAGAAAGCACCTCTAGGCTTCAAAGTGCCAAGCATCAGGATCACTTCAGGAAAAAAATATCCTGCGGACCCTACTGCAGGGATCCTAAGTTAGTGGAGCTGCATTGGGACCAGGCGCAGGTGAAAATTTCAACCTCACAACTGATTCTAATGAGTCCCTCACCACAGACTCAGCACTTCCCTCAGGTAGCTGAGCACTCCCTTGGGTCTCCAAAACCTACAGGTGGCCCCAGTTAGGTAGTTATACATTAGCAGGCTTGGAGGACTTTGGGCTGGACCCTCCCTCACAGTCATCAGCCTGTAAAACAAAGGACTGGACCGCTGGGGGTTAATGATCAGAAGATTAGGACTTGAATCATTTTTCTTTCCAGTGTGGGAGGAGACCTCCTAGGCTGACGTGACTGCCTCAACTGCCTGAAAGGTTATTAATGAATAACCATTTGAAACAGGCTCCATGAAGCCCTGAAGCTCATGAGATTCTTAAATAACTGGAAACCTTTTGATAAAGAACAAAAACATACCATTCTGAGATACGCATCACTGACCCTCCACCTGGAGAGTCAGTGAGAGCCAATCCAAACAGATTTTCCCATCACGGAACAGAACAAAGGCCTCAAAGGAAAACTGAGGGGTTTGTTGTTGTTCTTGAGATTATAGAAATAATATAAAGCTTGCCGTGTAGATTGGGGCTGTGGTCTCTTTGGCTTTTATGTGCTCTCATCTTTGGCAGTGGAAGGTACTTGCTTTGCAATAAACTCTGTCTCATACACTGCACTCTGTGGGTCACCTCTGAATTCTTTCAATGAGAATCACAAGGACTAGGGACACAGGGGAGTCCAGACAGATTCCAGCAACAATCTATAAAATGATAGTTATCAACACTTGGTAGGTGCTTAGCTGAAAACAGGGATCGTACTGGGGGAGTTGTGTAGACTTCTCACAAATACCAAATGTTAGGATTTCCTCTTTTACAGATGGAGAGACTGAGACCCAGAAAGACTGAGTAAATTGTTGTTGGCTACACAGCTACCAAATGGTGAAGCCAGCCTTCTGAACTACTTCCTTCTGACTCCAGACTTCATCATTTTACAAATAAGGGAGGATGGCTTATCATATGTCAAGATGAGATGGGTAGACCCCTGAGCTTGGAGCTACTTCAGGACACAATGCCCCTTCCCCCGAATATAAATTCAATAGGGACAGGGCAGCAGAGTCTTTAAGCCACATGTCATTCAGAGTTCAAAGTGACTTCTTGAATGTGCAGGGTTCAAGATACTAAGAAAATTGAGCCAGACCCAGCAGCAAAGGCCTGTAATCCCAGCTACTAGGGATTACAGAAGGCAAGAAAATTTTAAGTTTAAGGTCAGCCTAAGAACTTAATGAGACCCTATCTCAAAATAAGAAGGTTTTTTTTTTGAAAAAAAAAAAGGAAAGGAGGTGGTATGTAGCTCAGTAACTCAATGATAAAGTACTTACCTGGCACATACAAGGCCCTGGGTTCAATTCTCAGTATTGGAAAGAGGGAAGGAAGGAAGGAAGGAAGGAAGGAAGGAAGGAAGGAAGGAAGGAAGGAAGGAACTATCAAGACGGCTCACTGTGTACTTGTCATTGAGCCTGAAGACCTGAGTTTGATCCTTGGGACCCACACAGTGAAAGAAGAGATCTGGCTCCCACGGTTTGTTCTCTGACTGCCACTTGTGCACAACGGCACGTATGTATCCAGATATACATGCACACTCACAGAAACGAAAGAGAGGAAGAAAGAAGGAAAGGAAGGGGGAAGGAAGGACAAAAGAAAGGAGGAAGAGGGAAGAGGAAAGTCAGGAGGGAAAAAAGGGCGGGGAGTGTTGCTCAGTGGTAGAGCACTTGCCTAGCACATATTTGGCCCTAGATTCAATCTTCAGCCCTGTAAGAAAGAAAACAACATCAAAAACTTCTCTACATTTAAGCTGGATATGGTGGTGCATATCTATAATGCCAGCATTTGAGAGGCTGAGGCAGGAGAATCCTAAATTCAAGGTAAGCCTGGGCTCATGAAGAAAAATCATTAAAAGCAGCGTTTTCCTGTAATTGCCATGTCCACTGAGCTCTTTGCAGTGTACTAAATAAGCCTGGGAAGGGAGAGGAGACAGGGAAGGAGGAAGAGAAAGAGGAAGGGAGGTTAGTGGACACGTGTCTATTTCCTGGGCATATGTCTTCGTTCTCTGTCACCTTCATGTATACTGGGTCCTGGCCACTGCTAACTGGGCTCAGACAGAAGCAAGCAAAAGACGAGAAGATTCACAGCTGGAGTAGACAAAATAGAGAGCCATTTATTACTAAAGATTTTTTTTTTCCAAAAGCAAGAGAATTGCTGTCATTTTTTTAGGATGGATTTTGTCTTTTGCTTTTTTTATTTTTTTAATTTTTTCTAACTCTGGAAAGCTGATGTCTTGAAGTAGTGGAGCCTCTGTTCTCTGGAGAAGGGGCTGGAAGAACTTCAGTCAGCCATCCCTAGGCGGAGTGGCCCTCGCTGAGCTCGGGCTCTGAGTCGCTGGGAGATCCGGTAGAGCTCCATCGTGGCCCTTGCATCTTCCACCGAGCTGTGTCCTGACCAGTTGTTCTGCAGACACAGGTAGAGTGGAAACTAAGGTGGGGTGCATTGGGTAGCACCCTGACCCCCAGGTTCCGGAAGTGGGTCAGTAGGCAAGGGCCTCTGACTCCCTGGATTTGAAAAGGTGTCTGCAGATGGCTGGAGCTAGCCTGGCTTTGCTGTCACATACAGGGCAGCTCTAACAGAAGGGGTAGGACATGAGGAGAAACAAGGACAGGCAGGGGGACAAGGCTGCTCAGAGAAGAAGAGGGCTCCAGCAAGTGGAGACCAGCAATCAAGACCATGCACAGACAGAAGACAGGAAGGGGTGGTATCCTGCCCTTGTTTCTCCCCCGAGGAACTGCTAGCACCCAGGAAACAGGAGCAGAGTGGGCCACTGAAACAGGAGCTCTGTGAAGATGGGGCTAGGGCCAGGGAGGAGCTGAGGCTTGCCAGGGGAAGCCTTGAATGCTACACCTATACCAGGAAGTTGAAACTTGATGGGGATGGAGTGTCAAGGAACTCAAGGGCCATACCTTCCATTCAGAAAGAGGTGACTGCCACCTGCCACCCCTGTGCCATTCACTTAGCCCATGGACTCTCAATAAACTCTAGTAGCTGGTTCTGATCATTTTCCATGTTCTTAGTGATGAAACTGAGGGTGACGTTCTGCAAAGGATGATGGAGTTGCAGCCTCAACCAAAGCAACTTCCTGCAGGTACCATTCAACTCTCCTACCTTCCTGGCCTAAAGTCCTGCCTGTGACTCAGCTCCAGACCCAGCGGGCTGCTCAAGTCTGACTGTTCTTCTGGTGTCCTTCTGCCTGGAGTGGTCTGTCTGTCCCCATGAGAGCTTCTTTTCTATAATGCAGACTGGGTGTTGGGGACACCTGGGGAAGGTCAGCTCAGACAGGCTACATCTCACTCCATGTTGTTAATAAGCAGGTGGCTGTGGTGCATCCGGCATCCCTGGTGTTATTTTGCTAGGTGACTCTGAGGACCTGTTCTACCACTAGCCTCACTTGACAGATGAGGAAAGCGAGGCACAGGAGGTTTCCTTACTCTAGTGTGCTGTTATCTGAGGAGGAAACCAGGTGGCTGAAGCATCCTCTGCCTACCAGTTCAGGGGAAGCCAACAGCTCTGGCTTTGGTTCCAGTTCCAGCTCCTCTTCTAGGGACTCTGTGGCCCTGGCAAGCCCTGAACCTTTCTGCACCTCCTTTCTCTTCTGTAAAATGCACCTGGGCATACCTGATGGGTTTGCAGAAAAGGATGAGAGCACCCCCCCAAAGGCCTTTCCCTTCCTGCGGGGGCTCAGGTCTCCATGCCCTTGAGGGGTGAGATCAGCACCTCTGACAGTGACAACCCACCAGCTCAGCCTGTCCTTGGTCACCAGAGTCTCGGTGATGAGCAGTACCAGTGCCTTCGGGCAAGGGCCAGAGGCCAGGTTTTAAGGACATCTGTGCAGGTGGGAAGGGTGGGCACTGAGATCCTGGAACATGAAGGATGAAGGTGCAGAGTATAAGGATGCTACCGACCAGGTTCAGGGTACCTAGGACTCAGTTGAGAGCCATAGAGGGTAGTGAAGGGCAGGTAGAGAGATAACCATATAAGACACCTGACTCATCAACAAGCCACAGCATGCCCCTGGCCCAAAAGAATCCAGGGCAGGCTCAGGTCCACTCCTGCTTCCAATATAATTCCTGTGAATGCAGGATAGAACTCCATGCCACCTGCCCCACACTGCAGGCTGACGCTCTCTTTCCCACCCCCTCCCTCTCTCCAGCATTCGGGACAGGACACAGTCTGCAAACTTCACTGGATCTGTTCTTCTGTCTTGGGGACCCCCATTCATTCCTTTTTTGATAGTGTCTCCAGGTTAGCCTCAAACTGCTATGTAGCTGAGATGACCTTAAATTTCTGGCCTTCCTGCTCCACCTCCCAAGGGCTGGATTACAGATATGTGTCATCACTCCTGGTTTATGGGCGTGAATCCAGGGCTTGCTGCATGCCAGGAAAGCACTCTACCAACTGAGCTATACCCTACCTACCTGACCTGCTGATAGTCTGTAACCAGGCTGCCTCCTGTTTAACCAGGAGCTCTTCCCAGCCCTGGGCAGGTTGTATTCACCCTGAGTCCCAGCATCTGGTATGGAGCAGGTGCTGGAGGATCGTATGTTTGAGGCCTGACTGGGCTACATATCAAAGCTATGTCTTTAAAAACCAAAGGCTGGCTAGCGATGCAGTTCATGGTAGAGTGCTTATTTGGCATGTTATGTTCAAGGTTTGATTCCCCAGCACTGAAAAATAAAATGAAAAAGCTTTTAACCAAAAGTGTCCTTGAGCAGCGCTGACTGTTCAGAGTTTGGCCCACTCCTCTCTGCTCTCCCCATGAGGACGAGGGTGAGTTTGACCCCGTGTTCTGAAATGGTGGCACCTGGGAGCATCACTGACAGTGGTGCATGACAGGAACTGGCGTGTCAGGACCTGCTGTGAGCACAGTGGAGGTGCAGGCTTTCTACTTCCTCCCAGGGACTGCAGTAGCAGAAGCCTGTTCTATACAGGGTCACCGGCGGGATTTAAGCCAGGAAGCCTGAACTGGGTGCTTTCACTTCCTTTCCCTACTGGCACTTCCTGGGATCACCTTGCAGAGAAGCATCCTGCGTTCCTTTCCTTGACCCAACCACACATCATAAACTAGCACACAGCCTCTCAGGAGTTGAGGGAGGAACCTAGTTCCCATGTTTGCACTGGGGCCCCTGGAGTGGTGCTGTGGAGTCCTGGAGGGTGAAACCTGGACCCAGAGTGCCTCAGAGGCTCCTTACCCAGAGCCAACCTAGGTAGGGTGGTACTGACCTGCCTGGAGAGAGGCAGGTTGGGGGGCAGTGGGGAGGGGGATGAGAAAAGGAGGCTTTCACTTTCAGGAGCAAGGAGGGAGATAGAGAGAAACAGAGAGAGAGAGAGAGAGAGAGAGAGAGAGAGAGAGAGAGAGAGAGAGAGAGAAAGAGGAGGAAAGGAGAGAGTAGAGACTCCATGTTTGGAGAAGGGAGGGGACGCAGGAAGTTTACCTTGAGGGGTAAAGGGAGGAGGGTGAGAAGGGAAGAGGTGGCTGGGGAGGGGAAGGAGGCGCCTTTCCTGGAGTAGGAAGAGGGAGAGGCTCCTCTCCTTACCTGGATGCTCTTGTGCAGTAAGCGTTCACTCAGCACCCTCAGGGACACTCGCTTGCAGTGGTCCAGCTTGGCCTCGTGCCACAGCAGCCTGTCTGTGGACGTGTCGTAGATGGTGTAGCTACTCATGTCCTCCTTCAGTGCGTTGAAGTCATGCTTCAGGTCATGGCCCACCACCAGCTTGCCATTCAGAAGCTGCAGGATCTGTCCAGGAAGATACATAATCTGTGTCCACCCTGGACATTCCAGGTGGGCCTCCCCCCATTACAGTCATGGGGCTGGCAGGAAGCAGCCCCTCTTGGACTTGCTGAATGACCATAGGCAAATCACCCTCCCTCACTGGACTTCAAACATATTGTCTATAAAGGGGCCCAGGTCATCCCTCACAGTGACCCAAGTCTGTGAGGAGCCCCAACCTGGACTGCTCCCTTGACTCAGACAGGAAGGGCAATGTTGGATCCTGCTAAGGCCATCTACTGTACTAGCATGCACAAGTCATATGGACTATGTCCTTTAATCTCATCAACCCTGCTGTGGCAGGCAGAATGACCTACCAAAGGTGTCCACACCCCTCTGAGGAGAACCTGTGAACATGTACCTGGCAGGGGGGACCTAATGTGCAAGTAGAACTTAGATATTACTCAGATGACCTTAAAATAAGGAAATGTCAGGCTAGGGTTGCAGCTCAGTGGGAAAGCTCTTAACAATCAATCCTAATCCTAAATACGGCGGAGGGGAGGGGCAGAGAGAGAAATTTCCAGGGTGGATCCCCTCTTATCAAAGGGCTCTTGTTTATGGAGGTCATTGATTCCATGTGAGAACTTGCAGGCTGTTGGTGGCTATAAATATGGAGGAAAAGCCAAGGTCAAGGAATTCTAGTAACCTCTAGAAGCTGGAAAGAAAGCCTGAGGAAGCAGCCTGTCCGATTCCTTTAGTCTCCTAAGGCCCAGGTCAGACTGGGCGGAACTTTAAGATGATAAATTCATATTGTTTAAAAAAGCATTAAGTTGGTGGCTTTTCTCAGCAGCTATAGAAAACTAACTCAGCTAGGAGGAGGGCTGGATTTAACTGAATTTTATAAAAGAGAAAAATGGAAACACAGTTTTTAAATAATTTACCCCAAGTGTCTCTGACAATTCTAAGTGAGTTTTCAAAATTCCCTGATAATCCTCCTGGAGAGAGAAAAAGAGAGAGAGAGAGCGCTTGCCTCATACATGAAGCCCTGAGTTTTAGCCCCAGTACCACATAAACCTAAACCTGACATAGTGGCAACATTCCTGAAATCCTGGCACTTGGGAGGTACAGGCAGGATGATTAATCAGTTCATAGAAAGTTCAAAGGCAGCCTAAGCTACTTGAGATCCTGTTTTAACAACAAGCAAACAAACCAAAAAAAAAAGATGAACTAGAAT
Organism: Eospalax fontanierii; assembly: GCA_035773235.1. Classification (NCBI taxonomy): domain Eukaryota; kingdom Metazoa; phylum Chordata; class Mammalia; order Rodentia; family Spalacidae; genus Eospalax; species Eospalax fontanierii. The sequence goes on along the minus strand of CM069524.1, from coordinate 146,771,439 downwards.
TTCCCTCCCTTTCCATCTGGGCTTGCCTGAAAGTCTCCAGGCTGGGGAGACCCTGGGGAAAGGCCACACAGAGAGCTGAGAAAGCCCAGCACCTGCCACCAGACAGTAGGCAAGTGAATTTACATATGATTCCGGTCCATTGGCTCTGCCAGATCACAGATACAGGAACAAAACAAATGCTGCCATCATTTGAACCATTGCTTTAGGTGGTTTGCTAAGCACTCTCAGAGAACTGAGACCATCACATAGCTAGGTGGCAGAGCCAAGCTTCAAAGTACCTGCATGTCACACACATCTGAGTGAGTAAGCCTGATCTATGCCTCTAATAGCCCAGCAAGAAAGTAGCAGCCCACATCTTGAGTGTACTCATAAGCCTCCCCTGGGCCTCCCTCCCACATCCTGGCATACAGCAAGTCATCCCTTTTTTGACCTGGCTAGAAAGGGGCATCTGGAAACAGAACAAAGTACCTTTTCCCAGCCTGGGCCTCAGGGCAGCTCTACCTGCCTTCACCTTTTTCAGTGCATAGCTGGCACCTTAAGGTACATCCAGGAAACAGCCTGGCTATCCACTGCCTGTTTCTCCTACTAGATGGTCAGTACTTTGTCCACGTCCCAGTGTTGAAAGCAGGTCTTTAAGAGACAGAATAGAAAGATGGGGAAAATTAAGAGAACATGAGAAGAAAAGCAGCTCCTCACCCCAGAGTCTGGTTGCAGTTTCTCACCAGTCAAAAGTCAAGAATTCCAGCATAGGCTGGGGAGATGGCTCAGTGAATAACACTTGATATCCAAGCATGAGGACCAGAGTTCAGATCCCCCAAATCCACATAAAAGCCAAGCGGATATGGCAGCCACCTGTAAGTCGACTGGGAAGGTAGAGATGGGGAATCCTCAGGCAGGCTGGCTAGGTAGACTAATCAGAACTAGCTCAGCAAGAGATACTGACTCCAAGATAAACTGGAGAGTGATCAAGGACACCCAGCACCAGCTACTGGCCTCCATATGCATGCATAGACATGTACACATGTACACATAGGTACACACACATACACACAGGCATCCACACCATACATACACATGCAAAAAAAATTTCAGCACAATTAACAATGTTTGCTGTGAAGACTACCTATACAAAGACAGTATTCTTTTATATAGAGATATTTTCAAATTAAGAATGTTAAAATAGCAATGTAGCAATGTGCTCGAAGGCCTGAGCACTTGTGACCTTCTAGCAAGGCCCTTCCTCTTTCCTAGATATGAACCTGAAATATTCTGGGAATCTCACAAGCAAAACTACTTTTTTAAAAGGGTAAAAACATGTCTTAAGTCTCCAAGGAACCCTTGTCACCCAGGGTAATCCCATCCAATGTACAATGGGAACTACCTTATGATCTCTTTTAAGCTCTTTAGCAACCCTGTGAGTGCAAATTCAGAAGCTGCCCAAATCATATCTATGGTTTTTGTAAAAACACTCAAGGGGATGGGGCTGGAGAGATGGCTCAGCAGTTAGGGGTGCTTGCTACTCTTGCAGAACAGCAAAATTGGGCTCCCATCCCCCACACTGAGCAGCATACAATTGGCTATAACTCCAGTTCCAGGGGATGTGATGCCCTCATCTGACCACCACAAGCATGTGCATACATACACACACAAACAAATAAATCTTTAGAAGAAAACACTTAAGGAGGACATCTTAGAGAAGCCTACGATGCATTACCATTCTTTACTGAAGTGCTGTTGTGTGTATGTATATATATATATATATATATTGTTGAGGATCAAACCCCAGGACCTCATGCATACTAGGCAAGTGCTCTACTACTGAGCTACAGCCCCAGGTACCCCTCCCTTTAATGTTCATGCTTAGAGTTATATTAAAATCTGTTCTTGGGGGACTTGGTGATACATGCCTATAATTTCAGGACTCAGGAGGCTGAGGGAGGAAAATCCTTAGAATTTGAAGGCAGCCTGGACTACATAGTGAGCTTGATGTCAGTCTGTACTGTAGTGTCAGATCTTGAAAGAAGAAAGAAGAAAGGAAAGGAAAGGAAAGGAAAGGAAAGGAAAGGAAAGGAAAGGAAAGGAAAGGAAAGGAAAGGAAAGGAAAAAGTCTTAATAAACTCCAACTGCTTCACACTGGTTCATCCTGAAATTCCTGTATTCCATGAAGTCAGGAAACCTCACTTCACCTGAGTGGAGGACTCGGAGGAAGCAACTCTACAGGCTGCTGTAGGTGCGGCATGGAGCTGTGTCTCTGGTTCATGCCTCACTGCCACTGAGACGCTAGCTTGCTGTCCACGGCTATTTCTCCAGCCTGCAGGGCCACTCACAAGGCTCTGCTGGAAGCGGTTCCTGGGCAGGGCTTGTGCTCAACTCGGGGGCCTTTGAGAAAGCATGCTGGCAGAATGAAGGCACACATCCTGCATCTCAATAGGCATGTGCTTAGCTAGGGAGTGTCACTCAAATACAGTCACCCTTGCTATCTGTAGGGAGGGTCCACGAGCGTCACGGGACACCAGAATCTACACGGTGCGGTGCTCAGCTACCCACGTTCTCCTTAGATCTTGTCACCTCTAGATTATGATAACCAACACAAAGGAAGCACTATGTAAACAGCTGCTCTACAGTATTGTTAGGGAATAATGACCAAAAAAGTCTGGAGGCCATGGAGAAAGCTCAGTCTGTAACGTACTTGCTGAGTAAGCATGAGGACTGGAGTCTGATCCTCCGAACCTATGCAAAGAGCTGGTGTGGGGGCGTGCACTTAAATTTCAGTCCTGGGGAAGCGGAGACACTGGCCAGCCAGCCTGGTCTACTTGGTGAGCTCCAGGCCAGTAAGAGACCCTCTCTTCTTGGGGAGGGAGAGAGGGGGTGTGGGGAGAGAAAGAATGAATGAAAGGAAGGCAAGTAGATGGCATCTGAGACATACCCCCTTAAGCAGACCTCTGGGATCCACATGTACACACACGCATGCATGCCCCAGTGTATACACATGCACCCTCATCTACACAAACACAGAATTGCCACCAACAGGGACCTTTGCACATACACACAAAGAAAAAGGAAGCTGTCTGACACTCTCAGAACAGATACAGTTTTTGAAAATGTTTTCTAGCTGTGGTTGGCTGACTCCACAGTGGAACCTGTGGATACAGACGACTGGCTGGAGAGGTAGAACCCAGATTCTGCATTTCCAGCAGGCTGTGCAACAGAGGAGTACACTGAGGCTTTCAAAGATGACTGAGGCATGTGGCCTGAGAGCCCAGAGAAGGGGCAGCCAGTGTACAGGGCAATGGGCTGTGCTGGTAAGGAGCAGGGAACAGACCACGTGGGGGGCAGCAGGGAGCTGTGGCGATGTTTCTTGCTTGCATCTTTTATGTTCCAGAACAGTGGGGCCTATTTTACCTCATGGAAGAGTTTAGCCCAGGCCCAGTTAACACAAAACCTAGAAGTGGCCCGCCACCAGTTCAGAGATAGTCACAGCTAGTCCCAGACACTGCAGAAGTGTGTTATGGCTTGGAGATTCCTGAGAAATTCATCATTTCCTGAGCTTCAGAGTTCCAGTGGGAGGAGGTGGGGGTTCATGAGACAAGTAAGACAAGAGGAGCCAATGAGCAGAAGAGAAGGACGAAGGGAAAGCGTCTACTTGTCAGGGAGAAGCCAGGGATTCCTCAAAGAACTGAGTCCTGGCCAGGGAAAGAGTGCTAGGCTTGCTGTGCGGCCTCAGGGTGTTAAGAACCCTCTCTGACCTCAGTTTTCTCCTGGGGACTGATTAGGCTTCAGGGACCCAGTAGCAGCTGGGGCTCCACCAACTTTCTGTGATGGGGTTAGGGAAGGGGAGGCGGAGGAACCCCAGGACCCTGTGTCTTGCTGGCACTGACTTTGCTTAACACTGGGAATGGAAACTCAGTTTCCTGGAAAGAACTGAAGTGGCCGTGAGGACATGGATGTCCTCTTCTCAGCCAGGTGCTTATCTCACTCCAGGCTCCTCAGCAAGGTTGTTCTGCGTTCTACTTCACAGAGGGAGCCACCTTCTGCCCTCCGGCCTGCACACACCTTTCTCTGTGGGTCCTTCTGTTTGCCAGCATTTCCCAGATGGGCCTGATCTGGAGCACTGGGACCCACGGCAAAGGCACAGAATCAAAGTGGACCGAAGTAGGGCTTTGGCCACCATTGCAGGTTCTGCTTCCCTGATCGATTGGGAAAGCTGCCTGGACCCTGGTGGCTGCTGGGAGCTTGCTGCTTCCTCACGCTTCTACCTGCTCAGCCCTCCACTGGTTCCCATATCTGGTCGTTCATTCCTGGTTGCCAGCAGAAGTGACGCAGGCTGTGAGTGAGGTATGTTCTGCCTTCCTGTCATCCTCAGGAGTGGCCTCAGTCCCCCCTAGTGGCCTCAAGTCCCCCCTCTCTCCTCTTGTCTCTTGCCAGGCTCTCCCATCACCCTGGCCCGCCCCAGCTCACACTGCTTACACTGGGTTAATGGCACAGTGAAGTCGTGAAGTCGCCTCCCCCACCTGGCTGAGCTCCCCAAGGACCTGCCAGGTGGCAAAACCCCAGCAGGACACCCTGGCCCCAGCAAAGCCACAGGGCAGGTTCTAGCTGAAACCAACCCCCTGTCCATAAGCTACCTCCCTCTGCCTTTGTATTAACTCACAAAGGCGAGAGACCAGCTAGAGAAACCACTCTTAGGTTTCCAGGAGAACCACAAGAACCTGCCAAGAGGAAGCCCTGAGACTAGTGCTGACGTGTAGCTTTCCTGCTGTGCGTCTTAGGGCAAGTCACTGCCTCACTCTGGCCTCACTCCTGATTTGTAGGGCTCTCTATAGACCAGGGTTTCTCCATTAGAGCTCTATTGCCATTTGGGGACTGTTGTGTGTGCTGTGTGGGGATGATGAGCGGGAGCTACTGAGCAGCACACTAAGCCTTTACTTACTAGCTTCTCCCAGCACAGTGACAACCAGAAATGTCTCTGTGGGGGCAAAATAGCATTTCATAGAGAACCAGTGTTCCAGATAATGGTCGGACTTAGCTATGTGGGGCGATAAGGGACAACTGCTTTACACTGTGAAAAGAATGTCATCATAGTGCTAACGAGAGGAAGAAACAAGAACAGGGCATGCCTATAATCCCAGCATCTGGAAGGTAGACAGGAGAATCAGAAGTTCAAGGCCATCTTGGGTTACAGGAGATTCTGTCTCAAAAAATAAAATAAAATAAAAATAAGAGGGTGGGGCCAGTCCCAGTGCCCCATAGTGCCAGCACTCCTGGGCAGACCCAGGGGGCTCAGGGCATTCCTTAGCCCCTCTGACTACAACAGCCTGGCTTATTGTGGGTTGTGGGCTAGATCTATTCACTGCTCTGGTCACAGGAAGAAACCTGGGGTTGAGGGGCATTAGACAGAAAATCCACCTAGGATGTGGTCCTGACAAACTCTAGATAAACCTGACAGCTACCACTGCCTCTGAGAAAGGGCTGGCAGGCTTCTGCCCTCTGGGTTCCTGGAGTACATTTTGGTACCCATGAGGATGATCTTTCTTTGGGATTAAAACATTATAGATAGGAAGGACTAGAGAAACAACTCAGTCAGGAAAATGTTTGCTGCATAAACATGAGAACCTGAGTCAGATCCCCAGCATCCATATCAAAATGGGTGCATGGGCATTCGTCTGTAATCCTAGTGCTGAGCATGTGTGTGGAGACAGAAAGATCCCTGAATCTCACTGGCCAGTCAGCCTAGCCGAATCAATGCGCTTCAAGTTCAACAAGACCGTGTCTCAAAAAATAAGGTGGAAAGGAATCAAGGAAGAGTGAAGTTGACTTCTGGCCTTTACACATGTGCACACACAGGTGTGCACAGTCATGAACAGTATACACATGCTGAACACACAAAATTATGGATGATGGGTATAGTAGCACAGGCCTGTACCCCCCAGCTACTTAGGAGCTAAGGCCGAAGAATCAAAAGTTCAAGGCCTGACTGGGTTGTAGTTTCCCTGGGTCAGCCTGGGAAACTAAGTGAGACTGTTGTTTCAAAATAAAAAGTAGAAAGAAAGCCGGAGATGTAGCTCAGTGGTACATTTGCCCAGCATGGACCTGGTTCAATCCCCGGCACCACAACAAAAATAATAACAAAGTATTATGGCCGATGAATGGGATCTAGCTGTCTTAGGCAACTTGAATAACATGACACTCTATGGCCTGGACTCTGAAAACCAATGACAGCCATTCCCTAGGGTCAAGTACTAGATTCTGTTCCTTACACATGCTGGATGTTCTGATGTTGAATGGAACAAGAGAGCATCTAAGCTCCAACTCCGGAGCTAGAACAAGCTCTGCCTCACCCTCTCCTTACACAGTAGACCTTGCAACTTGGTCTCCTCATCTGAAAAGTGGGAGTGATGACACTGGTTAACTTCCTCTTGCCACTGCCACAGAAATGAAGTGATGTGTCCCCACCTAGAACAGTGTGTAGGACACGGTGCTAGGCATAGCTGAGCTACTGTGTCATGCCTGTGTTACAGGGCTCTGATGAGGAAGCTCAGAGATGGGAGTTAAACCTAAGGGCAGAGAGCAGGCATGTGGCAGAGCTGAGAGTGAGGGGACCAGTTGAGTCTAAAGGCAACATGCTTGCCCTTGGCCCTACCGCCAGGCTGCACACCACTGCGACTCACAAGGGGGTGAATAGCCAAAGGCAACTTGAGCACAAAGGTAACTTTATTGCTAAAAATCAGGTCTACTCTCATCTTACAGTCATTCCAGAGCAGCTTCTAATGCCCGGCACAATGTCCTTGGTGTGTACAGATGAAACATGTGGCTGGAGATGTGGCAGGCAGGCCACATAAGATACATGGGCAGTAGCAAGGGGGTTGGAGACTCCCATGTGGGAGCCCAGCTGGAGGGTGTGGGGAAGGTAAGCAGGTGATAAAAGCATCCTAGAACCCTGAGGTATGAAGACATCATCATTCGGAGGAGTAGAGATGCAGGACAGGGAGAGTATGGCGTGGCTATGGTTTAGGGTGGACTGGGCTGAGCTATGCAAAGAGGCAGGAAAGGCAGTCAGAAGTTTGCAGAGCCTTAGGTGCTTGACCAGGCCACCTTGGGCAGTGGGCAGCCATGGAGGTATGCGAATGGCAGCTATGGTCTGAGCCAGGCTGGGAGAAGTTTCCCCGCCAGAAGGGGAGGAATGAGGACGAGTAGCAGTGGCTGCATTCTCAAGGGAAGCTGGGAATGCAGAGGTGTGCCCAGGTTTTTGCCTTTTACTCTCCCAGGCTTAATTAGAGAACAACAGCCATGAGCCAGATGTTGTGTGGGGCCATAACCAAGTCACCTACACAAGGCCAGGGAGAGGGATTACTACTGAATTACTCAAAGGCCAAAAAGTTGCCCAAAAGTTCCCAAAATTGAGAAGTACATAACAGGACCTGGGGGCCCACATGTGTCTCCAAAGACCTACCTGGTCTCCAGTGACTTCAACTTGCCATGATCAAGTTGAACTAGAATCCTGAACTAGAATCCTGGGTAGGGCTCAGTCCCAAACAGAAGGTGTCTCTACACCTCTAGATTCAGCCTAGGTGTTGACTCCTAGGCCTAAGTGTCCAGGAACCAAGGAAAGAGGACTTCTAAGCCTTGATGTCCAAAACTGAAACATCAGAGTTTTGTTCTGGGCTCTTCTACTTTCTCCTTTCACTTGGCTGAGCAAGGACTCTGAGGACAAATGGCCTACCCTAACTAGTCTATGGGGACTTGAGGATGGGAGTTCCTTGCAGGGTCCTTGAGTCTCCCATGTCTAGATGGCTCCTGCCTCTTACCTTGCTGTCGCTTTTCACCTGAGGATTCTCCTGTCCATTCTCTTTCCAAACTTTCCTCCTGTCTGCCAGTAATGACTCGGGCCCTCGTAACTGTGCTCTAGGGCCTCTGACTTGTGCCCACCCTGCCTTCACCTTCATCTATCCCCGGCTGCACCCCATTCTACTTTTCTTGAAACTGCTTTTAATCCTGCCCTAGCTCGGATTCCACGGCACTCTTATGGGCAGCCAAGCCGTACACACATGCTCTCCTCTACCCTTCCACTAGTCTCAGAGAGTCTTTCCACATCCATGCTGACATGTTCTTCCCCTCCACTGGGGTCCTCCAATAGCCGCTCAGCACCTCAGAACAGTATTGTCCAACAGAAACAGAATGTAGGCCCCAAGTGCAATTTTAAACCACCTAATAATCATATTTAAAATAGTAAAAATGGGGTCAGGGATATAGGCCAGCAGGCAGAGTGCTTGCCAAGCATGTGTTTGATCTCCAGCACCGCATAAACCCAGAGGTGGAGGCAGAAGGATCATAAGTTCAAAGTCATCCTTGCCTACATAGTGAGTTTGAGGCCAGTCTGGACTATGTGAGAGACTGTCTCAAAAACCAAAAGGGAAAATTAATTTTAAGTTTTCATTTAACCAATATATTCAAAATATCCTTTCAACATATGATCACCACTAAAAACATTACTGCAGTATTTTATGGCTCCTAAAAGTACAAATAGTCATGTCTGAGGATGTGGCTCAGGGATAGGGTGCTAGTCTGGCATGCATGAGGCCCTAAATTCAATCCACAGTACAGGAAATAAAAGTTCAGAATCCAGTGTGGGTTTTGCATCCAGATCAGAGTAGCCACAGTTCAAATGCTTGCTGGAGGCACAACCCTGGAAAAAGGAAGCCTGAGTTTTGGATCCTGAGCAGTTGTTCCAAATTCTGACTGTTTGGCCTGGTACTAATGACAGTGTGATAGGCTGAACTGGGTCCCCTCCCCTGCAAGTTCATGCTGAAATCCTGATCCCAGTGCCACAGCATGTGGCTAACTTGGAAACTGGGTCATGGTAGCTACACAGCCATCCCTTGGTACCAAGGGAGATCGGTTCAAGGAGTCACTTTGGATGCTCAGGCCCCTTATATACAATGGTGTGGTGTTGGCACAGAAGCTGCACATATCCTCCTGTTCCATTTAATTTGTCTTGGGATCACCTGCAATACCTAATGTAATGCCACACACAGAGTTGTCAAACTATATTAGGGAACAATGACTCTAATTGTTCATATCTATGCAACTTCTTTTCACAAATCTTGCTTTGTGGCTGATTGAACTCATAGATGCAGAAGCTAGGGGATATAGATGAGGCTTCCGATCCATTATGGTTGGTATCCTAACACCATGAGGCAGAGATGGGGGTGGTATTCTTTAACACATTACCAACAGCCTAAGAGCAGGCCCAAGATAGATATTACCTCACAGCCTCAGAAGGAATCAGCCCACCCAACCTTGGTCTCCAGCCTTCAGAACAAAGACAATGTAATAGTGTCATTTAAGTCACCAGCGGATGGTGTTTTGCAACAGCAGTCTTAGGAAGCCAAGTACCCTTAGTTTAAGGGAGCATTGTTTTCCTCATCTGTAACATGAGATCATAAAGTAAACAATGAATAGCTAAGCATGGTCGTGCACCCCTGTAATCCCAGCACTTGGGAAGTGCAGGTAGAATGATCAGAAGTTAAAGGTCATCCTCAGCTAATGGCAAGTTCGAGGGATACATGAGACCCTATCTCTAACAGCCAAATACAACTAAATTTAAAAGGTAACCATTTAAAGAGCTAACATTTTGAGTATGGCAGTCCTGTTATCCAAGGGGAATCAGCCCCAGGATCCCGATGGATAACAAACCCCACCACTGACATGAAATGGAACAGCACGGAACCTACACATGTCTTCCCACACATTTTCAGTCTCTAACCACTCATAATACCTAGTACGGTGTAAACACCATGTCAGCATTGTTCCGTTGTGTAGTTCGGAGAATGATGACAAGAGAAACAGCTGTGCAAGTAGACTGATTTTTCTCTCCAGCACTTTCAAGCCATGGCAGGTTTGAATCCACACTTGTGGAACTCTCGGGAACTTTACGTGCGCATTCTCTTTGGGTCCTTTCCCATCCTCGCTACAGCCCTAGCATGTTGCCAGTAGGACTGCCCCCATTTCCTTCCCTTTTGCAAACCAGGAAACTGGATACAGAGAAGTTTTGTGACCTGCTCAAGGTCACCTTGCTGGTAAGGGTGCCTGCTTCTCAGGGAGACCGTTCATTCTGTGGTGCCTCTTGGGCAGGGCTGGGATGAGAAAGGAATGAGCTAAGGGCGGATGTGCAGGAGAGCGCCACAGGGCCAAGTGCTCAGTAAATAGCACTGTTGGGATGTTATGTCCAGCCCTGGCACATCCTGGGCATTCCCGTGGAGACCAACCTCAAACTAACCTCAGTTCCTGTGATCTTGAACTTCCCCAAGCCCCTGCTGAATCTGCCAAGATGTGACTACCCTGGGGAAGTTTCTATTAAGTTTTGCTTTCCCTTTAGTCATGCAGAAACAGAAAGTTTTACCTGGTGAAAACTTGACCACAAGCTAAAGGGTAAGAGAGTGGGAAACTTTGGGCTTCAGGCTGAGCAGGTGGTCTGCCATAGGCCAAAACACAGTCTGAAGGCAAGATCTACCTTGGCCCAGGAAGCTCTGGCCCCTGTGCCAACACCAACGCAGCCTGGGAACTTCATCTCCCAGGCACACCAGTGTAGTGTGGTATAGAAGAAAGGATCACCAGGTGGGGCTCAGTTTCCCCATCACAGCACCAGGAAGTGGAACCAAATAGATCCCCTGAAGCTCCAGGAGGAAGCCTAAGGTTCTCTGCTGGCAGGAAACCTTCCCTTTGAGTTTGTGATGAGAACCCCCCAAGGTACTCCCCAAGCAATGTGGGGAATCTTGCACGGTGGAGTCATAAACCACAGACCCTAGGGAAGGAGCTGGGGAGGTAGGAGAGGGTCCCTGCAACCTCTCTTGGCTTGGATGGCTCTTGGTCTTTCACTTACCTCTAGCCTGGCCTCGGCAAACGGTGTAGCCTTTGCCATGTGCTGAGGTGTGATTCCGCTGACCCGGGTTCTGTAATCTGTGATCTCTCCCTCAGGCCGGATGTACTTGTCATATAGCACCATGCCATAGAGGTTCACGATGCTGCAACGGGCTAGGCCACTCACACGGAGGTGCCCCAGCCCCACCATCTCACAGTCCATGGCCACCACCTCTAGGCTGCCTGCCATGCTCCTGGGTGACCCTCAGGCAGTTCTGGAGGGGCAGGGGGAAAGCAGGGTGTCAGTCAAGGACCAACAAGCTTCCAGGCACACAGCCAGCCTATATTCTCAGCCCTGCCCTTTGGCTTGTGAACTAAAGTTCTCAGAAAAGTCCTGCATCTGGAACTGTCCTGCAAGGTTGACCAACTGATTAGCCCTTCAGTGACGGTGGAGAGTTTGGAATGCTGCAGAGCCTACCCACAATTTATATAGGGCCCAGTTTGGCTCCTAAATAGCTGTTCGTTGTCTACCAGTTTCTGAATTAGCATCTTGTGACAAACAAACAGAATGTATTAATTTAACAAAGTGTTCCACCAACCAAAAGGCTGAGTGCCATCAGATAGCATCTGAGACCTACAGCTGAGATTTCTCTTCTGCCGATCCCACTTAATATTTCCACCAATGTATTTGAAAACCATCTTTATGACTTTTCTTTGTTTTGCTACTATAAAAACTTCATGAAACTGTTACCACATTGGAATATGGAATTTTGGAATATGGAATTTTGGAATATGGAATTTGGGGTAACCTAAACCTGCATCCCTGGTCATGGTAACCCATATTTGGCTCTAGAATAAATTCTTATCCCCTCTGAGGTGAGGGTAGTCTCCATTGCCACCTGGCAGCAGGGGAAGCTGGCTTCTTGCCATCCCACTCCGTTTCTCTATGCTCTGGGTCCTAGGATCTGCTGGTCCTGTGTGCTGCCAAGAGACCAAGAAGCCCCCCAGCTGCATGGTTCCCGCTCTCACCTGCCTTCTCAGTACCCTGGGCTCTCGTCTGCCTCTCTGCTGCCACTTCTCAGCCACAGCAGTCGCTCTGGGCAGTGACTCATCTCTAACTCGAGCCGGGCATCCCGACCCTGTTTCAGTTTCTGGTTTGTTATCAAGGGAAGTCAGGGGCGGGAGGCTGGGCGTGTGGGTTGGGCCACTCCATCTCCTAGATGCTGGCAGGTGGGGATCTGGCAGGCTGAGTCAGGGCTGGCTGCCTCTGGGTGTCCCTCCTCTGGCCCTGCCCTCCCCCCTCAGATGACGAGTCTGACGTGGATGGAGTGGGTTGCGACATCTTTGCTTTCTCACCCTCCGCCCAGAGAATAAACATCTCCAGGACTGGAGCCTGGAGAATGTCCCCGACTTCTGGGATCTGCTGCCAGTCTGATACTCTTATGAGGTCTTCTGAGGGCAGGGCAAGCTGCTCTTGGGACCCAGGGGCTATTAACTGGGAAGGGCAGGAGAAGGTTGTGATAGGAGGGGCCCAGCCCCTGCCTCTGTGAGGGCCGGGAAGACTGTGGGGAACCCTTACCGGTCTCTACCAGTTCGGTGCCCCAGTGGGCCCGGTCTCAGGTGGGGACAATTTGAAGACGAGAAGCAGGCACTGAGAGCCAGCAGCCAGGTCATTCTTCCCAAAGGGCTCCTCTCCCAGGCTGGGACTCAAAGCACAGAACAGTGCTTAAGTGTGGAGAGTGGGGAGCGGGGAGCACCTGTATTTTTAAACAAATGAGTTAGAGCTAGGTCAGAAAGGGAATCAGCTCTTCCTGAGGCACACACTCCTGCATCCTGAGGTGAAGAACGCTCACTAGGGAATGGTCCCGCCCACCTCCCTGCCCAGGGCCACACAGAAGCTGTACTGGTCTCTGCAGTCACAAAGATTTGTGATTTGGAAGGGAATTCCCCATTTCTGTGCTATCTTTGCCAAGCCTCAGAAATCAAATACTGGGGCTGAGGATGTAGTTCAGTTGGTCGTGTTTGCTGAGCACTAAGGAAGCCTTGTGTTTGATCCTCAGCAGTGCATAAACCAGGCATGGTGGTACAGAGTTATCTCAATATTAGGGAATAGAGACAGATGAATCAGGAGTTCAAGGACATCCTCAGCTACACAGACAGTTCAAGGCCAGCCTGGGCTGGTCAAAAAACCCCAGTCAGCACCTTTAATCCCAGAACCTGGGAGGCAGAGGCAGGTGGATCTCTGTTCTAGGTCAGGGCTATATAGTGAGACTTTGTCTCAAAAAAATTGAAAAAGCCTTGTTCTAGATTAACTTCCACCAAGTATGACCTCATGTGTCATTGTCATAGCTCTTTTCTACTTAAGAATCTAGTTGGTTTCTGTTGTTAAAAAAAGTCAGACCTCAGGGCTGCTGTCTGTCGGAGCACTGGCTGCCCTTGCAGGACCTAGGTTCAATTCCCAGCACCCACATGGCAGCTAAGAATTGTAACTCCAGTTCCAGGGGATAAGACACCCTCTTCTGACCTCCGTGGGCATTGCACAACACAGGTGCACTTACACGCAGGCAAATACACTCATACACATAAAATAAAAAAATAATATTTATTAAAAAGTCAGACCTCAAGTCTCAAGCAGTTTCTCTCTGTTCATTCCATTTGCTCTTGCAGCCCAGTTTGTGCTTTGCTCTAATCATTGCCTCTCTTGTGATTTAAATCTTCATTCTGGGTCTTTATGTGTAGTGACTCCTTCCAGGCCATCAGCAGTTCTCACTTTAGAATATGCTAGCCTGCTCCTCAGTACTAGGTCCAGTGGCTAGAGGGACCAGTAAGGTCAGGCCTGTTTTAAGTGGGAGTCTTGCAGCAGGAATATTAAAGTACATTCAGGGTCTGGACATTTGTTGCCCAGCTGTTTCAAGAATTCCTTTTGGGGGGGCATAAAAATGTCTACGTTCTCCCAACAACAAACCAAAGTATGATTTGGGGGGGGCAATGAGTTTATTGTGCTTACTGAGCATGGGTGAGGGGGCTACTCACAGGAGCATATGGAGGGCCCCAAAGCAGACACACTGTGAAGTCTTCACTCTGCAGCAACATAAATGAAGCCCCCTTCAGTTAAGCTTCCCTAGACCATGTACTCGAGACCAAAGGCAATTAGGGTAGAACTGTATACAAATGGATGGGAGAAGCAGATGGAACCTCAGGTGAGGACCCACCAACCTCCATAACCCTTTCTTCCAAGAGGGAATGCCAAGACTCATCATGAAGGGCTCTTACAAGCAGCACAGATGATCTGATGAAGACAGCAGTTGTTTTGTTGAGGACAGTGTTCTACACCTGCCCATCGACATTCTGGAAAGCTCCTCCACCAGATCAACTGGCTGGTTTGCTCCCTCTTCAGGCCTCTCTGTGTAAGTGCCCCTCCTGTTTTCAGCCTACATTTATTCTCATGTAGCCCAGGCTGTCCTTGAACTCACTATGTAGCCAAAGTTGGTCTTGAACTAATCTTCCTGCCTCCAACTCCTAAGTGCTGGGATTGCAGGTGTGAACCACCATGCATGGCCTTACTTTTCCTGAAGAAAGCAGAATCAGAACACTGCATTCTACCTGCTCACTTGCAGGACTGTGAAAGTACATTCTAGGCATGTTTATGTCTCGGGGTCTGAGCATTTGCACCCTGTTGCTTCAAGAATTCCTTCTCTGGGAGACATAAAAATGTCTGATTCATAACTGGGCCTCAGTACCAAGAACCTTGCCCAGATTATGCCGAACCTTCATCCAAGTATACAGTGCACTACTAGACCCAGACGCTGGTGACTAACAGCCCTGAAGAAACCCTGACCCCAGTTAGGGGCCTTCCTGATTTTCCCAGCTTTACCTGACAGCACCAATCAGGAGGACAATCTCATAAACTTTGCTGGGTCAGGTGACAGCAGGAGAGTGAGTCACTCAGGGCAAACTTGTCAGCCTTCCAAAAGACATATCCCATCAGCTGCACACCTGTCATGACTACACTTGGCAGGCTACCACTGAGTGGCTCTCTGTAATCCCCACTGAGCCCAGAGCACCCATGTGGATGACTCACACTATGGCTCTGGAATGGCTTCCTGTTTCCCAAAGGTTCATGTTTTGGGAGCTTTGGTCTCAGTGTGGAGAATCATGGAAAGCTAGGCCTGGCAGGAGGGAGAGGAGGTGGGGATGGGTGGTATGCACATCATCTTCATGAATGGACTAGTACTGCCTCTTGGAAGTTCTAGGCCTTGCAGGACTATATTAGTTATTACAGGAGGGGGGCTGTTAGTGAGTCCAGCTGTCTAGGCCTACTCACTTCCTGTCTTGTCATGTGATCTCTTCCACATGTGCTACCATTACTACTATGACACCGTCCACCATAAGGCCCTCAGCAGAGCCAGGCAGGCCACAGCTATGCTTTCAAATCTCTGGGGATGTGCTTTATATATATCAGCCTTTTATGGAGTACTGGCCTCAGATGTTATATAACACAGACTAATCCAACAGTAGAGTCAGAGACCACCAGCCCTTCCAGCTCATTGTCTCCAGTCTTGGTGAACACATACCCCTAAAATGTGATTTCTAAATTATACACTAAACCATCTGAAACAACCAAATATCAACAATTTCATGCGGTTCACTTAATATGTATAAACCTTACGCTAATGAAATACAAAGCACACATATTAAAAGGAATTAAATGATTTAAACTATGTAGCAACCACATAAAATGTTCAGTATCACATATCATTAAGGACATGCAAACCAAAACTGTATTTCATACCCACTAGGATGGTTATAATCAATGTGTTGGCAAGGAAGTGAAAAAATGATATTGTAGTTGCCAGGTGTGGTAGTGAATACCTGTATTCCCAGCACTTGGGAGGCTGAGGCAGGAGGGTCACCATGAGCTCCAAGCCAACGTGGGTTACATAGAAGACCTTGTCCGAAAAATAAAACAATGAAGCCCTTGTGAACTGTTGCTGGGAATAAAAAAGTATATAGCTAGAGGAAAATTGTGGCAGCTGTCCAAACAATACAATTATCACGTGACCCAGCAGTTCCCTTCTGGGAATATACTGAAAGGATTTGAAAGCAGGATCTGATTCACATGCCCTGCTCACAGTTGTTATATTCATAATAGCCAAGAGTTGGGGAGCAGATGAGATGCAAGGGACAGGTGGATGGAATAACACAATACAGAGGAGCACACTCCTAAAACACAAAACCTAGTCAAGAGTAGTGATACATACTGTAATCCCAGCACTGAGTGGGCTGAGGAAGGAGGATCACAAGTTTGAGCTATCCTTGAGCACCATAGCAAGTTCTAAGTCAGCTTGAGCTCTATCATGAGATCTCCTCTCAAAAATAAACTAAAACACCTCAGAACAATCTGGGGGTGGTGGTCCTTTTTCAGACAGTGTCTCCCTATACTCCCAGCTGGCCTGAAACTTGCTATGTAGACTAGTCTGGCCTTGATCTCAGAAATCTGCCTGCCTCTGCCTCCCAAGTACTGAGATTAAAGGCATGTACCACTACACCCAGTTCAAAACATTTTTTTTAAATGAAGTACAGAGCTTTAAGGACTAAATAAAATGTGCTGTATCACAGGGCAGCTAAAATAGTAGGTCAGAAACTACTGTAGCTCTAATACTTCCGTCTTGAAAGATATTGGCAAAGCTCAGCACCCAGCCCTCCCCAAGCCCACAATGAAATCCCCTCCAGCCCAGATTATGCATTCACAAAAAGACTCCATCTACTTTTCCAATTAAGCTTTATTCATGGACAAATGTTTTGGTTTCACAACAAAGTTCCTTCTCCACAGTACACTTCCCTACTGGCTAACAGCTCCACCTTCATTCAAGTCTCAAATGAAGTTTCCAAAGCTACTGCCTGGTAGCAAGTCTGGCACCAGATACAGCTTTTTAAGGAAGCCAGAGCTAAGCACCAATGTCAGGACAGCAGTAGTGATGACTTGGTTAGCTCTCTTCCCCTGACAAGTAGGAGCAAGTGATCAAGTCACCTGTGACCCACGTCTTGTGCAACTGGAACCCCAGCTGATGGATGGTGGGCAGTGTCCCTCCTTCCCTGGCCTTATATTAGTACCGTCACTTTCCCACAGAGGCAGGACACTGATATGAAGCCATAACTCTGAACTCCCCTGCGGTACCTCTTCCCCACCTGCTGAAAGAGCCAAGCAAGGTTAGTCCTGTCTGAGCCACAGGTGCTCAGAGATCAGGCACCGGCCTAAGTGAACAGCTTATTCGTGCAGGACACTGTGTGAGGCACCTAAACACCCTGTGAGGTAGGTCTTACCACTTTCCCTGCTTTAGAGAAGGAAACAGCTCAAGGGAAGAGCCGCAGGCTTATCTAGTGTCTCGATGCTAAGTGACAGCAGCCATGGGGCTGCCAGAGGGCTGTGTGCCGCGAGCCCTTGCTTATCAGTACCACTCCTACACTGCCACTTAGGAAACAGAACATTTTTAGAAATTAAAAGATGGGGAGCAAATGTATCCTTCAGTGGCCTTAACACTTTAACTTCAGAACGCAAGTTACTCTGACCCTGACTGCTAAAACTCCTTCCCTGGGATATCTAAACAACGTTCACACCCTCCTCCTAAGGTCCCAAAGACAAATCTAGGTACTATTCCACCAGCGTTCACCCCAAGAAACCAATGAGTTTAATGGGCTTACGTCCACATGTATCAATGCTCCCCTCCTGAGACTTTGCCAGAGTCCTCACCCAGCCTGTATATTCTAGCCTGCCCTTCCCCAAGGCCACATGCAATTAGGGCAGAACTTCCCACTGTGAGTTAGGAGGTGTGGCTGGATATACAGGTGAGGTTCTCATGAGTCTCCCTGACCCTTCTACGCAGGAGGCTTCAAGAGTCAACAAGCCCAGCTGTGATCATCATTGGCAAGTGGGCACAGCTGAGCTCAGGAAGAATGTTTGACTCAGAGGGTAGGCCTGTACAACAGGAGGAAGCCAGGTGGTATAGTGTGAATTTAAAGTTTTCCTGTCAGAATGGAAATGCCCAAGGCAGGGAGTGATCGATCTAAGGATGATCAATTCAAATGTGGCAGCCCAGATCAAGACCCGCCATGAGAAGCTTGGATGACGGAGAAGGAAGCCAACAGAGTCAGCTACCTCCCAACCAACCAGTGACTTGAGGGAGAGGGCCTAAGACCGGAGGAGGGAGTTCTGGGAAGGAGATGGTGGTGGTTCACTGTCTTGGCGGAGTTCTGATGAAAATATAAAAAAACCTGCAGCCCAACCTCAGTACGAGGGTTCTGCCCCCTTTCCCTGAAAATTTTTGTAAGTAACCACAAATAAACTCTGGTTTCCCTAACTGGAGATCATACTTTGTTCACCTAGCGGCTCTGGACCTAGAGGGGCAGCTGAACACCACGCCGCACTGAGAGAAACTCCTAAGACAGGTGGCAATAAAAATGAAACTTCATGCAGCCACAACTGGTGAGGAAGCAAAAGAACACTGATGGCCATCCATCATTCCCAGGGAAGGAGACATTGTCCTGGTAAACAGCATTGCTTGGTGACCCCAGAAGACTCGGCAGTAGGGATCCAGAGTCTGGGACAGTCCCTCGACACCTTCCGTACACCCTAGGACACAGCCCACCCGTCATTTCTAGTCTACAAAGTCCAGCTAGCAAAACCACAGGAGTTTGTGGGGGAGGGAGGGACAATCCCTCAGAGAGAGGGAAGCACTGTGATGGAGCATGTAGGCACATGACTGAGAGAGCTCTGACCCTGTCTGCCAGGCTACTTCCTGCCCTGCTTCCCAGGGACCCACCCAGGGCTCCCTGCCCCTCCTTCCCACTCGCCTGCCCCTCCTTCTCCCTTTCATCCTAGGCCTCTCTTGCTTCTCTGGTGTCCTGTGCCAGATCATCAGGCCAATACTGGTCCTCCATGTACTGCTCCATGTCCGTGCTGCTGTCAGGCCCTCTGTCCTCAGGGCGGGCCCAAGGCCGGCTGGCCTCCTGCTGCTCCCACTGCACCTCTACCAGCCGGTAGAGCTCCATGGCTGTTATGGCATCTTCCACAGATGAGTGTCCCTGCTGGCCCACCTGTAGAGAGGAGTCAGACACATCATGTAACGATGGGATAAAACGGCCTGCCCATCTCCCCAGAAGCAAGGCCTTTCATAGGCTCAAAAACGCATCCCAAAATGAAGGCTGTTATGATTCAGATACAAGTATCTCCCAAAAGGGTTAGGTGTTGTGGAATGTTCCCTAGCTGATAGCACTATTTTGAAAGGAACTAGAAACTCTGAAAGGACTTGGCTGGAATAAGTGTAGCACAAGGGACCCCTCGGAGTATCTTGCCCCTGTTCCTTTCTTTGCCCCCTCTCCATCACGAGGTGTACAGCTCTCCACATGCTCCTACACCATGACATTCTGCCTAAGCAAATGGACTGAACCCTCTGAAAGTATGAGTTAAAATAATCCTTCCTCTAAACTGTCATGTATGTGTTATACTTACATACATGCAGGCAGAACACAATACATGTAAAATTTAAAAAAGAAAGAAATTTGAGCCTGCTGTGGCGTTGCCTTCTTTAATCTCAGCATGCGAGTTCCGAGTCCAGCCTGCTCCACACAAGTGAGTTCCAGGCCAGCTGGGGCTACGGGGAGAGGAGACCCTCTCTCAAAAATACCAAAGTAATAATAATAAAATAAAAATAATTTTTTCTACTAGGGGCTAGAGAAATGGGCTCAGAGTTAAGAAAACTGGTTGTTCTTGCTGGGGAGCAGGGTTTAGCTCCCAGCACCCACATAATATCTTACAACCACCTATAACTCCAGTTCCAGGGAATCTTCTGGCTTCCACAGGCACTGAATGCACATGGTGCACTTATATACATGTAGATCAAATAGTTGTACACATATAGTTTAAAAATTAAATTGTTTGGCGTCATAAAGACAGTAAGATGCTAACACAAGAATGCAGAGAAAGGATGGAGCCAGAGGCACACACAGGCCACCTCGCTGCTGTAAACCCGTTTTCCTTGAATATACGGTATGTTTAAAAAAATTACTTGCTTCAGAGGCTTGAAGACTAGATTAGATGGATAAGGAAACACAGCAGGGTATCACAGGCCCTTGGATCGAGGGCTCTAGATACGGTGTGGGAGTCAGAACACATCCTATGGGGATACAGGATACAGCCAGGTGTTAGGTGGAAAAGACCTAAAGAGATGAGCCTGTCACTGGGAATGCACCCAGGAAAGGAGGTGGAAACATCAGTGCTGCCTGCTCAGGAAGAAGACCCATCCTTCATGCATAGTGGCTTGGACCAGGGAAAGAATGGCAAGCAAGAGCACACAACCACAGCCTTATCCACAGCCCAGCAGACATGGAGGACAGTTGGGCCTCCTCCTCTCTCACTACTTCTGCACCACGCACCTGGATCTTCTTGTTCAGCAGCTGCAGGGCCAGGTCCTTGAGAGAGACCCGGGCTCGGATGTGGAAGTCCGGCTGGTTAAGCAGGTTTGGGACATAAGTAGTATCCCGGGTCTGGCTCCGAGGGTGGACATACTTGAGAGCCTGGAAGTCATTGTGCAGTGCATGCCCCACCACCACCTTGCCTTTCAGGAGCTTAAGGATCTGAGAGTGGAGAAAAGAGGCAGGAAAGCCCCACTGTCAGGCAGGAGTCAGATCTGAGCTCCCTTACCACTGGTGGATGGAGGGAGGGAGCAGAAGGGGGAGGCCCATGAACCCCAGTCAACCATACTGCCCAAGTTTGAATCTAAGACCTTCTCAAGACCTGTAAAAGGGGGACACTACCTACAGCATTCTAGGGGGCAGTTGTGAAGGTCAAAGAAAGGCATGAGTAGGAGTCTTCCTGTCACTAAATACAAGTAGCTCTGCACCTGCACAGGCATGCTTGGCTTGGTATATCAGCCTTTCCTGGAGTACCTCTCATGACCCTCACCTACACTAAGAGCCCAGGCCCTCCTTCAAGGGATCCACATTTTCTAAGTACACATTGAGTTACTGGGATGGCCGAAGCATCCCTCCCTCACAGTAACTCATTTGACTTGCCTAGTGATGCTCTATCTAGCACACAGCATTTGATGGTTTATTTTTGTTTATTGGATTACCTTTTTGAGATAGGGCTTACTCTGTAGCCCAGGCTGGAACTCCTACCTTAGCCTCACAAGTGCTGAGATTATAGGCCTGAGTCACCACACCCAACTTATTTTCTGATTAGTAAAGACCTGCTGGGTCAAAGCAACAGAACCATGCCCAGTGCTGAAAGACACACAGTAAGTAGAAGCTCTTGACAGTATTAAAGGATATAGTACCTTGCCCCGTGTGTAATGACTCCTCCTTCCACCCTCTAAACCTGCTCGGTGGCTCAGTTCAAGTCCCCTGCACAATGTGCTCCTCCTCTTCCTATCTGATGCTCTCCTCAAGCTCAGGGAAACAAGAGCCAAATACCTGTCACCTGAGGCTGGCCTGGAACCCAGCTTTTATGGCAGATGGACAGATACATCTACAGTTTTGATAGGGATGGGCCAGCCCCTGTCTCATACCACATACTAGCTCAAGTGAACAGACAGAAATGAGCCTGCTCCTGAGACCACCACCAACCACATGAGTGACAGAAAGGACCAAAGAGTTGAAGGGCTCATCACTGCTCCTTCCTCCTGCTCCTACTTAATCAAGTCTTTCCACAGCAATGCTGAGGGTGTCGTAAGTGAAAAAGACACCAGATGAGGTTTATCAGTTATTTCCCAAACTTGCTACTCAATAACTCTGCAACGCAAATTTCTTCCCCAGCAGCACCTGCTTCAGGCCTTGCCCAATCAAGGGCCTGCTCACTGGTGTATCATGTATCATTTCATATTTAACATGAAAAATTATAATGACATATCTCATTAGGTTTCTTTTGCTTCTGTGATGGTACTGACTGAGTCTTTTGGGCACTGTATATCTGCACTCCATTTCCTCATAAAAGCCCCATGGTTTAGAGCGACTGGAATAAGTAGGCAGATCAGAGAGGGGGTAGACTCCTGAAGACAGAGACTGTGACCTGTGACCCTTAAAAGGGTAAGAGCACCTACTTACTAGTGCCAGATGGTTCTACTGATTTAATCCAACAGATGATTAAACCCTGTGGTTTATTTATGGTGCGAGTTTGTTCAGTGTGCCGATTTTGAGACACACACATACACTGCCAGAGCCCTGCCGAAGTCTGGAGATCTATGGGATCAGAATCTTCATGAAAGACTCTGGGGCAAGGATCCTAGATTATAAGGCTTTAACAGATATTTTCTGTGGTCAAATGCCTTTGAGGATTTCTAGTACATCAGTGGGGTCTCAAACACTAATCACTTTTTTCCCCCAAAACACTGAAAAACATAACAGGCTAAACAACAGCCCCTGAACATGACGGGACTGTGGGCTGTGCAAATTTTACACAGACACCAAACACTCTGTAAGTTGTTGTGCCCTTACTGTTGCTGTTATTTGATGTTTCTATGAACATTACCCTGCGTAAGAGCCTGGCAACTCTTTTTACAAAAGGAACACTGGAATTCATATTCATCCTATTTTCTCAAATATGAGTATGTTTAGAGAAGAAGGTCATCTTTTCTCTCCTTAGTCTGTCCTGCAGGCCCAAACAAGGCCCCAACCCAGTCCTCACCTCCTTCTGGGCCACTTGGAAGGGGATGGCCTTGCGCATGTGCTGCCGGGTAATGCCGCTCCAACGGGTGCGGTAGTCCACAATGGGCATCTCAGGTCGGATGTACTTGTCGTAGAGGACATCACTATTGTAACTCACCACAGAGCAGCGAGCCAGCTCACTCACCCGCCCTCGGGGGCCAGTGCCCACCATCTCACAGTCGAGAGCCACGCACTTGCTAGGCCCAGGTCCTAGAGCTTCTCTGGGGACAGAGCTTTTGTTGCATAGGCCACGGCTGCCAGATCCAGCCTTGGGGCGCTGCCTTTTGTTGCCTGAAGTCTCTGTGCCTGCTGGCACCTTTGATGGAGAGGGCAATGAGCAGGATCGTTGTCCTGGTGCCATGCTCAACAGCTCCTGCTCCTGCAGCAAGGCCTTGCGGGCCATGAACCGCTCATGCTGTCGGCTTCTCCTCTTGTGCCTTCTCCGAACCCCATCCTTGGCATTCAGGCTGGTGAGGGATGGACACTGAGTAGACTCAGGGTCTTCCCCCAACACCATGCCAGCCAGCTCGCAGCTGGGAGCAAAAGAAGCCCTGGAGGCTGACTTCCAAAGGGGCAGTGTGCTGAAGAGAGAACACATGTGAAAAGAGGCTGGGAGGAAGGTGTCAGGCTGCCCTCTCTTTCACCCTGTGGCATTCAAAGCTCAAGCACCTGAGACTCATACATCTTTACTAACAACTGCACTTGAGTCACACATGCCATAACCCCTACAAATCCCCTCTGCAACTGCTACATGGATTCACTCCACTTCCCCACTGACCCATTATCACCTTTTTTTATTTTAATGAGAAAGAAGCAGAAGTAGAGAAGTTGAGTAACCTGGCTAATTACTAAGCGATAAAGGCTTATTCTGAACCCCAAGCTCCAAAAGCTACAGGATCCAAGATTATTATAAGAATGGCCATAGGGAAACAAAGTAGTGCCTTGACAGAGGAGCATAACAGGGCTGAGCAGAGGGGACACTAGCAGCCTGATGTCACTGGCTATAAAAGTTTAAGACAGATCATGGCTGGCAATACTGCTTGCTCCTTTTTACCACTTCATCTTCTGCCACCGACTGTGGTGGTCCTTCCAGAGCTACCCCTCCCAGGCTGGTGTCTGCTGGTCAAATGAGAGCCCTATAGGCACCCAGGAAGGCCACTAAAGTGTGGCTCAAGAGTCCTGATCTAGGACATTAACTCTCTTAAGAGAACAAAGAAAATCACCCTGTGTTCTGACAACACAGAGAATCTTACACTCCTCAGTCAACAGGTACAGTCTTCCTCAGGGTTCTCTGAAGGCAACTACAGAGCTCCACTGTCCCTCTCTCCACAGCTAGATCAGGTGCTGAACCATGACAGGTCCTCTTCAGAGGTCAAAGCTGGGCCAGCCAGTGAGGACTACAGAGCTAGAGTTCAGTGCTCTCAAGACTGCCTGGCTTGGTGGCAAGAGAGGGAGGGAAAGTTAGGAAGGCATGCTCAGTGAACTTAATGGGACTAAAAGGAAGGGTACCTGAGAACCTGGACAGGCACCAACAGGCAAAAACACTGGGTTAGGGAGGGTCTGGCAGTGGAGGAGGTGCTGCAGAGTTTCAGGTGGATGGGTCAGGCAGCCCAGGGAGATGGAGCAGCTATGTGGCAAGGGAGGCAGAGACAGGTACAGGGACGGTGAGTCACTGAAGGGCATGGGTTTTAGGAAGGTGGCAGAGCATCACAGCTGCCTTATACAAAGTTCAGATAAGACTAAGGAACAAGAGTAGTAGCAGGAAGACTGCCAGAACAGGAAGGGGTGGGAAGCAAGGCAAAGTCCCATTTGCTGAAGCCAGCATCTGCATGAGGACTCAGCTGGCCCAGGGAACCAGTGTGAGGCTAGGTGACCCATGCTGACTCACTCCTTCCCACCCCTGGCTTGCTCAACTCTTCTCCAAGCAGCATCCCCTCTTAAAAAGTTTTCAGCAACCTTCTCACAACCACAAACCACATCTCAGAACTGACAATTTCAGAATACCAATTTGTCTTAGCCCACCAATGGGAGAAAATATGGCCTTAGAAGATCTTATGCTGGCCTTGTTGATCAACTTGGGGTGGGAGGGCCCCTTCCAAATCGCTATGGTATGGGGAGCTGAGGTCAAGGCTGGAGGGGAGTTTTCTTGTCCCTGCTGGCAAGGCTTTACCAAAGCCAAAATAGGTTCCCCTAGAAAAGGTCTCTGTGGCCTTGTATTTGAAGATAAAAGTATCCATTTCCTAGTCTCTTGTCCAGCTGACATGTCAGAGCCAACAGTTACCAAGTGCACCCACTTCCCAAGTTGTACCAGATGGTGCTTAATTTAACAGAGAGAAGTGCTCAGAGGGCACAACCCTTTCACCAAGGACAAGTACAAATCATTCTGCAGTCTGAAACCGGGGATCAGTACAGGAGGAATTCGGCCTTCACGCAGGGGTCCCGGGCCCAAGGAACTCGGATGCAAAAGCCTCGAAGAAATCGCTTGCTGGCTGATCAGGATGGCCCGGCTTTGGCATGAAATAAACCAGAAGACCTCGGGAAGTCAACTGACCCTTCACCATCTATCGCAGGCTTTGAGTAGGGTAGCCCAGGAGTAGGAGGGGTTTAGCCGAGTCCCTCAAGTCACGATTCGGATAACAGGCCCAATTTGAGGACCCGGGCAATAGGGTCCCCGAGACTTCTCAAAAGTTCACCAGACCAAAATTTTTAAAAGTCCGAGTAGAGCCAGGCACTGCTCTTGGGCCTCGCCGGCCTGCTCTGCGAAGCGGCGCGAGGCCCAGCCTCCCCGGAAGGACGCGGGCGTTGCCGCTCCACCGCCGCCGCGACCAGCTGAGGCCTGACCCGGGCTCCCCTCCTCCGGCCCAATACCCCAGAGCCGGGCGGAGACCGCGTGAGGCCGCAACCCAGGCCACCGAGCGCCGCGCGGAGGGCCAACGGCAGGGCCCGGCAGCCTCGGGCTCCCTGTGGCCGCCCAGCCGACCCCGCCGGCCAGTAGCCGGTCCGCGAGCTCACCTGAAGCCCCCGGCAGCTTCCAGGAACGCACGTGGAAGCCGGTAGCAGCAGCTGGCATGCCCGGGCAAGCCCGGCGCCGGATGCCCGCCTATTGGCTCGCTGGACTTGTAGTGCCCGCCTAAGGACTCTTCTGATTCGTCGAACCGCGTGCCAGAGCAGAAGGGGAGGTGCTCCTGAGGGGGCGTGGCCTGTGTAGCAGGAGGGCCGGGTTGGGGAGGTTTAAGAAGATTGGGCGCCAGGCCTAGGATCCTGGATGGAGGTGCTGTGAGCTTCTGCCGCCAAAGATGGAATGAATCTTTGAGCACATCTATGTCTGCGGGAGTAGGACGACAGCTCCTCCCTCCTAGGGGTTCTGGGAATCCAGTAAAAAAGTACAGTACACGATGAACACTAGTCTTGCACACCTTGTGTGCACTGCTTTTTCATCATTTATTTTAATTTTATTTTTTATGTGTATGAGCATATTGCCTGCATGTGTGTAAATGCACTCGTGTCGTGTAATGGCCGGTGGAGGTCCGAAGAGGCCATCGGATTCCCCTGGGCCAGAAAGTTGTCTATCTGGGTAAAAGCCCTTAACCATACAAGGGTGGGAATCTTAGTTTGGTTCTCTGACTCCTGTAAAAAGTCAGATGCAGTGCTGTGCATCTGTAATCCCAGCACTCTTATAGTGAAATGCTAGACAGAGACAGGAAAATCTACCTGTCTGAAGCTCTCTGAAGCTCGAGCCAGGCCAGCTGGGGCCAGCAAGCCTGGAGAGTAGAGACCGAAAGAAGAGAGACCAACCAGGTAGAAGGCCAGAACTCTGAAAACTGTCCTCTGAGCTGTGCATGAGGGCCATGTTACCTCCGCATTCTCACACACATACACAAACACAAAATACATTTGTAAAAGCAATTTTTTTTAAAAAAAAGTAAAGCTAGAGAGGGCTCATAGGTTCCAGGGGTGAATCTACTACTATTGTTCTGTTAAATGGACATAATATCAAACTGTCCTCTGAGGTTCAATCTTCATATTACTCATAGATTAGTGCAGCTCATAACTCCTCAGAGATGTGTCATGGTGCAGTGGGCAGAGGTCAATGCAAAAACTTGCAATTAGTCAAAGTGTAGAGAATAACTCTGTGGAGTGTTCAGCCATAAATGGAACAGCTATATCATGCCCGCCCCCAAAGGCTCTGTGACCATTGTAAAAGAGAGATCAAAAAGATTATAAGAACCAGTGGACAGGGAGAACCAGAGCAAAACTGTGTCTTGTGGCCATGGCAGAACTGCTGAACTCACGAGCTCCAGCTTTCACAGCAGCTATGGTTGCTTGTATAGGATCAAGCCAGTCAGCATCCCAACATGAATTCTATTGAGTGTAGATGACTGCTGCAAGAAGGTGAATCCATTGTCTTTAAGGTGTGGCCTTTGATAGGTTGACCGTGCACCAGTGAATGGTCCCACAGCCATGGGAATAAAGGCAGCACTAATTAAATTCAGTGGGTTATAACATTTTTTTTAAAAGGACATGAATTTAGGAGATGGAGTGGGTAATGTGTGGCAGATCTAGAAGGAATTAGGGGGAGGCATTTGGGGTTGGCTATGATCAAAATACATCTTATGCATGTATGAATTTCTCAAAGAATTAGTAAAATGTTAAAAATTAGATTTTTAAAAGGAAAGCTAAAATTCGTGTATATTATTTTTACAAAACAACAGGTTTCATTGACATGCTCATACCTGTATGCAATGTAATTCAACCTTACTCATCCCCTTCTGTATTCTCATCTGCGCTCCTACCCTCTTGATACCTCTTCTCTCAAATAATCTCCTCTACTGCTTTCATATGTTCATTATTATTGTTATTGGCCAGATATAGGAAGTGGGAACCATCCTATCCCCAGGAGGGATGTTATGGAAGGAATCCAGACTGCTCATGCTAAGGATGGGTCAAAATTCTGAGGCCTTGGGTAGGAACAAAGCTTAACCAAGGTTTGCTTAACAAGCAATTTGTTCCAGTTGGTCTGTGGGTCAAGAAGTCCAGTATATCACCAAGGAAGCAAAGAATGCAAATGTGCCATGTCTGCTGCCCCCTCAGAGGCCAAAATTTTAGCTTTTTATATGAGGATGGTCACTGCTTTATGGTGACCCATTTCCAGAACTCAAAAGGATGGAAGAGAGGTCCTTGACCATTGCTGTTTCCTTCAAGCACGGTGTGGGGGAGAAGTCAACATTTTTGGTTCATAGATTTTTTTTACAGGTACTTTAAAACGGATAATGTGCTTAATGTGCTGGGTGTGGTGGTGCACACCTTAATTCCTGGATTTAAGAGGCAGAGAAAGGCAGATCCTTGTGATTTCAAGATCAGCCTGGTCTAAGTAGCCAGTTCTAAGCCAGTCAGGACCATATAGTGAGACCCTGCCCCCCTGCCCCCAAATAAGAAAACAAAATGCTGGGTGGTGGTGGTGTGGTGGTGCATGACTGTAATCCCAGCACTTGGAAGGTGAGATGTGCTGGAAAGCCTTAGCTGTCAATTTAACACATCTAGTTAGAGGAAACCTAGATTGAGGAATTTCTCCATTGGATCGATCTGTGGCCGTGTCTGTGAGGCATTTTCTTGATTGCTGAGTGATATCGGTGGGCCCAGTCCACTGTGGGCAGTGCCACTCCTGGGCAGGTGGTCCTGTATTGTATAAGAAAGGTGGGTGAGCACAGGCCAGGGGAGCAAACCAAGAAGCAGCTATCCTCCGTGGTCTGTGCTCCAGGTTCCTACTGTGAATTTCTGCTTTGGCTTCCCGTGATGAACTAAAGCCAGCTAAACTCTTTCTTTTCCAAGTTGGTTTTGCCCAGTGTTTTTATCGCAGCAACTAAAATATGAGGGAAAAATACATGAGGAGTTCAAAGCCATCCTTGACTATATGGTAAGTTGGAGGCCAACCTGGGCTATAAGAAGCCCTGTCTCAAAAACAAAACAATAAACGAATAAAGTTAAAATCTAATGGCTATGACTTGGTTCAGTTCTTTTGACAATGCTGGGTTTTGCTGACTTTGATATTCCTTTTACTTTTGTTTTGACCATGTATGTGCCTGTGTGTATATTTGTGTAGGTGCACGAGTGCTATACAGTGAGTGTGGAAGTCAGAGGACAACTTGTGGGAGTTGGTTCTCTCTTTTCACCAGGTGGGGTCCAGGATTTAACTCAGATCATCAGACTTGGCAGCAAACAGTTACCTGCTGAACCATCTCTCCAGCCCTTGTTTTGTTTTTAAGAGTCTCATGTCGCCCACGTTAGCCTCCAACTTGCCATGCAACCAGGATAACCTTGAACATCTCATCTTCTTGTCTCTACCTCCCAAATGTTGGGATTATAGGTCTGTGATACCATGCTCAGTTTATAAGGTGCTGGAGGTTGAACCCAGGGCTCTCTGCATATTAGACAAATACTCTACCACTGAACTATATCTTCAGCCTTCATGTGACAATTTTCAAATTTTATTACATTTCAAATTTGTGTGTGTGTGTGTGTGTGTGTATGTGTTACTGGGGATAGAACCCAGGATCTTAGCACATGCTAGGCAAGCACTATACCACTGAGCCACATCCCTAGCCCAGCAATCTACCTAGAATCTAACAAGCTGCTTAGCAGGGTCAAGTTCGAGATCCACGTGTTAAAGGATATGAAGAGACCTCATGTCAATCATTTACTAGCTTGACTCACTCAGCTTTCCTTTCTAACAGCACTGCTAACCCAATACTGGCTGAACTTCGGGCCCAACAGGGTATATGTCACCAAGGCATTTGTGGGACGATTATACTGTCCCCCAGCTCCGGAGAATGTCTAAGATTCTCAGGCTCAGGTTAATGTGTGGCACAGTTAATCTTCCACGGAAGACTGGAGGGATTCCATTGAGAATTTTATTCTCCACCTTTATCTTTTCCGTTTTAGACTGACGCTTCTTCACATATCAAATTAATACTTAAGGAACCCTCTGTTTTGACTGAACATGCAGAATTCGAAAAATTATCAATATTTGGGTCACCCTGCTCCCCGAGATTCTGACTTAACAAGGTCTGTGTTGCCGTCAAAATGGAGAGATTTTCGATACTCCCAGGTCTTGTCGACCAGGTCCACCGAATACTGAAATTGAAGGACAGTTACCTAGAGCGACCAGCAGAGGGCGCTGCTACTCTGTGTATTCTGGGAAACGTGCGCATGGAAATGCCATGCCTGCAGTTAAGATCTAAGTGCTGGATGGGGTAAGAAGCCTTGAAGTGGATAAGGTGGTGATCCAGTACACTTGACCCTTAAGAGACCATACTTTTGTGCTCTGAAGCTCTTGGAATGCCACTTTACCTTAGGAAGTAAAAAGTTTTGTCTATTTTTCAGAGTAACTTGGAGGCAAATCACAGTCTCTAAGCCTTGATTTGTGTCTTTAAAATGAAGAAGGTTTGACCTATTTCCATTCTTTCATTATGTGTTGTGCACTTTGAAGTAGACACGACAGTGCTACTCTGGAGAACGGAAAGGTCAATATTTAAATGGAATAAAACTAGACAAAAAGTGAAGACTAGTACAAAGATGTGGCTCCAGTTCATTCTGACTTCAGGGCAAAAGACCTGAATGTCCATTGATGGTGAAGAGGCAAGCTATGAAAGAAGAGGCAAAATAGACAAAAATGCCATGCCGGGGGGAGGGGGACATGCTTGCTTTAACCCCAACACTTGGGAGGTAGAGACAAGCAGATCTCTGTGAAGCCAGTCTGGTATACAAAGTAAGACCAGTCTCCAAAAAAGAAAAGAGATCAAAATGTCATCATGTATTATGACACTCCTTATGCCCAATTATCATAACAACCTATCTAAATAGATGTGATCGATTCCATTCTACAGACTTTGAGCACCTGGCTCAAAGTCACACATCTTAGAAGTAGAGGAGTGAGGATGGAAGCTTTCAGTCAGGAGTCTCCCACTCCATCCATATCCACAGGGGCTGTCGTTAGCCAGCTCTCAGATCAGAGGCACATCCCACTTTCCTTCCTAGATGTCTCCTTCATGAACATAAGATAACTCTTCTCCTCTCCCAGTATCACCCCTGGACGCTGGGGACTGCTGGGGAGAGATTCAACTCCCCTCCTGTCTTGTTCCCACTCTCCAGTCTCTTTCTACACTGTCTGGTGTGTGCACATGTACATTGCCCCTTGCAGGACCAGCGCCTGCTGAGTACCCAATTTACAGACTTCTCAAGTGTGAATGAAATTTCTAATAGGACTGGTTGCCCACTGGCTTCAGGCAGGGTTGGAGCAAGGGAAAATTTAAGAGGCTGGAAACTGGGAAGAAGCGCCCTTTGGAAGAGAGGAGGGAACAGTGGAGGCCACAACGGGAGGAGATGACTTGGTTCAGAGAATCTAAGTACCTTTCCGAAGGTCACACAGCTAGCAAGTGTTAGTGGCCTGGTGAGCTTAGCCAATGGTTACATTTTCAGTGTTTCGTAAAAGTTTACAACCCCCAAGCCAATCTAATTATAAGGTGCTCTCTGTTTTGTGGGTAGAGTGGCGGGGTGGGACTTGGCTTGGAAAGGAACAAAGAGGACACCTGACTTGCTGTTCAGAAAGGGAGGGCTTAGAGGTTAGCTCAGGGGTACAGAGTTTGCTTTGCATGCACAAACTCTAAGTTCTATCTTCAGTACTGCCATGGGGGAGGAGGAGGAAGGAAAGGACAAAGAGAACGAAGGGGGCTGAGGGGCACAGTCTGCAGGGTGCTTGCCAATCAGGTGTGAATCTGCATCTGTCCCCCAGCACTGTCTAAACCAAGGAGTTCAAGGTCATCTTCAGCCTAGGTTACACGAGAGCCAGAGAGAGGAATGGGGGAGGAGGGAAGAGTGGGAAAGAAGTGGCGACACTAGGATATGGGTTTTCTTATTTATTTATTTAGGGACAGGCTCTCAGTATATAGCCCTAGACGGCCTGGAACTTGTTATATAGACCAGGCTGGTCTAGGACTTATACAGATCTGAGAGACATTCTCACAGGTGTGTGCCACCACACCTGCCGAGAAATGGGGTTTTTTGTTTGTTTGTTTGTTTTGTTTTTGCCACTACTTTTGCTGCAGGCAGGGCCCCAAAATACAGACAGGGGATGGGGCTTCCCCAATCCCATTTTCCTCTTGGTGTCAGTGTTGAGGCCGTCTCTGAGGCCAGATAGTTCCTTCCATGCTCTCTCTTCCCACTGGCAGGCACAGACAAGCTTGGAATGAGTCAGGGGCAGGTGGCTGCCCGCTTTGCTTGCAGGGTACCAAGCACCTAGACCCCTCAGTTTAGAACACACACCCTTGTGAGGGCACACACCGTCTGTGAGTCCTGTGTGTCAGCCCATGGTACCAGTACCTGTACCTCCCATTGTGGGGGGTTGAAGGAGCTTGTAGGGTGAATAAATGGGTTAGTTAGTCCTTACGGGCTTCATGGATGAAGAACAGTCCAGGGACCCTAAGGACAGACATTCTGTCCCTTCCCCCGCTCCATAGCCACCGTCTTTGTTTCTGGAGGAGTTCAAGGAGTTTGCCTGAGCTGTGTGCTCAGTCAAGGGGTTAGAGGGGTTTTCTCCTGGTTTCGTGGGGTGTTAGCTAGGAAACATAAAAGGCACAGAAAAGATACCCAGAAATGGGGCTGCCACCCTCTCCCTGCACCTGCTGCGATGGCTCACACCATGCGGCAGACTGGGACTTGTTGTTGGACATAAGGAAACAACAACAAAATCACTAGTCTTCCAGATGGGGCTGGCCGGTCCATGGCCTTGCTGGCTGCCTCCTCCTGACCTTGGTCTGCCACCTGTCATTAGCTGGACACTCCCACAAGAAGACCTAGCATTTGTCCCTGGCTCCTTCTACCTACCCTGTGTCCTCCACCACCCATCCCTCACCTTAGAATTCCCTGGAATCTGCTTAAGCTGGGGGATAATTTTTTCTTTTTTTCTGGAGTGTTCAATTTTCCATAATGAGCACATTATGTCCTTCTATCATAGGGAAAGCAGAAGGTTAGTTCATTTCTGTACCTTTTCTTCAGGCATCATAAAGCCCTGTTTTATTACAGAGAAGGGAAAAAAGGAAGAGCAGTAGGTAGTGGCAGACCCCAACCCCAGGTCTCTCTTCTCCTTCCTGAGGGTCTTCAGGAGCCCAAGGTGAATATCCTCATAGGCTTCATGAGTCACAGCTTAGAGTGCAGTGGGACTAGAGGACAGGGGATGCAGGCAGCCTGGTTAATTTCCCTTGAAGTAGGCTGATGGAGGAGAGGTGAGGCCCCTACTGCCTGGGCCAGCCTCTAATTGCATGGGCAGGGCACATCCGCTCCTTAATTAGCAAAATCCACAATATCCTGGTGGCTCCAAGAGCGGCGGCCCTAATTGTATTTCTGCAGCAGCTGAAAGATAATTACCCTTCCCAATTGGTGCTTTTAATTCTTTTGCTTTTTAATTGCCAGCTCTTCCTCTTTGGTCCACCCCTCCATCTTTTGATTTATTCTCTTTGCCCAGACTGGGGAAGGGCCTGCCTAGACATGGAGAAATTCAGGGGCAAGGGTGGGGGGATGCTGTGGAGATGGCTGGCAGTACCCTGCTGTCACTTCAACCTCTTTTAGCCCAGGAGTCCTGACAAAACTTTAAGAAATTCTTCATGGGGATGGAAGGAAGACATGTTCCCCTCCTCTCCTCAGTATTACGCACCCCCATCGGGGCTGGGCTGAAGCTCATAGTTTCAGGGAGTGAGACACCTCCCCTTCTCCCTTTATTCACATCAGAGAGAAATTTATTGTTTCTAATTTCTTCATCTCTTTGCCCCCATGGGGAGATGGC
Organism: Eospalax fontanierii; assembly: GCA_035773235.1. Lineage (NCBI taxonomy): Eukaryota > Metazoa > Chordata > Mammalia > Rodentia > Spalacidae > Eospalax > Eospalax fontanierii. Next base: position 146,738,048 of record CM069524.1, on the reverse strand, counting down.
TAGCACATCTTTCTTAGTATATTTACAGAGACAAAGACCTCAGTGGCATACTAAAGAACAAGTCAGTCTAAGATGCCAAAGCTTGACGTGGTAGGAGGAGGACTAGATACTGGCAGCATTTCTGGAAAAAGCAGCACTTTCTCAGGGATCTTGCACATGAACTCCGGGTGGCCACAGACATGCTCAAGGGCATCACAGAGAACTTCAGGGAGAATCTCTGCAGCAATCTGGATACCACTTTGCAGGTCTGGATTTGCACCTCTGGCTTTAAAGCTGCCAACCAAGTCACTGGTCTATGCTCCCCATAGTAGTCGGGGCTCTTGATAACCAGCCGACCCTCGTGTCTAGCATGCAGCCTGGCCCAGGGTGGGAAATGGAGGCAAGCAGGCAGAGCCCAGAAACAGGGCAGCTCTGTGGTATGAAGAGGATCAATCTATTCTGACTGACTTCCTCCTTACAGATCCAGTGAAGATGCTCTTAAACTCTGGCCTCTCTCGGAGTCAGGGGAAGATGCAAGGCACAAAAACTGCTGCTGTCATCTCATGACCTGCCCTGGAGCCCACTAAGTCCCACTCCCCACTTCTCATTTCTTTCCTCTGAATTTAGAGCTGTCCCCTTAGCAACCCTTGTTTCCATGGTTTCCTCCGTGACAACGATCCCCAAACCCCTCCTCTCTTTTACCTCATGACAGTAATGGGTGGTAGGGATCCTCAGTGTGGCCACTCCATGTAACCATGGTAACAATTAATTGAGCCTTCATTTATCTTTTGTGAAGCTGGCTGAATAATATGAAGCTTTGGATTTGGAGGAAGAGAAGAAGGTGAGTGTGGGTGCAGGGCTTGAACCCCAATTCTCATAGAGGAGAAATTAAGGGACTTGTCCTAATACTAACCAGGAAAATTTAATTCAGACATGTGTTGAGCCCTTGCTTCAAGTATAACTAAGCTTAGGAAATCACAGTCCCAAGTGCAGAAGTGCATGGATTTCAGCCCATGTTCCCACTGAATTCAGCATGGGAGGGCCCCAAAGGAGGCGGCCTTTGATGGCAACATTTTGATCAGGCATCTCTCTACTTCCCAGAATCAAGGAGAGACCAGCCCATGGAGACCGTACTCACGGTCATCCAGGAGACTTTGTCCTGGATGGAGAGGATCTTCGATAAACTCTCTTTTCTTTTGGAGAGGTGAAAACCAATATCTGCATTTCAAGGCTTATTGCAGGGAGAAAGAAAACAAGCAATAACAGAAAAACCAGGGCCATGTGTCATCACCTACCTGCCACATGCCTTTCTGGGAAGCGGTGGATCTGCATTAGAGCCATTGTCTCCATCCAGTCATGTTTATGCACCAAAAAGGCACTTGTCTAGATTCAAAGCATGACAATAAGTAAAACTACCAGAAAACACAAAGGCTGAGCAGAGTGAGTTCAGACTCAAAGATACCTGTTGGTCACAGGTAAGCAGCACACTCCCTCTTCTACTTTGTCATCCTCATCCCCTGAAGTTTTCAACAAATCCCTAATGCTGAGGACAATGTCTATGTTTCTAGAGATCACAGAAATCCTCGAATCCTCACTGTATTGGTGTCAGAAATAAACCACTGACTTGTACATATGTTTATGGTGTATTAAAAAGTGGAAAAAAGGATAGAACAATGTATTATGTGGATATATTCAAGTAAGCTGAAAACAGCTAGATAAAAGGTTAATCCTTATAAATCAAGTACAATCTGAATTGGCTAAAGCGAATCCTTTATCCTGGGTTCCAGAACTCTGAATCTGTCCTTTGCTACTGGTTAAAATTAAAGCAGATTCAATCATTCTGGGTACCTGTTCTCTCAGCTAGTCAGGAAAGGATAAATGGCATTCTCTTATTGGTTGATAAGACAATTCATGACAACCAATGAGAGAATGGCTCTCCCTTTCTGGCCAATAAGGTCTTAGTTACCTTCTTGAAAGGGAAGTAAACCCTTTGTCCATAAAGAAATGAGCAAAAAAAGGAATAATAATTTTTTAAAAGACTATTGTTGCCATGGGACATTACTGATGTGATCAATGAGAACCACCCCAGAGAATTAATAAAGGAAAGCCCTTCTTTGAGCAGAAAAGTATAAAAAGCAGACCAGCTGTCTGGTCTGGTCTAAAAGGAAGTTTCTATAGTAACATGTAAGAGAAAGGCACTTTGGTATAAATGCACCCCTCTCCCCAGTCTGTATCTATTCAGGCTTTTGGGAGGAGTGAGGACTCAATTTTGTATTGAAATTATGGTTTTTTTTTTTAATGGAGGAAAAGGATAAAGAAAAGGAAGGATGTTCTTGTTTGTTGATGTAAGACATCCAGTTAAAGTCATGATGGCTACTTCCTGAAATGTGGACATTTTCTCCATCTGTGTCATCAGGTGACAGCATAGTGTGAACAAAGCTTTGCTTTGGACGTAGAAAGTCTTTGATGCCTACTGAGAACTATTCTCCATGAACTAATGCACGAAATAGGTTGCTCTAGTAACTTCCGAGCTGTTTCCCTTCCCATTGAGAAGACTATAGCTGTCTTTGGAAAATTATGGGTACAATGATTTGCCACCCATGTGTTACAAATGAACACAGGCAAGTGAGGCTGACAGGTGGAAAACAGAGTCAGCATTTGTCAATCCAGGGAAAGGGAAAAAGGTCAGAGGATTAAAACCTTATGTGCTGGGCTTGTACAGAAGGCAACGCTGGGGAGGAATGAATGAAACTTTTGAAGAGTCAAATGCTGGTGATGCTAGTGGCTATTTGTTAAGGGATATGCATGTCTAGTTACCTGCACTTTCTGTGGGGCCTGAGAGGTGAGGCAATCCAGAATTCAGTTCCATCTCCCATGTAAGGGATGGGAGGGGACTGCCGAGCCACCAGTGTCTACAGTGGACGCCCTTGAACAATATCCTTATATTTTTCTTGTTCGTCGTTATTTTTCTCAGTGGAAGGGAAAGGGTGGGGGAGGGGTAGAGGAGATTAATTCCTCCAGTATAAAGAAATAATGGAAGAGTGGTCCCAACTGCAAGTCCCAAAGAGGTGGCTAGGTAGGTTATCATTACTTCTCTGAAATGGGCTGGGGTAGATGTGGGAAGGATTGCAAGGGCCTTACCTTGCATCCTGACTTAAATGGGGGGGGGTAAATATCTTCTAGGATGTCCCTCAGTGTTAATGGGGGCACTGTATGGGAGTGATGGTGAATTCTACCTAGCCCTGGGGAGGCAACGTCTCTCAGGAGACATTTAAAAAAACCAAGGTGCTCATGGATAAACAGTGGCCAAAGCCCCTCCATTCACTGTAACCAAGGCAACAGGAAGCAGGGGCTGCGGCTGGTTGCCTGGTAACCACACTAGAACTGGCGTCCTGTCCGCTCTGCTCTTCTCCTCCCCCACCTCCATTAGCCCTTTTGTGGCTGCTTCTCCCCCTCCTTGGCTTTTTCCTCCCTAGCAAAACAATCATCTCTACTCCTCATACAGAAGGCACTTAGGGCCCCTTTAGATTTAAAAAAAAAGTGCACCTGAATGTTCATTTTGGACAGATTTCATCTATACCCAAAGGTTGGCACCCAGACACAATGTGCTTCTTAACCACAGTCTCAGGATCTTCTCTCTCCAGTCCCACTGCTTTTTCCTTCATTCACTACCAGCGAAGCTTCAGGAGATTGTGGTTGTGGGGTGGGGTGAAAGAAAGGAGGGAGAGGGAAAGAGAAACAGACAGGGACAGAGAGAGACAGAGAAGACAGGCTTGAATGTAGCAATTCTTTACTAATGCCTGGGGCTCCCACCAGACCTTGTAGGCTCAATTTTCCCGCTGGTTTAGTTAGTAAAGGCAACATAGAATGCTTAGACACGAAGATCCAAAGCCCTGGAAAAAAAAATGAGAAAGCCAGCCCCTCCTTCTTTTACAAACCCGGTCTCACCTCCTGGCCTCTGAGAAGTCTGTGGGTCTGGCGCTGTCCAGCTTCTGAGTGCTGAATGGTGTTGGAACTGGTTTCTCCCGGAAGGGACTTCAGGGACCTTTAATAGCCGAATCCCGACCTAGAGGCAAGAACCCCGCGTGAGGAAAGGCGAGTCTGGGACGTCTCTGCACTAGTTGGTCTTTTGCCTGCTTCCCATCCCCGCTATACTTGAGCCTCCGCCTTCCTTCCGCGGGTTAGAGGGGATACAGGCGATCGCGAAGCGTAGGAACGGGGCGGATGGTGCTTCCCAGCACTTTTCCATGTTCTTCTCTGGTGGGTGCCGGACTCTCGGGATGTTCGTAAGTTGAATCTCCGGTCTCCTGGTGCGCGGAGCCTGCGGCACGCCGAATCTGGCCTCCTTGCCTCAGGCAACAGGTCTGCTGCACCTGGAATCAGGGCGATCCTCACCAGAGAGCCGGCGGCAGCGCCTGGCTTGGAGCGCCGGGTCGCTAGAGCCTTGACCCCGGAGACGGGAGGCCTCTACCTCTCTCCTCGGAGCTTCAGCCCGAGTCCCGCTTTGCCGGCGCTCCAGAGCAGCAGCTGGTCGGAGCGCTCAGCGTCGGGCTCCACAGCCGCTTTTCCTGCCCCTGGGTTTGGAGGGGAGCTCCGCACACTGGTCGAGGACAAGCCGCCCCTCCCCCAGAGGAGCCCCAGGCTTGGCCTCACGAATCCAGCTGAGGATCGGGGTTGGCTGTCCCTCCACTTTGAGTCCTTGACCCCGGGAAGGGACTGGATGGGAGCAGTGGCTGGGATTTTACCTGGCAAGGCATAGAAAAGCCTAGGAGGAAGACCGCTCGCTACTCTCTGCCTCCTTCGGGAAGAAAAGCCCCCAGACCCTCGAGTTGGAGAGCGAGAGCGGTGACTTGGTGGGGAGCGAGGAAACTATGTGATGGAGCACTTGGTGGGTACCTGCCTGTCTCGGGCCCCACTGCGAGGAGGGAGGCAGGTCTGGAGTCCCAGCGCCGTCCCAGATGTGGACACAGTGGCTGCCGCTGGACTTCGGGGCTGGACTTTAAAGCCGAGACCAACCCACAGGTGGCCTGTCAGAGGCACGGACTTTCGTGACGTCATCCTGGAGGCGAGAGGGAAAGGGAGGGGAAGGGGGATCACCGCTCTTCACATCAAAAGTCCCCTGTGGCCATGGCAACAGCCTCCAAGACGAAGGGGTCCTGCGCCAGTGGCCCCGAGCCTAGTTCTCTTTGTGGTGGGTTTCTGCCAGAGGGCTGAACTCAGCCTTGCCAGCACCTGGCGATGCACTGCGGTCTGTCCATGGTTTTCGAGGTGCAGTTTACGCCCTGGCTGGAGAGAACCTGGGAGGGGCTGCCTGATCCTAGGGAAACCACTGGACAAAACTTTAGGCTCCCAAAGGGCGACCTTCCAGAATCCTTCATTTCTATGGGACATTTCCCAGCCTCCCGCCCCATCCCCACTGTGCCGTCCAGATCCGGTTCACCACACACAGATGTGTTCTTCTAGAACTCAAGGACGAAGCTCAAGCTTCCCACTCACTCTTCACCGACCAGCGTGAGCTGAGCTCCTGGCACCAGGCGGCGCCCACGCAGAGCCACCTGTCGGGGATCCTAGCATGTGTATGACGGTACATCAAAGCTGGGAGGCTCACTCAGGGAACCAGACAGCAGCCGACCAAACTGGGAAAGAACAAACTAGCACACATCCGTGGGCCACAAACTGGTAGCAAGGACCCCCACAAGACACAGTATTATTTACTGGTTCTCTCACTTGTCAGAAAGATCGGAGAATTTCCTCCGGAAAGCTGGTCTTCTGTACTGCCTGCTTCCCTTGTTGAAACGACTGGGGGCTTCAAGGCCTGCCCCTCTTTTTTGTATTTGTCACCAAAGCTATTTGTTAGTAGTTTGTCATTCGTGGGTATATTTCCTTATAGTAAAGGGGGAAATGAATTTTGTGTGGTTCCTACCTGCTCCTCTCCTGCTCCTTCGTTGATACTATTGTATGGCATGTGGGGTTCCCGCTGCACACTGTCCAGCAGCTAGGGATGGCTTCACTAAGAAGCAATTCCCGCAGGTGCACTGCAGGGCTAAACCTGTAGTAAAGATCTTGACAGCATGGGCAGCTGTATATTTCCTGGTAGTAAAGCAGGGTTTTTTTTATTTTTTTTTTCACTTTTCAAAATATACATAAACCAAGCACGGCTGTGTTTGCCTATAATCCTAGCACTCAGGAGGCGAAGTCAGGAGAATTGGAAGTTCAAGGTCAAATGAAATATTCTGGTGCTTGGAAACACTTAAACATATTTTCTATTTATCACTCAGTGTCACATAGAACATTGTTTCAGAATGCTGGGGATTGAATCCAGGAACTTAAGAAAGAGCATTCTTTTATGTTTTACATTTATTTTTATTCTCTCTCTCTCTCTCTCTCTCTCTCTCTCTCTCTCTCTCTCTCTCTCTCTGTATGTGTGTGTTTATGTGCATGAGAATGTAGATGCCTTTGGAAACCAGAGGCCTTGGCTCCCTTAGAGTTAAACGTGGCTATAAGCCATCTAATACGATTGCTAGGGATTGGACTCTGATTCTCTGGAAGAACAGTATGTGCTCCTCACCACTGAGCCATCTCCATAAACCCCCAAGAAAGAACATTATTAACATTTTTAAATTTATGGAATAATATCTCATTCAACTATATGAAAAAAATGGGGAGGGGATTTCAAAAGCTTCCAGTCTCACTGTTATGCAAACAATATTTTCCATTTTCTGTTTGTCAGATTAAATACCTTGGCAAAAACTATTCTCATGAATAGAACTGATCAACATATCTATGTACAAATAACGCCCCCTTCCAATGGCAGACAGCATTGCATGTCATGCATTCTCTCTCATAGACACATTTAGAGATCAGTCGTTAAATGAGAATTTTGTGGTTTGGTATTTTGTTTTTTGAGACAGGGTCTTGTTATGTAGTCCTTGCTGGGCTGGAATTCCTGCCTCTGCTTCCCAAATGCTGGGCCAGGCACAGGCCACCATGCCCCCTCCCTCTTTATTTTTTATTCCTTGACAAATGCACACACATATATAGTACATTTTGATCGTATCCCTCCATTGCCTTCTCTTTTCCTCTCCCACTTTCTTGGGACCCCTTCTTCTCAAAAGTCTCCTCCAGTCTTCATGTCTTTTTTTTATGACCCACAGAGTTTAATTAGGGCTGCTTGCATGAGCATGGAAGTGGGATTACCCACTGAGCATAGTCAATTTATCAGTGATTACACCACTGAAGAAAAATGACTACCCCTCACCTAGTAGTCTCAGCTACCAATAGCTCATCAGCGAGGGAGTGTAGGGTGTGATAAGCCCCTCCCCCATCCTTGCTGGAATCTTGATGGGCTCTGTGTTTTTCAGGTCTCCTTCAGATATCTTTTTTAGTTCTCTTAATCACTGAACCATCTCTCCGACCCCCTTTATAAAAGTATGTATTTTATCGTTTTTGTTAATGTTAATGAGTGAATACCACATGTGTGTGGGTACCCTTGGAAATCAGAAGAGTGTACTGGATCCCTTGGAGCTGAAGTTACATGTGGTTGTGAGTCATGGACATGGGTTCTGGGAACCAAACTTGAGTCTTCTGGAAGAGCAATAAGTACATTCAACTGCTGAGCCATCTCTCCAGACACTAGATAAAGTCTTTAATGGGCATTTAAAATATATACAACACCATGAAAGGGGATTAGCTTCTTGTTCTAGCAGTATAGTTGCCCTCAGGAGAAATAGCTTTTTATTTATGCAGACTTGCTCTCTTCTTTAAATATCTAGACATTTGGATGAAAATAAAGGTGATTTTGTGCTAGATCAACTTCAGTATGGATTCTTTGTAGACTATTCAGGGAAACTAGCTCATCCCTCTCAGCTAGAACTTTCTAGTTCTTTGAGTAGTAAATGGAACCATCCAACTCTTCTTCATTTTGCTTGATTTGTTCCTTAGCATAGAACATGTTTCTTGGAGATACTCTATTTGTGAGTCTAAGAATGTTCATTTTAATTCACTTCAATGTCTTCTCAGGGTATTTCTGGCTTGATTCTAGAAGCTGTACATTCTGTAGACAAAGAGCAGAATTCAGACTATTTCATCTTGGGTTACTGGAGCTCTTTCATCTGTAAGACCCAGTTGTCTCCTTCTTACGAGTTATCAATTCATTTATTAGTTAAGAATGTGGATGGGATGTGGCTCAGTTGGTAGAGTGCTTGCCTAGCATATGCAAAGTCTACCCCCAGCATTGCATAAACTGGGTTGGATGGTACATGCCTGTAATCTTAGCACTCAGAAAGAGGATGTAGGAGGATCAGAACTTCAAGGTCATCTGCATCTACACAAGTTCAAGGCCAACCTGGAATATATGAAACCTTGTCCAAAAAAGGCGGGGGGTGGGCAGTGGCAGTCACTTGGAAAGATGGCTTAGCAGCTAAGACCACTTGCTGCTTATGTAAAGGACCTAGGTTCAGTTCTCAGCACCCACATAGTGACTAGCAACCATCTGTAACTCCAGTTCTAGGGGACCCTTCTGGTATCCACAGACACTACATGCACATGGTATACTTAATATGTAGGCAAAGCACATACATATAAAATTTGTTTTAAAACACTAAGAATGTAAAGTAACTTAATTGATATGCAAACATTTCAATTTCTTCCTGCTGTATAATAAAGAGATGTTATTTGTAAAATATAGGGTACTGTTTTCCACATATTGAGTTACATTTTTTAAAAATCTGCTTCCCAGTTCTAGAGAGGGCATGGTGAAATAACAATTCATATCTTCTGGTAGTTGTAAGTTGGTTAGTTAAATTAACTGGAAAAAATTTTTATAATTTGTGTCAACTCATAAATATGTGCACACACTTTGGGCTAGATCTTCTGAATATTCTAATAAAAGAATATTAAACTCTGGAAATGCTACATACATAAAGACATATGTGTTAGTCACTTTTCTCATTGCTGTGACTAAATACCTGACAAAAGAAACTTAAGGAAGGAAGGGTTTAATTGGCTCATCATCAGGGTAAGGAGGAAAAGGAGCTGGTCACATTGCATCCCACAGTCAAGAGATGAATCTGGTGCTTCGTTCGCTTTCTCCCGTCTACTCAGTTTGGAACCACAGCACATGAAATGGTACCACCCACAGTCATGATAGGTCTTTCTGCCTCAGTTAACTCAAACTAGAGACTTCCTCAGAGACTTGCCAAGAGATTAGCCTCCCAGGTGATTCTAGATCTTGCCAAGTTGAAAACCAATATTAATGATCACATTCTACATTGTACTATTACTGGATGATTTTAAAAGTGATAGCAACATAAACATTCAACATAAGTGGTATATTCTACCAATTCTAAAATCTACATTTAGGGCCACCAAGATAGCTCAGTATATAAAGGTAGTTGCCATTAAATCTGACAATCTGAGTTCATTCTCCAAAGCCTACATGGTAGAAGGGAGAACTGACTGATTCCTGAAAACTGTCTCTGACCATAACATGTTGTGGCACAATTTTCTCTCTCTCTTTCTCTCTCTCTCCCCTACCCTCCCTGACTCACCCACAAATAAATAAAATAAAACCTATGTTTGTATTGAAACAGATAAATATTCATGATAGAATGTTAAAGATGGAAATGAGCAAAATGTAGAAATCCCTTTATAGTTTAAAGCTCCTCCTCCTCCTCCTCCTCCTCCTCCTTCTCCTTTTCTTCTTTTTCCTTTTTTGTGCTGCTGAGACTATTGAACCCAGAGCCTCTATAGATCTCCCTCTAGTCTTTATATTCTAGCATTTATTCTGCCTCTGATCTGCACCTCCAGCCCCAGTCATAAAGTAATGGTATTAAATAGCACACATAGGGCTAAGCATGTAGCTCAGTGGTAGAGCAGGTACTTAGCATGCACAAGGCCCTGAATTCTAACTCTAGCATTTAAAAAAAGCCTGTAAATGTAAAACAATAGAACAGAGGTACATGAACTATGATAAAATTTCTACTAAAATAGAGATGACTTTTACATTTTTCTTTTTATCATGTTTCCCAAATTTTCTGAAGCATGATTATGCAGTTTCTACAGCTAAAATGTACTATGATGGAAACAGGAGAAGGGATAGTATTTGTTATACATCTATCACTTATCTAGCCCTGTTCCAGATGGGCATAATAGTGACAGGTGTGGAGACCTGTGCAGGTTGCTTCAGATCTTGCCTGGGGTATTCAGTGACTGTGACATGGTTTGAGTTTGTCAGCAAAAAGGCTGATAAGGGACATTTGAGTGTTAGTCAACTCAGATACATCATTAGTCCAGCTGGCCTCATTCTCTTCTTCAGTAAGCTTGCTTCTGTTTCTGACCATACTTCCCTCCAAACCTGAAGTAACACAGATAAGGATTGTGATAATAACAGTACTTTCCTGATTGCTTTTGGAGACAGGGCACATTAGTTACTTTTTTCATTGCTGTGACAACATTCCTGACAAAAGTAACTTAAGGAAGAAAGAGAACATAAGAGAAAATCTGGATGGCCTTGGGCATCATAATGACTTTCAAAAAATTAAATTTATTATGTGTGCACATGATATGTGAGTGAAGTGAGTACAGGCGTGTTGAGTCCAGACATTTTTTTGAGACAGAGTCTCCTTATAGCTCTAGCTGACCTGGAGCTCACTATATATACCAGGCTGACCTTGATCTCACAGAGATCTACCTGTCACTGTAACCTGAGTGCTGGGATTAAAGGAATGCACCACCAACAGAGAACAACTTTCAGGAATTGGTTCTCTTCTCTTACCATGAGATCTGGGAATCAAACTCAGATCATCAGACTTGTGCAGCAAGTACCTTTTCTTGCTGAGCCATCTAGCTGACCAGTAATGACTTTTTAGATGAACTATCAAAGGTACAATTCATGGGGAAAAAAATCAATGATAAACTAGGTTTAATTAAATTTAGAAATTTTTGCTCTGATTAAGTCAAGAGAATGAGAAGACAAGCCACAAACTGGGAGACATCCTTACAAAAGATATATTTGATAGAGACCTATTATCCAAAAATACAAAGAAGTCCTAAAACTCAACAAGAAGATAAACGACCTCATTTAAAAGTGGGACAAAGACCTGAACAGATATCTCAGCAAAGCAGAGATCCATAAGGTCAATGGGATTCAGATTCTATGTCTGGGAAATGTCAATTAAAGCAAGGTACCACAGCATGTCTACTCAAGAGACCAAAATCTGGCAATACCACATGCTGGTGAGGATGTGAAGCAAAAGGAGTTGTTGTTGTTGGAAATGCAGAAAATACCGTTTGGAAGAAGCCTGGTGGTTTCTTACAAAACCTACCGTATTATTGTTATTGTATTACTTAACTGCTCTCTGTCCTTTCGACAAAATATCTGACAGAAGCAACTTAAGGCAGGAATAGTTTATTTGAGCTGACAGAGAGCACAGATCATCGTGGTGGGGGAGACATGATGCAGGAATCTGAGGCTCCTGGTCACACTATATCCACAGTTAGTCCACGGGATAATGCAGCCCACAGGTGGGTCTTCCTGCCCAGTTAAATCTTTCTGAAACCATTCTCACAGAGACACCCAGAGGTATGCTTCTATGGTGATTCTAAATCCACTAAAGTTGGCAAAACCACACACCATTTAATTACCCATCAGTCATGCTCCTAAGTCCACACAAAGCCTGCACACAGATGTATATAGCAGTTTTATTCATAGTTGTTAAAACTCAGAAGAGGGACTGGAGAGATGCTCAGCAGTTAAGAGCACTGGCTGCTCTTGCAGAAGACGTGGGTTCGGTTCCCAGCACTTACATGGTGGCTAACAACCACACCTAACTCCAGTTTCAGGGGGCCCAAGAGTCTCTTCTGACCTCTGTGGGCATTGCATGTCATGGGTACACTTATATATTCATGCAGGCAATACACCCATACACATAAAATAAAAGTAATAAAATATTTAAATAAAATGTTTAAATAAAGAAAACAAACGCGGAAACCAAAGTCCTCTACTGGCTGAATGGCCAAATAAACAGTGGGCATTCAGACAATGGAACAGTGTTTTGCAGTAAATAATAAAGCTCTAAAATGAAGGGCCTTTCAGGTATCAAGGTATAAAATGATACAAAGGAAAAATGCTTATTAGTAACTGAAAGAAGTCAGTTTGAAGTCTACATAACATACAATTGCAACTGAATGACATTTTGGAAATCACAAAACTATAAAGAGAGTTAACAGGTAAGTAGTTGCAAGGGGTTAGTAGAAAGGGGCACTGACCCAGAGAACATAATAATAAATGAACATATTCACCATCATATTACAGTATAATAATATCACAGTTACCTGGATGGTGGTGCACACTTCTAATCCCAGCACTGAGGAGGCTGAGACAAGAAGATCTCCAGTATGAGGTGACCTGGGCTACATAATGAGAATCTATCTCAAACAAACAAAATAATATCAGTGTATATTATATGTGTGATGTAAAGTTTAATACATATACTTAACCATTTGTCCAAACCCATAGAAGACACAGACAGCATCAAAGAAGAATCCTATCACCTGGGTGTGGTGGTGCATACCTGTAGTCTTAGTCCTTAGGAGAAAGAGGCAGGAGGATCAGGAGTTCAAAGTCATCCTTAGTTGCGTTAAAGGACAAGCTAGGTTTTATGAGATCTTGATTTTTAAAAAAGATCCCTAATATAAACTATAGACTTTAGGTGGTAGTGATATGTCCGTGTAGGCTTATCTCAACATGTGAGTTGTTGGTAGTGTAGTGTGAGGTTGTACGTATGAGGGCAGGGAATCTATGGGCCTTTGGATTTTCTGCTCATAACTGCATGAACCTAAAACTGCCGTGAAAAAGCAAGTCCATTTAAAACAGGGAAAGATTTCTATCTGTTCGTAATTCCAAGTTGTTGAATGGGGACATTGCTGTGATTATCACAGCAGGACCCATCTTATATTCTAAGAGATTATATATAATGAGAGAAAAAAGGAAGCAAAGGGAACAGATCAAATTGTGTGTATGCGTGTGTGTGTGTGTGTGTGTAGTGCAGATGTGTGTGTGTGTGTGTGTGTTCCACATCAATTGTGAATCTCCAGTTCACCCCTGTATCTCCTGCAGGCACAAACTCATGCAGGTCACTGATCTCCAAAGCCTGGAGCAGCAAGACATTTTTTACAGATAGAAAATGTTATTTCAGGTTGAAACCCTAGCCAAGGCTGCTGGGGGTGGTGGAGCACAAACCCATAAAATGAAAGGTTCCTGGAGTACTTAACTAGATTTCCCAGTGATGATAGGAAAACAATGGTTTTACTGAGAAATCCCTCCATGAGACTAGGCTTCTCCCAGTCAGGTTGACAGGCTGTCATCTGAGGGGTTATCTGAAGCAGAGGCAGGGAGTGTGGGAATGCGGCAGTATGCTGCATCTAAACTCCATGTTCAGGAACTCCATACCTTTGAAGGGAGGGGAAGCTGAGCTGAGAGCAGAGTCTTGTGGTCACCTTGTCTCAGGACAGTTAAGAGCTCACCTTTACCCTTTCTGTATGAGTTACCTCAGTATGATTCCCACAAGCTGCTTTGGATTGCCACCTCTATCATTTTCCAGGAGGGAGGCTGTTCTCATAGTAACTTGGACTGCTGGGATATAGCTGCTGGTACCCTAGTTCTGGGCAGACAGCATTTATCTTCCTATTGGATCACGTTGGGAGCACAAGGAGAAAATTAAGTTCTTTCTCTTCTCTATAACCTAATTAAAATTACTATGACTGTAGTTATAAATCTCAAATTGAGTTGTTCTCCATTCATTTGATGGGATAACAACAGTAAGCAGAATTTATAGTTTTCCAAGTGCTCTTCTGTATACAAGCACATCACGTGTACACTTTGGCAAGTATGTGCCAATACGCATACACAGACCCCCACAAAATAATAAAAATAAAATGTAATAATAATTTAAATGAAATAAAACGAACAATTAAACATTTCAGAAATACTTAAAATACAGAAATAGGGGCTGGGGTATGTGGCTCAATTGGCACAGGACTTGCCTAGTATGCACAAAGCCCTAGGTATGGTGCATACCTATAATTCCAGCACTTGGATGGAGGCAGGAGGATCAGACACTTAAGTTTACTCTCAGCCACATATCAAGTGTGAGGCTAGCCTTGGATAATTGAGACCCCATGTCAAAAATAAATAAATAAAATATGGAAAATATAAATGTCACCTACCTCCCTTCCTATTATAATGATTGTTGGCATTATTTGGTTCAGACACTCTAAAAATATTTTATTATTTTTTATGTTATGAGTGTATTGCCTGCATGTATGTTAAGTGAACCCATGTTGTGCAATGCCCACAGGGTCAGAAGAGGCCTTTGGATCCTCTGGAACTGGAGTTATGGACAGTTATTAATTGCCACATGGATGCTGGGAATCGAATCAGGTCCTCTGTAAGAGCACTGAGTGTGCTTAACCACTGAGCCATCTCTCTAGCCCCTGCTTCAGACACTTAAATAAGAAATGGAAGGATACAAATATAATTTTTCCACCCCATTCTCTCTCTCTTTCTTGTCAGATATGATTTTATCTTGAAGTTGAGACCTACCCTCCTGTCCCTGTTACTAAACACTTATCATACATGTACTTACCTAGAATAGTCTACCTTAGAATTATGAATGATTTATTTATTTATTTACTGATTTTGAGACAAGATCTGGCTATGTTTCCAAGCCTGGCCTGAAGCTTACAGTCCTCCTGCCTCTGACGTTCCAGTGCTGGGGTCACAGGTATGTGCTGCCATGCCTGGCTTGGACTTCACTTTCTGTATTCACATTATAGCTTGTGACTCTCTACAACTTATTTTTTCTCACTGAATATGGTATTTCCTGTTTGTCCAAGTTGACTTCCACATAAGCCACAAGTTTATCCCCCTCTATATTTAATTCCACTGAGTATTTTGCTGCATGAGTAGGCCACTTTGTTACAGATGGAAATTTAAGCTGTTTCCATGTGTTACTATTTACAAGTAATGCTGCAGTGAACAGACTTACTTCTAGAATGTTCCATGAACAGAAACATTATTTCTGGTGGCAATGCATGAAACTTTTTGTTTAGTGTAGGAGAGTTGCTGGATTGGAGGGTATGCACACCTTCATATTAGTTAGATATTGCCAAATTATTCCCCAAAGTAGCTATGGTAATTTATACTTTCAAGAGCAACATCTACGATTTCCTATCTCACCCTTACACTTAGAATCATCAGTCCTGTTCCGTTTTCAAAGTTGGTGAATCTAAATTGTTGTTATAACTGCTTTAATTTGCATTGCTTTCAGGACTAATCAGATTAGGTACTGTTTACTTATTTATTTTTTAGACAGAACCTCATATAGCTCAGGCTGGCCTCAATTTAACTGTGTACCTGGAGATGACTTTGAGCACCTGATCTTGCCTCTCAAGTGCTGGGTTTGCAGGTATTCAACACCATGCGGTGCAAGGGGCAACCCAGAATTTTGTACATGTTAAGCAAACATTCTACCAGCTGAGCTGTGACTCCAATCCCCTTGGCCTCTTTTATAATTTTATTGTCCAATTGAGTGACCTGCTATGAATTGCATGGTTGTGTCCTTTACTTAATTTTCAACACTTCTGGGGCTGGAGATATGGTTCAGTGATTGAGGACTTACTGTACTTACAGAAGAATTCTGTTCATAGAACCTACATGGGGCAACTCATCACTGTCTACAACTCCAGCTCCAGGGGATCCAGATCCAGAGGATCTCTTCTGAACTCCAAAGTTACCCGAACTCATGAGCACATATACACATATACACATAATTAAAAATAAATCTTAAACATTTTCAACACGATTTGTCTTTTCTTTATTGGAGAAGTGCTTCAGGTGTTCTTAGATATTATTCCCTTGTCAATAACGTGCTTTGCAAATATACTTTCCTAACTTGTTAACTTGTGTTTTAGCTTGGTTTATGTATTTTCCCATCACTAATGATTGTAGGTATAATGTTATTACATGTATCCTTTTATTCATCCTGTTTGCATCTTATTTAAAAATTCTCTGTGGACCATTGTGTTACATACCTGTAATCCCAGCATTCAGGAGGCTAAAGGAAGAGGACTGAGAATATGAGACAACCTGGGCTACATAGTAAGATTTTTTTTAATTGTAGGGAGGAGAATATAGAGGGAGAAAAATCACAGTCTTGAGGTTATAAACATATTCTATATATTTTTCTGTATATTTTAATTCTTTAGAAAAGTTTTCCCCTCATTTGTTCTTTTTATTTTGCTTTGTTAGTTAAAATTGTTTTTAAGTTTATTTGTGCTTCAAAAATGTCCAGCCCAAATACTGGTGCCTCGGGAAACCCACCATGAGAAATGCTGTTCTAGGCTAAGCACATGCTTCCCCTTTGCCTGCCAACAGTCTATACTAATTTAACTACCGAAGGTTCTCTAGGATGATCTGTCACTGGAATTTGTTGACTACTTCTGCAGATGAAGCTCAAAGGTCCTTTGGCCATGCTTCTTTGGGGAGATTAAAGACATCAGCACAAACAGGGCTTCAGATATTCCACTTTGGGTCCAGGCCCAAGTCCAGGCAGAGGTACAGGTGTGGCTGCTAGAAGGTCCCTTTTTCAGCCTCAAAAACTGAGGCTAAGAGTACACAAAAATTTCATTATGAAGATCCTTAAGCTCAACATCTTAAAATGATGAGTCTTTACAACACCTTTCTCAAAGTCCACAGCCAGCAGCATCAATCCTAAATGGACATATGTGTCAACATGCATTGTTATAGTTGACCTTTAGAGAAAAGCATGAGGCAGATGTATGTGACAAGAGGGTGCATCATCTCTGCTTTCTTATTTCTGGTGATTATCCAAGTCTTGCTTGTATCCACTTTCACTTTACTTGTCATTACTTTAAATATGGACCCAAAGCTTTGCTTCCAACTGTTTTAAGAGATGCCAACAGCAAGCCGTCACCCAAAGTCTAGGACTTCTCTGAGAGTGCAGCATGGATAGGAGTCATCATAACTCCCATACAAGTGGCAGACCTCGGAAAGATGCTTTGTCAGTTTTTGAGACAGGGGTTGTATACCAGGTTGGACCAGAATTCTTCACTCTCTGTCCTCCTTCCTCAGCCTTTTAAATGCTGGATTTACAGTCATGCACCACTATACCAGCTAGTTTTTCACAAATCGTCTTTAATCTGAAATGTGGAATTATTTTTGAAATAATCTAATTTTATTTCCATGTAAATATTTCAATTCCTGATACCACAGATTGGTTTCCTCCATGACCACGGGTCTGTTTCTGACTCTAGTCTGTGTTTTTTTCAACATGGCTCGTCTACACAATTTTAACTATGACAGTTTTATGATAATCATCTTGCTCTGTAGCCCTGGTTGGCCTGCTGTTCACCACATAGCCCGTACTGGCCTCAACCCTCCTGCCTCAACCTTCTGAGTGCTGGGATTATAAGCATGTGCCATTAAGTCCAATTTTTATGTCTTAATATTTACTAGGGAGATCTCTCTTCTCATAACTATCTTGATTATTCTTAGATTTTTAATTTTAGAAAAAGCTAAAATAAATTTGTCAAGTTCACCCACACAAATCCCTTAGCTTCCTATTAGAACTGCAATAAATTTATAACGTAATTTAGGAAAATTAACATTGTAATGACTGCCGCAATCCAAAAATGGCAGTGTCTCTTCACCTATCAAGTCCACTTATTAAATTATCTTTTTAGATTGGGTGTTGCTCAGGAATGCTATTCCTTTTTTCTAAATTGAGAAATAATTTCAAGCTTATAAAATCCACTCTTGTAAGTAGGTATAGAACTCACTGGTTTTTAGTACATTCCTAAGGTTATGCAACCATTACTGCTAATTCCCATACACTGCCATCACCCAGATCCCCAGGTTGAAATGAGGTCTTCTTGCTATTATTTCCATGATACTCTAGGATTTACCTCAAATAGATCACGTGGTGTTCAATTTCTTGTTAGTTAGTTTGAGTCCCCAGCTAGACTAAAGCCAACACAAGTTGAGGAACTCTATCAGATTTGTTCACTGTTGTATTCCAAGCATATGACCATACCTAGTAGGCAATTCCTGTTGATACACGTTTGTTAGATGCTGAGTGAGCAGGGTGAGGTTCTGCAAAGTTCCCCCCAGCACCACAGTTATGGTGTTGGTGATGGCAGACTGAGAACAATACAAGACCAGAGATACGGATGCACAGTGACGGAGCTCTTAGAAGCTGATGAAAAGAAACTATTTATGAGGCAGGGATGGTGATATACAACTATTATCCAGTACTTGGGAGGTAGGGGCAAGAGGAGCAGGAGTTCAAGGTCATCCTTAACTAGGTAGTAGGTCTGAGACCACTTGAGACTCTGTCACAAACAACAAAAGAAAAAAAAAAAGAAAAGAAAAAGAAAATGTGTATTTATGAATGAGAAACCCTTCCAAGGAGACTAGGCGCAGATATCCAGTTTAGCGCGTGCTCTTCCTACATATAGGTCTATATGGCTGTTTTAGCAAGTTTTGAGTAAGACCTGGAGCTTTCCTTAAAGAATCAACATTAAGTAGCCTGAGCATCTATCTCCTCAATAGGATAAAACTCTAAGGAAGCTGAGTCATTCCCTAGCATGAAGACATTGCTCAGCAAACAGAGGTTACCCAGAGCACTGTCAGATTTGTTTTTTTCTGACTCTTCTGCTTTAAGTTTATTTTACTAACCTCTCTTCTGCTATCTTATTTCAGTTTCTCTTTTCTTTGTATTTTGAAATTATTTTGGACTTACAGCAAAGTTACAAGAATAGTAGATCTCATGTATATTTAGCTTCCCAGAATGTCATCATAGCCATGTGTCGATCTTCAAGGCCAGAAAAAATTAGCATCTTTACAACATTCTTTACAATACTTTCCCTCCAAAGGTCCCATCTCTAACCCCTTCATTTGTTTCACAATCTCACATTTGGTTATCAAATCTTAGTCTCTAATTGTCCCGGTTTGGTTTCTTTGTTGCTGTGATAAAACTCTGATGAAAAGCAACGTGGAGAAAAAATTAATTCATCTTACAACTCCCAGGTCACAGTCCATCATCAAGGGAAGTCAGGTCAGAAACTGAGGCAAGAACTTGGAGGCAGGAACTGTAGCAGAGCCCATGGAGAAACGCTGCTTATGAGTTCAGCTTCCTTTCTGATGCAGCCCAGGCCCACCTGCCCAGGCACCACCCACAGTGGGCGGGATTCTCATACATCAATTATCAATTAAGAAAACACCCAACAGACACTCCCACAGGCCAATCTGATGGAGGAAATTTCTCAGTTGAGGCTCCCTCCTCCCAGTTGTCAAATTGACAACCCAGATTAGCCATTGCACTAATCTATACAACCCAGATTAGCCATTGCACTAATCTATACAACCCAGATTAGCCATTGCACTAATCTATACAACCCAGATTAGCCATTGCACTAATCTATACAACCCAGATTAGCCATTGCACTAATCTATAGAAATTCTTTTTTTCCTTATCTTTCCATTGGTATTTGGAAAGAGTATTGAAAGCAAGGGTCAGTTATGTTACAGAACATCTCTTAGTCTCAGTTTTTGGTGTTTTCCCATTGATAAGGTTGATGCCAAACACTATCAGAAAGGGAGAGTATGTCCCGCAGTAGACTTACATGAGAGAGAGGTAACGTGGTCACGTGTCCTTCTCAGTCCATCATTTCAGAGGATCCATGATTTTGATCACTTATTAGTGAGAACATCATTAACTCTGAATGATTGGTTAAAGTGGTCCTGCTAGATTTCTGTACTAGAAGATCATTTTCACCTTTGTGATCAATAAATCTCTTAAGGAGATAATTTTTAATTGAAAATTTTCAAATTTCATACAATATATTTTAATCAATGCCCCCCTCCTCATCTGTACTCCCTTCTATCTCTGCCCAATTTCATGCACGCACTCCAGTATATCCCAATAGAGTCAAACTTGTGTCCCCAAGTGCCATACTGAGTGAGTCCATTGACTGGACCTGATCAGCCTACCAAGAGTCTTACCCTTAAGTGAATCTGACTCCCCCTAACAGCAGCCATCAGTTGCCAATAGTTTCTCAGATAGGACGAGTTTCTTACCCACCTTCCCACATTCATACTGGGATTTCTGTCTGGCTTGAGCTTAGGTGGGCCTTGTGCATGCTGTCATCATTACTGTGAGTTCTTATGAGTAATTGCCCAGTTGTCTGGAAAATGCTGTTTCCCTGTGGTCCTCCACCACCTCTGGCTCTTACAATCTTTCTGCTTTCTCTTCTTCAATGATCCCTGAGCCTTGAGAAACAGAAGTTTGATATACGTATCCTGTTCATGGATAAGCACTCTGTAACTTCTCATTCTCTGCACATTGGCCAGTTGTAGGTTTCTGTGCTCATCCCCATCTATTGGATAAGGAGCTTCTCTGGTGAGAGCTGAGAGATGTATTAATCTATGGGTATAACAGTAAGTCATTAAGAGCCACTTTAATACTACATCTATTTAGCAGAATAATAGTGTTAGGCTCTCCCCCTAAGGCCTATGACCTGTCTAGCCTCAGGTTCCTAGGCCTGATATCAGTTTCAGGTATGGATTCTATCTTATAAAGCAGACCTTAAGTCCAATTAAAAGGAGGTTAGTTACTCCCATAATATTTGTGCCACTGTTGCTCAAGTGGATGTATCTTGCCAGACCACTTGAATTTATAGATGGATAAGACTGATGATTAATTTTCTCTTCTGGTAGCATGCATAGCACCTTCCAGCACTATAAAGCTAGCCAATAGAGGTGAAGCTTTGAAGTCATCACCAGCTTGATTTCTCCTTGTTTGTTCTACAGCTCATATATGTAATGTATTCAACAACAGGGTCTTACCCTCAAGTTCTGTAGGGTAACCAAGAGCAAGGGCAATGGCCAGTAGTGTTTGAGAATCTATGGGACCCCTGATCAACAGTTTCAAAAGAGGGAGTCCATTCCTGGCATTGAACCTTTACTTTGCTAGCCTATGGTGTCTAGTAAGGGCAATGTCCCCCTATTATAAAGGTAACTCCTTTATTGTATATAGTGTATATGTATATACCTTAAGTAGCTTCTACAGTAGTAGGTTTCCACAAGACCTTTTCTAAAGAGCCTTAGTGTTGGTTTTTCCTTCCCGTACTCTCTCCTCTGCCCCGCCCTCCTGTTCCCCACCTCATCTAGCCCCTCCTACTCTATCATTCCCCTTTCCTCTTTAAATCACTGCATTCTTTCTCCCCCTCCAGTAAGGCTCCCTCCCCATGGCCATTTATTTGTTTCCTGACCTTAAAGAGATACCTTTTAAAAAAATTACATTTATTTATTCACTTGTGTGTGGAGATGTGTGTATGCTTTGGTACATGTGTAGAGGTGCTGGCCTCCACAAACACACATATACATGTGCACATTAACACGCACATACACAAGTACACAATACACACAAAGAAAAAAAATTAATATAAAAAGACAGTGGAATTCTGGATGTATTGCAGGCCTGAAATCTTACGTATCAAGTTCAAATCCAACTATAGCTACATCGAGAGAGAGAGAAAGAGAGAGAGAGAGAGAGAGAGAGAGAGAGAGAGAGAGAGAGTTGGGAACCAATACCATCCAGAACTTTCTCAAGTCTCTCCCGTTCAACAGCTGCTAACTAGGCTATCTTGCCTGTCACACTCACTCAAGGATTCATCTTTACTGTAGGATCATTGAGGTTGCCTGGCAACCAGCAGCAGGTTGGGCTCCCACATGGTTCCCTTAAAGAAAATGGCAAAGCTCTCTTTCCTGTTACAGTCTAAGCAGTGCCTAATTAGTGTGAATCAGGATCAATGCTGGGGGAGGAAGGGATGCAGGATGGTGAAAAGAGTGTGAAGAGCATGAAGCAAGGGTCTGAAATAAGCACTTGGGAGCCGACATGATAATAGCCATGATTTCTTAAGGGTCTGTGTCTGAAAATCACTCACAGATAAAATCTAAAGTTTGCTTCATATTGCCTTCAAAGATGAAATACTGGGCAAGGCCCAGTAAGGGGGGATTTTTAGCCTCATGGTTGAGCTACTACGAAAGGAATATGGAATCTTTAACTTGGAGAAAACATCTTGTGAGGTCGGAGGACATGACGGGCTTCAAATACTTGGAGGCTGAAAGTACAACACAGATGTGGGGCAAAGCAAATACAGGCTCAGAAGGAAGAGTTTGATTTTTTGGGTGGGGGCACAGGGTCTCTTGAAGCACAGGCTGATCTCAAATCTGACATGCACTTGGGGATGACCTTGAATTTCTGATCTTTCTTCTAATTCTCAAGTAGTGGGATCACAATCGTGTGTCACAATACCCAGTTAATGTAATGCTAAGGACTTAACCCAGGGGACCTTGGGCATATTAGGCAATCACTCTACCTAGAAAGCTGTATCTCCAGGCCAGAGATATTGAAAATGGGAGCAGTTCCTAATGGAAAGGGTCCGCCTTGGGGGAGGCAGTAGAGTCAGGTACTTGTGTGCCTAGGAAGGGAGGCGCCAGTGGGAATGGTGTTTGATGTGTCCATCGAAAGTGAACAGGCTCTGAAACACCTCGCTTCAGACAGGCTTCCATTCCTGAGTGCCACAGATAGCTTGGTGTGAGGGCACAGGATCTGTCAGGCAGCTCTAATAAAACGTCAAAAGCTGGACGAATGATCAACAAGAAAAATTGATTTCTCACAGTTTTTGGGACTAGGATGACTATGATCAAGGTGCTGGTAAATCTGGTGTCTGGTGAGAGTCCACCTTCTGGTTCTTGGAAGGTTTCCTTTTCATATCCTTACATGGGAGAAGGGTCAAGAGAGCGTTCTCTGGCCTAGGGCTGGGCATGTAGCTCAGTTGGCAGAGTGAATGCCTAGCATGTATAAAACCCTGTGTTCTCTCTGTAGTGTCACTTAAAACTGGTCATGGTAGCACATACCTGTAATCCTAGCACTTGGGAAGTCATGGAAGGAAGATTTGGAGTTCAAGGTCTTCCTTGGGTGCACAGCAAATTCAAATTTAGCCTGGCCTAAAAGAGACTTTATCTGAAAAGGGGGGAGGAATTCACAAGCAGATAGTTCAGAGAACTGAGGGTGTAATTCAGTGGTGGAGTGCTTGACTAATATGCATGAGGCCTTGGGTTCAATCCCCAGTACTACAAAAACTAAATTACATGCAAACATATAGTGCAATGATGTTTTCCAACATACACCTGCAGAACCGTTATCTGGGCCAAGATACAGAGTACATACAGTAACCCCAGTTGTTTTTCTTAACACAAATCAGAACTCTATTGGAGCAGCTAAAAGTATACATTAACGGCTCACGTGCTGCTAAACAGAACCTAACACGATTTGCTAACATAGGTACTGTGCTCTCTCTGTAAATGCTATGGTTTCCAGAGCCCAGAAGAGGAGGGGATGTGGTGATTGTTCTCTAGATAAGCTTCTGAAGCCCAGCTTTTTTGATGATTAATGGTCCCTGGGCTGCCGGGCCGATTCAGTCTGATACGGATGGAGGAGAGGGGAGCCTTGTTTAAACTCTCCCTGCTCCCCCACCACTACAGTTACTCTGTTATCTCAGCGAGGTCAAAATCAATCCATGTTTAAACTACCAGGGCTTTACGGAGGCTTCGCCCCACCCCTTCACTGCTAGGGACAAACATGTCTCTTGATGAGGCAAAGAAGTATTTCTGAAGTGCTACCTGGGGAACTAGAAGGCTGCCTTGCAGCTCTAGGTCTTGGGGAGGGAGCCTCTTTTTCCCCAGCAGGTGCTCTGGGACCCCAGAGCCTTTGAGGAGGTGGATGAAGAGGCCTGGGTGGCTTGTCTGCAGAATGGAGGTGCCAGATGGCCAGGCAGGTGTTCCAGCTGACATAACAACCTTATCAGATGCGTGCAGGGCCCAGCCCCAGCAGAGAGTTGTGACTAGTGAAGACAACAGGGGAGGGTGTCCCCTTCCTCCTCCCCTCCTTCTAGCTGTTCAGCCTGCTCGGTGCTGGTCAGAGGGCCACCATTCGGTTCTCAGCTGCTGTCACTTCTCCATCATACCACTCCACTTGGTCCCTAGAAGAACTTTGTCTCCTAAAGCTCTACACTCACAGAGTGGTGGAGGACTAGGGATGAACACAAATCCTTTACTGGTTGACCAAGAGGGCAGAATCTTTTTGGGTCTCAGGGATGACTGACTTCACTGTGGTCACAATGGATGGCTTTAGTACCCCCTGACACCTGTCCTCTTGCTGCTCTGTGCTGGTGTGCTGGACATGGCCTCTGTCTTTTTTTGTGTGTTTGTCACTTGGAGATGTTGAATAGAGTGGTGATTTTGTCTGTGGGAAGTGGAGTCTGTTTACTGGTTATTAGATACCTCTCAAAAATACTAACTCTCTGTGGCTCATACCTACCCAACCATATTAGGATAGAGTCCAGCTTCTTCATGAATATGCCAAAAATGATGTGTTTGCACATACAGACATTTACCTGGATGTCCCCAGGATGTCAATCTTTCCCAGCACCCCTGCTTTCATAAAAGACGGAAAGGAGTTTCGAGGTTGGGGAGCACCATGAACCACATGCTTTCCCCTTTTCTACTCAAGTTCCACAAGTGGAATACAGAGGAATTAGGTCAACCATGCTGATGGGGAAAACAGGAAGTGAGAGTAGAAGGCAGAAAGAACTAGAAATGCTGAGCTAAAGCAGCTGAACACTATCAGTGCCGCAGTGGACCTTGTCACCTCTGAAAAGTTCCAAATTCAGGATCAGATAAAGAGCAGCCAACATCTATTCTGGGAAGAGGCAGAAGAGCTTATCTGGAGACAGAACTGTGGTGTTCCTGATGTATCTGAACTGCAGCTCAGAAATGTGACTATACACATGAGGACTCCCTAAAAGCTCTTCAATGTGCCATGGCTTGGAATAGGAGCTGGAACTTAGATTGCTTTTCTTTCCTTTCCTTTCTCCTTTCTTTCTTTTCAAAACAAGGTGTTATTTATACCAGGCTGGCCTTTAATTCTATATGTAGTTGAGTATGACATCCCTTAAAGTCTTTTTTATTTTAGTATATTTTTATTATTTTTATTTTATGTGTATGAGTGTTTTGCCTGCACGTATGTAAGTGTACCACATGTATGAATGTATGCAGAGGCCAGAAGAGGGTGTCAGATTCCTTGGAACTGGTTTCTAACTGGGTCCTCTGGAAGAACAGCAAGTCTACTTAACCTCTGAACCATCTCTCGAACTCCACCTTTGAACTCTCGATCCTCCTCCTTCCATCTCCTGAGTGCTGGGATTATGGGTTTGTGTCACTATACTTGATTTCATTAGGTGCTGGGGATCCAACCTAGGGCTTCTGGCATGCTGACCAAGTATTCTACCCCTGTGCTCCACCCCCAGCTGAGACTCACCATTTTTAAAGCTTTTCAGTTGAGTCCATCGGGCAGTCAAGGTTGGGAACCACTCCTCTCATACAAAGTCTTCGTTTTGGCACTGGAATGGGATGAATCAGCCTGCTCCCTGGTGTTCTAAGAGAAGTGTACTGGGCAATCAGAGAGGTTGCTAGGATACCCTCCTGTCCCCCTCTCCTTCCAGCCTGGGTCCTGTTCACCTGGAGATGCACACCCATGGCTCCCTCATCTATATGAATGGTCCTGAGGGAGAAGGGGAAATACAAGCTCAGTGTTTCTCACGGAAGCTGCCTGCCCTCCCGCTCTATCTGGAATGCTTTTTCTGAAGTCTGCTTCTGATCCTATCACACACCCTTTAACGACACCCTGCAGACTAACTCTTAGTAGGGAGAAGCTCCCAACATTCTCACATTTTTCTTTGTAATCTAGTTCCCTCCCCCATCCTATGTGTCTGTCAAATTGGAGGTTGGGCCCTTCTTGGTCCTCTTGCATCCTTTCCTCAGACTCATGTCTATAATACCTAACCAGATGACCTGTGTGTAGAAGGACGGGTTGAGCTGCTTACCAGAGCGCAGTGTTCCTGGATTGTAGAGTGAAGGCAGCAATCTGTCCTTGCTGAGATGCTATGACTTTGTCCTGAAGGAGAAGAAGAAATAAAAGTAATGGACAGCTTACTGTCTCTCCAAATCAATAGCCTCACACAGGGTTGTAAAAGATTCTAAGCATACCTGAACTGATTTTACAGATTATTGAAATAAAACATGTTTGTTGTGTACTTTTTTCCAAGATAGAGATATCTGGGACCAGGGAGATAGCTCGTCAGTAAAGTACATGTCACACAAGCGTGATCCCCAGAACTCACATAAACAGGCTGGGAGCGGCAGTTCATTGCTTGTAATCCCAGCACTGGGGAGGTGGAGACAAGCAGATCTCTGGTCAGCAAGCTGAGGCTAATCAGAGAGTTCCAGGCTAGTGAAAGATCTTGTCTCCAAAAATCAAGACCGATGGCTCTTGAGGAATAACACCTGGGGTGATCCTCCACGTGTGTACACGTGTGCTCCCACACTCACAGACACACACACACACACACACACACACAACACACAGTTGTCTATGAAGTGAAAGTGACTCTTGCTCTTTTTCCCACTGGTAACAAGAAGTCAACAGATCCAGGTCTAAACGTGCTGACTTTTCATTACTCATGGGCGATGAAGCAATGTTTATATTGACCTTCCAAATCTGTTTGTTTAAAACCTAATTTCCAAGGTGAGGGTGTTTGGAGACGGGCCTTTGGGAGGTAATTAGGTTGTGAGGGTAGTCCCTCCAGGATGGTACCAAACCCCTTGTAAGAAGAAACAGGAGAACTTACCCCATCCCCTCCTAACTCCAGTCACCTTAGGTCATAACCAGGAAGAGGATTCTCACCAGGAACTTGGACTTCCCAGCTTCTAGAACGCTGAGAAATAAATAAATTTATATTGTTTAAGTTGCCTTACCTCTCATACCTTGTTATGGTAAGCTGAATTAAGATCATAGGCAAACTCTCCCCTCACATTTCATGTCCTGCTTTCTTCACTTAACACACTGTGATGTTTAATCTTCATTGTCAGCTTGACTGGATTTAGAATCACCTAGGAGACTGGGGAGGCATGACTCTGGGTGTGTCTGTTGGGTGTTTCCGAAGGGGAGTAACTGAAGGGAGAAACCACTTGGAACATGAGCAGCACTATAAACAGGATGAGGGATGTCACAACATCAACATCCCCTGTTCTAGGCACTCCACCATGTCCAGCTACAACTTTTAATTAGTTATTTTTCTTCCTATGCAATATTCTTGTTGTTTTTAAAGACAGAGTCTCATGCAGCCCAGGCTGATCTCAGATTCAATATATAGCTAAAGATGACCTTGAATCCCCGATCTTCCTGCTTCTGCCTCCCAAGTGCTGGATTCCAGGCTTACGTTATTGTGAACAGCCTTCCTATACATTTTTGTTAAAGCATTTTACGCTTGGCGTGTATCTAATCTGGGTTCCACTTTGGCATTTAGCTCAACCATAAACGCATGAAATGAATGAGTTTTTACCATCATTAGTTAAGCTGGCTACTTAATGTTCCTCTTCCTGCTGTGGGAATACTTAGTTGTACTGAACATTGGATACCCATAGTTCTAGCCCCCTAAGAATTGGACCTGTGATTCCTGAAGAGTAGGTGGTGCCTTTCCTCAAGCTGTTTTCTGTCACTTCAGCAATCTCTTCTAAAACCTGCCTCTCCAAGTTGGTTACATTTTCTAGAAGGTGTTTCTTGGGCTTCTCCACCTTTGGCCGGCTCTGGGAATCTCTGCACACAGGTGTGCATCAGATCAAGTTAAAGACCTGGCTTCCTGAAGATGTGTTCTGTGAGGCACCTGGGTGGGCTGTCCCTGTGTGTCCACGTGGTCCTGTGCTTCCTAACCAACACTTTCCTTATTTCCGCACACTTTACAGTGAGAACAGGTCCAAGTTCTGGTTTAGGGGATCCTGAACCAGTCACGGGGTGGTGGCTAGGGGAGGGTCATATCCTGTGACTCACCGGATGGGCTTCCCTCCTCTGGCTTTCCAGTTGTCCTCCATTAAAGACAGTGCTGGTGTTGGTCTGGGGAGGCCTATTTGTTCAGTCCTCCCAACAGAGTTGATCACAGTCCTGCAGGGGAGGGACAGCTGCCCACCATCCAGTCAGTCCTGGCCACCCTAACCAGGTGCCTCTCTAGATGTCATCAGATTTCGGTGTCTCACACTTACATTGAATAGAAGAGAGCTTTTCCCTGCAGTGAAGTTTTTTTTTTTTTTTTTTTTTTTTTTAATATTCCCTGCCTCCTGGGCCCCAGCCTTTCCTGTCATTCCAGGAAGTGACATGAGTTGTCCTTTCCCTGGAGCTCTGCTTGCTTCCTGTAAGCTGAAATAAACCCTTTCCTCCCCCCAGTTGCTTTTGGTAATGATATTTCTCCCAGCAACAGAATGACACTAGAACACCCAGAAAGGCCCCCTATTACAGGTATTAGCTAATAAAAAACTACTTAGTGCAGAGTAGTTTCAGCCCAGTGATGATTTGGTCTGGTGCTGTGGGAAGCAGTACAGCTTGCCCTGCAGGAGACGAGGAAGTCAGCCTCAGGTCCTTTAGTCCTCTCTCCCACCACTGTCCACTCTCCCTCTGCTCTTGAGGAATACTGGTCTGTGCTTCCTTCCCTAGACTTAAGGCTTTCTTCTTTACTTCCTGCTCAGGGCTTTTGTCTGTGAACACCTCTTGCCTGGAACCATGTCCTCAGGGTTCCTGTAGCTTCCTTAATATCTCTCTGTTTCTTTTTGAGACAGGATCTCCTGCATCTCAGGCTGGCCTCGAATTCAATATTTAGCTGAGGATAATAAACTTCTGATTCTCCTACCTTCATTTTCGAGGTCTGAAATTACATGCGTACACCACCACCCTCAATTTTATTCAGCAATAAGGATGGAACCCGTGCATGCTAAGCAGTCACTCCACCAAGTGAGTTACACCCGCAAATTCCCTTGGCATATATTTTGGAGCATTAGATTAAGTGGCCATCCACCTGCTTTGCTGCAAAGACCTCTGGTGGGTGCTTCTCGCCTCCCACGGGAGTGGGCTGTTTGGGAATGCTCTTCCTAGGCGTCCACAGGCAGGAATGATGCCCTCTTCACCTCCCTTCCGCCACACCAGCCCAGCACAGAGCTTCCAAAGTTCAGAGGAACGAAGTCATTTGTTTCTAGTAATGCTGCCAGCAGGGGGCTTGCTGCGGTGAGGAAAAGGCTCCTTTCAGAGTGGATAGACTGCAGAAAGGCAGGTTGTTTTGAGGGACCAGTGGGAAAAAGCTCTTCTAGCCCCCGCCAGGCCCCAGCACTGGCTTTGTCAGCATGAACTTGATTTCAGCCCTAACTCAGCTCATTGGGCCAAAGGTCTCAGCCCAGGAATGACAAGAGGCCTGTCCACATACAACTCATCTTAGTACTGAAACCCACACCTCTCTCCTCTGCCATATGAACAAAGCTTTTTCAAGAGACGAGAAATCTTTTGTGTTTGTGTATGTATCTGTTTATGTGCATGCATGTACGAATGTGTACGTGTGTCATGTGTGCACGTGTGTTCATGTGTGTATACATGTATTGGGTACATGTGTGTGTATGTGTGTGGATAGATGTGTGTGTACCTGTATGTATATGTGCCCACATGTGTGTATGTCTGCATATGTGTCTACATGTATATGTGTGCATATGTGCATGTATGCATGCCTGTATGTGTATGTATATGCTTGTGTGTGCAAGTGTGTATGAGTGTTCATATGTCTGTATGTTAATGTATATATGTGTGTGTATATGTGTGTGTATGTATCTGTATTGACATATATGTGTGTGATTGGAGCAAGCAATTAATAAAGCAGTACATGTCATAAACCACTGCCCCCATGTTTCTCTTGATCCTAAAGTAGATGTTATTCTCCCCACAGACTGAGCAGAAAAAAACTTAACCCCTTTCTCTGAGCACTGATACACCAGAGACAGTTGGACAAGGGTGTCAGAGAAAGACAGAAGGTCACAGGGTCACCAAAGATAAAACAAAGCTGTTCAAGGGAAGAAAGCATCGAGCCCAGGGACTGGATGGAAGGCAAGTCTTCAAACAACTGACAAGAACTTGGATGTGAAATCAGAAGGCAGAGGAACTGCGGGCAGAAACCTGACATTTTCTGCAAATAGCAAGAAAGGGCATGAAGAGATGAACCTTGCAAAGAAGAACAGGATGGGCAAGAACCTCTACCCGCAGCTCCCAATTGTTCCCTGAGCAGCCTTTAATGCTTGTAGTGAGTAGGGTGGGGGTGGGGATCAGGACTCCCAGAGTGAGAGGATGATGGAGGGATGGAGGGATGGAGGGAAAGCGGAGGCAGGGATATCTGGAAAGGGAAGCTGGTGAGTTGCCTCTGTAAAATGGGGATAATGACACCTGCTTCGCTGAGTCATCAAGGGGACAACACCTGATAATGTAGGTGAGGTGACTGGCAGAGGGTCTGGCATACAGCAAATGTTTATCAAATGGTGATTGCAATTATTTTGACTCATGAACCTCTGATGACTGTGGTGATGGGGAGGGAGGAGAGAAGCACTCTGTGGCCTCTTCTAGAAAGAGAGGAAGGACAAGAGCCTCTCATCCCGCTGTTCCCATCTGCTCCTTGGGAGACTAATGCAGGCAGCTCATAGTTGCTAAAAGCCTTGGCAGAAGAGCCACAAGATGGGAGTGAGCGGAGATAGCGCTCACAAGTCCTTCAGGCTGCCTTGCCTCTGC
Source organism: Eospalax fontanierii (assembly GCA_035773235.1). Classification (NCBI taxonomy): domain Eukaryota; kingdom Metazoa; phylum Chordata; class Mammalia; order Rodentia; family Spalacidae; genus Eospalax; species Eospalax fontanierii. The sequence continues at coordinate 146,707,281 of CM069524.1, read as the reverse complement.
CTCGACCATCCCCCTCACTGGGGTCCCCTGTGGGCACAGAGACTGGTGGAAGGAGGGCTATGGAGCTCAAATGTGCCATCCTGGTGCTTGAAGACCGCATTGCTGTTCGTTTGTACAAAAGGCTGGTTTTCAGCATCTAACAATACTTACCGAGTGCCTGTGAGCCTGGCATTTGTTTAGGCCATGAGAATCTGTAACTACAAAGTAAAGAAGGGCCTTGTCTTTGTAAAATTTAGTCCAAAGCAAGTATTCTATTCTTTTCTGTGCCAAAACACCCGTGGTTACTTAGGCCAAGCTTCAGAACGTTTCTTTCCTTCACTTACACTGTTTATCCAACCCATTGGCAAGTCTGCTGACGCCATCTTTAGCATATGCCAAATCTGAACCCCTCTCCCCTCTGTCACCCCAATCTACCGCACCGTAACCTCTTGCTTGGATACTGCGGTTGCCTCCTGGTTGGTCTTTGCTTTCAGCCTATTCTCTCTGTTGTCCCTTCTCCCTGTGGCAGCCAGAGTGAATCTTCTAAAGCACGTCTGCTTACATCACTTCTCTGCTTCAAGTTCTCCCATGGCTCCTTATCTTACCCTGAAATGATGGCAAGGCCGCTCTAGTGACTTCCAAGGTTGTTTTGCCTCTGGTTGCCACTTAGCCTCACTGTACTCTGACAGCAACAAGAGCTGCAAGAACAAAATGAAAGCCATTTCCTGGAAAAGGCAGGGAGGGGAGGCAGTTGTGGGCCTCCCCTACTGCTGGCAGACTTCCAGGAAGCACAGCATAGTTGGCCTCCCCACATTGTCCCCGAATTAAATTGACCAACAGAAAGAAGGGCAATGGGAGACCAGACCATTTTAAAAACAGAACTACAAGCCAAATTTAAAGATGAATACAAGCTTCCTGCAAGAAAAAAACGTCCAATACTAACACAGCCTCAACATCTTGAATATATAAATAGTTCCTATAAACCAAAAAGAAAAGTTGTCACAGAAAAATGGGTGACATGAATGCAAAAGTAACTCATGGTAGAAAATTAAACAGCTGGTGCATATGTGGTAAGAAAAAGAGCTAACCATATAGGATCCAGGAAAACACAAATTTGAGCAAAAGAATATCTTCTTCTGCTAATGCAACTGACAACAATAAGAAAGATTTATGATATAGGGCTGGCAAGATGGATCTGTAGGTAAACATGCTTGTTGCAAAGCCTGATGACTGAGTTTACTCCCCAGAACTCACATGGTGGAAGGAGAGAGAGAACCATGTTCCACAAGTTGTCCTTTGACCTTCACACATGCGCTGTGGTACAAACACACACATACACAGATAAATGTAATAAAATATTAAGAAAGATTTATGATACAGAGAATGGGAAAAGATGTGTAGACATGAGAGTGCCAGTTGGTCTAATCTTTTTGTAATTAACATTCTCTACTAAGCTCATTATCTTTCTCCATTAAAACTTCATCTTTTGGGGGGCAAATTTATGGTTTTACTTAAGCACAAATAGAATATCCATGTGACCCGTCCATTCATTTTCTCCATTACACAGCATGGGTTGGGATTGGTGACCCTGAGGGGCAGCTGGGCTGCTCTTTCCATGATGACTTTTCGGGGCTTGGAGGACATGTTGTGTATGATCTTAGCTCAGTAAGATTTGTTGCTCCTCAAGAGCCCTTTTAGCTCCGATGTTGTGTCCCAGGAACTTCTGGAAGCTGTGGGCAGCATGTGCTTTTTTTCCTGTTACTCCTATAGGCAATCCTGGGCACCAGAACCCAGCCCTTGAATTCCTCTGTACCCTGTGGTCGATAGCTCTGGGTTTCTGCCAGTTATGCTTAATTTCAACATATCTGGCTGACTGGTGTGAATGGAGTTCTTAGTCCTCTTTTTAACAATCTCGGGCCTCACCGGCAGTCAGAGGCAGCTATGATGCTGAGTAGGAGATGGTAGCTACCTCTGCAGACAGCACCAAGGAAGAGAGCTAAAACTTTATTTAAGTACATCACTTTTTGGAGGGATGGGGGTCTCATGTATCCCAAGCTGGTCTGAAACTTGAACTTACTATGTAGCTGAGAATGAACCTTGAACTTCTGATCCTCTTGTTTTCACCTCTAGAGTGTTTAGGGTTAGAGGTGTGCAACCTCACTCAGTTTATTCTGTGTCTATGCTAGGCAAGCACTAATTGTGCTACATCACCAACACAAAATGCCGAACGTTGGATGCATTCATTATTTAATAATGTGTTTGCATCCAAAGACACACACTGAGAAAGTTTATAAACTTGAAGAAAATTTTATTTGTGTTTTCTGAGATACGATCTTATGTAGCTTGGGTTTGCCCTCACTGTGTAGCAGAGGATGACATCAAGCTTCTGATTCTCCTGCCGCCACCTTCCACACTGAGTTTATACAGTGCTGGAGACTGTACTCAGGACTTTGCACATGTTAGGCATGTCTCTAATTGAATGACACCCCTAGTCCCAAGGAAGAAACTAATTCTCACAGGAGTGATTTTTTTTAACTTTGTGTGTGTGTGTGTGTGTGTGGTATGTGAGTTCAAGTACATCATTGCCATGATATAAGTATGAAGATCAGGGGACAACTTTTGGGAGTCAGTTCTGTCCCAGGGACTGAACTCAGGTCCTCAGGCTTTCTTGGTAAGCACCTTTACCTACTGAGCCATGTCACTGGTCCTTACAAGGGGTATTATTCAGTCTTGGGGCACTGACTGTATGCAGCAGCATGCCCGAGCTAAGTCTCAACATGCCAGTATAGAACAATTTTGGAAACATATTAATAATGAAAAAATATGATGGCAAGACAATATCTAAGAAAGAATCCTTTCATATTTAAAGACCAAAGTTAAAACTATTAATAGAGCTGTGTGGGCTCATACATTTATGTGGATAATGTGTAGAAAGACTGGAGGGACAGACACAGGATTATATCTACTGTGGGAGGGGCAGGCCAGATGTGTGGAGGAATTCAAGTGGTTACTCTATTTCTATGTTACTTCTGTTTCACAAAGGCAGTGAGTTTGTGTACGATTTGCATAATTCAAACTTATGGGCTGGGAGCCAGGTGTGGTGGCGCATGCCTGTAACCTTAGCACGTGAGCAGTGGAGGCAAAAGGACCTGAAGTTTAAAAGCATCTGTGCTCATAGTAAGTTGGGGACAGCCTGAGCTACATAAGACCTAGTCTCAGACCTGTACCTGTAATCCTAGCTACTCAGGAAGCTCGGGGGAGAAGATCACAAATTCAAGGACTACAGGGTCTGTCGAATGAATTCATGGCAAGCCTAGGTAATATAGGTAATATAATCAGACCTTATCTCAAAATAAAAAGATAAAAAGAAGGCTGAGGGTGCAGAGCTCAGTGGCAGAGCATTTCCCTGCACGTACAAGGCCCCGAGTTCCACAAATCACTAATACTGCCCCCAAAGTAAAGCACGCTCATAGATGACTAATTCACAAACTCGTATAAGAAGTAGGCCATTCCTGAGTATAATGGCTTCCCGGTTCTCCAGTCTGAGAATGCCCATTTCACAGATGGAAAGCAACTAGAGACAAATGCCTTACTGAGGTCCCATAGCAAGCTGAGAACCCAAAAAAGGAACCAATATTCACAGGAAGTTGGAGTGTTCAGTCAGGGGTGAAGAGTGGGGGATGAAGTAATCTTCATCTCTGAGGAACATGTAGCTTTACTGAGGAGACAAATCCCCAGGATGGGAAGACAGAGTGATCTAAGCTAATAACAACCGAATTCATAAACCAGCAAGCCAAGCTCAGGGGCACACACTTGTAATCCTAATATTGAGTTTGAGAAGGCTGAATGAAGCAGGAAGATGGTGAACTCAAAGCCAGCCTGGGCTACATAGCAAGATATGTGCCAGGCCAAGTGCTAAGAGCTTTACATACTGATTAAAGCTGATTTTATTCCCCCGACCCCGTGATATATATATATATATATATATATATATATATATATATATATATGTAGTAGTTTTATTAACCCCATTTCTAGGTGGGAGTGTCAATGTGCAGTTAGGTTAAGGAATTTGTAGGTAGGAGGTACTAGAAGCTAAGCTGAACGAGTCTCATGTCAAGCTCCCCTCACTTAAAACTGATTTCTTAAAGGAATGGGGCTAGGGATGTAGATCAGTTGGTAGTGCTGCTTGCCTAGCATGCATGAGGCCCTGGTTTTGATCCCAAGAACCACATAAACCGTACAGATTACATACCTGTAATCTCCGCACAAAGGAAGTAAACCAAGAAGGACCAAAGTCATTTTCAGCTACATTTTGAGTTTGAGGAATGGGTTTTTGGGGAGAGTCTAGAAGACAAGGTCAACAGGGAGAAGGCCTAGTCCCTCTCGCTCGCCTCGTCTAGTCAGAGACAGTGCAGTTTGACTCTATGTCCAATGGATGGCGTTCCTCCCTTTGTTGTCCTTCCCCTTGCCTTCTCTCCTTGTCCTCCTCTTCCTTCTTCTTGTAGTACTGGGAAAAGCCTAGGTAAGCATTCTGCCACTGACATGCATCTGTGGTCCATTTATTTATTTATATTCTTATCTATTTTTACTTGACATCAGTTTATTGTAGCACTATTCACAATTGCTCAGTTATGGAACCCATCTAGTCGTCCAACAACAGAGAAATGGACAAAGAAATAAGGTACATATACACAAGGGAACTTTTTACAGCCAGAAAAAAGATCAAAAGTATGCTCTTTGTAGGAAAATGGGTGCACAATCACATCCACAGAGCTGGAGACAACCTACATTTAGAGCTTTTTTTGGAAATACTTGCATACGGTAAAACTCATCATTTAAAAATGTTCAATTCAGTGGTTTGTAGTATATTTAGAGGAATGCCACCCTCATCAATACCTAATTCGAATACCTTTTTATCTCCCCCAAAGAAACCCCATGTAATTAGCAATCATTTTGTTCTCTAATCAGCACCCAGAAGCCCCTTATTTCCTTCCTTTCTCTGTAGATCTGTCTCTTCTGGATATTTGAATGGAGCTGGACAGATTGTGGAATTTTGTGTCATGCTTTTTTTTTCATTTAGTGTAATGTTTTCAAGGTCCATCCATGTGGAAGCATGAATCAGTACTTCATTCTTTTTGTTGTTATTGTTTTTGAGACGGGATCTCATGTAGCCCAGGTTAGCCTCAAACTTGCTACATAGGTCAGGGTGGCTTTGAACTCCTGGTCTGCCTGCCTCCATGCCCCAAGTGCTAGGATTACAGTGTGCACCACCACGCCTGGCACCTCATTCTTTTTATGGATGAATAATATTCCAGGATGTAGTTATACTGTCTTTCATTTCTACATTAATCTATTGAGGGTTATTTGGGTTACTTCTACTTTTTTAGATATCAGGGATAATACTTCTATGACCACACATGAATATGTTTTTGTATATTAGGAGTGTTTTTATTTTCCCTGGTTATATATCTAGAAGTGGCATTTCTGGGTCATATTTTAACTTTATAGCTAGTATGAGATTGTGTGTGTGCATGTGTGTGGTGCATGCTAAGCCTGAGCTCTACCACTAAGCAACATCCTCAGCTCATGTTTATTTAACGTTTTGAGGAGCTGTTAAACTTTTTCTATAGTGTCTTCACCCTTCCTCCCCATAAATGTGTGGATTTCAACTTCTCCACATTCTTAACAATGTTTGACACTTTCTTTTCCTCCTCGAGCCTTGCCTGCAAAAATCAATAAATACCCCTTTCTCGTGGTGTTCCTGTATGCAGAGTTATTCAATCACTGAACCTTTATTGGAGTTTTGGGCTAAGACTCAGTCTGATCTCTAACTCTACATCTGTTGCTTCCTAAGAACTGGAGATATAGGCATTGGCCACCGGACCAGGCTCACTGATGGTCTTTATTGAGCTCCTACAAGGTGCCAAACCTTGTTATAGGTGGGGACAGAACAGAAAAGAAGACAAAACCCCTGCTCTCAGTTTACATTCTACTAGGGGGACAGGGTAACAAGCAAACAACAGCAACAACAACAGCAGCAGACTTTAGACATTTATGAGTGAAGAAATGGAGTGATGGGGCATCATGGAAAATGTAAAAGAGATGCATTTCAGGTTTGGTTCTCTGCCAAAGCGTCGAAAACAAAGACACAAAAAATACAAAAGAAGATATGACATATATGTAGATATTGATTGATACAAGACTATCTGGGGTCAGACTTCCTAGGAGGACAAAAGGCTCGAAGGAAGGAAGCAACTTATAAGAGATTGAGGCATTTTCAATGAAAGGCAAGAAATTGTTATGGAATTAATTTAGTTCAAAAGCTTTTATGCTTGCCCACGACGTGCCACCAATAGCAATAGTCATGGAGTATTCAGTGACATGATAAATACAACCACTCACAGAAGATGCAGGTGAAAATTTAATTCAGCTCTCCAAGGCTAGGGGTTAATTTTGGATTCAGCTTCGCTGGCCTGGATCCCTCCTCCTGGCGCCAGGGGGCGCTGCACCATTCCTCTGCGGGATGGTATCGCTCTCCCTACTTCCCTTCTTCCTGCTCAACACTTCCGGTGGCTGGCGGAAGCCGGGGCCGGTAGTCGCAGACGCCGGGGTCCCGAGGCATGGCGGGGGCGGGGCCGGGGGAGGTGTGCACCGAGCAACCTAGGGCGACCCTCGCCCCGGCCCCTTGAGTCAGGACCCGACAGGTGAGAACTTGTCTTTTGGGGCCCGGAGCCCGGGAGACCGTCCGCGGCGGGCTCCTCCCCGCATGACACCCGAGCCCGCAACCCCCTCCCTCGCGCGGAAAGCCTTGCCCCGGGAGGCCCCGCCCCGGGCTCTGCTTTCCGGGGGCGCCCCCTTGGGCACGTGTGCCAGTGCCCTCGTTTTCTCGTTTTTGGAAGCAGTCACCTACAGTGGAGGGTCGTATGCACTTTTCCTCCTGGGAAACTGAGACCCAACAAGGGGAAGAAAACTTGGTGTTACACTTGGAGCTAGTGGCCGATCTAGCCAGGCTTGCTTCTTTCGGTCTTTAACGTACCCCTATTATGTGCCAGCCCCAGGGTGAGGCCCAGAGGATTACTTCCTTGTCGGGACTATAGTTCAGTGAGGGGAAACAAACCAGTGTTTAATAACACAACCAAGCAACTGAACTATACATAAAAACTGTGATAGTTAACTATGGGAAGGAGAAGAAAAGGATGTGTCCTGATCTGCACAGGGTGGTTAAGAAACTCTTCCCAAAGAAGGTGACCCTTCAGCTAATACGTGGCAAGTTACAGCAAGGGCCAGGGAGAATACACTTCAGAGAAATGAAACATCCTTCTGTGGATGCCTAGGTTGACCAGGAGCATGGCATGAGGTAGGCCAAGTGTTGAAGAAGGGAGGTTCGCTGTGTGCCAAGTGCTGTGATGGGTATGCAGTCTTTGTGTAGTGGACTCAGAAAGATCACCAAGTGTCAAGCAGTTGGTATATTGGGATGTTTTTGACCAGTAGAGTGAAGGAAGGCTTCCCTGAGGAAGTGATGATGAAGCTCATATCTGAGATAGTTATCAAAACCAGGTGAAGAACTTAATTTCCGTAAAGGGCCAGATAGTGTATATTTTAGACTGTAATCTAAACTACTCCCCTTTTCTTGGGCTAAATGGCTAAAGGCAGTGTGTAAATGAAGGGGGATAGCTGTGTTCCAGGGAAACATTCTTTCCCAAGCCAGAAACAGAGTAGCAGTTTACAGCCCTGCCATCCTCAGGCAGGTCTCAGTATGCAAGCATGCATTTTATTTCCTTACCCAGTGAATGTTGCATGCACACACACAAACACACACACACACACACACACACATATGTATTTCAATTATATATATACATATATATTTATATATTTGAAACAATTTTTGCAAAACAATTCCCTTACTATATTTTGTGTTGGTTTATGATGCTGGGATCTGACCTAGGTCTAGTTGCCTGTCAGGACAGCTTTTGCTAAAACACCCTCTTACACTCTCCTTTTTGAATCCCATTTCTCTTATGATTAGTGATGTTATATGTACTTTTTTTTCTTAGCCATTTGTATGTTTTTTGAGAAATGTCTTTCAAGGTCTTTGTCCATTTTGAAATTGGGCTTTGTGATTTGTTGTTGCTGACTTTTTGGGGTTCTTTAAATTTTTTTTTTTTGATTTATGTATATGAGTGTATTGCTTGCATGTATGTAAGTGTACACATGTTATTCTGTGCCAATGGAGGATGGAAGAGGATGTTGGACCCCCTGGAACTGGAGTTATAGATGGTTGTTAGTCACCATGTGGGTGCTGGGAACCAAACCCAGGTCCTCTGCAAGAGTAGCCAGTGCTCTTCACTGCTGAGCCATCTCTCCAGATCCTCTAGGAGTTCTTTAAATGTGCTAATACTGACTTCTGACTGGCAAATATCTTTCCGCACATGGGTTGGTTTTTCACAGTTGCCCAGTTTTGTTTTGTTACCTGTGCTTTTGGTGTCTTATAAAATCATTGTTAAGTCTGTTAGTCCGTCCATCGTCATGAAGCTTTCCCTTACTTTTTTTTTTGAGACAGGATCTTTCTATGTATCCCTATAGCCCTGGCTATCCTAGAACTCTATATAGACCAGGCTGGCCTGGAACTCAGAGATCCATCTGCCTCCTTCTCCCAAGTACTGGGATTTATACCACCATGCCCAGCCTTTTCTCTATGCTTTCTTTAGGAAGTTTTATAGTTATAGGTCTATGCCTAGTTTTTAATCATTTTGAGTTAATTTTTGTAAACAGTTCAAGATAAGGGTCCAGTTTCATTCTTTTGCATATAAATAATTTTCCAAAAACCTTGTATTGAAGAAACTGTCTTTTCCGTATTGAATGGTCTTGGCACTGTTGAACATCATTAGAACATGTATGTGAGTTTATTAGACTTTGACTGGAGATCTGAGAAAAGCAACTTAAATGAGGAAACATTTATTTTGACTCAGTTTTGGAGGGCTCAGTCCATCATCATGGTGAGGACGGTGCGGCAGAGCAGAGCAGTTCACATCATGGAAGTCAGGATGTGAGCAAAGGGACCTGGGTAAGAGCCAGAATAAGATGCAGCCTCTAAGGAAAAGTGTCCATGTCCTTCCCTGTCTACTTCGTCCACTTAGGCCTGCTCCCACCTATCGTCACCCTCTAGTAATGCTGTCATGTTATGAATCCATGAGGGATTAGTCCATTGATTAGGTCAGAGTCCTCATAATCTACCTCTCTCTGGAACTGCCTTACAGATACTTCAAGAGCAGTACTTCATTGATCAATGAGAGGTTTCTTAATCCATTCTGACTGACAAGATTAATCCTGACATGTGAGATTTATTTTATGATTCTCTTTCATTGGCCTGTCTATGCAAGTGCTATGCTTTTTTTTCTTTTTTATTGTGACTTTGTAATACATTTTGAAATCAGGAAATATGAATCCTCCAACTGTTGTTATTTTTCCACATTATCTTAGCAATTTGGTATTCTCTGGGATTTCATGTTAACTTTTAGGATGAATTTTTCTTTTTTCACAGAAGTGCCATTGGGATTTTGATAGAGATTGTTTGAATCTTTAGATTGTTTTAACAGCCCGGTAAATGTATATATGACTTGGATTTTTTTAAAAACAGGATCTTGGGGCTAGGGATGTAGCAAAGTTGATAATAGTATTTGCCAAGCATGCACACAGCCCTGACTTTAATCCCTAACATCCCATAAACCAGTTGTGATTGCACAAGTCTGTATCTCCAATGGTGGAGAGGTAAGGGTGAAGGATAAGAAGTTCACAATTATCTTTAGCTAAGTAGCAGGTTCAAGGCCAGCCTGGGATATGTTGGATTCTGTCTCAAAACACTGACAAAGATAAGATGTCAATATTGAAGTGATCTTCCTGCCTTAGCCTCCTGAGTGGTAGTCCTTTGTGTGTCCAGGGGTAGCGGGTTATAAAGTGTGCTACCACGCCCAGTGAATGTGGTTTTTACACTGTTCATTTGTTGTGCTTGTAGGTTTATTATTTGAAAATTCTATTAGCTGAGTATATTTGGAAGGTATTCTTTCAAATTGTGTCCTTTCTTCAAACCTGCTTTTAGATTTAGAAATGTCAGGATCACTTCCTAACTATAATTTCTATAATCTTGGAAGGAGAAATGTGGTCATCTGAATTCAATAAGATGAGAAATCTGTTTAACTTGCATATATTTGTTTTGGTAAATTTGTTCTATTTTCTTGACTTCTCTATTTTTTCATGCGAAGATGTAATAATGGATCATCATGTTTCTACTATTAAACCTAGAAGAATCCAAAACCAGAATGTCATTCACCGCTTAGAACGCCGGCGCATCAGTTCAGGCAAGGCAGGTACCCACTGGCACCAGGTTCGAGTATTCCACCAGAATGTCTTTCCCAATTTCACAGTTGTCAACGTTGAGAAGCCTCCTTGTTTCCTGCGTAAATTCTCACCTGATGGACGCTACTTTATTGCTTTTTCTTCTGACCAAACATCTCTTGAAATCTATGAATACCAGGGCTGTCAGGCGGCAGAGGACCTCCTTCAGGGGTATGAGGGAGAGATCCTGTCTAATGGCAATGACCAGCGGTCAGTCAGTATTCGAGGCCGGCTCTTTGAGCGCTTTTTTGTCCTGCTGCACATAACTAACGTAGCGGCCAATGGTGAGCACCTGAACCGGGAGTGTAGCCTCTTCACTGATGACTGCCGGTGTGTCATTGTGGGCTCCGCTGCCTACCTCCCAGACGAACCTCACCCTCCTTTCTATGAAGTATATCGGAACAGTGAGTCAGTGACTCCCAACCCACGGTCCCCTCTAGAGGACTATTCCCTTCATATCATTGACCTTCACACTGGCCGTTTATGTGACACACGCACATTCAAGTGTGACAAAGTGGTCTTGTCACACAACCAAGGCCTGTACTTATACAAAAACATCCTGGCCATATTGTCTGTGCAGCAGCAGACCATTCATGTCTTTCAGGTGACTCCTGAAGGTACTTTTATTGATGTGCGGACCATTGGCCGCTTCTGCTACGAGGATGACCTGCTCACTGTGTCAGCCATTTTCCCTGAGGTGCAGCGGGACAGCCAGACAGGCATGGCCAATCCCTTTAGAGATCCTTTCATCAACTCCCTGAAGCACCGGTTACTGGTGTACCTCTGGCGCCGCGCAGAGCAGGATGGTAGTGCAATGGCCAAAAGGCGCTTCTTCCAATACTTTGACCAACTGAGGCAGCTTCGCATGTGGAAGATGCAGCTTCTGGATGAAAACCATCTGTTTATCAAGTATACCAGTGAGGACGTAGTGACACTTCGGGTCACAGATCCGTCTCAGGTATGGGGTAAGCTCTCCTGCCTGGAAGCCATTGGTCTGGGCAAAATGGAAAGGTCTCTCTGCCTATAGCCAGTCCCTCTGGAATACACATCTTTTGTAGTGTGGATTTTTGCTATGCTTGAGTTCCAACTTAAAGGCAGTTCCATTTTTGTCTGGCCACATGTATTGATCTGTACAAATGGAGGGTAAATGTCAAGCTGCTGCCTTATAGATATTCAACTCTGTCTTTATTATCTTGATTCTTCTGCAGAACAATTTCAGTACCTTTCAGACAGAAGCCCAAATGCTGTAAGGTCAAGGTTTGGACGACATATGCTTAATCGCATCTTGATTTTATAAGGTTGTGCTTATTGAACCAAACAGACTACTTTGTTTCTGGCAGTGAGAACAAGCACTTCCATACAAAAATGAAAATCCTTTAGGGCTCAGTGGTAGACAGCTTGCCTAGTGCACTAGGCCCTGGGCCCTTAGCCCATGCCTAGGACTAAAAACAAACAAATCCAAAAATCTGACATTGCAGCCAGGTGTGGTGGTTCACAACCTGTAATGCCAACAGTCCCAGCCTTCAGGAGGCTCAGGCAAGAGATCCTGAGTTGGAGGCCAACTTGGGCCACATAGTGGGTTCCAGATCAGGAGAAGGATAGGTGGTATTGGAGGGGCAAGAGCCCAGACACTCCTGAGACTGGAATAAAAACACCATGTGGAAATTCATGGTACCCTGGATATTTGTCTTTGAAAAACTCACCACTTCAGTTCTGTCTAAGCAAGAAACTTTTCTGCATGTTTGGCTCCCTTGCCCCAAGTCAGTTCTGTTTCAGAATTTCAGAACAGCCAGGCAGATAATAAAACCATAAAGGCAGCTGACTTCAGTATCTCTCATTGATGTGCTGCTGACTAAGAAATATTGTCCAGGATTGGGGGATGGCTCAGTGGTTAAAGCACTTGCCTTGCAAGCAGAGGGGACTTTGAATCCCCAGAACCTACATAAATGTTGGGTGGGTATGGTGATCTGCTTGTAATTCCACTACTCAGAAGGTGGAAACAATCCAGGAGGAAGCTGGCTAGCCAGAGTAGCCACATCAGGGAGCTCTAGGTTCAATTGAGAGACCCTGCCTCAATGAGTAGGATGGAAATCAACTGAAGAAGACTTATAACATCCACCTTGGGCCTTCACTTGCACTCACATACATGGGCACTAACATACATGTGCACCGAGTCACATGAACCGCACATGAGTAAAACAAAAAGAGATACTGTAGATACTGTACAAGCAACATTCTAAGCTCACAACCTGTAATAAAATATCTTCCAACATCCGCCCATCCCAACCGACTTTTGCAGTGGGTGGGTATGCTAATACTGAAGTTTCGTGTTTTAAATTCTTTTTCTTCCTTGTTAATGATGAATAGGTGGCACTGAGCCATTGAAGGTGAATATTGACTTCATCTTAATAAGACGTGGAGATGGGCAGTAGAGTCCTTGACTTTTGTCCCTAATTTTCCAGTCTGCCCTAAAGGGAAGGCTGGTAAATGTGTAATTTTATATTCACATAATTATGAAAGATTCTGCCAAAACCCTGATAAGATCAAAGTGATGTCTGAGTCTATTGAAAGGACATGAGTCTGTCTTATTTAGGTTTGAGCTATAATTACCTTTCTATTTTGGAAGGAATAAGATGTCTGTGATCACTGCATTGAGATATTTTTTTTCCTTTGCTAAAAGGTGACCTATTTTTCTCGTAGTTATATTCATTTGTAGCTAGAAATGCTGTTGGGGCCATGTCCTCTGTGGAGTCTGAAACTCTAAACCTAGTCTCTGTGCCCCAAATGTTGTCCTTGCTCCTCCTCCAGTTTAATTTGATAGGTTCCAATAAGGTTAATGAGTAAAAGTGCATCCATACACAAAGCCTTGTCATATTGTGGGTATTATTCTCAGGTTGCCCTCCAGCCTTTTTAATTTACAGCAAATTTAATTTCCAGGTGACCGCAAAGCCATGTAAGGGGAGCTCTGGGAAGAACTAATTACTAGTAAAGCAGGTGGGCCAAGTGGCTCCAGAGATGTGTAATGGAGGTTTAGACTCAATCAGAGGAAGGTGAAACACTAATCCTAGTGTTCTGAAGACTTCTTAGAATCGTGCTGGTAGCTTGCAGATTATTTCACACTGCTACATTCACCGTGACAAAAACTCAAGGTCCCTGGAGCTTCCTGTGAGGCAGGATGTGTAAAGGAAGAGGCCTGGTCACCCAGGAGCCATTCAGAAGAAGCAGTAACTCTGCCACCTATGGTATTTGAATGCTTTTCAGGTTCTTAATTGCTGCAAATCTCAAATGTGCCTTACAAATGCTCTTGGCTGAAAGAACATTTATGAAGAAAGAAATAGAAAATGCCTCTCTGATTTTTCATCTGTTCACCCGCAGTGTCTTGCGTGGATACAACTTGCCTGGGCAGTTTTAGCACACAATGTACTTAAGGCATCTCTCTGCATGCTAGAAATATTAAGAGGGAAAAATAAATGCCCCTAAATTGAACTTTCAACTATACACATACAAGAGAAAATCATTTGCCAACAGGCAACCCCAGGCTGCAAATCACTCTCAGCAGGACAGAAAATTAAATCTGGCATTTTAAAAACGTGGTTTGTATTTTTTTTTAATCGCAGGGTGGGTTGGGGAACAAGCAGGGAATAAACACTTGGAAGGAAAAATACTGAATTTGCACAGTTTGAAATGAAAGATTGAAAACCTTTTTATACATACATGCTGGCCAGCTCCGTAATTCTAGCAGCTCGGCTGCCGTGGGAAATCTGGTGGCATCAAGGCTCTAGATTAATAGAATCATTGCTGCTTTCTCCAGAATCACTGGAGCCATGGCTAAGTGCTAAGGCTGAGGTGCTTGCTTGGATTGCTGGGTGGTCTTGATTTTCAGTCAATTGATAAGTGTCGTGGACATGGCTGTCCCATAGCTCGATCTCTTCTACAGGCCTCGTTCTTTGTGGTATACAATATGGTGACAACTGAGGTGATTGCGGTGTTTGAGAATACATCGGATGAGCTTTTGGAACTCTTTGAGAACTTCTGTGATCTCTTCCGAAATGCTACCCTGCACAGTGAAGTCCAGTTTCCCTGCTCAGCTTCTAGCAACAATTTTGCAAGGCAGATCCAGCGCCGGTAAGCTGTTCCACCAGGTTCACAAGCTTAACTTTTTATAGGTTGGAGTTAGGTGGGTAGCCATTTGCTCCAGAACACAGTGTATTCTGTTTTTCCACCTGGTCCTGGTTGGTCTGTCTGGTACAGCCAACGTCTGGGACATCCTGCATGCTCCTGCCTTTAGCACCTGCTTAATCATTTGTGCATTTTTTGGCTCCTTCCTAGACCGTATGTGAACTGCAGAAAGATAGGGACTCATCTCTTTATTGCTGTATCCTCAGTGGTGCGCTGCCAAGCCCTTAAATATTTGTTGAATGAATAATTAAGAAATCATTTTAGAACTTTTGGTTAAATATGGTCTATGAAATGAAGGAATGGAGAGATGAATCATAAGAACAGAGGAGACAGAAACCAGGGATATTGTCTTAGTTCTTTTCTATTGCTGTGATAACACTGACCAAAACCAACTTCGTGGGGGAAGGGTTTATTTTACATTTCCCAGGTCACAGTTCATCACTGAGGGAATTTAGGAAGGAACCTGGAGGCAGGATCTGAAATACAGACCATGGAGGAATGCTGCTGCTTACTGGCTTACTCCTCTGGCCTGTGCTCAGCCCGTCTCCGTGTGTGTGTGTGTGTGTGTGTGTGTGTGTGTGTGTGTGTGTGTGTGTGTGTGGTGTGTTTTGTTGTTGCTATTTTTTACTAGTCACAGTTGGCCTGAAACTGTATGGACCAGGCTGGCCTCTATCTCACAGGCAGAGATTTCCTTGCTTTTGCCTCTGCCTCCGCCTCCCGAGGGCTGGAATTAAGGGCATGTGCACCATGATGAGCATTTACTCTGTTTTCTTCTATAACACAGGATTACCTGCCCAGGGGTGGTACTGCCCACGGTGGGCTAGACCTTCCCACACTACTCAATAATCAAGAATATGTCTCACAGACATGGCCACAGGCCAATCCAATGGAGGCAGTTTCTCAACTGCAGTTCCCTCTACTCAGGTGTGTCAAGTTTACCATACAAGCTATCCAGCATAGATATTAACTAACATTTGGAAATTACTCATAGATGAGTAATAATTAACTTGGTGTACCTCAGGGAACAGAGACTAAGGCAGCAGAGTTTAGTCATCAAGAAATAAGCCCTATTTCCATCAATAGTGCTGCAAAAAATCAGAAATTTGAAGGCTCTGCATATCTCCAAAGTATAGCTGAACTCAGGAAGCTTGGTGACGTTCTTGGTAGTACCAGTCAGATCTTCTAGCTCCCTTCCCTACACCTGTAACCTAGACTTAGATGCTATAAACAACAAATGAATGGTAGTCCCTGCCCTTCATGAAGGACTGGAATTTTATTCCCTGGATGAACTGAACCTGGTCTCAGGTTCTTGTGGCAGAGCCAAGAGTGGCATACATCATGCTAAAAACAAGAATTAACCTCATGCTAAAAACAGGAATTAGGGGCTGAGGGATGGCTCAGCAGTTAAGGGTACTGACTACTTTTGTTGAGGAACAAAACAGAACCCAGGTTCTGTTCCCTGCATCCACATGATGGCTTACAATCATCTTTAACTCCAGTTTTAGAGGATCTGCCACCCTCTTCTGGCCTTCATGGGCCTTGCATGACATGGGTGCACTTACATATATGCAGGCAATATACTCATACACATAAAATAAAAATAAAAACAGGAATTAAGTGAAAGTTGACATTCAGTTGCTTATTGTTAATGATGTGCTTAATTTAAAAGTTAATTTTGAAAGGAAATTCCCAGGTTCGGTTCCTAGCACTGCCACCAAAAAGGGGGTAGAGATGAGTGACCCTCATCTGTAATCCAGCACTAGGACGACTGAGGAGGGAGAACTGTCACCAGTACAAGGCCAAGCTGGGAATAAGATTCCAGTTGTCCCTCTCAGATATGGCATCCAGGCTTGTATGTTCCAGGCAGATGAGAGACTTTTCCTTAGGGAAGCTGACCAACACAAAGAGAGGATTTTAAATATTGACAACTAGAATTCCTTCACAAAACAGGCCAGGCTGAATTGGTACATCATAATTAGCAAGGTCCTCTTATGAACCAGGATGTCTAAGAACCTTATCTTGTACCTTAACATGACAGCAATGGTTCCTTTGGACTAAGGGCTCAATCCAAACCCTGTCTAATCAGACAAGTCCTTGCCAAGTTTCATACCTAAATTGTTCTTATTTTATCCAGGTATGGATACCTGCTTTAGGTCCCACAGTAGGTCAGACCATATTGAGTGGATGGATCAGAATAAGCATTACTACTTCTGGGAAAAATGAACAAACATAACTTAATGCAGTAGCACCATATTTATCTGAAAGGGCAGTTCTGGGCTGGAAATAGTGATGCTGCTGTTCGACATCTCATTTGCCTTTGCCCTTTCTCTCTGCACATATCTTTTGCCTTAGTAGCATAATTTTCTTCGTTTTGAATTTTGAGATAGGGTCTTTCTATATAGCCCAGGCTGGCCTTGTACCTGTGACAATTCTCCTTCCTCAGTCATCCTAGTGCTGGGCCACCTTTTTGGTGGCAGTGGTAGAAATTGAAATTGGGAATTTTCTCTCAAAATTAACTTAAATTTTGCACACCATTAATGATTAGCAGGTTTCCTAGTTTGCTTTCTGTTGCTATGATAAATACCATGGCTAAAAGCAGCTTTGGAAAGAAAAGGTTTATTTCAGCTTACAGTTCCAGGTTACAGTCCATCACTGAGGGACCGAAGGACAGGAACTCAAGGTAGGAACTGAAGCAGAAACCATGGAGGGAAGCTGCTTACTTGCTTACTCTCCAGCATGGTCCTAGCTAGCTTTTTAAATGTAGCCCAGGACAGTCAGCCCCGGGAATAGTTCTTCCCACAGTGGGCTGTGCCTGCATACATCAACCAGTAATCAAGACAGTTTCCCACAGACATGGCCACAGGCCAATCTGAGAAATCCCAGTTGAGGGTCCCTCTTCCCAGGTGACGCTTGCCTGTGACAAGTCGATAATACAAACTAACCAGTGCAGTGGGTATACTCAGAACATCAAGGAAGCAAACTCCACGAGGTCAGGGATTTTTGTCTTACATTCATTGACATATCCACAATGTCAGGGCTGCTCTCTGTCATGAGAGGAGCTCAGAGATAGTTATTGAATGAATGAAGTCATCCAGGAATTAGAGGAAACTTCTGAAAAAGAATACTTCTGAAATTGAGCAGAACTTCAGGAAGCCTCAAGAGAAGATACAAGTGAAGAGAAAAGTTGTATGTTCTAGCTTAAAAAATTGTGTCATACCACTAAAGATTCTGAAAAATTATAAATGCCCTTATACATCTCACCACAATAGTGTATCTTAAGATCATATTACATATAAGTTGAAATTACTTTTTATTTCTTATGAATACATGGCTATAAATGCAAAATTTTATGATACTCTTTCACCAGTAATCTGTAGGTAAAAAGAAAAGAAATGGTTAACTTATGAGTTAGAATAAAGCAAACAAAATGGTCTTGAATAGTCATGAATCATTTAAGAAGCGCCTTTATCTTAAACAGACCAAAACAAAACGAACTAGGAAAGAGCTGCGAAACAGGAGTGCACTCTGTGAAGCACTGACGTCTTCCCACCAGCGTTCTTAGGACAGTAGAACTCTTGAAAATGTAAATTGTTAGATCCAGCTGAAGAACTCTCCTTGAAAATAAAATAAAAAGATAAGGGAAACAGGAGAGCAGCAGTTAAAGAAAAAAGGTAGAGGATTTGCCCAAGAGTTTCCATATGTGGCTAATGCCAGGGGAAGAAGTAGTGTGAGCATGTTTTAGTCCTGCAGGCTGTAACTCCAGATTGTTGGGACTGGTGTGTCCTGGCTCATGAGAGCCAGCTGTTAAACTTTCAGGAATTTTTGCAAACTTATCAAACATAACCATTAAAATTTAATTGCTTTCCAATTATTTCTTAATTACGCCTTTATTTGTGCTTTTGAGTTATTTTTATCCATTTGATGGAAGTACCACATTAATGATATGCTGGCTGTGGCTCATCTCTTGAACACTGTTTGATGATGTCACATTTGTACCTTGAAATTGGCCACAGCAGGAAGCTTTTACACCACAAAAATTGACAAATGCTGCAAATCATGTCCCCTTTCCCCAAGAATAAATCATAAGTTTTACCAGCATTCTGCTGAATCACTCAAGTCCCTCGTATAGCCAGAGAGAAAAGACCCACTAAGGCATAGCATGATTAAATTTGGGAATTTTGGAGATAAAGATAAATTATAAAAACTTTCAGAAAAAACATACATTTCACATGTTAAGAAAAGGTTATTAGAATGGTATCAGACTTACGGACTTGTCAACAATAGTGAAAACTTAAATATATGAAAATCTTGCCCTCAAAATTTCCATGAGAAAGATGATTCTGAGGACTTGAGAATGTAGCTCAGTGATAGGGTACTTGCCTTGTATTTGGAAGATTCTGGGTTCAATTCCTAAGAACCCCTCTCCCATCCCTATAAAGTGTTTTCTTTTTTTATATTTTTTTGAGACAAGATCTCAGTATGTATTCTAGTCTGACTTTGAACTCAGTCCTGCCTCAGTCTCCCGAGTGCTGAGATTACAGTTGTTAGCCACCACATCTGGTGAAAAGGGGGTTTCTGATCTAGAATTCTATATCCAAATAGGGTAGAACAAAGGATATTTAGATCTGTGAGACTAAAAACGAAAGTCACCTTTTATGTATCTTTATTTGAGAAAACCTCTGGAAAGTATACTCCTCCAGTACGGCACAAAGGAATAAGCCAGTTTGCAGGCAGTGAAGAAGAGGCAGAGTTCCAGGAATGCTGTAAAGGGAAGTTGCAGGACCACAGTTCACAAGTCAGACCTGAAGGAGGCAGGAAGATGGAGAATTCCAAGAGGGAGGTGTTCTAGGAGAAAGCAAACTGGTAGTGTCTGGTGGCTTTGAGTGTATGAAGTATCACTTCTGTTCTAGTAGGACTGTCAATACTATGTGAGCAGAGCTTTTGAATAACGCCAGGGAGTGACCTGTGGCATATCAGGAAAACAAATACTTTAATAAATCTAAAGGCTACAGATGTTTCTGAGGCCTTTGAAGGATACTAGGGAGGCCAGGTGGCTGGATTAGTGTGAGTATGGGACAATAGTTGGAGATAGGGTCAGAGACCAGTTTTGTGGGGCCAGACACAGTGACTGTTTGACAGTTTTGGCTTTAACTGGAGATGAGATAGATGGGGTAGTGCTGAAATAGAGGAAGGATAAACGATGCTGTTTTATATGAGATATACCCAAGTGTGTGAGGGTTGTTATTAAATGTCTTTGCAGACGCCATATATACTGTTTCTGGTGGTTTCTGAGTTGTTTCTAAAAGGGTGCTGAGGAACCTCTTCTATTTTGGCAGATGAAATCCTGAGGTGGTTCCTGCTGGGTACTGCACAGGATTATAGCTAGAACTATAGGTTTTACCCTAGGTCATGAAAGTTCCAAGAGAAGTTAAAAGTTTTGAAATTTAATTTAAATATTATTACTGTGTGTGTGTGAAGTGTATGTGAGTGCAGTTGTGCACCTGCCGTGGCACACATACAAGGTCTGAGGACAACCTTCAGATTGGTTCTCTCCTTTCACTACAGGTTCTGGTTATTGAACTCATTGTCAGGCTTGCATGGCAAGCACTTTACCTGCTGAGCTATGTTGCTGGCCCAGGTTTATTTATTTTTAATTTATTTTTATTTTAATGTAAACAAAAGTTTAGTCTTGTTTGTGAGATTCCTGGAAAATAACTGGGAAAAGATAGGCCATTCTTGAGGTCATATAGGCTTAGGCCTTAAACATTGCTATTTTAGCATTGTCATTTGCAAACATCATATTAAAAGGAATATTGCTTCTTTGTTGTCAGCCTTCACAGCAAATGCTGTGCTGGAGTTTATACTTTTTTCTTCATTCTGCACGGAACTACAGTCTACCTCACCCCCATTTTTTCCCTTCAGTTTCCACCATAGCCCCTCACAACTTCATGTATTTTGTTTGTTTTTATATGGGCACAGTTAGTGCTGCCCATATGTGCATGGGTATGGGCCTTCCACTGGAGCTTGGGAAACTATAAGAGACCACATCCGCAAAGAGTGATTCTCCCTCTCCAGCAATCTCTATCAACTGCTAATAGCTCTTCAGTAAGGGGTGGGGCCAGGAGTTTTTGATTCTCAGCCAGTGAGAAGCTTCAATCAGACTTGTTTTGCTTTCTTAGTTCTCCTGAAATTTCCATATCTTTCTCTTGTGCCTCATTACCAAATAGGGTTGGAATGTAGATTATGAGATGGTACAGGAGCTTTCTTGCAAACTAAAGAGCTCAAGACTTTTGATTTCAGCTGCAATAAAAGAGACAAAATAAGCTGTTTGCCTCAAGGTTTAATTTGTTGTTTTGAAATAGGGTCTCATGTAGCCCATGCTGACGGCTTGCTATGTAGCAGAGGATGGCCTTGAACTCCTGGTCGTCTTGCTTCTATCTCCTAGGTGCTAGGATTACATGTGTATGCTTCCATACTGGGTTTTAAGGTTTACTTTTATGATTGACACTGAAGCTGTGGAAGTGAAGAAGTCATGGGAAAGCAGTGTTGTCATCGCGGCCTTCCTCTTAGGGGATGGGAAGTGCTCGTGTCCATCTAGCACCACAGAGAGGCATGGAAGACAGAAACAGAAACCCATCTCATCCAACTTCTCGGTTATGTCAGAGTTAGAAACTTCCAATTGTTTTATTGCATTAGTTTCAGAATTGAGATGTTGAATCATACTTTCTCCCTGGATTGAAAAGTTTATTTCTCCTTCATTGGTTGAAAACCAAGTGTTATGCTTTAATAAAAAGATTTTATATATATCTATGTAATGTAGACAGTTGATATTCTCCCTAAAAAACTAGGAAATGAAAAGGTGTGTGTATGTGTGAATCCAAAATATCATTTTAACAGAAAAAAAACTACTAATATTTTAATGTATTTCTGCCAGTCTTTTTTTCAGGATGTAGCTTTTTATTTCCTTTGTGTATTTCTAACTTTCCTGGAGCTATTTCTTTTACTTGCCATTATGAAAAATATTTTCCCTGTTACCATATAATTTTTAAAGTTACAGCTTTCCACTGCTTTTAGTTTTTCTTTTAACCTTTTTGGTTTCTTAGATAATGCAGTATTGAAGGTACACAAAATCTTTTTTACATGTAGAGTGTATCCTGTAGATAAAGAATAGAAGCATGAACCAGGCCTGGTTTCTCATACCTATTGTCCCAGCACTGGGGAGGAAAGACAGAAGGATCACTATGAGTTCAACAGTCTGAACCATGTAGCAAGACCCTCAGAAAGAAAAAATAAAAAGGAAGAAAGAAGACTGAGAGTATAGTTCAGTGGTAGAGTGCTTGCTTAATTAACATGCCTGAGTTTGGTCCCTAGTGTTTGGTCAATGCTATTAGTTATTCCTTAAGAGTAGTGAGAAGTAGGTGCACCATTAGTGTTTGCATAGTTAGGAGCTATGTCTGTGTGTCTGGCTTCTCTTCTGAATACTGGTGGTTCTGCAGCTAGTTCTCACACTATTTGAACATAAGATAAGTAGTATGTTCAAAGGTTTGATAGACGGGAACCTGAAACTGATCTCAAGAGTGAGGGGGCCGCTTCTGTCCAGAGTCCCCGCACTCCTGTGTGCCTTCCTAATCCAGTCTAAGGCTGTTATATGGGGAAGTGACTTCTTGAATATTTTCTCCTAGTTGAGCTGTTATCAAAAAGGAGTAGAAATAGTTGTCACAGACCAGTTCAATTCATTTTAAACTTATTGTGTTTATTTTCTAAAGAAAAATGCTTCTAATTTGTTTTATCTTTTTTAAGAGTAACCGCAGTTTGCCAGACTTAAAATGTACAAGATAGTTCTGTCTTCATTTAATATGTAGGGTTTCATTTTTTATTTATATAACCAGTGGATTTTATACATGTGTTTTGAGATTTAAACCAAGGCAACTGCTAAGAAAGCCTTCCTTATGGGTGCTTTGTTTTAGGTTCAAAGACACGATTATAAATGCCAAGTATGGAGGGCACACAGAGGCTGTGCGCCGGCTGCTAGGCCAGCTCCCTATCAGTGCCCAGTCTTACAGTGGGAGCCCCTATCTGGATTTGTCTCTCTTCAGCTATGATGACAAGTGGGTGTCAGTCATGGAGCGACCCAAGACTTGCGGAGATCACCCTATCAGGTACTTTGTCCACCTGCAAAGCTGCAGACTGCTTTAGGTGGCTTGCTTTCTCTTTCCTCTCTTCCCTGACATCAGGTCATTGTGATTATCTGTCTCCACTTGTACACAGGCTAGACTGAAAGGGCAGGCTCTTTCCATTCTGTGGTAGACCTTTGATCATTTAGGTGTTACTCTCATAAATTAGCTACTGCTGCTCTTGGCTTCCCATGAAAACATTTAATTCAGATAAGTGCTGTCTCCTTGTAAAAGTATCCACAGAAATGATCTCTGTAAACCATTCCATAGCAGTTTTTGAATCAAGTATGTCTGACTCAAAATTATTTTATCCATGTTACTTAGTAGTAAAAGTAGCAGAGACAGTTTGTTTCTGCTGGAATCTTAAAGCTAGCTACTTAGAGGCATCCCGCTCCTGAAAGTCACACCTGTCCCTCCATATCTGGAACCTGTGCTAGAATTGGTATCAGAAAGAGGAAGAAGCCCTGGCTCTAGTGGGTTACCTTGGTGAGAAGGGCTTATGTTCTTGGAACCCTAAGCTGCAGTTTGATAGGTTTTGTTTCACATGGCAACAGTGGCACTTACCTTTTCTTCCTTCCTTCCTTCCCTCCCTCTCTCCCTCTGTTCCTCCTTCCCTCCCTCGGCTGGCCTCAACTTAGTGTGTAGCCACTAGGATAACCTTAAACTACTCAACCCCTAGCTGAGATTATAGGCATCTCCTATCATACCCAGCTATAGTAGATCTATTTTTTGTTATTCAGCTTTATTGTTTATTAAATGGATCTGGGTAACATACTGTACAATTAATACCGTTCATAATATTCCCCCTAAAGCAATAAAATTCCAAAACTCAGTTAAAAATATTTTGTTTTATTCTGGAAAGCTTTACATTTATACAAAAAGTCAGGAGTGTGAGGACTCTGTAAATCCATCACCTAGCTTCAATTTTCCTATCTCTGTAAACCCATCACCTAGCTTCAATTCCCCTCCTCATCACTATCTTGGATTATTTTGTAGTAAATCCCAGTTATCGTAGCATTTTACCCATAAACATTCAGTGTCAATTTCTAAAAGATAATGAGCTTTAACAAGCAACAAAACCCTTAATACCATTATCCCATCTAAACAAAGTTAACAAAAAACTTATTAACAGAACTGGAGATGTAGTTCAGTTGGTAGAGTGCTTCTCTAGCCTGTACAAAGCCTTGGATTCAACCCCCAGCATTTCATAAACCTGTTGTGGTGGCGCACACGCTTAGTCCCAGCACTTAGGAGGTGGAGGCAGGATTATCAGAGTTGAAGGTCATCATCCGCTAATTAGGAAGTTTGAAACCAGCCTAAGATATGTGAGACCCTGCCTCCAAACAGGTAGACACTTATCAATACCACCAAATACCTAATCAGATTTCCTAATTCACGGTTGCCTTGTGATTATTCTTTGCCTAATTCCTTTGACTTAGTTCTAAACAAGGTTCATACTGTGTCTGGCCACTCCCCTTTAAGTCTTTTATGTTCTACAGGTTTGCTTCCCTCTGCTTTTCTTGAGTGAGATTGTTGAAGACCCCAGGTTCATCCTGTTCTGGATTTTGCTCATTTCATCCCTGGGTAGTATTTATTGTAGTTCTCATTTCCTCTTTTTTCATGTAAACTGGTCATTAGATTTAGAAACGTAAACAACTCAGTTTAAATTATAAACCCTGTGTGTTGGGTACTATGTGGATAAGTTGATGAGCTTTTTACACATAAAAGCACATAATGGGCCTTACTTGGTATAGTCAAGTAGACACATTCTGTCCTTGCTGACTTCTCTGCCTTTCTAGTCTGAGAAGAGGTAACACAGGTGCACTCTTGCCTGTGACTTCAGAGGCTTCTCTTCTCTTTCCTTTGTGTTTTTAATTTGCAGTGAGAAGTGGAAGGCATTGAAGACACAGGCAGAGGCAGTACTGTTATTCTAACAACATCATTGTAGGTTCCATTCCTGTCTTTGTCGCTGTGCATGTTTGCACTAGCAGCTGGAGTCAGAGTGGGCTTCCTTTTTGTAGTCTGCTTTAATTTTAAGAATGTTTTTCCACTTGTTACATGGTCCTCACAGTCCTGATACTGATATACCGTTTCATCAAGTAGATGTGTCATAATTTATTCAAATGTCCACCTGTTATTGAGCATTTATTTGTATGCATTTTTCTATTAGAATAAATTTGATACTGTCATGTTAATATTTCATTTAAATACTGAGGATATAAATTTTTGGGAATGGGATTTTTTTATCAAAAAGTACGAATATCTTTAGGTTTGTTTCTATATTTGCTTTCCACAAAGGAAAACCATAGAGCGTTTTAGTTTAGGGCTATTGATTTTCTAGAATTTGCTCTGATTCAGCCTTCAGCCTGTTTGTTCATCATCTCTAGTCCCCCAAACATAAGTTATTCAGAAACATTTTTAGTGTCACTGTTATAGATGAAAAATTCCAAACCAAACATTCCTAGCCTCATTATTTCATTTATGTGAGAAATAAGAACTTTTAAAGGGAATTTATTATTTTCCTTTGGTTTTTTGAGACAGGCTGGTCTTGAACTCTTGATTCTCCTGCCCCCACCTCCCAAGTGCTGGGATTACAGGCCTGTACCACCACACCTGCTGCAAGAATTTATTCTTAAAACTGAAAAATTCTAGATGAGCCTAAAACTACACTGTTCTGTAGTAGCCACTAGCCACTCATGACTGTTGAGTATTAGTGAGGTGAGTTCAAGTAGAGATGTGTGTAGGTAGCAGGTGCATACCAGATCTCAAAGGTTTAGTGAAAGAAAAGGAGTGTGCAGGATCTTGTGAATATTTTTATAGTGATTATGAGTTGCAATGATGATATTTTGGATATTCTAGATTAAATATATTTCAAAATAAATTTCTCTTTTAAGCTTTTTTATAATGTGGCTACCTAAAAATTTAAAGTTATACATGTAAATTAGATTTGTGGGTGACATCTCATTTCTAGCTCTGGCTTAGACAGTCTGTAGACAGGAGCTTCTGGAAAGTGGGGAGGTTATAATTTAGAGTATTATTAAGGATCATCTTGAGAAAGAGAAGTGACAGACTACGCAGGACAACAGTTAATTTTATGGTTGCTCAGCCTTTAGAATGAACTGACTAATAAGGTGGTGCTGTCAGCCTGGGGCTGGTAGAAGGAATTAACCAATGAACGCCCCTCCTCTAACCCACTGTTCAGATTTCAAGGTGGTGGTGATGTCAACACTGCCTTTTTTTGTCTCTTTTCTGTTTAGGTTCTATGCCCGGGATTCTGGCCTACTCAAGTTTGAGATTCAGGCAGGCTTACTGGGCCGCCCCGTCAACCACACAGTACGACGCCTTGTTGCCTTCACTTTTCACCCTTTTGAGCCTTTTGCTATTTCTGTGCAGAGGACTAATGCCGAGTATGTTGTCAACTTCCACATGAGACACTGCTGCACCTAGCTGCCTCACCAGAACTTTGCCCCCTGCTTGTCTTTGCCCCTGCTTCCAGCCTTTGGGGTTCTAGACTGGCATGGGACAGAGCCAGAGAGGAGCTGGGGGCAGGGAGCACAACTTAGTGGGACTTTGCTGTTGTATACAATACTGCTACTGATCTTTATTTTATTTTTTATCTTTTTTTTGAGACAGGGTCTCCGTGTAGCCCCAGCTGGCCTGGAACTCACTATGTAGAACAGGCTGGCCTCGATCTCACAGAGATCTGCTTGCCTCTGCCTCCTGAGAGCTGGGATCAAAGGTGCACATCCCCATGCCCAGTGTTGATTGATTTTTAAAGTCATCTTGCTTTTCCCTGTGGGAATGCCCAGCATTAATTAGGTCCAATTAATTTTGTTTACTTAGCATTTTATAGCTGTGAGGGTAAAAGTATTACACCTTTCTCTCCTTGATATCATTTCTTTGGCATTATGTCTGCAGCCTGCAGCAGGTAAATGGTGTTTATTAACGAAATTATGTATCCTTTCCATTTCTCTAGCAAGCAGGGCTGTCTTTATAAGAGAAAAATAAAGCCTTGGTATTTTCTTATATAACTGTCTTCTGCTTCGTGTTTCCCTCACACCAGGGCTCTTTTGGATTCTAAGGTTTGGAGAGGGACTGTGAGAGAAATGAGAGGCCCTGGAGGTAGCAGCTGCTCCTGGGAGCACTAAGTGGCGAGTGCCAGTGTGGAAGGCAGTCATTTGTCGGCATTGTTTTCTTCCCAAGGGCTTTCTGCTGGTAATTGTTAGTGCTGGAGAAGTGGGGGTAATCACCCATCCTCATGTGGAAGCATGCTTGCATCTGCTGTCCATGTCCTGCTGGTGGGAGAGCAGGCAGCTTTTGTGAGCCTTGGCAGAAACAAACACTGTGTGGCACGTACTGTCCTCTGGGTGGTGGGAACTGTCAAGATCCAGGTGTCCCTAAAGAAATCAGACTGGTTGTCCCTGGGTGGCTGAGCTGTCACAACTATCCCACAGACACCTGCTCATCCCTAGACTGTACCCATCTGTCACATCCTCACATCCTCAACCAGTCTCCTCCAGAGGGCTCATTTGCCTGCTACATTTCTGCCTAACGTACCCCTGTAATATAATCAGCTTGTTTAGAAACATCTGCCTTGGAAGGTACCTTTGGAATGTTGGGTACCAGAGCAAACTATAAAAGGAGCCATGGATCCTGTATTCTGTCTGCCAGACCTCCTCTGAGAACATAAGAAATATGATGAGATGCTGAGTCCCACCAAAAAGTTCCAATAATACTGTCTTCAGTACTGAATCGATAAATGTATTGTCAGCCCAGCCTTCAGTACAAGATTTGAGCAACTACCATGAGTCAGATGAAAACTAGCAAGATGCTAAGAATGAATGACACAAAGAGGTAGCAGCTGTTACTGCAGCACAGAAAAGCTCTTACAGAGGGTCTCCAAGGGCCTTGAGGGAGGTGAGGGAGAAACAATAAATAAGAAAAAGAACACTAGGGAAGGGCTGCTGGGATTGGTTCAGTGGGAATGTGTTGTGTAACCCAGAATGGTACCACCCACATTTAGGATGGGACTTCCCCACATCAGTTAACCTTATCTAGATAGAAACTTTGTCATAGACAGACTCTTCCAGACATTTGTCTCCCCAGTGATTCCAGATCTTGTCGAGTTGACAGTATTAACTATCACACTCAGTGTATTACTTTTCTTGTCACTGTGACCAAATACCTGTGTGAAGCAACTTAGGGAGAAAAAGGTTTGAGAGTTCACAGTTACATGGTATTCTAGTCTGCCTTCAATTGCTGTGATGGACACTGACCAATAGCAACTCGGGAAGGAAAGGCTTCATTTGGCTCACATCTCCCAGGTCACAGTTCATCACTTACGAAGCCCAAGGTCGGAACTCAGGGCAGGACCCTGGAGGCAGAAGCTGAAGCCCAGGCCACGGAGGAATGCTTCTTACTGACTTGTTACTCTAGCCCATACTCAGCCTTCTTTCTTATACAATGCAGAACAACCTGCCCAGGGGTAACACCAGCCTTTGTGGGCTTGGTCCTCCCACATCACTCAACCACCAAAAAAATACCCCACAGACACACAGGCTAGTCCAACGGAGGCAAGTCCCTAGCTGAGGCCCCCTCTACTCAGGTGTATCAAGTTGACAACTAAAGCTATCTAGCACAATTGACCCCTTGTCAGCTTGACATACAAACACATCACTATTAAACTATAAGCTTTCCATTTCTTGTCCCCAAGGTATGATGCTAATATCACTACATAAGACAGTACAACCTTAAAAACCCCACAGTACTTAAAAAATCCAAATGCTTAAAAGTTCAGTCTCTTTTAAAAGTCTCTTAACTGTGGGCTCCTGTAAAATTCAAAACAAATAATGTGTTAATTCAAAAGGAAGAATCAGGCACACCTAAGCAAAACCCAAGTCCCGGAAGTACTTGAGAACAAGCTGCCTCACATTCAGAATCCACTCTAGCCCCAAGACCACCACCATGCTCCCTCACCATGTATTCTCGTTTGCTTTCGATTGCTGTGACTAATACTCTGACCAACACCAATTTGGGAAAGAAAGGGTTTGACTCACATCATCAGCTGGCTGGGGTGCCAAGGCTGGACACCTGGGATTTACTCAAGATCTTCTGGGCTCCCAGGGTTTCGTCAGCTCTACTTTCCCAGCACTGCTGTCCACAGCAGACACAGCTCAGCTCACAGGGCCCAGGCTGGCTCCATTCTACACCTGCTGCCATCCTCGGTGGTCATCCTGCGATCCTGTCATCTCCAAAAGGCTGGGGTCCCCAATGAAACTGAGGCTGCACCTTCACCAGTGGGCTCTTCTGGTCTCTCAGGGTGCAAAGCCTCAGATTCTCTCCATGACCCCTTCAGTCCTGGGGTCTTCACTGTAACTCAGGTTGTACTTTTTACCAGTGGCCTTTTGGGGCCTCTCAGAAGGCCAAGCCAGTGAACAGCATTCTTCCTGGCCTGTGCTTCAGCTCTTGCCTCCAGGTTCCTGCCCTGAATTCCTACCTTGGGCCCCCTCAGTGATGAACTATGACCCAGGAGATGTGAGTCAAATAAACCCTTTCTTCCCCAAGTTGGTGTTGGTCAGAGTATTAGTCACAGCAATCAAAAGCAAACGAGAATACATGGTGAGGGAGCATGGTGGTGGTCTTGGGGCTAGAGTGGATTCTGAATGTCAGGCAGCTTGTTCTCATCTTGGCAAACGAACCAGGAAACAGACACCTTGGGTAGGAACTGGCCAGCTATAATCTCCATCCTTAGGGCCCTGATCTGCCAGTTAGGCTTCATATGCAAAAGTATGCAAAAGGTTCCATAGCCTCTGAAAATGGTGCCACCAGCTGAGGACCCAGTGTACAAATGTATGAGTCTGTGCAGGACATTTTACACTCAAACTATACCATCCTTACCTCTGACCGGGCAAATGTTTAGTCAGTGAGTGGTTCTGCTCAACATAGCCATTTAAAGATCCCACATGTCTTGTATCTCATTTCTCTGCTGTTCCCCATGACATCATCCTGGACTGAGCAGAGGCAAGGGTAAGAGGTATGGAGGAGGCTCTGTCTGGTCACGGCCCCTGTTCATCAGTGGCATACATCACTTCTGCACACATCCTGTTGGAGTGGTCCTAACCATATGGATATTTCTAAGAAACAAGAGCCTGAGAAATGTCCTTGCCTGGCTAGCCATGTTCTGAATGTTCTGTTCAGAATAAGGGAGACTGAGCTTTGGTAGACAAGTAGCCATTTCTGGGACATGAGCTTCTTCATTAGCTGTCGCCTATCCTGAGGCTTTCCTTGTTCTTTCCAGGTAGCTTGGTGCTGGTGTTATAATGCCGTCTTGCTAACACTCTTGACATCCTTTCCACTTTGCTTCCTTCATACTAGATTGGAAAACTACAGTTCTGTATGTTGAACATCCGGAAAATTGCATCTGTTCTGAAATTCATGGCCACAGTCCTCAGATGGGCCTCAGCACTGCTGCATAACCCTTACGTACCCTCCTTGTCTATTTCCCACCCCCTGAAATTGCTTTATTCCACCTTTATCAGTCTCTTCCAAATTCCTTCTGTTTCTCAGCTGGTCCCCTTGCCTGCCATTCCATGTCAGGATGGAAAACATGAGGTGGGAATCCCATTTCCTTTCTTTAGCATGCCAACCACACATTTGTACTTGTTTCCTACTTTGCCTCTTTCAGTGAATGAAATATTCCTGCCTCCCTGAAACTGGCCCCACCCCCACCTGCCCAATGAATGTCAGCGCCTTTGAACTTCTTAAAAGACACTGTATATGCCATACAGTCATTTTACATATGTTCTAGGATCTCTAGGATCTTCTGCCCTGGCTGGCCTGGAACTCACTATGTAGACCAGGCTGGCCTCAACTCACAGAGATCCTGTTTCTGCCTCTGAGTGTCTGTATTAATTAAAGGTATGTACCACTATACCCTGGCAGGAGCCTGTCCAGACAAATTCCTACTTTAAACTCTTCCAGTCCTTTAGCTACTGCCCATTTCTCTGCCAAACTTGTCAGAAGTGTTATCTCAATGTTTTCACTTCTCTATGTCCTTTCCCACTCTGAAGAGGTTTCTGTTTCCACCACTTCACTGAAACTGCATTTGTCTGGGTCACTAGTGATGTCATGTTGCCATGGCCACTTCTTGTGTCTCTCTTATTTACCTCCCAGTGTTGAACATGGATGATTTTGCTCTGAATTAAGAAATACTTGGAGCTGGTGCACATGATGATGTCCACCTGTAAGCTAGTATTGGGGTAGGTGAGGTAGGAGGACCGAGTCAGGCAAGCCTGCACTACTACATAGACTCTGTTTTAGAGAAAAATGTCCAAAAATAAGTAAAAGCGAAATTCCTATACCTTAACAATCTAAACCAATTGTGGCGGCCACACCCATTGTTACTGACTAGAATGGGATCCTAGACCAAAAGCTGTTAGCAGAAGGATTAGTTTAGGGACAATATGTATCATAATTCAGGTCAATGACATGCTAAGGTAAAGGTTTCTGGGTAATGTTTCTCTTTTGAGATGGCAGTGAGGGAACATGTAAGCCCACTTTCTCAAAATCCAGGGTTCCATGTCCAAATGCAAAAGAATCAGCCTTAAAGTTAATCCGATGTAAAACAAAGCAGAAACAAACCCTTGATATTTGAGGTTATGGCTGGTGGACCCTGAAAGCCACCCTACATCTGGATTTCTAGTTCTGTTTAAACTTCTTTGAACTGAGTTATCTGTTTCTTAAAGTTGAAAGAAAATTAATGGACCCAAAGAAAGGACTTTGTGCAAAGAGTCATGATTTTTTGTTTTGTTTTGAGACAGGATCTCACTATGTTACTGAGGTTGATCTCTTAGACTCGGGCAAACTTGCCTTGACCTTTAGAGTAGCCACAGAGTACTCCATGGTTGTCTTAGATTAATGAATTTCTTGGTGGCTGGGCACCTCCAGAGATTCTGTTCCAGTTTTTATGAAGCAAAATGCTAGAATTCTAGGATCATTGAGATTCCTGGAATTCCTAGCCTCCCTACAGACATATTTGAGCTCTTCTGTGTGGTTCTTGTGACCAAGATGATTTAACTCAAACTGGAGATTAAGCATTCAGCCCGTTGGTGCTTGGCCAGTATTAAGCTTTCAATCTCTATGTATTTATTTATTTTAGTTTTGTGTCTAAAGGATTTAAGACAGCTCTTGGTAAATTCTACTATCTTCACTCAAAAAAATGTTCAATAAATATCAAGAATCATTTGACAAACAAGTTCTCTGGAGCTGAAATGTTTAAGAAAACTGGAGACAGACTACAGGGAATAGGTCTCTCAGCTCTAGACTTGCCCTTGAACCTCTCCTCCCTTCCCTAGTTCATGGTAGAGCTGGCATGTTGGCCTCAGAGTGAAGCTGCTCTGGACCTTTGAAACAAAGATTGCATTTAAATATAGCACCGCCTCTTTCATTTAGAGCGCTTGCAGAGATGCATAAGTGAGTGAAAAGCCTAAATTAGATAATTTTTAAAAGGATGGTAGCTTCATTATTTTCGAGTACACAGAGTAACTTGAACTTGGCAATGAAGTGTTCTGTTGTAGCAGCCCTCAGGGACATTCCTTAATGAGTAGATTGTAATTATTGGTAATCAGCATAACAATTCCCTGCAATGCGTGCTTCCAAAGTAATTGAGCATATTAAGTGATTTAGATGTTCCAGGGAGCAATTTTGCTTACAACATTGATTTGCTCTATATATCTTTTATAGCTGTAACTCTCTGTTGTTTAAAAGGGAAAAAATTAAAGGCTTTCTCCATCAGACAACATTTGATTATGTTACTGTAGGAGGCCAAGAGACACATACTTGGATTGGAGAAATACATGGAAGGACTGGGATTCTTTGCCCGAAGTGCCCTGAAGCCATTGTGAGAACAGCTTTGGCTGGTTCGGAGGCCTCATAGCAGCCCTGGCTCTGTCATCTACTAGCTAGGTAACTCTAGGCTTGATAATCAGAACTCTTCCGTAGTTTAGTTTCTCCTCTGTAATGAGGGTAGGCTTTCAACTTTGTAGGCTGACGTGAGCACAGAGTGTGTGGCACTTAAAGCCCTTGCTATAGTGAGGACTCAACAAATGCTGGCTGCCTCTTTTCTCCTCTCTAGACCTTGTGGCCAGTGGGAAAGTTCCTTCAATCTCTTCAGTGTCTCAGAGACTTCTCCAAGCCCTGGTGACCAACACCAGCTTGACCTTTCTCCAGTCTCAGTCTCTGCCCACAAGAATGAAAGCTGATAGCCTCTCAGGTGGCACCATTCTACTGTCACAGCTCTCCCCGGCTTGCCTGTGTGAGATGACCACAATGCCCCTACCCTCTTTGCAGCTGTAAAGCACATTGATTAAAATAAAGGGAACTTGGTTTGCTTCAGGTGTGTGTTTGCTGTTGATTAACATTATTAAGAGCCAGAAGCCATGCTAAGTACCTTATATAGGAAAATATGAACCCCATTACATCAGTTCTGCCATTTTTAAAAATCGAAGCAGAGTTTTCCTGTAACCTCAAGCTGACCTGGAGCTCACTATGTAGACATGGCATCAGTTTCACAGAGATCCACCTCCCTCTGCCTCCTGAGTATGGAGATTAAAGATGTGTACCACCGTGCCTGGCTACTGCAATGTATTTTTTAAAATTGGAGGTTATTTTATGACTAGTGCCTTGTCAGTGATAGCCAGGCAGGAGTTGTGACATAACTGCTGTTATTACTTGTGCATGTGCCAACTGGGTGTGCTTGTCCCCTTGTCATCGTTTCTTCAAAGTGCAGTTGGTGCCAGAGGTATTCAATGGAAGTACTTTGTAAGATATTGTCAGAAAGATCATGCTGTGATCTGATAAGCCAATGAAGGGTTGCTTTGTACTCTGCAACACAGATACACAGGTACTCTGCGTAGATACAGAGTGGTGGGGCAATGTTCATATTAGTAAAGCACAGACTGTCAGGAAGCCATAGTCAGCAGCAAAGCAGCAAATGCTTTTTAGAACTAAAAAAGAAAGATACCACTAATAAATACTGAGATTGGCGCCAGAGGAGCCCCTTTCGAACACTGAGAAAGCACATGTAGGAAGGAAAGGTTGTCTCACCTCTTGGGATAAACAGAAGCTTTAATACAGAGAGAGCCTTGTATAACCAAGTCATGCAAAGCACAGGACTAAGAGTTAAAGTGGGAATTCATTTGTCAGAAGCTTCCTGCTGATTCTGAACAGAAGTTTGTGATCTAGAGACAGGTGATCCGATTTGGGAAAAAAATAAAACAAGGGTAAGTCAAATAGGAAATGTTGATGAAATTGGGTGTTCTTCAAAATGCCTGAAAATGCAGCCCAGTACAAAATTGTAAACTTAAGGCACAAGATTTTTTTGTGTAACTCTATGCATAGTTCCCAAGCAGAAACTTTGTAGAGAATGTGAACTTTCTAGATGGTAACATCATATCCCAGGTCAAAAGGTTGGACATGCCTGGTAGTGACTTCAAGCTCAAGTTCTGTAGTCTAGTCTGAAAAGTTTTATTGGGGGTTTTAAGCTTTTAAATCTGTCTTCAAGAGGGATGCCTTAGTCAAAACTATGCCTTTATATTTTCTTGAGGCTGGGTTTTTTTTTAATGTCATTTTGGAAAAAAATACTTTTTTGTAAATAAATTTTATCTGAAAAGTGATTTTCAAATCAGATAAGATAGGGGTAGTGGGCATGTGAGGGTCTTGAGGAATTTTCTTTGAAAAACTTACATTATCATTTCAGGGAAGAATGAAAACCTAACTTCATGTTGGAAACTTGAAAGTTTGCAAAGCATGCTGTGTGATGGGGGGCAGTGAGAGCACACTAATTTGTAGTTGGAACACATTCCCTCAAGATTTTAGAAGGACATAAGTTTTGCTGGTTATCAAATTAGTATATGTGTGTAGAGAGTACAATTTAGAAGGTTGAGAAGGAAAAGTAGTTTCTGAATGATGGTGTATGCTTGTAATCGCAGCCATTTGGAAAACTGACACAGGAGGATCACATGTTTGAGGGCAGCCTGGGGTACACAGAAGACCTGATGATGAGCCAATCCTAAGTGACAAGCAGGTTCCAAGGTCAGTGAAAGCCAGGGCTGAAAACTGGTGCTAAGTAATGGAGATGCCATTGTCTCTAGGTTTCTAAGTTTACAGTGAGGGAACCCCTTCTTAGGAAGCGGGGTGGCTATGAAATTGAATGTCTGCAAATGAATATTTATATATGGTAAAACATACTAAAACTATGTTAGATGACATACATTTATTGAAGGATTGATTTCCTTAGTGAAAACATTTTACACATCTCTAATAAAAATATGAAAAATATTAACAATCTAGGTGAAAAAAATGAACAAAAGCTATTATGAGTTGGGTGTTCATGGGAAATACAAATACATGTGGTCAGGAGCCACACTGAAATGTCTGTAATAATTTTCCCCGCCCAGAAGATTGGGAAAGGTTAAAAATGTTTGCTGACCCCAGTATCGACAAGACTGTTTCTTTTTCCCAGTGTTGGTAGAAGACTGATTCAGACTTCTTTAATGACAAAGAGATATTTTAATAAGTGCACATAAATTTTAACCCAGCCAAATTATAACTCTAATATGTACCAGAGCAAAATATTTGCATATGTGAACAAGATGTATGTTCATTGAAACATTTGGTAATTATTAAATTGTGTCAATAGAAAACAGACTAAATTGTGACTGTCCATAAAAGTGAGATCTGATACAGTTGCTAAAGATAACAAGCAAATCTGTATGTATTGACTCGGAAAGCTCTCTGAGACACATTCATTGACGACTGTTTATTTGGTGTGATGATGTTATTTTTTGTAAACAACAACAAAAAAAACAAACCAAAAACAAGAGCTACAATGTTGAGCTGAACATGTATTTCTTAAAAATAAAACAAAATAAACAGCTGGGCATAGGGTTACACATACTGGGGAGGCAGAGACAGGCAGATCTCTGAGTTAAGAGGCCAGCCTGGTCAACATAGGAGTTCCAAGCTAGTCAGGGCTACATACTGAGACCATGTCTCAAAAACACAAACAAAAACCACACTCTCCTCCACTTTTAAGAGCATTTAGGAAGAGGAAGCAGAGAAGAATGTAAGAGCTGAAGGATGGGAGGTGAACTGTGAAGTGCTGTCTTTAGGACATGACATGGCTATCTCACTCATGAACTCACACCAGCTTTGGTTACCTGAACAAGATCAACCAGCCAAAATCCTGGCATAGACAGGGTAAATGGTCCTCAGGTCCATTTTGGAGGAGATTTTGGCAGTGATAAGTGCTTTGGGAGAGAAAATCATTCCTTACTTAGGATGTGACCACTGGTCGATTTCCCATGCTTCAGTAGATGGCCCCACACCATGCACATGTGGGCAGCACTAACTGGATTTAGTGGGTTATCAAAAAAAGAGAAATGAAGGTGGGAGGGGGGAGGTTGGAGGGGACATGGGGAGGCTAAAAGGGAAATGGGGCGAAATGATCATATTTCATTGTACGCATATATGAAATTCTCAAAATAAAGAAAAAATGTTAATTAATCCAGCCAAAATCCTGGCATAGACGGGGTAAATGGTCTTCAGGTCCATTTTGGAGGAGATTTTGGCAGTGATAAGTGCTTTGGGAGAGAAAATCATTCCTTACTTAGGATGTGACCACTGGTCGATTTCCCATGCTTCAGTAGATGGCCCCACACCATGCACATGTGGGCAGCACTAACTGGATTTAGTGGGTTATCAAAAAAAGAGAAATGAAGGTGGGAGGGGGGAGGTTGGAGGGGACATGGGGAGGCTAAAAGGGAAATGGGGCGAAATGATCATATTTCATTGTACGCATATATGAAATTCTCAAAATAAAGAAAAAAATGTTAATTAATTATAGTATTTGCGTACCACTCACTGGTGGAGCATTTATATAGCCTTTGTGAGGCCCTGGATTCAATCCCCAGCACCACCAAAAATATTGATCATTTTAATTATGTTCAAGTATATATACAGTTCAACAGTGTTAAATCTATTTATTTTTTCATTTGAGAGAGGTCTTATGTATTCCAGGCTTACCTAGAACTCACTGTGTAGCTGAGGATGACCTTGAACTTCTGATCCTCCTGTCTGCACCTCCTAAGTGCTGAGATTACAAGGGGTACACCACTACGTAGTATGCAAGACAAGTACAAGCGCTCTGCCAGCTGAGCTATCCTTAAGTCCTATTCACTTTATTGTATGCTCATTGTGCATAGAATCTAGAACTTTTTTCATTCCTGGGGTTGCTAGGCATATGCTCTACCCAGCTTAGTATTCATCAGCAAATGAACAGATCAATAAATGTAAGCTCTAGTGAGCCCAGCTCCTGCCACTTTTCAGCTTGTAAACCTGAGACTATATTTCCATTTAATAGTAGCTCTACTTTTCCTCTCCCTTCAGTCCTTGGTGAGAACTATTCTAGTTCTGTCTGTGAATTTGACTACTCTGGATACCTTGATTAAGTAGACGCCTACAGTTATTTGCCCTGGCTTATTTCACTTAACACTATGTCTGTAGAGTTCATCTATGTTGTAGTGCCTGTCTGAATTGTCCTCCTTTTTAAGGCTGAATAACATTTCATAGACTGCATAAGTCACATTTATTTATCTGTTCATTCACTAATGAACATTTGGACTGATCTCTTGACTGTTGTGAATCACGGTGCTGTTATGAACAACTGGAGAGCAGACTTTTCTTGGAATCCTGCTTTTTTAGTTTAGACATATACCAAGATATGGAACTTAATGAGATTGTTAAGAAGCATTTAACCCATGAATTCAACTGTGGAGGCAGTGTAAGTATCAGGAAGACACTCTAAGTGAGCTGAACTAAGTATTCAGAGGCCAGTATTTTCTTTGCCTGAGTCCCGGGGCCGACCAACTTCATTCTAGCCCCCTGAGCCTTTGCACAGTGGCAGGAGAAGACTTATCCTGTTTGTGAACACGGCTACTCCTGTCTGCATTAATTCAGCACATTTCTATGGCTCCCTGAAGGAAAGGGAGGCTGCGGCAGCATTTAATTAGTGGCTAGGAGCATGCCTTCCCAAGGACAGGACTTATTTCTCAGCCATCTGTTGCCAGTTGCTTCCTAGCAACATGCAGCCTGCACAGCTGATTGCTCTCAGGCCTTCTCTCTCCATGGCCATCCACCTACTGTCACAGCCTGGCTGGGGGTAGGGGCCCTGGGTCTTGGGCTAATTCTCCAGAGGTGTGAGTTGAACCTGTTATTTCTGGCAGCTATGGTGCTAAGCCTCTTGACTCTTGAATGACCTACTACTGGTAGGTCAGTTGTTCTACCACCTCTCTCCTTCCAAGTTCATGATTAGAAAACAGAAAGAACATCACCAGCTATAAAAAAGCTACAGCCACGGGCCCTAGAAAAGTCTACTAGGGGTGGCAAGATGGCTCAGAGGAAAAGGGCACTTGCCACCAAGCCTGATGACTCGAAATTGACCCATGGATCCCTCATGGTAGGTAAGAATTGGTTCCTACAAGTTGTCCTCTGATGTCCACACATACACAATGCTATAAATAAATGTAAAATTGAAAAAAGTCCATTGGGATTCTAAAGTAGATAAGAGACCTGGAGAAGAGAGAATGACTCCCAGTAGGTTGAGTCTGCCTTTAAGGAGGTACTGGAGTCTTTGGAGGCCCATGAGACACACCACCCATGCAAGACCAATGAGGACACCTCATTTTGGTGGCCTGCTAGCCACTCTTGAGGCCAACTTGCAGCCAGTCCCTTCCAGTCAGTTCTGGAGGCTGCATCCTGGAAGCGTGAGCTTAGGTGCTGTCTGCTGCTGCGCTTCCTTTGCCATACCTGCTCTTTCTGTATCTTTGATATCCTGCTTTTTTATGTTGCTATTCGTAGGCCCCCGAGCCCCATGTACTAAGTCAGGCTGTCTAGATTGGCCTTGTCTCTCTCCTCCATGCTCAGTTCCCGCATTAGTCCTGTGTGAAGCTGTGACCCCTGTCTGAGCTCTCTGCAGCCTACCATCGTGACACAGCTGCATCTGCACAGGTTACCTCGGATTCACTCTTCCACTCATCCTACAAATGTTTACTGAGCTGCTTTTGAGTATCTGATCTTGAGCTAGGAACTGGACTGAAAAGATCAATAAGGTGTGGTCCTTGTGCTCTGTAAGGTTATGAACCACAGTGAAGGATCCATGGGTAGACAGGAGGTGGAGACGAATTGTGATTGGGAAGCAGACCTCGGGTATATGACCCACACTGAGGGAGAGGACATAGAAACATCTGGATGTTTCTGTTACCTGAGCTGAAAACTCTGAGGGAAGTTCACTAGTTGATGAGGGAGAGGTGGGGGAATAGGGCAAGAAAGTGTTTCCCCGGGAAGCTGAGTGCAGAGGCACAAGAGACCTGGCACGCATGGGGACTAGCAAACAAGACCTTCAGCTGCCTGAAGCTAAGAAGTGCACCCACACGAAGGCTAGGGAGCTCTGCGGGTTGTGGTGGGGGAGCCGAGCCAAGCATGAAGAGCCTTGCTGGCCCGCTGAGGCTTTGTGCTTACAGAGCCCTTGAAGAGTTTAGTCTGGAGAGCCATTTGTCAGATTTGTGTTTTCAAGATTACTTTAGCTAATGTATGGGAATATCATCGTGAAATCCATTAATATGCATGAATAATATGTATGAATAATAATACTTTTAAAAGAAAAAGAGAAAAGATATTAGCTCTTAGGGAGGACGTGAAAGAGTAAAGCGTAAAAAGGAAAAAGAACATTGGCTACAGAATGGGTTTGTTAAGGGACTGACAGGAAGGAAGCAGGAGAGCGAGAAAAGAGGACATCACAGCATTGCAGGAAAGAACCACCAAGCGCTGGGTCTCCTGAACTACTTTCTACCGACGAGACAATGGGACCCATGAAAGGAAGGGGCAGACCTGCATTCAGAGGAACAGACACTGTCTTCTACATCTGGCCTATGCTTCTGAAGCCATCTCTATCCACTTTGTTCCTATCTTCTCCCTCCCTGATTTGACCCTCAGAATGGGTATTGACAATATATCAGCAGAGGCTCATAGAATCAACATCAATCAATGACAGCTGTCATCAGATGACTCAGCTGGTTTAGAGCTGTTTCTCTCTGATGGTAGTTTCAGTACTGGGCATTCACATCCAACCCCTTCAGCACCCTGCAGCCTGGGTAGGTCAGGCATGTGTATTGATGGCTTGAGAGATGGACAGGATGGGTGGATAGGCTGCTAAGAGTGAGCAAGTGCACACAGAGAATGAGGAAATGAGGGAAGGACAGAGTGAGGGATGAGTTAGGCAAGTACAGGAAAGTGGAACCTGATTAAGACGAGGGAGACAGGAAGAGAGACCCTGAGAGGCGAGGGTGACAGACACAGCGGGTGGCCATGCTCATCAGCCTTCAGGGTGAAATGAACCTGGAGGGGCAGAGCTCTGGACTGGAGGTCACCAAGGAACCAGAGGTAAAGCATGCACTGACCTCTACCAGCTAGAGGCTAAGCTCGCCCAGGGAAGTGTTTTGTTTAAGAAGAAAATATAATATTTAAGTTCATTAGCATTTGTTAACTCCTATATCCTCATAACAACCTGGAGATGGTTGCTTTTCACCATCAACGTGACTGAGAATCACCCGAGAGACTGAGGCATCCCTGTGGGCATGTCTGTGAGGCATTCTCAGAGAGGATGAGTTGAAGGAGGAAAACTCACCTTTGAATGTGGGTGGTAGAAACAATCCCACGGGCTGGGGCCTTATGACATAAGAGGAGAAGAAGAAAGCGGCTAAGAGCCACTGGTATTCCTCTTTCTCTGTTCCCGGCCTGCCTCGGACATGAACTGCTTTTCCAGGCCATCTATTTATGATGGGTTGAACATCCGAGACAGTGAACCAAGATAAATATTTCCTCCTGTAATCTGTTTTTTTTTTTTTTTTTCTATAGCTGTCAGGTACTTGGGTCACAGTTATAGGAAACTATCTAATACAAATCCTATGAGACAGAAACTATGAGCTCTCACTTTAAAGACAATTGAATGGTGTCATATCTAGATCTTCAGGTGCTGAACTTGGTTACTGAGTGAAGGAATCTGGATTTACATCAAGTGGTCTGTTTCCAGAGCTTCTGTGGCGACCCTTCAACCTGGTCGCATGCCTCCAGAGCTTCTGTGGAGAACCTTCACAAGGTCACATGTTTCCATTGCTGGGTCCCTGAGTACTTGTCTTAAAGAGCTATCAGACTCTTTCAGTCTAAATGGAGGCTTTGTGAAGAGGGGTCAGAATAGTTATTTTCAGGTTGGAACAATACTGGCTGTAAGTCAGGATTTGAAAGCACTTCTGTCTGATTCTGACACTGATGTGTTTTCACGAACACATCTGTCCTTAGAGCCAGACTAGATAGTGAAGGTGATGAGGATTTCAGATAGACCCTGTGCCAAGGGGTTGGCTGACCAGATGGCCAGATGATGGGCTGGGGCAGTTGAGAGAAGAGGAAAGGGGTCTGTGTTAGTCAGTTTTCCATTGCTGTGACAAAATAACTGAGAAGAATCATCTTTCAGTTTTTTCTTAATTTTTATTTTTTTGTGTATGAGTATTTTGCCTCATACACACACACACACACACACACACACACACACACACACACACATATATAAAACAGATGGTTGTTAGCTGTTATGTGGGAACTAAAGCCCACATAGCAGAACTAAAGCCCCGTCCTCTGAAAGAGCATCCAGTGCTCTTCACCACTGAGCTGTCTCTCCAGCCCCAGGAAAATCATCTTACAGGACTAGATATTTACCTTGGCTCACAGTCTCAGAGGTTCCAGTTGATGGTCATTTGGCTCCATTGTTTCTGGGCCAGTGGTGAGGCAGAGCATCATGGGAGGGAGCATGTGGTAGGTGAAGCAGTCACCAGGAAGCAGAGAGAGGGGAAGGAGCCAAGGTCCTATATACTCCTCAAGGGAACACCTCCTATAATCTGCCTCTTCCAGCTAGGCCCTACCTCCTCCTATTCCTATTCCTCCTGGGAATACTATCAGGTGGGGACCAAGCCTTCGACACTCTTAGGGAACTTTTGAGATCCAAACCAAAAAATGGTTGGAGGGTGAGAGTTCAATAAACTCATTGAATGAGGGAGGCTAGTGAGGGGGAGGTTTGGGCTCTAGAATCCTGTTTCTGTTTTCTCATCTGACTCTAATGTGTTCCCTCTCGGCCTTCATCTCACTTATTAATAGATGATAATACTGACTTCCCAGGGTCTTGTTGAGGATGAAATAAGAGACTACATCTGGCCTGGGTGTGATACATGGTTCTCAAGACAGGTAATAGAGAGCACTTACCAAGGTGGGCAAGATGTCTCAGCAGATAAAGGCACTTGCCACACAGGTTTGGTGACCTGAGTTTGATCCCCAGAACCCACATAAAGGTGGAAGGATGGAACTGACTCCACAAAGTTGTTCTCTGACCTTCCCATGGGCTCCCTGACATATATACTATAATAATAAATAAAAAGAAAGTGCACACTTGCCAAGCACCAGCCTAGGCGTTCCCCTCTAGAGAGCTTGAAGCCTCTTATTGGATCAGGGTGGAAGTAAGGGAGTATTTGAAGGGTTAACCTGGAATGTTCAAGTCACTCTACTCATGGCAAGAAAAGACTAGCTTTTTCCATTTCTAGAAAGACCATAGGAGATGACAACCTCGGTTCTGCCTTCCCTTCCAGCTGCTTCCTATTGATGAAGTGAAAATAGGAAGCCACCACCTCTCCATTCCCCACTGCGCAGGCGAGACCAGCTTGTCCCAGCCTGCAGACACCTTGTAGGTGTGTGCATTTTATACTGTGTGAGCCACAGAACAGTGGAAGCCTGGGATGGGAAGGGAGTGCAGAGAAGACCAGGAAGGCTGTGTCCTCCCAACCCTGCGGGGCAGACAGGAGTGGCTGGGCTCCACCCTTGGTGCCACACATGCCATGGTGCAGAAGCCCTCTTGCCTTGCACCCTAACACTGAGGCAGAACTGGAAAAGCTATTTCAGAGGCCAGCAACTTCAGAAGCACCCCACAGCCTCCTGCTCAAGGCCTGTGTTCATCCTAACCATACAACACACTTCCACTTCTCACAACCATTGAATGTCACTGTTATTTGTTGAATTATTTGTTTCTTCTGAATCTTTTTCTGGGTTTGTGTGAGTGAAGATCAGTCCCCACCGCACACACAACAGGCCATTGAAACAGAAACTCTGTCAATCAGCTCTCCCACACCAGACTTCCGAAACCAACTATGCAAGAGGGCTAACGTGGGAAGCATGCTTGCTAGGACAGAGGGCCCCAGATATTAATATTAAAGCTGTATTTAAGTCTCAAAGTAGCATTTCTCAGTTTATGTCTGGAAACAGCATACAAAAGTACAGAGATTCTGTGCTGGCGTGAGGAGGGTTATACCAAATGCTTCTCATAGCATGGGAAACCAGCAAGGAGAGAAAGGAGTAGTGAGGGGACGAAGCTGGCATGCAGGCCTCTCAGTACTTTGTTCGGGTCCACTTGTTGGGTTTCAGGATACATTCTGAAGAGGCTTTCTGAAGCTGCTCTTTCAATTGTCCTTGTCACAGTATAAATAGATGGAGCAGAAGGCCCTGGTGAGGTCAAGGTTCGTCCCACTGCTTGGGGTTTTATGTTTCCAATAGATTGTAGGGGAGCTAAGAAGACTAAGCATTTCTCAGGCTCTTGAGCCAAATACTGTGCTCAGTTTTTGGTGTGTTTACTAATTTAATCTGCCCAGCTTCCTGAAGGGCCTACTGGTGGTGTTTCCAACTTGCAGATAAGGAACTTGAGCACTCTACTAAGTCACTGGAGCCAGAATTCTAACTTAGATATCAGTGTCTGCCTTTCAGAACCCCTTCACCTGACAGGTGGTGAGGTGCATGGAAGAAGGGGATGGATGGAGGGGGCAGCTGGCATATCTGGGGCTCACGCTGCATGCAGGAGGCCAGCCGCATGGGAAAGATGCAAATCCCCATGTGAGCCACTGATCCAAAGCAGATGGAATGGGGTGAGATGCTCCAAGGATAAGGGCTGTCTTAGTGGCACCCGGGCATCTCTGGCCTGGGATGGTGGGTGGCAGATGGGTAGCCATGGCTCCCAGCCATAACCAGTTGCTGTTTGTAAGAGAAAGCCCCAGTAGCAAGTACAGGGTGACAGTGGGATTAGGTGTACCCAGGAACTTCAGTGACCATTGGATAATGATGCACTGTGGCCCCTTCTGGATGGCCTTTTCAGCAACTCCAAATCCTGGGTACATGCTGCTTGCTAATCTCTGTCCCCATGGCAGCAAAAGGTGGCAGAGCCATCCCTAAGGCAGTGGAATCTCCCACTGTTTACCCAGGAAAGATCTCAATCTGCAGAGCTAAGAGTGCAGAAAGCTTTTCTTAATCACGCAGAACACCCCTGTGTCCTCCCTTCCAGAAATGATGGAAAACTGGGGCATCGGGCCCTCAGTCTATAACTGGGGCAATGGTCACTCTTTTCTCCTCTCCATTCCTTCCTCCCTTCCCCCCTCTTCTTCTTTCCTTTCTTCCTCTTGCTCTTCTATCTCCCCTTGTCCCTCTCTCATTCTTTCTTTTGAGACTGGATCTCATGTAGTCCAGGTTGTCTTTGAACTTGATACACAGTTGAGGATGATCTTGAACTCTTGATCCTTCTGTCTCTGCCTCTCTAGTGCTAGGATTACAGATGTGCACCATCATATGAGGCAAACCAGAGGATTATTGTACTCTAATGATGCATGGGCCAAGAAACTTCCAGAAGTACTTAAAGTTCTCACCAAAAGGGTATGGTCAGATGATTGTCTCTTTGTTTTTATTTATTCTATAATTATGGTTGTGCTTTTAAACATGA
The DNA here is from genome assembly GCA_035773235.1 of Eospalax fontanierii. Taxonomy (NCBI): domain Eukaryota; kingdom Metazoa; phylum Chordata; class Mammalia; order Rodentia; family Spalacidae; genus Eospalax; species Eospalax fontanierii. The sequence continues at coordinate 146,662,638 of CM069524.1, read as the reverse complement.
ACAAAACATGTAGACTTTTATGGCTTAGAAGAAAATTGTGGGGCTGGTGAGACTGCTCAGCCTGATGCCCTGAGTTCAATTGCTAGAACCCACATGGTTGGATGGAGAGAACTGACTGTGCAAGTTATCCTCTAACCTCCATCCCCACATGTATACACACATACATATAAATACATACGTTAATTAATTAATGTATTTGATTATTTTTTTGTTTGTTTTTTTGAGCCAGGGTTTCTCTATATCTTCTACCTGGCCTGGAACTCTTGTAGACCAGGATGGCTTCAGTCTTACAGAGAGCTGTCTGCCTCTGCTGCCTGAGTGCTGGGATTAAAGGCATGTACCGCCACACCCTGGCTCACTTATTTTTAAATTATGTGTATGTGTGAGTGTGTGGGTTGAGTGTATGTGTATGTAGGTAGGCTTCCTTGAAGGCCAGAGGCTACAGGTCCCCAGGAGCTGGGATTACTGGCAGTTGTGAGCTACCTGATGAGGATGTTGGGAATCAAACTCTGGTCCTCTGGAAGAGCAGTACAAGCTCTTAATCACTGAGTCATCTCTCCAGCCCCTGGTTAATGTATTTTTAAAAATAATACTGACAGATTGGAGAGAATGGTTAAGGGCACTGGTTGCTCTTGCAGAGGACCTGGGTTTAGTTCCCAGCATCCACATGGCAGCTAACAACCATCCATAACTCCAGACCCAAGGGATCTGGTGCCGTTTTCTAGCCTCTGTGGGCACTGCATGCATGTGGTGCACTTACACACATAAAGGCAAAACACTCATACACATAAAATGAAAATAAACAAATAAATAAACTGAATCTTTTGAAAACTGTTCTAGTTTAGTTTCTCCTTGGGGAAAAAAAGTACCAGTCAATCTGTTTTGAAATATTATGGCATTCTTTGAGTTCATAAAATTGTGATGCAGGGATTTGTGAATGAGACATTCACAACTGAATTGTGACTTCAACTGTCATGTAGTAAGGAGAAGAAAGTGTGTATGTACATATAAAATGTAAGCACATTAGTTTATTTATGTCAGTGTGGGGGCATACACATGCCATAGTGCATATATGGTCGTCAGAGGGTAATTTTCAGGTGTTAGTTCTCTGCTTCTACCATATGGGTGCTGAGTGCCCAAAACATAAGTAATCTTAAATCCATGTTGCAGTCCCTCTTAGATATTCTGCTTTCCATAAAGCCTTCACATTTTGCATATATACTATATATGATGTAATGTTACTGAAATATATATATATAATATACATATGTTTTTCCCAGAGGTAACTGATAACTCTTTATTTTATTATGGAAGTTGAAAGAAAAAAAGGTATTTCACCTTAGATATTAAGATGACATAAAAGTACTTTTTAAAATGTATCTTTATTTTTTAAAGTTTTATGCATGAGAGTGTATTGCCTGCATGTAAGTGCACCCATGTTGTGCAATGCCTGGAAATGTCAGAAGAGGGCGTTGGATCCCCTGGAACTGGAGTTACAAAGGGTTGTTAGCCATCATGTGAGTGCTGGGAACTGAACTTGGGTCCTCTGCAAAAGCAGCCAGTGCTCTTACCTACTGAGCCATCTCTCTAGACACCAAAGAAACACTTTTTAAATTAAAAATTTATTTAAAATAATAGGAGAATGAAATAAGTGGTTTTAGAAAAGGTTTAGGGGAATCCAGGCTACAAAGGGCAGAAAGATTACCCAGACTTCCTCAGGGCCTCAAAAAGCTGCTTCTGCAGCCATGCCCAGCTGCCTTACATTTTAAAGCCCATACTGACATTTTAGGAATATTTTCTTCTGAAGCCAAGTCATTGAATAAATACTCGGTATCTATTTTTAAAAAGATATTCCCAACCTTTTAACCTCTAAATTTGTCACATTTTGGAGACACTGATGTAGCAGCCTTTTGGATTCAGGCCCTGGCTGGTATTTTGAGTCATAGATATGGTAATCATCTTGATGCTGGTTTTGCTATTTATTTTTTTGGAATGTTGTAGAAACACTCTTGAAAATTACCTTAAAAGTCACATTTTGTAATGTTTTTCAACATCACCTTGGCATTTTCTGGAACATAGCTGAACCTAGCACTGGGTATTTGCTCCCTGTGTTGGGGACTGGGCAGCTCTGGGTAACTTTGGTTCAAAGTTAGCAGCAAGGCTGCATCCTAGCCACTGGCTTAAGATTTTTGTTCAGTAAGGCCCACAGCACCTGCCGATTGAGCATTCCTCACATCAGTGCTTTTTCAGGCCCCAGGTTCTGAAGTCCCTGCCCATATCAATTTAACTGATGAGCCCAAGCATAGGCAAAGAAACTAGTACGAGGTGACACGGTGTGACTGGTGTTTTGAAAAGACCACTGTGGAAGCTGAGGGAAATGTGGGCTGTGCCTGAAGGAGAGGGTGGCGAGAAACAAAGAGGCCAAGTAGGAGGTCAAGAAAATAGGCTTGGCAAGACCATGCTAACAGCCAGAGAGATGGTAAGAAATGGTCAGATCTGGACACATTATGGAGCGAAGCTCACATCCTAATCGGAGAAAGTCATTTCAGCTTCCTAGAGGACCAGACTGGCTCCTTCACTGACAAGCAGGTACACTGTGGGGCTGATTCTGCCCCACCCTAATCAGCAACAGCCGAGTCAGTTCTATCCTGGACATACCGAGGGTGAGACAGGTACCAGCAACTCTGGTTTAAGCCTAACTCCCTCTACAGTGCCCACTGGGCCACAAGAACCTCGGTGGCCCCCAGTAACCCTTGTCTCACCAGTTGCTAGTAGCATGACTTCCCAACCACTGTTTTCTCTCTTCTTGTCCTGCAGGGCAGTCTAGCTTCCCCTGGCTGGCAGTAGGCACCAATCTCTGTCGTTCTGTATGTGTCACAGTCAAGCTCTGTGACACCATCAGTGATTCACTCCCAGGAATGTTATTGTGAGACTCTGTTCTCTAAGTGACATACAGCTGGTTCACAGGCCCGGTCAGATCATGAGACCTGTGACAGCACCCACCCTAGCATTCCCTCCACCACTTGGAGGCATGGTGTGTATATGGAGCAGCCAAGGCTGTACATGATGTCTTATGAATCGGCTGCATGAGCACTGGAAGGAAGAACTGAGGCCAAGTCCACTGTCACCTGTATCCCTCTGGTCCCCACTTTAGTTGGGGAGATGTTGGACTTTTTCCTGGCAGATTTGTCAGTTATAAGAGGCAGTCATGGCTGGTGGCTTTGGCAGCCTCCACATTCTGGGGTCAAGAGGAAGCAATGGTTACTGACCCCTGCAATTCCCACAAAATCCCTGCCTTCCTGAGGAGGTAAAATTGGAGGAACCTTATGAATATGAGGATAAAGCTGAGCCCTTCCCAGATGTTGTGAACACAATTTCCAGTTACAAATCCCTCGCTGCTTCAAATAGTCAGGGTGGTTTTATTTCTACAACCAGGATCATGACTGGCCATACCACTGGAAAGGTGTAAGCTGGATGAGACAGCTCTCTGGGGTTGTTCCTAGGCCCAACAGCACTCCAGCAATGGAATGGCAGGTCCTTCCTGAGCAGGCCTGGGCAGCACAGATTGGTGGCCAGCATAGAAAGGCTCAGGGCAGAGGGCTGTGCATGGGTGAGGCTGGGGGTGTCGTGTGGTGTGTGGGGTGCATTTCTTCAAAGGACTGGGCATGGGGCCCATGACAGAACCACTCTGTCTGTAAGGGAGGTGTGACAGCCGATGTTGGCCAAGAGAGCTCCTCAGATGGCACCTACCCAACAACAACCTTTGCACAGCCTCTCAGTTCCACCTTATAACACTCAGCCCTGGAAACGGAAGAAGGGAGTTTGGTAGGGGAGACCCTCTGAGCAGGCCACAAGTCTTAAGATTTGTTAGAGACTTGACTAGAGTTTGAGAGCTCTGAAAGAACTGTAACTCAAATTGAATTTTGGGGGGAGACAGGGTCTCATGTATCCCAGGAGGATGACTCTGAACTTCTGATACTTCTACCTCTACCTGTGTGCTGGGATTACAGGTATGTGCTAGCCAACCCAGTTTTATGCCAGCTGTACTGGAGGAGAAAGACCATTCTTTGAGAGTCATGTTTTCCACTTAACTCTCATATGGTTGAGCTCTGCTAGGGGGATCAGGCAATCTAAGTGCCTGGGCCTTGAGGAGACACCACTCCAAGACCCATTTCCCCAGTCACATACTTTCTTTTCTTTCCTCTAGCTTGAATACCTTCACACCTTGTGCATGTGTGTGTACGTGCGTGTGTGCATGTGCATGTTTTTTGTGTGTGTGTGGTGTTGAGGGTTAGACCTAATGCCTTGCACATGCTAGGCAAGTGCTCCATCACTGAGCTACTCTATCAATGAGCTACACCCTGTGTTCCAGCCCCAAATGGAATTTATTATTACAATTTAGAGTAACCACAAAGTCAGGGACACTTCCTGAGATGCTGCAGGGATCTAGAAAAGAAGATACTATATGCACAGTTGACTTGAGGCAGCAATGGGCAGGAAATGCAGTCTTCTTTTGGGAGTCCTGGGGTTCAGATCTGCTCATGGAGGAGCCAGGCAGGAAAGGGACTCAGTCTTCCCAGACTAGCCATGTCCTCAGGTGGCAGGAAAGGGGATGAGGTTGCATTTTGCTTGTCAAATACTGGGAGCTTCTGGAGCCACGTGATGTCCCAGTTTTCTGCCTCCATCTGAGTGAACTGAGCTCTGATTATAGGAGGTGTGAGGGCTCTAAATGGCTGCAAAGTACTTTTCAACCAGACAGAAAATAGGTGAGAAATGCATTTCCCTTAATGCCGCAATTATCTGAGTCCCAACAGGACAAAAAATGTGCTTTTGCCTGCTTCCAGGGATGCAGTGGTCAGGATCCCCTGCCTGTCTCTCCTGAGCAGCTTTGTACTCATCTGGTATGGCCCAGATGTGCTGGAGAGGCATCCTCACCACAGCCTCAGATGCACTTGCCCATTTTAGGACCCGGGATGCAGGTGTGGGAAGGGTATCTGTCCCTCAGAGGCTGGGACATCTGGAGGATGCGCAGGTTGCTCTGTCAGACAGTCCCCACAGCAGCCCTAGTATGTCTCCCATCTTTGCCCTCCTAGGCCTCTCTGGAATTGGCTCCACACCATACTCCTGCTTGCTATTGTTCTCTCCCAGGTTCATCTTCTGCCTGGGTTACAGCAGGGCTTCTGATCTTGCTTCCATCACAGGCCCCCGAGTCTTTCTCAAACACCTTCTTTCTATACTGAGGCCCTAGTACTTACCAAAGGTTCCCACTGCCTTCTGGCCCCAGAGGGTCCTGCTGACATTCCACACTCTTTCTCCACCCACAGTCTACCCATGCTTGGTCCAGTGGTCCCCCACATGACTGCCCTTGATCCCTTTTCTCCATCCTCACTGACTTCTCCAGCTTTTTCTCCTTCCCCTCTATGTGCAAGCTTGAGGCTGTTGAAGCAGATGACCATACACTGCTGACCTCAAAGCAAACTAGTGGCACAGGTCTGTAATCTGGGCGGCTGAAGTAGGAGGCTCTTGAGTTCAAGACCTGTCTGGGCTACAGACTAAGTTCAAGGTCACCCTGAGTAACTTATTGAGATCTTGTCTCAAAATAGAAAAGGGGAACCCAACTAGAATTGGGACTCAGTGGTAGAGTGCTTGCCTAGCACATCTGAAGCTCTGGGTTCATTCCCAAGACAGTAAAAAGCGAAAAAAAAAAAAAAAAAAAAAAAAAAAAGAAAAAGAAAAAGAAACCCAACCATTTCATTCTTCGTAGTTCTGGAGACTTCGAGTCTGGAGTCAGGGCAGCACGGACCCAAACTGAGATGCTCTCAGGTCTGTGTTTCCTCAGAGGCCCTGGAAAAGAAGCCTAGCTCTGTGGCTTCTCACAATGCTTTTCTCTAGTCTGCCTCCAACTCATACAACCTTCTTTGTTGTCTGTGGTCAAACCTCCCATTACCTCCCTTTGATAAAGAATCATGGAATTGCATGCAGAAGCCTCACAGGTAATCTAGAAAGTCTCCTGTACCCCATCTCAGGATTCTTAATTTAACTGCATCTGCAAAGACTGCTTCCCTGTGAGGCCGTGACTGCAGTTCTTTGGTCAGACTCTGGCGTCTCTGGGAGCTGCTCTCACGCTACCTCCCACTGTGCTGATTGCCACTTGCCAAATTTGATGGTTAATCTTCGTTGTCAACTAGCTTGGATTTAGGATCACCAGGGAAACACATCTCTGGGTGTGTTTACAGAATATTCACAGAAAAGTTTAATTGAAGAGAGAAGATCACCCCAAATGTAGATGGCACCACTCGGGGGCTGGAGTCTGACTGAATAAAAAGAAGAAACTGAGCTGATCAGCAGTCATGGCTCTACTTTCTGACCATGGACACAAGGTGACCAGCTGATTTATGATCCTGACACCAGGCCTTCCCCACCCTGATGGACTGTTTCTCCTCCACCTGTAAGCCCAAATAAGCCCTTTCTTCAGGTTCTGCTTGCCAGGTATTTTGGTCACAGCAATGAAAACAGCAGCTAATACACTCGAGGCTGTGCCATTTTTGCATACTTTCTGGCATTCAGTCATTCTTCCTGCTGGAGATGACCACTGTCCACCACCTCCCTTTCACCGTCTCCGATTGAGCTCGTGTCCCCTCTAGGAAGTGTTCTTTGGTCATCAATACCACTGCCACCAAGTACACACTCACACTTACATCCTGTCCTGTATTGTAGATTTTGGAATTTCTCTCCCCAACTGGCCCTCTCATCTGCTCAGGGCAGTTACCAGGGCTTTGAAATCTTGCTTCTGATTATTGACAGATGTCAAGAAAGGAGGGAAAGAAGAAAGTCTTTTGAGAGATATCTTGAATCATTTGGCTTTTTAATTTCAGTTTTGGGCTACATGCTTTTGACAGTCTGGCTTATTATGCAGTTGACTGGGGATGGGAAGCAGGAAGATGGGTTATTGGCTCTTATACAACATCTTCTAATTACAATCTCAGGATAAATATTTGAGAAGAATAATACTAACAACAGCAGCAGCCAGGGCCAGATGGGCTGGCACCTGCAATCACTACAAGGTTTTCAGCTAGGGCTCCAGAGAAGGGAGCTGAAGGTCTCTACCTCTGAGGTGCATGAAGAGGCAAGGGAGGCAGAACCATGCTGGATAATACCAGTTGAGTACAAGCAGAGTGTAGAAATCTTAGTGGACCCTCCTGTCAGCACCTAATAGAAGGGGAATAGCTGAGGTTTAGAGAGACGTACTCGGCGCCCTAAAGTCACACAGCACAGCTGGGTTTTAAACCCTAGTTGGTGGGACTTTAAATCCCAAGCTTTTCCTATCCCAACGAGCAGGAAGGAGTAGGAGCCCACAGGGAGCAGTAGCCAAGAGCCAGGGAAGATTTGATTGGGTTTCTAGAGATGACCAATCTGGTCTTTGTGGCAACCCTGGGGTTCCTATTTCAAACAATACTCCACGGATGGCTTTGGGCTCTACGGATGCCAGCGCCAGGTCTCCTCCCTCCTCCATTGTCCGGTGGGGGTACTCAGGTCTGACAAGGGAGGGGTGTGGGCTCAACACTTAGACACCTGAGTCTAGACAGCAGGTGTCTTCGCAGACAGGCCCTTGTCACACTGCAGTGCCCCTCAGTTGACATTTTTTTTTTTAGTTCAAGGGGATTACACAAATCTAAGGAACCAAGCTGCCACAGGGCACTATGGAAACAGAGCATTCTGCTTGGTCTGCCCCTCCTTCCAGCCAGGCAATAATGACACTGAGGTGACTTTTCTGGCAAGACCTGTTATGCTAATTTAACAGCAAGAGCACAATTTGATTTGAACCTGGCTTGGCAGAGGGGAGAAATCAGATTAATTAGCAGAACAAACTTCTGAGCCAAAGCCAGTGTCTTTTACAGGACCACCAAGGGGCATGGGCAGTGTTACAGGATCCATGTGTATCAAATTATATTAAAAATGTTCTGTACACACTGCAGCAGATAATTTACACGCTGCCCAACTGCAGCTCCCATATGTTCACATATATTCACACATATACTATGTATGTTTTTGCAGACCTTAATTTCCATTATTTTATTGGTTCTGTAATCTGAGTAACTTACTCCTGGTATGTACTTCTAAGGTAAGAAAGGCAAATGCTTACGTCTTCCTTGTTGCCTCATTGTATGTTTTCTCTCTGTGGGGCTAAGCATACTACTGTTGAGAACATGTCTTCACAGAGTCATCGAACATACAAACATGTATGTATCATGTTTTCTCCCTGTCCTACAAAAATTTGCAACTACAACATGCATGTCATTCTGCTACCTACCTTTTTGTCACTTAGGCACACATCTTGGCTTGTTTGGGGGCTAACACATTCTGTGGATGTTTTGTAATTTCTTTTACTAACTCCCTACTGATGGACATTTAGGTTCCACCCTTTCGCCCTGACTTATAGTGCCTTGAAGACTGCCTTTGCATGCTGGTATAGAGAAGGTACCCAAGACCACACTGCCCAATATGGCAACACCAGCTCTATCTAAATTTAAATTAACTCCAGATTCAATAAACCTTAAAATATAGTTCTTCAGTCCTAATTGACACATGGTAAGTACCATGTGGAGCTAGCGACTTTTGTGATGGCAGAATAGATATGGAGTGTTGCCACTGGGCAGAGTTCTTGTGGACAGAGCTGCCTACTTGGATGACACATTCCTAGAGGTGATTATGAAGTCAAAGGCCAGTGTGAGATACAGCCAGTTTTCCTCCTGAAGCAGCTGATGGTTTGCACTGCTTCAGTAAGACCTGGTGGGGAGAAGAGCTCTTCTGTTTCAGAACACTCGTACACAATCTTAGAACAAGGAACGTTCCCTGTGCACCGATTCCAAGGACATTCTACTTTTGATTTGTCCATGTTGCTCCCAGCTCACAATGGGCACTCCTGTCCCTGGGGTCTCTCTGGCTGTCTCTCTGGTGATGTCTACAATGTGCCACAATCTGCTTCTTACTAGCTCTAAGCTTCTTATGCTTTCTGTGTGCCCTAATGTCCACTATGTTGGGGAAAGTGCTAGACCATCACAGTCCTGCAGACATCCTTAACCCCACTCAGCACCTAACCAGAGCTCTACTTCCTCCCTTCCCATTGTCTCTCACTGTCTCCCTTTGGTGAATCAGGACCTCCATGCTGCTAGAACCCATTCCACAGAGCATCTAGTTGACCTCTGAGCAATATTCTACATGTTCACTGTCTTTGTCCCGGACTAGGCTCTCTTAGTCCCTGAAGTGCCACAATCTCCTGTCTCTTATCACTCTTTGCTGGCTCTCCTCATGAATTCATAGACTGGGTCATCTTTTCTCCTCATTCTGTACTTTTTCCTGGGCAGTTTCATCCCCACTAGCTCTTGAAGGTGCTTTTGCTTAAAAACATTGACTCCTCACCTGGGTCCCCAAGTCACCTTGGATCCTAGGAAGAAAAAAACCTCACAGGGAGGTACTCCTACTTCAGCTGAGGACTATTGTCCAGGAGGGCAAAGCTATAACTTCAAATAGAAGGAATCACAGGTAGGAACCAGACTGAACCTCTCAAACAGATGGCAGTTGATAAAGACATCTTGGAGAGGATTTCTTCAGAGCACCTTGCCCAGAATTGAGGAAATCATGGCCGGCCCTTGATGAGCCTGCTGCGCATACCTCTTGCCCCTTGCTCCAATTCTTTTTCTACTTAAATCTAAAGCTCATAATATTTCAGAGGACTTAGGGGTCTCTGGACCCCTTTGTTTTCTCAGTGTGGCCATATGAGATAACTCTCTTTTCTTTGCTCTTCATCATTACCAGTTTCTTTAATCAGGGTAACAGGGAATTGCAGCTGAATTTTTGGGGTTGCCAAAGCCCAGGCTTTTGCTCTAAAACTTGGGTATACTGTGGCTTTGATTAGCATCTGCATTGGGAGGGTCATGGTAACAGATTCCCTGACCTCTTGCTAGACTGAGTGGCCTTCTGCATTTCTTCTCTTATTAAGGTGGGTTAGGAACAGAGTAGATATTAAATGTTAGATTTCAATCCATCTCTTGGCCCGGCCTTCCTGTGCCGGCCATCTTCAGCTTCTGCCTCCTTTTCAGCATCTCCACCTCCCGTTACCCAGGGGACCCTGCCCTGGCCCACAGCCTGCACTATTCTCCACTCTCACCCTCCCATCCTGTTCTCTGTGGTGCTGACACTTCCATTCGTCCTATTGGGAAGAGACAGCCTCCCATTACCATTGTCTCCCTGACAAGATTTCTTTTCCCTCACCTTCCACTGCACCCCTACGTGTCCCCAGGGACCGCGTACACGTGAACGTCTCCTCCTGACTCCTCCGGCCTTCCGGACATTGCCGTTCTGCCACCACACACTGCAGTCATCTCTTCTGAGGCTCCTTCCCTTTTACTTTTAAAAGCATTGCGTGAGTGTACTGCCTGCATGTATGTAAGTGCATCTGTGTCATGCAATGCCGGGGAGGGATTCCGAGGAACTGGAGTTATGGATGGTTGTTAGCTGCTATGTAGGTGCTGGGAACTGAATCTGGGTCCTCTGCTAGAGTAGCCATCTCTCCAACCTTCCTTCCTTTTCTAAACTCACGTACTTCTTCCTAGACTCTGGACCACCCCAGTTTGTTAATGTCTTCAAGAACAGCAAACCTCACATCTTTTCTCTTCCATAACAGCCATGGGACTCCACCATCAAGGTAAGTTTCTTGGTTTGTATCTCATCATCACTTCACTTTTGGTTCAACTCTATTTTAGACACTGTGTAACCAATCTTGCCTCCCGGAAATGCTCTAAGATGTGACTCTGAAATTCCTTTCCAGCCAGTCTGCTACATACCCACCCTCTCCATCACATCAGTTGAGCCTGTCTTTTATTCTTGATGTGACTATAAGGTTTCTTTTTTTCGCCCCTTGCTTTTCCTCCAATCCTTTGGCAAGCTTTGACCTTCATATACTACCTTATCCAATCTGAATCCCATGACCCTGCATGACATGAAGCTGTGACAGTGAATGGATGAACTTTTACCCATCTTGGCTGTGAATCATTTCCCAGTCCCAGTGACATGCAGACCCTCTGCCTGTCTCCAGTGCCATTTCTTCTTCAAGACTTCCCTTCTATCTCCTTAAGGGGATCACTTCTACAAACATCAGTAAACATGCCTTCTTCATGGAGCGTCATTGTGATTCAGCCATACACCTGCCTAGCCTCCTCAGACTGCAAACTCAGGACAGCAGTGACCACCCCAGACTTCTGTGCCCTGTGCGCAGCCTCTGTGTTTGTGGAAGAACCTATGATGGCTCAATTTGGTTAACTGGACAATTTCTGTTTTCAGTAAAAGCAAACTGGGAGTGTCCATTCTATCACTTTGGGGTGATAGTACTCAAACTTAATTCTTTCCAAACTAGGGAGGAAAAAGGAAAACTAAGAAAGGCTAGGCATGGTGGTGCATACATATCAATAACCAAACACTTGGGAAACAAAGGCAAAAGGATCAGGAGTTCAATGTCATCTTCAGCTACATAGCAAGTTTAAGGCCAGCCTGGACTTTATGAGGCCCTGTTTCAAAGAAGCAAAACAAAGAACAGAGAGAAAGAAGAAAGGATCATGGAGGGGATGGTACACATGCATTTCTTTTTAAGGAGGGCATGTCAGAGCGAGCAGATGTGAGCAGATGCAATTGGGATATGGGTTCCCTTCAAGTACAGAGTGATATTCTGCTAGCATTCAAGAACACTAGTGTTAAATAGACTTCCTTTGGCACAGACTGTATCTTGGTGACAGGTGATGGCCTTGGCTGAAAGAAGCAAAAACATTGTGTCTGTGCTTAAAGGGAAAGAAATACATTTTTCTTTTCCGTGTGCAGAGGAAAGGAAAGGAGTACCTTACATAGCCAGTCCTGTGTCACTGGCTTTACGAGAAAAATTGTACATGCCACCATAGATGGTTCTCAAGGCCTGTCAGTCTGATGCCAACAATTATACCAACTCCCAGAGTTCAGAGACGACTGTTTCCGCTGGGTGGAGACCTGCTGCTAAGGTCCCATAGCAACAGCCCAGTATGTTAGGCAATAAAAACTGCCCTGACTGGCCAGCCTTCAGCGAGGATGCCTTAGTTTCCAAAGGGAGTGGATACCAGTCTTTGAGAAGCCAAGACCAAATGACTAAGAAATAATATAGGAAAAAGAGTTTGGTTGGCTACTCAAAGGCTAGAAACCATGGCGTGTGCTGACAGCACGTGTTAGTAAAGCTGTGTGAATTTCCAGGTAAAGCTTTGGAAAAGATGATCCATATGTGCTGGCCAGGTATGTGGCAGGCATTTAGCTTTGTATTGTAGGCTCCCCAGGGCTGGATATTTTTTCAAGTCCTCTTGAAAGTAACACTTCTGTTGTTTTGAGATGTTTTATGACATGTTCCAGGCTGGCCTCAAACTCCCCACCTAGCTGATGATGGCTTTGAACCACTGATCTTCCTGCCTCCACCTCTAACGTTAGGATTATACTTAGCTAAGTTAACACTTTCTGAAACAGTGAACAATGGAGGATTTCATTTCAGGAAGACATTTGTACTTGATACTTGCCATGGGCCTCTTCAGCTACCAAAGACCACACTACTGGGGGCTCCACTGCCTTTAAAAAATGTTTTTTTACAAAGTAAAATATTTTTACAAAGTAAAAATAATGAGTATAGCCTGCATGTCTGTAAGTGCACCTGTGTCATGCAATGCCCACAGAGGCCAGAAGAGGGTGTCAGATTCTTAGTAAGTAGAGGTACAGATGGTGGTGAGCTACTATATATGGGTGCTGGGAACTGAACCCGGGTCCTCTGCAAGAGCATCCAGTGCTCTTAATCACTGAACTGTCTCTCCTGCCTCTCTACTGCCTTTGTATAGATTTTTACTTTATGTGTACAATGAGTGTTTTGCCTGCATGTAAGTGCATCATGTTGTGCAAAGCACAGAGGCCAGAAGAGGGCATTGGATTCCTAGGGACTGGAGTTACAGATGGTTGTTAGCTGCCATGTGGGTGCTGGAAACCCTTGTCCTCTTAAGAGCAGTCAGTGCTCTTCTTGCTACCTGTTGGGTTCAGCTAGAAGCTCAGCCCGTGCCCAGTGGGCAAAGCTGCCAGGGAACTTCTTCCTCTCTTTTCCCTCTAGGTCATAACTTTGGAGAGCCTGTCCCTATGGCCAGAGCTCCTGTGTGATATCTGCCTCCTTGGCTCAGATTCTTCCAGATTCTGTTGACCATCCCTTCACCCAGCTTCATACTCTGACCGGTCATGAGTGTCTAGCCCTCCCTTCATTCCTTCCCTTGACCTTGACCAGTTCTCTGTGGAGAAACTTCACTAAGATTTCTCCTAAACTTTAAAAATGTTTCTTGTTTGAGCCATGTCCAATTGCTTTAGGCCCTCTGTCCACCCGAATAAAGGACAAACCACAGCAAACTCCCAAGAATGATTTTTAAGCCTCATTTAAAAATTTCATTTTATTTGAAATCTTGACTTCTACTATCAATTAAGAAATTGCCACAGAAGTTCACACATCTTCTCCTACATACAGATACTTGAAAGAAAATTGTATGTTAGGTGAGATGATGCTGTAATCCTAGCAGTCAGAAAGAGGCAGGTGGATCTCAAGTTCAAGGCCAGCCTGAGCTATACCGTGAAATTGTTCTTTAAAAAATCCTTTTAGTGCATTGTTTAGACACAGACTTAATGTAATGTTGGAGCTTCTTTCAGCAGCGCTTCTATAAAGAAGCTCCAGTTGGGCCTTAGCCACCGCTCTCAGGACACTCTTCACAGGTCCTACTAAGGGCTCTCAGGATGCTCTTCACAGGTCCTACTAAGGGCTCTCAGGACGCTCTTCACAGGTCCTACTAAGGGCTCTCAGGACGCTCTTCACAGTCCTACTAAGGGTTAAAAGGCACCTGGGCGACATCTGTCCTTCTAAATTTAAGTTCATGGTCTCGCCCTTTCTCCAGCATTAACAGAACCTCGCGCTTACCTGAGAAGCAGCTGTAAATCTCACTAGACCATGCTCTACAAGCTTAGGGCTTGGCCAGCAGGACTGCAGTATCTTCCCCAGCAGGTCCTCCCTACAGCCTTGTCTGGAAGGACTGGTGCTGTGTACTGGGGGGTTCTGTGTCAGCTTCTGTGATGCTCCCTCTTGGTGTTCTGCCTGAGGAAGAAGGGCCTCCCCTGCTGTGCTGCTAGAGCCCTCACCTTTGGCTTTGAGGCTATAATCCTGACTTGAGGGGCTGTCAGTCCTTGTCGGTCCTCCCTGAGGGTTCGAAGCTGTGCAACCTGTTTGCACCATCTATGCTCTACACCAGGTTTCCTGTACTTCCTGATTTGTGTTCTCCCATCTACTCTGGTTTCTGGAAAATTCTATTTTATACAATTCTGCCAGCCTTGTTTTGGAGACACTCCCTTTCGGGTTTTGGGACCGCCAAAGTCCATGGAATATACAAGATGGAAACTCCCAGAAAATCTGAACTTTGGAATATCCTCCCACATTGCTAGGACTAACTTCAGGCTTGCCCACCAGCTGTGAAATCTAACAGAATCCAGAGAGTGACAAAAAGCTCTTGCCCCACCTGGGTCAATTCCAAGTTGTTGCTAAGAATAGTTGCTGTGATGCGATCTGGACACCTTGGCTGAGGGGCTGGAAAAGCAATGGGAAGCCAGAGAAGGTGCAAGGTGGACTGCAGAGCACATCTGCACTGCACCTTCCCATCAGAGGCGCACTTCCATCTGCAATCTTCCAGAAGTGGGGGCTGTTTGTAACACTGGGTGCAAAAACTCACTGCAAAGAACAGTTTTATTTTCCATAGCAGGGGCTGCTGTGGGGCCACAGCTGTGCTTACAGCTCCCACTCCCTCATGTCCAAGAGAGGCCAGCCTCACCATCGGGACCTCCAGCTCTGGGCAGAAGTACAAGGCGAAGCTCTCCTAAGGAAAGCTTGAGAGCTGCCAGCTCCGCAGCTCTCTCAGTCAGTTTTCTGCAAGGTCTACATGGAGTTGAGACTTGAGGTCAACTTGAGGTTCAAGTGCAGGCTTCCTTCCCCCATCACAGCCTCCGAACCTTCTTGGGGCGGCAGCCATTGTGTGGGACAGGGGTGTTGTCTGTGATTGAGATCACTTCCAGGCCCCCCATGGTCAGTCCCTTGATGGCAGACTGGAAGATTAGAAACAGGCAAATAGCATGGCCCCCCAAATGATGACCCAGCATTTCCAGAGAGGGTCCAGGAGGGAAGGGGAAGGAGGGGAACACGGAAGCTCAGCAGCTGACACCTACAGTTCTAAGCACTTGCTCTCTCTACCTTGTGCTTTAAATCTGAGAACAGATCGGACCCTGGCACTCCAGCAGCTTTACATAAACCACTTTCCTCTCCCTAGGACACACATATTCACCTCTTAGTGTCTCATTCTTGTAAAGTTAGAGAGATGTCACCTCCTTAGGGAAGCCACATCCCTACTGGGCTGGGGACCCTCTCTCCTCTCCCTACAAGGCACCCAGCATCTTGGCTCACACTTCTCTACTGTACTAGTCTGTGAGGAGGATCTGCCTGTGAAGGTTCTTCAGGGACCACTTCCCAATCCCAGGGGCTGGCACAGAGCAGGCACTCAAGGGGATGATGGATTAAAGTACGTGATTTAGCTTGCTCTGAAGGGCTTGGTAGATACAGGAACAGAAAGGTACTCCAAACTATGCCATGGAAATTCAGTTAAAGGGATGTTTCCAATCTCTCCACACCTGGCCTAAGAGGAACATGCACTGTGGAAAACCACAGTCACTTACCCAGCGTCCTGGTCCCAGGCCTTTCACTACAACTCGGATGTGGGTCACCCCCTTCCCTGTAGCCTTCTGAAGAGAAGAAGCAAGTGGTCAGTGCTCCTGAAACAATGGCTGCACCCCAATCTCTTACTACTGCTTCCAGAATCAACAGGGCACCAGCAGAAGAAAACGGGAAGGCAGAAAACACAGGAGGAAGCAAAGGGCAGATGGCCGTGTAGAAGAGACAGTAGAGACGGCCAAGGCACTAAAATGACAGAACAGCACTGCCACCTAATGGACACTTCTAGATATTGCTCACATTGTTCTTAGAAAATGCAGAATTTCAGCGATAAGGTGCCACTCAGGATGTCAAGGCTGGACCTAAATACCATTAATAAAGTGTGACTTGTCATCTCTAGGATTAAATTTGTAACCTGATTACAAAGGAAGTTCTTTAAGGAACCTGGAAAATACCCAGTCACTCATAATGTACTGTGCAGAGGCCCTTGTAAACACTGACATCTCTTAACTAACATCACCTGCCTGTTGGGCAATTGCATCATTCTGACTTTTGATGATTATTACTACGCAGCCATCAGTGTATCTTATCAATGTATCTTAGATGTCTACCTTTGCTTGAAGGTCAAATCAGAAAGCACATCTTCATGGCAGAGAATGCACATACTCTACTCTAGAAAGCATGCAGGCTCTGGGTGAAGACTCTTCTGGGTTCACACCAGGAAGCTGAACTAGCTGCATTGTTCCCGCCAGTCACACACACTGATTCTCAACTGGCTCTTGAAACAGTAGACAGCAGTGGGGGTTTTCTGAAGATTTATGATAAGTGTGAAGTGTCTGAAATACAGTTGCTTAATTGGCTCCTAGAAAGGTTTCTAGCACTTCACATGGGAACTTGTGCTAGATGAGTCCCCACTATAAGACGTACTTCTTGAAGAGAATATTATCACCCCTACACCATCCCACTGACCCTTGAATTGAAGGAGTTTTATTCCTAAGCTTTCAGCAATATGGTTGTCCCCTGAAAAAAAAACAAGTCTTTCTTTTCCATGAAGCTGAGAAAAAAGACAACCTTTGCACACAGGCCTTGTCAAGCAGCCGCGGTGTCAGGGTGCCTAACAAACGGCAAGTTCACTGCTTCTGAATGAGAATTCTACACCATCAGCCAAGGAGAAGGCAGAACACAGCAGGGCTCCGCAGAGCCCGGTACTTACTGCCGCCGCCGCTATGCCTGCTGTCTGCGCCGCGATGCCGGTGCCCTTCTTGGCATTCCGAAAACCTTCTGTGCCACAGGAGGCCCGGGCCAGGGGCACATTAGTGACAGAGACTACCTGGATCTGTGTGCTGGGAAAAGAGGAGGAGGCATAGAGCTATAGTACTGCTTGGAGAAAGGAGGGAGCTAGCTCAGGTCCTTAGAAGCCAGAGTGAGAAAAGACAGAGTCACTTGCCTCCTCAAACCTCTTGGAAGATCGACAAGTCAACTACTCTACAGGGAGTGCCATCCCATGATCTGGGCAGGAAAGGAAAGTATCATCAGAAGAAATGGCACATTTCTGCCTAACATTTTCCTTAAAGCAGCATTCATGTTAGACACAACAGCCTTAACTGCATTTTTCTAAAAATCTACATTTCATATTAGGTAATTAAAACAAACAAACTTGACATTAGGAAAGTTTCAAATATCTTCCCCTGTAACAGCGAAAACAACCAAGGGCTGGCAAGATGGCCCAACAGGCAAAGGTATTTGCTGCCATGCCTGATGACTTGAGTTCAAATCTCAGGACCCACATGGTGGAGGAGAGAACTGACTCGTGCAAGTTGTCCTCTGACCTGCACACATGCTGTAGCCTAGGTGTGCCTCGCCTCCAACAAATAAAAATGAAACAAAAAATTAGGAGAAAAAAACTAGTATAAGAATGCCTAGAAGCCTGTTACCCAGCTTCAGTGAGGACTGTCCTGGCCCAGTACGGTGCAAGGTCTAACCCTTTCTCACACTCCCCTCACCAGACTGTTCAGAAGCAGATCTAGCACCCATCAGTTCTGCTGTAAATACTTCAATGTCTATCCCTAAAAAGATAAAGACTCATAAAAAATTTCACATGACCATTACCACGAGCAATATTGTCACTGTGGATAGTTTAAATGCTTATGACACTCTATTCCATGACCAAAAATTATTGTAAACACATGTAGCTTTCCCAATTAGCTTTAAAAGGCTGAATTACAGCTAAGAATGACTTTAAGAAAATCCTAAGGCATGCTTTCTCTTTCCCCTTTGGTTATCATCACCCCATTTTCTGGTCTGCAGAGCTTTCTGAGACTCACAAGAAGGGGAGGTAGGGCTATATGAGAGACCTTCTGGAATCATCTCTTGGTGGGAGCCACCTGCCTGTTGGCCTGGTTATGGCTGTCATCCCTCTACTAGAACTTGTGGCATTCTTACACTGAACAGAAACAGAAGATGATAGCTTTTGATATGGGTGTATGGAAAAGGCCATAGACATAAAAACAAGCGGAAAGCATAGAATCTATGTCTGAATTAGCTTAAGAGGGGAATGGAGATGCTGACTGGACACCATAGCACTTCATTTGCACTGCACTCTAGGCCATGACTAGTCCCTTGACTACTGCTATACTCTAAACTGTGTGGCAGGCAGGCTGTGACCAAATACAGATTCCACTTCTAAGAAGGGACCAATGTATAAAGTTGTCACCAATGCTTCTGGCAGCTAGCATATGGCTGGCTGAGAGCCTCCTATATACCTGTGCATACGTCACACAAAAGCACTAGTCTTGCCGCTTTAGTTCATCATTCATGCTTAGCCCTCATGGCAGGGAGCAGCATCCAGTGAGGACATTAGAGGGATGGTGCTTAACTGAGGTTTATATTCTAGTTTATTAATAAATCATGTATTTGTAGACTGCTTCTTTCTTCTTTTTTATATATCACACCCAGTCTCCCACCTTTATGACAAGACCACTTGCTTCTAATAGAGTCCTCCTAACTCTTGCACAGGAATCCCAACAAAAGCAGAAAAAATCTTATAAATACAACATTCTCAATCCACTTCATATTTTCATGAAACTTAAGTAAACTTTAAAATTTTTAATGTTTTTCTTTGTTGTGCCTGAGTGTGTGTTTGTAGACCATGTGTGTGCCTGGTTCCCACAGAGATCAGGAGAAGGCAATGGAATTACTCGTCTGTTACCCACTCTATGGGTGCTGGGAACCAAACTCAGGGTCTCAGTAAGACCAGCAAGTGCTCTTAACCACTGAGTCAACTCTCCAGCCCCTGAAACTTAAGTAAACTTTATAAAGACAGAAAGTGGTTTCCCCAAACAAGAGGAAGCTAGCATCTGGGCCCAAGTTCTACTCCAAGAAGGGCTGCGGCAGAAGGAACTCCCAGGAGACTGGTCCAGGTGCTTCCCCTTCCCTTCTTACTTGTTGTTGGTTGCTTTAATGTGTGCAATTGGAACCTCTTCAAACTTCATTCCTGCCCAGCGCAGAAAGCTTTCTTGTCCGGGAACTGGAGGGTATATGCTGCAATTAGAAGAAACATTGTATTTAAAAATTCCTGATTACTATTTCTTTAAATCAAAGCAATATATACATAGTTAAATAAGATAACACTGGTTGATTGTGGTGGTGCACACCTGTGATCTCAGTACTGCTGAGGCTAATCTAGGACATACACAGCTTAGGATAGATCAAGACTGTCTCTTCCTTGTTCTTACCCAAAAGAAGCCTGATCCCCCAAATAAAACAAAAACCAACCAACAATCAAACAGCACCGACAACCGACAACCCAGAATGAAAGGTGAGAGCCCTTGACTCTGAGGCAGCTCTCTTCACCATTCCTTTCCAAAGCTTCTGGACTCACTATTCAAAGGTGGGAACACTGAGCTAGACACTGTGTTATGTTCAAGATCTTTCGGTCTTAGTCTAGTTTACAGCTTTCCCTGAAGGAGCACTCTTCATTTTCAGGTAGAAAAACTCAAGTCCAAACAGGCACAGTACTAGCAAGGAAGCCTAGGAGATTGGCCTTGGACTGTCTCAGCTCTGCTCTTTAAAGATTTATTGATTGATTTATTAGTTTTTCTGTATCAATGCTCTGTCTTTATGTATGTGTGTGCACTGAGGGTGTCAGATCACTTGGAACTGGAGTTACAGATGACAGTGAGTTGCCATGTGTGTGCTGGGAACCAAACCTGGGCCCTCTGTAAAAGCAGCAAGCGCAAACCTCTGAGCCATCTCTCTAGCCCTGAGCTTTCTTTAAAAATGTAATCATAGCTGTCACTCAGCATTTCAGACGGAAGTTAACTTGCTGTTCCACTGTGCCTACACACCCAAATCAGATTCTGTGTGTACCCACACAGTCACGCTGTTTCTAATATGCTGAAATCCATTTTAGAAAACATGCTATAATCTGAGAACTCCCAGCCATATCTGCTGTTCTAGAGATATTTTCAAATACAACACAAAACGAAAGCACAGTGCACTCCTCCCTGGTGGCCTGATCTATGACAGAACCTCAGCAGTCGTTGGTGTATCAGCCTACATGCCAAGAAGGCAAGGTATCCAAGTCTTGTAGAGGACATGTTTCAACGATGATTATTTCCCTTCTGATAATTTCCTGTTTACTTGGGAGTCAATAAATACAAGTCTAAGTCTGAGCCTAACCAGTATAATGCCTTTTATACAAAGCAAGATTTTGAAACTGTAAGCTTCAGCCATTTAATCGAAGACATGGTCTGGATCAAGACTTTAAACTTCCCAGGTTCAGCTGGGTATGTAGTGCATGCCTGTAATCTCAGCTAAGGGGATCATATGTGTTCAAGGCCAGGTAGGATTATATAGATAGTTCCTCACCATCCTGGGGTCCAAAACAAGAGCTCTCAAAAACAACAAAGCAAAAAAAGATTCTCCAGGTTCAATTTATCAACAAACAATGGTCTTCACTCAAGAAAGGCCCTAAAACGGTCAATGCTTTCAGGCCTTTCTTTCTACCCACCCTGCAGCACGGAGTGTGGAGAGGCAATCTATTTTCTAAGTATGGATAGAATAATTTTTTTAAAAAATGCAAGTAAATGCAGAAAAATGCAGAGACTACAGTGGGGGTTCACCATTCCTTGGCACTACATTTTTAAAATTGTGATAATTTTAGTACACTCTCCCCAAGCTCTGGGCTTTTGTTTTTAAACACCCTTTCCTTCAACAGTCATTTGTCCTGTCCTACCTTGGCTAGTACCGGGGATCATACCCAGCCTTTACTATTATCAGTACATGTATTATGACCTTGGCCTCATACATCCTGGCTACCACCCCTGGCTGCCTTCACTCAGGTACCCTTCAATCCCACAAGGCTTGTAGTCTGATAAGCTCACTGGTTCTATCAGCTCCTCACAGGCCTCCAGTCTTGCTTCTTGCACCTGGACTAAATCCCACGGCCAGTCCTCAATCCTCTCTCTTGCTCGATCACATTCTCCTGGCAAACTCCCAGGCCCTGTTAAAGCCATCTCTCCTGACAATGTGAGTCTGTGCAAACACTGCAAGGCTGACTGGTCTCTCTACATCAGGGCTTCTCCACCTCAATGCTCCTGACATTTTGGATAAGATGTTATAGGAGGTGATCTGTGAACTGTGGGGTGCTTGGTAGGATCCCTGGCCTTAATGCATTGGGTATTATCTCCTAATATATGACCATTAGAGGTCTTTAGACACTGCTAAAATTCCCCTGTGGGGTAAAGTTGGTCCCTGCCGAGACATGCTCCATTTTAATGAATCTAGCTTCAGATAGACTCTGAAAATGCCTGGTGATCAGCCTTAGCTCAATTATTATTCTGTTCTCCTGGATGCCTCTTCAATACTTTCTTTTGTTTCTTAAAGCCTCCAGTTCCTTCCTGTTTCCTCAATACCAGCTGATGTCCTCTACAGGGAAACAGAATAAATCAGAATTTCTTCCAGCTTCTACTACCAAACGTCTGTGCCCACAGTCTTTGAGGTCCCTCTGGTTACAACGTTCCAGTTGTATACTAATCCACAAGGACACTGCTCAAGCAATGTTCCCATTTCAGTATCATCATTCTTTCCCATGGTTCCAAGCAGCAAAACATACTGTTGTGTCCTAAATATAAAAACAAAAAGCAAATAGCACCCCTAAGATTTTGAACTCAAAGTTCTCATGAGCTCCTTATCTCAATTTTCTCAAAGCCTCCATAAGGAAATGACTACACTTGTTTCTTCCTGTCTTCTCTTTGAACCCACTCCAATCAGACCTTATCCCTTCCACTCAGTCAAGACTCCATACTGTTAAATTCGATGAGCAATCTGCCATCTGCCTGTCATCCATCTTCTCTCACTATCTAACACAGCTGATTTTCCTATTTTGAAACACACCAAAAAGAAAGTCTTGTCTGGTTTTCTTACTACCTGTCTTAAGTTCTTTTGCTCTTTTCTGGTTCTTCCTTATCTCCCAAATCTCTAACTATTGTTATATCTCTACTTAGATGTTAGGGATCTATATTATTTTATTATTCAGGGTTTTATAAGGCTATTTTCATGCATTTTTCAGGCATCTCAGATTTAACCACCCAGATCTAAACTCCTTCAATCTCGGCCATCATAATACATAATGATTCTGTATTTTAGTTGTTTAGCCCAAAACCTGACTCCTCCCTCCCTTCTCTTTTCCCTCACATTTTATAGTAACAGATCCTTACCAGGGTATGTTGATGTATGCCTATAATCTTGGCACTCAGAGGCTAAGGTAGGAGGACTGCCACAAATTCCAGGCCAGCCTCGGTCACAGAGTGAATTGTCTCAAAATAAACAAACCAAAACCAAATCCTGCTGGCTATACCAGCAAAATGGATCAACTATGACCAGTCCAGATCCTATCATTTTACCTAGATTATCTCAATTGTCTTCTAACTGCTTTAATGATGTCTCCTAGCTTCCATCCTTGTGACCTATGGCTTAATATCAATACTGTGGCCAAAGAGACTTTAAGCAAGCAAGATTGCTAGGTATGGTGGCATACTCTCATAGTCCCAGCACTCATGGGACTGACGTAGAAGGATTATGAATTTGAGGCTAGTCTGGGTTGCACACACTTAACACCATTGGCTTCCCACAAACTGGACAGAGCGTAGCATGCTTGCTTGCTGGGTACAGCCTTTTCTCTCTTGGGCCAGGGATATAGCTCTAGAAATCTGAAAAGTGCCTGTTATTGCCTAATGAAAGACTCAACAGAATCTTGGTTTAAACCCCATCAGCAGGTTCTCATGGCCTGTAGCAGGGAAGTGTGGAAGCTCCAGGGTGAAAGGAAAATCCTTTACTGTCCTGCTCTTCCTTGCCTGGCTATTCTTATTGCCATCACACACACTCCAGAATACACCATCTTCTTTCTGTCTGCCTCCCTTCAAATGCAGACTGTTACCTTGGCCTATGATGATTGTAAGGTTCAGGGTTTGAGAGACACAGCAGACAGAAGGGACCAGACTCCGCTGGCAGCTAACAGGACCTGACTTTATTGAGAGAAGACCAGATAGGACTAGCTCCTCCGCACCCACGAGTGGAGAAACGCTAGCCCCCCTTGGGGGCTAGCCTCTCCGAAGAGATCACACTGATCCTATTCAGCTGAACCCCCATTCTGTTCACTCTGCACTTCATAGTACCTTCCCCAGGCTGGCCTGACTTCCTTAGGCATGCCATACTATTTCAAATTTCCAAACAATTCTTATTTCTTTCTTAAAAATTTTAAAATTTTATTTTATGAGTGCTATGCCTGCATGTATGTAAGTGCACCTCTGTCTTGCAATGCCTGTGGAGAATAAAAGAGGGCATCCGATCCCCTAGTACTGGAGTTACTGAGGGTGGTTAGCTGCCATATGAGTGATGGATCTGAACCTCCGTCTTATGTGAGAACAGCCAGTGGTCTTAACGCTGTCATCTCTCCAGCCCCTTGGTTCTTCTATTACACTGCAGATCAGATTATAATGGGTCTTCCTTGGAAGACTGTGAACTACTGTAGGGGAGGAATAACCTTTTTTCATTTCCAGTACCTACCAAGGTACTCGATACATAGCAGGTTCTCAGTAATTGTTAAATAGATGTGAGGTTAAGTGGATAAGTATAGAGCTTGCATATAGAGGTAGGGGGATCAAGATGCCAGTTTCCATGGCTTGGTACAAAAGTCATTCTGGACCTTTGACCAACTCCAAAAAGTGCACTTAGTGTAGTCCCTCAAGACATTTGTGTCACGGGGACGGGGGGGGGGGACTTGCTAGTCTGACGTGAACAGTTATCTAAGAAAGATGGCATTATGCTCATCTGACACTCATTCAACAAACACTCACTGAGCAGCTACTTCGAATCAGAGCTCATCCCATCTACCTTCAAAAATAATCTCTCTCTCGAGGCTCAAAAACTGATTTGCACCAGATCCCACAGACAGCAAGTGACAAAGTTAGGAATTAACTGGTTTTATGACCCTGGTGGATGGCGGGCAAGAGTCACAAGGGTGAGAGTCTCCAAAGAGCTGGTCCAGCGTGGTCCTCACCTGAAGCGACTCGGAGCCCCCTTTTTTTCAATTTCCGTCTTGGAAGCCGCGTCTTCTACCGCCAGGGGGTCACAGGTGTGGATCATCTGAACTGGGACACCCGCCACGGCCCTACGGAGATGGAAAGCGCTGTGAGTTACTGGCCTAAGGGTCCTTGGGGCCCGAGCGGCACACGTAGGAGCGCAGTCTCAGGGTAGCCGTGGTCTCGAAAAGGCAATCCTTCTTACCTGGCTGTCATGGGCTGAGTCCATGATCGCAGGAGCCAAGACCCAGTGTTTCTTACCACCTGCATGACCGAAATTGACCCTCCTCGGCTTCCGTCCGCCGAGCTGCTCCTGGCAGGAGCTAGGACCTCGGGCGCCTGTGGGGGAGTTCACCGAAAGGAAATCTGCTGACCGCTCTCTGTATGGGACGTTAACTATTTTGATTCCAATTTAAATGCTCCATAAAACTATCGCTATGGAAATCGCTCCTTCTCTTAATGGTCTAACTTGAGAACATTTCCCATTTCTCCCTATTGTAATAGTTGGTCCTACTTGGCTAACCCGCCCCGTTTGCTCCGCTTTGCCTCATGGGAACTCACGGTTGGCTGAGCGCTCGGCCTGGAGCCGCGGTGCATTGTGGGAAGACAGAAAGATGGCGGCGCCCTTGAGGCGGGTTGTGTCAGGGTTGGCTAGGGGTTGGCAGCGGTTTGACAGGCTGTGGGCAGGTGTTCTGGCTTCTCGCGGCCTGGTCCTCGGGGCTGCGCCCTCAACAAACCAGTCCCCATGGCGCTTGTTGGGCGCCCTGTGTCTGCAGCGGCCACCGCTGGTCACCAAGCCTCTCACCCCGTTACAGGAAGAGATGGCGGCTTTACTGCGGCAGGTAAGGCAGCCGCGGGCTTCAGGGTGACTAGAAGGGATGCGGTAAGGGCTAGGGGCCTTGATTCCATCCCGACTGCGGTACCCTGTGTGACCTTGAGCAGATCACTTCACCTCTTTAAACTTTAGTAGCAACTGCAAGATGGACGTACCCTTATTGAATCGGTTAGTACACAGTAGGCGTTCAGTTGTTTATTTTAGTTGGTTTTTTGTTGTCACTCGTGCACTCTCTGGGGATACCTTTCCCCTTGCTTATTCAAAACAGAAGGGACCTGGGGGTGAACAGGAATCACCTTCTGTCATTTAGGAACTCAGACTAGTGGAAAGTCCTTGTGATAGGATGAGTGTGAAGAAGAAAGCACTAGCAGCAGTGGGCACGATTTCAAGATGCCTGTGATAAAGCCAGTTCTGTCTTAACCTCACAGGACAATTTCTGTGAAGGGCAAGTGAGGAAATATGGGCAAATAAACTGAGTGTAGTTGCTGTCAGAGCGTTAAGCCTCTGTAGCTAGTTATTGAAAGATGTTATATTTTCCTAGGATCAGAGATGCTTTTGTCTTGAGCTACTTAGTGTTTAAAACATCTCTTCTGTGCTTTTTGCTCAGTTCATTTCTTCATTCACTCTTGACAAATAGGTTTTATTCACTCTAAAGGTTTTCAAAGCTCACACTGTGTGTCAGTTTGTTAAATGATCAGAGATACAGTAGTGACTAAGATAGGTCTGCAGCTCTGGTTCCCAGTGAGTTTCTGTGCATTGGGGTGAGGGGTGCAGTCAGTAACCAGTCACATGACTAACTGCAGACTTTGATAGGTGTGACAGAGGAAACACTGATAAGAGTGTTTCAGTGGGTCATGTAGTTTTGATTTTCTTCTGGGAAGTGTCTTCAAAGAAAGTGATAACTAAGTTGAGAGCAGAAGGATGAGTAGAAGTCTGGGAGAAAGAGTATGAGGAAAAATTCTAGGAAGAAGGGATATTGTCTGGAAAGCCCTCGATGAGTAAGGTACTAATCAGAGACTCATTCCTGGAGCTTGGGAAGTGGGTCCACACACCTATCCAGCCCTTTCTTCTTCGTCGCAGTCCTGACCCTGTTCTCATTCTGACATTTTGGAGAGTTTAACTGAAGATTAAAGGCCAATGGATCTTTTTTTCTTTGTGTTTGTTTTCTTTATAATGTTTTGATGATATTTATGAGTGTATTAACTGATACTATTCTGAGTCTACTAAGGGTCCTGTAGCTTTTCCTTTTTTTCTTTCTTCCTTTCAATATTCTTAGATTGAAATAGAGAAAAGCCTGTATTCAGACCATGAGCTTCGTGCTCTGGATGAAGCTCAGCGACTGGCCAAGAAGAAAGCAGACCTTTATGATGATGAACAAGATGAACAGAAAATTACACTTGTACAAGACTTGGAAGATATGTGGGAACAGGCATTCCAACAGTTTAAACTTGGAGCTCGAGTAACAGGTGTGTGACCTTGTAGGCCAACATAAAGGAAAGAAAGTGGGGTAGTCTCTGTGGCCGCATGGGGCCTGAATGGATTATCACGGAACTGAAAAAAGACCAGGGGACTGGTGCGGTTTCTTTACTTTTTTTTTTCTTTTCTCTTATTTCTTTACCCATGCACGCGTGCCAAAAGCACAGGCAGCTCTGCTTTTAAACTCATTAGAGTTACAGCTGAATGTTTACAGAATAGTGAATGGTAATAAAGAAGCTAGAATAGAGCAATTTAGTAAAATATAATAAGCAGGGTAATAGTATCACCGTGGTATGCTTCTTGGGAGATCATAATGTCTCTTAAGAAGCTAGGGAGTGCTGGCATTCCTGAGGTAATGCCTCAGCAAACATTCTTGTATAAACTTTCCTGTGAGACACAAGAATTACCATATTTACATGCTCAAGACTCAGCTTAATTCACCAGGCATATTTTTAAAGTCATAAAACACTATTTCACAGTCCCTTCAATTCTGCTTTCCAAATGAAGGACAGCTCCCTGGCTCCTGCTTTGCATTTTAATAACAAGTAGCTTCAATAACAAAACAACTTTTGATGGACCTATTGTTATTTTGAGTAGGAGTAAAGGATATTTGAGTAGTTTTTCTCTTTCAGTTAAACTTGGTGATTGTCATTTGAGCTTAACACCTCTTCTAGATCAGAGAGTGGGAAAAAATTAAGCCTTTTCTCTCCATTTCCTGTTTTATTGGAAATCACTCTGAAAGCAGGGCTTGAGTCCTGTTGTCCTTGTTTTGCAGGTAAGACCTGAAGATGATGAGAGTAGGGGTTAGGTAGATCAGCATAGTGTTGAACTCAACAGAGCAGTGTGTTTGAACTCTTTTTTGGGCGGAGGGCTGGGAATTGAAGCCAGTGTGCTATTGTATTTAATTTGTTATTCTTACCTTTTTCTATTCTTACTAAGAACATGTTGTTCTATCCTGAAAGAGGTCAGATTTAGAGAAATGAGTTAGGGTAATAATCTGGCTACAAGTACTTTGCGGTAAATAATTGGGTCTGTCCCTAAAGGAAGATTCTAAAACTCAAAACTCCTTGATTCTGGAGGATCTCAGTCTTTTTTTCCTCTCCTCTGACCACTTTTGTAGAAGCTGATAAAAAAAATGACCGAGCCTCATTGCACCGGAAGTTAGATAGGAACCTTGTCTTGTTAGTCAAAGAGAAGCTTGGAGACCAGGATGTTTGGTTACTGCCTCAGGTAGAGTGGCAGCCTGGGGAGACCCTCCGAGGCACTGCTGAGCGAGCCCTTGCAAAACTCTCAGGTGAGTTCTCTACCTTCCAGATCCTTTAAGACTTATTTCAGCTTGACTGTGAGATGTTACATATAGTGCCAGTGGTAAGTTTAATGACACTGATTAAAAATTCAGGTGACAATTTTCCTTAGAACAGATGAGTATCTTATCTCTGCTCACTGAGATGTTAGTACCTTAAGAACAGACCTTAAGAACAGATGTTTCTACCATGCTAGTCCCCCCTTCCTCCCACCTCTTTCCTTTCTTCCTCCTCTTCCTCCTTTTGTCCTTTCTCTACCCTCATCTTCCCTCCCCTCTTTGTTTTCTTTCTCCTTTTTTGGTGGGATGGGAGGCAGTGGGTAGCCCATGGTGGCCTCCAGCTTGCTATTTATGGAGCTGAGGATGGCTTGAACTTCTGATCTTGCCTCTGCCTTCTGAGTGTCGGATTATATGTGTGTGCCACCATACCTAGTTTTCTACAGTATT
Organism: Eospalax fontanierii; assembly: GCA_035773235.1. Lineage (NCBI taxonomy): Eukaryota > Metazoa > Chordata > Mammalia > Rodentia > Spalacidae > Eospalax > Eospalax fontanierii. Next base: position 146,634,199 of record CM069524.1, on the reverse strand, counting down.
AGGGATTGGACCCAGAGCCTTTTGCGTGCTGGGTAAGCACTGTACCATTCCTAGCCCCAAGGAAAGAAACTAGTTGGTAGGGTTCAAAACTGTGCTAGGAGCTGAGTTTCTAGTCCATTATCCTTACCACTCGGCCATAACTGTACAAATCAGAATTCATTCAGGATAGGATTTATTTTTTCATTCAGTGTTGGGGATTGAACTTAGGACTTTGCAATTGCTAGGCAAGTATTCTACCACTGAGCTCTACTCCCAGCCATGCTTCCTGGTACCATAGCATATCTATTTACTCATGTAGAAACCTCAGCATTATCCTTGACCTTGTTCTTACATAGATGTCTATTCTAAATCATTCTGTTTTTCTTCTCCCAGTTTTAGATGTGACCCTCTTTGCTTTTCACTAGGCCAGGGTTTTCAGCTGTGGAGCTGAAAATGTTTGGGGCCACATAATTCTTTGTTAGAGGCTCTCAGTGCTTTTCAAGGTGTTTAGCACCTGTGGCCTCTACTCACTAGTTGCCTGGAGCACTGTTTCGGTTTCCACCCCACTCCCATACTAGTGTGACAACCAAAATGCCTGTGCACATTGCCAAATATTACCCAAGGAGCCAAATTACAGTGGTTAGAGATGCCAAAAGAGTTCCTCCTGTTATATCCTCTGGTGGTGCTAACATGAGGTTTCTGAAACCTTTGCATAGAATTCTTAAGCATTTTCCTTAAGTATAACAATACCTAAATATAGCCTAAAATCCTTTTTGCCCGTCTTGATCTCATCAGTCTTCTGTCTTACTATGTTAATGTGTTTTCCAAATTCTGACCTAGTAAAGCATTTGTGTTCCTTGAATTATGTGGATTTTAGTGTGTCTCTGCCTTGGGACATATGGATTCCTCTAGGTAGAGTGCTTCCTCCAAATAACGAGCTCCTTCATCCTGAGCATACTCAGCTTTGAAGCAAACATTCTCCTGATGCCTTCCATTTGCTAGGCTTCTGCAGTGGGTCCACAGTGATGGATCGGGCTTTATATGTCCTCTGGACCTGCTTATGTTCTAGTGGAGAATACCTTCTTCACTTCTGCCATTGCACTGTAATGGTTTATTAACATATTTCAGCTCCAGCAAGAAATTTGAGTTCTCTGGATGTCTGGACATGTTTTTCCTCTTCATGATCTCATCTCTCAGCAAAGTACTTAGCAAGTGTGAGCACTTGCCAGGTATTTGTTAAGTAAATGGCTTTGGTCATAGTGTAGCTACATAGCCACTTGCCTGACCTAGCCACCAGCATAAATAGACGGAGATCAGCATGCACTTTGACCCTTTCTCACCTGGGCCTCCTTTGACCTGCAGGAGATTCAGCAGGGCAAAATGGCATGGGGGATGGGGGAGGTTGCTGCTGTCATTCTCTTAGCTGCCATGAAGGAATTTGGCAGTTGGTTTTTTTGTGTCAAGATCTTTGGGTACATAGTCTCAGGTTCCCTCACACAAACATACATAACCTGATATTTGCTCAGCTCCACCTTCTCTGAACCTTATTATGGAAAGAGATTCTGCCTCAGTGCTATACTTCCTTTTTTTTTTTAGCATATCTGATGAATAAATAAGTGTTAATTATTTAGCCTATTAGCAGATGTATTTATTTAATAAATAAACATAAGATGCGTTGATTGCAAATATATTTATTTCAAAGTTATTAAAGTAGCAATTATAATTAGAACAGCAAAGAAAAATTCATGTAATAAAGTGAAACTATGGACTGGAGAAATGGCTCAGTCAGTGGTTTAAGAGTGCTTGCTGTTCTTCAGAGGACAGACTTTGGTTCCCAGTACTCAGTTTGGCAGTTTATAACTCCAGCTCCACTGGCTCTGATGCCCTCTTCTGGCCGCTGAGGGCACTGCATGAACACAGATTTAATTTTTATGTGGGCAAGTATAAATTTTTCTTTTTTGGTTATTTTGAATTTAGTATCTCGTTTGGAAAGGCCATCCACCATGAAAAGTGATGTGTAAAATACCACATTTTCTTCTAATACTCCTATTTAAGTGCAAAAAATTCATCAGAATTTAGAGAATATGCATTGCTTATGAAACCACCATCCAAAGTAAACAAATCTTTTATGAAACTTTGAAATTTCTGCTAAGTATTGGGTCTGTAGTCTGAGTTCTGCTGTGAGGACTAATGCTGGGCTCCAGCTGTGTTCCCTTTTACCTAGGTAGTTCTTCAGGTGCCATTTAGTAATTAATTATATTTCTCCATCCTTTGAAATGCTAGATTATGGTTGTTAACTCTATTTATAGATCGCAGGTACTTTATTTTAACTTTGTGTATGGTGTTTACACACTATAGAAGTCAAATCTGATCTGGGTGTGGTTATTGCTTGAGGGGTTGAGGCAGAAAGATCACCAGTCTGAAGCCAGCCTGGGCTATATAGAGGGTTATAAGCTATCTAATCTATTTGGTAAGATCTTACCCCTCCATATCCCTTGTCTCCTCAAAAAAAGGCCAAATTTAGGTGCTTTTTGTGTCACCTGTTTTAGAGGTGATGAGCTTTACAGATAATATGTTGGTCATGTATCAGTCATTAACTAGGCGGAATGATGAAGCCAGCTGCTGTGACTCCCAAATAGTGTTAATTGCATTGCTGACTTCCAGGCCCAAAGTGGCAGCCTGGCACCTGGGAATAATCCAGTCTCCGTGGGTTAGACTGTATTTGGATTGAGAATGGTAAAGGCTCTTCAGGAATGCCCCTCTGCTACACTCAGGGATCCCTTTACTCTGGGGATATAAGTGGCATTTACAGAAACTCCTATGATTTTCGGGGGTGGGGGGTCAGAGGGTGTGCACAATAAACCCATGGGTATATTCTTAGCTTCTAATTCTTCTTTTTTTCCCTCCCCCAACTTCAGAAAACAACATGGAAGCCAAGTTTCTAGGAAATGCACCTTGTGGCCACTACAAGTTCAAGTTCCCCCAGGCGATTCGGACAGAGAGTAACATAGGGGCCAAAGTATTCTTCTTCAAGGCCCTGCTCTTATCTGGAGACTTCTCCCAGACTGGGAAGAAGGCCCACCATGTGTGGGTCAGTAAGGAGGAGCTGGCCGACTATCTGCAACCAAAATACCTGACTCAGGTTAGGAGGTTTCTTTTGGACCTCTGATGGACACAGCCACGTATGGACAGTGCAGACAAGTCAAGTGGTTAGGACCTAAAGGACATGGTAGATTTTCTGCATTTGCAGCGACTATCAAACAGCAGAGGAAATTCTGAGAATTAAATGAGATGTTATTGTGCTGGACTCTGATTTGCCCTTTGAGGACAACTGCCTTTTCCCAGTGAAGAGGGGACTGGTTGGATAAGGCCTTTTCCATTCTTCTCATGCTAAGAGCTGAGTATTTCTTTATAGTGAATTAAAGCATTATTTTATAGTAAATTTACTGGCTCACTGGGCCCAGGAAGAAAGAACAGAGGAAATGAACTGACCTAGAGCCTTGAGAAAGTTTCTAGGCCCATGAGAAAAACCTAATTCTATATAGTTTCTTAGCTATTTTCCATTGTGGATTTTCTCTTTCCATTTCATAATAAATCTAGCTTAGGAAATAATATCTTCCTTTCCCTCTCTCCTTTCTTCTCTTTTTGAAAGTGTTTTATGTTTAAAAAATGGTTTTCCTGTTTTGCCACAGTCATGTGAAATAAGCAGATCCATCTTCTCACCATCCTATCAGTGGAAGAATTGTGGTTGGTCCAGTCATGATATAGATCAGTCATGCTGGCTGATGGTACCAGGGGAGTCCTCTTGACTCTAGGTTGGGTCTTTTGGCTCTTTAATGTTTTGCTTGGGTCATCATTCATCCCCAGCACCTGGCATACAGAGTATAATTTGCTACGTGAGCATAGTAGTGCAAGCAGTTCAGATGCACTGTCTGCCCAGAATGGTAAGACCAGTCATGGATTCCATCATACTCTTCCTGATTTCTTCCCACACAGACTTCTGGGCAAACAGCCTGGCTTTTCTGATGTGAGCTTGTGAAATGGGATTTCTGTTTCTACATCAGATATTACCTGGTGTTTGTTCATAGGGTCAGGGAACTCTAGGGGTGAACTGTGGGCATAGGTATAGGACCAGAGTGCACTTTCTGGATTTTGGAGTATGCTCTGTATGTGAACTTTTCTTTCTGCTATTAGGGCCATGGGTACCTCTAACCTAGCAGGCAGGGAATCACCAGGGAGAAGTGTTGTTTAATTTTGTACACATGGATAAATCTTGTTATATTGTTTGTTTCATTTATTGTGGTGGTGCTGGGGATCCAGCCTAGGGCTGTTTGCATGTTAGGCAAGCACTCCACAACTGTCACGTGCCCAGCTTACAGCATTGTCTCTTTAATGGTAAGTAACATCTATGCAATTTGTAAATTGAGAGATAGTGTCAGGATAACCTAAAATTCTGCCAGTTTCTGTGAGATTTCCCCCAGAGCATTAGTATTTTGAGATGATTAGAGACAAAATTGAGTACTTTAAGAAGTGCCTTCCTTTATGGCAAGTAGGTACTGGTTTAATAGCTTTAAGAGTCACTAGTAGCTTTTCCAATCTGGTTAGCTATCTGGAAAAATTAAATGGAAAGAAGGGAGCTGTGAGGATACCCCACTCTGCTTGTTTTTTAAAACTTGATGAAAAAGATCCCATTCTGGACCATGGTTTTCATTTTGATCTCTATGAGAATCTCTGACTCCAAGAGCTTACCTCTCAGGAAGTGGTATGTGCCTAGTATTTAAGGTGTCAGGAATGAGTATGCCAGGTGCAGGAGATTTAGCTGTGTTCATGTCCTCATGGACTTGAGTTTGCTATTAATGCTTTTGTCTATAGAATCCTGTAAATTTTGAGTAGTCTTCTTCAAAACCCTTTTTAAAATTATATTTGGAGTCTGATTTTACAGAATGCAAGGTATTCAGCATGGTGGTAGAAATGACTATTTGCTGGGTACCAGAATCTCCCATTGGCTGCTAAACATGACCAGGTCATTGTTCATAATGTTTCCTTTGGAGAAAAAAGGCCAGGGCAAACTTAGAGATGATGGTTCTATTTTAGGGGCTTGGTGACTTCAAATCAGTGTGGGAAGAGGAGAGGGTGACAGTGAGGGGCTCGGAGTTTACATCTGAGGCATGGTTGTGCACCCAGGAAGAGTGTGGGTGTGTGGGTGTCTGTTTGTATCTATGTCTGTGTGTCTGTCTGTCTTAGTGTGGAACCAGGCTCTCCAGAAGGCTCCTTCAGAGTTACGTAGATTTACCCTTCACTCTGCTTGATCATTCCTTTTCCCAATGATTTCCAGTCTTCTGAGTCCACCTTAATTGGTTGTGGAAGAAAATCCTGGCATGCTTATGAAGCTTCTGTCGGGCCGTTTCTGCACTACTTCTACAGTTAGCCCTGATGCTTATACCTAACTGGACCTAAAAACATATAACTAAATCAGTTTCTTGCCCCATAACAACAAACTTGAAGTCAGAGAAGCAGGATTTGAATTTGTAACCAAAAACAAGTTTTGACCACTGTCACCATAAACATTGTGAAGTAACTCATAAGAACCAGAAATAATGTGAGATTCCTAACCTACAAACATATTTCTTTAAACCAGCAGGGCAGGCATCATTAGCCATATTTTATCCACAAGAAAATAGACTCAAAGAAGTGGTTAACTTGTTCACGATTACTGGCTGTCATGTAAAGGGCCCAGATCTGTGCTGATTGCTAGCTCCTACCCTCTTTAACTGTCTCATCTGTTTGATGAAGATGCTGCTGTATCTCAGGTGATGTGATCTTTATCACCATGCATGACTTGTCATAAGCACTCAGAAAACCTTTCTCTCCTTCCAGCATTGGCTCCCAAGTGCTCTGGAACTCAACTGTGTGATCTATAGTTCTCACAACTTTTCTCATCTTTCTTGGGTATGCATTGTGATAACCAACTATTTTTCACCTGTTTGGAAAAGAACATGGGTAATTTGTACATCAGTGAATTCCACTCTCAAAATAAGGGTGTGGCAGATCCATCCCATAACTACATCCAGCTGCTTGGATATGTTATCCTTGACCCACCTGGGGTCAGGAAATCCAGAGCCACACTTAGACACAGTCTTGTGGAGCACTAAACATTGAACAGATCCTCTGACCCATTCTAACAGGGCAAAGGCAAAAGATGCTGGCTGAAAGGGCAGCAGCCCAATTAAGTGCATCCAGATAGCTGAGCTGCGGTTATAAACGGTGAGACAAAGCCTGTTAGCTCAAATTCATGGGGCAGCTGCAGCTCTCAGGCTTCTGCTTCTTGACTTTATTTCCTAGAGGTGTGGATGAAGGCCAGTCTCTTTAGACCAGCAGTCACCTTCACCTCCGTTGTGTCTTCAGTGAATGAAGCCGGGAGGGAGGAAACTTCTCATCTCTGTTTCCAGTGGAAGCATCCAGTGCAGAGGCTCCATGGGGCTTGGGTCATTCTGGATAGATGATCCATTGCTGCTGTAGCTGAGGGTCCAACTGGTGGGTCCTAACGAGGCCTAGAGGGCATTACTAGTATACAATGAAAACTAGGTGCCTGTGTACATGTACACATGGACCTGAGCACAACACTTGGCCATCTTACTTTGAAAGGCCACCAACAGGTATTTTGGGAGGCTTGGCACTGTAGACCAGACACATCATTGATCGCTGAAGCTGGATGTCCTGCTGAGTAGGTGCTGAAAGGGTTGGTTTGGGGTGAGAGAGTTTTCCTCCTCTTGAGCTTTCCTTTGGCCTAGTAAGGGGACAACTACCTTAGTACAGTCAGAAAATGACTTCTTGGACCAGGGGCCTTTGTGTGAGCAGACACCATGTTCCCAAGCTTGGTTGCACCCACTTGCCTAGGATCATCACAGCCATACTTGTTACTGTTACTGTCAGCAAGAAAGGAGGGGCAGGAAGAGTCAACCTCCCAACCAACCAGTCAGTCCTAGTTGCACGAGAGGGAGGGGCAAAGGGTATATAAACTGAGGGCTAAGAGTGTGTAAACTAAGGGTATATCAGCATGGGAGGGGTCACTTGCCATTTTGTGAGGCTGTGGGGAAGTCATGATCCATGCTGGGATGGAGACTTTCCAGTGCGGCCTTAGGAGGCTCCATGGAAGAACTCCATAATGTGGAATGGCTCCAAGAAAATGACTAATGATAGTAAAGTGCTAAGTTAATGCCTCTTATCTGTGTTTATTGCACCTAATATGGATCTGTTGAGAAAACAATACAAATGGATAAAATATTTCCATCCTGTGTTAGACCTTGTTTGTGTTTGATTTAGTACATAGTGATTTGCAGATGTGGAATCCATTTGAGAGATATCAAGTACACCTGAAGAGACAAGGATGAAAAAGTGATATAGGGCCTTGGTGCAATTTTGAAATTCTTGAGAGCTTTCTGGTTGAGTAAGGCACAAATGCTTCAGGGGGCAATGGGGTTGATAGATGACACACACTGGGAATAGGGATTTGGGGAGACACTTCCAGATTAGGGAAACCTAGGGTAGACAGTGGAGAAGAGAGCACACCCCAGACTGAGACTCCAGGTGAAGGTGGATGGGTCTCTTGTAGCTTCCTCACTACTGGGCAGGGTCATATCCATGAGTATCAACTACAAAGTGGTGGAGTTTGTCTAATGTGATGGGCACTTCTTTCTGGGAGCCAAGGCTGTCCTTGAAAACCTTCACCATACCTGGTATTCTAGTTTGATTTCTGTTGCTGTGATAAATACCATGACCAAAAGCAACATTGGAGGGAAAGGGTTTATTTCAGCTTACACTTTCAGGTCACCATCTATCGTTAGATAGAAATCAGGACAAACTCCAGCAGGAACTGAAACAGAAACCATGGGGGGAATGCTTCTTTCTGACTTGCTCACTGGCTCATGCTCAGCTAGCTTGCTTATATAGCCCAGGCTCACCTCCTTAGGGATAGTACTGCCCACATGGACTGGGCCCTTCCATATCAGTCTTATCAAGGGAGTCTTCCAAAGACATGGCCACAGGCCATTCTGATTGAGGAAATTCTTCAGTTAAGGCTCTGTCTTCCCAGGTGACTCTAGGTTGTATCAAGTTGACAGTGAACCCGGTTTTAGACCATTGCCTTTGGAGTAGCTTCTTGCCTCAGGTTGAGTAGAGGGCTCAGTTCTCTGCCCTCTGGGTTAAGGGACAATAGGAAGCTGACTTGCTACCAGTTCAGATTGGGGGTTCTTGTGACCATATCTGAGAGTGTCACAGATGGGTATGTTCTCTAGAAGGAAAAGGGACCCAGGTTTCCATGCATTGGGTTCATGTAGCCTCATGCTATTCTTGCCTGTTCGCATCTACCTCTTGTCAGCCCTGTATGGCAAGTTTTAGTCTTGCCATTTGTAGATTAGTAGAAGAGTTTAGGAAGGCAAAGAGACTTTGCAAAGTCTTTCAGTCAGCATGTGGGAACAGCATGATTCTAGAGCCATACAATTCTGAAGCCACTCATGTCCCCTGCTTGCCTGGACAAGCCTTTCGCATCAGAATTCTGAATCTACCATAAATGGACAATCCACTGAAGGCTGGTGGACCTCTGGAAAAGTTGAGAGAGTGAGAATTTGGAGTAGAGAACTTTGAGACTTAGGATTCTCTTGGACAAGAGCCATGGTCTTCAAGTGTGTGTTGTTTACACAGGAGATCAATTCATCTGCATGAGGAAGCAAGCTTAGGACACAGTACTGGGAATTCTGAGAAGTTAGGCACAAGAATTCCTTCACACCTGAAAGTGAATTCTTGAAACATTCCAACTACTCTTCAACAAATATTTGCAGTGGAGGTTGCCTTACTGCCAGCAACTGGGGATAAAATGGTCAAAATACTCCCATGTCTGAGGGTCAGGGCACAAAACAAGTCTATCAACAAGTAAAGGGGAATGTGTGTTGTGTTCTCAGCCTTATCTGACTCAGGGAAGGCCTCCTCCTGTGGCTGAACTGAGGTCCTGGGAGCCCAAGTTTAAGGAGGGAGGGAGTCAGGAGAGGACAGGCAAGAAATGTGCACAAAGCCAGAGGCCTGGACAGAGTCCCTGGGAGTGGGAGGGCAGACTGTGGGCAGTCAGTCTGTCCTTGGTTCCTAACTGTCCAAGACAGTTGAACGGTTTGGTCTACTGGGTGTGGCACACAACGTTAATCCCAGCACATGGAGGCAGACGCAGGTGAATCTCTGTGAGATCAAGGCTAGCCTACATATAGGACTACAGAAAGATCCTGTCTCAAAAACCAACCCCAAAATGTCTTTTACTTGAAGGCAAGGAGATAAATACTTGATCTCATGTAGAACCACATCTATGGTGATTGGAATATAAACTAACTGGAAATATCTCTTAGGAAGGTGTCACAGGTGAATGGCACAGGTTGCTTGGGCGTCCAGTGTAGCTAGTATGCTCTGTTATGAGCCCTATTATGATGGAACCAATCCTTCTTTATTTGATTGAGCCAAGGATTAACCGTCTTTGCCTTCTGTCAGAGGCTGTGATGTATAAAATACTAAGATTCCTGTGCCTGTTAGTGAGGGACTGTTGACTGTCGCTCTCTGTCTCCATATCTAGGAAGAGTTGAATTAGAGCTTTTTATTTTCTTCTTTTCCTTAACATTGTCTCATATAGCTCAGGCTGGTCTTGAACTCACTATGTGGTCAAAATGACCTTAGACTCCTGATCTTCCTACCCCTTCTTCCCAAGTGCTGGGATTACAGGCATATACCCCCACCTGGCTAAATTGGTCCATTTAGCAAATATAAAGAGGACTCAGAACCACTCCAAGAAGATCAGCATTCAAGATGAACTCAATTCACCTGTCCCAGGTTCACCCTGGAGCAGGACCCCTGGAAGAGAACAGAGGTGTTTACAGCATCTTCAAAGAGCCCTAATAGTTTGGATTCCTAACAATCAAATGTTATGGTATTTTATGGTATGAGTACTGGTTGTTCATAGATTCTGAACTGTTCTAGTAGCTTCACAGTGCTCCTTAGCTCCCCATGCACCCTTACCTACATTTATTACCAAACCAGGACATTTGTGCCTTTGTGTGTGTGTGTGTGAGAGAGATTTGATCCCAAGGCCTCACATAGTAGGCAAGTATTCTACCACTGATCTAGGTCCCAGCTCCAAACCTTGTCTTTTAGCCCATATACCTAGAAGAAACCTTGACCTCAAAGATGTCAAAGTAGTTCTCTGGGGAGAGGTTCTTTACTTGTTTGTTTAGTATTCTTTTGTTTAGTTTTTTTGAGTTAGGGTCTCACTATATAGCCTTGGCTTATTTGGAACTTGTTGTGTAGACCACATTGGCCTCAAACTCAGAGCTCCACCTGTCTCTGCATCCTTGCCTTGAGAGGGAGGGAATGATTTAAATGACTTAAGTCAGATCCTTTTCCCTTCAGGTGATAGGAAGAGTGTTGTGAGTACTGATTGGAGACTGCCATTTAGGTCTACTCTGAAAGCAGGTCTGAAAATTTCACCAGGCCATGGCCAAGAATTAAGCTTCTTCAGGTGATGACTTTGACGGTGATACCCATTTGGGTGGCATAGTGACATTCGAAAACAAATTTTGTTTCTTGTAGCCATACCTCTTGTACAAGCTTTTTGAGCAACCATTTTGTGTGTACAAGTTAACAAAATAATTTTTTAGAAGACCTCTGGCCACATTTTTCTTCCATTTGCTGCACAGAGAACATTTCTGTACATCTGTTCTCCCGTCCCCTTTTCTTTGGAACACCACGCCACATTCTTTTGATCATTCATGTCACATAGTCATCTCCTTGGACATTCACTGCACACACAAACATGCACACCAAAAGCTTTAAATATTCTTACCACGGTCACATACCCTTGAACGTTCACATCACACACAAACTCTCAGATGCTTTTCCCTATCACACACAGATACCTTTGAGATGCACCTGATACGTCTGTACCTTTGAATGATCGCACCACTGCACACACATACGTTACTCATCAAGCGTATCTTTGAAAACGATAGGATAATAGATGTGCACATTCTTGAGCATTCACTCCACATGTACACACCCATGAATATTTACCTCATATTGTCAGTTCCTTTGCCTGCTGCTTTCAGATCCCCTATGTGTGTGGGGGCGGGGGTGGAGAATGTTTGTGATAACTCCTGCAAATTTCTCAAGCTTTCTTTTTATAATTTTTTTGGTTAATTTTTCTTTTGTGTCTGTATATTATGCCTGCACGTGTGTAAGTGCACCCATGTTGTGCAGTGCCTGCAGAGGACAGAAGAGGGCATTGGATCCCCTGGAACTGGGGTTATGTTAGCTGCCATGTGGGCACTGGGATTTGAATCCAGGTCTTCTGCAAGAACCGCCAGCACTCTTAATCTCTGAGTCAACTCTCCAGCCCAATATTTCTCAAAGTTTTCTTTGTGATTTGCCTTCCTACAGGGTGGCTGAGGTAGCATCACTCTCCCACCTTCTCCAGGCAGAGGAGCTGTGGTGCTGTTACTCCTGCTAGTCTCTGAATTGCCTGTTTCACGTTTCATTCTTTCCAACACCTTTGTAACTATCTCCCTGTATTGAAAGGTCTCTTCTGAACTACCTGTCATGGCTACTTTTTCCTAACTGGATCCTCACTGATTTTTCAGCCAATATTGTAATAATAGGTTTCCTTGTGACTTCTGTACGTTCAAATCAAAGCACATGTGATGTGCTTTGATTGTATTACTCCTTCCTTCCTCCTCCTACTCCCCTTCTTCCTTACCAGTCTCTCTTCAACTTTTGTGTGGCATCCTTATTTTTTTCTTTAAGAGTCCTCATGAGAGAACACATGTGATACTTATTTTTCAGGGTCTGGCTTATTTCACTTAACATGATGATCCCCAGTTCTATCTAGTTCCCCAGAAATAACATTACTGTGTTCTTCTTTGTGCATGAATAATACTCCATTGTGAATATATGGCCCATTTTCTTTATTCACATGTCGAGGCTGATTGCATGTTTTGGCTATTGTGAGTATGCTGCAGTCACCATGGGGATGCAGGTATCTCTAACATATGCTAGTTTTGATTTCTTTGGGGATATACTCAGAAGCAACACTCACACCAGAATATTCTCATCCATGGCCTGTATCCTTTTCTCTAACTGTGGTCAGATGTCTGTTGGATCAAACCCTGGTTCGGACTAGCCAGTACTTGCTGAGTGAACAAGTCTGGTCCAGTGGTAACTTCTCTCCTCGCTGCTGTTCTAGGATTTTCCTGGAACAGCCTTCTCCCAATCTCATGACAGTCCTGATCTTGGACAAAGTCCATGTGGAGGATGGACAGTACTCCTGAATCTTACAGGAGAGATTATATATGACCAGATTTTTGCTTCAGTAGGCTAGGCAGGCTTCAGAAGCAAGGGGACCCTCACTACCTGGGTTAAACAGGAAAGAATGGGACATCTCTCTATCTCCCAAAAGATTTATGATCTGAGAACTGGTCATCGGATCTAAATTCCCAGCTCAGACTAACTTGGGCAAGCAACACTTTGCCTCATCTTTCTTGTTCCCAGAATTATGAGGTACTGTTGCCAGTCATTTATTCCTGTTTGCAAAATGCCAAGGGAACTGTTTAATCTTGAACAAGTTTTATGCCAGCATGTGGGCCTCATTTTCTTCATTGGCAGTACAAGAAAATTGAATTCACATCCTGGTGGGGGCTGCTGTTGGATCATGCATGTTGTTAATCCGCGTGGGTCCCACACAATACGTGTAATGCCCACAGGGAGGCGCCACACACAAATGTATAAATATCCTAGACACATGGCTAAAAGCAGGCTGTGTGGATCAGAAAACCCACAGGTTTTCCCCTTTTCAACACCTTCTGGTATGTTATTACCACCAGGTGGCCATCTGCCTGTTACAAACCAAGTTAAGATACTGAAGGCCACTGTAGACAAGGAACTATACTGCAAGGCAGAAGTCACCAACCAAATCGTTAATGCATTAGGCTAATGCATTAGAATGAGCTGAGAGGATTGGGCTAAATCACTAAGAGGGTGTGAGCATTCAGGAGAGGTAAGATGAGGAAGGGTAGAGAGAAAGAGGAAGATGATAAGAACAAGAGCAGGGAAGTTCTATTTGATTCTATATAACATTTTAACCTAGAGCAGACTCATTTGCTAGATTCTCCCTGTAGTCCAGTGTCTTTAATTTCTCTGATCTTTCTAAGATGCAGTGGGAAGGCAGGGCTGAATAAGCATCTCTAAACTGACAGAGGAGAGGGCAGAACAGGGGAGTTTCATAGCAGCTAGGCAGTGGCTGAGCTGAGTCTTATGTCCAGTTTTCATGCACCAGGATGCCAGGCTCCTGCAGGATGCTTACTAGAAGCAGAATAGTAGGGAATCCTAGTGTAGGATGGGATTGGATGACATCTGACCAGCAACTCCTTGTACATGGCAGGGAAGCAGTGCTGACTTTGGCCTCACAAAAGTGAGTGAGGCCCAGTGGCCTTGGGTCTACTCTTGTTACATTTAAGTGTAACGAAGCCCAGAGAGGGAGAGCCACTTACCTCAGGTTTTGGAGCAGAGGCAAAAGCAAGACTCCGGGACTCCTGATTCCCAAACTGGGCTTGTGCTCAGATGTCATATGGAGTCTACTTAATTCCATCATGGGGTCCCTGGTACATGCTGGACACCTAGGAGCCTCCTTCATTGCCCTCAAATACCAGCCTCCCAGGAGTCAGCCCTGCTCCAGTGCCAGCGTCTTCTCTCCCGCTAGCAGAGCTCCTTGGCCTTTGTAAGACCTGTTGGGTAGAGCAGGGGATTAACCTCTATACCATGCCTGTGGAGGCCAGAGAACCAGGCTCCTGGCTCTGCACAGCTTTCCCTGGGATTACAAGATAATGCATAAGAAGAAACACTAGCTCATCCAAGTTTATGGATTATGTGGAAACGAAATCGTAGTAATCTCCTCAGCCATCTGGTCTTGATGCTGCTAGCCAGGACCTCCCTCAGGCCTCACACAAGGCTGGGGCTAGGGCTTGCCATGCTCCTTATCCCTCAGTCCAGGCCAGCATTTTCCAAGGGGCCTGGAAGGGCTCGGACAGTTTGTGCTGTCTGTGTCAGAGAGGAGGGCAGGGCAGCTGCAGCAGAGCAGGGATGTGGAAAGCCATTCATTAACAATAATGCTGCATATGGGCAGTCCACCTGTTTTTGTAATGAAAACCCTACTTTGCAGTTTAGAAAGCATCATTAGTCACATTTCTGGGGTTGAAGTGGTGGGAGGGTAATTTCTCTCAAGATAAGATGCTAAACTCTTCCATCTTCTTGAAGAAGCCTGAACAATGGAGCCCCTGGCCTCTCTGCCTCCAAAGAAGGGGATTCTTGATTTCCATAGATGAGAATTTGGGATCTGCATTCATGCTGATAGAAAGTCCAGAGTCCCAAAGAGTTTGAACGGGAATGAAGAGAAGCCAGGCAGTATCATGTAGGAGAAAAGCACATTGATTTTTACCTCTAACCCACCAAGTTTGAACTCACATGTCAGTGTATGACTTTGGACAAGTTGCCTATACCTTCTGGGCTTGCTAAGTGGACTATTGCTTATTTGCTTATTTAAAATTTAAAATTACGTTTGTTTGTGTGTGAGCATACATGTGTTACATACAGGACATATGTAGAGTTGAGAAACAACTTTCAGGAATTGGTCAGTCTTTTCCTTCTACCATGTGCATCCTGGGAATCAAACTCAGATTGCTAGGCTTCTTGAAAGCCAGCTCCTTTACCTGCTGAGCTATCTTGCCAGTCTGTGGGTGCGCATTCATTCATTCAGTCATTTTGTGATTATGAGGACTGAACTTATGGACTCACACATGCTAGGCAAACACTTTGCCAGTAACCCACATCCCTAGTCCTTAGGTGTCTATACTGAAAGAAGACTCTTCTTTAGAAGCCCTCTTTAGAAGACCCTGGTTGTTGCCAAGGTCCTGAATCCATCCTGCTTGTGGTTGAGGTTGTAGCTGATAGTTCATATCAGTAATATGTTGATAAGCAAGTATCTGGAGATGGTAGGTGCCAGGTGATAGCATGTTTTGTAGGCTGTGTTGATTCCCATCATGATTGGTTTGAGGTTCCACTAACTGCAGAGCTGAGGAGAGGTACAAAATACTGACTCCCAAGGGTTGGTGTAAGTTGGTTCCAGCCAAACTCAAGCCAGGTACCCACTGGTAGGGAAAGGCTGCTTTCTAAGTACTATAGGGTTAGGAGATAGCTCAGTGGTAGAGCACCTGACCAGCATGTGCAAGATCCTGGGTTTTATTCCCAGTACTGAAAATAAAACAAGTGTCTATTCTGGCTGGTAAACAGGTAAACAGGTGCTGCCAGCCCTTTACTCCACTAGTCTTTTTGCCCCTCCTCCAGTGAGCTTCACAAACTCTTGATGATCCATTCACTTCAGTGATGAGGCTTCTGCTTCAGTGATTTAGCCAATGTTACTTCTGGTTGGTCAAGGCTGTGCTGGACCAGTAGATAAATGATTTGGGTATCACAGGCCTGCACTTACCCAAAATGTCAGGTTAGTCAATCTAGTGACCCTGACTTATGGGCATAATGCCTAGCTCACCACTGTCAGCTACTTTATGAAATTTTCTTCCCCTCATGGCCTCTGGGCACGACTGTAAGACAACGGAGCAGCATTGCATTTGGGGTCTGCACTGGCACAGCGGCGAGTCTCTTTCTCCGTTGGACTAGGCTCTGCGCGTGGTTTGCTTAAATGATTAAAAATGCAATCAATATGATCTGCTTCACCAGCTTGGAATGCAAATTCCATTCTATTTCTTTTATTTCTCCAATTAGTTGCTTGAGCAGTCTTTATTATTTAGAAGTTTATTTGGGATCTCTCTTTTGAGGCTTCCTGCCCCATTGAGTTGTTGTTGGCTCCTTATGAAGGAAGTAGACCGTCTTCTTAACGCCAAGCAGAAAAATGGCTTGAGTCAGACCAGCCAGCTCGCTGGCGGTCTGGATTGGTAGCTGCTGTTGTGCCTTGCTCAGGACTCACCACCTGACTATTATACCAAGGTGGTTGGATCTGGCCAATATGGAGCTAAGCAGGCAGTAGAAATGGATGGGATGAGTTGGAGGTGACAACAGGTGTGATGGCGTCTGCGGTGAAGTGGTACATGTGAAAGCACAGGCACCACCTTACCAGATTGTTTCATGCTTTCAAAAGAAATGGTATGTATGTGCAGTTGTGTTTTTGAGATGTAACTGGCATCCAATAAGACACACAAACAATGAATTTTCACATATGTATACATTTTGTATATATAACCTTGATATATAAAGATCTGGACCTGCCCCCCCAAAGTTCCCCTGTGCTCTTTTCTGGTCTCTGGGTTCTCCTGCCCCATCAAAGATAACTGCTGACTTATATAGCATATATTAATTAGCTTTGTTTGATATTGGAAGTTCCTATGCTAAAACCTTTATAGTCCATATTCTTTTGTAGTTCTTTTTTCTTGTTCAATATAATACTTTCTAGGTTTGTGCATATCTGTTTTTGTTTTTGTTTTGAGACAGGGTCTCACTATATAGCTCAGATTGACCTTGAATTTGTGATCTTCCTGACTCAGTCTTTCAAGCATCTGGCTTTACACACTCGGCTCCAGTATTAAGATTTACCCTTCTTGCTTGAACCACTGTTATTCACTTTGTTGCTAAGTATGGCCAAATATGCAAACTTGTCTGTGTTTGTTCTTGTTGAGAAATAAACATTTGGTTTATTTTCACTTGTGGGTTATTGTGACTAAAGCTACTGACAAACTTACAGAGGTCTTTTTTTTTTGGTACACACATAATTTGTCTCAGATACACACATATACATCAGTGGGTCACAAGATAGGTACATGTAACTTTATTAGCAAACTGATAGCTTTCCATAAAGAATACATCAATTTGCACCATACCAGCAGTGCATAAGTGTTCTAGTGGCTCCACATCTTCGTCATCACTTTTGACTATCCTCCTGGCTGTGTCGTGGTACCTCATTGTGGATTTAATTTGCCGTCCCCTTATGAATGATGATATTGATCAGCTTTACATATATTTACTGGCTATTCAGTATCTTCTTTTATAAAGTTCATTTTCTGGGGGTGGGGAGTTACTCAGTGGTTGAATGCTTGTCTAGTAGGTTTGAGACCCTCAGTTCAACCCATAGCATTGCAGAAGAAAAGGGAAAAAAATTACTTTTCAATCCTTTGTCTTCCTTTTTCCCTTGTAGTTGGAGTGATTCATCATCATAATCATCATCATCATCATCATCATCATCATCATCATTTAATATTTGTGTGTGTGTGTGTGTGTGTGTATGCATGTGCCATGCATGGAAGTCAGAGGACAACCTGAAAGAATGAGTTCTCTCTTTCCACCATGTGAACCTGGGGGATTGAACTCAGGTCTTCAGGCTTGGAGGCAGCACTTTTACCTGCTGAACCATCTTGCTGGTTCCTTATTATTATGTATTATATATATTACATATATATTGTTTAAGTTATGTTTGTTTTATTTTGTTACCAATTTCATTGTGGTCAGACAACATGCTCTATGGTTTTAGTCTTTTGATATTTATCAGGTTTTGTTTTATGTCCAGGATATGGACTATTTTGGTTACTTATGATTTTGGGGTTTACTTTTGATAATGGAGATTGAGCTTAGGCTGTGCAGATACTAAGTAAGTACTGCACTCACCTACATTCCCAGTCCTCTTTCATGTGAATTTAACAAAAATTATAATAATCCATAGTGTTGAATATTGTTTTCTATGGATCTCAATTCAATCAAAGTAGTTGCATTCATATTTGGTAGTGTTGATAGTATTCAATCTTCTATGTATTGCATGACTGTGAAGCTGGTTTTCCATCTATTACTGACAAGGTATATTAAAAGATTCAAGGCTGGAGAGATGGCTCAGTGGTTAAGAGCATGAGCTGCTCTTCCAGAGGAGTAGAGTTTGATTCGCAGAACCCAGGTCAGGCTGCTCACAACTGTTGTCTGTACCTCCAGTTCTGGGGGCACTGTCACCTCTGGCCTTCATGGGTGCCTCCAGTGAGGCACACATCCCCTTCTTCCCTCATAGACAGTGATTAAAATATAATAAAAATAGCTTTTTAAATGAAATGTATTTTTATTGAATTTTTGTGTATTTCATAAATACATTTTAATCATAGTTAGATCCCTCCCCTATTTGTAGCCCTTGTCTTCCGATCACATTTCATGCATTTTGTCACATATGTTAAGGCTTGTTGAGTCAAGTTTGTGTCCCCAAACTTGTTAGTGTGAGTTTATCCACTGGAGCCTGGTAAGGTTATCTAGTGTCGTTCCTTTAAAGAAGACCAACTGTCCTTCATTTAGCAGTCATCAGCTGCCAGTAGTTCCCTGCATGAGGTTGGAGCTTCTTGCTTATTTCCCCAGTTCTATGCTTGGTTTTTGTCTGGTTTGAGTTTGCATGAATCTTGTGCGTGCTGTCACCATTTTTGTAAATTCATATGAGCAAGTTCCCAGAAACCTGGAAAACTTTGTTTCTTTGTGGCCATCCGCTACTCCTGGCTCTTACAATCTTTTTACCCCGTCTTCTGTAATGGTCTCTGAGCCAGGAGTGGATGAGGTTTAACACAGGATTCCTATCCAAGGACATGTATTGTGCAGTCTCTTATTCCCTACATTTTCTCCAGTTGTGGTTTTCTGTGTTAATTGCCTTCTGTTGGATGAGGAAGCTTCACTAGTAAGAGTTGAGAGATGCATTACTATTCTCTCCCCTTGTTCCACTATGTTTCATGAACCTTAAGTGTAGAGGTTCCAGTGTAGATGAGCATTTGGGGCTAGGTATCTCACAGACACTTATTCTGTGTTTGACCAGTTGTGGAACTCTGTAATAGTCTCCATATGTTGCAAAAGAAGCTTCTTTGATGAATTGTGACAGGCATAGCTGTCTGTAAATATAAAGATACATGTGTAGCATAGAGTAAGAAATTACATTTGTCTAAGGATGTGATGGGGGTTTTATCTTGGATCTATGACCTCTCCAGACATGTGTACTTGGCTATGTTTACAATACCACATATGAGTTCCCTTTCATTGAACAGGCTTTAAGTTCAATTTGATAGCTATTAATTCTCCTAAGATAAAACTATCACTACTGCACCAATAGAGATAATTTGCTGTGCCAGCCATTATTGTGGTTATTAGACTTTAAAGTTTAGGTTAGACCATTAACTGATTTTATCCCTTAGCAGCTTGCATAGTAACCTCTGAAACTATGAGAGCTAGGCTTCAGGGAGGAGGCTTACAGGTCAGTTCCAACTCCATTGCTCCAAATAAGTCTTGTCCTCAGCAATAGGGTATTAGTTGCAAGTCAAGCGTTGTAGCAATAGCTGGTGTTATTTTGGGAGTCTCTTGGACCATCCTGATCAACAACTCAAATGGGGTTCCTCCTGTCTGGCACTGTTTCTTGTTATATAGCCTTCAACTGAACACATATACTCATGTACCAATATTTTAAAATAATAAAAATAAAATTTAAAGTGTTCACCTATGTTTATAGATTGGTTTCCCCTCTAATTTTGGGAGGACAGGGTCTCCCTGTGGCCACAGCTGACCTGAAACTCACTACGTAGAACAGACTGGCATCAATCTCACGGAGATCTGCCAGCCCCTGCTTCCTGAGTGCTGGGACTAAAGTTGTGTACCACCATGCCCTGCTCTCTTCTAATTTATGTAAGTTTTTGCTTTATGTATTCTGTTATTAAGTGCACATACATTTATGGTTTTGACATCTCTATGAACTAGTCCTTCATCTTACAATGTGCCCCTTTGCTTCTAGTAAAAGAACTGTCTGTGTGATACAGACAAGAATGACCACTCCAATTTTCTTGTGATTGCTGGTTAGATGACTTAGCTGTTTTCACCTGTTTATTTTCAAGTTGTGTCCTTATGATTAAAATATGTTTCTTGCAATTAGCATGATTTGTTTCTTTATTCAAATAGCGACATGTTCTACTCCTTCTTTCTCCTCTTTGTCTCCTCTTCCCTTCTCCTCCTCATCCTTTATCTTCTTGCTCCCTTACCTGCTGATTTTCTTATTCACCTGGCTTTGAGTTTAAAATCCCTTCTTCTCTTCTGATCAGTCTATTACTAAGTTGCTTATTGTTATTTCAAAATCCTTACTTGCTAGTTCCATGATCCAGGCCATCTGTAGGTCTGCTTCTACTGACTATTTTTCTCTTGGTTGTGGTTATCATTCTTCTTTACATTTATTAGAATTTTGAATTGTAAGGTATATGAAAGGGAAATAGTAGAAATTAGAGCAGGGAATATTTACCCCCAGGCAATATTCTTTCTTTCAGCAGAAAACAAATAATGGCCCATTTGTTTCAGATGTCTTGAGAGCAGCATCTAGTCTCTTTTGGAATCTAAGTATTAAATGATTATACGATATCAGTCTGATATCCTTTCCTGCCTCCAGATTCTTATTCTGTGGAAGGTCTTGCTTTTTAGCCAAAGTACTGAGTACTGTGTACTCAGTAAAAGTCCGGTGGGGGAGAATTGGTAGTCTTGACTGTCATTGCTGCTTTAAGGACCCCATTAAAGATCCACTATGCCATGCTAACTCTTATGACCAAGATCTATACCTAGATCTTATTCTTTTATTATGAACTCACCCCATTTTCAAGGTAGCAAACATTTCAACAGTTAATTAGATAAAGTGCCCCTATCTGTTGTAGGTTTCTATCTGTGCCTCTCCATAGATAACTAAGAAGAGTAAAAGCAGCTACTAGTCCCTATTGACTTACAAAAGGCTTGGTTTGTCCATCTTTGGAGTTTAGATCATTTAGATTTCTTGGCTTCCTTAGTTCTCTGTAGGCTTGATTTTTTAAGTTCATCTTATATCTTTCACATTTTCTCATTGTTATGGCGGAACAGTGACTGTCTTTCATGACTTTGTCCATCCTACCTAGTAGGATATATATATATTTATTTATTTAATTTCATACATGGGTATTTGCATTATTTCCATTCCTCCCAGTCACCCTTCAATATCTCCCATCCCGCCCCCCCGTAACTCCCTCTCAATTTCTTGTCCTTTTTGGTTATTATCGTTACATAAGCACACATACACATATATAATCCACTTAGTCCATTTAATCATGTTCTTGTGTACTCATGCTTAGGGCTGCCTATTTGGGATTAGATTACCAGATCCTCCCTCCCTCAGTATCCATTGATTGCCTCTAGCTCTTCATCTTGAGGTGGGACCCATGAAATTTTCCCCATTCATCTTGGCATGCCAACTGGTTTGTCACTATGCAGATCTTGTTAGACTACTATACTGTGGAGATATCATTGGTGCAGCTTCTCCATCATGTTTGCAATGCATTAACTAGTAACAGGTGTCTTGTCTCTCTCTTATGTTCTTTCCATTCCTTCTTCTGTGATGTTCCCTGAGCCTTAGGTGTTGAAGTTCTACTGAAGATGTATCACTTAAAGTCAGGCACCTCACAGTTGCTTATTCTCCATGTTTGAGCAGTTGTGGAATTTTTAAATACTCTCCATCTGTTGCAAAAAGAAGCTTCTCTGATGAGTTGCTAGAGGTACACTTGTCTGTAATTATAAGCATTTAGAATATAGTAAGAGATTACATTGGTCTAGGGAAGTGACAGAACTGGGTTGGAAGCCTAGATCTTATTTTTTTATTATAAACTCACCCCATTTTCAAGGTAGCAAACATTTCAACAGTTAAAAAAATAATGTGGACCCATGGGCCATTATTTTGTTACCTTGATCTTTTTTTTTTTGAAAAAAACTGTGTAGCTTTTGTTAAGATCTGCTGGTACTTAAGGAATTTCATGCTTAAGCTCTTCATGTCTTTCCTAAGTGTCACTGTGGTGAAGATGTTAAGAATCTACCTGATAAGACTACTGGTACTAACAGATGACAGTCCTCTAGCCACTGAAGTCCTTGGATCTCATCAAGGTCTACCTTAAGTACAAACACTATGATCTTTTCTAGAAGGTAAGGGAAAGAGCTCAGGTTCTCAGAGACACATGCATGGTGTGTATGTGAGTGCACTCATTGTGTACACTTGGGGAAGAGAATTAGCCAGAAATCTCAATCATCAAGTGCAAACAACACCGACACTGGACATCATGCCAGGCTACCCTTCCTCCAAATCACAATGGATCAGGATGTCTTTCAGAGGACCTAAAGAGCAGGGGCTGATGGGAAATGAGCCAGTCCCAGCAAAACCCATCTCATTATGACAGATTTTACCTGCTATGAATCCAGTCATTTTCCCCCATCCGTTTCATTGTGAATGGTTAATCTTTGGCTTCTGTAATAGAACTTTTAATGATTCCAATGATCAAACTCTTCACAGAGCATATCATTCTCTATGATTTGAAGTTTTGTCCAAAGCTTTTCCCTGGGGCTTGAAGCTGATGGGGCGGGGGGACCAAACCAAACCAAACAGGAACCTGTTCATTTGAGTGTGGAGGGCAACTTAGTGGGTGGGAGGCAGTGAGTGAGTTCACCAGGATGCTGGATTTGTTCTGTTTCCTCCCTTGGGCCCTGCCATGCTGGCTAGGGCTTGTTGATGATTGATATCTGAAATAACTCTTTGTCTTTGTTCCACTGCATGCTCTTTTCTCCCATTCCCAGTCTTTAAAATTTTTTTTTTCTTCTCCACCCTCAGGCCTCTGACTCCTCTTCACTGTGACGGTTTCAATTCAGCGTTAGAGTTTATGGGATTTCTCCTCTAAAGTTGGATAAGCAGTTCCTCTGTGGCTTCTCAGAGTTCTTACATTTGATTAGCCATTTTTACCTTTCTTGAAAATTTAAAATCCCCAATTAAAAGCACACAAACACATGCAGAATTTTGGTTAAGTAGATGAATGTTCAAAACAATGTTAATTCTCATGAATCTCTTTATGCAGTATATTAAGAGAAGAAGTGACATGCTTAATGAAGCACTTCAAAGAAATTCAAAGGTTAATTTAGAAGATTAAGTAAATACTGGGAAATGCATACAGTTCTTATAAACACTTTTATATATGGTTCAAAATAGGTGACACATATTTAGTAGCAATGTTGCAAAGATTCTAAATTTAATGTGGAATTATTATTAAATAAACAAATGCCTCAAAGCATATCAGTTCTAATAAGACAGTAACCAAATGGACAAGGAAGGTTTTCAGTGGTTGATGTTATTACTTAAAAAAAATGCAGATTTAGAGAAACAAATCTTGGATTTTATATGTCAGTAAATGAGGTTTGAGCTCAGCTCAGGCCTGGCTCCAGTAGAGGCATGCAGGAGACTAGGGGACGGGGGTTCTGATAGAGTATCCGACGGCCACCTGCCATCACAGTGAGTGTTTAGCTCTGCATTCATTCCTACCCACAGGCTCTGTGGTATGTCGCATCTGTGACATGACATGGAAATAGGACCATTCCTGGATCAGTGGGAAAGGAGACCCTGCTGGCCAGCCAGGTAAGTAGGAAATGTCTCACTGTGGCTGAGTCTGTCAGGGCTGGGAGAGCAGGACCCCACATCCTAGTGTTGATGTCCTTTTGCTTTCCTGGCAACCGTGAAGTAGAGAGGAGAGAGCCAATACTGAGGCTAAAAAGTCCCGAGACTCCTTGTCAACACTCACCAACAGGGCAAGCCCCTTAGCCTCACTGATTTTCAGCCTTCGTATATACAAAACGAGGCTCATGATGTCTTTCTCACTGGACTTTCAGAAGGATGAAATTAGTACTGGACGTGAGTTCTTGGTAAATTATATAAAGTACTTCATACAGGGCTAAATGGGATTAATTCCCCTGAAGATATTAAATAGTTACTGTGTACCAGGTAGGCCCTGTACTAGGTAGGCACTTTGTGGATGGGTAGGTAGAATGGTGAATAAGAATTACCCTGTGGCAGAGATGAGAGGACACCCCACAGCTGTGATGGGTTCTTTCCCTTGTGCTTTACACCTATATTGGAAATGCACTTTTTTTCAATATTCCAGCCTTAAATAACTTGTTGCAATGAACATGGAATATTTGCTTTCCAAGTATGAAATGGGGCTTCCTGAGAGATTGAGTTGAGTTCCCAATATGCTATAGATCACTTTCCTGTGGATTCATCATTTCTCTCTGGAAAACAGGACTCTTCTCATTTCCCTGTTAAAGGGTTTCCTGGAGGGCAAGTAAGATTTTAGAGAGCTAGGGCCAGCAGTGGCCAT
Source organism: Eospalax fontanierii (assembly GCA_035773235.1). Classification (NCBI taxonomy): domain Eukaryota; kingdom Metazoa; phylum Chordata; class Mammalia; order Rodentia; family Spalacidae; genus Eospalax; species Eospalax fontanierii. The sequence continues at coordinate 146,609,942 of CM069524.1, read as the reverse complement.
GTGAATGTGGTTGTGTCTGTGTCTGCCCATCACTTAATTATCAGTTATGACTCTCAGTCCTGGAAAGACCCTCTGTTTCATGTTGATTAGACAAGGAGTGGTCATCTGACCTAATCTGAGCAACTTCTCCATCAAATCAATTCTTGAATGAATTTGAAATGAAGACTCTGAGAGAACAGACTAGCTGGTGAGTTGTGAGGCTGAGGAGGCTGAGCTGAGTCATCCTGAACACATGTGTGCGCCCTAGGGCTATGCAACTGCAAGGCGGGGGCTGGCCACAGGTCAGAGGACCACAGCCCAAGATCAGGGTGGGAAACTTCTCCCTTGATGAGTATCATGGGGGAAGGGCTGGCTTTTGGACACATCTGGGATGTCCATAATAGAGGTCTATCTTCAGGAATCGAAGACAACTGGTTTGAATGCCTTCCACAAAACCACATGGACCGTGTGTGTGGCTTGTCTCCAGAGTCCTCGCCTGCCCCCTTCTTTACTGCCTCTGTGCTCCTTTTGCCTGGCCCAAGCTTCTTCAGCTGCCCCTGGTCCCCATGCGCATCTCATCTGTCCTGCTTTAATTCACTGAAGCTCAATCTCATCTTCTCTCCTTCACTTCCTTCTTTTCTTTTGATGTTGAAACCTATGTACACAGTAATCAAAGAGCCTGTTGTGCAGGTGACAGATGCTGTCTCATTTGTCTCTGTGTCCCTTGGGCCTTCCTTAGCCCACCCTCAGGCCAGGGACTTAGTCTCACATCTTATTCTGTGCCAAACACATGGTAGGTGCTTAGGAAACATTTATGGAACTGAACTTGGGGGAGTGTAATTGACGTAATAATATGATCTTCCAGGAATCCTTGGCAATCTGAGGGGAGCTGCGGAGCCTTAAGACAGTGGAACAACAGAGAGGAGGGAACAGGTGAGGCCTCCTGCAATAGTCGGGGGCGTGGGAGGAGGTAACCAAAGGCATATTTTGGCCGTTAAATTACTCAGGATGGTCCAGTTGCCACAACAAAGAAATTCAGTATTTCCATGTCTTAGCACATTAGAAGTTTATATTTTGCATGGATGTATGCGTGATATGGGTGTCTGACACATGGCCTGCCATGTGGCAACTCAAACACCCAGGCTCCTTCCATTTTGTGGCTCCACTATCCTCTAGGACTTCAAAATATTCTGCTACAAGCTCTACATTCAGGAGAGAGAGGGAGATAGAAGGAGGGAGGGGAAGAAAGAGAGGGATGGGGGAAGGATGATGGCAGAGGGATGGTGAGAAAGGAAGAGAAGAGAGGAGAAGAGAGAGATAGCTATAGAAAGTTTTCATAGGCTGGGACTAGAAGAGGCATCTTTCAGCTCCCTCCAGGGCCTAGAAATTTAGCCTCATGACTCCTTAACAATGTAGGCCAGCCATGCTTGTATTTCAGCAGATCATCAGATGACCATTGGAGGGTGGTGTACTTCTGACACTTAAGAGGTAGGGACATACTGTACAGCACGGGATTGCTGGTGGAAACTGGGGTCAGTCAAGAGGCTGTGGGAGCAGGGAAACTTCGGGAAAGTACCACGGTTGATGCGGGAAGGAATGGCTGAAGCAGGGAGTACAGGTTTTTGGTTGGCTGATGTGAGTAGTCTCAGTGGTGCAGCACTGGGGGATGTGGGGTGCCTAGTTGTGTGATGCCAGGTCCGGGGTAAGTGGGGCAGGAGAATGATGTCCCTTAGCATCAGAGCCCAATAAAACAAGTCCTGAGGGGTAGCTTCAGGGTGGCTACTTTGCCATGAAAGGCATGTCTTGGCAGAGATGTTTTCTAGCTCCAGCAGTCTGTCAACCCTGGAGGAGCAGTTTCCCCTAGGGCTGAGAGGTCCTAGACGTGTCAAACCCCCAGATTAACACACCTTGCCTTATTCAGTGACCAAACTTAACTGTGGGAAGGGCAAGGGAATGTGACTCTTGGCCTTGGGACAGGTAACTGTGTGAGTGCGGACATGTCACTGTGTCTCAGCATACCAGTTTCTTTACCTTTCAAAAGGGGGAAATCATCAAAACCACATCTCAAAGATTGTGAGAATCAAATAAGATGTATGAGATGTATTTGGCAAACGCCAGAGCTGTTCAAATGTTAACTGTGCTTTGTAGTCTTTCCAAGTTTGTGGGCCCGCTGTGCTCTTTCCCTCCTCTTGAAGTAGAACTCTGCTGTCATTTAACATGGTCCCGCCCTCCAGCCTGCTTGGAGAGGTACCCGTGAAACAGCAGGGTGACTTGGTTTCCCAAAGCCACACACAGAGGCTCTGAGGGTCTTTGCAGGGATAGTGCAGGATTGACAGCTGTGGCCTGGAGATTCATGCTGCACCCAGCTGGGAACACGTGGAGCTCCATTGAGTAATGCTGATTAGTGGTTCTGCTAATGCTTGTTTAAAACCATTCCCCTCCCCCATTTTAAATCAGTTCATGCTCCTTAAAGAAGCAGGGTTAAATATAGAAAAATACAGGGGAGAAAGAGTCAAGGTGCTCCTGGTACTGTGCTCAGTCGCTGGTAACATTTTGTTTTTGTTCTTCCCCCTTTTGATATTTTTCTCCCTTTCAAATGACTTTTAACTCATTTCTTCTTAATCAAAAATTCATTTTGATACATGGTACATACAAAATTCACGCGCTATAGAGGATTATGCAGTGAAAAACAGTCTCCCTCCCGCCAGCTCCCTTCCTGGAAGGCAGCCTTGGTTACCAGGCCCCTGTGTTTCCTTCCAAAGTTAATCAATGCACACATAAGTATATGCATGCATATTCTTTTATTTTTACACACATTCTAGCATGGTATATACCCTTTTCGATAACTTGCTTTTCCACATAAAAGTATATGCTAGAAAAATACACTATGTCGGCTTATAAGATCTGCCCCCAACATCTTAAAGGTTGTACAATATTCAATTGTATGGATTACATTACAATTTATTGAACTAGCCTGATATTGAAGGGTATTTTGGCTATTTGCACCATTTTCAATTTCTAATGATGCCACTATGAATATTCTTATGCGTATGTCATCTCTTGCATGTGCAGGCATAGCCATGCCATAGGATGATTTTCTGGAATTGCAATTACTGGATTAAAGACTCTTCACATTTTAAATATTATGGTTTATTGCCTCCATAAAGGTCACATGCACCAAGAGTGAATGTAAATGAGTGTCAGTTTCTTCAAAATCTTGCCAACAATCTGTTATTAAACTTTGTCAACTTGGCCAACATCATAGGTTAAAAAATGGCATCCCATTTTAATTTGAAAATCTTTTTCATGTATTTAAAAATCCATTTCATTTAGTTACTGCTAAATATTTTATCTTTCCCACATTCTCCCATTGGACTATTGATCTTACTTATTTGTAGAAGCTCTTTATATATTATGCAAATTAGTTTTTCATCTATGATGTGTTGCAAGCATTTCCTTCACTTTATTAATCTTCTTAAGGCTTTCCTATTATTTTTTCATAAAGAACATTCTTACTTTTAGTTTGTGTGCATGTGTGTGTGTGTGTGTGTATGTGTGTTGAGGACAGAGGTCTACTTTAGGTGCTATTTGTTAGGAGCCCTCCACCTTGTTTTTTGAGACAAGGTTTCTCACTGTTACATGGGGTTCATTGATTTGGTTAGGTCAGCGAGCTCCAGAGATTTTCCTATCTCTGCCTCCGTAGGGCTAGGATCACAAGAGCAGGTCATCATATCTAGCTTTTTACATGGGTGCTAGGGTTCGGTCTCAGATCCTGTTTGTGTAGTAGGTGCTGTACAGACCGAGTCTCCTACCCACCTCCAAAATTTTTATATTTTGAATTAATTATTATTAATGTAATTGGTCTTTTCCATATTAGGTTTTAAGTTTATATCATACCTGTGTTGTGTTTGTGTATGTGTGTGTGTATGTGTGTGTGTGTGTGGGTGGATGGGTGTATACTGGCATCAAACTCAAGGCCTTGGGTATGCTAGACAAATTCTGTACTACCAATGCTCTACTGTATCCAGCTTTGAAAAATCCACTATGGAAGGGAAGGTTACAAAGGGGAAGAGGGAGGCCAGGGTCAGGAGGCTTGGAGAGTAGGGAGAAGAAGAATTCACCAAAACACACTTTGTTAAGAAATGCCATAATGGTGACTGGCGAGATGGCTCAGCTGTTAAGAGCACTGACTGCTCTAGTAGAGGACTGGGGTTTGGTTCCTAACACTCACATGGTGACTGACAACTGTGAGTAACACCAATTCCAGGGGATCCAGTGCTCATTCTGGCACCTACATACATGCAGACAAAACATACACACAAACTAAAAATAAATAAAATTTAAATTCCATAATGACCAGGTATTGTGGCACATGCCTTTAATCCTAGCACTTGGGAGGCAGAGGCAGGTGTATCTCTGTGAGCTCAAGGCCAGCCTGGCCTACGTATTGAGTTCCATGCCAGCCAGGGATACATAGTAAGATCTAGTTTCATAAACAGAACAACCAACCAAACAAAAATGCCATAATAATAGCAAATAATAGCTGATAACTTGTTTACTAATTAAAAAATTTAAAGACCTTTTATGCTCTAAGAATGTAAAGTTGTATCTGGCACTTTTATGGTTTCCTTTTATTAGGAATGCATTTTGTTGTAAATAATAAAGTGAAAATCAAACTTTCTTTTTAAGACAGGATCTTGCTATGTTGCTCAGGCTGGTCTGGAGCTCACTGGGTAGCCCAGGTTAGTCTCAAACTCAGAATTCTCCTGCCTTAGCTCTCTAAATGTTAGGATTATAGGTTAATATCACTTACCATGGCTTAAACTTATTTAGTTTAGTTTGCTTTAGAGACCATTTTTTTTTCTTTCTAGCTAGAGACAGAGTTATCCCAACATCAGTTACTGATTCCTGCATCACTAGTTCTGTGGACTCAAAATGTTATGTTGACCCATGCCTTTCATTTTTACTTGTATTTGGGCACATTTCTGGAATCTGAAATCTTTTTCATTGATGGGTTCTCTAAACAAAGGAACAGAGGGAGGGATTACCAGGGAAGGTCTGTATGAGAAGGAGACATTTCAACTGAGGTCTGAGGGTGAACAGGAATGAATTGGCTGAGTTTGGGAGGGCCGTCGGGCCTTTCAGGAGGAGGCAACAGCTTATGTGGTTAAAGGGCTTCCAGGTAAGAAAGGCCTTGTACGAGTGTCTAGAACTGCCATAGCAAACACCCAGACAGGGTGGCTGAGGAGCAGAAGTGTAATTTCACACAGCTCTGAAGACTGGGTCAAGGACCAGCAGAGCTGGTTCTGATGAGACTTTTCTCTCCCTTTGCCTTACTGTGTCCTCACATGGTCTTTTCTCTATGTGTACACACTCGTGATGTCTCCTCTTACAAGGAAGTGCTAATGGATTAGGGCCCCTCATTGATTTATAATTCCCTTCTAAAGACTGTATTTCTATGCATTATCTGTCTATTGAGGGTTAGTGTTCTACCCTGTGGTTTCCAGGGGCTGAGGTAGGGTACACAATTCAGTACAAGATAGGTGAGGTGCACTTGAGCAGAATTTCTTTTTAAAATTTTATTTTTAATTTTGTGTGTGTTGTGTGTATTTGTGCATATTAGTGCCAGAGGTGAGCTATCAGATCCCTTGGAGCTGGAGGTATAGGCAGTTGTGAGCTGCCAGATGTGGGTTCTGGGAACTGAGCTCCTGTCCTTTGCAAGGGTAGCACATGTTCTGAACCATTGAAACTTAAGAAATCAGGGCCTGAAGAGCAGAAGTTATCATTTTCCACTCATGACCCCTTTTACTGGAGAAGGTTTTGCATGACTTTGTGTATATAGGCATATGAAAGAACCTACAAATTGAACATTTACTGATAAATGATCATACATTTAAAATAATTCTTTGATATATATATAATTTTTACCATTTATTAAGACAAAAGCAAAGTTGCCTACTAATGAGATAGTTGTGCTTTTATTTCCATATTGTGTAAAATCCAAATCTTGGTTGAATGACTACTGGACAATGGACGCAGAGCATTCTCAATGTTCTCAGATGACTGATATTTCATAATCAACACCGAGAACACTACTATGCATAAATGCACAGTACAGTAGAACTGTATCTAGGGCCATTTCACTTGGAAACTTTGTCCTAATCCCAAACCAAATTCACCAAATGATTTATTATGAAACTCTGGCTAGCATTGCAAACAGTAGCTTTTAAAACTCTTTTTAGACTGAATTTTTGCAAGTTTCATACAACATATTTTGCTCATATTTAGATCTTCTCCTCTATCTGCAACCTCCTTACTGCCCCCACCCAATTTCATGTAGTATGTTAAGGCCTGTAGAGTCTAATTTGTGTCCCCAAATGTCCTTGGGTGGACTCTGGTCAACCTACCAAGAGTCTCATTCTTAAATAAAACTGACCCTCAGCATCCCAGGAGCCATCGGTTTCCAACTTCCTCAGGTGGGTTTGGGGTTTCGCACCCACCTTTCCATGTCTAGGCTGAGATTTGTCTGGCTTGAGCATATGTGGTACATTTCATGCTGTCATCATTGCTGTGAATCCATGAGTGACCAGCTTCAAATAGCAAGTTCTAAAATCAAGCATTTGAACACTGTACAAGTCAATATATGCTAATTTGACACTCACATGGTGTGTAATAATGGTAGAAAATATGAAAAATCTTTTTCATTATGAAATAGTTATGTTTTTATAAAAGCAGAAAACTGTACAGTTAAAAACGCTGCAGGGGCTGGTGAGATGGCTCAGTGGATAAATTCCATCCCTGGACCCAGATGGCGGAAAGAGAGAACTCACTCCTGTAAGGCATCCTCTGATGTTCATATGTGCATTGTGGTGTGGGTGCTGCATGTGCATGTGCCCATGCATGCATATGTACACACACACAAAAACGAATGTACTAAAAATTTAAACAACGCACTGCAACTTCTAACCCTACTCTGGAGTCTGGGCTGAGGTGAAGTGTTTTGGGCAGTGTTCTTTGGCGCTGGGTGTTGTGGCCGCAGTGCGGTGCGAAGCGTTCAGAAGCAAGGCTGCAGTGCACCGTGGGTGAGCACTGCCACTCACACGTTGTATTCCGTGTACATTTGATTTTGAATAAATTTTGGTCAGTGTGTACTTAGAAACCTTTTACCATTGCCAAGTTTTTCAGTCATGTGACCCCAGGGTCAAGAAGCTGGACATTAGGGGAACCCACAGAGAGAAGCTCTGTGTGACTGGTCCTAAGTCAGGGAGCTAATAACATGAGGCAGGAGCAGTGGTGAGGGTCCTAATGAGGACTCTGAGTTAAGGATTGTGTAGTGTGTTCTGTGAGAGCCTTCTGCATCGGGAACCTGTGCTGGATCTCAGGCAGAAAATGACTTAGGTCATACTAAGTATTTTTAAATCTCTTTAAATGTGTGGGTATTGAACAGAGGACAGCACTAATGTTAGATTCCTTCCAAGGTCCCTCCAGGGGCCCATCTTTTTCTTCTCTCCTGAGGCTCCAGTTCAGATATCAGACTCTCTTTCACTACCTCCTTTTGCTGAGAGCAGCAAGACCTGTGTTATTAGCTAGTAATTAACTTTTAATTAGAAAAGCATGGCTTGCTTTCTTGCTTTCATGAAGGGACAAATACCTTTAAAAACTGAATTACAGTAATTGAATAAGTCTTTTACCAGCTAGTTTTGAAAATTCTAGTTCTTTTATTATGAGCTCCATCGAGCAAAGCCATTTGGAAATGTTCAGTTAATAGAGCAGTCACCAGAGCACCCTTTGGCATGTGGTTGTTTTATCATGATGGGTAGTCTAGGTCTGGGTGGTATGGTGCCCAGGCTTCCCTGTGGGTTTTTTGAGAGTATGGCTTCTAGCACCCCAGATCTCTTGAACCATAATCTCCAGGATGGGCAAGACCAGGAAATCTGTTGTAAAAGCCTATCCCAAAAATTTTCAGGCTCAGAAGGCAACGAAGGACCTCCGTGCCATCAGCCAGTCACAGAGAGGGTCCCCAAGCAAGCTATCTCAGACAGGACCTCTAATCAAGTATTATTGTGCAAATAGTGAGGAAGAAATTACAGGACACCAGGCTTTTCCTGGGGGTTGGGAATACTTGAAAGCCTCTGTCTTTCAGAATTTAGCCTTTAAAAAAAATAGCATGAATGGGTTGTTTAAGAGGAAAGTCCAGGATCCTGTGGAAGGCCAGAGGTACATCCAAGGTTTTGTCCTCAGCACCAGCCCTCCCCTCTTGGGTAAGTTCGTATGCTTTCTAGAGACCACCTACTTCCCACCATCATATTTACAAACAGAAAAAGTTGAGCCCACTCAAATACCAACTGAGATTAAGGCTCACGACCCAGGCACAGTGACTGCTTGAACACCTGACACAACATATCCCAGAGCCCAAGAGAGGCAGCAGGACTTAGCAGTACTCTGAAAAAGAGGCTTCTTCCTCCTGGCTGTGAAGTGAGTGAAAAAGAGGTGCAGAGCTGCTGCTGTCCCTTGGCAAGCCACAGAGAACAGTTGGGAGACTCAGCTCCCCTGGTCTCAGTGACATTGTTTCATCTTACTTCGTGTTAAGCACAGCCTGATTTTAGTCTACCTCTTGGAATTTTCAGATATACAAGTTAACATATTCCTTTAGCTAAAGCCAGTTTGGGCTGGGTTTCCCATTATGACCAAGAGACTGCTGGTTTCAGTATCAAAACACAACGACAAAGTCCGTTTCTTATTTCACGTGATACTGAAATGAAGATACTCCCCACTTATGCTAAGATTATGTTCCAATAAGCTATCGCAAATTGGGCATCTTAAACCCAGAATTCAGTGAACCACCTAACCTCTTGAACATCCTAGCTGAGCCACACAGCACGTTGTAGAATACTGGCTGCTTCCCTTTGGCATGGCGGAGCTGACTGGGAGCAGTGGCTGCCTCTGCCCAGCTTCAGGAGAGAGTATCCTATTATATTACTACTAGCCCTGGAAAGATCAACATAAGAATTTGAAATAGTCTCTGTCAATGTGTATTGCTTTCACATCAGTGTAAACTTAAAAGATTGTTAAGGTAGAGGATTAGCTGTACAACATTAGGAATCTTTTTGAAAATTAAGCATTGAAAATGTATTTTACAAATTATCAGGGGCTGGTGAGATGGCTCAGTGAAAAGGGATACTTGCCACCATGCCCGAGAACCCGAGTTTAATCTCTGGGACTCATATGGTAGAAAGAAAGCACCAACTCCTGCAAGTTTTCCTCTTGCCAATGTACTTCTGGCATGCTCACCCATGTTGCATCTTGAGACTTTGCTGCAGCCTTGGTTCTAAGCACACAATACTGTGTGCACACTGTGTACAGACACACATAAATAAATAATAAATGTAGTACTTAAAAACCATCCATAAAATTAAAACAATACTTTTCAAACACAATATATATATATATATAAATGTATTGCACACCACCAACAAAAAGCATTATTAATTAGAATATTATCACAAGAAAACAGTAGTCTAACACCATCCTGACTCATGACATTGCCCAGGGCCAGCCCTGATGCTTCCTCTCCATGAATTATATTAAGCATTTTCCAGCCCCTTTCATAGGTTCTTTTAGGAACATGAAGAGGAAGGTAGCCCTCTGGTGCTAGGCCCAGGCACAGTACTATCTATTTTGTTTTCACTAAACCCTGTTTATACCTCTGTGAATAACAGTCCCCTAGTTAAAATGATCCCAGTTACTTAGTTTAAATGCACTGCTCATTTTCTGGTACTTGCATAAACCCCAAACACTCACTGCAGTTTGAACGAATGAGTACTAACTAATATAACCTTTATACTAGCTTGAGGAAGGCTAGGGATGTAGCTCAGGTGGTAGAGTGCTTGCCTAGTGTCCTGGTTAGTTTTTATAATCAACTTGACATAATCAATTGGAAAGACAGAGTCCCAGTTGAGGGATTTCCCAGATCAGATTGGCTGGGACCATCAGGGGAATTTCTTGATTGATGTGGGAGGGCCCAGCCCACTGTGGACAGTGCCATCCCTGGGTAGGAGATCATAGGTTGTATAAGAAAACGGGCTGAGCATGAACCAGAGGGAACAGGCGAGTAAGTACTTTTCAATCATGGTTCCTGTCTCTGATCCTGCTTGAATTCTTCCCTGACTTCTCCCAGTGTTACCTGGAAGTATAAAAGTTGCTTTTGGTCATGGTGTTTACCATAGCAACAGAAAGCAAACAAGAACACCTAGCTCGCATGAAGACTTGGGTTTGATCTAATCACTGCATAAAAACCAAGTGTGGTGATGCACACCTGGGAGGTGGAGGCCGGAGGTTCATTCTTGGCTACATAGTGCATTAAGGAGAGCTGATGAGGATGGCTTTCTGGAGGAAAAGACAAACTCAGTACTTGGAAGACTGAATAGGAGTTAGGCAGATCTGTGGTGATGTAGCTGGTCCCTCTAGACTGAACCCTGACCCTATCATCTGATTTGGTGGTGGGAGGAGCTGGGGAATAACAGGGAAAATGCTTTAATCAGAGAGAGCATGATGAAACCCAGGGAAGCACCCGGGGCCTGGGAATTCCACAGATTTCCGTGAGGATAGGAAAGCAAGCCATAGGGAGGAGTGGAGGCGAATGAAATGCAGGTGAGCCGGGCAACATCTCAACCTCATGATGTAACCATGATGGTGCATTTGCTAGCATTTGGCCAGATGTGGATGTTGGTAAGCCACCTGTAGATTGTGGGCTCTACTTCTGCTTGAATATTTGAATTAGTGGTTGTCCTGGGTGGTCCCACAATCTTGCAAAAGACCCTGAAGGGACTCTTAGTACAGAAGATTCCTCTTACCAGGAGGGCAGAGGATCTTCCCAGATGAGACTGAAGGGCTTAGCCATAAGCTTCTTGAGGGAGTGACTGTGTCACTGAATATACACGTGGAGAACAAATGACTATGGCAGAAGGATGGTGCTGTGTAGACTTTCATCTGAACTGAAACATCCCCACGGAGAAGGGAGGCTCATAACACTCAGGAGACTCTAACTTGATGGTGACTGCTGAGATGCCACATTTGTGAGATGTTACCTGTGTAGGGTGAGCTTCTTGATGATGCAGCTTCCTTTGTATCCCCCATGTTCCTGTAGGTAACCTCAATAAACTCATTGCTTCACCAAGCTAGATCTGGGTGGAATGATTTCTTTGATCTGTCATTGATGCCTTAATTTATTCATCTTTCTCCAGAAAGTCACACAACAGATGGCCAGGACTCTACCTGTGAAACTCATCAGCAGACCAGACTGGAAGAACAGACAATCCAAACGACTGTGGTGGTTAATGTGGTCCTGAAGGCAGGGTCTGGTGTATACTCAGAGTTATGCCGGTGAGCCAAGGACTTCCCAGAAGAACCAATGACCTTCTAGTCTCGATTGTGTCCTGGTTGACCTGAGAAGAGGTCTGGTGAATTGGAGGGTCTTGCCATTTATAGGACAGTCTCTTCAATGACACCATAAGCCTAAACACAGAAAGAATGTGAATGCTCCCGAGTGCTCACCCAGGATGCATGTAGACACAGATGACACCGTTCACGTCTTTAAAATATGTGGGAGGTAGCTCTATTAAAACTTTATTTTAGTATGGTTTTGAGAAAATGGGGGCAGGGAAAAAAAGGAAAGAGAATTGCCATTTGTTGAGTACTTCCTGTGTGAAAGACATAAGCTAGGTTCTTGTAAAAACCAAATAGAAACCCTGAGAGAGGTATTGTTATTTTTTAATTTTTAAAATGTATATGTATGTGCATGTTCATCTGTGTGCACATGTAAATGCACGGAGGTCAGAGGTTGACCTAGGCATCATTCTTCAGGAACCAAGCACCTTGTTTTTTTAAAAACAAATTTATTGTTATAATGTTTGAATTGGGTGTCTCTGTGTGGGTTTGTGTATGTGAGTGCAGTGCCAGAGCTGCAGGCTGCTGTGTGCTGCCCAGCATGAATGTTGGGAATTGAACTCAGGTCCACTGGAAGAGCAGTACACTGTGTGCTCTTAACCACTGAGCCATCTCTCCAGCCCCATAGCTTTTGCTTGTTTTTAAGGCAGTCTTATTGGCCTGCAGCTCACTGTGCAGGCTAGACTGATCGACCAGTGAGCCTTAGGGATCTGTTGTCTCTACTAACCCAGCACTGGGGTTTCAAGTGCATGCCACCATGCCCAGCTTTCCATGCTTGTGAGGCAAGCCCTTTATTGACAGAGCTATCTTCCCAGCCTTAGAGAGAGGCATTATTTATGCTTACTTGATAGATGATAAAATAGAGAATTGAAGAGGTTAAAATTATCTAGGATTGTGGCTGGAGAGATGGCTCAGTGGTTAAGAGCACTGGATGTTCTTACAGAGGATCTGGGTTCGATTCCCAGCACCCACATGGTGGCTAACAACCGTCTGTAACTCCAGTTCTATGGGATTTGATGCCCCTCTTCTGACCTCCAAAAGCTTTGCACTACATGGGTGCACCTACTTACATGCAGACAATACAGCTGTACACATAAAATAGAAACAATAAATTTAAAAAATTGTCTAGGGTCAAACAACTAGTGAAGTGTGAGGCTGGAATTGGAACCATGTCTACCTGGCTTCAAAGGCCATTGTGATCTAGTCCATGAAAGATGTGGTTATACTGAAGATTGACAGCACATGGTACCTTTAGGATTTAAGAGCTAAACAGTGTGTGAGCCTAATGCTAGCCACTGGATGCCCAGTGATGGTGGGCAATGTCTTCTCCAGTCTTCCAGTTACAGCTGATGACAGAGCATTGTGGAGACCTTCTTTCTGGTAATGGAAGAATGCTTATTCCTAAGTTATAGCAGAAATACCTCCCCCTCCTCAAGAGGCATTATGATAAAGGTTTAGTATTTGTCACCTTGTCTCTGGATGGGGGCATAATTTCTCCTGAGTCAGGCCAGTATCCATCATTGGGAAGTCTTTCCTCATCTGTCTCAGAGGAGGAGCTGAGAAGCGAACTAAGGGTTGAAGTCACTGGTACTTCCTCATCTCTACCTTCCTCTTCTAGCTGGCTCTGGTGATTTGTAGAGCTGTGGCCAGGGCCTCCCTACTTTAATGGAGTTTGGGGCTTGCCCTCTGCCTTATTTATAGCTGACATTCTCTAATCTGGCCTGGAACCGTTTTCCCTTCCGGTCCATGTGCCCTCTGCTAATTTGCTTCAGATTATTTCAGATCTGGAGGCTCTCATTTCTTTAAAATTTTTACATTGATTAATTGATTGATTGTGTGTACACACCCATGTGTAGAGGTCAGAGGACTATTTGCAGTAGTTGATTCTCTTTCCACTATGTGGATTCTGGGGGTTGAACTCATGAGGTTTGGTGGCAAGAGCTTTTACTTGCTGAATCATCTTGCTGGCCTTGGATACTCTGACTTCTGACTTTGCCAGGTTAGCCCCCCTTTTTATATACTTCTGAGTCTTCATGCACCAGCCCACCGAGCTACTGGAACTTTCTTGGTCCAGTCCCTATGCCCTCTCCAAGTCTGTAGCTTCATCTTTGCCCAGTGGGCAGGATGTGGAGAGTTAAGACTTCCTTTATTACTACAGTGGCCTGGTCTCACTGAAGGACTCGACATATAACAGGGTTGGCTACATCTGAGCTCAGGTCCAGCTTACCAGTTTCACTACCGCATTGCGGGAAAGTTGGTCTGCACTTTAGGATAGACGTGTGTCCGTGATGAAATGTTGACTCTGAGAAGGACCTGGAAGATTCTAGTGTACCCTCTCACAGGTGGGAAGTCTTTGGTTTGTTGTGTTTAGATGCCTTGCCAATTGCACGCAACTCGTTTTTGACCACTGCACAGAGGAGCTGGGTTTACTTGGAATATAGATCATTTTTGTTTTATTATTTGTTTTTATTTATTTATTCATGTTTGTGTGACTGTGTGTGTGTGTGTTTATATGTGTGCATATGCATGTGCGCAGGATAGAGGTCAAGGTGAGCATCTACCTTGATTCCTCTCATCAAATTTTTGAGACAGGGTCTCATTGAACCTGGAGCCCACTGATGCAGCTAGCCTGTGTGGTCAGCGGGACCCCCATACTCCTGTGTCTGCTTTCTCAGCATTAGGATAACAGGTGCTCAACACCACACCTTGCTTTTGTGTGGTTCTTGGGGATCGAACTCAGGGCCTCATGCTTGTGTGGCAAACACTTTACCAACAGACACCTCCTTAGACCAAATTTAGATGATTAAAATTGTTTTATTTTGAATGAAGTAACAAATAAATTTAGGTTATTTTTTTAAAAAGGGATAGTTCTCTTTCTTCCTTTCTATTGATTTTTTTTTTAGTACTGGGAATTGAACTAGGGCCTTGTACATTGTAGGCAAGCACTGTACCATTGAGCTACATCCTCAGCCCTTTTTTTTGTGTTTTGAGACAGGGTCTCCCTAAGTTACTCAAACTGACTGTGAGCTTTGTTATGTAGCCCTGGAAGATCTTGAACTTACACTCCCCCTGCCTTTAGAGGCTATTTTTTGGGACCTGTTTTTAAATTTAGGGGAAACTAAGGCTCAGAGAAGGAAAAATATTCTTTTTAAGGGGCCACTAATAAGAGATAGAAGAGGCTTTGAACTGTGGTTTCTGTGCTTTTAAAGATAAGAGACTTTGAAAATGCATACGTGTTATAGATGGGAAAATGTGAGTGATTGTGTATGTGTGAGCAAGTAATTTGTATGTGTGTGTGTATGTGTGTGTACTGTGTGTTTTCAGGTGGGTAGAACAAAAGCCTTTTGTCCCAGAGAGGAACAAGTTTTAAGGTGGCAATATTTCCTTTCCTGTCCAGGTCTGGTCTGTGTCAGAAGATGCTAACATGTGAAAGTTCCAGAACAGCTGACTTCACATCCCCTCCTTTAGAACTAGTCCAGGCTGGTATGTTAGTACAGAATTCAAGGCAAGGCATTGTGGTCTCCTATTTCAGGCTTACAGGAGCAGCCTCTGTCCTGAGAAGAGCTGATTCAGATGCATAGAGAGTTTCTCCTTATCCATCACAAGGTGACTGAGGTTATCAGCAAATCATAGCACTCTGGATTTCTCCCTGCAGCGAGTATGTAGGGTGGGTGCTAGTGTGTGGTCCAGGCTTGCCAATATGTATGCATTCAGGGGTTGACAGGAGCCATTTGGCTGGGCCTCACACTCACTGAGGGCTTCAGATGTGGGCTCTTGATATTATCCCCAAATGAGGTTACATGTGCAGTCCAAGAGATAAGCTGACAAGATGTGGCAGAAAAGGCATTCATCATCTGGCTCTAAGTACATTGCATTACCAAAGCATGCTGCCTGCAGTGCCCTAAGAGTTAATAGTTCATAAGTCCTATGATTATTTTGTGGACAACAAAATTGTATGGCATTTAAAACATACAATGATAATTTGTTAAATGCAAATATCTCAAACAGCCACAAATTTTGGATCTTGGTTGTAGCAATATCTTATCCTTAAATATACTTCAAACCTTGAAACTGTGTGTGGTCTGGGTCTTTTGTCATCACTGAGGACCCCTGGATGTGGTGTTCATGTCAGTCATTGAGGATGCTTATTGGTATGAGTCTACTGAAAAGAGCCCGTGAGCCTTTGGGGTATGTTTGTCTGCATGGGAGCATTTGAGTATATGAGAGTATGTGTTTATATGCTGCTGGGGGATGAGAGTGAGACCATCTCTAGCTTGTGGGGGCTGGGGGTGGGCAGTGGGGGAGGAGGGCGCTGTCAGACTGCGGCAAATCTAAGACGTCAGGGGCATAACTTGATTTGGCGATTGGCCCGAGTAACCCTCTCAAAATAGAAAAGTCAAGGACCCAGCATGGAGGCAGCCTGTCTGGGCTCAGGCTGGTAATGAGGACTAACAAGGGTTGATGGAGCCTGAGAGGGATTGGCTGAGATTGCCCCAAGCTGCCTGGCACCCTGGGCCCTGCAGCCATCTAGTGCTGCCCAGCCTGGCCTAATGCTATAAGGCACAGAGATTCTCGTTGATAAAGGCCCGGAGAAAGGGACAGAACATTTTTGCCAGCCATAGTGGAAGGGTAATGGGCTCTTAGGAGCCCTAGTATGCACTCTTGTGGGCTGGCAAATCTGGAAAAACTGGAATCTCTATGTGGGACTTTCTAAAGTTTACTCAGTCAAATGCCCATAGAATAGAGGATCTTACCTATCCTTTAAAAACAATATCCTGCTGGGTGTGGTGGTGCATGTCTTTAATCCCAGTACTCAAGAGGCAGAGGCAGGCAGATCTCTGGTCTGTATAGTGAGTTCCAGGCCAGCCAGGGCTATATAGTGAGATCTTATTTCAGTATACATACAGACACAGACACAAACATAAACACAGATACACATATACACACACACACTTTAAAATACTAATATAATATTATACATCTTCATTTTAGGAAACTAGAAAATATGAATTATCACAAAGGAAGAAAAAGTGGCCTTTCCCAGAAATCATCTTTGAATATCTTGTACACAGAAACTTCTCAGGCCAGGTATGGGACAGGATCTGCCCATGGGAGAATCTTTGGGTGAACAATTCTTTGGGAATCTTCAGGGATATGCTGTACTGGGGGCAGACTCACCGTCTCCCAGTCCATAAACCCAGCCGTGTTCTTCTGGGCTTGGACATGATCACTGCTTTGCTGTTTGAGCTCCAGAAAAGCAGTTGGCTTGCATTTAAGGGGCAGGTTGTATGAAAAATACACATCTTGAAACATGAGCATCAAACTCAGCATGGGAGGTCGCTCACGTTTTGGAAGGCAAATGGGAACAAGAGGGGCTGCAATTCTGGCCACTTTGGGTCCCCATCTCTGTCATGTACTCAGTGAACTGAGTGGTCAGATCTCTTTCACTAACATAGTCTCTCTCTCTCTCTCTCTCTCTCTCTCTCTCTCTCTCTCTCTTTTAATCTCTTCCTGTGTCTCTGTGTTCCCCAGCCCCCACCTTCTGGAGTTGAGTTCAGAGAAGTTAAGTGTATGCATGATGCAAGTACTGTGCATCTTTTCCAACTTTCCTTATGCATATGAATAAATCTCTATGATTGACAGAAACAGAATCATATTATATGTGTTCTTCTCATTTATTATATCCTGGATAATAAATGTAGTATCTTTATTATTTTACCCAGGGCATGCCATTAGAGAAATAATATCATAATTCATGTAATTATGTAATCAATCCCTTATTGCAGGGCAGTTGTTTTCAAACCTTTGTTAATTGAATCAATATATTTCCTTCCACAGGAATTTGCTTTCCTCTGCAGTTACTTTCCTAGAAGAGATTTTTCCGAGGGAGGAATTCTGTGTCAAATGCATTTGTAACTTCAGCCTGTGGTCACTACCAACCTGCTGTTTTTACTCTTATTCAGGGAAGGGGAAGAGTGTAGACCACTTGGATCTGTATCCAGGAAAGAGGTTCCAGCTGTGTGGAATAGGGCGCATGGTTGGTGGGTTCAGTGCAAACTCTACTTGTCTTATGGCCATTCAGCTCTAGTTTCATTTTTCACTAGCATGAGACTATTTTCCCTTTCGCTCAGGTCATTCCTACTTTCCTTGATGCAATGAAGATGATCTGCTACATTTATGGAGAACTTTACAGATTTCAGTGGTTTTATCTTGTCAAATTTTCTACACAGCAGGCTTTATTAATTCTTCTTTGGAAAAGGAAGGCAATGGAGTTCCAGAAAAGTTAAGGGAGATTCTTAAGTTCACAGACAGAATTGGAAATAATACCTGAATTTTAACTCAGCAAATAGAAAGTGCTATTGGGGCATAAGCTTAGAGGAGTTAGAAATTCAACTGTAGGCTGTATTTATAGTTTAAGGAAAGAGCCGGAACTTTCTGTGTAGTTGACAATTGCTTGCCCACCATCCATTCTCTTTTCTGTTGACAACATTCTGATTTGGTTTTGAGAATTATTTTTTTACCCTTTTTTTTTTTTTTTTTAGACAGGTTGTCATGTAGCCCAGTGTAGCCTTTAACTCATTATGTAGCCAAGGATGACCTTGAACTCCTGCTTCTCCTGCCTCTACAACCCAAATGCTGAGATTATAGGTATTTATCATAATGCCTATTTTATGCTGGTTTGAGATTGCTTTTTGAGTGGTCACTAACAGGGAATATTTACATTTTGTAGAACAACACCTCATTCAACTCTTGAGGTATCCCTGTACTGGTACATAACTTCAATGGTTTTCTTCCCATTTTATAAGGCTTTTGAGTAATGAAACATGGGAGGAATCCATTCTTTCCTTCAGACTTCACTGTGCCCTTGCTGTGGAGGGCATGCGTATTACCCAGGCCTGGAATATTCCCTGTAATCGTGGCTATAGCAACTGAAAGAGTGATGAGTGTGTTACCCAAGCTGGGTCAGTGAGTTCAACTCAGACACATTATTTTGACCAGGATTATTGACAAGAAAAATTCTCTTCCAAGTGGATTTGGCATCTCCAATGTCCATCGTGAGGGTATGAACCTATTTGAGATCAAACTCAACTTTGAAGAAAGCAAAATTCTGGAAGTAGAGATGGCTAGAACAAACTCTTGATGCCATTTCATCATCTGGAACTCCTGGAGGTGGTGAGCCCTGCCACTTGGCTTGTTTACTGGACTTTTACACCATGCAAACTTCTGTTATAACTCCTGCCAAGCTGCCTCAGACCTCACATTGGCCTCATTCCACTAACCTCACTATTCACCTTATTGTCTCCTTTTTGCTTTGTAAATCTCAAGCCAATATATCTGCTCAAAGGCAACCAGTTTTATGTCCATACATAGTGAAAAGGGAGCTTGGGAAATGTAGTTTTGCTTTCTGTTTTGTAAAGGCAAGATTTACAATGTGGAAGTCACTATGATCTGCCCCTTTGCTGCTTTAATGTCTGTTTGTATGCTCCTTTTGTACTTACATTACCAATAATAAGAGAAAGTGCTATAGATAGACTATAGCTAGTTAGAATATAGTGACTATTTGTGCAAATGAAAATGTCCTTGTCAAAGGGAGAACCAGAAGTTTCATCAGTTCCTGCATCCAAATCTGAGTTCAGGTTTTCTGGGTTATACTATTTCTCTTCTTGTGTAGTTATGATAGCATATTAATAGTCTGTTATCTGTGGAGTAAACTGTAAGGCTAACCACCGTCACTGCATACTTTATAACAGAGTAAATAAAGGAGGGAAAGAAAATAATGCTTATTAAACATGAATGAGTATATACAAAATACATCAAATGAAGAAATGTGCATAGGGCACTTTTGATCCACATAACTTATTTCTGCAACCAGTCACAAGACTGTCCTGACATTTAAAACATCCTTCCTTTATATTTCCAGTTCCCTTTGTCCTCAGCAAGCAAATCAGCTGGTATCTAGTAAAGTGACCCAAGTTTCACTCCTAGGGAATCTGAGTTCTTATTGGCTCTGTCCATAGGTAAAAGTTGCTTTCCATTAATGCTTAGCAATGAGAACAGAAAATTTTAAAGTGCTCTAGAGAATCCCTTGGTTCACAGAAATAGTCTTTTTCTGTGCACATGTGTGATAGCAATTTACTTTGATGGTCTGGATTCATCATTCTGTCTAATAGTGTATGAAAATTCTCAAATGTCCAAGTGGTAGTCTTAAGTTTCAATTCAGTAGACCCACTGGTGTATCCTTGGGTTAAAGTATTCCTCCTGTTGATTCAAAGATTTTAAGTCTGTAGGGCTCAAAGTCATGGAAAGCAAAATTTAGCAAGTACTTAATTAGGTTTCATCATAAGAAGAGATAGTTTCACTTTTTACCTTTTATTTCTTGGGGTAAAATCATGGTCATTAACGGACCTTTTTGTAAGGCATCGTTTCCTTAGCTTCTTCACTGGGTATTGTTCCTACTGGTGCTTTAAGTTCAACACATCATCCCTCCATTTTCCAAGGCCAGCTGTTTTGGACGGTGGCGTCTGAAGGAAAATTATTGAATAATAGGCACAGTAGTCTCTCGTAATAGTTTTTTTGCAGTACATAAAGTTCTTGGTTAGTGCAGTGTTGTGAGAGATGTGAAGATTTTGAACAAGGCATTCTGTAAGGCCAGGAATTGTGTGGTTTCCAGAAATATGGCAGGAATGGAAGATGTGTTAGTTTGCCAGGACTGCCATAACAAAACACCATACTGAGGTAGCTTAAACAACGGGCACTAAAAAGTCCAAGGTCAAGGTGATGGCAGGATTAGTTTCTTCTGAGGCCTTTCTTTTTGGTTTATAGATGACCATTTCTCACTGTGTTCTCTCATTCCATTCCTTTGGGCTTATATATCTGTGATCTCTCTTTGCATGTTCAAATGTCCTCTTTGTATAGAGACGCCACTCAAACTGAATTAGGATTTAATACTAACAGCTTCATTTTAAATTAAGCATATCTTTAAAGACATTGTGTCCAAAAGTAATCACAACCAGAGTTACTGGAGTTTAAATATATGGACTTAAATATATGCTTTTGGGAGACACAATTAAGATGATAACAGAAGATAAAATCATATCTAGAATAAATGTCTTTTCAATAAGGACAAATTATTGCTGTGTCGGTGGAGAAGTTTTCTGGTGCAGTCAATCTGCCCAAGGGAAGAAAGCTGTTTCCCTGGGGGGAGGGTGTATGTTTCATTTAGGGTGCCCAGATATCATTAGCTTTGGCAGATTGTGTTTTGAGCAATGGCTATATCCCTGACTGTGTTGTTTAGCCTGTACATAATGCCTGTCTTTGTCACAATGGTCTTATTTTTCATGAACTTGTTGAGCAAATGTAAAGATGATTGACGTGGAGTTATTTTTTTCTTCTTGATTGTACTAGAGATTGAATCCAGGGCCTTATATATTGCTAGGCAAGTGCTCTACCACTGAGCTAGTTCCTTAGCTCTTTTTATTATTTTATTTTGAGACAGGATCTTGCTAAGTTCCCTAGACAGGTCTTGAACTGAGGTCCGGATGGAACTTGCATTCCTTCTACCTCATCCTCCTGAGTAGCTAGGATTACAGGTCTGAATAACTAGGCCTGTTAGGAGAGACTTCTTGATAGCTACAGAACAGTCATTTGAGTATTGGGAGCTTGTTCCTCCTCAGTACTCCTTGGCACTAATCCTCCAATCTTCTCACCTCCAAGTCTGATCAAGCTATTAGCCGCTATCTATAAGTCATAGATGATCTGTAGCACAGGGCATCTCTCTTTCCAAACAAAGTGGATCATGAGAACATGTGTCTGCTTTCTGGGAGAGTTCTTTTCTTTGCTGTTCTGTAGGACTACCTCTGTGAAGGTTTATAGTCCATTGGTTGCTTCTGCCTGCATCTTAGAACGTTATCTGGGTGGTGGACTCTAGGTTTTGGTCTGTCTAGTCACCTGACCACCAGTGGAATGCCTCGTAAGGATATAGGATCGGGATGAAGAAGAGATGGAAGTATGAGAGGAATAGACACTCGAGAGCCCATGAGCTGTGCAGTGGTGGCTGTGACGTCTGCTGTCCTTGTCAACGGTTCATCAGTTCCATCTGGCTGTGAAGTGCTTTATATACACCCTATGCTGGTTGATAATCTTCAGTCATGATGTGCAGCTCAATTTTAAGACTGCCAGTTTTCTTACCATTTTTGAATATTCTGCCTCTTCCAGGGAAGATAACACACCAAGATATATCTCTCAGGAGAATATCTGCCCCTAGAAAGGGCATGCTTTTGCTTCAGTGACCCAGATGTTCTAACTGGTGTTCTCACATCGGGGCTGCCTACAAGAGTCTGTTGCGCTTTGTTAGCACAGATCTCAAAGCCTATTTTTGCTCTGTAGCTCACAAATTGTTTTTGGTAAACGGGCATGGTAGTATGATCAACTATGTTCTGTTGCTTTCAGAGTTTAAGAACATAAAATATAACACACCTGGAATGGCAGCTACAATTGAAATGATTAGACATAGTGGTCTACCTTTATTGTCCAAGATTTATCTTTTTAAAAAAAAACAAGTTGCAAAGACCAAAAGGGAGAATTAAATGGGACCTAACCCTCTGAAGTCTTTGATAGTGGTATTAATCCCAGAAATGCCCCCAGGAATGCCATAATGAATGTTGTGTCATCATTTTAGGAAAGAGTGCCAAGGACTTTCACTTGACCCTTATTACAAAATAGCCTTTACTTAATAACTCATCGGATTAGTGCAGGAATTCTGACTGTGGCTGAGTATTACTTTTTTCAACTGCATAAACTGGTGAAATAACCACTTGGAGCTCACAGCCAACTCTGCTTAACCCTTGTTTCTCAGCAGAGGACTGTAGTGACATTCCATGTTATCAGTTATTAATGTTAGCCCCGAGCCAGGGTTAACTACTTCCCCAAAGTTCTAGATACTTGGTTTTTCTCCCCAGGGTACAATTACCCTGAAAAATATTTGTATGTCTCTTTGGTAGCAATCAAGTGAAAGATTTATGGTACATGCTGTGATGGTGTTACATAATTGTTCTTCAAGGGTATGGAGTCTCCTTTTCAATCAGAAAGCTCTGACTCTGTGAACTGATTTCAGTCTGGGAATTGGGTGAGAGGTAGGGAGTCTCTATAATGGTGACTTGAATCAATCTTCTGCTTATCAAGTCTAGCATTTTTTTGACAGGCACATCAAATAGAACCTTAGGGGGCAACACATTCATTTCGGTCACAGAGGCTTCATTATTTACAAGATCTCTATAGGTAAACCATTTGTTCATTACTCTGGCCCTGCTGTCTGTTGTGGGAACCATATCTACCTTTTCTCTGGCAGCTAAGGACATCTAGAACATTACCATCCCATGTTTCTGGCATTATCACTTAAACTAAGGGGCTCACTTTAATGGCATCATCTCCTGCTTTTATAGACTGCTGAGAGTAGGTACTGCCATGGGATTCCGAAGGATCTGTGCTCATCTTGTCTATCCACTTCTCAAGACTGTGGTGTCATCTACACAAGGGTTTGTTTCTGGGATAGGACTGTGAACACATGATACTGCTGCTCTTGAGTTATTATTTCCTCAATGTTTTGGACTTTTCTCTTGATATCACGTTCTTTCTGGCATTTCAGCATCATATTAATTACTACAGACTCTGTGTTTTAAAATCTTTCAACCAACAAAAAGAATAGAATAGACCCAATCAGTCACTTGCATCCACACTTTGAATCTAGAATCTATGTCCCAGTACTAGAGGGGCAGAGGTAGGCAGATGTTTGTGAGACTGAGGCCAGCCTGGTCTACATAGTGAGTGCCAGGCCAGTGGGGGCTACAGAAAGACTCTGTTTCAAAAAGACAAAAAAAAATGCAAAATAAAAACATTCAACCTGATCAAATTATGTTTTTATCCCCCTATTCCAGTTCATAAGACTCCATTCTCACAGGTATTCTTCACAGAAATATAGCCCTAGCTATGTAGCTGAAGTTGACTTTGAACTCCGGATCCTCCTTGCCTCTCTTCCCCCCACCCCCAAGTGCTGAGAATATAGGCATGTGCCACACCCAGTCTTTATTGTATTTCTAAACTTAAAAATTAACATACAGTAAAATAAATTTTTTGGTATATAATTCAATGTTTAAATACACATAGATTTATGTAAGCACCACCAAAATCAAGATACAGCACAATTCTACCGTCCCCCAAATCTCCTTTGTGTTTCTTCTTTCTAGCTACGTCCTAATCCCACTCCTAACCCCCAACCATTGATCTCCTCTCTATCCTGATAACTTTGCCTCCCAAGACTGTCATGTGAATAGAATCATGTCTGTGTAGCATTTTCACTGACATCTTTCATACAACACAACACATTTAAGATCCGCTTACATTGATGGTGTGCATCAGGAGTCCTTTCTTGTTCACTGCTGAATATTCTATTGTGTGAAAGGACCACATTTGTTTATCCATTCATCATCTGGAGGACATTTGAGCTGTTTCTAGGTTGTGGTGATAAACAGAATTCCTACAAACATTCATGTAGAGATTTTTGTGTGAATGTTAAATTTTCATTTCTTATTTTCATTTCTAAATGCAAGCTGGAGTGGGATTGCTAGGTCATGTGGTAAGTATATGTCTAACCTAATCAGAAACTGCAAAGTATCTTCTAGAATGAACATTTTATTATGTTTGCCTTCTAAAATTATTTTATTCTTTGGGAATTTCATACATGTATGCAATATATTCTGACCATATTCATTCCCCTACTGCTCTCCTTAACTTTTCCCAGATCAACTGCAAATGACCGCCCAACTTTGTGTCCTATTTAAAAATTTTATTCATACTGGGTGTGGTGGTGCACACCTTTAATCCATGCACTCAGGAGGAGAGGCAGGTGGATCTCTGTAATATTGAGGCCAGCCTGGTTGATATAGCAAGTTCTAGGCTAGCGGGGGCTGCAGAGATACCTTGTCTCAAAAAGACAAAAAAATTATTTATTTTCATTTGATCCACTAAGTCTAATTTGTGCTGCCCATAGACTCATGGGAGTGAGACCATCTGCTAGAGCATGGTCAGCCTACCAGGATCCCTCCCTCCCCCAGAAATCATCAACTGACAATAGCTTCTCAGTAAGAGGTGTGGGGCTTGTGAGCCTCTCTACCCTCCATGCTAAAATGTTGACTGGCTTGATATTGTACAGGTCTTATGCAGACAACCAGAGCTGTTGTGAGTTTGTAAGTGCAGAGGTATACACTGTTGTGCTCTGGTTTCCCCCGAACTCTGTGTGATGGATAGTTTTAGTGTCAACTTGACACACCTGGGTTGAGGGAGCCTCAATTGAGGAATTTCCTGTATTGACATGACCTGTGGCCATGTCTGTGGGGTATTTTCTTGATTGTTAAGTGCTTAGGGAGAGCCCAGCCCACTGTGGGTGGTGCCATCTCTGGGCAGGTTGTTGTCTATTGTATAAGAAAGCAGGCTGAGCATGGGCCAGCAAAGCAAGCCAGGTAAGCAGCATTCCTCCGTCGTCTGTGCTTCAGCTCCTGCCTCCAGGTTCCTGCCCTGAGTTCCTACCTTGGCTTCCTAAGTGATGAACTGTGATCTGGGAGATGTGAGCCAAATAAACCCTTTCCTCCCCAAGCTGGTATTGGCTAGAGTATTTTGTCACAGTGATTGAAAACAAACTTGAAAACACTGGCTCTTCCAAGATATCTCAGAGCCTTAGGGGGAGGAGGTTTGATGGAGTCCTCAGTTTGTGACAGTCCTCTATAGATACTTATTCTCTGCACTTTGACCAGTTGTCAGTTTCTGCACTAACCATTGTCCACTGCACAAAGAAACTTCTATGATGAAGGGCTACAGTATTCTATGGGTATAAAGATATGAATTTAGAGGACAGTTTGATACTTACCCATTTAGCAAAATAATAGCAATATATTCACACCTGGGGCCTGTGAGCTCACCAACAATGGTGGATATATGGTTTTTATCTTTCCACTCACAACATCTAAGAGTTTCCTTTGCTTGCCATTCTTGTCAGCACTTGGTGTTGTTAGTTTCTATCTTATGTTAGATATGTATCTATCTTATCATATGTGTCATGTCTTATGTTAGGTGTGTATCACAGCCTGGTTTTAGTTTGTTCTTCCTTAGTGGCTCTCTCTATCTACAGATCATCTCATATGCTACTTTTTATCCACATGTCCTTTTTGTCTAAATATTGCATCTTTTAAAATTGGGTTGTCTTTTTTCTTATAGATAAGTTTTCAAATTTTTATTTTTATTTTTTTTTGTGGATGAGTGTATTGCCTGCATGTATGTAAGTGCACCTGTATTGTTCAGTGCCCACAAAAGACAGCAGAGGGTTTCGGATCCCCTGGAAATGAAGTTATGGATAGTTGTTAGTCATCAGTGTGGGTGCTGGGATTTGAACCCAGGTCCTCTGCAAGAGCAGCCAGTGCTCTTAACTGCTGAGCCATCTCTCCAGCCCACAGATGAGTTTTTGAGGGCTTAAAATATTTTTTGGATAGAAGTCATTTGTCAGATATATTATTTGAATATATTTTCTCCCAGAGTTTAGCTTGCACTTTCATTATCCTAACAATACCTTCCATAGAACAAAATGATTTAGATGAAGCCAATTTCTCTTTATTCTGTTTTTGGTGTCATGTCCAATAAACCTTTGTTTAACCCAAGTCATGAAGGTTTTTTTCTTAGGTTTTCTTCTAAAAGTTTTGTAAAGTTTTACATTTAGACCTCTGATCCATTTTGAGTTTTTAAATCAGTTGTGAGGTTTAGGATAAGATTGGTTTTCCTTTTCTTTACACAGAGATATCAGGTTGTTTTAACACAATTTGTTGCAAGAGGTTTTTTTTTTTTTTTTTACTAAGTCGGCTTTGTGTCTGTGTCAATAATCAGTTATTCCTATATGTGTGTTGATGTCTAGTCCCACCATCCTGTTGCATTGACCCTACCTCCTAGCTGTTTACCATTACCACATGGTAACAATTACTGGAACTTCACAGTGAGCCTTCAAATTAGGTAATGTGATTCTTGCAACTTTATTCTTTGTTTCTGAAATTATCTTGACTATTCCTAGGCCTTTGCCTGCCCTATATATATTAGGATTCTCTTGTTTCTGTCTATAAAAATTCCTGCTTAGATTTTGATTGGAATTATATTAAATTATAGATCAATTTGAAAAGTGATAGTTTTATCTTGTTGAGTCTTTTAATTCTGTTATTGAGCCGTTTTCTGAGGTTTTAAGTTTGTGTAATTGTATTTTTCAGTTCTAAAAATCTATATTTGTTTTTTATATATTCTATTTTTTGGCTGAGGGTTTCATTGTTTCTATCTGAGTAGATCTTTACTTCTGAAGTGTCCTGTGAATACCTACATTGGTATCCATTAATGGTTTAGCCATGTGGGTTGAGATTTATTTTTATGCTGAGTAATTTTAGATTGTATCCTGGACATTTAATATATCATATCATATCATAGATTCTGGGTCTCATTTAAATCTTATTTTGGTTTCAGCAGGCAGTTGACCCAATTGGGTTCAGGCAGCAAGTTCTAATCAGCCTTCTATGGGCTGATGTTTCAGTGCTTGTTGGATTTTCAGTCTTTGCAGTGTCTTGTGTGTGATAGGTGAGCACTCTACCACTGAACCACATTCCCAGTGTGCTGTGTTAATCAGATATGTCTCACTGGGTGGCCAGTCTGGGAGCTGAGCAGTGGTCTGACTTGTAGTTCAGCTCTTAGTCTTTGGTCCCTTTTTTAGGGTCTGATCCACATATGTACTCAGAGCCAGAAGTCTATAGCCAACTTTGGAGGATTGATTTTCTAGGCTCTTCTGTTTCTGTGATTGTAAAGGGATTTTTTTTAGGTCCTTGATACTTATCTTTTTGGTCTACAGAAAACTGGGAGCACGGGCATCCTCAACTTATTTTACACCCGGAGCTAAATGACAGAAGAAAAAATGACACAAAGATTGTGGATTTTTCTTTGTTTTCTTAGAACATGGCTCCTGTGATTGGAGGTGAAAGTTTCCTTTTCTCAGAGTTTAGAACACTTGTTGTCACTTCCTCATGCCCCATGGGAGTGCATGAGGGCTGGAACACCAAAGAATGGTTAAATAGCTAACAGAGGTGGGGAATAGAGAGGAGTGGGGAGATTTCTCATGTTCTCTGAGCCCTAGGAGTGGCCCTCCCTCCCTCCCTCCCTCCCTCTCTTCCTCCCCTTCCTTCCTCCCCTCTCTTCCTCCCCTCCCTCCCTCCCTCCCTCCCTCCCTCCCTCCCTCCCTCCCTCCCTCCCTCCCTTCCTTCCTTCCTTCCTTCCTTCCTTCCTTCCTTCCTTCCTTCCTTCCTTCCTTCCTTCCTTCCTTCCCTCTCTGTCCCTTCCTCCCTTCCCTCCTCCTCCTTCTAGTGTATCTGGCACACTGTGTGTGTGTGTCTGGCACACATACATGAGTGTGATGCTATGTGTAGTCCTGAGTGTGTGTTGTGGAGGCCAGAGCAAGGTTTAGGGTATTCCTCTCCATTACTCTCCACCTCAATGTCTTGAGGCGAGGTCTCTCACTAAATCCAGAAGGTTACTGTTTTGGTGAGGCTGAATGGGTAGCTCTGGGGATCTGCCTGTTTCTGCTCCTCAATTCTAGGGTTACAGGTACATGCATCTATGCCCGGAGTTTTATGTAAGTACTAGAGATTTGAACTCCGGTTCTCAAGCTTACAGAGCAAATGCTGCTCCCTATGGAGCCAGTTCTCCTGCCCTGGCACTCTCTTTCGTGATCCTTCATTGAGGATCTAGAGAGGCCTCCTTTGGCTTCCTCAGTCCATGCCTGAAAATTGGTTCTTGGTTTCTCACTTTCTGGAATTCAGGCTGGGGGTTGTCAGAGGAAACAATACACATATAGTACCCACTATATGTGTACGTCCAGTTCTTGCTAAGTCCCCATTTTCTACTGCTTTCTTTCTGGGCACTTCTGGGTTTCATATGTATGTTCACTGGGAAACGTAGGACAGCGTGAACTGATTTCACCTTTCCTAGATCTAGGGTCCTTTTCTCTTATTTTTGACAACATAAATGGCAATATCAGCTGGGTATGGTGGTATAGAACTTTAAGTGCAGCACTAGAGTAGCAGAGGCAGGTGGATCTCTATGAGTTCCAGTTGACCAGAGCTATGTAGTGAGGCCCTGGCTCAAAAATAAAAAAGAGAATATCTTTCATTTTTTTGATGTATTGACCATTTCTTGGCAGGTATGACTGTGACAAACTTTAGAAATGTTCCTTGAAAGTATGTTTGCCAGGTGTGACTTGGCAATTGGCCTCTTCTGATTTGACTATCTTTATGGGTCTAGAGGCAATGAGAGGAAGATGGAGGTAAGGAGAACCCTTAGTGTAGCTATCTCAGGTGAGGTCATTACAGGGACTTTGCACAAGGTAGAAGCAACCTCATGACACAGGGAGGGGGAAACTGAGTGGGTTTTAGGAATTAGGACACTTAGAGTCATCTGTACCCTCCAAATATCACTATTTCTGTTTCTGGTGGTCTTACTTTATTCTAATAACTTCCCTTTCAAAAGACATGCTGGGGTTCTGAGCCCAAGATTCAGTGCACTTCAGCAAACCACAGCCCCAGCCTCAGTCGGAATTTTAGGTGTATAAGTCCAGCTGGAGATAAGCTACTCTTTTTTTTTTTCCAAGTAGCCATAGAAACTCAGTTCTCTGACTACTTTGAGCTGAAAATTTAAAAGCCTAGGCTTTCATTTCTACTTTCTAAGCTTACCAGTGCAAGTTATAAATCACTGGTCTACTTCACAGTCCATGTGCTCCTCAAGCCTCTGGTAATACTCTATCAGAGCTGCCACTCTGCCCACCAGAGCCTTCATTCTATACGCTTCACTTCAGGTAGCTCCAGAATTATTTAAGGAATAATTTTGTCACTAGATATTATAGACTGGCAATTTCATACCTTTTATCCATAACTGGATCCCTGTGCTAAGAGAACTAGGCAGCCTATCAGTCTTGTATTCTCCTCTCCTCAAAGATCTGCTCCCTACACTGTTTGCTGTTGTGCTCTGGGTTCTGCCACAGACAGCAGAACCCATGTTGTCTGATTTAAGAAGAAAAGGAATTCAAATAGTGTCCATGCTAGATAGTATTCTAGGATGATCCCAAGATTCTCTCCCACTGTTATACATACCTTATCTAATCACTAGTGAGTGTGGGCACAAAGTTTGAATATGACAGGATATCATGCCATCTTGTTACATCAGATGGCAAAGAGAACTTGACTACTGTAGTTAAGATCCCTAATAAGTGAACTTTGACTAACAAAAAATGAGGATATTCTAGGTGGGTGTGACCTAGTAAGACTGTACCTTAAAACATGCAAATAGTTATAGTATATGACCTGCTGGCCTTCAAGGAGCAGCCTGCTTGAGAGGACACATGGTAAGGACTCGAAAGCAGTCTCTAAGAGCTGGAAGTAGTCACTGGTTGGTACTAAAGATACAGAGACTGGGGTTGGGAAGTAGCTTGATATTGGGGTGCTTGCTTAGTGTGTACAAGGCCTTGAGTTCAATCCCAAGTACTACAAAAATCCATAAGGATACAGAGACTTTAGTCATATGGCCAGAAGGGAAAGTAATTCTAAGTATCTGGGAGATCTTAGAAGTAGGCCTTTCCTAATCAACTCTTTTGATGAGGAAACAGCTGTATTTCAATGAAACCCTGATCAAGGGACTAGTTAAAATGGGCCATGGAGATGTTGATATGGTAATTGTGTGCTGTTTAAGCCACTAAATTCATGAGCTATTTTATACAACAGTAGAAAATGAATGTTATATATTAACAGCCTTCTAGAATTTCTAGACAAGCCAAGCTTGTAAATCATAAAACCAGAACTGATGTGGACACCAGATGCATTCAACTATGCATTGAGATTCTTATAGATAAAAAATTCTACTGTTGATTGTACCTGGCACCAAACATTCACAGAACAAGGACTCAATACCAAGGCTAAAGACCGTCTACTGCGACAGCACTCAGATAACATTCCAGTGTTGTTTTTTTTAAATCTAAGATAGAGTGATATCATTAGTATTTACCTCAGTAGGTAATCATTAGGATGAAATGGAATCAAACTTTTAAAGTATTTTAAAATAAGCAGTGTCCAGTTTTTAATGCATATTATAGCTATTATTTTTCATAACTGAGTAGACCAAGGCCATAAAAATAACAATTAGTTCAAGCAGGTTAGTGGAGACTAGAGTTGGGTCTGTCTCTTACCAAAACCTATTGTCCTTATTTTTATATATTCTTTGTAAAAGTTATTTATGTAGTTATTTGAAAATTTCACACATGTATATATGTTTCATACCTTCTTGATTTGAGCAGAAAGAGTAATCCAGGAACCCAGTTCTTAAGAAACTTTGCCCATTTTCATTTTTGGTTTTCTCCAGGAGAAACCCATCTTGAAGGGACAGAAAACTCTTACATAGTGAAGCATGAAAGCTTTATGATTTGGTCTTTACTGATGTAAAACACAGGGTTGTTAGCATCCTCATTAGCAAAGGCTGAACTTCAGAGTTCTGAAAACAGCTGGATGCTGTACAATTACATGAACTCATGAAGGCTCAAAACTCCCTGGATCAGCCTCCTTGCTTTCCTGATATTCTCACTGTGATTTTTGCCTCATTTGTCATACACCTTGTTTGAAATACACATCTATTTTTCTCTTCTACTAATTGAGATTCTTTGCCTGTCACTGGGAGAAAAGGGTGTGAGAGTTTGGAGCGGCTGCCTTCACTGACTATGGAAGGCGTGTGTGTCTGTGTGTGGGCATGTGCATGTGTATGGTGTGTATGGAGGTGGGGAATAAGGCAGATGGTTTTTGGTGATGATGCTTTAGGCCTTCACTATTGATGCAAAGGAGAATTCTGACCAATCAGGATACAGAGTGAAGGTGTTATCGAAGCAGTATCCAAACCCGTGGGTAAAATGAATGTGCTTAGCTGTGCTCAGAAATATGATTATTATAAAACTAAAATATTTAAATCTAATTAAAAATGCAAAAATTTAAAGGTGACGGTTATGGAGGGTAGGATTTTCATGCAGAGCCATGGGTAGCCAATCACTCCAGAGAGTTCTTTGAAACCGTTCATGTAGTCAAGATTTGAGCAGGATACCGGTCAACAAACAGCCTAGACATTAGTCACTGCCCTTAATTATAAGAGAAATTGCCGTACTTAATTCAAACAAAAATGATCTTACCTGGAAAAATATTGGAACACTTACCAAGTACATGATAAAAATCCGAGAGCGGGTTTCTAATGGCGAGATTACATGGATATGGTTCAGTTTGTATAATTAAAATATTTAAAGTGAGGCTGGAGAGAGTGTTCAGTGGGCAAGAGCACTTGCTGTGCAAGCATGAAGATCTGAGTTCAAATCCCATGTAAAAAGTTGGTGTGGCCACACACTAGTGACGTTAGAACTGGGGGAGTTTGGAGAAACTTTATGAGCCAATGAGAAACTTGTCTCAAGGAAACAAGGTGGAAAGTGGTAGAGCAGGATACTCAGTGTCTTCCTCCGGCCTCTGCACGTGCACCCAGGCACAGACCTGCACACACAGGTGGACATATGCCATACACGTATATAACACACATTTCTTATTTCAAGAGATTTCTGGCTTTAGATTATAGTAGAGAACTTTTATATCAGACCAACTCTCCTACAAACAATATTTAAAAATTCTTGAAATAATAAATACTGAAATTATTTGAAAGGATGATCAAAATCAAGCACAAAATAAGGAAAACACCTTAGGTGAGATTCACACTTATTTATCTTTTCACTGAAGATATTCTCAAAATGGTCAATGTATGGAATAGAGCTCAACTGGAATGCAGATTTTCTCAAGAACAGAGGAATCAGAGGTAGGAGTGCAGGTCTTCTGAAAATTGAGGGACGTGGATATCCAGGAAAAGAGTCATGTGAGAGGGAGCCCCCAAGTCTGTACATAATCTCCTCTCAAATCCTTAACTAATTCCTCAATTGAAAATACATAAGACATGACTCTCAGGAACCCCAGAAGAGAATTCTAAGGATCTTATTAAGCATATGTCATGCACCCCAATGCTGTGGCTATGTAATTTAGAGTTAATGAGACTGAATAAAGCTTTCTGATAATATGTGAGATGAGCCCAACTCTAGGAGTAAGAACCATTTATAGGGACTAATGACTATTTCTTAAGTTAAGGGGAAAACAGAAAAGACTTAACTCAGCCTAAAATAAAGGCTCCATGAGATCAAGGTTATTTTCCTATAATTTAACTGCTTGCAAGAACAAAATTTAATATCCTCTAAGGATGATAACAACATCAGACTCTCTATGACTTATCATTCACAATGCCTAGAATGCAATTAGAAATATTATTATGATGATAAAAAGAAAGAAGAAAAGGAGACCCACACAGAAAAGAAAAACAAGCCAATAGAAAAAGACCCACAATTGATCCAGATGTCAATTTTAGCAAACAAGGACTTTAAAGTAATTGTAATAAATATATTAAAAATGCATAGGAAAAGATGAATGTCATAAAGGCATAAAGGAGAATTTAAAAAGAGATATGAAAACCACAAAACAGAACCAAATAGAAATGCTAACACTGGAACATCCAATTGGATATTGGGTTGATAGCGAATTAAACAGAAAAAAGGGTGAGTGAACTTGAAGTCAGGTTAGTAGAAATGATTTGATAAATCTGCACACAGACACACATACATTGACAAGAGAGAGAGAGAGAGAGAGAGAGAGAGAGAGAATATGAATATTAGCAATCACCTAGAGTAATGTTAAGGAGCTCATAATATACATAAATGTTCCAGAAAGAAGGAATAAGATCATGAAGTGGGGCAATATTTGAACAAATATTGGTCCAAATTGTCCAAGTTTTATCAATACCAGAAATATCTAAAAAGTAGAATAAGTGGCTAGAGAGATGGCTCAGCAGTTAAGAGCACTGGCTGCTCCTGCAGAAGGCCTGGGTTTGATTCCCAGCACCCACATGGCAGCTAGCAACCAGCCATCTATAGCTCCAATTCCAGGGAATCTGATGCCCTCTTCCAGCACTGCATGGCATGGGTGTACTTACATATATGCAGGCAATATACTCATACACATAAAATAAAAATAATAAATAAAATATTGAAAAATTTTATCAAAAAAGAATAATTCCAAAGAAGATAGATAAAAGAAAATGATATATGGTAAGCCTAATAAAAGCAATTCACAGAAAAGAAAGTATAAAAAAGATCCAGATAAAAAAATAAAAGAGGAGCATAGAAAGGAATAATGATAAGACTAATATCTGGCTTACTGGAAAAGTTCCAGAAGAGAACAAGTTGATATTTAAAATGAAAAAGTAAAACATAGCCTATTAACTCAGAATTCCATATCTAGTGAAATTTTTTCCAAGAACAAAAGGAAAAATAGAAATAAAACAAAGGTATCAGATAGATGAAGGCTGAGAGACTGACTATATGAGACACTAAAGGAAATTATAGAGGTTTGAGGGCAATGATGCCAGATGGAAATTCAGATCTACAGAAGAGAGTGAAAAGCAATGGAAATGCTTACAATATGTGGAAATACAAAGTCATACTCTTAGAATCTCTAAAGGACGCTCCTTTAATGTGAAAATACTAGCAATGTATATTTTAGAAGAAGATGTATAGACAAGAATGAATTGATATGAAAAAATATACTTAGACTGGTAGGTTTAGGATTTTTTATTTAACAAATTTTATGTGTCTGGATGTACTGTCTGCATGTATGTAGGTGCATCTGTGTCATACACTGCCAGTGAAAGATGGAAGATGGCATCAGACCCTGTGGAGATGGAGTTATGGATGGCTGTTAGCTGCCATGTCAGTGCTGGGGTTCAAACCTGGGTCTTCTGTAAGAGCAGCCAGTGCTCCCAACCACTGAGCCTTCTCTCCAACCCCTGGGATATATATTTTAATCCAAGAGAAACACCAAAAATAATGCAAAGGGAGTGGCTTAAATGTCAGTGAAGGTGAGCAGATGGAATATTAACATTTTTTGATTAATTCAAAAGACAGTAGAAAAAGGAAGAAAAGAGGAGAAAGAGTTGACAATACTAAAAACAGCAAGATGGTATAATCAAATCCATTGTATCAACAAGTTATTTTTAATGTCCATGGATTAAACACTCCAATGAAAAGATCAATCTTTCCAGAGGCATAGAGGAATATAGCCTAACTATATGCCATCTGCAATAAATCCACTTTATGAAAACACAAGCAGATTGAAGGTAAAGATAGAAAAAACCCAATTACAATCCCTTAGCATTAGAAGATTGATAAGGATATTAGTAACAGAAAAGTTAAGGAGTATTTCAGAGATAGAAAAGTCATCTTGTAATAATAAAAAGGTCCATTAATCAAGAAAACATAACAATCCCAAGTGTGTATGCAGCTAACAGCAAGCTGCAGGCATACCTGAAACAAAAATTGACAGAATTAAAGGAAGGAAAAGAAAAATCTATAGTTCTAATAAGAGATTACAGTATCAACTCACAGTAATTCATAGAACAAGTAAGTAAAATATCCGAGTGAGGAAATCTGAAACCCTATGAGCTAACTCACATTTGCTTGAGGACAATACTCCTAACCTCTGTAAAATGGACATTCCCATTTTCCATTGCATATGGGATCCCTATTTTATAACATATACTTGGCCACAAAACTAATCTTGATGAACTCGAAAAGACTGAAATAATACAGAGGTTGTTCTCTGAGTACAATGAAATTAAATTAGGAATCAATAACAGTAAGATGCTTGGAAAATCCCCAAATATTTAGAAGTGAAACTCCAAATTACTCATAGGTCAAGGAAGACTTCATAAGAGAAATTAGAAAGAACTTTGATCTAAACCATAGTGACAACATAGCATGTAAAAATGTGTGTGACAAAGGTGGACCATTAAAATCAGAATTATTCAGTCAATAAAAAGGTTTAAAATCAATGACTTACAACCATATGGTGCTCCTTCCCCCCAAATGGATGAATTTAACCTAAAGTTTGCAGTGAAAAGGAAATAATAATGGTAGGAACTGATTAAATAGAAAATAATTAAAGAAAATCAAGATGTCAGAGAAAGTGTCATTGAGCTTGAGAGAGCCAGATGAATACAAATGCTATAGTCATAAGTAAATAAAAGTGGTTAAATACAAAAGAGAGTAAAGCATTGGGGCCTTTGCCACAACATCCAACAGCCTAAAGCTGTGGAACTGAAGTGTCAGGCAAGGAGAGAGAGCCGAAGAAACAGAGGGTTTGAAACGTGATGACTGGAGGTTCTCATTTTGTGAGGATATAAATTCACAAATTTCTGATCAGTGAACCCCAATGACACCCCCCTTCCCCGATTTAGGTTCATCATAGTTAAACATCTGGAAAAACCAAAGGTAAGGAGAACATCTTGATAGCAGCTATGAAGAAAGGCTGCATTATACTTGTGACAAGGATTCTCATTCCCATTGACTTCTCGGGGACAGAAGACACTAGGGCGCATCTGTGATGTGCTGACTGAAAAGGTTAATTCATAATTCCACTTCCACCCTTCCAGAATGAAGGCAAAAGGCATTTTCACATAAAAGAACACAGAGAATACATTATCAGGAAACTAAAGGGATAAGAAAGCTCAGGGTACTTCTCTAGGCTGAGGAAACTGACATTCAGATAGAAATTTAAATTGTTGGGAAGGAATGAAAATCTCCACATTAGTAAATATCTGTGTAAACACAAAAACTTTGTCCCAAGACAAACTCCAGGTCCAGTTAATTTCACTGGTACTAACATGTAGTTAGGAAAGAAATTTGATAATTGTTTTTCTTTTGAAAAATGTTTCCATAGGGCTGGTGAGACGACTCAGTGGTTAAGAGCACTGACTGCTCTTGAAGAGGACTTGGGTTTGATTCCCAGTATCCACACGATGGCTAACAACCATTTATAACTCCGGTTTCAGGGAATCCAATGCCCTCTTCTGACCTTCTGAGAGACTGCATGATATGGGTGCACTTACACACATGTAGGCAATACACTCATACACACATAAAATATTTTTAAAAATATAAGAAGTGTTTACATTAGAATATATTAGTTATACATAACAGGCTTGATTATAATGTTTTCATACATGTATATAATGTATTTTGATCACAGTTATGACCCTGTCTGGTCTTTCTCCCACTCCCACTGATCTCCTTCCTCCTCCCAGCTAGTCTCCCTTCTATAATCATGTCTTTTTATTGGTGAGTTTCTGTAGGGTTGCTTTCAGGAGCATGGGTGAAGGGTTGTTCACAGGCACACGGGCACCTTGCTGGTGGCTACACCACTGAAGAAAACATCTCTTCTTCTCCATGTAAATTGTTACATTTACTACATACAAATCCTTAGGATGGGGTGAGGCCTTGTGAGCCTTCCCCACTCCACGACAGGATGCCAATGGGCCAAATCTTGTTCAGATAGTCACAGTTGCTGTGAGTTCCAGATTGCAATGACTGTGTCATGCCTGGAAGCCAGCATCCCACACCACTCCCTGCCTTCCTCTGGTTCTTACATTCTTTTTGACCTTCTGTCATAATGTTCCTAGAACACTGGAGTGGATAACAGAGATGTCCTATTTATGGCCAAGCATGCAACAGTCACTTATGCTCATTACTTTGAATAGTTTGGGTCTCTGCAGTTACTGATGCCCACATCAAAAAGGAGCCTCTCTGACCAAAGTGACAATACAGATCTTTAGGCATAAATATAGTGATTTAGAAGACAATGATCATCACATCATTTCCATTTAGTAAAATAAGTGGCTTTACCACTAGGGCCTATGCCCTCCTGGTCACTGGCTTTCAGTTGAGTTTACAGTACCAGATGTGAGTTTCTTCCTGTGGAGCAGGTTTCAAATCCAAGCAGAAAATGGTTGTTTACCCCCATAACAGGCTTGCCACTATAGCGCCAGTGGGCACACTTTCACTTCTGGTCAGTATTGTGGCTCATGGGATCTACTTCAGAGTATGACTGTTGATGACAGTTCTCCAAAATGTGATAATTAAAAAATTTTTTTTTCAGACAGTAGAGAAAGAAGGAACTTTTCTCAACTTGTTCATAAGCCATGAGAAAGACATTAAGAGAAGTTATCCAATACCCTTGAGAAAAGAGTCAAAATTTCAAAGTATAAAATCATGATCAAAATTGCAGAAAAATCAATGCTAACAATATATACAATATATACATATATATTTGGACTGGAAAGATGGCTCAGTGGTTAAGAAAACTTGCTGCTCTTGCAGAGGACTCCAGTGTGATTTCCAACACCCACATGGCAGCTAACAATGGTCCATGACTCCAGTTCTGGGGTGGACCTGATGCCTTCTTCTGACCTCAGTGGCCATTGCACAGTGCACCTACCTGCATGTAAGCAATACATTAATACACATAAAATAAAATTAATAAATAAGATATTAAAAAGAATAATATATCATGGTCAAAAGAAGCTTATTTCAAGAATCTAGGATTACCTTGAAAATTCATCAATTAAATTCATGACATGAACAAAATAAAGTTGAAAAAAAATTCCATGAGCAACTCAGTAACTGCAGATAATAGGCTGCCCACATGAGCAACTGATGTCACCTGAAAGATTAGAAAAGTACTCTGTTTCCAGGTTTCTATCAGCTTATAGTCCCAGAGTTCTTTGATTAAAAGTAGATCAGTAGAGTTCCCACTCAACTAGAAACTGCAGCTATAGGTAGGTCCTGAAGCCAGTGAAACCAGCAAGAAAAGAAGGAATTTACTACATAAGAGTTGACCAACTGACCACCATGAAGCACTAGGGACATACTGGGGACAGGGAATAGTGTGTTAGAAATCAAAAGGATTCTTGAGCTGTGTTTTGGGGCTTATGTGCCAGTTGACAACTCCATCACTAAATAAGTCCAGCAAACCAAAGATTCAGACTCTTGTAGACATTCCACCAGAGAAGCAACTCCCACCAATCATAATGGATGCTGTGTGAGGATGTCAGTGCCATGCACAGGGTCAGCAGTATTGATGCACTAAGTTCCTTTTAAAAGTCTTTTCAGGAGAATTCAACTTACCACTGCCTTGGATAGTTGTGTGTACGTCTCTCTTCTTGGCAAGGAGTTGCAGCTGCCTTCTACTGATATGAGGTACATATATTATAGATAAACATGCATAGATGTGACCTATGCTGGACTGAGGTTGTGTGCTACTCCATTCTATATGGCCATTTCTTCCTCTCCCTGGGCCTTGGACATGTGCTTTGCCCTCCAATAGAGAAGCCTTAGCAAGAGCTCACACTGTTGTTCCCATTGTAGCGAAGCCAGATTGCTGTTGCTGCTGTCAGCATCACTACAGATGGGCGGTTCTAGCAGGCAGTATTTATAGAAAGCATAAACTGGGTACCATGCCAGCCAGTGACCTGGACCATTAGATACTCTAGGGTTTTTAGAGGTTCCTTGGTGAAGCCAGGTTACACATTTCAGAAGAACAAAATGTAGTAGATGCTCTATACAATTGACTTTGTGGGAGATAGAGGCCAGCAGGGAGTCAGTACTAAATCCCTTCTCATTCTTCTCTACAGATGAACGATGCAGAGAGGCAGCAGAACTGTAAAGTGCTGAAGATGATCTGCAAGATGGAACCACAGACTGTATTTGTGATGAAGCAACACCTTTTTAAAACACTACCTTCTGTTTGTTCTTCTTTCTCGGCCTCAGTCTCCTTTCCCCTGATGTTAAACTCCTCAATGACATGTTAGCAAGTGGCTTCTCCTTCAGGCATGTTGTCTTTAGGGAGGCTTGACAAATGCTGTTGAGATGGCAGGTATTAATGTGGTGGTGATGAGGCTGGTGAATGTGGTAGTAGTGAATATGGTACTGTGGATGGTGATGGTATGGATGATGTTAGTGATGATATATACATGAAGAGTCATGTGACATTTTAGTCAACAAAGGACCACATATGTGATGGTGATCACATAAGATTAGTATAATAGAACTGAAGAACTTCTGTCTCAGTGATGATGTAGCTATATTAAACCCACAGAGCAACACAATGCTCATGGATTTGCCATGACAGTGGTATTGTTGGGGTGACAAGGCTATTGTTTTGCCAGCCTTGTAAAAATGTAATATATAGAATTATGTACAGTCTATAATAACTGATAACAGTGTACAGCTATAATACTGGTTCATTATTTCATTTATCATTAGGATGTACTCCTTCTATTTAAAATTTACTTCAAAACAGTTGCTATGTTATGGCAACAGTAGCCTTATCTACCTCGTGTTTACTGTGTGTCTTAGTCATATGAAGAGGCCTGCTACATTTGTGTAAGTATCCTTTGTTGTTTTTATAATGATGAAGTTGCTGAGTGATACTCTTTTCAGAATCTCTTCCCTCTCCTTAATGATGCTGGACAAGGATGATGATGATGAAAGACTGGGAAGTCAGGGAAGAGTAGATCACATCCGCTTACTTTTGGTGTCCTCTTTGGTACTCTTCCTTAGGGGAGGATTCCACAGTCCCATCCTTTGCAACCTCAACATGACCATATTGGATTCTGGCAGTAAAGAAGCTGTAGAAGTAGCATGTGCTTAGTGCCCTCACTCCTTTTGCATGGTGGCTGGCATCTTGCTGGAGGTTGCTCCTTCAGCCTAGTTCTTGGAGCAGAGCCATCTGACCCATGACAGACATGAAGCATGGGTGAGAAATGGTCCTCTGGCATTGAGATTTTACGATAGCATCATCTAGTGTATCCTGATTCTATGTGAGAAGGGGGGTGTATCTGATAATTGTGCCTTTGGGACAGCAGTAACAAACAGGAAAAACTACTGCTTGAAAATGTTAGATTCCCTACCCCAGAGGCTGAAGGGGGGAGGGGAGGAGGGAGAGAAGAGAGAGGGAGGGAAAGTATATTAGAGTTTATTATATTTTCACATGAAAGAAATTTTGGATGGAAGTTTGGGGAGAATCATAGTCCATTTTAATCTGACTAAAAGAGAAAAACCATGTTTAAGGCCTGTGG
This sequence comes from Eospalax fontanierii, assembly GCA_035773235.1. Classification (NCBI taxonomy): domain Eukaryota; kingdom Metazoa; phylum Chordata; class Mammalia; order Rodentia; family Spalacidae; genus Eospalax; species Eospalax fontanierii. The sequence goes on along the minus strand of CM069524.1, from coordinate 146,569,373 downwards.
CAGCTGCTAGGAAAGTCCACATTTGGGTTGAACCACAGACTCTTCACATGCTTAGGAAGTTCTTAGAGTTCTTAAGGAGTGTGCTTGAACTTCCACAGAGCAGGGAAAAGAAGATGGGGCTGTCAGTCTAAGGAGGTGACAGAGAGGCTTCCCGTGGGCTTGAATCCTGCTTGGCTAGCATGATCAGTTTTGTGAGCAAGAGCACGTCCTCCCTGCTTCCTTCACTTCCTCCTCTAGCCCATGGGGTTCCTGAAACGATAAGCTTGGGCTGACTCTTACTAATGTTCTTATTGCAGGCAGACATGTTAGTTATGGAAGGCATGGTTTTTTATTTCTTTTTCTGGGAAGAGAGCATAGAGGCCTGTCCTGTGAACTTGGACCTTTTCGGGGTGGTTAGGATGAAAGGAAAGAGGAGTCTGCACCGCCTTGTCCCCACCTCACCTAGAATATGCAGTTCTGATGAAAACCAGGAGCTGGGAGAGACAGTGCTCTCTCCGGAGGACCGCAGTACTCCCCTGCTAGAGAAATAAGCACACGTAGGCTGCTTTCCTAAAGTGAGGCGGCCTGCAGGTGTGTACTCGCACTCCTTGACCTACAGGTCCTCTGTGAAGGAGGGAGTGTGTGTGGAGGGCAGCAGAATACCAGGAAGCTGCAAACTCGTGGGTATTCATGCCGGCAGCAGCTATTTACTGAGCACATGCTATGTTCTGACCTACTAGGAATGTAACCCCCCCCACCCCCACTCAAAAGGCCATTACAACTCTATCCTGTCACAGTGTGGTGAGGAACACAGAGTTGGAGCGAGTACAGGTACAACAGGGAGCTTCAGCTGGGCCCGAACCTTACCTAGATGGTCAAGGGATAAATGATCCTGAGAATCAGGCCTCAGAATGAGGGGTGGAGAATAATATTGAATGCATTAATAAACTGAATATCTGATACTGGGGATTGAACCCAGGGCTTGGTGTGTGCTAAGCATGTTCTCCATTACTCAACTCTATCCCCAGCACTCTACTGAATGCTTTTATGTGAAATATATACATATACATGTATGTATGTACAGGCATATACATGTGCAGGTACACAGAGGAAGCACCCAGGAGAGTGAACAAATTAATGAGTCCATGGAGAGAAGCTTTCCATATTGCCAAGTTTACAACTTATTAAGCCCCCCTGACGATTTTTATTGCCAAAAGATTAGATGTCAATTTTTAGAATATTAATTTTATGTTCCCTGGCCCTCACAATCAGCCAAGTATATCTTCCTTCACATCTTGGGTTCCTCTGTGAACCTCGTGACTATATGGTGCTTGGAGGGAGTGCTTCCTCGGATGTATGTGGGAGAATATAATAACTGTATTCCATAGAGATGGCTTCAGCCTGCTTTGCTTTTCGAGTTCTTATGTCTGCTTTTTATAGTTCACTGTCTCTTTCTGTGCTCTCAGGCTGTCAACTGTCACTTCCTGCAGCTGTCACCCTGGCTTTCACAGGGCTCACCACTATGAGTGTCTGCCCTGTACCCAACACACACATGCACAACACCACAGACACACACCCCACACATTGCAGACACACCAAACATACCACACATACACAACATACACACACCGCACATGCACACACACCACAAACACATACACATACATATCCATACCACATACATACACACTACATATACACCACACATGCCACATGCATACAACATATACACACTACACATGCACACACCATACATACACCACAAACATCACACACATTATACACATATACCACACACACCACACAGTTCATAATACATACCACACATACATATATACACACAGCACATACACACATATCACACAAGCCACACACAATATACAACTACCACACATGCACGCACACATTCACACACACCACACACACGTCATACATACACACACCACACACATCATACACATCATAAACACACTAGACACACATAGACACCATAGACACACACCGTGCCCACACCACACATTCACATTTATGTACCCCTCCATGAAACACCCCCAACCACACCACACACATGTAGGAGAGAGTGAGTGAGAGAGAGAGAGAGAGAGAGAGAGAGAGAACCCATTTGATCAAGGACTGCTTGCAGTCAATGGACTTGGTTTTTCCAGTCTGTAAAACAGACCTTTAAGTGCAGCCCCTGGTCTGTCATCAGTTTTACCAGGGAACGTGCAGAGATGCCAGTTCTTAGGCCCCATTCTAGACTTGCTGAATCAGAAACTCTGGGGGTGGGACCAGTGATCTGTAGTTAACAAGCTGTCCTGGAGATTCAGGTGTCCCTCAGCTGAATAAGAAAGGAGAAGTATGACCCAAGAGAAAACTGCTTTACATGAGGAATAGAGCATTGACCTCAGTCTATATCCTCTATATATTCTCGAGGCTTCTATACCTTTCTGAGTTCTGGGCTGTGTTCAGTAAGACTGAACTGTTTCAGAATAACTGAGTTGTAAGAAGGTATGACACTGCATGTGTGTGCAAGCTGGGTGCATAGAGAGAAGGAATAAAAGACAGAGAGCCAGGAAAAGCCAGGCCCTACGGAGCGGTATATCTCAGCTGCTACAGTTTTCCACATGACTTGGTGTCAGAGACCTGACCTGATCCCTCCAGCTCAGAGTCCTGCTGGTCTTCAGGTGGGAGAAAGGTTTCTTGTTTCTGTCTCCCACACAAGTAGTATGTCCAGGGCCCAGGCTGAGTGTCAGGAACATTCTGAGAGGCACCAGCTGGTGGGGACTCTGCCAGAGACTCTCCACACAAATTCTTGGGGAGGACAGCTGGGATATGTGTGGGAGCCTCAGAGATGCATGGATTTGGGTTTGTAAACACGGGCTTGTTAAATTTAGGGTGGGCCTTGGGCCTAGGAGAGCTCCGTAGCATCATTTGGCAACTGATGCCCATTTTGAGTGGTTTTTAAACCCTGCTTATTCCTTATATAGTAGGAGGCCTGTTTTAGCACAGCTTGTCGTCAGAGGGGAGGAGAGAGGAGGGCCTTGGCAATGGATGAACACCCACTGTGTGCCAGGTGCTCTGCATAAACCATCCCATTTTGTCTGTACACTGTCCCCTCAAACTGGGGTTGGTTGGCTCTGCTGACAGAGCAGAGGTCTGAACCTGAGAAGATTCAGTCACTGTAAGTTGGATCTAACCCCAGGGGGTTAGATGCAGGAGGACTGGTTTTATGAGTAGTGGAGAGTGGATAACTGGTGGATGGCGCATAGTGGGGAGGATCCTCTGCCCACAGTGGGAGCACAAGGGCACACTCCTGTCACCATCCCTAGAAGACAGACTGAAGAATATTTGAGACTGACTCACCTAGTTTGCTTGCTTCAGTGTTGGCCAGGGAGAGATCTTTGGAACTTCATCCCAGGGGATGCTTTCCATTTGGGAATTGTCAAAGAGCTTTATTTTCCTCTTGGAGATTGTGTTTTAATTGTAGCAAACAAAATTAACTAGACAGGCAGAACCAGAGAAGATGCCTTTGAAGAGATGCATTATAAGAACTGGCTTTGTGGTTATGGGTGCTGCTGGCAAGGCAAGGGTAGACTGGACCCCTCAGCGTACATCTGCAGATGGAATTCTCTCCTTTTCAGGGAAATCTTAATTCTGACATTACCCACTGAGTCAGGCCAACCCAGATCATGCTTTATTTAAAACCAGCTTATATGGGTTTTGACCACATCTGTAGAACTCTTCATGGAAATACCTAGAGAAGTGTTTGAAGCTGACATCTGAAACTGATCACCACAATTGTGGTCTACATCTTAAATGCCCCTAAAAGCCACATGTTGAAGGTGGCTGGCCTATGACAACATGAGGAGATGGTGGAGTCTTTAAGAGGTGAAGTCTAGGGCAGGGAAGTTAGGTCTATGGGATGTTTCCTTGAAGGGACTCTTGGTACCTCAGTCCAATCCTCTGTTTATTGACTGTCATGAGGTGAACAGACGCCTGTGTTGTGCCTTTCTGTTCTGATATATTGTGCTGCCACAGATTCAAAGCCACAAAGTCATACATTAAAACTTTGGAAACCATGAGTCAAAATAATCTTTTTCTTCTTATAAGTTGAATGTTTCAGGTATTTTGACACAGTAATGAAAAGCTGACCAATATAACTCTAATAACAACATCGAAAAGTCTTATACAAAGGCATTTTGATTTTATTTAATTTATTACTTCCTAAAATTGTTTGAATACTTACACCCGTCCCATAGCACAACCCCACAACAGACTAGAGTACTAGTGTTCCACAGGACACTCAGTAGATTGTTGGCCTGAGCTTCCAGGCCTACCTTAGAGGTTCTGTACAGAACCAGAGTCCCTGGCCAAGAACTCAGAAAACAAGTCAATTCAGTCTCTGATGGCTCAGGGTCAAGGTTTACTGGCCTCAGTCTTATAATGTTGGGTCAAATAGTCTTTGTTGTAGGGCTTGGTCCTGAGTATTGCGGGATACCTGGAAGGATGCCTGGCCTCTGCCCACTAGACAAAGCAAAGTATCAAATGTTCCCTGGCAGGTAAAATGACCCCTGTTGAAAAGCAGTGGTGTAAAGGAATAAGTAAGGAGCAGAACAGGGGCTCAGGAAGCCCGAGTTTGAACCGTGCTTCTGCTTATCTTACGTCCTCCCAGAGCGATCCAGTCTGTGTTCACTAGCTCTGTGGGGAAGATTATTTGACTTTCATGGAGTTTAGTTTTTTACCTCTGCAAAATAGGGATCATGGTAGGACTTAACAGGTTATGGAGTGACTCAGTGGAGTGGAGTATGCAGGGTGTCTGATTCTCAACAGTTATGCTATACGTACTAGCATAACTTAGTCTTCCAAAAGGGTGACTGAACTTCTTGATTATGCTCTCCTGGGCATCCCAAGAGAATGGAATTTTCCTGTCAACCGTCATCTTGTGAGATGACGAGCTCAGCTCTGAACTTGAGGCTGGAACAGTTCTCCCTCTGAGCTGTGCAGATGCTCATGTGGCCTATGCCCCCAAGCTTTCAGGGGGGCACTGAGGGTATGCAGAGGCTCCACAGCCACACACTCTTCTCCAGGCCTCTCCTTGACTGCTCTGGGTCTCCTGCCCTACAGGCCACAGATTTATGAATGGTGCACACTGCATAGTTTGAGGCTGGCCCTTGCCAGGAGGTTTATTAATGGGCTTTCATCTAGCACTTTAGGTTTGTGAGCTCTCTGCTCTTCTGGTTCCTGGACGGATGTGAGGAGATGTACCACATCAGCAAAATCTTCCTCTTGACTTGGCAGAGGAGGTGATCATGGCACCACCCACTGGGATTAGACCCCCAGGGCTCCCTTCTTTTCTCTCTGCAGCCATCTCTTGGTCACTGGGAAGTCCCATGAAAGGCACCATCTAGTCCATTACCATCTTCTTCAGGTAGTTCAGCCACCATGCCTCCTCCCATAGGTCAGAAACTTTGGGCTCTGGGCATTCACCCACCAACTGGATGACCTGAAGGAATTCCTAGGCTTCTCAGAGCTTTGTTTTCCTCATTTGTAATCACATAGGTGTGAGTATTCACTGAGGGTTTAGAAGGGGGCTCTTCTCTCTTTTCTCTTTCTTCCATTCAGGGAAAAGCCTTGCCCTGGTTCAGCCTATCCTCACTGTATAGGGAGCACACACTGTAGTGAGGACATAACCCAAGGGTAGGTCCTGGGCCACTCAGTCATTTCAGAGTATGGCAGTCCTCAAGGGCCTTTTGACTTAGTCTTTAAAGGATGTCATCTTCCCAGTGAGAAGAAATCAGAGAAGGACTTCTATGCAGTCTCTTGCACCCCAGAAGCCACCTGTGTTTGGTATCTTCCCAGGGCTGGGAGGAAGGATGGCTTCTTAATTTTGCATCTCTTGGCTTTCCTGGACTTAATTATTTTTCAACAAAGGAATGAGTCCAGAATCTCTCTCCCACAATGTTCTAAAGTAGTTTCTCCACTATATATTGAGAATCTTAAAGAAATAAAGATCTTGAGCCCCACTTTAGTCCACTAAGGTCAATATTGTCAAGGTGAAGCCCACAGATTTGCTCATAACAGGAGTGCTAGCTGTTTCTGATGCAGAAACTGTCCTGGGAGAAGCTTAGAGATGTTCACATGTTTACCTGTAATCTGTGTAGACCCCACAGGGTTGCAGAGGGCATTCAGCTGGCTGCCTTGTTAGATCTGTCGGGTGGAAGAGGAAGATCTGTGCTCCCTCTGAAGGATGGAGAGCAAGCCCTGAACATCATTTCCTTGGCTGATGGTACTCCAGTTCCAGGATATGAAGGAAACTGTACCAGAGAGCACCATGTACCTGTTTCGTTTCTTGCATTTTGACTTTGGAAGCTGGATTAGAAGAGCCACAAAGTCCTCTCCAGCTTTGGTACTCTGTGGTTTCAGAGAGGATCAGGCTCTCATCTCTGTTCTAGGGTGGTCGAGCTCTTGGTGCAAATGTGTTCACCTAGAGGTCAGAGAAGAGGTCAGAAAACTCCTGTGGCCACATTTAACTTTGTGGTTCAGGATATGCTTGGTGGGCTTGAGCTAAGATTGGGCCCAGCTGCCTCCCTGCCAGATTGCCTTATGCCAATCTCTACATAAGTTTGGCTTCTTGGGAATTTCTTTGCTATTTCTCTGAATTGTTGAGTTCCACCTCTCCGAGGCATTTCTTCATTCAGAAAACACTGGTTAAGTACCCACTCCAGGGATACAAAAATCACAATCATTGAGCCCTAAGGAGCTATAGGTCATGAAGATAGACATACAAGCCAATAAAAACTTTGCAATACAACAGGTGTCTAATGGACAGACATGTGTCCAGGGTGCCAGGTGGCATCCTCAGGGATGCAGTTGGATGGGCCAACTCCAAGCTTCTCTGCCAGGGAGATGGACTTAACTTTGAGCCCAGTGCCTCCCACATCCAACTCCAACTTCACCAACCAGTTCCAGATTCTGACTTGGGGTGTAGAACCCTGCACCTGTTATCATGGGGGTCTAGACTAGTCCTCAGAGCTGCCCCTAGTAAGCGGCTGCTTCATTGTCTGGAAGTTCCCTCCTCCCTGGTGAAGTTTGTGCTCGCTCTCTCGCTCTCGCTTCCTCCCTTCTGGGCCTAACACAATCTGGCTTTTGAGGGGCCCCCAGGGAAAGTGAGTGCAAAGGAGCCTGGCAGTTTAAAAGGCCTGTAATTGCATAGCAGCACTCTGGGCTTCCCGAGTTAAAGAAAGTTTACAAGGCCTTAGAAACAGTGCAGGTGCCAGCAAGCTGTGGTGAGGCTGGCAGGGAGAAGTGGAGGATGGAGGAGGAAAGGACAAAGAAGCTTTCTGTGAGATCCCTAGAATTCTCCAATCCCTGTCTCTGAGGGAAAAAGGAACCCTCTAATACAAGATGGAATGTTTACAGAAACAATTTGGCTGAAGATCTCTGGGAATTCTGAGTTTCCTTAGCTCAGTCAGTATGTTTGTTATGTGCCTGCTGGATGTGACCTGCCCTAAGAGTACGGGGATTCATCTCCAAGCTGATCAGACCATGTCCTTGCCCTCACTGAGCTCTCACCATTGTTGGGTGACAAAAACAAAAAAACAAAAAAACAAGCACAAGGCAAATGTATATGTAGAGTATTTCAGAAAGTGAGACCTGGGAAGGAAAAATAACACAGTCAGTGGATAGAAAAATCAGGGAGGACAGTATTGGCCAGGGTGGCCCAGGGAAGGAACGTGGTGCTGAAGTCACAGAGAGGGAGTAAAGTGGCAGTGAAGTGAAGGCGGGAAGGAAGAGCTCAGGTCCCAGGTGGGGATGTGCTCTGTCTGCTTAAGCATGAGGCCTAGTGAGGCTGGCGTGGGAGGCTGTGTGTAGGAGAAGGTGGTCAAAGGAAATGGGGTTGGACATCCAGGGCCTGATCCTGAGGGGCTTGTGAAACAGGGATAGCCCTTGAGGGAGCTTTTGAGCATGGCCTCTCTTCTTGCTGAAGCATAAAGGGAGATCAGAGGCCAAGGGTGAGGTGTGTTGGATTGAGAGAATTACTGGGAAGCAGAATTTGGAGGAGGTGCATGAAGGAGAGGAAGTATTCGATCGTTATCTAAGGGAGGGACAGAAATTTCTAGAAAAATGTGTTAGGATTGCTGGGCAGCATTGAGGACCTTTCGGGTGCGTGAGGTACTGAATTAAAGGAAAGCTACATATATATTGTGTGATTTACTCTGTTGAGTGGCTGAGATGGGTCAGCCAGAAGGTTGGACAGTGAGTGGAGGAACATGGACACACTCCTGTCCTCAGGTGGGCAGCTTGTCCTTTGAAGGAGAACTGATCTGAGGTTACAAATAACTACTAGTCAGACAAGAAGGAGGCCCCTAAAGGTGGAGGCTTAGGAAGATTTGAGAGGTTTTGTAAACAGTGAGGAAGAACAAATTAGATTTGGAACCTCGGCTGCCCACTCACAGGCTGTGTAGTCCAAGGGATTTCACAAAAGTTCCCTAAAATGCAAATTTTCTAAATTATGAAATGAGGACAATCCTACTTTTCTAGTTTGATCTATTGCTGTGGTAAGTACCATTACCAAAGACAACTTATGAGCAGAAAGGGTTTATTTGACTTATACTCCCAGGTCACGATCCATCATTAGGGGATGTCAAGACAGGAACTGAAGCAGAAACTGTGGAGGAACACAGCTTACCCGCCTGCTCACCCTCTGGCTTGTTTCCTGGTTCATGCTCGATTAGTTTTCTTATACAGCCCAGGCTTAGCTTCTGAGGAGTGGTGCCCCCTACAATGGGCTAGGCCTTCCCACAGTAATCATCAGTAAAACAATCTCTCCCAGCCATAGCTGCAGGCCACGCTGATCTGAGAAATTCCTCAACTGGGGTTCCCTCTTCCCAGATGACTCTAGGTTGTAGCACGTTAACAATAAAAACTAACCAGCACAGCGATGAACCTCATAAGACTGCAATGATAAATAAATATCCAGAAGTGGCTTCCCTGTATAGAATGAATGTGATGACTGACAGCCATTGGTACTGTGATTTAGGACAGAGATTGGCAAATTATGATCCACAGGCCAAATCTGCTTCACTGCTTATTTTGTGTAGTCAAAATAGACTGAATTAAAAAAAAAATCTTTCAATGGTTTTATGAAAATCCAAAAGGGGAATAATAATTCATGACATATCAAACCTGGATGAAATTCAAATTTCAGTGCCCATAAATAAAGTTTTATTGGAATTTAGTCATGCTCATTTGTTTACATGCTATCTCTGGCTGCCTTTGTTCCACAACTGCAGAATTTTGTATTTAGCTATGACATAGACCATATGTCCCCCAAAGCCTAGAATATTTACTATATGATCCTTTACAGACAAAGTTTGCCAACTTGTGATTTAGAGGAAGGAAAGGGCATTCCAAATGGGCATCAAGAACAATTCGCTTTGAGCCTGGCCTTGGTGCTGGTTGAGATCATGCAGATGACCTCAAATGGAGCCTTGAGGAGAGTGAGGATGTAAGTCTTAGGACTGGGGAATTGCTATGAATAAAGTGAACCCCATGAACACAGACAGAGCTTATGTGAAGGGATAGTTTCTGTTGGCAATCAATTCCTCTTTCTTTAGCAGAAGCAGAACAGGTGGGAGACTGTGTTCAATAGTAATTCTTTCCAGATAAGGGCTGTGTGTTTTGTGGGTAGAAGCTCCTATACTTGGGTCTTTGAGCTAGTTGCCTGGGAAGCAAGATACAGTGTCTTCTTTTCAAGACCCAAGAAATACATAAAATCAGGGCCAAAGAAGCATTACAGAAAAACAAAAAGACACCAGTCTGTTCTGATGGCAGTCACAGTAGCCAAAGGTGGTGGGCCCTTCGCTCTGCAGAAACCCCCCATTTTTCCCCTTTTAGCAGCTGTGGCTGCTGAGCCAACCCTTGTCTTTCTTCAGGCCTCTGAGACTACTCATGATCCCCACTCTGCAGAGGACCCCAGTGCTCATCCAGAAAAGAGCCTCTTAGAAACTCCTCCAGCCTCCCAGTCTCCTCCTCCTTGGCCTTGGTTCATTTTCCATGACTTTTTTCCCACTTCCCCCAAGGAAGAACTGTCCCTTTCTTGGCTGGGACCAAGCCTTCTACCTGTGCTTTGATGTCCTCTCTTCTCAGCTCCTCCAGGCTCTTGCTTTGTTGATTACACATCTTTCTTGTGTTCTCAGACTTGTGTCCACTGGCATTTTTCCCTGCTTCCTCTTGTTGGGAAGGTGACTAATATTTAATGAGTTTCTATTATGTGCCAGCCGTCTGCTAGGTGATTGTACATGCTGTTTCATTTTGATTCTGACAAGTGCCCTGAGGTAGTGTATTAGTCAGTTCTCTTAGTTGCCACTGAAAGAAATCCAACTCAAACTAGCTGAAACTAAAGAAGGAATTTATTGGCTTTATGTCACCAAGAAGTTCAAGGATGAACTTCAGACATGCCTAGATCCAGGTCCTTAAAGGATGTCCTCAAGAATTTTTCAATTTTCTTTTCTCTTACATTGGTTTCTTTCTGAGACAGGTATATGGTGTAGAAATGGCCACCAGTAGCTTTAGACTTGTAGTCTACATTTGCACTGATTCCCACAGAAGGAGGTTAAAGGAGAAACCTCAGAGCTGTTGAGCATTGGCTTGCCCTGGTTCATATGATCTTTCTTGAACTTATCACTGTGCCCAGAGAGTTTCAGTGTTGTCACTGATCAACTTTGGGCTAGCTGCCCACTTGTAGCAAAGAGGGCATTAGCCTCATACTGTACTTCTAAAGTGGAATGACTCCCATGGGCTCATGTGTTTGAACACTTGATCCCCAGCTAGTGGCACTGTTTTGGAAGATTATGGATTTTTAGGAGGTTGGAGCCTTGCTGGAGAAAGTGGGGCACTAAGGACAGGTCTTAAAGTTTTGTTTTCTTTTTCTTTTTTTCTTCTTTGTGTGTACGTGTGTGCACCTGTGTGTGGAAGCTTGAGATTAATGTCAAGAATCTCCCTTGATCACTCTTCTACTTTATTCATTGAGTAGGGTCTCTCAGTCAAACTCAGAGCTCATTGATATGGCTAGTTTAGCTAGTCAACTTGCTCTGAGGAGACCTTGCCTCTGCCTTCTGAGGCTGAATTACAGGTCAGGCACCATGCCCATAGGGCACTTACATGACTTCTGGAGATCCAAACTCCAGTCCTCTTGCTTGTGCCAGAAGTGTTTTAAGCACTGAGCCACCTCCTCAGCCTCTTCTTAAGGTTTTCTAGTGAGACCCCATTTTCTGTCTGTTCTCTTTTTCCTGAATGAAGATGCAATGTGACCACTCACCTCACTGTCCTGTTTCTGTTTTCCCCACCCTGTGGGACTTTGTGAACTGTAAGCTAAAATAAACCCCTGCTCCTTTAAGCTTTTGTTAGGTATTTGATCACAGCAAGGAGGAAAATAACTAATAAACCCCATTTAAACCACATGTACTAGGGATGAGTATGGTGTATGTTCCTTAAAGGAGAATTATGATATTTGACACCAGAAGATAGGAGAATTGTTACTAAGTCAGCAAAAATGATAGCTGTCCACTAGGCGTAGATGTTATAATCCCTGTATTACAGACAAAGGAATTGTACCTTAAAGAGGTTTATATGTACCAGATTATATAACTACCTATTCTACTCAGGAGAGATGCAATTTCAACCCATGTTGAGCTTCTTCTATATTCAAATGTGATTCTTAGGCTTGCCAATGTGCTGCAGAAGCTTCAGCTTAATCATAGTGTAGAAGAGACAAAGAAGACACTGTAGGAGAGGCAGCATTATCTTCTGAAGTAACCAACAAGAAGAAAGCCACTGCCCAGGGGCACCCCAGGTGGAGCCAGGTGGCTAATCAGAAGTGTTGGAAACCAACGAATCACAGTGGGTAGACCTGTCCTCTCTATTTGCTCCAAGTAGTACTGTTAGTGGCTTGTACAAAGCTTGCTGCAGTTAACATCTTGTCTGATCATGCTACTGTAATTGAACCTAGATAAGTTCAGAGGACAGAACTATGTACACACATAAGCCTTAGGGTTTCCCAGAATGTATTCAGAGTAAGGAAGACCTAGAAACCTGGGAACACACTCTACATAAACTGGCATGGGTTGGCCAAATAAAATATGACTGGTTATTCTGTTCTGTATCCATCTGAAACCTTGCAAAGAGAAGGGCCTTCTGAGCAAGGTTCTGATGGATAAGAGAAGGGGATAGATTTCTGTTGCTCTGGAAGATACTGAGGTAAGGTTGTTTTTCTGGAAACTCTGCGACTGGTTCTGTATGTATGCATATGGAGAGAGGGAGAACACACAGACACATGCTCATGTTGGAACATTTTTCTGGAACATTTTCCCATACCATAATATAGGAATATAAAGACTCTGGAAAAGGCTGGAGTAGGTAGTTCTTGGAGTTAGAGAGTCATAGGAGATAGAGGATACAGACAAGAATTGAAGGATTGAGACTATGTCCCTGCCTCATGCTTCTGCTGATCTCTAAAGAGACAGGGATGATGAAGAGAGTCATGGCTGAATGTGAGGAATCTATGGGAATGTTGTATAAGAGCCTTGCATTTCCTCCACACCCCCAGTGACACTCAGCTACTCTGTGCTTCCAATCTGAGGTGGTGGAAAAACTGCTTGAACATTTGTTAAGAACAGAATGTGTTGGGCTTGAAACCAATGGAACATCAGAGACCACCTGGTTCTCACCTAGTGAAAAAATGTCCTTAACAGGGCACCATTAGGGATTTTCCCATTAGAAAATATCTGCTGACATAACATCCAAACCTTCCTCCCAGTCACCACCGCCTTAAAGTGATCTAAGCTCTGACTAGTTGGAACCATATTAGACAACTCTAGACCCCTTTCTAAGTTAGGACTGTCCTGGTAAATGTCTGTGATGCCACAGGGTCCAAGCAAAGTGTGCACATGTGGGCTTGGCATGTGCCAGGTGACATGTGTTGCTGTGCATTCAGGCAACCTAACTTGTGAGTAAATGAGTGACTATATTTATCTCCGCCTTCCAGGCCCAGGAGCTCCCATGCTGTGCCAGCGCCGGGAAAAACAAGCATGCAGGGAGACGCCTCACTTTATTGTGACAAGTAATTAGGGGATGTGAGATGTTCAGAAATTACTTTATTAGACAAATGCTGCTTATAAACCCCACGCAGCAAACATTCCCAGGGAGTTGCTTCTAGTCCCAGGACTCTTCTCCTGAAGGAATTCCAGCTGTCTAGAACCAAGGGCTTCTCTGGGTACCAAGTATGGACAAGATGAGAGGATAGGGTGAAATTTGCTGGGAAAAAGTTCTGGACTTGACTCCTTTAGACTTGCATGCTCTAAGTCATTTTAGTCTGTCCGACTAAAGTTTCTGCCTCTATGAGGCGGGAATGATATCTGTTCTTTGCTTTGGGAAGGATTTCCAGCAGACCTTACTCCCAATAGAGTTGGAGGGGCAAAGGGAAGTGGGCATTCCTAGATGCTTGTCTGTGCTGTCTGGGACTGCTGAAGAGATGTTTTCTAGTAGGCACAGAACATTAACTGAGTGTTTGCTATTGCTGGGGCATAGAGCAGATCCAAGGATCAGAATCAAAAAAGACTTGGCTTTTAGTTGTGCATCCTACACAGAAAAGATAACTGATCTTAGTGCAGGAGCCATTTGAAACAAAAGTTGAGCATCATAGAGCAGGAGCAGCAAGGTGTGCTGTTAGGCCAAGGACCAGAGGAAAAATGCTGAGATCTCTGTCATTGCGATCTCATAGTGTTGCAATGACTCAGCTCAGCCGTAATCGTGCAAAAGTAGCCTTGAACAATACACAGGGGAATGTGGGAAGCTGTATCTGGACAGAATTATGGATACTCTTTTGATTATTTGAGACAGGATCTCACTCTGTATTCCATGCTGTTATAAAACTCACTATGTAGACTAATCTTGCCTCGAACCCATGTTGAGTCTCTTGCTTCAACTTTCATCTCCTGCTTCTAAATTCTGGGATCATAGGCATGAGTCATCATGCATAGATTTCTTTTTGATTATTTTCAACATTTCAAAATGTCAAAACCAGGAATGGATGTATATCTCAGTGGTATGGTGCTTGTCTAGTAGGCTTGAAGTCCTTGATTCCAATCCCAGCATAAAAAAGAACAAAACAAAGCAGCAACAAAACAGAACCACAACCACTACCAACAAGAGCTCTCCAATCAAACCATAACAAACTGAACCAAAGTAATATCAAACTATTCTTAGCTAGTGGGCCATTGGAAAAACATTGGGACCATTGGCAGAGACAGAAACAAGTGTCTACTTAGAGTACCAGGGAAGGCTTTGTCAAGGAGGTGGCATGGTCCCTGAGTCCATGAAGGTGTCTCCTGCACTGGGACTTGGGGGAAGGAGGCAAGTCTTGCAATCAGGGGTGTTCCAGTCTGTGGGTGCAGGGATGTGAATGCGGTGGGAAGGAAGTTTGAAGTGATTGGGTTATAGTGCGAAGTGGTGAAGAGTGGGGAGGAAGCAGGAGTGGGAATCCCTCATCTGCTGAGGAGCTGACTGAGGGCCGCGGAGCTCTAGTGGTGGTTTCTTGACATTCAGAACACTTCACCAGGTCACTGCAGGGGAACTGAAGAGTAGCTGTCCCAAAAGATTGGGGAACAGTGTGTGAGAGCTTAATGGAGGCAAGGACAGTGTGGATGAAGCAAGAAGATGGGGATAGAGAAAGGGGAAGCCATCTCTAAGCACACAGATTCCCAGTGGAGTGCCATTTATGGACCATCCTATGCCTATGATGTCATTCCTGTGATGGCCAGTGACTATCTAATGATGTCATGGTGTTAAAGGTGGGAAGGACTACTTATTGAGGACCCACTAAGACCTAGGCACTGGGTCAGGAGTTTTATACAGATCACTTCATTTTATCCCACTTATACCCTAAAAAGGGAGCTCACAGCTCTCACAGAAGAAAAATTCAAGACTCACAAAAGGAAAACCACTTGCCTCGGGCTGCACAGCTGGTAGGAGACAAAGAGAAGCTCTGATTTTGAGTTAAACATTCTCTTTCAACTAGATAGCCTGCAGGGGGAGGTTGTGAGTTCCAAGAGCCTGAAGACTGAGAGGGCAGTATTTTGGGCTCCTGGTGATACTACAGGCTTCAGAGGAGAGTACAAAAGATAAAGAAAGAGAGAAGGAGAAAGGAGCCTGGCCACAAGAAGTGAGGGGGTTCTGGCTGAGGGGTCTTTGAGAACAGAGAGATGTCTTCTGTGTGGTCTTCCTTTTTAAATCCTGGGCCCCTGCCGAGCTGGGAGGAAGCTTCAGAGGTTTTTTTGGATGTCCATAGTCACCTGAACATAAGGTTGCAACTCCAGAAAAGCCATCTCCTTGATATATTTGCCAAGGCCCCTTCTCCAGCTGTTAGTTTGAGTCTATCCTGCTGCTCAGAAGTTCCTCACTGACAGTCATTTGTCGATATCCACAGAGCTTGTCTTGCTCCTTAGCTACCACTGGATTCCAGGCTTCTCCCTCAAGTCCATGACACCATCCCCAAACAGAATGTCTTTGCTGTTCTGGCCTCAGAGAGACACAGTGGTCCTTTTGTCAAGAAGCCCACTGTCTCTGTCTGTTTGGGAGAATGCATTCCTTGAGGTGCAGTTAAACCTCATCTCCTACTAGATAGATCTATCCTGAGTATTGTGGAGACCATATAAGCCTCTAAAAGCTCAGTCCTAAGAGTTGGTCAGGTAAAAGAAAAGATGGGACTTCAAAGAAAAGTCATGTTGCTGGGTAGATGGAAGACTAGAGGTGCCAGAAATGACAGGAGCCACCAGTTAAGACAGAGTTCTGAGGTAATGAGGTGAATGTGTTTGGGGAATGTTGCAATTACAAGTAAATTACTTGTGGAGCCATGCTAGTCAAATTTACTCCCTGAGGACTGTCATGGCCCTTCTGTAAGGAGTCATATTATGGGATGCAATGAGGGGCCATGGTAATGGAGTGGGACAGGAAGGATTATCTTAGGGAGGAGATTAAGATAATCAGATAAGCCTTAAAATTAAATGTACTAATTTCTACATTATTTCAGTGACCTTGGACACTTTATAACTTAGAAGGGGTAGTCTTATGGTTACTCTCAACTGACAACTTGGTGAGATCTAGCATAACATGGAAGATGGGTCTCTAGGAATGCCTGAGGGGGATTAACTTGATTAGGTTAATTGAGATGGGAATATCTGTCTATTGTGGGTGGCACCATGCTCTAGGATAGGACTCTGGACTGTATAAAAAAGAGTGAGTTGAACCCAAGCATCTATTGCTCTTTGCTTCTTGACTGGATGCAATGTGACCAGTTGCCTCGAGCTCCCGCTGCTGTAGCTTCCCCGCCATGATGAACTGTAGCTTTGAACTATGAGTAAAAATAAACCCTTTCTCCCTTAAGTTGCTTTTGTCAGGGTTATTTTTATCACAGCAACAGGAAAAAGTAACTAAGACAGGTGACCTCTTCTTGTAAGTCTGTTAGTAATTGCCAGGATGTGGCTGAAAGCCACTGGCTATTCATAAACACATCACCATTCATAAACCATTTATAAACACATTCCTAAATGCATCACCCAGTGTCCACAACAATCCTGCTTTCTGAGCATGTTCTCTTTGCAGATGAAGATCCTAGGACTCCTGATCAGAGTTGGTTTGCCAGGCTCCTCCCTGTGGCTACCACCCTGGCCTCCAAGGTCACCGGGGAAGCCCCCTTTTGTGTTCTTTCTCTTACGAATAGTACAATCCTGTGTTTGGCTAAATATTAACTAGGAACATACAACTTCAAGTAGCATTTTATGATGCTTCTTACAGGCTGGGGGCCTGTAACCTATTCCATGCTTCTAACTACGCCTGGTAGTGTAACTTAGTTTTAGTATGTGTCTTGAAATTATGCACTCCCAGGGTGAAGATTCTGCCTACTGTGTGCCAGAGCCTGGCATGAAGAGGAGCTTATGCATGCCAGGCACTGACACAATGTAAGCTCTTAGAGTTTGCTTGACTATCTCTTCCCTTTTCCTCACATTCTTTTTGTTCTGCCCCTAAGTCACTCTACTTTGGGAGGTGGAGACGAAACCCTGCCAAAGCTTCTGTGGGCTCTCCTTCCCCATGGGGGTTTTATAGGAGAGTTCCTATAGCTGGCCTTGAGAATAGAGAGCCAATTCATTCAATTTAGAGCATTTATATCTAGACTATGTTCATTCCCATGATGCATCCCATGATGGACTTGGACAGTTTAGACATTTTCCTGGTGGCAAGGCAAGGGAAGAATGCTGGCTTCTCAGTTCCTTAGGGCAGCAGCTGCTAATGTTTTGGTGACGGTTTCTTATCCCTAACCTTGTCTTACTGCCCAGCACGGGACACTTGTACTTGGAGACCATGCTTATTCCTGTCTCAGGTTTAAAGGAAGAGCTGGTCCTTGTAAGTAACCCAGCACTCAGGACCAGCTCAAGGGGGACCGAAGGAGCTCTGCCATAGGGGAGGGGGCGAGTAGGTGCAGAGTCAACACACAGACTCTGGGAGTTCAGCAGAAAGCCAGCAGTGGTGGTCTGCTGCAAACTCATTTATTCAAGAAAGAGCAGAGTGTCTTGTAGGTCTTGTTAGCCAATGGACTTATGGGGTGGGGTCCTGACTACAACCAATTTCAGTTTGTTCCCAGGTGGATCAGGTTCCCTCCAGGTGCTGGGCAGAAACTGGCTTCACATTCTTTCATTCCTCCTGCCAGGTGGCCTAGCTAGGCCCATCGTACATTATGCCCAACACTTCGCCGCACACATCTCCCTCCCATCCATCCACCTCTACTTATCTTTCTTCCAGATAATGGTTGCCACCTTGGCATGAAGGGTGCTGTTGGGATCTGGGGAGGCCCAGGCTTCCAAGTTCTCGCTTCTAGTAGGAGGGCACTGTGTTTGCTAATAGGTGTTAAATGGGAGCATCAAATTTTAATCAGCCTCTTAATGGAGTCTGGGGATCTGGAGTACTTCTCGAGTCCTGCATTATGCTGCTTGCTAGAGCCAAGCTGGATATTGTGAGTGGGAAGGTAGGGTGGGTGGTTGCTGTCACAGCCAAAGCTACTGGAAGCTGCTTGGGGTATAGGGCCAGTCAGCAGCCATTTCCATCCAGTACCAAGAGTAACACTGCTCAAGTGGCCAGTGTTATCACCATGATTATTCATGTTGACCTGTCCACTACTAGTGTCTTCTTGGCAGAAAACAGGCCAGTAGATATGGAAGAACTCTGGAATCAGGAGGCCCTGGTTCATATTCTGGAATTTTCAAGGTGAGCAGATGACTGTGGACTTGATGAGGTAGCTCACTGTCATGGTGGCCTTCAGTGAATCGGGCCTTTTTGTATCCTCCCTCATTTGAGCAGGATGTTTCTACTCTTCCAGTTAAAAGCAGAGCATCCTTTCCTCTCTTCTTGATCCTGGGATGGCTGGTGGCTTCTCTGACCAATGGATACTGTAGAGGTATTGCTAGCTAAGTTATAGAGCCTAGGATTTAAGAAATCTTTCAGCTTTTGCTTTCTGTTGTCTCAGAATCCTCAACTTAGACCATGAAAGAATGCCTGCATATTCTGAAAAAGTCAGACCCCATGTGGAGGGGGAGCCAGGTGCTTCTGTTCCTCCTATGCAACCCCACCTGTGTATGAGGTGATCTCAGTGGGTCAATGGCAGCCGGGCTATCAGATGCCTATAGACACATGCATGAGCTCGAGTAAGGTCTACAGAATAACTCTCAGATTGTAAAAACAGACTGTGAGAACTGAAATATCAGCATTATTATTGTAAGGCATTGGCTTTATTTTATCATGTATTGGTAGATAACTGAAAATTTCAGCCTCTTAGGGCCTTGGATTCTTGGATGTAGCATAGGACCAATGCTGATGACCTTTCTGTAGGGAAGTGTACCAATGAAGAGGGACTGAGATAGTGCCTGGGGCATACGAAGTCTGTATAGCAAGAGGCTAAGGAAGGAGGATGAGGTCATTAGGAAGGGCTTTGACTGCCACAGTAAGATGTGAAGTTATTTGGCAGTGTGGCAGGGGGAGGAGAGGAGAGGGATGATGTGCAAGACATTTCAGAGACAAAACAACGGGACTTGATGAATGACTGGTACGTGCAAGAAGGATGAGTCAGAGATGACTTAGAGGTTGCCAGCTTGGGTAAGCGAGTAAACAATTCAGTGGAGAAAGGGAGACGAGAGGAGCAAGTCGAAGGTGAAGATGAACAAGCTCAGCCTGGAGATGCCGGATGTGAGAAGGAGCCACCGGGACACAGTGGGACATGTGAGGCTGAGCTCAGCACAGTGGCCGTGGAGCTGTGAGGCTGTACCAGTGGGTATGGAGAGCCACTGAAACCTGGTGGCTGGGGACACAGGATGGTGGACATCACAAAGGACATGGAGCTGAAGGAATAGCTCAGGTAGCTGTCCTTCTTCACAAAAGTCCAGTCTACAATGATCAGACTGAGGGCAGGAGGGCCATCAGGCAGGTCCCGTAGATCAGCAGATCCCATACTTTCACATGTGTAGCGCTTCAGCGCCCTTGAAATTATAGCCTGTGATTTAATCTAATGTCGAAAAGTAAATGGAGGGACTGGGGAAATAGCTTAGTTGGTTAAGTACTTGCTTTGCAAGCATGAGGACCTGAGTTTGGTCCCCAGAACCCACATAAGGCGGCTGGGCAGGTGGAGTGGCTTGTAATTCTAGCATTGGGAAGGCAAGGCAAGTGGATCCTGGGCTTCGCTGGCCAGCCTGCCTATCTTCCCTGACATGCTCCTGGCCAGAAGGGACTCTATCAAAAACAAATAAGTAAGCAAGCAAGCAAGCAAACAAACAAACCAAGATGAATGTCACCTAAAGAATGACACCCAAGTGTGTCATCTGGCCTGCATATGCACGCGTGCACACACACACACACACACTATCACAAATGTGTACATACACCTGCACAGACATTAACATGCACACAGACACATGCAAATAATAATAAGAAGCCCATCTGGGAGAGTCAGCACAAAGATGCTGACTGCAGGGCATTCCTGGCTAAGGATTAAGGAGCGTCTCTTCCCTCCCTCCCCATCTTCTACTTTTTTGTACATTTCCAGTTTTCTATAATAAACATTCAATATTTGTGTTTTTCTTTCTTTTTTTGGCATATAATACTTTGAAAAAAAAGAAAAATCCAATACTCTTTTCTTTTGGTTTTTGGCATATAATACTTTAGAAAGGAGAAAAACAAAGAAATGAAACAGAATCAACAAGGAGATTAAGAGCTTAGCATCCAGGAAAAAGGATGCTTCAGGTTCAGCTCTGCTCTTAGACACCAGGATCCCAAAATATAGCAAAGGGCTGGCAGCAGCAGAGGAGGGGCATGGCCAGGCTCCGTGGGCATGGCAGACGCTGATTGATCCCAGCAGAGGAGGGGCATGGCCAGGCTCGGTGGGCATGGGAGACACTGATTGATCCCAGGTCGCAGGTCTCTCGGAAATCTAAGAACAGCTAACCAAACATGTTGGTGACAGCTGGGAATGGGGGGGGTGAAGTAACCCAGTCTTGACTAGGTTTTGGGGGAGGCTGCTTGCTTAAGAAGTTAGTTTTTATTTCCCTAGGACTTGGAATTGAATTTAGGGCCTCATGCATGCTAGGCAAGCACTTTATGGCTGAACTGTATCCTAAGTCCAGGAACTAAGTTTTGAATTGGTTAGAATTGGGATGACCATGTTGAGAACTCTTGGGGGACAGCAGAACATATCCAAGTGGGCCAGATCCTAGAGTTGTGCTATTTAACCATAGAGAGTGGCAGGTGTAATCCAAACCCCTGAGTTTTGTGGCTAGGACATCGAATCTGATCTAGTAGAGGGACTTCTGGGAGGAATGTGTGAAAATTCAAAGCTTTGCTCAGGAAGGTGTGTGTGTGTGTGTGTGTGTGTGTACTGAGTGTAGTTCTTCAGGTACTGTCCACCTTTTGTTTTTTGAGACAAAGTCTCTCAGTGTCCTGGAATTTGCCAAGTAGACTAGGCTGACTGGTCAGTGAACCCCAGGAACCTGCCTGTTTCTGCCTTTCCAATGCTGGGATTATAAATGTATGCTACTATGCCTGACTTTTTCATGGGGTGCTGGGGATCAAACTAAGGTCATTTTGCTTGTAAACAAAGCATAGTAGCAACTGAGCTGTCTCCCCAGCCCTGCTCAGTGAGTTTTAAGATGCAAGGGAACTAGTCTAGGTCCTGGGCAGCAAGAGTAGAGGAGAAAGGCAAGGAAAGCAGACCCAGAAATTAGTAAACTGCTCTGGAATATTCTGAGAATAGGGTCCAGGACTCAGAAAGTGTGACTTCCAGAAGGCGTCCTGATGCCCCTCACTGTGCCTTTGGTGCTTGTTAGCAAGTGGGGGCTGCTTTTGTCCTCTGCTTGCTAATGGAGAAAGCTGCTGATATATCCCAGTCCCTCTCTACTACCCAGGGTAGGCTGGGGCTGTGAATGTAGTGACCAGGGAAAGTTGAAAAGGTGGGTGGGAGATAGGTGAGTTTAGCCCGAAGAAAGGAGGCACTGCACATAAACCCTTTTCATTTCATGGGGCTTGTTAACTTCTGTTCTCCCTTGTCAGAGGGCCCATCTTGAAAGATGGAAATCCACCCACCTCATTGCTTGGAAAGGTTCTTATTATTTTGGGGAGAGGACATTAATCATGAGTTTGTGGAATAGAGAGTTTGAGGAGGTGAAATAGCTTACTATAAAGCAAACGACAGTATGAAATAGGGGTATCAAATATAACTACCCATGAAAGACAGGAGTTCCCTCCCACCCGAATGCCTACATTTTCTGCTGACCTGTTAAGTGACAGTCATGGCTGTAATCACAGGCAAAGTTTATTGATGCTTACTGGATACAGGCTCCTTGTAAGCACTTCACAGATACCTCCACATCCTGATAATCACTATACTGTCCCCATTTTACAGAGTGGGCATAAAAGGCCTGGAGTGTTAGCTTCATATACAGTGGGTTCTAGAAGATGTGGAAGGTCTGCTCTAGAGCCCACACTGTTCCCCAGGGTCCTCTGTATCAAATCCCCAAGATGCTCTTCTTCGTAGGTAATCATAAAATTTCTTCTAGATTGAATTACATTTGATTTATATTCCTAAGAAATATCTCAGGATCTTGGGGCTTGGGAAATAGCCCCATCTGTAAATTGCTTATTGTGCACGTATGAGGACCCGAGTTTGACCCCTTGCACCCACATAAATTCCGGGCATACTGGTGTATGCTTGTCACCCCAGTGCTGGGCAGGAAGAGACAGGAGGGCTTGGGGCTTACTGGCCAGTTAGCCTAGACAAATCAGTGAGTCTCAGGTCTCAGTGAGAGATCCTGGTGGATGGCTCCTGAGGAATGATACCCTGGCCTCCACACACACCTGCATATACATATGTGTACCCACACATGTGTGAACATACTTTCCCCCCAAATAATAAATTTAAAAAGAAATTTCTTAGGAACATGATCTCATTTAAAAGAAAAAAAACAAAACACGTTTGGAATCTCTGTTACTAGAAGAAAAGGAAAGAGGAGAGGGTGGACTTTCAAGGGAGATGCAGCCTTTCTGTTTGTGTAGCTGCAGCTGGCTGCCCTCTGATCCTGTCCCTGCTCCCATCACCCTTCCTCCTTCTTGGCCTCCTGGGTACTGATGACGAGGGAGGGCGCGCTGTGGCAGGCGGGAGCAGGGGCAGAGCAGAGATCAGTGCCCTCCTTGCCGCTGGAGCCGGTGAGGCGGAGGCCAGACGAGCTGGAGCTGAATGCAATTTTTGTCAGAGTTCCCTTCCCGTCTATGAATGCAAATCCTGAATTACAAGCCATCCAGATGACAAGCTGACATTTTAGCTCCAAACATTCTCCTATAATTAGCAGGATCTAATGCAATACAGGGAATGGCTCCATTTTACACACACATTATCGTAATGCCTTTAAATAAGATAATTGATTATGCCTCTGCATAAGAAAGTGAAATATTCGGTGTAATTAAAACCAGCATTCCAATCTTGGCTTCCTGACAGGTGATCCACGTGTCAATTTATAAATCCTTAAAGTATCGCTCACACCCACATTCCAATTTTTAAAGTTTGTCTAGAAAAAAAAAAAAGAAAAACTTTGGAGAATCTGGCTTCCAGCTTTGGGTCTAGAAATCTAAGTGGGGGCGGCTACTGAATCTGGGGGTATTTCTGTATTCCTCCCCAGCTCCCTGACAACGTCACAAACTCTTGTTTTCCCTACTAGACCCTCCTTTCAGAGATGGAGAAGCTGAGTGAGGCTCAGGGAGGCGGCAGCAGTGCTTCGCCTGAGCCTTGGAACATAATAATCTGTCTGTCTCACAGCTTTTGGGATTAGATTCAAATATGAGCTCTTTTGCTAAAAGTGGGAGAAACTGTGGTTTGGTAAGCAGCAAGGGGTGGTGCACCTCTGTCCCCTAAACTTGGATTCCAGAGTTTCTCAGCTGCTTCTGGATTGTTCAAGTAGACCCGAGATAAGAGTATGTAAAGTGAGATGCCCTAATATAAATCTAGCAGGTAGATCAGGGTGGTCTGGGGTGGGGAATGGGGCTGGGAGGTTACTTGTATGGTTAAAAAAAAGTCAGCTATGGCTATGAAGCTGTCGGCAGGCTTGGGACCTAGGGGGTCCCCAATGTTGCCCATCAGTCTTGGCCCAACCTCTGCTTCTGGGAGTAGAGTGGAGGAACTAGGAATGGATGATCTGCTCTGAGGCTGGTTGGGAATTGCAGGGCAGCTCTCTGGCTTGCCAGTGCCTGCAGATTATGCTGCAGAGATCTCCAGTGGCATTGGCTTTACCCTGTGTGAGCCCACCCATTTAGTAATTCTCCAAGGGTTAGTCTGTGGCATGCTCTTGAGAGGCAGCTGGTAGGTATTTGGTAAATTCTCTGGAACTGGGAAACTGTCTCTGATTGGCTTCTCCTATTGGGGCAAACTAGTGGCTTCACCCTTAGTTTTACGAACCCATGACACTATCTAAATAAACTTACTTGCCATTCCTAACTTCCTATAGGGATGTCAACGCTAATGCATTTGTGTAGGAAAACCTTCTAGTATAGTCTTCTTTATGCTGGTGTTAGTGTTCTGTTGTGGTTATTACAAATTGTCCCAGATTTAGTGTTTTAAAATATATTTATTATGCTAAATTTATAGAGATCAGAAGTCTGAAGTGGACTTCAGGGGACCACATTTAGACTCTTTGGAGCACATTTTCCTTCTGAGGTTCTAGTGAAGGGTAGCTTCCTGGTCTTTGCTCCCACCCATGAAGCCATCAAGGACCAACTGAGGCTTTCTGATAGTGCTTGATTTCTCTTCTGACTTCCTGTCCCTCTTCATTATTTGACATTAAATTGAACCAGGATAACCCAGGAAAACCTCATCTCCAAATCCCTAACAGTCATATCTTCAAAGCCTATTTTGCCATGAAAAGTAACATATTGACAAGAGTCCAGGGATCAGGGCATGAGCAACAACATTTTAATGCCTGTCTCAATTCCCTACATCCAGCACCGATTGCAGTAGTGATCTAGTTCTTATTAAAAATCACCCCGAGATTTACTAGCTTAAACAACAAGTCCATTTCAACCACTATCTCAAAATTTCATGGCTCAGGGTCTCTGACAAGGCTAAGGTCAAGGTCAGCAGGAACCATATTAACCACAGGCTTGACTAGAGAGTATTTGTTTCCAAGTTCCTGGCCATGGGCTGTTGGTAATCCTCAGGGCACTGTTGGCTGTGGGTTAGAGACCTCCATTTCTTGCCTCACAGGCAGTTCCATTTGCCGCTCACATTGTGGCATCTCTAGTACTTTGGAGTGAACAAGTGTGGGAACAGAACAGGGGATCCAAGATGAAAGCTGCCATTTTTCTATAACTAATATCAGAAGTGACATCACATCACGTCTCCCATATTCTGTTTGCTAGAACTCACGAGATCCATCCTACAATCATTGGAGGCATGGTTTTACAGGGTATGACTGCCAGAAATAGGAACCAAATCTGTGGCCTATTGCTATAGTTTTAATGTGTCCTCTAAAAACAAAAGCGTAGGAAACAACCCACAACATTATATGTCAATCATATTTGGAGGCGAGACCTTAAAGGTGGGGAATGTATGATGGCATTAATGACTTCATAAAGAGAGAGATCCAAGTTAGCCTGCTTATTCTGCTTGCCCTGTCTCATTACACAATGCCCTTTATCATGTCTGGAAACAGTAAAGAAGACCCTCACCAGAGTTTGGACACTGCTCTTGAACTCCCTTATCTAAAGAAACACGTGATAAAGAAAATTCTATTCTTTATAAATTACTTTGCCTCTGGTATTTTGTTATAACAACAGAAAATAGACTAAGATAAGTATCTCAGAGGCTGTTTACTCTAACAGTCTAACCAACCCTTTAGGGAGGGTTGGTTCTATTTTTTTCTTTTAAAGATTTATTTATTTATTTATTTTTATGTGTATATGTGTACTTGCATATTAGGTATGTGTTTCATGTGCATGCAGGCAGTTGGGAGTCACCATCTGGGTACTAGGAACTGAACCCAGGTCCTCTGCAAGAGCAGCGGTGGTCTTAATTGCTGAACCATCTCTCCAGCCCCCAGGAGGGCTAGTTCTTTATGGTTAGAGATTGGGTCTTCAGCATTTAAGGTGGAAGAAGTCAGACTTTAGAGACTACATCTCAGTGCATAAGAATGAGACACTAGGTATGTAAGACTATATGACACTTTCTTCCATCTAGGCTAGTGCGTTTCAAACTAAAATCAGGGTTATCTGGAAAGCACAATAGAATTCCAATCCTTGTCATCAAGCCTGTGCATTCTTGCTGGACTGGGGAAGAACTCATATCCTTGCATTTTTTTTAACCTCTAAATCATCCTAATTTGTATCAAACTTCTATAAACTTTGACTTAAAGTGTTTGCTGATGTCTAAAAGAAGGAGGTTGGAGATATCTTGGAGTGATTTGACTTCTGAGTCTTCCAGATGATGATGATGGTGGTGGTATTGGTGATGATGACAATGATGATGATGATGTCAACAGTACAGGAGAGTTATTGTTTATGTAAGTACTTAATACTTGGCAGGCACTGTGCTAAGTTACTTATCTCTGGAGCCTCAGCTTCTTCATCTGAAAAGTGAGAAAACATTGACAATGGGGTTTGATAATGGGTGCCAGGACACAGATAGAAATAATAAGTTTTGGTACTCTGCAGCACAAGAGATGACTAGAGTTCTTGGTAACCTGCTCTATATTTTATGAAGCTATAGATGAGAGAAGCTTGCAGGATGATGACTCTGATTTGATCACTGTGCATGTGTTGAAATACCACGTGGAGCAGCATTAATAGGTATAATCAATACGTGTTCATTAATAACAGTTTCAAAAAGCAAAAAAAACAGTGTCAGTCCAACATAGGGATGATTGCAAGTTCTGAATGAATTAGGCATGCAAAATGTTCAGGACAGACTGCAGTACCTCTGAGTGCTTGATTCGCATCACCCTTTTTTGTTCTGGCCATTCCTGAACTCCTTCATGGGACCTGAGATACTATGAAGCAGGGGCCATACTCACTCTGCTGTGCTAGTGCCCTGGAACTGCTGGAAAGGCTGAGTCAGCTCAGAGATGCCTGTGAAGGACATTGCGCAATGACCACAAGTCTGACAAGCTGCCTAGGGGGCCATTATGAAGGCCTGGGCTGGGGTGAGATTGACTGTGTGGTGGACCTAAGTCTCCTATTAAAAGGCACAGAACAGCATCTTAAGCCAAGAGTGATGACTCTGAACTATTTTTGCTTCAGTGTGACAGAATTGGATCTATTTCTCTCCTTAGGAGTATAGTCTACACAGGATACAAATGTCTCTGAGGCCTCCTCCACTTCTTCTCACCAATGACTGAGCTTTGTGAACAGATATCCCCAGAATTCACAGGACTGTCTCATTCCCACCTGGCAGCCTGGCCTGTGGCTAAGGTGGTTGTGATTTTTTATGGGCAGGTTTTGGCCTTTCCTGTTTAAGCCACAACTTGTACTGTCTACTTTTTAACTCTAAAGAGGCAAGTAGAAAGGGCTAGCAACTTCATACCATCGGCTTTGTTCTGCCAGTCAGTAAGGAAATGAAGCAGAGCATAGGGCTGTGTCTGCTTGGTAATGGCATTCACTTTGTTACTCAGACATTCCAACTCCCTGAACACTTCAATCCAAAGAGAACTCTCAGGATCAGATTCATGTGGGTTTTTTTCCTGCTAGAAGCTGAGACTAGGAATTGATGACAAAGTTAAAAGAGGTTCTAATCGTTATAGTTTCAAAGATGCTGAGTTCAGAATTCCAAAGTTTTACAAAATGGAACTTAGAAGCAGAAAGAACACCTTTGATAGCCTGGTTTTGCTATGGTCTTGCTATGTTGCCTAAGGCAATTTAGTTAATTGAAGTTATCTCAGCTTTAGTCTTATTTGTGACATGGGTGTATCAGTCAGCATAGTGGTGCAGTAACAAACAACCCCCAAATCTCAGTTTTTTAGAGCATTGAAGATGTATATCTAATTCATTTGTCAGTCCTTCCTGGATTCATTCCAAGTTCTGCTAGACATCATCTTCATTCTAGGACTGAGCATGCCCAAGCAGTCACCACCAGAAGTGTTGCCAGTTTCTGTGGCTAGAGGAGAGTAGGACAAAATCTAGCATTCTGACAATAGCTCTTTGGATAGGGATGAGATACCTTACTCACTTCCCTTCTCAACTCTGGCTTGATCTTGAGCAGATCTTGTGCAAAAATTGGACTCTATGGATTTTCCTTTTTTAAAAAGAGAAGGTGCAGTGCTGGGCAGATAGGGCTGGGGCTGGACCTAGGAGATGCTGAGGAAGGGAGGTGAATACAATTAAAATGCACTGCATGAAATTCTTGAAATACTAATAAAATGTGCCAAAATGAAAATAAATAAATATTAAAATGTTTTTAAACTAGAAGAGCACACTGGCTCCGATATCTTCCGTCTGGAAGGAACAGGTTTCCTTTCTCCTCACCTTGTTGGTTAGAGTGGGCCATTCAGCCATACCCAACCTCATGAATACAGGGAAGACTAGTTCTGCTCTGCACCTATTTGGTGAATTGCACTTGTTCTTGTTTTCTTACTGGTGTAGTGATAAAAGCCATGAAGAACAGCAACTCAGGAAGGAAAGGGTTTATTTCCTCTTTTACTTCCAGATCCATGGCTGAGGGAAGTCAAAGCAGGAAGTCAAGGTAGTAACCTGGAGGCAGGAACCATGTGGGGACGTTGCTTACTGACCTGCTCCCCCTGGCTCACACTCAGCTATCTTTCTCATACAGTACAGACTACCTGCCTGGGGGTGGTACCTCCCAGAGTGGGATGGGTCCTCCCACATCAATGAGCAGTCAAGATGGCCCCCCATAGACATGGCCACAGGTCTGATCTGGGAATCCCTCAGTCAAGGCTCCTTCTTCCCAGATGACTCTTGGTTGTGTCAAGTTGATAATAAAAAATAGCTAGGACATTCTTATGACCACCAGAGTGAGAATTCTTATATAAATTTCCTCATGGAATTACTGGATGGATTAAGGGAGGCAGTAGGGTGTACGCCCAGGTGTGTGCTTGTGTGGCAGGAGAGTAGGGCAGAGAGAGAGACAGAGAGAGAGAGAGAGAGAGAGAGAGAGAGGGAGAGAGAGAGAGAGAGACAGAGAAACAGAGAGAGACAGAAAGAGACAGAGAGAGTTATTAGAGTCAACATATAGAATAAGCCAGTTACGACTGAATACTGGAAAGCATTCTCCATCAGGTCTACATGCAACAAAACAGAGCATGTGCCAAAAAAGCTCATGGTCTCTGAATGTGGGCACTTTGCAGTGACCTATGGAAGAGTCATGCTGAGAGCCTGGGGCTTTCAAGTCTCAGGCCTATCCTAGCTCTCTAGCCTACTTCCCCTCTCAGGAGGGCCTTTCTCTTCCTTAATAAGATGTTTCTGTTTCTATCACTATCCATGGATCTCCAATCCAATTCTTTGTTCTAGGACATAAGAATCTGGAAATCTCAGTGGGTGCTCTCTGGACTCTGATCCATGCCTTCTAACCTGAGGTCTTCATCAATTGGAGAAGTTTGGCTAGTCTTTGAAGTATTTTTGAGGAAGGGTTTACATTTGTGACAAGTGTTACCCACAAGGAGAGACAGTGTGGGTGGCTCTGATGCCCCCTGCACTCATGGAGGAGCAGGTAAGGTTTCTCAGTTAAGTGATTTGAGATGGCTGTGGGCTGGTTTGGGTTTTGTTCCATATGCGTCTCTGTATTCTCCTTCTCCATGGTCCAGAGATGCCTGCCTCTTGCTGTGAGGCTCATGGAACAGGAAGACCCTGAGGAGGGTCCTGTGGTGGCATAGCTAGTCCCTGGCTTTGTATGAGGCTTCCCTTGCAGATGAAAATACCCTCAGCATTGTGAATAGCTACACACTCATTCTCTCTGACCTTGGCATTTGGGATTTTATATTTTATTATTTAAAAAAAATTTAATTACATGTATGTCTCTGTGTACGGGTGTCTGTGGAGACCTGACGAGGGCACTGGATCACTGGAGTTGAGGGTGGTTCTAAACCACCTGAAGTAGGTGTTGGAAACCAAACTTGGATCCACTGCAAGAGCGGTATGTATTCTTAATTGTTGAGTCATCTCATCTTTCCACCAGTCTCTTTCTCTCTCTCTCTCTTTTTATCTTTTTGAGACCGGGTCTCCTTGTAACCCCAGCTCGCCTGGAACTTGCAATGTAGACCAGACTGGCCTTGATCTCGCGGAGATCCACCTGCCTCTGGCCTCTCGAGTGCTGGGATTAAAGGCATGTACCACCACACCGAGCGTAGCCTCCTTTCTTTGGGTGGAAAGAAATTCAAGCCAATAACCTTCATATTCTCTGTGTGGCTAGAGATGTTCCCCTGGCAACTGGTGCTCAGAACTCAGTCACTTTGTGCTCACCTCCAAATGCATGGTTGTGTATCATGCCACTGATAATCTTGTCTGAAAGGTAACACTGACACTCCCTCCCTCCTCCCGCCACACTTTATAGCTGAGGAGGCTGTGCCTGAAGTCCCTTATTTGTCTTGTCCAAGGTCCCTCAAGTGAAAGTGGCTGGATTCACATACAGTTCTTAGATTATAAGCCCCTGGATCCTTACATTCTTAAGCTCTTCTTCATGGTGCTGCTTGCATTTTCTTGATGCTGGTATTGTTGCTGGTAGAGGGACCTGGCCATCAGAGTTTGAGAGCTAGAGAGGATGGTGATTTGGCCCCACTCTCTCATTTTTATAGAGGAGAAAACTTTAGCTTCCCAGATGTGAGTGACTGGTCCAGTGGTTCACAAGCTGTTCAAAGTCTCACTCCTGAGACTCTCTTTCTATCTCCAAAAGACCAAAAAACAAAACAAAACAAAAGAAAATGTGGGTTGTAGTGGTGTGTACACCTTTAACCCCAGCACTTGGGAGGTAGAAGCAGGCAGATCTTTGTGAGATCAAGGCTAACCTGGTCTATATAGCTAACTAGCTGGGGCTACAGGTAGACCCTGTCTCACAAAAAGTTTTATTCCTATGTTCTTTTTGTGGCATTCAGATGATGATGGTGACGGTGATGGTGATGATGGTGATGATGGTGACGGTGATGATGGTGATGGTGATGATGGTGATGGTGATGATGATGATGGTGATGATGGTGACGGTGATGATGGTGATGGTGATGATGGTGACGGTGATGATGATGATGATGATGATGGTGACGGTGATGATGGTGATGGTGATGATGGTGATGGTGATGATGATGATGGTGATGGTGATGATGATGATGGTGATGATGGTGACGGTGATGATGGTGATGGTAGTGATAATGATCATGATGGTGATGATCTTTATTTCTGTCCACCCCTTGATACTCCATCTCATCTTCATTCTGTAGCATCATTACCCCAAAGCTTCTCTGATCCTCTTGTCTCTTGCAGGCTAAGATGTCTTAGTGTCTACTCCATGCAGTGTGATGACCCTTGTAGCGTTCCAGATGTAGGCTATGTATTATAATAACTGGGTGACTCGCCAGGGCCCCTCACCACTGTGAGAGAAACAGACTTTTTTTTTCTTTTTGTTCTATGCTCATAGGTACTCAGAAAATGTTCATGGATGGAAGGAAAGGCAGAAGAAATGGAGGAAGGAAGAAGAGTTTTTCAGTGTGGCTTTCCACGCGGTCCCTCTCTTTCAGGGTGGGAGGTACTTCTAGTGGTAGAGAGAGTAGTGATGGCTTCTCTCTTGCTGCTCTCCAGTGTCTCAAGAGCTAGGAAGCAAGGAGGCCTCCCGGCGCTTTTCTGGGGCCTGCCCTGTGCCTTCTGAGCTGTGTTACTCCTTCCAGAAGAGGGAAAGGAGAGAGGGGGAGAGAAACAGAGACTGAGGGGGAGAGAACAGAGGAGGCTGTGCTGCTCCAAGCAAGGCAGGGGAAGAGCACTTAAAAAATGTCACTTAGAATCCCTGAAAGAATAAGCTGTAAAAACAACCACACACTCTCTGCTGGGTGACGCAAGTCAAAGAAAAACGCAATGCAATTAGTCACTGGTTCCAAGTAGGAGGCGGGTAGAGGGGGAGGGAGGCAGAACTGGAGGATGGTGAAGGGGTGGGGGGGGGTCTCGGGGAGAGCCTCCTTCACAAGCTCTGCATTATTTGCTCCAAGGCAGCCTCTGTCACCCCGGGGAGATGTTATTTCTTTTCTTTCACCCCCACTTGCTGGCCAGGACCTCTTCTTACTTCTCTCTTTCCCACGAGGTGGCATCTTCAATCTTTGTTAGCACAGTCAGATTCTTAGTTTTAGAGCTAGGAGAGAGTCCTGGGTATCTGAAGACTCTGAATAAGGGAACAGGGAGACTGGGGGACTAGGGAGATCATGAGCATTTAAAGGGGACATTCTTGACCCAGGGTCCCCTGCGCTTCCATCCCCGGCCCCCACCTTCCTGCCCACTTTGCTCTGCTCTGCTCTGGACTTTGGGGGCATGATTCACTGACAACTCCAGTTACTGGTAATTTATTAAGTGCTTACTAATGTGCCAGACTCTGCTTTCAGGGTGCTCACAGCCTAGGTAGAAGACGGGCAAGCCAGAAAGCAAACAAAGGTCTTACTGGTGGGCTTCTACTTTCCCCATCCAAGACATTGCCCTGTGTTCTCCATGGGTTTGAGCAGAAGACTGAATGATCACCGTATTCAGTTATGTTTCTCAATGCTGTGACAAAATACCTGACCAGTGATTTAAGGAAGGACGGGTTTATATTTTGGCTCACACTTTCACACTTTGAGGGTATAGTCTATCATGGTGAGGATAGTCTGGTGACAGGAGAGAGAGAGAGAGAAAGAGAGAGAGAGAGAGAGACAGAGAGAAAGACTGGTGACTAGTGTCCCATTTGCTTCTCCAGTCCAGGACCCCAGCCCATGGAGTGGTACCACATTTAGGGTGGCTCTTCCCACCTCAGTTAATCCAATCTAGAAACTCTTTCACACATGCCCAGAAGAAACTCTTTCACACATGCCCAGAAGTGTGTCTCTTAGGTGATTCTAGCGACCCTGTCAAGTTGACAATATTAACCATCACAGCTACGCCTCACCTGACCCCTTTGCTTTCCTGGTGGAAGTGGAAATCCATGGTGATGAGGAAGTCCGAGGATAATGGGTAATGGGAACCTTCATGCTGTAAGGACACTCAGCTTCCTAGTGTGAGATGAAGATACAGGCAGAAAGGGGCCCGAGGTTGGTGTTAGGGCCATGGCCACCCTGTGTCTCAAGCAGTGCTATTTGGGATGCTCCTCAGACCAGTAGCATCAGTAACCCCAGAAAACATATTAGATAATCAAATTCATGGACTCGACCTAGATCTTCCAAATTAGGCTCTTAGAGAGTGGTAGCTGAGATTCTGTGCTTTTGACAAGACCTTCGGATGTTTTTTTTGTGTGTGAAAATTTTATACACACTGTTTTAAGAACTCAAGTCCTAGATATGTGTTATGGGAAGATCCCCTCCCCTGATTTTTGTAATTTTTAAAGGTTCTTTTTGTGACTAATGGCTCTGACTAGAGGATAGGGAGACGATTCATAATTCTTCTTCCTTATTTAGAGTTCTTTCTGGGCCTTTGTCTTCATTTTGGCTAACATCCAGGACAGGACCCAGGCTCTTCTTGACCCTTAATTTTCTCACTGTCATACCTCCCTAGTACAGCTAACATGAGGTGGTTGTGCATAATAGATGTCCCCTGTGATCTGAGGGCACATTCAGGGGAGGAACGTTACACTATTGCCAGCAGATCACTATAAGGGAATATTTATCTCCCTTCCCACCCCTCAGCCATCTCTGAAGACTCAAGTTCCCAGTATATTTCTAGCCTTTCCTCACTTTCCACACCTTTCTCCTCTGCATGCGTTTCCATATATTAAATTTGTTAAGGACTTAACCTCGTTCCTACAGTCTCCTCTCCTTCCTACCCAGTCCTTTAGATCCCTTACCTGCCTTCAGAAACTATAATGATCTTTTCACAAAGATGATTACTTTTTTAGTGCTGCCTGGTAAAATAATAATTTCTATCTCTTTACATTAGCAGCTGGGCCTCTTACCTGTTGCTGAGGGGCTCCCATAGCCTTGCTGAGCACCTATTCCTTTTGTTGAAGTGTCGTGGTTTGTGCTCTTCATACCTGCGTACGCTTCATCTAGAAGCTTCTCTTCCATCTCATCACTGACTTGGTTTTCAGGTAGATACTTTACTCTACCAAACAACTTCCCTGCTCCCTACCCCTGGCTGAAAACAATGTTCCTTGATTCCATGAGGCCATGACAGCTGCCTCAACACTCTTAGTCTCTCCTGGGTCATATTCATTTTGCCTGATTTCTAAATGGTCCATTAGACTGAAACTATTTAAGCTCTTAGGGTAAAAATGAAGGTAAAGCCTGACTTCTGCTCCCACAGACAAGCTTATATTAGCTTCTTCTTTTCAAATGGAAGCTGAACAGGTATTTTATTGAGAGAAAGCTCCTGTCTTCGATGAAGATGCTTGGCTTGACCTCACAGTAGGAGCTTATTAATGGGGTGGATGAATGGTCATGGAAGTCTTTTCTGGTCTTCCCCTTCTCAGCCTGGCCATCATCTGTAAGACTCAGTTTTACTCTCTCTCCATTGTCCCCCGGTTGGCCCTGATGTTGAGTCCCTTCTAGATTATCTTCTTCTACTTTGAGCAGTTCTTTGAGTTTTCTATCCGGCACCTCCACTCACTTCCCTGGCTTTTCTTTGTCAGAAGCAGATCCAAATCAGAAACAACATGACAAAGACCTGGCAGGTAGGCCAAGGAAAAAAAACTAAAACCAAAAAGGGTCACAGGGGCTGAAGCCATGGCCACCATGGCACCCATCTGACAGAGCCAGGAATAGGCTTTTGGGTGGAGCAAGCAGAAGACAGAGTGATGAGAGCTCATTTCTCTGCAAGAACAAGTCATGCTCTTCCATGACCTCTTCTGGTCTAGAGACTCCAGGACTCTGGGCAGAAATCAACAGTCTTTTCCTCAGCTCATATTTTCCAGTTATGAAGACCATCAGAGCCCCTGGGGGTAGCATGGCGGAGCGAAAAAAGCCCTGGATCTGGGGCCAGGCAGCCGTAGGTCCAAATTTCCACTGCCCTTTCTAGCCGTGCGCCTTACGCAAACTGCTTAATTCCAAGCCTCAGTTTTCTTCTCCAAAAGTAGGTTAAAAAAATACCCATGCACATCCATTTTTTTTTAAATTACTGCTGTGATGTGTTTCTACAAATTTAGTGGCTTAAAAAACCACAAAGCCATTATTCTTCAGCTCTTCAGCTCAAAAGTGTGAAAGCAAGGCTGGAGAGATGAATCAGTGGTTATGAGCACTTGCTCTGCAATCCTGATGACCAGAGTTCAGATCCCAGCACCCACATAACAAGCTGTTGGGCATTGTCTGCAAATGCTTGTAACCTAAGCTCCAAGCAAGGCAGGTAAGAGGATTGCTGGGTTTTATTGAGCTTCTAGCCTAGCATGACCACAGGCTTCAGAAAAGACCCTGCCTCAGAGGAACAGACAGAGTGACAGACACCCTCTTTTGGCCTCTGCACACATGCACAGATACTTGCATCTGGAGACAGTTGTGCTCATATGCTTACACTTACACACTCACAGTAAATAAATAAAATAAACCATAAAGAAGAAGTCTGAAAGAGGTCTCACTGGACTTAGGTCCTATGTTAGCAGGGCTGTCCTCCTTCCTGGAGGCTCTAGGAGGAATCTGTTTCCTTGCCTTTTTCAGCTACCCTCACTCCTTGACTCACGGTCCCTTCCATCTCCAAGGTCAGTGATGGCTGATCTCATTTTTCTTATATATTCTGATACTCTTCATTTTCTTTTTCCTCTTAAAGTGCCCAGATAGGGGCTGGAGTTAAGTTAAGTTAAGCCCAGTAGTTAAGAGCACTGGCTGTTCTGGAAGAGGACCTGGGTTCGGTTTTCAGCACTCACATGGTGGCTAACAATCATCCATAACTCCAATTTCAGGGGAATCCAATGCCGTCTTCAGTCACTTACATGCATGTAAGCAAAACACTCATACAAATAAAATAAATAAATAAGTAGAATAAAATAAATCAAAAACTATTTTAAATGCCTGGATAACACAGTACCATTTTTCTATTATCACCTAGTTTAATTCTATGTTACAATCTGGTTCTCTTTACCATATCACAAAACATATTCACAGGTGCCAGGGACTAGAGTGTGAGTGTCTCTGGGATCATTATTCTACCTGCCATACGTCCTCAGAGTCTTGGGATGACTAATGAGACAATGCAAGTAACCTTTGCTGCTCAAGAGTGCAGATAGATGCTTCTCATTTATCAGATTTATTCCAAAAAATTATAACCCCAAAATATGCTGAACACACCCTAACCTTCTGGCTTAGGTGCACAGCACACTATAGTGCCTTTGTAGTTAGCCCTGGTGATTGTGGGCACAACTGGGAGCTGTGGCTCACTGCCATTGCCTTGAGTTCAGGGACAGTATCAGACTGTATATCATTAGCTTGGGAAAAGATACAAATTTAAAGTTCAAAATATGGTTCTACTGAAAGCCTACAGCTTTTGCCACATTGTAAAGCTGGAACATCGTAAATCAAACCATTATAAGTTGGGGGGTGACCTGTATGGCAAACTATCACTGCTATTGGCCTGCAAGATGGCCCAGCAGGTGACTACCATAATTATTATTGTGATGGTTAATCTTGGTTGTCATCTTGCCTGGATTTCTGGCCATTAAGAAACCACACTCCTGGGTTTGTCTATGAGAACATTTCCAGAGAGGCTTAACTCAGGAGGGAAGATCCACACTGGATATTGGTGACATTAACCCATAGGCTGGGGTGCTGGAACCAAATAAAAAGAAAGCCAGCTGGGTACAGAATTTCTCTCTCTCTTGGATTACTCACTGCCAGTGCTCTCCTCCACGATGGACTGTACCCTAAACTGAGCCAAAATAAAATCTTCCTTTCTTAAGTTGCTTTTGTCAGGTGTTTTGTCATAGTGAGAAAAGCAGCTGACACAATAACCACCACCACCACCACCACCACCTTCATTATTCTATGCCATCTTATTCCCCAATCCATTTCTCTGCAGTGGGACACTAGTGAGGTCCCTGGGAATGGCCCCTCAGTGAAGATCAGTGTGCTGGGGACAGAGGAGGCTCTGAGCTTCTTGTATGTTTTGCTCTTGACTTCCGGGCTCATGAAGTCCCTAGAGTCAGCTCAGGGAATGCTCTGAAAGCAGGAGAAGGTCAGACCAGAACAGGAGAGAGCTTTGTCTATCTTCCCCAGCTTTGTCTAGTATATCTGTGGATCCTGGGTGAGGAGATGCTCCTGGGTATGGCAAGACAGTTGTGAGGCATTGGGAACCTGACAACTTCCTTGTGTTCTTCCTTGCCATGTCGGCATCAGCCCCAACTCCACTTAAAGATGGCTTTATGAAACCATTTCTTATGAAATCTTTCTGATAGTAATGGAAAAGTATATTAATTAGGTGAGGTATAGGGTGCTTGCCACTGTCCTGCAGCTAAGGGAAGGGACTCTGTGGACTTTAGGCTACTGAATATTGTGACAACAGGACTTATGTCCTCCAGAGTTTTCAGGGCATAGAGCTGGGGCTGACAGTGGCCTAAAAGTGTCTAACAGCTGGAGCTGGTTGGAACTACTTATCTAGGAGCAAAGGCAGAGGGCAGATCTCTCAACACTCCCGTCTTTTCAAAGGGCATCAAAAGCAGAGGCAGCAGTGCCTGTCACTGAGAACATCTCCCTCTGCCCCTGCCTTTATCCCATTCTTAGATGAACAAGAAACGGCAAGGCAGGGGGCAAGAGAAAGGGTCCTGGGAACCTTGCAGCCATGGTGCT
This sequence comes from Eospalax fontanierii, assembly GCA_035773235.1. Classification (NCBI taxonomy): domain Eukaryota; kingdom Metazoa; phylum Chordata; class Mammalia; order Rodentia; family Spalacidae; genus Eospalax; species Eospalax fontanierii. The sequence goes on along the minus strand of CM069524.1, from coordinate 146,531,889 downwards.
CTTTCTCAGGTGCAGCATCCAGGCAAGGATGAAGGAGAAGCTCTGGTTACAAGGAGACTCTGGATTTTCTATTAGACATTTCCAGATATCCACTAAATACAGAACCCATAATGCTGCAAATAAGAGTTTATGCATGCTTTGTTTGTTATGGGCAGAAAAAGATCAGTGTTGGGAATAAAACCAAAGGCAGCAGTGCTGGGGTTTGTAAACCAGGAGAGTTTGTCCAAAACTGGCGATGACAATCCTTGTACACAGCATACTTATGTTCAGCAAGCTATCCCCACGTCTGTGAGGTCCCTCCACGATTGTTTTATGGTTTCACGTTTGACATAACTGAGGCTGAGGCTTATGTGACAAGCCAAGGTCACACAGCAAGTGATGAATGGAGATTTGATCTTTGGGTGGTTTGGCACTGAATCCCAGCATGAGCCACAGATCTCTGTGGAAGAAGCCGAGGAAGTTGTGTGGTGAACTACTTCCCCTGGCTGGCCTCAGTAATGACCTTTATCATTCCTTAGAATTTAGGGGGATCAGAGGGTGTCAGAGATGTGGGCTGGAGTCATTAGAAGAAAGACTAAGAGGAGGTAGAAGTATTTTCTACCGCTTTGTTGCATTTTGGTTTGCCTCTGCCAGCTGACTGTGCATCGTTTTCTTACAGGCATTCTGGACACTGAGATTAAAGATGAGTGTGGTAGCCAGCAACTGTTGTGGGAGAGACATTGTGGCATTGTATAGAATGGAGGCCCGAGCACTGCCCTGAGTCCTGGGACCTTCCTCGTCTTCCCTCAGTATGCAATTCCAGCACGCGCGTGCGCGCGCACACACACACACACACACACACACACACACACACAAACACAGAACTCTGCTGGTCAGGACTTCTTAGAGGCTGTTCCCTGGACCTGCGAATATGAAGGAAAGATGCAAAGACACTGAGATGAATCACTAAACAGAAATGTCCCAGGAGCATGCTGACATCACCGGCAGGGAGTCAGTTCCGGGGTGATGGAGAGGCCCATCAACATGGCCCCCACCAGCCTTTCCCCTGGGGTCAACCTGGGGAAGGAGCTGTTGGTTTATATCTAGTTCTCTAGGAGTTCCATGAATAATTATACTTCCTTCTAAAACATTTCTGTAGAAGATGCACAGAGTTGGCTTTTGTTGTGTGCAACAAAGAGCCTGCTGGGTACACCTGCTATCCACAGAACTCCAGGGATACTGACTGCCTGAGACCTGAGTTCCTTGAGTTCTCTTGGGTGTGGCCTAAGGCACAGACTACCATGTCTCATCTCCTTCCTGACTTTCTGGAGGCTCTCTGATATGCCTGGAAATGTCTGCCGTGTGTTACTGCACAGGACATGTGCTTGATCTGGGACATCATGGCAGAAGAGGCCTGCAGCCAAGAGCACCAGCTTTGACCTCAGCGGGTCTGGCCTGGAATACCTACTCGGCTGTCTACTGACATTATATGGATGAGCCTTTTAACCTCCTTGGGCCTCAGTTTCTCATCTGCATGTTGAGGACAATAATGCACCTCTCTCAAAGAGTTACAGAGAGGATGAAAAGAGTGTCTTCTCAATGCTCTTAACAAATGACTGAAAGCTGTGATTCTTTCCACTGACCATGGTTCTTTCCTTTTTCTATATCTAGTTTAGGATTTCCCATAAACTCAGACTTTTCCCATCTCTGAGGCCCAGGAGAAGAAGACATGGGCCTGGGTTCTGTCTTAGCTCAGTTTGTACTACTATCACAGAATACTTGAGGCTCGGTGATACTGAAAGAAATGAAATGTATTTGGCTCATAATTCTGGTAGCTGAAAAGTGCAACCAGAATCATGGTAGAAAAATGGAAAGAGAAGCAGCCACACGCAGAAGATACACATGTGCAAACACAGAAGCCAGGGGTGGAGGAGAGGCTAGTTCATTCTTTTAGATCAAACAACCTGCTTTTGTGGTCCTGAGAACCACATCAACCCTTTGGTCTCTCATATATACTCATAGAGAAGGGATGGTGTTGCCTCCATTCTCTCTTGACATCCTCATGACCTTAGTACTATTCTGTTGGGAAGCAGGGTCCCAGCACATCAAGTCTGAGGAATATGGTTACTCACACCATATTCAAACCATAGCAAGTTTCTTGAGGATTTTGTTTTCTCAATAGAACAGGGTCCTGAAAGGAGGATGCACAGGGTTCTTGGCATGAGATGTCTGATTCTCATATGCCAAGATTCTCAGACAACCTTGGATCTGCTGCTGTCAGCAGTGGATCAGTCACTCTCCTGCTGACTAGTGCCTTACGTTATGGACACCCTGGCCACCTGGACCTTTCAGCTTTCCCAGGACAGACCCAGGTCTATACCAGGGGTACTTCTGTTTTTGTTTTGTTTTGATTTTGGAGATAGGGCCTTGCTATGCAGCTTGTCACGCTCCTGTCTCACTCTCCCAACTTCTGGGACTACAGGTGCCTGTCATCATTCCTGGTCCTGGGCAGGATGAGTCATAATGAGGCAGACTCTCAGAACACGGTAGGCACTAGAGCTACTTTCTCTGACTCCCTTACTTTGCAGTGAGGAGATCACATCTGCAGAAGAAGAGAGCTTTGAAGCACTGGAACTGAGATGGAGCCCGTCACCAGGCCGGAGAGGGGACGTCTTTTGCTTCCACACTGTCTTCAGGAGACACTGGAGGCGAGCACTCCGCTGCATGTGCTGTCTCCTCTCCCTCTTCCACCCTTCCCATGCCCCGGGCTGTCCTGAGGAGTCAGTGTGTGGGGTTCTCACCGGGAACAGAATTCCCCAAGCCCCACCCCTGCCCTCTGAACTTACAGCCCCCCCCCCCCCGTGCTGTCCCCCTTTTCTCACCATGAGACTCTTGGGGATGAACTGCAGTGCTGAAGACAGACATGGTCCCTGGAACAAGTCCAGCTGACTGCTAGCTTGGGGTTTAATAACTCATTACACTTATCACAAGTCTTCCTCACAAATACATTGCCTTCCCGAGCTATCCACGGTCAGGGTCAGACACTTTTGAAAGGCGGGAGGAAACAGTCAAATCCACAACAGCAACTATAGAGTTCAATGAAAGGAGAAGTTTTCAATGAAAGTGGTTAGACCTGTGGAAGAGTAAGAAGAGGAAACAGAATACATTTTTGAGTGGTTTTGGGGAGCACAAGGCCGTGTGCATCCTCAGTCTCTCATGGAATACTCACAGAGGAGGAAACAGGTGTCTAGAGGATGTGGAGGTCAGAGAGCCAATGAATGCCAGACCTTAGACTCTAAACCAGAGCTGCCAGCCTCCGAAGTTCATGAGAACCTTCTGGTTACAATGTAGCTGTTTTGGAAATGAATTTGACAAATTTGGGGAAAATTCACAAAGAGGTGGGTTAGGTCTGAAGAGATAAGTGGGTAAAGCATGTGCCACATAAACACGATCATTCGAGTTTGATCCCCAGAACTCATAAAATCTGGGCAGGTATGCCCACTTAGAATTCCAGCACTCTGAAGGTGGAGCCAGGGATCTCCGGAGCAAGCTGGGTAGTCACACTAGCTGAGTCTTAGAGCTTTGGGTCCAATTGAGAGACTATGCCTCAACAAAAGAGGTGGAGAGTTATTGAGGAAACCATCTGACATTAATCCTGGGCCTCCACATGCATCTACACCTTCACACACATGTGTATCCGCACACATACCACATACATACACACAGAAAAGAGTTTATTACCACCTAAGGCTCAGAAACCATTGTGGAAAGATTTAAGAGCCAGTGGACAAGGAAGAAAACAGTGTCTTCTAGACATGATAGGACAGCTGCACTCTAGCTGTGGTTGCCACACCAGAGCTGCACAAGATTAGGCAACTCAACATTCCAGCATTGAGCAGGAAGGGAGGTCATGAGCCCCTTTCTTAACTGAGGAGCTATTGACAAGTAATGGCTTCCCGGGGAGGGAGAGACAGTTTTCTTGGAGGGTGTGGCTCCTGGTAGGTCAACTACACTCCAGTGGACATCTCCACACCGAGGCGTATATGAGCAGCACAGATTTGACTTGATGGGTTTCTTTTTTAAAAAGAGTACTTGAAGTTGGGGAGAGGTGGTGAGATGAGGGTGGATCTGGGAGAAGTTAGGGTGAAGGACTAGGGAGCTGGTGTGACCAAAATGCTTTGTATGAAATTCTCAAAGAATTAATAAAACTATGTAATTTAAAATGACGTCTAAAAAGAAGAGCTTCTCAATATTGTTCTCATCTCATCCCCCTGAAGCAGATGCCTATTTTCTATTGCCCCTCACTCTTTCTCCTTCCCCCAAGTTTCTCTTTTCTATTTTTCACTTTAATGGCTCTTGTAGGTTATCAAACGTGCTGAGTTGAGCCCCTGGATGAGTACAGTGGCTCAGGCAGCCCTTGCTCTGGGCCATCAGTGGGCAGGAGGCTGGGGCTGGCTGCTGTGACGAGGAGGACAGGCTGTCCTAGAGTGAGCCCCAGCTGCTCCTGACTGCCTGGCACCTCTGACTCCCTGGCCTGGGGACACTGGCCACATGGAGGTGTCTAGTGGGCCTCTGATGAAGGACTGCCCACTATGCAGCATGCTGGGCTTCAGGAAGCCCCGAGCTGCTCTTGAATGGAGGCCACTCTGGCCCAGGTGGTGGGCAGGTGGGATGGGGATGTTTGCCATGGACTGGGTACATCACGATAAAACCCATGGAGTTAATTTTCTTCACTTCTTCCAATATTCTAGGCTCATAATCAATTTACTTGACAAGTGCCACCTTCTTCTAAAGAGTCTAAGTGAACTCTTGAAGGATGGAAGAACATGGCAGTCATGTCCAAGGAAAGCCATCTTGAAAAGCTCGACTTGTACTCGAAGGGAAAGATGGCTAACAAGCCCCACCTTCTACATGGAAGGAGATGAAGTACCTGTTTTCATGTCTAAAATCCTCAGTCATTTTTCTTCTCACTGGCTTCTTCACCTGTTTTCTACTTGGTGTTAATTTGCAGCTATTACAGATTGCTGCCAGCATCAAAGATGCCTGATGTGGTTGATCAAAGATTCAGGATTTAAACAAAACAAACAGCCTCTTGCTGTATTTCAAAAGTTGATGACACCACGTTCCCTTTGGGCAAATACTCATGCAGCTCTGTGTCTTCAGAATCATTGCACTCTGCCTCGGTGATGGCATGGTCTGTGGATGACAGTCTTTAGGGAGCAACTTCCAGGTGAAGGCATTTAATAGTGGGGCTTTTTTCTTTTTTCTTTTCCTAGTGTTTTTGAGCAGGGTCTCCTTATAGGCCCAGCTGGCCTGGAACTCACTATGTAGACTAGGCTAGCCTCAGTCTCTCAGAGATTCCCCTGCCCCTGTCTCCCAAGTGCTGATGGATTAAAGGCATGCACCATGCCCGGTTGCCTCTTTTCTCTTTAAAATCAAGACACACCTAGAATTCACAGAATGCTGCTCGAATGTCCAGGGAACATTAGGGCTTGGGTGCGGGGTGTCTCCTCCGAGAAATCTTGTTCTTCCTGTGGCATGTCTGCCCATCAGTCAGCGCCTACACTGACAGGAGTGGGGATTTAGGTGCCCAGAGTTTATTTTAAAGTCCAGTTTTGTAGCTTCTATGTGATCCTGGGTAAGTTACTTAATCTTTTGGAGCTTTGAGGATCTCTTGGGAAGCAGGGTCAAATGTGGAGTCTTTCTGCACCTTGGCTTTACCACTTACTGCTTGTTTTACCCTAGGCAAGAAGCTTATTCATGGATCTTGGTTTCCTCCCTTTGAAAAATGAGCATACAAACACCTCCTTCACAGAGTTGTTTTAAATATTAAACGAAAAAAAAAAAAACACTCAATGGTAAACTCTGTATATATGAAGTGGTCAAAACCACCACTTTAAACTCTCCATTTAGACCAAAATAAAGTCTTCTGGGTAATTTCTCCCTTAGCTCTTGCAAGGTCACGACTTCTGTAAACCTAGCAGTCATTCATGATTTTTTTGTTTACATCCTTGCTATCTTCCAGCACATAATTCAGTACCAAATTCATGGCTGGATTCCTGAATGTTTTTTTGAATCTGTTTTCTCTCTCCATCTGTTCTCCGCTGTGGCCACAATGACTTCTCCTTTACAGTTTTTAAACATGGCCCCCAGGTTCTCTGACATTCTCGCTATCAAGGAGTGAGGCTGATGTCTTTTCCCGAGAACCTGGGAGGGTGTGGGACTTCTGTGAGCAGTTCATCTCAGTGGAAGTGGATGTGAGGTGATAGCTCGGGCTGTAAAGGCTTCTCTTTGGTTCTTCTTGAAACTCTCTGGATTATCCCTTTTATACCTGAACAGCCATATTGTAAGGAAGCCCATGAAGGACATATGTGTTTGTTCCTGGGGACAGTTACAACTAAGTCTAGCTTTTGTCATTCTTGGCCATTGGAGACTTTTTAGTTGAGGTTCCAGACAGCATGACCTCAGGTGAGATACCTAGAGACATCTAAATTTTTGGCCCACGGAATTAGTGACCATAATAAAATGGCTATTGTTGAATGCTCCTGGACTGGAGGCGGCATGCCGTGCTGTGGCTCCTCCCTGACTGCTGCAGTGCCCTCAGCTGTTCCCTGCTTCCACTAATATCCATTTTCCATAGTAACCGTCAGACCCTTAAAAATATAAGACAAAGAACATCACTCTGCCATGTAAAAACTTTCCAAATAGCTTACCTAGTAGGCCAGTGTGGTCTGGTCTTGGCTTTTAGTGTACTTCCATCATCTGCTGGAGTTTAAATGTTGATGGGGCACAAGAAACCCCTGTGCCAGCTCAGTTCTTCCTTCCCCAGCTTGTCTGTGCCCATGTGGTTATTAGAAACCAGACCCACAGATCCCAAAGCCTTCACAGGCAGCCATGACCATCCGGTATCTCTTCAGTTGTGACTTCTCCCTTGACTTCTGGCATTATGACATTTCTCTTTCTTTCCTTGAAATGCAGCCATGTTTTAAAAACACTACCAAGCATTTCTGTGTGTTTGTTGCTGGAGGGGAGCTTTGTATCAACTTAATAGACCATGCTGCAAGAAGTCTTAAAACTATTTATATGTAATATGATCATGTACTTAACTCAAGAGAATCAGCTAAAAGGCACTTGGAAATGAGAACATTTGGCAAGGTATCCAGATATTAGATTTACAAACTCAATATTTTTTGAGAAAAATGGATTGGGCATCTCCTCTAAAGCCACATTGTCCTGAATGCCAATAGGCAAGATCCAAAGTTCTGCCAGATTAGGTCTGTTCGACCTTCCTTGTTCCTATTTGCTCTCTTCCCTAACTTTGACCTTTGACAAAAACATACGTTTCACAGTGGAAAGCCATGAACTTCTGACAGGTAGAGGTGTATAGTTAAAACACTGCCAACCAAAGCACTCTGGGGTCCAGACTTGATATTTCACTTATAATTTGCTTTCAACATTTCTCAAAGTTAATAGGAAATATTATCTACATATCTGATTATTTTTCTTACAGGTGCGTACTGTGTTTTGAGAGCATTCTCCACTGCTCTGTCCCTCTCTCCTTTCCGTGCCTCTCCTCTCATTCTTCTCCTTTCTTCACTTAGACAATTTCACCTCTTCTTACATTTAAATATATACATGTTTTAGGTGACTACATAAAATCTAGGAACCACAAATGAGAGAAAGCACAATATCTGTCTTTCCAAGAGAGACTTAACATTGGGTGTGATGCTCTGCACCTTTAATCCCGGGTCTCGAGAGGCAGAGACAAGGCAGAGCTCTGTGAAATCCAGGCCAACCTGGTCCACATAGTACATAGTGATTTCCAGGCTGACTGGGACTAGGGAGAACCTGTCCAAAAACAAACAAACAAATAAAAACAACCTCCTCCCCCCAAAAAACTAATAAAACAAGACAAATCAAAATTCAAGACTGGCTTAATTTTGTTTATTATAATTATCTTCAGTTCCACCCATTTTCCTGCAAATGACAGAACTTCATTCTTCTTTATGGCTGAAAAAATTCCACTGTGGTTATATAACACATTTTCCTTAACTATCCATCTGGTATTTGACACGAGTTGATTCATAGGAACTGTTTTAACAAGTGAAATTAACTACTGCTCGGGGTACAAATTGGACTTCTCAGGATTTCATCTCTTTGAGTACTGAGCAGTGCTCAGTAAACCAGGGCATAATGAGGAATGAGCCCACAGAAGCTCATGATAACTTGTTGGGAATAGCTTTAGAAAACTGTTGAGACAGTGCAACTCTGTAAGTCTGTGATCCTCAAACAATACTGGCAATTGCCATTGTTCTTGGTTGCCCACCCTCCAGAAGCTGACAGTAAGGTCCTATTCCTGAAGACACTAAATATGTGAATCATAGAACAAACACGGAGAAATCAAGCTGGTGTTGACTTTGAAGCTTTACCTCTACTGGCTAGCTCTCATAGTGCTGGAAAATGCTGTGCCTGCTACTACACTGAAACTGAGTAAGAATGAGAAAGGGAAAGGGCGTCTGGGTGAATAATTCCCATGAGGGTGTTAGAAGGAAGGACTATACATACCTAGGAACCAAAGAATAAGATGAACTCACACACACATGGAATCAGTAGGATAAGACCAAGTTTATCTCATATTCAGCTCCCATGGCAATGACTTGTATCTACTGAATCACTTTTTAAGGAAATGTCTATATCCATGGGTTGTTGCTGTAAAGAACAAACTAAAACTATGAGCTTGACAAAGGAACTAAAAGCAGACTAGTTTTTTCATGGTGTTCCCATGTCAACAAGTCATTATTTTCTCTCTGGCTCAATGTGTAGCATTTTATTCACAGTTATGGAAAACAGTTACTAGGTTCTGAGGTTTACAGAAATAGAATAGAAGTTTCTATGCATACATGGAACTTTGTGGAGATGGATGTTATCCCACATTCCAACAGACAAAAGTATGGAAGATAATTAAATAAAAATTTCAATATAACCAAGCTACTTTCACAACTTTGTGTTTTTCATAGTCTTCAGAAGTCTAAAAAGTAGTAAAATAATTCACAATGTCCTAAAACACCATTAAAACTACTGGTACAAGTGTGCAGGGTCGGGGACAACAAGAGTGAAGACAACAACATTCTGGAAGTTGGGAGGTTGATAGACAAATGTTAGTTTGCATGGCTGACCTGAGAAAGAAGAATCCTGTGCTGGACAGCTTTGCTTGTCAACTTGACACACCTGGGAAAAAGGAATCTCAGTTAAGGAATTTCTTCCATTGTACTGACCTGTAGCCAAGTCTGTGAGACATTTTCTTGATTGTTGAGTGATATGGGAGGGCCGAGCCCACTGTGGAGAGTGCCACCCCTGAGCAGTCCTAGGTTGCATAAGACAGCAGGCTGAGTACAGATCAGAGGAACAAGCCAGCTAGGAGCGTTCCTCCATGGGCTGTGCTTCAGTTCCTGCCTCCAGGCTCCTGCCCTTAATTCCCACTTGACTCCCTCAAAGATGAACTGTGGCTTGGAAATGTAAAATGAAATGAACCCTTTCCTTCCAAAGTTGGTTTCGGTCAGTGTTTTATCACAACAAGAAAAAGCTGACTAATACAAATCCCAAACCAAAAAGAAAACCCAAACAAACAAATAAAAATCAAGAACCAAGCAAATCTGCTCTACAGAATCCTTAAATGTTCAGAGATTGGTGGCAAAACGTTTGGAACCATAGGTAGAAAGGGTAATAAAATCAAAGAGGTGGAGTCATGGAGCAGAGGGGCTTCCTGGGAGGCACGATAGAATGTAGTGACATAAAGGGACTGGGGAGTGAAGGACTATGAAGTTAAGAGTGGAGGGTGATGGGAGGCCAGGGTGGAGGAGGGAGAGGGATAACTAACAAAAAGTCACATGGAAATCTACTACTGTAGATGCTTCTTAAAATATATACATGCACATAAATAAAGAGTTTAAAAGAGTTACTGTATAGTGTGGGGACAATGCCACTACTAGACACTACAGTCTAGCAAATAAATAGCCCAATGCCAAGAGTGTGTGCTCTCTTTTGGAGTTGTTGACCAGGGAGGTCCCATAAACTCTCAAACAATACTGACCATTGCCATTGCTTGTGTCCTCTAGAGCTTGACAGGACCCTATTGCTGAAGGCACTACATATGTAAATCATAGAGCAAACAGCAGAAACCAAGCTGGTATTGACCTGACCTTGAAGCTTCATCTCCACTGGCTAGCTTTCATAGTACTGGAAGGTGCTATGCATGCTACTGGAAGAGAAAAATTAATCATCAGCTTTACCTAGCTTTGAACCCTGTAAGCTACAATAACAGGCCTGGCAAGATATGTCCACTGGTGCAATAGTGGTGTGAATGTTACAGGGGTAACCTGTCACTTTCTAAAAGGCTTTAAGGCCCACTTCACAAGATGGCGCCCATACACGGCACTGTTATCAGGCCTAAGAATCTGTGGCTAGACAGCTCAGGGACCATAGGGAGATCCTTCTACTGTTATCCTGTTAAATGGACACAGTATTAAACAAACTCCTAATGACTTACTGTTACACCTTTAGACAAGTGTATCTCTAAGCTCTCACCAGACAAGTTTCTTCTTGCAAAAGACAGTAATTAACACAGAACTCCACAACCGGTCAACATGTAGAAAATATGATACTGTGGGTTGCTGGGCCCTAATGGGATATATGTATCACAGTCTCTCCTTCCAACGCTCAGAGATCCTTGTGGAAGAGGGGGCAGAAAGATTTTAAGAGGCAGAGATGGTGGATGAGTACAAGCAAATGGTATTGTCTGGACATAGCAGGGAAGTTGCATGTATGAACCCATAGCAACTGTGACAGCATGCATAAGACCCACATAAGCCCAAACCAGACAAAATCCAGCATGAATGGGGGAGGTGAAAAAGAAGACCCAGTCTTACCTGAAGAGCTATTGGCAATTGATAGCTTCTAAGAGAGGGAGAAAGAGTTTTCTTTAGGAGTGTGAAGTCGGATAAATTGACCAGGCTCCAAGGCACGGACCCATACCCGAGTGCATTTGGGGATGACAAATTAGATGCAATAGGCCTTAAAAATAGTTATACAGGATATTAAGTGAGGAGGAGGAGGGTATAGGGAGTGGGAGCTGAGAGTTAGTGGGAGAGGGGATCTGAACATGATCAAAGTACAGTGCATTCTCAGAAGGTTAATAAAAATATTTTAAAAAAGAAAGTAGTTAGGAAAAGGGAGTTGCTCCTTAATGGGTACCAAGTTTCTGTTTGGAGTATTGAAAGAAATTGGAATATCTATTGTGATTGGTTGTCCATCATTGTAAACATAATTCATGTCAGTGAATCTTACACTGACAATGTTTAAAACAGCATGTCATATGTTATATATGTTTTACCACACAGAAAACATTATGAAGCACGCAAATCTCTCTTCCATCCCCAATTCTTTACTACAGACTAGGAATCCCTTCTACTCTGGCCAAAATAAGAGTGTTCTATTTTCTGGAGAAGTAAAAGATAGGGTCTGTGAACAGGGGTATCAGATACTCTAAGTCAGGGTGCCATGGTGGAAAGAGTGACAGAATGACTAAAGGCAAACTGAGAGTGTGACTCCCAGCCATTACCCGACCCTCCACTAGTCCCTGCTCTCCTTGAATCCCAGCAAACAAGCTTCTGACTTCCTAACAGGACATAGGAAGAGAAATCTATGAGGAGTTTCAGTAGCTCACAAAAAAAGGCTTAAAAAGAGGTTCCTAGCTGATAGGGACCCATTATATCACGGGACAGCGTTGTTCATAGCTAAGAAGTCCCACAATGGACTCAGTGCTTCCAATCAATGTTTTAGGCAACCATTCTTTAATATAATCCTCAAGGATTTGAGACAAGGCTCCAGTGTGAAAGACTGTAAAATACAGACTGTGTTCCCAAACAAGCTATATAGACAGACAAAAAAATGGTAACGGGAACAAAATAGAGGTTTCTGAGAGAAGCAAATAATGTCAACAATAAAGGTTTATCATGAATTATTGTTATAGAAATAAAAATGATATTTCATCTATGAAACAAGAACATGGTATTATCAAAAAAGAATACACAGAGAATAAGATTTGCCTTTAGAAATTAAAATCATGTCAGCGGAAGTGAAAAACTCAACAGAAGGGTTAGAAGATAAAACTGAGCTAATTTCTCAAGAGAGTATACCAAAAAGACACAAAAATGCAAAATAGAAGAAAAGAACATTATAGACAGTTTCTGATCTAGGACTTTCAATATCTTATTAATAAGAATTTCAAAAAGATTACACAGAATGAACAAGGAAAAATAACCAATGAAATATTTCAAGAAATTCCCTATAACGTAAGAACATGGAAATAAGCCATATTTGAGTATTTTATTGTGAAGTTTTAGAGCACTACTGCATTGGTTTTCTATTACTGTATAATAAATGGTCACAGACTTACATAACTTAAATCAATGTGAGTATAGTACAGCATAATCTACATGGGCCAAGGGTCTGGACATGGTTTGGCTGCAGCTTCTGCTTTGAGTTATAGAGAATGCAATACAGGCTATATTGCAATTTAGCTAAAGCTTGTGGTCTCTATTCAAGCTCATGGAGTTGTTTGCAGAACTCAGTTTCTTATGGGTGTAGTTTGTAGTCTCTGCTTCCTTCCTTTCTTTTTCTTTTCTTTTTTTTTTTTTGGTTTAAAATACCTTTATTTAGTGTGTCAAATACATATTTATCCAAATAAGGTAACGTTATTTTTTATAATAAACAAAATGTATTATACATTTGAGGCTAAATTGACAGAAACATGTCTACAAAATGTAGTCCATGCTCTTTCTTAGTTAATAATAACCAAACACAAGCTTAGAGGACTGAACCTTCTTGAGGCCACTTTCAGCTCCTAGAGTTCCTCTTTTTCATAGCTCTTTTATAGACCCTGTTCCAACATGGCAACTTCTTCAAAATCTGCAGGAAGACTTCTCACTCCAGTCTAAGGTATTAATAATGTAAGATAGTCATGTGATGGACTGTTTCTTGCCTTTACCACAGAGTGTAATCTAGTCATTTCCTTGATTAGAGGGTAGGAGCAGGTCTCACTTTGTGTGTACTCTCTAAGCTGACTATACAAGGCTGTTGACTAATGTGGGAGAGGGGTGTTACTGTAGTTTTGCTTACTACAAATACGGACTAAAAGAAGCCCTTAAAGGCTTTTCAGTGAAATAAATAGATTCATACAAATGATCAGGGAGTGGAATGTTTCCGACTTCTCAATAGCAAAGTCAAGAGTTAGTAGATAATGAAGTGGTATTATCAAAATTCTGAAAGGAAAGGACTTCTTACCTACAATTTCATACGCATCCAAATAAGCTACCAAGGTGTGAAAGCAGAGTACAGACATCTTTGGAAATGAAGTCTTTGGTCTCAAATATTTACCACCCACATACTCAGTTTCACAGAAAGTGACTGGAGATTAGTTGTATATATACATCAAAGAAGCAGCTAATAAAAATGAAGACTTCTCATCTAAGGAACAGGAAAGAAGGGGACTCTCCACACAAGGTTACAGAGGATACATCCAGATGAAATTGATGGATGGTGAAGTGAGCAGGTGTAATGAAAGAAGATTTAGACAACTGGTCATAAGCTTTTAGCTGGATGTAAAAATTCAGCAAACTGGAACAGACAATTGTTACTTCAGATATCACAGAAACATATTCAGGAGTGAAACTGGGGTACTGGGGTTGGGTGGAGGACTCAGTGGTTAAGAATGCTTGTTGCTATTCCAGAGGACCTGAGTTCAGTTGCCAGCACCCACACTGGGCAGCTCAAGACCGCTTATAACTCCAGGTCCAAAGAATCTGACCCTCTTCGGGCACCACACACACATGGCCTACATACACACACTCACATAAATAAACATAAACCTTTAACAGAATAGAAATGGAACCATGATTTACTACATGGCTCAGTTTTGAGTAACTACAGATTGAGTGCATTGTAAATATTGAATATCAGTCTAACTGGAGTGGTAAAATAATTACAAAATTGTGAAAGAATGGTGTTATGGGCTGAACTGTGTCCCCCTGGAAGATGTTGAAATATTATTCTGCAATGTCTATGAGAGTGACTCTTTGTAAATGGGTTCTTTATAGGTGATAAAGCTTATACGTGTGTGGTCAGGGAGAAGAAAGAGTTAGCACTTCAGTTTTTAGTCAGTGGTCAATAGATAATTCCTGTAAATCAAGGACCCAAAAGTATCAGTATAAGCACAATATTTAGAGCTGCTGAGGTAAAAACCAAAGTGTCATCCAAAAGAGCTAAAGGCTGTTGCTTTGGGGATAGGCTAATGAGATAGAGAGAAGGCCCGGGAGAGGTTAATGTTTATTTTAGGAAAAGTCTTTGAACCAGATAACTATTTATATCATGTGCACAGATTGATAAAAATAAAAGCTAAAAATTCCAATATATCAGCAATAATTAAGAAGAAATTTTAGAGGAAAAAGAAAGCCCAGGCACAAGGGCAATAAAGCTTGCAGAGCTTGAACAGGACGCATGCCAGGTCTTTATGGAGAAAACAGTAACATTTTATTGAAGGACAAAGATAAATAAAAACTGGCCTCTGCCTTAAGTAGTGCATGTGGTGGAGGAAATGACAGGGAATAATTATAGGTCAGTGTGCAAGGAGCCGTTTGTTAAGGGTTTCCAAGCACCTGACTCTGCGGAGTCTGAGAAGATTCTGCAGGTGAGGTGGATTTTGAATGAAAACCTTAAGAATACAGAATTCTAGGGAGGGCGGGAGACATTTCCAGTGTAGGGAACAGCCTGATTCAGTGGATGTGTGTTTGAGGACAGCAAAGTGTTAATCACAAAGAAGAAGGGGGCTCGTGGTGGAGCTGGTGGGGGCAGAACTGGACAGAAATCGGGTTGTTAGAAAGCCCTTCACACAATGGGAGTGTTTGCTCCTTCCTTCCTTCCTTCCCTCCCCTTTCTCCCACCGTCCTTTCCTTCCTCCTTCCTTCCCTCCCTCCCTCGGTTCCTTCCTTCTCATATAGCCCAGGCTGTCCTGGAACTCACTGTGTAACATTTTGTGCAGTGCTAGGGACTGAACCCAGGGCTTTGTGCATGCTAGTGAACTACATCCTCAGCCCACTTTGTTTCATAAGTATGGGTGTCTTCGAAGGGTTTCTAAGAAGTGGCTGAGTGAGACAGAAGGTGACATTTTTCTCATGGAATAGCCACATGTCGATAGAAATTATCAGCCTGTACAGGTAATATCACTGGTTTGAAGTCCTCAGGCAGGCTCTCTTTATAGACACTGCCACAGCCTGGGTGGCTCGCAGACAGTTGTTTCTCACTATTTAACTGCAGGCTGGGAAATCCAAATTCAGAGTGCTAGGAATTTGATGTCTGGACAGGGTTCTCTTCTGGATTTGCAGATGATGATCTTGCACTGTATCCTTACATTGCAGAAAGCAGAGAGAAAGCAAGGGCACCCATCCCACAATGAGGGCTCTACTTCATGATCCAATTGCCTCCAAAGACCCCACATCCAAATGCCTTCACTTTGGAGTTCGGGACTTAAAATGTGAAGTTTGGGAGGAAGGACACACACTTTCAGTTCCTATTCCTTGACCACCGAAGTTCCACGGGCTTTGGAACGTCTATGTTCCAGGGGCAGTCATGGAGTTATTACTCCTACCTGAGGGGATGTGCTTCAGCGAGGAGCGCAATCCCAACACTTCCAAAAAAGGCCAAACCCATGCTTAAACTTGTGAAGGCAGAACCACTCTACAACTCAGAGTTTATACCTTCTGCTTGTCAGGGGTATGATTGCAAACTTTATGCTGCTTGACTTGTTTTTGTAAAGGGATAAAAGAAGAAGTCAATTAGTGAAATTTTCAGAAGGTTCCTTGAAAGGAGCTTTCCTTTCTTTTCACTGCTGTTTCTAAGCACAGACATGGTAGCTAGAGTTCTAGCAATTTCATTATCTTATGAGGCAAATAGATACTATGTTTGGTGGAGGTATCAGGGAAAAAGTACCTGATTTACTGAGGACTTGGGAGCACATACCTGCTATATTTTCCCTAGACTAATAGTCTCTTGATTTTTATTTTATAGAAAAGCACATTTCTATCTTTAAGTCACTGTTAATTTGGGACTTTTCTATTACTCATATCTAAAACTAACATTTAATATCTATCTCTAATAATTAGAGAACACAGCATTGCAACAGATAAATCTGAACTAAAATTTGACTTATTAAATAAAGACAAGCCTAGTGTGACACAGAAAAGGCTGACGATGTAGAACAGTGTGCAGCCAGATCAGGGTGGAAGAACAGAAGCAGTCCATGTTCCACTCTTAGGAACATAAGAAGAGAAAATAAAATCCAGATGGGGCCTGAATAGACAGTCCTTGTACCTAAATCAAACTAAGGATTTCCTTAGTTCTTGAGTGAAAAGAAAAAAGTCACCAGAACCTTGCAGGTAGCACAGTAATTCGACTTTCGAACAGGTTATAGAATGCATGTGACCAGGAAGTGGAGGTGCACGCTGAGGGGAAAGGAGCCAGTAGGGGATATGGAGGGCAGTGAGGTACATGAATGAGTGAGATCAAGAAAAGACATGTATGAAGACACCATGATGAAACCCAGTACTCTATGTGCTAACTGTATTAGTTTGTTTTTCTTTTGCTGTGATGGAAACACTGACCAAGAGAACTTATAACAGGAAGAGTTTATATAGCTTATGGTTCCAAAGGGGAAGAGTCCACCACGGCTGGGGGCCGTGGTGGCAGGAGGTGGCTAGAGCAGACATAGAGGCTAAGTGCTCTCATCTTCAAGCAGACACAGGAAGCAGCGCATGGCATGTCTGGATATCCAACAAGGCTTAAGAACTCTCCAAGCCTGCCTCCCAGTGACGTGATTACCGCGTCATGGCCACACCTTCTAAGACCTCCCAAGACAGTACCACCGACTGGGGACAAAATGTTCAAATATTTAGAGCTTATTGGGGATATTCTCATTCAAACCACCACACTAACTTTCAAAATTAACTTGAGAAAAGAACAGGTTAAGTTCTTCACTAGTCTATTTATTTTAAGTTCAGAAGGAGCCAAGAGTATTTCCACTTAAACAGATGCTGCTTCTTTTCATTAATAACATTTCATAAGCCATCTCTTCTCTAGAGGAGACCAGTTCAGGGCAGGGTAAGTCCCTCCTTTCCTCACCCCTCACCCTGTGGAGATCCTCATTCACCAGGAAAGCTGCACAGCCTCCGCCTCCAGCACGTGAACAAAGAAGGGGTGGGACCTACGGTCCTCCCCTACGGTCCTCCCCTATTTACTAACTGAGGCCATCTCTCCCGCGCCGCCTCCCCGACCCGTGCTCTCTTGCTTCTGTCATTGCCCTGGGTTTATTTTTTTATCTCATGGCCCTTACCAAGCTGCAGACTTCCATTCTTCAACCACACCCCTCCATAGAGGAGCAGTTTCAGAAGGGCAGGCCTCCCTCTGTTTCAGTTGTTGATGTTCCCAAGAGCCAGCACGATGGTGGGCCTCCATAGAATAAATGCCAGGGAGACGAACATTTCAGTAGTAGCACTTTTGCCACACTCTGCTATTAGGTCCTGGAAAAACGTTCTGGTGTTCTCCTGAATTAATATGTGGCTCACGGGCAGTCCGTGTGGAGGCTGAGTCGTTGCCGTTGCTCTGGTGCTTTGGTGTGTGTCTTCCTCCTCCTTTCTTGCTGATTTTCATCAGTAGTGTATGAAGAGCAGGTTGGCGCAGAGTACTTTGTCCTTCTGAAGCACGCGGCCTCCTTTTGGACTGAATCACAGCACAGAGTGGGGCAGTCGTTTTTCTCCAGCACGTTTAAGCTTTATTGTAATTACTTTTAATTCCAACACAATCTCACACCTTTTACTTCATTGCTTTTATTCTCATGGAACACAATGGGATCGATTCCGTTTGCAAAATGATGTAAAAATAGGTACCACTCAAGCAGGACTGTCCCTAACTTCCTAAGGACTCCCGGGTGAAGATGGAAGGACCCTACTCTTCAACTGCCGCCGTCTGGTGGTGGGAAGCCAGACTCGTGTGATTTTGTTTGTAGTTTTGATTAACTTGTGTCTCTGAAAGTTTATAACTTGAAAATTTACAAGTAGAGAAGTTTATTTGCTATTAATCTGTAGTTTCTTGTATGTAATTATGCGTGTAAATCCACAGTACTATTTCTTTTAATTTCTTCTCATAGTATGAGTTCAAAATTCCTATTTGTGTTGAACCATCAAGGTCTGACTTTTTTATTATTATTTTTACCCTGTGTGTACAGGTGTAATGTCTGCGTGGAGATAGGTGCCCCTGTGTCCTGCAGGGCCCTCGGAGGTCAGAAGAGGGTGTCAGATCCCCTGGAACTGGAGTTATAGATGGTTGCTAGCTGCCATATGGGTGCTGGGAATTGAACCTGGGTCTTCTGCAAGAGCAGTCGGTGCTCTTAACCACTGAGTCATCTCTCCAGCCTCTAGGTCTGATGATTAAAAAAAAAAACCTCATCCGATTATTGCTAAAATTCACTTTGTGCCTCCCTGTGTTCTGAGGATTGTTTACAGGTATTTCACCTAAATAAACATCTGTGGTAAAATAAATTCAGGATCTTTGTTGTGCCTTGCTCTGCTATATTCAGAATATAGCTCTCTATTTGAAAATTTCTTTTTAACAATGTGTATTATCTTTAACTTTTTTAGTGTAGAGTTTCTGAACCTTGTTTGACAATAAAATCCTTTCCTTAGAGAATGGTACAATATCTTAATGGAAATACTGAGATACATGTTTATTGGTAGACCACAGACATTTCTTGAGCCAAGATTTGGTCCATGCTCATAGCTCTCCCGACAGGGTGCCTTGTAAAGCTCATTTCACCCTGGTGTGTGGCTCTTTAAAGTAGTGGCATCCCAGGAGACAGCATCTACTTGATTTTATAGAAAGGGTCCTCATGTTGTCTATTTCAGGGGTAATTGAACACCTTTTCAATAATTACTATATTTTGTGAAAGAGAAACATGAGAAAATTCTAGCACCTACAGGAAGGCTTGGCACGCTTGTTTTATATTTTGAGTAGGTTCAGCTTGGCTTGTGCATGTCTTTATGAGTAAGAGATTATTCACAGTGTGGGTGTGGCAACATGGGATGACAGTGATGGAGGCTTCAGTTTCCCATTTTCTTTATCTGATGCCCATCTTATACATTCAAATGAGAAAGTTGTTCCAGTGCCTTTTTTTGAGGGTTCTGTCTGGGAGACCCCCATGGTTGAGGCTTTCCTCTCATTTTGGGTTCAGTGGCAGAATACTTAGAGAGTTTAACAGTTTGTAGAATAATTTTGGTTGGAAATCTTGCCCTGGCGTTTCACTTCTGAAGCAGTAAGCTGCCACAAGGTAAAGCAACATGCTTAGCAGTCCACGCTGATCAGCAGAGGGATGGAGTCTTACATCCAAACTTTTGGTTTTATTTTTAACTTGGAGTTGTTTCTAGTAAGTACTTTCTTCCTCAGCCTTGACTGGCTCCATCCCAGAGGTTCTCTGTAGTTGGTTTGATGTATGGCTGAAGTAGTTATACATGTGCAGCTGAAAATCACCAAACCATACTGTGCTGCCACACCCCGGGGGTGAAGTGAAAAGGCTGTTTGTTATTTGCTTCAGGAGCAGGTAGAGGAGGAGTTGAGGCAAGCTAGGTTGTAGGAGAAAATGAGAGGATTGTAGGTTTCCGTTCTCAGTGCTGTGAACAAACACCGAAGAAAAAGCAATTCATGAAAGGGTTTGTTTTGGCTTGCGGTTCGATGGAACACAGTCCATCTTGGCTACAGGAGTACCGGGTGGCTGGGGATATTGCATCTTCCTTAGTAAGCCAAAGGATGAGTGCTGGTGCTTAGCTGGCGTTAGGTGGTTTTTCCCGAAGAGTCATACACAGGCATCTGTTTACCCCAGACAGCACAATTTCACCAAGTCTAACTTGGTGAACCAGTATGCATGGTACTTACAGAAGCATGGGTAATCGAGCTGTATGACCCCAAATCCCACCCCAGCATGAGTAATTATTCATAAAGCTACATCCCTGGGATTCCCCAGGCACAATTTGCAAGCAGCTCAGTTAGCTAGACTCTCCTCTCCTGAACTATTGTTTGCTGCTTTTACAACTTCAGGAAGAGACTTGAGAATCTTGTAACTTTCCAAACTTCCAGAGCCTCCTAAGTTTTATTTGCTTTCTGAGTGGTAACAGTCTCTATCCTCCCGCAGGAGGGAATGCTTCCATTCAGGCGACATATCCACAGAACAGCTGGCTTCTTCTTTTATCTTTGTAAATGCCTAGACTCTAGCCTATGAGATAGTTATTCACACATTCAGGATGGGTGTTCCCTCCTCTGATAACCTATCTGCAACACCCTCACAGATACACTCAGAGATATGTCTCCTAGGTAATTCTAAATCCAGTCAAGTTGACAGTGTAGATTAACCATTACAATAGGAGAAGAGACTATATTTAATAGCTTTATAGACGCTACCTGGGCGGATGGGGGAAATCAATATTGGTTTCTTAATGCACACTGTGGTGGGGACAAGGCCACTGTTAGCTGATGAAGCTTTTGTTCAGCTTAGAAAAATGCCTTCTCTAGGGAGACTCTATGAAAGCTGCAGGTTCTCAGGTTGGCAGGAGGATGGTCACCTTGTTGTGCATTTAAAAAAGAATCTCTTCTGCCTTGAAGGATAGAGCTCGGCACCAGGCACAAAGTGTAATGAACAAAAAGAAAACTGGAGTCTGTCTCCCCTTGCTACCTGGGACGGTTTCTGGTGTAGTGAAGAGCCTGCCTAAGAAGTATAGCCATCTTGAGTAAGGAAGTTCAAACATCTAGACATTTCATTCAACTAGACGCTGAGGGTCTTTCACTCAGCTGTCCTGACTGCTAAATGCATCTCTAGTGAGGGGAGAAGGACATGCAAATATGGCCTCTAATACTCTCCTTCTTGTCCTAATAAGGAGAAATTGGTTGGTAAAGTGGTAATTGCTAGAGTCCTTGGGAGGTTCTCTTGCCTTGGGAATAAGCTGGCCACAGTGAAGCATATTTCCTCAACCATAAGAAGTTGGACTTCAGAAAGAAAGAAACTATGTCCAATGTACAGCATGAAACTTAGAAAATAAGATGGCTTAAGAGAACTGTAAGCCTGTCAAAATATGAATTCTGAAATGTTTTTTCTTGTCATAAAAGCAATCTAAGCTAATTGCAAAAAAATGTACAAAATAGAAATGAGCCAAAAGAAGAAAAGTCACTTGAAATTTGAGTACTCCGAAATGTCTGCTAACAGTTTTCTGTGTGTCCTATCAGAATCTTTTCCATGCTTACAGATACATCTCAGATGAGTTTACATATACTACAAATGGTATCATATATATGACTGTTTTGGCTGCTTCTCAATGTAACCATAGTCTGTTAACATTTTCCATGCAATTAGCAATTTCTCTATTTTTGTTATTTTAACAATTGCATGATAATTTGTTAATTTGTTTAATAATGCCATTATAATTTAATCAATCAATCGCTATTTTGAAATTTATGATTTACATTTATACATAGTGTTTGATGAATTTTATGTGTATTATTGGGGATTGAACATGGGGCCTCATACATGTTAGGCAAGTACTCAACCACTGAACTACTATAAATAGCAGCTCTATTTATTTATTGCATATTCATTTATTTTGTGTGTGGATGTGCGTGATGCATGTGTAAGCATGTGTGTATGGTACATGTGTATATGTGTGCACATGTGTGAGGCTAGATGTTAAAGTCAAGCATCTTCCTGAATCACTCTCCACCTTACATTTTGAGGTAGGGTCTCTCTTGCACCCAGAGCTTTCCAATTTTGTTAGTTTAGCTAGTCAACTTGCTCTCTCAAATGCTGGCATTACTGGTGAATTGCTGTGTTTGCCCAACATTTACATGGTTTCTGGGGACCCAAAGTCGGGTCCTCATGCCTGTGTGGCAGTGCTTTACTCATGGAACCATCTTCCCAGCACCCCTCTTTCATTGTTTTATTTTGAGACATAGTCTTACTGAGTTGCCCAGGCTGGCCTTGTGATCTTCCTGTTGCAGCCTCCCTAGTAGCTGGGACTACCGGCGCATGCCAACAACTTATGCACATTTTTGGAGTATTGTTTTATCATTTTTTTTGAATTCTCCCGAGAAACAGAATTGACAAGATATAGATAAATATAGAAGAGGAGCTTTATTGCAGGAATTGGCACGTGTGGTTACGGAGGCTGAGAACCCACGGTATGTCATAGCAACTGGGGGGAGAAGGAAAGCTATTGACGTAGTGTGGTCTGAATCCTGAGGTCTGGGGACTGTGAGAAAGGAAAGGGGCTTTTGTGTATATTCTAGAATCTGAAGAGCTGAGAGCTAGGAGCCAGGAGTTCTAGTGTTCAAGGGTCAAAGCAGATGGATATTCTAGCTCTGAAAGAGGCAGAGACTTTACTCTCCCTCTGTCTCTGTCCTGCTGGGCCTCAGTAGGTTGCATGGTGCCTGCTCATTTTGGTAAAGATGGTTCTGCTTTACTCAGTCTGACACTCAGGTCTTCTGGAAACACAGCTATACTCAGAAACTTTGAATGGCCTTTGGACATCCTTTCACCTGGTCAAGTTGATACAGAATCAACTAGTATACATCTTTTTGACTAAAGTCTTAGAACTGGACCTCAAGGTTGGATATATCTTAACAACAGAAGGAGCACACAACTTGCAGCTCGCACCACAGTGGATGAGAATGTGGATTCCTGGAAGTGTTGCCCCTATGTGTCTGGAATCACCCCGATTTAGCAGTTCATCACATCTCTTCTTAAAGATCTATTTTGCCTTTTATTGAACTCAGTACATTAAAGCTAATCAACAGCTGGGTATGCTGACAGATGCCAGTAATTCCAGCATTATAGATCCTAGGCAGTAGGAATAAAAATTCAAGCCTAGCACAGGTTACACGGAGAAGCCCTGTCTTATAGAACAAAGAAAAAGTGATGAACATGTTAACCTGTTAAAAAGTGCATGATACTTTCTACATGAAAGTCAACACCACAAATAATGAGTCTAAATCAATACGATCCCCTCAAAGTTCCCAAACTGAATTTTATTTTTCCCGAGAGCTAAGGTACAGTTTTTTTTCATGTTATTATAAAAATAGATATTTTATTAATTGTTTGGGAATTTCATACAATGTCTACTAATCACATTCACCACATTTCCTTCCTCTTATCTCCTTCCACGTCGGTCCTCACCTCTGCACAAGGTCAAGCTAGTCAGCATTCTAGCAGAGAGTAGGAAGGGGTCCAAGAGCCCTGATACCTAACTGAGGAGCTGTGAACAGTTGCTAGCATCTAGGGGACGGAGAGTCAGTTTTCTTACTCCTGTGGCTCCTAGGGATTCTTCAGCTCCTACCCTGAGGTTGAGACTTTGAAAATGGGAAATCCAGAAGAGCTGGAGTCTGTTATCAAACAGCAAGTTTTCAAAAACCTGCTGGGCTGAGCTGTGGTACAGAGGGAGATTCTGCCTCCTTGGCGGTTTCCTCTTCTCACCTCCAGACCAGGGACAAAGCTCATTCCAGGTTTCCCTTTTATCTTCAGTGAGCACCTGGCTGTCCAGCAGCTTCTAGCTCAGTGGGAGGGATGGAGTGGGGTGGACTTGCCTTTGTGGAGGAACACAAAGAACTGGAAGGACCCTGAAGCACGCCCTCCCTGGGAGTGCCAAGAGGCATTCAACACATTGCCAAATGAGGAGGACGCGGGTTCTTTTCTTAGAAACCTCTTTCTTCTTCGTTTTGGTAATAAACTTTAATTTTTCAACATAAAAGTAATGCATGCTCACTGAAGAACACGTGGCAAATACAGGAATATAACGTGAAGCCACCCACAGTCCCACCTCTCAAGGATGAATACTGGTCCCTCTCTCTCTACTCTTGTGTATGAGAGTGGGTTATCCCTTTTAAGACAGTTATAATTGCACTAAATTATTCTGTTCCCCCTGTCACATTTTCCTTGCTACTAATTGTTTCAATTACTGCTTTTTGATGATTTAGTTTTCAGTTGTATGAATGAGTTAACACTCACTGCCTAGTATTCCTTGATACCTTATTATTTCCATTTTGCTCATGACGAAACTAATACCCATAGGAATTATGAGACTTGCCCAATATCACAAGACAGGTAAAAAAATGCAACCAGCACTTCCTCTGGGCATCCATTATTCAGTCATCAAACATTCAACAAACATATATAAAGCATCTTTCTTGTGCTTTGGGGAGGCAAACATATACTTCCTGCTCATGTAATATTTATACTTCAGTGGACAGTACAATCATGTAGGGGCTGTCACACTGCCTTGGTACTACCAGAGCCCAAAGAGCAGGCATCTTGCCACTATGAGGTCCATAGTTCCTTCTTGGAGGAATTAATGTTGAAGCTCAGTCTCTCAGGAAGAATGAAATTGGACGGCGAAATAAATGTCTGTGAGGTGAGTAGAGTGGGCAGCTCATGGAACGGTCTAGAGAGAAAAGGGAGCAGGATATTTCAGGAATTGAAAATAATCACCCATGGTGGGGAGACAGGCTTTGTGGGAAGAGACCAGCTTCTATTCTCAACTGAGAATTTAGATTTTACTCTAAAAGCAGTGAGGGGACTTTCAAAGTATTTTATTTTATTTTAAAAACTATTTTGTTCATTTAAAAAAATTTATGTGTATGAGTGTATTATCTGCATGTATGTAAGTGCAGTCGAGTTGTGCAATGCCCACAGAGGTCAGGAGAGGGCATCATAGCCCCTGAAACTGGAGCTATGGATGGGTGTTAGCTGCCATGTGGGTGCTGGGATTTGAACCCAGGTCCTCTGCAAGAGCAGCCAGTGCTCTTAACTGCTAAGTCATCTCCAGCCCCCTTCAAGGTATTACAGACAGGAGATTTGCAAAACCATGTTTGGATTTTAGCGGGAATCCCTGACCACCATGGTAGAGTGGATTAGGCTAGGGGAGTAGAACTGTGGAAAGTAGTTGGAACTGTACTCACATAAGAAATGTTGGGCCCTCTACTTGTGCAGGCTATTTGGGATGGAAGAGAAAGCATGACTTCAAGTAAGCAGGAGGTCAAACAGGAAACAGACATAACTGTGAAGCGGGGGAGCTGCTGCCATGATCACTGAGCTTGAGAATCCATCAAGAGAGAAACATGAGCTCTATCTTGGAGTTCCTCTGCTGATTTATTTTTAGGTGCTAGTGAGACTGAGTGAGTCCTAGGTAGAGACAGGTGAGAGGTCTAGATGGAGAAAGATTAGGAGCCATCAGGGCAGAAGCGGGAGTGGGCTGCTCAGACCCTGCGGGAGGATGGGGGCTGACCTGGAAAGCGCAGAGTGGCTACCTACTGCCGGTTGTGAACACGTTCAAGAATCTTAAGAAACTCACAGGCAGCAATCTCGACATCTATAGAGAGACATTTATAAAGTTGAAATAATTTGAACGTTTAAATAAATTGTTTGGTGTTTATAGGTATCCTGAAGGTCATCCCTTAGGATGTGGAGTGAAAAATGAAGCTTAAAATAGAGATCTGAAGGACTCCATATTTCACAGGAAATGGAAGAAAAGCAGCTTCCAAAGGAAATGGAAAAGGAACTATGTGAGGCGGGGGAAAGCAGGACGGAGCTGGCAGGGGAATCCCGGGCTACACAGACCCTCCTGTCCTCCCTCACGATGCCCCCAGGAAGGAAACATCCATGGCAAACACGGTGAGGGACTCAGGGTAAGTTCAAGGACAGCTCTTCAAATGAAGCTGGATCCTTATAGACTGAGTATCAAGAACATCCCAGTTCTTGAGGCTGGAGAGATGGCTCAGTGGTTAAGAGCACTGGCTGTTCTTGTAGAGGACTTGGGTTTGGTTCCCAGTACCCATATGGTGGCTAAAAACTGTCAGTAACTCCAGTTCCAGGGGATCCAGTGTCCTCTTTTGACCTTCACAGGCATTGCATGACATGGGTGCAGTTACATACATGCAGGCAGTACACTCATACAAATAAAATAAAATAAAAATAGTAAATAAAATATTAAAAAGGAACACCCCAGTCCTTGTTCCCTGTTCTCTAAGCCTCTCAGGGCACAGAGCATGCTTCCATCTCAAAGAGCCCCTCTTTGTTTACCTCAGGCCCCATTTTCAGCAAATTTGGTACAGGAGAAGAGGAACTTGCCAGGAGTCGCTGGGCTGAGGGTGCAGGTCAGACACGGCTTTATTAGGCAGCTTTGTCTTTCCTTCTACAGAAGGGTGAGTTGCTCTCCATGCCCCTTGACTCTTGGCAAAGCTCCAGGGCTGTTTTGGCTGAGTGATGCAAGTGACTCTTGGTACTTGGTCTTGCCCTTTGGAGATTATGTCACTGCCCTGAGAATATTCTCCCTGCCTGGCTCATGGTCCCATGAGGGATGTGTGAAGCAGAGCCAGGCCAAGTTGACCTTCAAACTCAGGAGTGAGAAAGACATGCTTCTTGTTATGGACCTCTGAGGCCTCCATGCTTTGGTTCAGAGCAACTGAGCAGTGCAGTGTTTTCTCAGTAAAGACTTGGTGGCTTTACAGAAGCTTTCTTCTGCCCTGCCTTTCAGTGTCCCACTTTGTGACTTTCAGCTGAGCCATCATACCCTGCCAGAGACTGAGCTTCCAGGATCTAATGTGAGTGGGAGGGATGAAGCCACTCCAGATGTACTTCCTGTGGCCCAAGACCACTCCCTTTGGAGGCCAACCAAATGCAGCCTGGCACTCAGGTATGTACCTGGTGCTTCCTACATCTGCACCCAGTGCGCCCTTCCGTTCAAATTGCCTTGTGCTAGATAACTCATTTGCTCCTTTTCTTTCCTTTCCTTTCCTTTCCTTTCCTTTCCTTTCCTTTCCTTTCCTTTCCTTTCCTTTCCTTTCCTTTCCTTTCCTTTCCTTTCCTTTCTTCTTCTTCTCTCTCTCTCTCTCTCTCTCTCTCTCTCTCTCTCTCTCTCTCTCTCTCTGTGTGTGTGTGTAACAGGGCCTTGTGCATCCAAGGTTGATCTCAAAAAGAAAGAAAAGGGTCAAAAGGTGAACAAACAGTCCCAGAAGGGAAACAGCTATGCTAGTTAACATCTGTATGTTGCCAATAATGACCTTGAACTTCTGACCCTTTGCATCCACCTCCCAAGTACAGGAAATACAGGTGTACCCACCATTCCCAGTTTACATGGCATTGGGGGCTGAATGCAGGGTTTCCTGCATGCTGGCAAGTGCTCTGACAACCTAGTTCCGCCCCAGTCCTCATCTGTTCCACTTCAGCCTTATTTACTGGACAGTGCTGTGCCATGGATGTGCTGTGTGTCATCCAGCTCTCCTCCCCAAGAGGCTACATGTTGGGAACGATCTCTAGTGTAGTGATACTGACAGGTAAGTGGGACCTTTAAGTTAGAGCCTAGTAGAGATTGTCATTAGGTCATGGGAAGCATGCTCTCTGGAGTGGCCCGTTTCTGTCTCTGGCTTCCCGTCTTGTCACAAGGGCTTTTTTCTCCTGTAGACTCCATTATGATGCTGCCTTCCATAACCAAGCTGAGGCTGGCACTGTACTCTTGATCTTACTAAACTGTGAGCCAAATAAACCTCTTTCTTTCCAAAGTGCCCAGCATCTGGTATTTCATTATAGTAACAGAAACAGACTAATAACAGTTATTATATTCCAGTTACTCAAGAGCAAATGCTTCTTTTCTCTTTTTGGAGACAGGGTCTCCCTGGAGCCCCAGCTGGTGAGGAACTCACTATGTAGACTAGGCTGGCCTTGATCTCACAAAGATCCACCTGCCTCTGCCTCCTGGATGCTGAGATTAAAGGTCTGTACCATCACTCCAGGCTTCTCCATCTTTTTTAAAGAAAATAATTTTCATGTAAAACACCCATTATAGGGCCTGATGTGCAGCTGACGATTCACTGATGGCAAACACATTGTTATTCTAGAAATTACTGTAATGAGATCTTTATGCATAAATCTTGGTTTCCATTTTTAAGGAAATGCTTATATTTTTAATTACAAAAGCAATGCATCCTTCTTTTAACAAATTAAAATACCAACTTGCGTTTGAAATTTAAATGAATTTGGTTTGTATGTCTCTCCTGGAGCTGTGATTCTGCTTTACACCCTGTGCTTAGCCCTTAGGTGTGGCTTAGGGGACACTGGTTCAGCAGGGGGAGTGCATCTGTGACCTTCCAATTCAGGGTGGTGGGGACTCTTGCCTTGCGATAGGGCTCCCTTCCGCGGCTGTGCCCATTGCTCCGTTCATTAATTAAGGCCTGATTGATTCAGCGTGTCTTTGATCCTGTCTCTAGGTGCTCTAAGTCCTTCCGTGCCTTACCATTGCCTCATTGAATCATTCTAAAATGCTGCTAGACTCTCATACTATACTGTTTCCTCTTCTTCTTCTCTATGAACCCACACACAGCCAAACAGAACAGTCCCCAGCACTCCCTGCCCAGCTCCCTTCTGGGCCCAGCTCTCAGTCTCTGTCATTTCCTGGGTGCATTTTTTCCCCTCCACACCAGACTCATTTCTGATGAGCTTCTCAGATCCCCTTTCTTCATGATCCTTTCCCCAACTCCTTCATCTAGAATCAGTTCTGTTTTCTTCCAAAAGCCACGGTGCCATTGATCCAGTGCACTAGAGGGTTTCTTCTTCAGCGCTCTTGAGATCTGAGGTTGTGCTTTGCAGTGTCCCTGGCTCCCATACTCCAGGTGTTGGCAGGACCTTTTCACTTAGCTGTGACAGTAGAGATCTGCAGGCGATGCCCAAGTCGGCTGGGAGACAAACAGCCCTCTCTATTTAAAAGCCGCTGGTCTAAAGTAACATTTATGCAACAAATCCTGAGGCTTGTGTCCTGCTTGTTACTGCCTTGCACAGCAGGTCCTTTCAAGCTTCAGACCTTTGTTCATGCTCTTCCCTGCCAGAGGAATGCCCTTCCCCTCTCTCTCCTTTCATCCAGCTCTTTCCTCCTTATTCTCCAGAGATCTGGGTGAAGAAGCCTTTTTGTAGCCTGTCCTGCCTCATCTTTTCCTAGGCAAATGGACAGCTCTGCTCCTTGATTTCCTGTGCCTTTTGCTCTGCCTACAATCACAGCCCTCAGCAGCCCATGTACTGTGTACAATGAAAGAAAGACATGAAGTATTTGCCGCCCTAGGTAGGAGCCTGGCAGGGACCTTGACTTCCAGAGGACTCCCCACCTGTCCCAGGGCCCTGCACCAGGATCAAGTGACCAAGTCCAAACAGTCATTGGTCATATGGTTGGTTCTAGAAGTTCTAGAATGATGGTACCCCAACCAAAGCTTTGACTAGTTGGGTGACTTTGAGTGCTATATTAATCTTCTCTGGAGCCTTAATTTCTCTCATTGTAAAATGGCATAATAATAGCAATTAACAGCATCTATCTTACTGTATTGCATCAAAAGTTCTGCATATTAGGACATGAAAAAATGCTTCCAGCATGCCTGGTGCATGGCAATGGTCCCTACATCTTAGAATTAGTGGAGGCTGATGAATGTTGAACTGGGATGTGCCGGCTTCAGAGCTCACAGGCTGGGGCCTCTGTGGCCAGATGCGGAGCCTGAGAACCAAACCTCTGTCCCTTTCCTGCCCCTTCTTGCTTTCTTTCTCATGCTATGTTCCCCAGCCTGGACTGTATGGACCCAGTGATCAGCTGTTCAGGGACCTGGCCTGCAACCTCACTTCACAAGGAGCTAGTCAGGCTGTGCTGGGCAAGGACAGACATTAAAAATCTATTTTCTCTCTGGGCATAAGTAATTGGCAAAAAAGCTCTAAATCCATAGCTGTCAGGTGAAGTCATTTCCGAGAGAAAAGGATGGAGGGAGAGAGTCAGGGAGCTTGAAGCCCAGCAGGGTGCGAGCCAGAGGGAACGGAAGGAGGAAGGAGCACAAACGAAGTCAGGGCGCAGATCTCCCACGCCCTTCCCCCTAGCCAGGCTGCTCTCTTCGTTTGTGACCCACTCTCTGGTCCCCCTGCCCTTTTCTGAAAGAAGGCGGGGGGGTTCTAAGGTGATGTGGGCAAAAGAAAGCCGTTCATGGAATTATTTAATGAGCTAGAATGAATTGCATTTGAAATCATTTAAATGGGATCTGGGAGCATTTAACTGCAGCACGGGATCTTAACTAGAGTGGGAAAAGATCTTTGTGCTAATTGCTGGCAATGATACTCCTACAGAGAGGAAGAGATAGCAACAAGCAATTAGCAGACGGTGGTGATTTCAGGGTCCCACTGCTTGGCCGGGAGTGTTTAAGAACCTTGGCGCAGCTCTCTGGTGGAGCCCAAGACCCCCAGTAGGGGGCAGCCGAGGCCTGGGACTCTGGGGAGTGGGTCTGCTGCAGACGGTGTGGGTGTGGAACAGCGCTGGGCTTGGGGTAGAGATGGAGGCAGGTCTCCAGAGGGTGACAGAGTGAAGCTTTTAAAGCTCCCCTGGGCCCCAGTCCCCAGCAGCCCAGTCTGCAGAGTCTGGGTGGAGACAGCTGGAAGGGCCGATGGCAGGCAGTCATTCCACCCAGGAGGCGGCTGTGGGAGCCGGGTGAGGTTCACCCAGGTTCCAAGACAGTAGACACAGCCTTGTTTCTGTTTTGTCAGTCCCAGGTCATACACTTTCCCTGGATTTCCCTCTCTTGACTCTGTGTGTGTGTGTGTGCGTGGGTGTGACATTGTGCATGTGAAAGTTAGAGGATAACTTACAGGACTCAGCTCTCATCTTCCATTATGTAGGGATTGAACTCAGGTTGTCAGGCTTTGTTGTAAGCACTTCACCTGCTGAACCATCTTTCTTTTCCTTTTTTTTTCCTTCCTTTCTTTTTGAGACAGGGTCTCACTGGCCTAGAGCTCATCAGTTGGGCTAAGCTGGCTGGCTCGTGAACTCGAGGTATCTGCCTGTGTCCACTGCCTCAGTGCTGGGATTTTAAGGGAGCACTTGCTACCTCTTGCTTTTTTACATGGGCTCTGAGGGTCAAACCCCAGCTCTTAGGCTTGTAAGGCAGTCATTTTTTCAACGAAGCTGTCTTCTCAGTCCTTGGTCCCATCTCTAATCACCACTTTCAGCATGGAAGGTGGGACCCCGTTCATGAACTTAAAGGTTTTATTATTTTTATTTTATATGTATGAATGATTGTATTGCCTGCATGCGTGTACATGCATCCGTGTCATGCAATGCCCATGGAGGTCAGAAGAAGACGTTGGATCCCCTAGAACTGGTGTTAAATACAATTGTTAGCCGCCAAAGTAGGTGCTGGGAATTGAACCCAGGTCTTCTGCAAGAGCAGTCAGTGCTCTCTTAACTGCTGAGCCATCTCTCCAGCCTGATGTCCGCTTTTTGTATGTTATAACTACTCACTCTCTCTTCTGCTCTGGGCTGTGTGCTTGATCATCCTTCCAGTGCAGAAGGCCGCCCAGCACTCCCTGGCTTCCTCCTTCTGGATGCTGGCAGAGGGAAATTTGACTTCCAGGTGTGACTGTAATCACCCAGGAATGGGGCAGCAGACCCAGCCTGTGCAGTGAGGACAAGATTCTGATTTTGGTTTCAGAGTGGGGCTGGGCATTGGGCTCTCCCGACCTCTAGGCTGCTTTCCACCTCACCCCCACTGTTCCTCCACTGGACTACACATCCCTTTCATTCTACCCTCAGCACTACTTCCTCAAGGAAGACTTCCTGTGCTGCCTCCATTGCCTGGTACTTTTCTTAGAACCGGCTTCCTGAGACAGTTGCCTACACATAGATCTGTCCCTGTTTTGAACATACTCGGTAGATAACCAGAAGAAGGCACGATAGAGAGTAATTTGTTATTAATAATTTATACCCACCACATGCTCAATTTGCTGTTGTTACTGGTTTGCTAGTAGTGATCATTATTCATGCTACCATTACACTTACTATGTGCTGAATATCTCAGTATATTATGCCTAATTGCATGCTCTCTCTCTCTCTTTCTCCCTCTCTCTCTTTCTCTGATGGAATAGAACTGTCATGATTATGCTTTGCAAATAGTCATCTTGTGGTTGAAAGGGTAATACTAGTGAACCACACTGAGTGTGTTAAGCTTGGAGATTTTTATCCATCTAAATCCCTGAGCATGTATGCTCTGAAGGGAGGTTTGCTAATACCTTGGTTATACAGCTTTTTACAGCTCTTGGTAGACAAGAGTGCTAGGGGCTGGAGAGCCTACACTTAGGGTTTCTTGAGTAGACAAAGAGAATATAGAGCAAATGCTATTTTTCTGAGGTCTTCCAGCCCATAGGTGGAGCTGTTGGACACTGAGAAGTGTCAGGGTCAGTTGCCAGTGGATAGAGACAGTCTGGCAGGTGGGTGCCATTTCAGTTCTATGAATGGGAAGGTGGAGCAATGTTTGTAAGAAAGGACCCTGGCAAAAACCTAAGCAACTACTAAGTTAAATAAATTATGATGCACCCATATAATAAAATGCCATGTAGCCATTAAACTATGACATAGATTGATGTTGATTAATAGAGAAAACTATCTCTTCATATAGTTTGTTGAGGGAAAAGCATGCCTTGAGATATTTGATATATATGTAGCATTATCCTAAAGATACAAAATTGTGGAAGAGAAAGACAGAGATGGATAGCAAGCAGGTTCTCACCAAAACTATTAACAACAGTTTTTTAGATGGTGTGATTTTTGCTTTAACCTGTTCTGCAATGTGTGAGTTTTAAAAATAACAAGTTTGTGTTATCTTTACTATTGGGCATTGTAAAGTTGGTTTCCATTGGATTTACAAACCAAACCAAACTGAAAGTCCTGCTAATGTTCCTCAAAGGTTGTTCCTTCAGAGTATAACCTCTCCCGAGGTCTCATGTGCATGTCAGTGACTAGTTATTCCTTCTCAAAGGAGTTGGAACATCTGTCACCAATGTTAGAGACATAAAAGGCTGGGGGGACCTTTGCTGGGGAAGTTCTGCACCACACATCTCATTCCTGGGTCGGTGGGTTCAAGGAGATTTAGCTGAGCTTCGGTCACACGCTAGCCACCTTCCCTTCTTCACAGACCTTCCTCCCCATCCTCATGCTCTTCCTGGTGTGGCTAGCTTTCACCTCCATAAATTCTATTCAGCATCGAGTCCCTGAACTTCCTAATTGAGATCAGAGATAAATATAGCGGGAAGGGCAGGCGGGAGAGGGAGGAGGCTTCGTTTTAATTTGCCGCATTTCCCATTAATAACAACTTCTAATTAAAGAGTCTCCATCTTCTAGCCCAAGTCCAAGGGAAGAGTCTCCTCAGGTTTGTCTGGCTGGGACCTTTGTGCCAGTGAGTTCACAGTGCAGCTTTCTGTACCAGCTGAGCCCTTGTTGTCAGAAATCATAATTAAGCTGGGGGCAGGGGGAGTATGTCACTAAAAACCACAGTGATCCTCCTTTGCTACAGTCTAAAAGAGGGGGCCACACACCTTCCTTGGGCAGTGGCACCTGCAGGGACATTTTTGCTAGAGAGTGTCTGGCAAGGATGAGCTACGAGGTAGGAGTTCAGGGGAACGGGGGGTTTTCAAGGTGGCTGAAGCTTCGTGTCAGGGTGGGGTCGTGTAGGAGGGTAAAGTGGTGCCATGGAAGAGAGATCTTATTCTGTGTTATTCTAGGATGCACTGACCTCCTCTTTTCCCAGAAGCTCCACTGTGGAAACTCCCTCGTGTGTGTGTGTATGTGTGTGTGTGTAGCAGATCTCAAACCCAAGGCACCCAAATACAACTTGTGATCTGCCTTTCACAGTCTCCCCATCTCCATCCTTTGGCTCCTCGGGTCAGAAGTTGTCATAGCATACTTCGCGCTGCTCTTTATAATGCACACTGCCTTCCTTAGCCATGAGACGTCGTGCTGAATTCAATATGCATCCCAAATCCAGCAGGAGTCTCCCTGCCTGTACTGCAGGGACCCTAATCAGCATGGCCATCATCTCTCTTCTATAGTACTGCTGGGCATCACTGAATGACAGGACACAATCTGAGAGACACATCACTAGGAGATTTTTGTCTTGGGTTTGCACTTACGCAAACCTAGACAGTATAGATCAATCACTCAGTGGAGCCTCTTGATGTAGTCAAAAGACGTGCTAAACATAAGATGGATGAGGCTTTGCTGCGTGCCAGACTCTTTTACAGTAAACCCTTTAAACACACACACACACACACACACACATATACACACACAAGCAAGCTAAAAGAATATAAAAAATATAGCACAGTAAAAAGTTAAGCCAGTAACAGTGGTATATTGCCATCACACATCACGTGCTCTACATCACTGCGTGCACATAACTGGCAGCACAGTGGGTGTGGTCACAGTGGGTGTGGTCACACAAGCATCACCACACACTGGAAGTATCACCTTGAGATATGACGTTTACATGGCTACAGCATCCTTAGTTGGTAGGAATAATTCAACTCTATGAAAATGTTCCAGGACCTCCATATGCTTATTGTTGACCAAAATGATACATGGGACATGGCTACGTTCCAATAGCTTCCTACCACTTCTCTCCACTGTACTTGTTTCTGAAAGTCCATCTTGAACCAAGCAACCAGAGCCGTGTGAAGCATGGCTGAGGTGGTGCTCCTCCTCTGGTCAGACCCCTTCCCTGGTACCCTTCTCACAGGAGTGAAGCCCTGCCTCACCTTCCCCTACTTGCCCAGGCTTCTATTCCAGTCAACTGGTCTGCATTATTCCTTGTCTTGTGCCAGCCACATCCTGCCTCAGGGACCTGGTACTTACCTAGCCCCGCTTGGAAGACTCTTCCGCCAGGTGCCTGTACGGCCCAGTCCTTCGCCTCCTATAGGCTACTGTCCAGACAAGATCACTTTGAGCACCCTGCTTAAAACTGCCACCCTGTCCCACTCCCACAAACAACTGATTTCCTGCTTTATTACTTTTTTTATAGCACATGCCATGTTCTGATTTTTTTCTAATTTATGCCTTTCTCTAACTCTACTAGGAGGTACATACCATGCAGGCAGAAAATTTTACATCTGTGTTATTCAGAATCAAAAACAAGGCCGAAGCAGGTGTACATGCTAAGGAGTCATTTGTTGAATGGATGAATACAAGTAAACTGAGTTCAAGTTCAGTTTGCTTATCTGGGACACAAGCAAATGTAACCCAGTAGGATCCTAGTACCTGGGAAGGGCTGGAATCAGTGGGACAGAAGCCTGAAATCTAGTTCTGTTACTTATGACCTGAATGGCCGTGGATATTGACAACTCTTCTAAGCTTCTACTTGCTTCGTTTAGAAAATGGGGATAATGATAGCATCTCCCTTGTGGGACAGCTGGATGGAGACAATCAAAGCAATGATACACAGTACTTCTCACCAGTCCAGTTAATAGTGAATGCTCAGAAAATGTTAGCTACAAGTGGAGGTGTGATTTTGTTGTCAACAGGAAATACCCTGTGGATCAGCAGTTGTTCTATGGATCATGAGGAAGTAAAATATAAGCTTTATCTGCAGAAAATAGGCTTAGTATTAAGAAGAAGCAAGGAGACCAGTCTGGTTCAGGCCTTGCACAATGTTGTTTTGGAATCACTCTTTAGTAAATGAGCATAAGAGAACTCCAGAATTCATTTCTCTCTGCTTCCTGACTGTGGAAACAGTGTGGCCAGCCACCTCACATTCCCACAGTCATGCCTTCCCTGCCACAATGTATCATATTCCCTCAATCCATAAGCCAAAACACACACCCCTAAAAATGAGCATAAGCTAATGGGCGCTGCTAAAGGGAGAGTGATGAGGATGGTGTGACATCATGCCTTGTGGTGATGACTGATGAGAGCTGGTTTGTTAAGCAGGGCCCCGAAGAAGTTTTGGTTTACAGAAGTGTTGGCAAACTTTTAGCACGTGAGTAGATGTGTAAATGTTTCATACACTGAACTCAACTATTGAAGCATGAAAGCTTCCATGGGCAAGTAGGTGTTCCTGTGTTTCATCAAAACTTTATTTTTGAAATAGGTTGGAGGGTCAGATTTGGCCTCAGGGTTATGGGTTATTGATCTCTGGTCCATAGGCTCCTTTCTCGAGATGGCTGAAAGAATATGTGAAAGGAGTAGACTGTTGTCAGGAGAGATGTGTGGCTGACGGATGTAGAGTTTAGGCCTACGGATGTTCTCTTTAAAGAAGGTATTTAAGAGCTTCTGGCTGAGCCTATTGGAAATGGCTACACTGTGCAGAAAGCTGTGAGACTTCATTCACAGTTTTGTTTAGACCAAAAATCAGGGCAACTTGTCAGAAACATCAAAGAATATGTTCACATGTTGGAAGAGTGGTTGATTTAGTCTAAAGGGACTTTCAAAAATCCCTGTTTACTGGGCTGTTCTAAGGTATGAACTTACTGGCATTCAGAAAAACAAAGTCACAGATTTGGTACCTCTCCAATATGGGTCATTGAAATTTTCAGACTGAAGACAGTTTTACTTTCTAATGATATCACTAAGCCCATGGTGTATACACAGCCACAGGTGAAAACCAACAAGGATGCACTGTCGACCTCACTTAGAATGCACTCCATCTCCATGCTCATCCGGGTTTCTTGTGGAGACCTAGACACTGTCAGCCGTAGCCACTGTCCTACTAATCAAATAGCACGAGGAATGCATAATTCATTTTCCATTTGCCAGGAATGGCAAACATCTGGCACAACAGCCTCTAACTCCTCTCACCTCTATAGATATGAGAACATTGTTAATCTTGACTGTCATTCTTCTTGAACCTTGATCTCAAATAGGTAATGTTCTAGAATATTTATTGTAGTTAGAATAGGGTTGAATGTGAGATCAAAAGGTAGAGGGAAATTATTAAGACTCTCAAGACCCCTACCCTCCCTTGACTTTAAGTGTCTCAGTTCTCTAGCACCCTTCCCCATATATTACTCCAGGTAGTGGCCATCCGTTTATTGGACGTGGCTATTTGTCATCATTGATTTAGGAAGTTCAAGGGAATAGCATACACTTTTTTATAACCTTGTAGGAAATGACCAGAGGACAATAATCAAACTGTTGATAGCCAGGGAATTGCTATCAAGCATCTTGTTCAGAAAGACTCAAGAAGATGTGATTTATCCATCTTTGACATCATGAAATCGCAGGTGAAGGGTCAATTGTAGACCTTTTATCTAGTATGTAAGAGGCATTGGATTCCATCCCTAGCACCACAAAAATACTATGGCATCAAAAAGAGATAGTTACTGGAAATGACTCTAAACCATTGGGTATAGGTATATTCTAAGCCAAGCGCTAGAAAATGGGGAGTGATACATTGGTGATAACTATTTGTTCGACATTCTCTATATGCCTGGGCCATCTATGCTTATGATCAAAGGAGTGGTAAAGCTGAAAGATAAGAGGGAAGCTGGAATTCTGATGAGTGGGAGATTGACAGTCTTCGCCATGTATTCCCAGAGTAAACTGAATGTGGGATGGAAGCAGAGCAAGGCCAGGCTCCACTGTAAGTATGTTTGTAGAGTTGGGGTGAGCTCATCTGGAACATCTTCCTGAAGAGCAGTCCCCACATTTGAAGATTTGTGAGAATAGTCATGGCCCTGTTGTAGAAAACGGTACCCAATATCAAATCCCAAAGGCCAAGGTAAAAAATGTAAATGGCAGACCAGATAGCTAGACTAGCCATCAGGTGTACTGTTCACATGATGGAATCAGGAATGATATGCAGATTAAAGAGGGCAGTTGAGAATGAGGCAGGAAAAGAGGAGGCTCAGTGTTTGCATTTCATTCAGGATAAAAAAATGAAGACATAATTCTAACCCAGGATGTCTCAATTTGGCGTCATTGATGTGCCGGACTACATCATTCTCTGTTGTGGGGCCATCCTGTGCATTATATTGTTTAGCAGCACCCTGGACTCTGCTCACTTGATGTAATTTGTACCTGTCCATCACCAAAAGTCTCCAGATATTAGAAACATCCCTAAGGAATAGATCATTCCAAACTGAGAACTACCACACAGCCTGTTGGGCTGTGGTATACCATGGTGGGGTCTAGACTGTAATGAGGAACTTGGAAGAGGCAGAAGGGGCCTGTAGCTTGAGAAATTGACTGTGGAGTCTCAGGACAGATTCGCTCAGATGCTGTGCCAGCTGCCTGCGTCATAGCTTTTTTTTTTGACTTAGCATTCACCTGCTATACTCCCAATTGTATATGACACACAGGCCCAATAAGCCTGCTGTTTTCTTGTATTGTTCTTTTTGTATGACTTTGTC
This sequence comes from Eospalax fontanierii, assembly GCA_035773235.1. Taxonomy (NCBI): domain Eukaryota; kingdom Metazoa; phylum Chordata; class Mammalia; order Rodentia; family Spalacidae; genus Eospalax; species Eospalax fontanierii. Next base: position 146,493,590 of record CM069524.1, on the reverse strand, counting down.
TCTATAAGACTTTAAATCCCCCAGGACAAGACTATATTTTCTTGTCTTCATGCTTCCAGGACTCAGACTGGCTCCTGGCATGCTGGAATTGCTCAGAACGCACAAATACATGGACGAAGTAGTGATATCGGGATCTCCCTGTGAACCTTCAGTTCCACAGATGGATGAGAAGTGCGAACCGTGAATTATCAATATGGAAAATATTACTGGAAAATGATGAATCCTTCTTCAGGAAAAACACGTCAGCCTGGGAGTGGGGCCCCTGAGACACTCAGGCAAAAGGCACCCAGGGTGAGGGCAAGGAGGCTGAGCTTGGTTTGGGGATGGGTCCTGGGGGCTAAGTTGACTGGGTCTCAGCATCCTGAGTATGGCCAGCCTCACATCCTACTCTCCTCTGCACAGTCTGCTGTGCAGATAGGCAGGCTGCCTTTGCAGCTCTGCTCCTCCCAGGCCAGCAGCTGGGAGCACACCCACCAGTTAATGGAGCCTTTTGAGGGGGGGACCAGCCAAGAGTCATCAGCACGGCTCCCTACCGAGCAGTGCTACTGAGGGGGTGATTTCAATTAAAGGACCATTACCCTGAAACCCTATCTAGCCCCAGCTCCCATCTGCCAGCAGAAGGCCTTTCTTCTTGGGTCCTAAGCCCTGCTCTGTGGTTACCAAGCAGGCCTCTCACTGGGGCCCATCATCTTCACTAAAACACAGCAGATGCTGCTAATAAACAAACATATTGATCATACAGATATGGGATGTCAGGGACTTAATTCATGAATGAAGTGAGCTTTAAGAGTGCCCAGTGGGAGCTGGATTCATTTAAAGGGCCAGCAGCTGCAGGAGTCCCATTGAAGTGCACTCTGAGAAAGGCCGGGCAAGGTATGTTTTCCTGCCCTTTGTCTGGTGATGTTCTTGTTGGTGTGATGGAGATTTCTGTCCATGGATGGCACCTTACCTGGCATGCTGTCTTTCTCCCCTGGGGTCTTCTCTGCAACATGGAGCACATCAGATGAGGCTGGGGTGCATAGGTTTCCAACATCACAAGGGATGGTCTAATGTGGTAGAGAAGAAAGAGAAGGGAGAGGGTTTGTTCAGGTGTCTAGCTAGGCTGAAGCACCTTACCTTAACGCTATAGTAACAGCCTTGATCCTAGAAACCAATTTCTATTAGGATCTACTGTCTCATTGTAGCAAAGAACACAAGAGCCCTAGATATCTTGATGCTGGATCCCATTTGCATGTCAGAGGGCCTTGGCATTCTTCAGGGCAATCATTGTCACGCCAGACTGCACCCTTCGTAATGTAGCAAAGAATGAGGAGTAAAGGCTATTTAAAGCCAGACTCTCAGGCTTGAATCATAGTTTTCACGTTTGCAAACTGTGTGACCCCATGCATGTTTCTTAACCCCTCTGAGTCTTTACTGTACAAAGGGTAAGCGTGGTATGTTTATTAGAATGAACTCATATGTATTGTGCTTGCAGCAGCACCTGGTACACAGTATGTTCTCAGTAACAGTCCTGTGCCATGTCTCCTCTCTGATGGCTGCCGACCTCCAGAGCATCTGTGTTCTGTCTGCCCCTCACCTATCATCCAGGTACTAACTTAGGGGAGAAAGGTGGTGCCATGGCAGTTCAGTACTCTGTGAAGCACTTGTGATGGTTAATCCTAATTATCAGCTTGACTGGATTGAGAATCACTATCTAAGCACACTGTGTGTGTGTGTCTGTGTATATGAGGGTTTCTGAAAAGGTTTAACAGAAGAGAGATTACCCATCCTGAATATGGGCAGCATCATTTCACGGGCTTGTGTCCTAGACAGAACAAAAAGAGAAAGCAAGCGTCCCAGTTACTTTCTATTGCTTTGAGAAAACACCAAAACCAAGTCTGGGAGGAAAAGATTGGCTTCATCTTCTACTTCTAAGACACAGTCTATCTTTGAGGGAAGCCGTGGAGGAACTCAGGATAGGATCCTGGAGGCAGGAACTGAAGCACAGACCCCAGAGGAATGCTTTTTTCTAGCTTGCTCCCCTTGACTGGCGCAGCTATTTATGTTCTCCAGGACCGCCTGCCCAGGGATGACACCACTCACAGCTGGCTGGGCCCTTCTACCTCAGTCTGAGATTACAAAATGCCTCACAGATGTGGCCAGAGGTCAGTGCAATGGAGGGAATCCCTCAGTTGAGGTATCCTCTTCCCAGGTGACTCTAGTTTGTGTCAAGGTGACAAAAAAAAAAAAAAAAAAAACCACAATGTACCACTTGTCAACTTGACACACAAATGCATCACTTTAAGCCACAATCTTCCCTTTCTTGTTTGTCCCAGGATATCATATTAATATCATAATATGAAATAAAGTACAGCTTTGAAAGTCCTAGTCTTTAAAAATTCTCTTTAAAAGTCCAATATCTCTTTAAAAAGCCAAAGTCTCTTAACTAGGGGCTCTTGTAAAATAATAATAATAATAATAAAATAAAACAAGTTAAATACTTCCTTATTTCAAGAGGAAAGAATGGGTCCACTTAAGCAAAACCAAAGCCCGGGAGTGTCACTGAAGGTCAGACATCTGGAACTTAGTCATGATCTTCTGGCTCCAATGGATGGGGCAGCTCTGCTTCTCTGGCTCTGCCATCACAACAGGTACAACTTGTTTCACAGGCACAGGCTGGCTCCACTCCAGCCTTGCTGCTGTTCTTAGTGTCTCATGTTTCTGGCATCTCCACTTATTCTGGGGTCTCCACTGCAATGCAGACGTGGAGACTGTGCCTTCAGCAATGGCCTCCTGGTCTTTCTGCAGGGACTTTAACCCTGCAAATGGTGCTAAGCCTGAGCTCCTCTCCCTGACTGCTTCAAGCCTTCAGATAAGTACCACGTGGAAGATTCTTACACATCACCAAGTTTGGCTACCAGCTTGAGATGCAGCCTTGGCCACAGTGGATCAAAGCTTCTGTGTGCTGACCCTAAGGAAATACTTCCTAGAAGCGTGTGCCTCAATAATGCCTGTCTCTTTTTCATCGCAGCTGATTTTTTAGCCCTAACTAAACAGCATGAATCAGTAAAGCAAAGGTTTCAGTTTAGTGGTGTGGGTCTCTTGTCAATCACAGCTGATCCTTCAGCCCCACTCACCACAGATTTTCAATTCAAAACATTACATGGTTGGCCCTGATAGTCTTTATGGGACTCCCAAACTTCCTTCTGAAACTTCACAAACCAGGCCTCCAACACCTGCATTTCTTTTGGCATTATCTTCCAAGTTCCCATAGAACAGACCACTAAGCTCCAAGCTCTCAATGATTTTTCCAGCCCAAAGCTCCAAACGCTTCTATAATCCTCCCCCAAACAACATGGTCAGGTCTGCCTGTAACAATAGCCTACTCTCTGGTACCAACTTCTATTCTAGATGGCTTTCTGTTGCTATGATAAAACACTAACCAAAAACAATATGGGAAAGAAAAGTTTTATTGCACCTTGCATTTTCAAATGGCAGCCCATCAATGAGGGAAGTCAGGCAGGAACTCAAGGCAGGAGCCTGGAGGCTCTGAAGCACAGACTTTGGAGGAATGCTGTTTGCTGGCCTCCTCCCCTGGCTTGCTCAGATACTTTGCTTATAACCTCAGGCCCACCTGCCCAGGGATGGCATTGCCTAAAGTGACCTGGGCCCTCCTAATCAATCAGCAATTAAGGAAATACCTCACAGACATGGCCACAGGCTAATCCAATGGAAGAAAGTCGTCAATTGAGGTTCCCTGTTCCCAGATGACTCTAGTTTATGTCAAATTGACAAAACAGCAACAAACAACAACAAAAACTAACCAACACGGCAAGCTAAGTGCCAGTATGCACCTCACTCTGCTCCTGACTGTGGATGTAAGGCGACCAACTTCCTCATGCTCCTGCCACCATGAGTTTTCGACCACGATGGAATGTACTCTCTCAAACTGTGAGTCGCGATGAGCTTTTTCTTCCTTACATTGCTTTTTGTCAGGTATTTGATCAGAGCAAGGAGAAAAGTAATGAATACCCTTACCGTCGCACTCCACCCAGCCCCATGTCCTGGTTGTGGCTCCAGCTCCTTGCACTTGACTCTCTAGCCAAGCTGAGCCCACCCAGGCCTAAGCTTCATACCTGTTTCCGCCTCTGAGGGAGGTTGGCTTTTCAGGCCCTGCTCTTTCTTCCCTCTGCTTTCTCTAGAGCTATGCTCATCCTGTCTGGTAGCCACCAGTAGCCACAGGTGGCTATTTAAATTCTAATTAAATAAAATGAAAAAATATTTAAAATTTACCTTTTGGGTCACTTAGCTGCATATGGCCAGCATGCAGATGGCAAGGTGCGCAGAAAGCCTTGCTAGTGCTGCCCTGAGGGTTGACAAGACGAAAGGAAGGCCACCTTCTGCAGTTCTCAGAGGCCTTTCCGTTTGAAGAGTGACCATTGGTGTCATCTGGGAGCATCCTAGACCCAAAGACTCTGGGGCCTCAACCCAGAACAACTGAGTCTGAGTTTGCATTTGAATAAGATCCATGGGTGATCTATGTGCACTCTAAAATTTACAAAGCACTATTCTAGATCTCTGTTTCCTGTTACAGAAAACAGAAATAATACTTAAAGATTAAATGAGGCACCCTGTGAAAAGTTCTTGACAAGTTAAAAGTGCCCTTTAAAGATGATTCCTTAGTCAGCTTCACTCACCTCAGTAAAGGGGCAGAAGTTTGTTTTTTATTGTGAACTTGGTGTTTTCTGGGAAATTAAGGGCGAATCTTGCTTTGGTACTGTGGAGGCAACATGTGAGTTCAAGGAGGGGAGCTGCCTCTGCTCTGGGAACATGTACATGCTTTTTTTCTCCAAGCATGAGATAGAAATCATTAAGGCCAACAGCTCAGACATATTTATCAGTGGAATTTAGAATCCACATGTAAGCAAGGAGCCTGGAAGCAAGCTTAAAACCTTGTATAGGGTATATAGAAAAGGGATAACAAACAGATTAGTGAGAAGACAGCTTATTTGAAAGCAGTGCAGTGAAGGAACGGAAACAGTAGCGTCTGGTTATGGTGGGAACCAAGGGACACTTGAACAGGGAGTGGTGAGAGTGCCAGAAGGGCTCTGAAAGACGGTGGACAAGTCAGAGGAGAGGGTTACCTGGTAGAGGCCAGCAGGCAAGGCGTATATGGGTGTGCTGGGCAGGAGTGGCCAATATAGCAAAAGAAGTTGAAATTGTAGAGTGAGTTGGGCATGCAGGGAGCCATTCATTGTGTGATTCAGCTGGGGTACAAAGGGTGACAGAGGATGGAGCAGGGTGTGATGTTGTTATGTTGTTGAGGCCAGGAGCGAACAGGGCTTCAGAACCAGGCGTTGGCCATGGAACAGCATAGTTCCTGTTCTGAGAAAGTTAGCAAACGTTTTAGGCAGAGGAACTGTGAGACTATATTTGAGACTCAGAATGTTTGCAGCAGTCGTCTGTGATAAAGGAGATGGAGAAAGAATGAATGTACAAGCCCAAGGAGAGAGGGTGCAGGGCCTTATCCTGCAGGGAGGCTAAGTGGAGAAGCTAAGAATAGAGACATGTGTTAACATGTTACTTATGTATCTCCTTAGTGTTTAATCTGTTATCATTTCTTTAAATGGCAGAGTTTAAGTTTGCTTGTGCTAAAAAGTCTTTCTCCAGACAGGGTGAAAGTCCTTATTCATGAGATACAATGAAAGTTAGTTTTGAGGAAAAGGTGTTGCCTGATATGTTTTCATAATTAATTTAGTTCCCTATCCCAAAAAGGCTCATGATAAGAGTTCATCTTAAGAAATCAGAATAAGAATAACTAAATAAATAAACCCAAAGAAAAGTGGAATAATATTAATAAAGATAAAAACGTGATGAATGAAAATAAAAACCAAGGTATATTGGAGAGTATACATAAACCCAAAATATTGTTCTTTGGAAAGACTAGTAAAATATATGAACCTGCTTTGAGTGTCAGATTAAGGGAAGGGAGTAATATTAATGAGAGAGAAAACAGAGATGGTATAAATTAATTCCTCAGCAAGATCCCTGGGAGTAAATTATAAACACAGTACTTGAGATTCAAGAGGCTCCAGTGTTCTTCCTACTGGTAGTGGATCTGGAAACTCCAGTCCATGCTTGTTCCTGCATTCCCTTATGCCTGAGGATATCAGCAATATTTTGGTAATCTCATTCTCCTTCCCAGACTAAAAGGTTTTTTATCATAATTAGTGACTCATATTTAATGAGTTTTTCTTCTATATACTAGATACTGCTAACTATTTTGCATGGATTTTCTTTTAATTCTTCCATGAGTCAGTCAAGGTGAATCTAGACCTTCCATGACTGTTACACAGATGAGAAGACTAAATTTAGCGTGATGGATTAATTTTTCAAGAGGGAGGCAGCTTCTGTATGTATGCAGCTTGCTCCTTGGGCTGGGACACCCTTATATGGTCTGCCTGACTCCTTCCACTGCACCATGGCATCCTTTATCTGCGTGTGTTTACAAATCTCAAAGGTGTGAGTGCAGCACCAGAGCGTCCACCAGAGCCCTGTTGTTGCCATATCATACTAATCATGGACTTGTCCCTTAGATGCCCAGCTTGGGAAACTGCAGCAGTCCCCTTCATCTGAAGTTTCTCTTTCCATGGTTTGACTTACTTGCTGTTGACTGTGGTCTAGAACTATTGAATGGAAAATTCCAGAAATAAATGCATCAATTTTAAATTGCACACTGTTGTGAGTAGCATGATGAAATCTTGTTCTGTCTTGCTCATATCACATTTAGAACATAAGTGATTCCTCTGTTCGGTGTATTGACACTGTATATACTACCTGCCTGGAAGTCCCTTAGTCTTGGTAATTAGATGGACTGCTGTGGTATCTTGGCACCCATATATAAGTAACTCTTATCACAGTCACCTAGTGTTACGTCACAATGCCTGTATTATTCACCTCATTCCATACCATCACATAGACAGCTTCAGAGGAAGGATGAATACAGCAAAAGACAGTTTAAGAGTGAAAGGGAGAACACATTCATGTAACTTTTATTACAGTAGATTGCTATACTTTATTCTCATTGTCATTAATTTCTTACTTTATAAATTAAAATTTATCATAGGAACAAACAGTGTATACTTGGTTTAGCACTGTCTGCAATTTCTCTTGGACTCTTGGAAAGCATGCCTGCAGATTAAGTGGGGGCTACTGTACTCAAGCTCTGTGGGGTTCAATATGCTTTTCTTTAAAATAAAGAAACTGGGGGCTTGAGGAGATAGGGCAGTAGATGTAGTACTTGCAGTGTAAGCATGAAGACCTGAATCTGATCCATGTAAAAACCTGAGTGTGGTAGCATGTTTTTGTAATTGCGGCACTGGACTGGCTGAGGCTCGCTGACCAGCCTGCCTAGCCTAATCAACCCATCCCGGCTCCCATTCGGAGATCCCAGGTGGATGTCTCCTGAGAAGTAACAGCTGAGTTTGGTGTTTGGCTTCTACACATGTGCACATGCACTGGCACACATTCATGTATCCCCCTCCCAAATGCACACACACACACACACACACACACACACGCACACACTCCCACACATGCAGAGATAAAAGAAGGAAGTTGGATTGAGCCTCTATGGTTTTGAAATTCTTCTATCTCTTTCTTTGCAAATGTTCCTCTGTATTCTGCCCTCTTCGCTATTCAGACAGCCTTGACATTCAGGGTCAACTAGGCATGCACACTGCAGCTCTGTGCTCCTTACCGACCTTTGGTATTGGAGCTCTGATTTCCCTCTAAATAGACGGAGCAGCACGTGAACTGCCACACTAAGAAGCACACAGAAAAGGCATGTTGTAGTCAAGGTGCCCGTTCCATCCCCTGCTCTGGCCTTCTCTGCTGTGACCCTCCAATAGGGCCAAGGAGACCACGCTTACTCGGGTCTGTATTTTCTTCTTTGAGCCCACTTCTAAGGCTCATGCAGTCTTCTACCCCGGTCCACCTTCTTCAGGTTGCACTTACCAATGTGTCATACCCAGCCCCTGAGGGATGTTTAGGGGAGAGACTTGATAATAGAGTGGGCTTATTGTTCCAGATGGGCCACACATACATATATATAAAACAGATATGTTTAACTTTATGAGAAACTGCGGAATTGCTTTCCAACGTGTCTGTACACGTTTGCATTCCCATTGGCAATGGATAGGAGTTCCAGCTGTTCCCAAACCCTGCTGGTACCAGGGTTGTCAGCTTGTTTCTTTGTTTGTGCAGTACCTGGGACTGAACCTAGAGTCTTGCACATGCTAGGCAGGCATTCTCCCACTAAATTGCATTCTTGCCCAGTGATTTTAATTTTAGCCATTTCAACAGGTGTGAACCAGCATCTCACTGCGCTTTTGTGTTTCCCCAATGACTAATGATGTTCAGCATCTTTTCACATTTCTCTCTTTTTTTGCCATCTGTATATCTTCTTAGGTAAAGTGTGTGTAAATATTTTGCCAGTTAAGAATTGTGTTAAGAATTATTGAGTTTTGGCAGTTTGAAAATATATATTTTAGATCTATTCTAGTTCTATATCAGACATGTGTTTCATAAATACAGCACCTTCCATATTTGTGGGTTACATATCTACAGATTCTACCAACTGTGGATTGGGAAAGCTAGAGAAAAATATGTACTGTACATATACTGTATATGTACAGACTTTTCCCTTGTTATTATTTACTAAATGATACACTGTAATGGATATTCACATGGCACTTATGTTCTGTAAGATATTATAACGTGTAGAGATTAGTTACAGTACACAGGAAGATCTACATCTGAAGGATATAGAGACTCTCTGGATTTTAGTATTTGCATGGGATCTTGGAACTAATCCTCTGTGGATACTTAGGGACAATTGTACTTTCTCTTGAATACTTTTGAGACATTCAAGCGGTTAAAGCTAATACTTAGAAGAAAATTCTAGACTGGTGATATAAAAATGTGACTTCATTAGTGCATGAATTAAAACTGAAGACATGGGCTTGGGTGCAGTTATGAAAGGAGAAAGAATAAGCTTAAATGGAGAGAATTTAGGACTGAACATTTAGGGATTGCAAGCTAGGCAGAATAGTGTCCCAAGTGGTTGAAAAGCAGTTGCTAAAATTGTGGGAGGAAATTCAGGGACATGTGAGGCCAGGCTAGATAAGAGAAAAGAGACTTTCAGGAAGGAAATGGTCAAGAGATACAGTTGAGAGCTCAAATAGGATGAGACTGAAGACTTTCCTTCCCAGATTCAGCAACTTGAAAGTCATTGCTGATAGTGGCAAGAGCTAATACTGTGGAGTGATGGAGCCAGGCTGGTACTCACACTCTGCTGATGACACAGCCACATGGGGGTTAAAAGGCTAAAATCTGCACTTATTAGTTGGTTAATAGCTACCACAACCACCTCCATGAAAGATCTCCTGTATGTGTACCCACTGAGCGCCTACCTTGGCTCACCCAAGGACCTCTCCATGGTCCATTAGCAAAAGTTAACCTTTCAGTCATCAGAGGATACTAGGATTCACTTGAAACTCTCTTGTTGGGGCATTAGTTTCCAGGTCATATTGACAAGTAAATATCTTGAATATCACCGCTGGAGAGAAGCCATATTTAAGTGGGCTAAGAAAGGAGTGGCAAGTGGGAAATCTGAGAAGAGGACAAAGAACATTAAAAGAAAGAAATACAATCTGACTTTCAAAAGGCAGAGGAGAGAATGAGGTCAGAATCTGGGTGTTAGGCACAGGGAGCTTAATTTATGTTTTTTTGTTGTTTTTAGTTGAGGGAGACACTTGAGTATAGTTAAATGCAGATGGAGGGATCTCAGTCAAGAGAGCTTGTTCTAGAGAGGCAAACCCAGGATCTAGTTTCTGTAACTATTATGTTTAGAAGGTTTTCAGTCAAATTAATGACTGTTTTGTTTGTATACCCATCTGAAGAACTCAGTTTATGTTTCTTTCAAGTGAAAGATTGACTCTTAATGCATTAAGTTTTTAGCCTCTTAGTTCGAGGAGCAGATTCTGAACTCTGAAGAATTCCCTCATGTATATGCTACCTTGGGATAGACACTGTCCTTCAGTTAACCTTCCCAGATTTCACTCCAACTTTTCTACTAGAGATCTGTTATGTCTTCTAAACATCCCAATATAGGCCAACCAAGAAATTGCTATTGCAATATTCAGGGTGTGATCATTAATATTGATTGTCAAGTTGACAGGATCTAGAACTCACTTAGGAGACATATCTCCAGATACATATGTGAGGGAGTTTCTAGAATAACCAAGGTGGGAAGTCTCATCCTAAATGTGAGTGGCACCATCCCATGGGTTGGGGTCCCAGACTGAATGAAAAAGAGAAAGTGAGTTATGCATCATCCATCCTCTCTCTGCTTCCCGATTGCAGCTGCAGTGTGATCAGCCTCCTCGTGTTCCTGATTCCATGCCTTCCCCACCATGATGGACTGTACCCTCAAACTATTAGGCAAAATAAACTCTTTCTTTCATAAGTTGATTGTCAAGTAGTTTGTCATAGCAACGAGAAAAGTAAGCAATGTGCAGGGCAAGACTCTGTTGCTTCCTGCTGAATCTGGAAATGACTGTGTAGGTCACTGAGTCTCAATAGGGTTAGGAGAACCCTCAAGGATTCATCCTGGAGGGGAAGAGACAAGACAGTGACAAATCAACTTGAATACATCCAAGGCAGACCACAGTGTATGGGAAGCAGAGCAAGGAAGGCAGGAGGACAGTCGCTGTCTGCAGTGTAACTTGGTACCATCTCTCTGCTTCTCCATGCACCTCATTCACAATCCATAGCCAAAGAAGTTGTATCCTGGGGAGGTTTCTCTGGACGTATCTTTTCTTTATTTAAAGTTTTTTGAATTGATTTATTTTTATTTTATATGTATGGGTTTCTGCTTGTATGTATAGAAGTATACCACATGAGTTCAGTGCCCGTGGAGGCCAAAAGAGGGTATCAGACCCTGTGAAACTGGAGTTCCAGATGGTTGTTAGCCACCATGTAGGTACTGGGAACGGAACCTTGGTCCTCTGCAAGAGCAGCCAGTGCTCTTAACCACAGAGCCATCTCTCCAGTCCCTGGACATGTCTTTTCATCTGCCTTTAGGACTGGGTCAGGCATATACTGTTTCTAGAACTTTAATTATATTATATTTCATTTCTTAGATAAGGGCTTCTTATTGCTTTTTTCATTCGAAACCCTTCCTTGCCTGAGAAATCTTTGAGTATATAGACATATAAAATAGATATATAGCTAAAATACTTATTGATAGTAAATTACAAATAAATTAGTTTCAACAAATTTTTTGATATACATGTAATTTTAGAATTTATTAAAGATGAAAATATTGTATACTAACGAGACTGATGTGCTTGTTTATTTTTATATAAAGAATTAAATCTTGCTTGAATATTTTATAGTTTGGGCCATAGATCATCTTCAATGTTTTTTGAAGATTATTGACAATTTGATTTTATAATCATCAACACTGAGAACATTGCTTTGTATAAATAGATGATGCTGATAAGAAGTATATTTAAGGCCATTTCAGAAATTATTGGAATCTTAAGCCAAAATTCATTGTATTTTTAAGAAATTCAAGCCAGAGGAAGTTCTCACAATTAAACATTCTTTTCCAATATAATCCAAGGATATACTGATTTGATGCACATCTTCTGAGGAATGGCGGTAGGAAAATAGGAAAAGGTTTTGTTTTCCAAAATTAAACCATCTCTAAGAGCAGAAACTTTGTAAGAACACCGTAGTTCGTAACAGACAGCAGTCTCGCATCTGAGCTGGGATTGTTTCAGGCAACACTCTTTGTCATTACGTGGTATGACAACGCATGCAAAGCACAGGTGTTTAGAACCAAGGCTGCAGTGAAGTCATGTGATATACAGTATGCGCGAGTGCTGCCAGAAACACCTCAGATTCATTATGTTTCATTTTGAATTAATTCTTGGTCTTTACATGTTTAGATGCATTTTACTGTTGGCAAATTGTTCACAACCTCCACATTCTGATATGTGACCCCATGTGGGGTCATGACTCAACGGTTTAAGAAGTGGCTTTAGTCTCTCTTTAGACTCTCAAAACAAAAATGTCCATCTGTGCTCATCCTCTCAAAGGAGATTTCTCTCTGCATCATGAGTTTGTGTGTTAGTGAATAGAGGCTCATGTATTGCTATAGTTGGATCTGTAACATTCGGCAAAGGCCTGTGTGTTGAAGGCTTGTTCCTCAGCATGCCAATGGAACTTTAAGAGGATGTTTTAGGTCTTTGAAAGTGTGTTCTCAAAAGGGACTGTGGGATACTGGCCTCTTTCTTCTTCACATCTCAGCCATGGTAGGAGCATTTTGTTCCTTTATGTGTTCTCAACTGTAATGCACTGCCTCACCATAAGCTCAAAAACAATGGGGCCATTTGACTGGACTGGTATCTTCACTGCTCTGAGACAAAAACTTACCCTCTTTTAGAGTTACCTATCTCAGGTATTTTGTTATAGTAAAAGAAAGCTGATTAACAAAGTTTCTCTTTCTGGATTCACTTTCTAAGTCTTCTCAGGAAGTCTTTCCACTACCTCATTCATTAGAAGTGGGAACGTGTGAGCTTAAGTCCCAGCAGGGTATTTGGATACAGGAAAAAAAAAAGAAAGAAAGAAAAAAAGAAAAAAGAAATGTACTTTGTCTCAAGGGAGAGCCATGTTCATTTTTTTGGCTGAATTTTCTCTGGGCTTCATTGTAGCTTTCTGCTCATACTGACTCACAAATTTTCGAGGTTTCCTTCCTCTTGGGATGGAATTACCCTCCTGTTCCTCAGAGAGCAGAGGAAGCTGTTCAGAGGCGGTTTCCAGCTCTGCAGATGTACAGTCTTTTGTCCTTTGTGGTTTGTATATACCCGGCCAAGGACACCCAGGAACTGCCATATACGTCGCCCACACGTGATGCTGTCTCAGGAGAGCACCACACTCTTGTGGGGCTTCGAGTGCGAGGTTACAAGCAGAGCGTCCTGGGGAATAATGCCCCCTCATCATTTTTAACCTTTCTGTGTAACGCCTCTGTACATAAGCCAGACTTTTATTTCCAAATCAATTGTTCTTATTGTGCTCTTTGGAAAAATAAACAAGAATCCAGGAAGAAAGAAGCAGGGTCCAGGGTTTATTAACACAGAGTTTGGGGTAGGATGTGGGAACACAGTTCTGCCTAGCCTAGGCTGCTATTGTTGTGGAGGACGGGGTTAGCAGCTGAAAACCCCAAGTGGTTGCTATGGAAGAGGAGTGCTTCTCATGCTACAAAAATGTACCAGACATATGTGGGCAAAGCAGCTGTCTTCTATTACTCTTGGGCGCCCTGAGAGCCTCCATTCCCAGCCCAAGGAAAAAGGGGATCTCATCCTGTGGAAGAGTGTTAAGTCAGAAAGATCAGGCATTAAATCGAAGTTCAGTCACTTACCTGATGCCTCTTATGTAGTACAGCGGGACAGGACCTAGTGCTCAGAGGTCAGAGCCCCGTAGGAACTCTGTATACATTAAGCTGATGGACTTTATGGTTTGTATGGGGGCCTGTAGCTGTGAAAGCACTATGTAAGTTCCCTCTAGTGCATCGAGTAGAAGTGTGGGGAGCTGAGGTTGAAGGACTGGTAACCTGGGAGAACCAAGTCAAATGTAACAGGTGCAATAGGGACTGTGATCTCAGTTCAGACCGCAGTTTTGCCCCTTGGTCAGTTGTTACATTCTGTGACAGCACTTGGAGCAATGGTGTATCCAGACATGGCTTTGAGATATCCATGATCAGTACTGTGGAGCCCCACTTGCACAGAAATCTCTCTCTCTCTCTCTCTCTCTCTCTCTCTCTCTCTCTCACACACACACACACACACACACACACACACACACACACACACACACGAACACCTTTTAGCCCACCTCATACTGATTTTCAAAACACTTTCAAAGCAGAGAACTTAAACCATCTACAGAGCAGGGCCCACATTAGATTACTGGATCTCGTTCATTTCCAGTAGTTATACTGCTGTCCACAGGATACCCCCTTTGTGTGAAGTATGAAGCAGACTCCTTAAGAGGCTCTCCCTGGCTGAACACATGGCCTCTTTTTGGGCCCCTACAGACCTTGACAGGAGTAGGACAGGTCATTTGCCCACTTGGGTTTTAGTATTGACCGAGATGTCCCACTGGAGAGCCTCAGTTTTCCCTCACCGACTTGCGTGCGTCTGTTTCCTGCTGTTCTCTAAGGTTGTCTTATTTGTGACAGTTGTCTTAACAGAACCAAAGAAGAAGGGGAGAGTGAGGGAGGAAGGATGCAAAATAGCCACTGTTTCTTTCTCACCAGAGTGAGTATTCATGAGGTTCCAGACATTGGCCTCTGGGTTGCTTCAGTTCCTCACTTGCCAGAATAAGGGTAGACGGGTAGTGAGTATGTGCTGAGGGGCGAGGATGCAAGCTCGCCTGCAGGGACATCGCAGAGACCCAGGACAGTGTCAAGAATTCTAAGTGACCTCTGTTTACCCTGGCAAGCAAGCTGTTCTTTCATGCCTCACTGATGAGAACTGGACTTTCCAGTCTCCATAACTGTAGGAAATAATTTATTTTATTTATAAATTAATGAGTTTGTGGCATTCAGTTATGACAACAGAAAAAAGAAATGGAATAATGCAATGACCTTACCTAGAAAGTCACAGACTCAAGAGAATTCAGGGGTCTGTGCAGTGACTCTAGGGTACCATTGTTGTGTCCTATATAGATGGTGTCCCCTGGGTTTGGACAGTGTATGGTGCTGATACTTGTCACTGTTCAGGCTCCAGCAGCTGCTGTCTGCATTACTCTGTGGATCTGCTATGTCTGCTTGCAGTATGGCTAAGCTATGTGCCTAGAATAGCCTTTCACGCTCCATGTACAAACTTTATTTTAGTCTTTATATCATCATGAAACTCTAGACTCATTCAAGAAATGTTTTCATGCATCTAAAAGATGTTTATGCCCACCTTTATTGAGGTAGATGTCCATCTTGCCAGATGGTTGCCCACCTACTACACATCCTTGTACCCCAAATCTTTCTTTATCGGCCTCCTATTCTAAGTATTAAAAATGGCACTTTCTCATTTTCCCATGGTCTCTTGTAGGCAATAGGATCTAACCTTTGCTAATGGGCAATGTCCAAGGAGGTTGCTGAGCAAGGTTTGCCTCTTCAATAAAAAGTCAATTGAAGAAGAAATGCTTGTTTCCCCTTACAGTGAATATGGTTGTATGAAGATATAATACTAGAATCATCTTGGGACCACAAGCAAATAGGCCTTAAGGACACTGGTGATAATGGAAGACTAGAAGAAAAAAAGGAGCCTGGCTTCTTACTGATACCATTGAACCACTGTGCAGACCCCTGAACTCTACTGCATCTGTAACATGCAAGGTAAGGTCACTGTCTTAGTCCTTTCTTCTGTTACCATTACTGAATGCTAAAACCTGTTAATTTATAAAGAAAAGAAGTTATTTCCTCCAGTCATGGAGGCTGGGAAGTCCAAAGTGGAGAGTCTGCATCTTAGAGAACCTTCTTGCTGTAGCAGAGCATCACATGTTGAGACAGTGTCCCTATTTAGCTCTCTCTGTATAAAGCCACAATCCCACTGGATTAGTATCCCACCCTTTTGGCCTCATTTAACCTTAATCACGTCCCCACAAAGGGCCCAGTCTTAAATGCTATGGCAGGAGTGTTTCAAAGCTCTTAATACCTACTATGAAGTTTCCATTTTACCATGATTTTTGGTGGGAACATTCAAATTATGCCCTTCTTAGTTTTTTTTTCAGTTCTGTTCCATGCATCTGAACCATGTCATCACTGATATGTTCATCCATACATCTACCACCTTAAGCATGGATGTGTGTATAGCAGTGGGAGAGGAAAACTGGGCATTCCTTTGGACTCTTCTGCCTCTTTCTTATAGTAAAATCAAGGACTGGTAAGAAGTAGCCTAGAGGGACAGACTAGACCCCAGTTCTTGAGGAGAAATGGAATGGCCTCCAGGCACCCGGATCTAAAGTCACTCCCTATATGCTGGACAGGGAGGTTATAACATTATTCTCCTAAAAAGTGTCTGTGGACCCACTCTGATACCCACTCTGCTCACTTAGAAGGTAGCATTAGAGTTTTCAGTCACCTATAAAATTCCATCAGACTGAATCAGCTGTGTGGCAGGCTCTTCTTGGCTCAGGTTCCAGCCAGATGAGGTTGCAGCTGGCAGAGTTCAGAACCCACACAGGACCCAGGGGAAGTCTATAAAGGCTTAGCTAAGGTGTGGCCCAACACCATTGGCTAAAGTTTGATATCTGCTTTTTAAATAATTTATGTGGTCTCTGTCTTCCCTCCACCTGGCTATGAAAAGTTGCCCGTGTTGTATTTTATCTGCCCAGGCTCAAATTATCCTTCGTGGAAATATCCTTGCTTAGAACAGGTATCCTTTCTGTAATTGTGTCAAGTAAAGAGAGCATCTTTTGGAACCATAGGGCATAATAAATGAAGAAGCTAAGGCCAGACAAGGGTAGATGACTCCCTTAGGTTACCAGTTGGTTAGTGGATGAGCCTGCTATGGACACCCAATTTGGGCACCTTATATGACACTAAATAATGCATGGATCTATTCCATGGGAGCCCTCAAATATGAGAACATGTATTCATGAAAATCTGGACTGAAGGCAAATATATCAGTCAACTATCTTACTCTCTGTTTTTCAAATTCTAAGACCGGAACTCAAATCATTAGGACAAAACACTATGAGAGCTTGGAGGATTTCAGGCAGAGTGGTAAGAGGTCTTCAGGTTTTGATGAGTTCATCTTTCTTAGGATCAACTTTCATAAGATGACAGTGGGTCCATTTTGGTGTGTTGTGGATAAATAATTTACCTCTAGTGGGTTTGGAAAATCAGACCTTGCTTTATAGCATTCTATCCAAAGCAATGCCAGCCTTGTGATTAATTCTGGGGATGATTTTCATTTTCAAGAACCCTGCCACTTGGGGGCTTATGGAATCTTCTTTCCTGTTTGAATGGCTTACAAGCTAAAATAATTCAAGAACCACTGTCATTCTCTGCACTTTGTAGGTCATTTGTAGGGCCAGTGAAGTAATCTATGTTTGTGAGGGACAGTGAGCCCCACAGGGTGGACCGTTGTTCTGAAGAGTTCTCAGGGGACAGGCTGAATTCTGAGCTGCTGTAATAACTTACTCTAGTGTGCTTTGAATACAGATGGCCCACATCTGCCTGGGCAGTATGTATGTGTACACCTTTGTACAGTTGTGTTATATGGCAGCACCATATCACCCACAAATTACCCTGAGCTGGGCTGTGGTATGATGTGATTGAGAATGTAAATGAGTGACTTAGGTCAATCTGGGGTCCGGTTGCAGCCACCATCTGATTGTCTAGAATGAATCATTTTCCTTTTCTGGGGCTCAGTTGCCAAATCTGAAAAGTGAAACTAGACCTATCAGCCCATTTAAGTTTCATTAAAGATGAAATATTATCTACTGCTGGATGGGAAGAGCTGATCTTTCTAAAGCGAGAGACTGTAGATAGGCTGACTAGACCCCAGTGGATGAACTTGCACTGAGGGATATCTCCAGATATTAGCTTGACACCATGAGCCTTGACACAGATGACAGAATGCATGAATTCTGGTGGGGGGCAGGACTATGGGATGGTGCCAGTGGGGAGGGGTATAAAGATGATTAAGACTGATTCAGATGTTCTGTATGAAACACACAAAAATTCAATTAAAAGTTTAAAAAAAAGAGAAACAGTGAAACAATTTCAATTAAAATGTTCACTATTTTCTTCATACACTAAAGAGTATCATTATTGAATTCTGGGAATGGGCCAGTCACTAGGTTAAGTCCTCACAATAATTCTGTTAAGTAGAAATAATTTCTACTCCTTTTAATTGATGAATAAACTAAGATTTAAAAAGTCTTGCCCCCGCCAAAAAAGATGAAATGATATGAAAACGTGTATAACACACCATAGGGCTTTGATGAATACCAAGTCCCTGTCTTTATTTTCCTCTATCATCTACCAACCACTAGTGGAGATTTGATTCTAGCTCCTTTCAGGAAAACTCAGTACTGAAAACCTGGGAGGGTCAGTGAGATGGCTCAGAGGGTAGAGTTGCTTGCTGCCAAGGCTGACAACCTGATTTCAATCCCTGGTATTCACATGATGGGAGGAGAGAACCTCTGCTTGCAAGTTGTCCTCTGACCTCCACGTGTATGCTATGGCACACACACACACACACACACACACACACACACACACACACACATGCAAATATAATACAAAAAAAGATTCAGGGAGCCAGGGGCTTCCCCATCTCCCTGCTCATCCCTTAAACAGACACATCTGCTTCTTAGCAAATAGCAATCACAGAGCTGTTTTCCCCAAAGGGAACCAGACTTCTGAGACCTTTTTAGGTATTAGGTATCAGAGTAATGATAATAATAGCTTCCGTTTATTGCGTTTTTACTATGTGCCAAGCTCATGTTAAGCATTTTATGAGCAATCCTTACCACAAGTCTACAAAGTGGGAATGAAAATTGTCCTCCTAAGAATACGGATGCCTGGCCTGGGGGAACTAAGTTTGGTTTTCCAGAGTTACACAGCTCTTCAGGAAGAGCTGGAGTCAGAATGGAACCCAGAAACAAAGTTCATTCTTAAAGGTCCTGATAAGATGAGTAGTCTAGACCGATCTTTCCAGTGAGGTAGTGTATATACATAGATTATGATTGTTAATACTGTCTTGGCATTGATAACATACGTTTTAAAATTTTATAGCACAATTCAAATGGGTATCAGATCACATCTGTGCTCCTTCTTTTGAAAATGTATGGTGACCATACACCACTCATTAAAGAAGCTTCTTTTTGCAACAGACAGAGGCTATTACAGAGTTCTATTACTGGTCATACACAAAGAATATATGTCTAAGAGGTATCCAGCCCTAGGTGACATAGTTACAATTATCCACATGTCTGCTTCTACACCTAAGACTCACAGAACACAATGGAACAGCGAATGGAGAGAAGACCAGTGCATCCCTCAACTCCCACCAGCAAAGCTTCTTTAAACAACAGAGTATGATGCACACAGAAGGCCACAACTGGCTAGCTTTTTAGAGAATAAGAGCCTGAAGAAGGTGTGTCCCTGGATAGGACTCCTGTATTAAGCCTCACCCACCCATGGCTCAGGACATGGCTGTGGGAAAGTGGGTAGAAAGATTGTAAGAGCCAGTGCTGGTCCATGAACATGGGGAACAGAGGTATTCAGGCCTCTAGAAGCTTACTCATGTGAACTTGTGGCAATTGTGCACAGCATCCATGCCAACTTTATCAGACAAAGACCCAGAATGGAGCGGTGGGCCGGCCCTGGCCTGGAAATATTGGCAGCTTATTGCTGCTCGGTGAGGGTGAGTAGATCTTCCTTAAGATCTCGGGATGGGCTGACTAGACTACAGTGGATAAACTTGCACCGAGGGACATCTGGGTGCAAATGCTTAACTAGATAGCACTTAACATATATGACAGAATGCATGTGGTCCAGTGGGGGGACAAACGGGGGTATGGATGGCGGAGAGGGTCTAGATTTGATTGAGGGCTACTGTATGAAATGCACAAAAACCTAATACAAATATTACAAAACACAATGCATGTTGATAAGTTGTGGGAAAGTGCTACTGAAAATGTAGTCCCAGCTTCATGCAGGAGCTTGCTAGGAATATACATTCTCAGACCCCAGCCCAGACCTGCTGGATCAGGCTAGGGGCAGGCTGAAGGGGGACATATTTCATCAAAGCTCCAGGTGATTCCAGCACATAAGAAGCACTATATAGGTGTTTCTTTGAGATGCTTAGCATATAGCCTTGCAGGATCTTCCCTCATCCACAGCAGGAGGTCCCTGTAATGTACTGAGGCTCCAGCTTTCTGGAACCCCAGGCAGACCTGCTGTTTTCTTGAAAGCTGCTTAGTGAAGAAAGCACCAGAAGCTTCCTCTTCCTCTTTTATCCAGTGACAATGGCATCTAACACAGTCATGCTCTGAAAGATTTAAATACTCAATTAATCAATGGAATATTCCATTAGTGGGATAATCAGTTGCCATCGCCCTGATCTATAGTTACATCTCAGCTGGGCCTCACAAATTGATTCCTGATGAAGTTCTAATTGACTGGACCATCTGATAAAAGGCCAGTTGGAGTTTATTGAAATAGCCAGTGAGCAGTCTCTAGGGCCAGGGCCTTCTTTAAGGAGAGGCAGGGGTGGGAAGCCAGGCAGAAGGGCCTGATTTATGCTGGGGTCTTGCTCCATCTTCTCTCTAACATAGTGTTTATGGGTCCCAGGTGAGGGATGAGCGCTTACAACTGGAGTGTGGGGACCAGATAGCTGCTCAGAGCCCATCCCAGCCCAGGGCAGCAGGTGGCCAGAATAGGATTTGCTCAGAAACCTTTAGGGCAAGGCTCTCAGACTTCAGTGTGCTTAAAAATGACTTAAAGAATTTCTGAGAAACATACAGCACCAGACCCGGGTCTCAGATACCCAGACTCCCTGGGTCTGGGGGAGGGTCCATCAGTCTGCATTTTAACATTTCCCAAAAGTTTATTTCAATGGCCTCAAGATTTCACTTTCAGAGCTGGAGGATCTGGAGCCTTAGAAGTTTCTCTGGGGTTGCTTAGGCCTTGTGCAGGGACAAGTGTGTCTGTACTTTGTCAAAGGCATTGAGCTTCATAGTCACCAAGCACTTACTTGTTCTGCACAACTTTATCCTTTTAGATAATCTTCATTCACTATTAATGATTTTGCCTCCACATTTTGATCAGTCAGAGACATGTGTAGTAAAGTATGCAATTAAAATTGTGCCCTGTAACATCACACTTGTTTGTTCTGTTCATCTGCTTGCTCTCTTTCTTGTCAGACATCTTTTAAGATGTTTCAGGCTTTGAGTATATTTGAAAAAGCGAGTGACATCAGGCAAATACATGGCTCCCAAATGTAGAGAACCAATGTTCTTGGGGAGAAGTTAGACAAAAAAGAAGAAAAACCAAAACCACACAAAGAATATGGCATTAGCAGTAGGTGTAGGACCCAGCTACAGAACTGTAGGTCAGTTAGTATGTCTGTGGCAAGAATCATACCATATCCAGTAGATTTTAAAGGAAATTTAAAAATAGTATCTGGAATGCTATTTATCTTTGTGCATGTATGTAGATATACAGGAGTGTGCTGTGTACATTTATGTGGAGACCAGAGGACCACTTCAGATGTTACTCTGTCTGCTATTTTTTGAGACAGAGCCTCTCACTGACCTAGGAGATATATATATATATGTATATATATATATATATATATATATATATGTATGTATATATATATACATATATATATATATTTTTTTTTTTGATAGTGAGCAAGCCTGAGAGAGGAGGTAGAAGCCTTTTTTCTCTTATTTAGGGCAGACATGCAAGCTCTGCTTTGTCTTAATTTTTCTAAATTGAATTTTTGCAAATTTCATACAATATATTTTGATCACATTTAGATCCCCTCCCCCATATGCAGCCCCCACTACCTCTCACCCAATTTCATGTAATATATATATATATATGTATATATATATATACACACACATACATTCATATGTATACACACACACACACACACACACACATCCACACACATGCCTATATAGAGTAAAATTTGTGTCCCTAAATGTCCTTTGGTGTGAGTTCAGCCACTGGAGCTTGGTAAACCTACCAAGAGCCTCACTCTTAAACGAAATTGACTTCCCTCTTCAGCAGTCATCAGTTACCAATAGTTCCTCAGACAAGTTTGGAGTTTCTTACCCACCTCTCTGCCTCCATGCTGGGATTTGTCTGATGTGAGCTTACATAAGTCTTGTGCATGCTGCTACCATTGCCGTGAGTTCATATGATCACCTGCCCAGCTGTCTGGAAAATCCTGTGTACTGTGGTCATTCACCACTTCTGGCTGTTACAGTCTTTCTGCCCCTTCTTCCCTAATGATATCTGAGCAGAAGTTTAATTTAGGCATTCTTTTCAAGGATAAGCAGTCTGAAGCTTCTTATTCTCTACACATTGGTCAGTTATGGATCTCTGTGTTAATCACCATCTGTTGCATGAGGAAGGGTCTCTGGTAAGAGTTAAGAGATGCATTGATTTATGGGTATAACAATAAGTCATTAGAAGTAGGTTTAATGCTATAGCTATTTAGCAGAATAATAATACTAGGCTCTCTACTATGACCTGTGACCTGTCTAGCAACAGGTAAAACCTAGGATTCTTCAAGCAGGCTGGGCTGGCAAGCAAGTCTCAGGAATGCACCTGCCTCTGCCTCTCCAGTGCCGGGATTACAAGTGTGAGCCTCCATTCCTTATTATTATTATTTTTTTTAGGTGTGCTATAGGGATTAAACTCAGTCCTCATGCTTGTGTGGTAAGCAGTGAGCTGTCTTAGCTTCCTTAGCTCTGGAGTCTTATATTTACTTTGTAGAGTTCCCTTTCTTAGTCCAGGGAGTCTGGGGTGACATGAGGGACTCTCAGCTAAAGATGGCCTTGGATGACTGCTGAGTGTGGAGGCGAATGGCTTACACTGGCTTTTCCTGTGGGTTCTATAGCCATAGAGAGCATTCTTAGGGAGACTAGGTTTAGATATAAAAAATCTAAAACTTAGTGCATCTGAAAAGGAGGTTGAACTTGTCCCTATTACGATGGTACAGTTCACTGCTGAGTTTCTCAGAGGGAGAGCTGAGATCTAGCTTCAGACAGGCTATTTTCTTCTTCCTTTCTCTTCTCTTCCTTTTCTTGCCCCATTTCTTCTTTGCCTTTTCTCTTCCCTTTTCTCTCACCCGCTTTTCTGCCCTTTTAATACACTGTGCTTTGTTTACAGGCAGCTTTAATTTCTGTTTAAATATAAATGCCCTGTGTTATTTCTTTGAAATACATTCTGGTGCTTTGGATGATGTGGAAAATACTTTAGACCTCAAAATGTCCTAATCTGGCCCTGGAGCTATTGAATGTTTTAATTCCTTTAGACATAGTCCTGCCTTTAAGTGCCACAGGAGTTTTGGGGTAGATGGAACTTAGTGTGGTTTAATGTTTTAGTTCCATATTCTTTGTCATGATGTTTTGCATCTGACAGAAACCACCAACTGGGTCAGAGCATGGCCCTGGCCATGCTTTCCCTCATTCACCATTTATTAAGTGGGGAGCCAAGGGAGCTATGACTCACATTAGGGGTTGGCTCAACTTTCAGAGGCCCAAAGTGGTCATGGATTTTACCTGTGGTCACCGGGTACAGCTCCAGGTGGGGTATGAGTGTGTACCGAGGAGCTGAAACTGAAACACACTGGAAAGGGATGCCCCATGGGCTTCTCCTTTGAGTATCTTTTTCTTTCTTCCTTCCTTCCTTCCTTCCTTCCTTCCTTCCTTCCTTCCTTCCTTCCTTCCTTCCTTCCTTCCTTCCTTCCCTTTTTTTTTTCCTTTCAACAGGGTCTCCCTACATAGCTCAAGTTGGTCTCAAACCTTAAATTCTTCTACCTCAGTCATCCCTGTGCTGGAATGAAAGGCATACGTCTTCATGCTTGGTGCTCTTCTGATTATCTTAAAGTAAAAATCATTTTGTGGAATCAACTCACTTTTAGCATTTCCTTGATAATTGCTCATCTTCCTCTTAAACATCGGGAAAATGGAAGGCATTAGGCTTAGAGCCTAGCAAAGGCTACTGATTTTTGCTGGACCTAAAAATAGTGTCAGGGTTGCATTGTATTTCTTCTCTATTTGTGGCAAGTATAATGGTTATTTTTATATTATCAACTCAGCTAGCCATGAGGTGCTTGAACATGTGGTCAAATAATGGGCTAGGTGTGTCTGTGGTTTAAGACAGGGTTTTGCATAGTTGCACAGGCTAACTTCTGAGTTTTCTATGTAGCCTAGGCTGGCCTCAAACTCACAATCCTCCTACCTTAGTCTCACAAATACTGGGATTACAGGCCTGCACTACATTGTCCAACTCTAGAGTTAATGTTTAAGCCAGTGGGTGGAATCTGTAGAACAGATGGTCCTCTCTCGCATGGGTGGGCCTGATCTAATCATTTAAAAGTCTGAATAAACCATCAGGATCACCCAGAAGTAGTGGGCATTTCCTATTGTCTGACTGCCTTGAGCTAGAATATTGGTTTTATCCTGCCTCCTGATTTGAACTGAAACATCAGCTCGTCCGGGGTCTCTAGCCAGTTGGCCCTCAAATCGAAGTGAAAGCCAGCTTGTCCAGGTCACAGGATTTTTAACTTGAATTAGAGCTGTACATCAGATTTCCTGACTCTTCAGCTTGCTCACTGAAGACTTGGGCACTTATCCCTTCTGTACTCATGTAAGCTGATGCCTTATTAGAAAAACAAAAATCTTATGTAGCCTGACTGGCCTGGGTCTCACTGTGTAGACCAGATTGGCCTTGAATTCAGAAAGGTCTTCCTGCCTCTGCCTCCTGAGAGCTATTCCCAACCCTACATCTGGCCATAGGAAAGTTTTTTAAAACATATACCCTGTTTGTTCTGTTTCTCAGAAAAACCCTGATTAACATAGCAAGTAACATTAACATTTCATCTGTTAACTATATTTATTCAGGTATAACAGGACCTCCTTAAGGAAAGGTAGCAAATAAATGACAGCATGGTAGAGGCGAAGCATGATTTTGGCAAGATGGGCTTGGGAGATAAAGGTTTGAGGAAGGATGTCCAGAGCTACCGACTTCCACACGTGTGAGGCAGGCTGAGAAGAAAGCATGGCTTTGGGGATTTAGCTCAGTGTAGAGTGCTTGTCTAGCGGGCACGAGGCCCTGTGTTTGGACTCCTTTCTTTCTAAACCCTGAGACCACAGTGGGCAAGCCTTAGTGGCTGGGTCCGCGACTCGTCTCAGGTATTCGGGGCAGCTGAGAGGCTGCTGTCAGGGTGCCTTAACCACCGTCATCAATGACCTCAGAAATCTCAGCAGCTTAATCCAATTAAAGGTCATTTCTTGTTCTCTCACATTTTGTGCCCTACAATCTGGGAGGGGCCCACTCTGCACTGAGCTTTATTCAGGGAGAGACTTCCTTAAATGAGGGCTCCAAGACCAGCACTGTCCAGAGGGGCCTTCTGTAAGGATGAACATGCTCTGCATACATGCTGTGGCCATCTAAAATATGACTAGTATATTGAAGCACTGAATTTTAAATTGTCTTTGATTTTAAGTAATTTAGGTTTAAATAACTGAAGTGGCCGGTGACTACTAGTGCGTTTTAGAGCTTCCTTCTTATTAATGAAAGAAAGAGAGAGAGAGAGAGAGAGAGAGAGAGAGAGAGAGAGAGAGAGAGAGCACTCTCCAGAAAAGCATGGGCTGGGCTGGACATGGAGTACTTGCTCTCACAGTCCTGCTGCATCAGAATCTAGCCCACGGCTACTCCATGATCCTAGAATAAGTCTAGACGAGTGATAAAAGGGAAGGCTTGGTGAGAGTCTGGCAGGAGAGGTGGACAGCAGCCGCTGGTAAAGAGTCCCTTGGATTGACATAGGCAGGCAGACAAGGCCACTGGTAGCCTTGTCCTGGCCCTGTTGCTGAGGTGCTGGGAATACAGCTTTGTTAGAAGCCTGGAGAAAGGCTCTGCTTGGGCCTTAGGATCAAGCGGAGCAGAAAGGGCAGAAAATAGAGTAGCCCCCGGCAAGGGCACCCTCTGGGGGTCGCTGTGTAAGGGTGTGGGTGGCCATCACAGGCTCCTTATACTTCCTTTCGCTGTGCTCCAAGGTGGGGAGGGGCGGACAGGGTGGTGGAGGGGCTTAGTGGCTCAGCACTGGGCATCCTGGAGGGAGGTGTGGGAGGGAGTCAGGCAGGTTACCTCCCAGTAAGCCCAGGAGCAAGGACGCTGTGGGACAGTTGCGCATTCGGTTGTCCAGTCACTGATTCAGCAAGTGTCGGTAGGACCCGCCGCGGGGCAAGTAAAAACAGATTTTGACTCAGTCAGTCCAATGGTGAGACATTTTGACACTCTGAAAAGCCGAGCTGTTGCACTCACAGCTATTTTTAAACTAACAGGTGTATAAACCAGATAACGTCATCCCTCCGCCCAACCATCCCCAGGACAACTCTCACCCCTAGGGTGAGAAGCAAGGATGGGATGGGACTTAAAATAAGGTAGGACTTGGGATCTTCCAAGTTGAGGGGGCTGAGTCTAATCAGTTTCAGTCCAAAGACAGCATCAAGGTGGCTGCCTGAAAATGTCCTGTTTTTACCAATGTGTGGGCAGTTTTGTGGAAGAGGCACCCCTGAGCTGGGCTTGGAAGGAGAGGTGAGATTTGACAGGTGGAGATGGAGGGGAGGACAATCCAGATGAAGACAGAGAATGAGTAAACTGGCTGGGAGGAGGTGTGTGGGTGTGTGGGGGAGGGGCAGAAGAGACCAGCTGGCCAGAGGATGGCGTAGGTGCTGGGAGGCCGCAGCTGGAAAGGCTTGCTGGAGTCTGGTTAGGGAAGGTCTTGAATGCTGGGAGATTATTCTGGGGCAATGGATGTCTACTAAGAGGTTTCAAGTAAGGTACTGCCGACCTCGGCTCTGAAGTGTACAGGGCTGGATGGGATGTTATTGAAATCCTGTGCAGAGAGGCTCTGAAACCTGCACCAATCAATACACCAGCCAAAGGAATGGAGAGGGCTGTGTGTGCATATGTGTGTGCATTTGTGTGTAAATATGCATGTGCTCTTGCGTCTCTATGTGGCTTTCAGTGTCTGTAAGCACATGTGTATATGCATGCATACATATCTTGTGTGAACATGTGCTCTAGGTGTGCATGTATCAGTATGCACAGGTGCGTGTGATGTATCAGTGTGTGTACTTATATGAATGCATGTGTCTGTGTGCACGTATATATACATGTGTCTGTGTGAGCATGTGCCTTTGCACATATATCTGCATGTGTGCACTTGTATGTATGCATGTGTCTTTGTGTTGGCATATGCATGTCTGCACATGTGTCTGCATACATAGGGAAAGTGGGGAAAGGCATTAGTCACACAAGACCTTAGTACAAGATTTGGTTTAATATCTTAACAGCCACTTCTTTGTCTGCTCTGGGCCTGCTCAGACACGCCTGGCTCTCTGTTGTGTGGGCAGGTCAGGAAAGGGCAGTCTTGTCACCACCTTTTTCTGTCAGAAAATTTAAGGCGAATGCTGCTGCCTTTAGGGCAGAGGTAGGTACTATTGATTTCTTCTAAAACAATAACCTCCTCCTGAGACACAGGCTGCAGCTGGGATGAAATTCATGGGATTCTGTAACTTGGTGGGGGGGGATGACAAAAGAAGCATCTCATCATGTTGGTCCCCTTGGGAGCCACCCCCAGAGTTGAGAAAGCAGGTGAGTGGAGAGGCTCGATGGAAACCAAAAGGCAGAGGCAGCACCAGCCTGCTGAAAGCACTTGGGGCAAGGCAGACCCTTACTATGGACTGACGCCTGACTCAGGCATAAACCATATAGAGTGGGGTATTCTGGGGAAGATTATGGTCCTGCCTGGGAGAGCTGTGCTTTTAAAGAGATATTTAGTGGTTAAATGAATCTATGACAGCACCCCACTTCTTTATACTAAGACCAGCTGAGAGCTTGGGGAGGAGATTTCCTTTGCCACCAAAGGCTTTCCATATGGAAACTCAATGTAACTTCGGCACAGAGTATAGATGTTCTACTCAGACTAAGAAGGTGAAAGTTTCCTCATTCCATAATGGCTACAAGAATCTCTCATTCCCACCTTAGCTAAAAGCCCAATTAGAGAGCCCAATTAGAGAGATTTCAAAGGCAGTGTTTTCAAGGTATTTGGATATATATATATATAATCCCAAATGGAACTGGCAAGGAAAGGCAGTGTGTTATCTCTGCAGTTTGCCTCCTGCTCATTGTGCACAGGGAGAAGCTGGCAGAGCCTGCACTTCCTTCCTACTCCCATGTGAATGAGTTACCAATGTAGGACTGGGCTGGAGGTGCCCAGACACCTGCCCCTAAACTCCCAGAGAAGCCCAGGCCCGTGACCAGCAGCAATTTTACATCCTGCCCCAGCAATGCCCTCTTTGCCTTTGAGCTCATGACAAGAAGCCCAGGCCCCAAGGCCAGTTCTCATTAGTAATTCCTTTCTGTACCTTTTTCTCAGCATGTGGACCAATCAGAAGCAAGCAAAGCGTGATCTGACCATTTGCCCAAATACCTAGCTCTGCTATGTGATCTTGAAAAGTTTTCTTATCTTTATCTAAGCCTTAGTTTCCTTATCTGTAAAATGGAGGTCTAACAAATACCCAGTTCCTGCTTCAAAGACCAAATGGGTTTCCTTGGGACAAATGACCTTGGAGGCTACAGTCTGGTGAGTCAAGGACACTCCTCTGGTCTGAGTGACCCTGAAGGATGGAAAAGGCAGACACCAGCTGAATTTAACACCTAGAAGTTTCCGGTCCTGGAGCAAAGTATTTCTACTGCAAGCACTTCATTTTCTGCCTATAAATAATGGGGGTAAGATTAGCACCTAAGGCACAGGGTAGCGGGAAGATGGAACAAGACAGTCAGTGTGCAAGAACAGAGCTAAACTCACAGGGCACTTTGCTCATGAGACAAGTTAGCAAGTAGGCAACCAATATTTATTCTATGCCTGTGACCCCTGGCACTGGGCCAAGTGATTGGAATGGAATGGAGAACATGGCAGATGTGATCTCTGCCTGCCCAAGTGGTAGTGTGTGGGAGGAGGAGGAAGGAGCAGACACCGTGTGAAGTGTGCGCGTACTCCAGGAGGGGACAGTACACACGGAGTACACACGCTCTCTCAGCTTCTAGGCCAGAAGAAGGGCTATGAAGGGCAGCTTCTTCCTGAGCTGGAAGCAGCTGCCAGCAGTCACCTATTGGTTAGGGCCTGAGCAGGGAGGTTAAGCAGCCGGGGTGAAATGGGGCTCCTCGTTAGAGTCTGAGCTGAAGGCAGGAGCACATGTTTGAGGCCTATTTCCTTGGCTACTGCTCCCAGTCTAGAGGTTCTTACAGGGAGATGCTGTCTGCCTGGTCCCAGGGAGAGCAGGTGGAAGAAAGCCCCTGCAGAGGCTGTTGGGCTGGTCCTTTCCAGCTACCCTGTGGCAGGCCTTTTGTCATGGGCACCTTGTCCCTTTAACTCCCCCCACCTCTGATCTGCATTCTGGAGCAGTTCAATGAACGGATGGAGTCTGTGGGAGGTGGAGGGGGTAGTGGGGAAGGATGTCCAGCCCAATGCATGTCACAGATGCCCACGGAGAGCTGGGGAGGATTAGAGCTAATCATTAATTGTCATTAATATGCTAGGGCTTGACAGCCTTGGGTTTATTTTTATACTGAAGCCCAGACGTGCCTAGCACATGTCCCTGGGTTCTGGGCTCCAGGAGAAAATGGAAAGCTGGGTGCAGTTAGCATCCAGGGATGGACAACATGCCTTCAGCATGGCTCCCTGACCTGCCAGAAATCACAGTTTCTGGGGCCTCTTGCTCTGCTTGGCTTTCTGCCCCAACAGGGCTCTGCCAAGCAGGGCTTAGATCTCCATGGCTGGCTTACTTATCTGCCAAGGACTTTGGGGATGGAGAGGACAGTCCAGAGAGAAGATGAATGACATTATCGGGCAGACCACCAATGGAAGAGTTAAATATTCCCAAGAACAGCAGTGTATCAGAAGGAACACGTTTAGAGCAGCTCTTTTGCAGAAGCTGGCTTCCAAAGAGACAGATGCTATTCTGCGTCACTTTTCTTTTCTAATTGTTGAAATCCCAGGTTATTTTCTTGTTCTTACTTTGCTGGTTTGGTTGGATTTTTGTTGCTGTTGCTGCTTTTGTTTGGAGACAGAGCGTCTGACTTGGCTCAAGCTAGCCTCATATTCCCTATGTAGCTGTAGATGACCTTGAACCCTGATCTTCCTGCCTGCACCTTCCAAGTGTGGGATTGCAGGCGTGTACCACCATGCCTGACCTCAGGCTTGACTCCAAAATTGATTTTGTAAGCCCTATAAGAAGCTGACAGCTCTTTCCGTAAAAGCTAACCAAGGTGTTGCAGAGGAGCCTCCATTAGCTAGGATTGTCAGTGGGGCACGAAGAACCACAAGCAAGTCAATGAAGTGTGTGGAGCTGCAAGGCCAGTGCCCAGCCTTCACCCTATGTCATCAGTGAGCCATGCCCATGAATGAACTGTACTCTATGCAACGGGGACAAAAAAATTTTAAAAAAAAGGCTTCATCAACAGAGGACAGTGGGAACTGTGCTCCCAAATGCCAGAGGCCCAAGGTTCTCCCTTTTCCAGCACTTCTGCCCACATGCCTTCTGGGGTGCTTGTCCTGCCCCATCTTGCCAGCATTTGGGAGAATATCATTACTTTAAGATACTCATGCTAGTTTACTATGACTGCCATAACCAAGCCCCATAAATACAGTGGCTTAAAACAACATGCCTTTGTTTTCTTTAAGTTCTGTAGGTTGGAAATCTACCATGGGTTTTACTCTACTAAGCTGGAGTCAGTCCCTTCAGGAGGGTCCAGGGAGAATCCGTTTCCTTTCTTTTTGTCAAGATCAGTCCCTTTCCGCGGCTTGTGGCCCCCCTCTTCCACCTCCAAATCCAACAGTGGTTGAAACTGTCTGGGCTTTTCCTCCATGACACATCTTTGTATTCTCATTACCACAGTGGACAATGAAAACCACCATTTGGAAGTGTTAGTTCTTCTTTACATACCTGTGTCTGTGTGGGTACAGAGATCCTATCACGCTTGGTAGAGCTGGATGAGCATGAGCATGTCTTAGAGGGGCAACCCTCCACTGGGCAGGAAGTGGGAGCTGGTGCCCTCTGAGACCCATCCAGGCTCTAAGGCTCTCAATGGATGACCTTGTATTATGGACAGCATTGCTCTACACTGTCCAGTTCATACATTGAAGGCATATCTTTCTTTCCCTTTAGGGTGCTCCCCAATGCATCGTCCTCCCAACTTCACGCCTTCCATTTTGTCCTGACCGCCCATGCTCCAGTGGATGAACTCATACTTATGGGTAACATTTATTGAACTTAGTGCATTAAAAATAAGTAAATAAATAGATGATGGAGATAAGGTCTTTAAACAGTAATTCAGATTAAAAGGGCCCTTAAGGTAGGCCATAATTCATTCAACTGTATCCTTATAGAAGAAGAGATTAGGGCACAAATAACACAGACATCTGGGGTACCATGTCTACCTACCAAGGAGAGAGGCCTTAGGGAAAACCAACCCTGCTGACACTTGGATCTTGGACTTCTGGCTGCTAGAACTGTGAGAAAATTAATTTCCATTGATGAAGCTACTCTGTGCCATGGTACTTTGTTATGGTGAACCTGACTGCGAGGCATGGTGACCAAGAGATTGGACAGTGTTGATCCTGGTGGCATTGCTGTCTCACCTGGCTCAGGGCCTGTGGAGAAAGTTTATTAGCGGGTGTGAGATGTAACGGTTCATGGAGCCTCCCCTTCTTCTGATCTTCTTTTTAGACTTTTTTTCCCTTCATCCAAGGATGATGCTTAGAACCAAACTGTCATTTTCTTTGCTTTCATTCCTGTAATTTTTCCTTATCTTGGAACATTTACTGAGACTTGTTTGAGGCGAAGACCAGATGAAGTCAAGCTCTGCAGAGATCTGCAGCCTCCGACACTGGGTTTGTGGTGGCGAGGCAGCAGACCTCTGCCGTGGTCACTGAAAACGTTAAAATAACGTGATTTTGTTTATTACTTTAAAAAAGTATTTTTATTTATATGTACGAGTGAATTGCCTGCATGTGTGTATGTGCACCCATGTTGAGGCTAGAAGAGGGCATTGGATCCCCTGGAACTGGAGTTATGAATGATTGTTAGCTTCCATGCAGGTGCTGTGAATCAAACCCAGGTCCTCTGCCAGAGCAGCTAATGCTCTTAATCACTGAACCATTTCTCCAGCCCCTCAAATCTTACTTTTCTTACTTGAACCAAAGAGCCAGGATCAGACCAAGACAGCTCAAGGAGGTTCGCCAGTTGCAGTGAGTTCATTGTGGTTGCCTGAGACCTGTGGGAGAGAATGCTACCGCCAGTGAGCCATGGCTGGGAAAGGAAGTGGAGGAGAGAGGGAGGATGTAGGTCCTACATTTGCCCTCTTTGAATCAGATAGATCTCAGTGTCTCCTCTGCCTCTGAGTTCTCAGATTCCTTGCTTCTCAGAGGTTCCCAGGCACGGTGGGTCCAGATGTGACCTGGTGTTCGGTGTGCTGCTGCCTTGGCCTCCCACATTCCTGTATCTTTTGTTGGCTCTTCCTCCTTGCTGGCATTTTCACCAAGGCCCCAGATGCCCATTCCAAGCTTCCTTCTAACTGCTAATTAAGATGTTTCTTCTGAGCTTTATTGTTTAGTAACTCATACAGGCCTGCATTCCCCAGCCTCCTGCTGGGATCTAGCTGATGCCATTGGCTTGCTCTGATGCCAGTGGTCAGCAGCCCAAGATCAGCTTTTGAATCAGAAAACTGCTTGACCCCTCTTTGAAGTTCATCTTCACTACAGTCTAATCAGGAGGAACATGGGGGTTGGATTTTTATTTCACAGAAAAGAATGGTGTGTGTGTGCGTGTGTGTGTGTGTGTGTGTGTGTATGTGTGTGTGTGTGTGTATGTTGTACTTCCCCCAAAGAAAGCATTTCAAATGCTCATGAGACAAACATATCTATTTTGTATGCACTATAATTGTTCTACCTAAGATGAAATATGTTATTTTTCTTAAGTAAAGCTACAGGCAGTTTATTAGCAGAGCTAATTAACCCACAATCAGGAACTGGCTCACCTCTAATCACAACCTGCCTGCGTTCTTCACAAGCAATGTGCTGGTGCTACAGCACTTATATTTATAAATATGTGCAATGCAATATGAACTATATTTATGGGGACAGCATCAATTTTTTTAGCCACAAAATCTGACCTACCTAAAACAGATGGTGAGAGGACTGGACTGCTGGGGATGGAGGCCCCTCATCTCTTTAGCACAAGTCTTTTAAAACACTCTTTCCTTCTTTCCATTTGTTTATTTATTTTTAAGTTTCCAGCCTGTTGAGCCCTGTTTTCTCAGAGGGAGTCTTCCTGGGGGAAGGGTTGCTCTGTTCACTGTGTGCTGCAGTCTGGCTGTCTGTCTGGGCAGTGGTTCGCTCCTTCTATGCATCCCTCAGTGCTTCCTCACAAAGGAGGGAAGGAGATGGCTCTGGTGAAGCTGAGGTGTGTCTTGGTCAGGGCAGGCTACTTGAGGAAAAGTAAGCAGCTTGGGCAAGGATGAGAACTGAAGGAATTTCCCCAAGGTTCCAGGGGATTTTGCCAGTCTTGGAAGAAGTTGTTTCATTGGTAGTAGGTGGCACAGATAAGGTTACAGTGTGATGGTCTATTTGCCAGAGACCTAGGACTGTTTGACTTGGCAGATGCACTTTTACTGGGCTTCATCGAATTGAACTGGAGTAAAGAACTTGATTTATTAGTAACAGGAATGATGGTAGAGTCTATGATAAAGGACAACTTAAGATCTGCATGAAAATCTTAGATGTTTACTACCTGTGGTTACCTAAATGGAAGAAGGCATTCAGAGAGGGCAGCCAGGTCCCATTGTGGGTCTCTGCCTAGACTGGAAGGAAAAGACAACTGAGTGTAGACT
The DNA here is from genome assembly GCA_035773235.1 of Eospalax fontanierii. Lineage (NCBI taxonomy): Eukaryota > Metazoa > Chordata > Mammalia > Rodentia > Spalacidae > Eospalax > Eospalax fontanierii. The sequence goes on along the minus strand of CM069524.1, from coordinate 146,459,827 downwards.
CACACATTTAAACACATAAGGACCCTGTGTATGTGGCTACTGAATGTTCTATGTCTGGACCAAATATATATATATATATATATATATATATATATATATATATATGTATATCTATCTTCCTGGAGTAGGGTAGTTATGAGGCAAGCAGGAAGGAAAATGCTGAAGGAGTCAAGTCCTTCAATAAATGGCCCCTTATTTGAGGAGAAGTGGGGGGGGAAAGGGAGGAGGCAGGAAAGATGGAGAGAGAGAGAAGAGAGAGAGACTGAAGAGGGAAGAAAGGGGAGGAAGGAAGATTCAGGATCCAGTATGTGTCAGGCAGCAGGTCAAACAACTTTATATGCCTGATTTCATTTAATTCTTTAACCCTTTATCATAGAGGATATCATGTTCATTTTATGGAAGTGAAATTAAGACAAAAGGATCTTTGAAAAAATCAGCACATGAGCTTGATGTGGTGGTGTACACCTGTAACCACAGAACTCAGGAAGCTGAGGCAGGAGGATGGTGAATTCAAGGTTAGCCTGGGATACAAGTCACAGGGCAGGCTGGGCATATAACAAGGCATATTTGATATTTGATAAATTCACAACACAAAACACTAATCAGTATGTGGACCTGGGTCCATCTGGAGTTCTTTTTCAGGTGTCCTCTCAAGTGGTCCATACTTGCTTGTTAAATGAGACCACATGTTCTTAATGTACTTCTAAACCACATTCTTGTTCTTCACATGGGGGCCGGAACTGATCTGTGCATTCAGTCAGGGAGCCTCCAAGATCTCATGAAATCTTCTTATCCAATACCTGCAGCTAGAGAGTGAGCCTGGAGAAGTATCTACAAAGTTCTTACCCAAGACAAAAATCTAGGATCCAGGTTGCAGTGATAACTCACATGAAACCTAGGAATGGCCAGAGCAGGAAGTAACTGGTCAGATTGGTTGATCCAGCAAAAATGTCTGAAGTGGGACCTGGTCTTTTAAGGGGAGAATCTATATGACTGTGTCCATCAGTATACCTGCTTCACCCTTTTTGGTAGGAGTCTCAGGAGCAAAAGCTCAATTCTTCTTAAGACCCATGAATTCACTTTAGGGTTTTCTCTTCTGAGCCAGGAACCAGGCATCACAAACATACTCTGATGATACTTTGAGCATCCTCCAGATTTAGGAAGTTGGTTGCAAATATAAAGTAATAAAGTAAGGGAAACAAGTTGTAGCCATATTAATTGTGGAGTCTTTGGATTGAGTTCCTCTGGGTTATTTGTCTGGATGGAGCTGTCATTTGATTTAGGAGCCTTACTAGGTATTTGAGGAATGAGTAACCCAGGGGTATCTTCCTTTGTGAGACAGGTCCCGTGTAATCCAGGATGACCTTGAATTTCTGACTCTCTTGTCTCCACTTCCAGAGTGAGTGCTGAGATTACAGGTATGCACGAACCATGCCTAGTTTCTGAAGTGCTGGGGTTTGAACCCAGGCTTTTGTGCATTCTATATAAGTACTCTGTCAACTGAGTTATAGTCCCCATCCCAGTCCAGGAGTAGTAATTGATTCAAGTCTGCCAGTAGGGTGCTGGGCCTATACTTGAAAACCAGGATCTTTCCTCTTATCTTCACCCACATGTGAGATGAAACAGACAAGCTGGCGATTTCAGTAAAAAGCTGAAGCCTACAATGAGTAGGTGTGCTCACAAAATTGCCCCCAAAGCTGAGATGCAGAGATGAAGCTTGAAGACATTATGCTGTGTGAAATCCACAATTGCAAAAGCACAGCTGCCTCTGACTCCACTCAAGTGGTCAGATTCACAGACAGTGGGATGCTGGCTGCTAGGGCTGGAGGAGGAAGGAAGCAGTGGCTTCAGGGCCATGGAGTTTCAGTTTAACGAGATGAAAAAGTTCTTAATGGGACAGTGGAGACATATTGTATAAGTATGTGAATGTGTTTAACACCACAGGTCTGTGCACTTCAGTAGGGCTAATGCAAGAACTTTCCTATTACAGGCATTTTACCAGAACTTTAAAAAATTATCATTTTTAGTTTGTGTGTATGAGTGTATTGCCTGAATGTTTGTAAGTGCACTCGTGTCATGCAGTGCCCGTGGAGGTCAAAAGAGGGTGTCAGATTCCTCTGGAACTGGAGTTACTGATGATCTTTAGGTCCCATGTGGGTGCCGGGAATTGAACCCAGTCTTCTGCAAGAGCAGCCAGTGCTCTTAACAGCTGAGCCATTTCTCCAGTATCACGAGAACTTTTTAAAAAAAAGCTATGCTGCCTTCAGCTGGGTCATAAGGTTAAGAAACCCTATTGTAGAACTGACATTGGACTGATTGTGGCCTAAAAATGATTTTTAGGTCACTGATTCTTAAATTTGAAAAACACTAATGGAATATTTTTACCTACAAAAAAAGCAACAACTTTCTCACAGATCCATGATACTAAGCAGAAAACAGAGAGATCACAATTTAAAGGGGCCATAAAACAAGCATAAAAGTCTCAAGTTGCACAAAGCAGGATGTGACCAGCATTTTGAGTCCCTACTCCAGTGCCACAGATAGTGTACCACAGGGGAGGCCACTGGCACCTAGTGAGGCTGGGTGGCCCAATGCTCAGGAGAACCTGTTGGGAGAAGGCATCTATGAGCCTTGTATCTCTGTCCCTCTGTACAGTATGGGCTCCGTAGACACCGGGAGGCATGCCTCTGATACCTAGACTGTGGGCCCCTTTGGCTTCCTGCAGGAATCCCTTGGCATCCACTCTGGCAGTAAGTAATCTGGAAAGGCTTCCGTTGGGCCAGTGTCTTTGATACTTCCCATTTAAGGAACCAGGTTGGAATCAGCCAGAGATGAGATCCTTTCTATTGGATGGATCCTGAGCATCTAGATGGATCAAGAGCCTTTGGTTACAAGTGATTAAAAGCAAAACTGAGTCACTTCACGGCCAGATAAAAATGTATCAGCTTGTATAACTGAAATTTCAGGTGCAACTGGCTCCATAGGCTCAAATAATGCCACCAGGCCCCTATTCTCCTTTACTCGCTCCCTCCACAATTTATTCCCACTCATTTCATATTTCTGGAAGGTCTTTTTCATGTGGTAGTTCTTTGTACCAAGAGGCTACATTATGCTTCTGTGTAACATTCAGTCCTTTTTCTCAACAGGCTTTGCACTCAAGCCCATCCCTCAGCTGTTGACATGCCATAGGTTGAAGTGCCCTGGGAGGCTTTTCCACATCTGAAGGCAGACCATGGGGGCACCACGGCTCTGAGCCATGGTCTAAGCCCCAGAGAAGGGTTGGTCCTGGGAGGGAAGTGGGCAGTGGTGCCAGAACACGAAGTATAGACTGGTCAGGAAGTGACAAGAGACACACATTTTTCATTACTTTTATCAATGCTGTGGCAAAATATCTGACAAAAAACAACTTAAAGACAGAAGGGGTTATCTGGACTCGTGATCTGAGAGTACAAATCATCATGGCACGGAATGGTGCAGTGACTGGCTGCATTGGCCTGCAGAGAGGAATGCTGGTACTTAGCTTTCATTCTTCTATTTATTCATTTTGGGACCCCAGACTATGTGATGCTGCTGACCACATTCCCTCCTCAGCTAAAGTTCTCTGGAAATAGATGTGTTCAAAGATGTGTTATCTCGGTGATTTCAATATCCGGTCACATTGACAAGATTAACCATTCCAGTGTTCAAAGGCCCTAGTGACAGGTTGGGGAAAGGACTGAGAAACCATCCTGGGTTTAGGACTCTGCTTGCTGGTCCGTTTCCACATCTAGTTCTCTTAGAGTTGATGACCCCATTTCAGATTGTTTAATGTGGCCTGGAACTAATGGTCTCTGCCATGGGACCTCCAGTATTCTTCCTTTGAATCCACCATTGTGAGCCAGCCCACTGCTCCCTGACACACGGAGGGAGGAGCTGTGTGGACCACAGGAACAGGGCCCAAATTTGTAGGACCTTACCCTTTGGAGATTTCAGTCTCACCTCCGTCGCCTTGCCAAGATTCAGAGCCTTAACTTTTTTTTCCTCTTCCAAGTTATTTTCTTCATTTGTCAGGCCCCCATGGTGATGTGTGGCATTTATTGTTGGGTGGTGTTGGTTTGTTATTTTCACTCTGCTCTGTGCCCTGACACTTCCCAGAGGTGCGGGCACATTCTAAAATAATGATCTCCCCATAGCCTGGAGAGCCTGACCCTCTGCAGTGGTGTGAGCAGCTCTGAGCTGGGGGAGGGACTGCAGAGTTTGCTTAGGGCCTTGGAGGGAGTGAAAAAGGTCTGAGGGGCAAGAAGGGAAAGTCACAGAGAGAAGTGGCTGAACCTCAGAGGTGCTGGCCTTGGTGGCAGTACCAGGTTCTATTCGAGTGATCTCGAGGGCACGGAGGGGTACTGAAAAGCCCCTGAAGATTCCTTTTGGATTTGGCGCAGTGAGGTAGGGAGGGCCTGGGGCCGCCTCTGCAGGTAGAAGCCTGTGTTCATTTCAGCCTCAAGGCTCTTCCTCACCTGAGCTGTCCCATCTTCAGGACCTCCCTCCGGGGTAGAGTTTCTGACTTCCCTGCTTCCGTTGAGATGCCAAGGGAGGAAGAAGCGGAGGTCTTCAGGGCACAAGCACAGGCGTCTTGCAAGGGTGCACTGCTCTTTTGTCCTGTGCCTCCCCAGAGGCCAGGGGAAGCTCTCTGATCCTGGAACAGTGGGCTCTTCCATGGCCAGGCCTCTCCCACTGACAGCCTTGGCTTGTCTCCACACCAAGGCCAGAAATTCAGTTTGCAATGATTTCCCCTGGCCTGTGCTAAGGCTCCTTTGCCTTGTATCTCTGGCTGCTGCTGATGCGGGCCCTCCTCTTCCCGTCTCTTTTCAGATTCCTTGGATGAAATTGATTCTCTGTGAGGCTCTCGCTGAGTAGTAACTCAGAGTGGTAGGACCAGCAAACATTTTTCCAGCAAACTGTCTCTCATCTGATGCGCTGTGCCCATTAAGCCTGAAGATCTGGTGTATGCGTGTGTGTGTGTGTGTGTGTGTGTGTGTGTGTGTGTGTGGTCAGTGAAGATGGAGAGGATGGGGAGGCAACTCTCTTAACAGAAAAGGTGATGTCTCTAAAGACAGCAGCTGAGCTCCTCCAGGACAGATGGTGGAAGGCTTCCTTGATGTTTACATCTGGCGGCCCTTCTTCCCTCAAAGCAGAGAGCAGCAGGGTAGGGAGAGGCAGTTCCCCCGTCAGAAGAGTCAGGAATAGAGGTAAAACTCAGGTTCAAAACATTAAATTCCTTTCTACTCTGCCTCTCCCTTCTCTTGAAGCTGCAGATGAATATTCTGATTCCCAGATGTTGGGCCTTTTCTGTGGTTTTTGCAACGGGCTCCCTATATGACCCTTTTCTTCTCCCCCCCACACTTCTGTCCCCTGACCATGTAGACTTTCCAGAACCTGCCACATCCTGGCTCACCTCTACTTTACTGACTCACTTATGCCATCCTGCTTGTCTGATTAGTTTTCATTCAAGGTCACGTTAGTTCTTTCCCCCACAAGCTCTGTGGACCACCCTCTCCTGATGGTTTATTACTAATTTTTGAGTCTACACCTCATGTTGTCAGGCTGGGTGGTAGGGACTTGGTGTATTACCACTGCAGCCACATTTTGTTTTGTTTGTTTGCCTGTGTTCCAATTAAACTTTCTAAAAATGTCAGATGGTCTCCCAGATTTGATCCACAATCTAAAAACAACAGCCCTATTTTTGACCTCAGTTTTCTCATTCAAAAAATAGAATCTGCTTCAGAATTACTCAAGAAATCCATGGGGTAGCATATCTAAAGGTCCCAGGACAGCGACTGGCACATGGCAGTATCCCAGTCCACAGATTGTTCTCTCCCCTCATGAAACTACCATTTTACACAACTCTGGAGAACAGAGACTGGGTCCAGTTTTGTCTCTGGGTCCCCAGTTCCTAGTCCAGAGCTTCTTGTGGGGCACTGTTCAAAAGTATAGTTTGTAATCCTTGATCCAGCTCCTGCCCACCTCCCGGGGATCTTTCTCTCACTGCTTCATAATGATCCTCCTAAACATCTGGTGTCCTTCTAGAGCAGGGTCTGGGTTTCTCTAACTTTTCACTATTGGCATTTTGGTCTGGATCACTCTTTATCTCACAGTGGGGGATGTATTGTACATTGCAAGATGTTTAGCAGCATCTCTGGGTTCTGCCCACTGGATGCCATTGGTACCTGTCTCCCCTTGCTCCCAGTGGTAACAAAATAAAGCAATAAGAAATAAAATAAAATTGGAAAAATAACTTACGATGTTGGGCATAATGTAAGGTGGGACTTGCCAGGCCACCTGCTAGGAGGACTAGAGGAATGGCTCCTGTGGGTGTGGCGTTCTGCTCTGGCTAGTTGTGAGACCAGCACCTGGAAAGAACCTGCCTACCTGGGGACAAACCTACTATTGGCTGTATTTGAGACCCCACCCCATAAGGTCATTGGCTATCCAGAACTATAAGAGCTTGTGCACATATTCAATAAAGGAGTTTGTAGTGCCACGTGAGTATGCAGGGCCACATGAGTTGGCAGTCCCACGTGCTTGGCCTGCTTCCCATTCAACTTCCAGTAGACTCTGCGTCTACTCACCCCCAACCCCTCGAGCTGGCCCCTCAAAGTCCACTTGGTCTGGCCCCGAGTGGTGAGACACGAGGGTAACGGACACGACTATATTATGACATTTTATAGCCCCCCCCCAATGTCTCCAGATATTGCCAAATATCTACTGAAGGGCAAACTCACACCCAGGTGAGAATTAATTTCCCCGTTCCCCTTAATAGTTCCTAAGAACAGGTTGAAACCCAGTTCAGACATCAGAGCTCCCTGGAGAAGACCTCTCCAACTCCCACAGTCTGATTCCCACGGGACCTTCCCTATAAATCTCGTGTCTTTCTGTGCTTTGCTCCCACTGCAGTTGCCTGTTTCAGTGTCACTTTTATACATTGTAATCTGACCTCTTTAAAGACGGAACTGACTATTTATTTACCTCTTTATCTTCAGCATATAATACAGAGCCTGGAATACAGTAGGTGGTTGAAACATATTGGAGAATGAATGGTAAGCTGGGTGGATGGATAAATATGTAGGTGAGTTGACAGATAAATTTGTATGTAGGTGGATGGGAGAGTATTTGCATGGAAAGGTGACTAGAAGGATGGATGGAATTTATGAATAAATTAATAAGTAGAGGATTGAGTAGGTGTATAGTGTGATGAATGGGTGGGAGAGTAGATAGATAAATGAGTGAATGTAGAAATAACTGGGTGGATAAATAAATGAGTGGGTGGGCAGATGAATGAACAAGTGAATGAGTAGATGAATTGATGAATAGGTAGCAGATTGATGTATGGGTGTGTGAGCACATGGATGTATAGATGGTTGGGTGGATAGAAGGATGGACAAAGTTTATGACTGAGTCAATGAATAGCTAAATGGATAGAAGTGGGGTTTGATGAATGGATGGGAGGATAGATAGTGAATGGGTGGATAGAGAGATGGATGAGCCAGTATATTCATAAGTCGATGGATGGGTATTGGGTGAATGGGGGTATGGGTGGGTGGATTTTTGAGTGAATTCACCCTCTCAACGGGTGAAAGGAGCGGGTGTATGAATGGATGGAATAGAGATGAATAGAGGATTATAGGAACGGTCAGTGGAGAAGAGCACACATCTTTCTGAGCTTGTCTCCTCATTTGGACAACTTGGAGAGGAAAACTGAGTCAATGTGTGTGCACATCTGGAGGATCTAGAATGATAAGTGAGTTCGAAATTCTAATTTGCATTTACAGGTAAGCTTTCCACAGGGAGCTTCTTTGGTTTCCTCTCCTTGATATCTCTGTTACAATCTGAATATGAAATATTGTCATGGTCATGCGTTTAATACTTGCTCCCCTGGCTGGAGGTGCTGCTTTAGGAAGTTGTGGAACCTTTGGAATTTAGGTTCTAGGTCAACATAGGTCATTGGGGAAGGCCTTGAGGGTTGTAGTTCAGCCCTGATTCTGACCTAAGCTCTCTGTTTCCTGGCTGCTACCAGGTACCAGGCAACTGTCACATATTTATAATTCCCTAGCCTAAGCCTTCCTCACTATGACGGACTGATTCCTCTGAACCATGAACTCCAGTAAGCCTTCTCCTTTCCTAAGTTGTGTCCATCAGGTGTTTGATCATAGCAACAAGAAATGTAACTAAAATGATCTTTCTTACATTGGATTAGGACAGTGTCACAAGAAGTGTTTTTTTGTTTTGTTGTTTTGTGTTTCAGATCATTTTAGAGATGGAAATTCAGTCACAGAGCAGATAAAAACCATTAGATGCAGATCCAACTATCTAACCCCTCAGTCTCCTTCTCCCTGGCTTATACATGCCCTTTACTTTGAAACTAGAGTCCAAGATATCCTGTCTGGGGTCTGGCAGAGTCATTCATGTAGCATAGTAGACAAGGGTTTCATGTAGTGGCTATGATCACAGTTTCTGAAGTCAATTAGCTTGACTGTGACCCCTAGTTCCACCAATATATAGCTGCTGATTCTGAAGAAGATAGATACTTTTGAGCCTCAGTTTCCTCATCTATAAAGCAAGAATATACTCTTTTCCTCCAGTGTGCCACCAAATATTTTCTTGTTATCATAGGCTAACACCCCATCCGGTGTTACTAGTATTATAAGACCAAGCTGTAAGACCCAGTCTCGCTTTTGCACAGGCAATCCTGATGCCAAGATCTGAATCTTTGATTTGGGATGGAAGAAGGCAAAAGTTGGTGGCTTCCCATTTTGTGGCCACATGGTGTCAGGTGAGTATGAACAGCTTCCTCTGAAGCCCTGGAGGCGACTGCATTTGTGCCAACAAATACATGGTGAAGAGTTGTGGCAAAGATGGCTTTCATATTCGAGAGAGGGTCCACCCATTTCATGTCATCCTTATCAACAAGATGTCCTGTGCTTGGGCTGACAGGCTTCAGCTAGGTATGTAGGTTGCCTTTGGAAAGCCTCAGAGCACAGTGACCAGAGTTCACATTGGCCAGGTCATCATATTCATCTGCACCGAGCTGCAGAATAAAGAACATGTGACTGAGGTTTTGTATAGAGCCAAGTTCCTGCTCCACCAGAAGATCCGTATCTCAAAGAAGTGGGGCTTCACCAAGCCTAATGCAGATGAATTTGAAGATGTGGTGGCTGAGAAACCATCATCCCTGATGGCGGCGGGGTCAAATTGTTCCCAGTCATGATCCCTTGAACAAGTGGTAGGCCCTGCACTCCTAAGGACTCCCTCTTCACTGAATCCTATGTTCAATTATCCAATAATAGAATCCCACATTCAGTCTGATAAAAAACAATAATAATAATGATTCACACAAGCTTGATGCAACAGTGGAAAAAGGTAACTCACATGAAATGGACAACACAGCGACTGCATGTAAGAAAGCCTCACTTCATGTCACAGTCTCTCTCCACTTATTATTACTAGTATTGGCATTTGTGTCTTTCATGGTCATGGCCACCATTACCGTCTTGTATAGAGGACCTGCGCCTCAGTGTAGAACAACAGAACTTAAGGAGCAGATGAGGAGTCACCTAGTCCTACCCTTCCCACAATGCAGACCCTGATACTCGGAGGGTGAAATGACTCCCTAAGATCATTCATCTAGGGAGTGAGGGGTCTTCAGACCTTGTGTATTTCTTTCTACTGCTCCTTCCTTCCTCTCTGAGAGACTGTGCTATAATTCCGCCTCCTCCCCCCTGCCACCTGGGAGCAATGTCTCCCTTTGGTGAGTGCTTCATCCTGGAACTAAAGATCCCGAACTAGCCCGTCCTTCCATGAAGGCGCTAGCTAAGCCCTTATGTTGTCTATTTCCAGAACATGCTTCCAGCCTTCTGAGGTGTTCAGGATCCAGTGTCTCATTGTGTAGCAAAGTTGACAAGAGCACACATGACCTATTGAACCTATCACAGCCACGGTTTCCCCATCTGCTGAATGGTGTCAGTGACTTACCAGGCACAATGCCTGGTACCAACACGGAAGTGATTCAACAAATGTTTCCTTTGTTTGTGTGAGAGGCAAGGAGTCTCAGCTGTGGGTATCAGGCCAAGGACAGTTTCATCCTAGATTGAGAGGCAACAAAACCAATAGAGCTCAGGTTTGATGAAGAAGAAGAAAGAGAGTGACTAGGTGGAATCTGCAAGGTCTGCTCCTGGGTGTTAGCACTGCCAGAGACAGTTGGCCTGCATAGCCAGGCTTGGGACTAGAGCTGTGGTGTTAACTTACTGGAATCAGCAATGTGCGGCTCAGATACTTATACTGGTGCAAGGCTCCCAGGAGCCAGGAGCAGAGGTATTCCTAAATTAGAATAAGAGTGCACAACTGGGGTCACACCTCAGAGGAAGGGGTCAAGCGAAGGAGCCACTTCAGACTGCAGGTAGAGAGGCTCAGGGGTTTGCCAGGGAGTTGCCACCTTTGCCTCTGTTTACAGAAAGCAGACAGAAGACCTGTGACCTGGAGGGCAGTCATGACTCAGCCAGGGACCTCATGCTTCTGGGGCTTTGGGACCTGGAACAAAGCCCTGTTTAGCTTCTGGCAGAGAGGAGTTGGGGGAGGACGAAGAAGCGGAGCTGGGGAGGAGTGACTGGGCTAGGGACGGACAATTAAAGCCTTCTGCGCTGCCAGCTTCACTGATGCACATCCTGTCCTTGCTGCAGAGAGGCTCCTTCCTTCATTAGCTGTTCAGCTGCAGCTTCTCCAGCACCTCCGAGTGGCCTGGAGAGGCGGCATGCACAGGCAGCCTCAGGTGGCATGGGAGCTGGTTAATAAAACACACGAATGAGAGCTGTGCTTACATCAACTCAGCAGCTCTTTCTGACAACTAGTGCCTTCTCCTGAGTGTGCTGCCCTGACCAGGCCTCCAGTCATCAGTCAAAGTCTGTTCCTTCTTGCAGTCCTCTGGCCAGAGCCTAAGACCTAGGCAGGGGCTTGAAGATTGCAGCTTTAGTTCAATGACGAGAAATGTCTGTAGGACCTGTTTGAGAATTTGAAGATAATTTTGATTTACAGCTTCTAATCCTGAAGGATATTCAGGTTCATCTCTCTTGTACACCCGTGCATATGTTATTTTCTAAATAACTGAATTCAAAGGATAAGGGTCCTTTGCTTAGTGCTCTGCTGCTGTGTAAGGCTGGACTATGGAAAACAGGCAAAACAGAAGGCTCCTGTGACCCTGATCCCAAATCACAAGAACTTTGGTTGACTTTGTATGTGACACTATCACTTGAAGGGGGTAAAACAAAACTTGGCATAATCCTATAGAGTACAGAGTGTTCCAGAATCAGGATGGTTGCTCTGGTTTCTGGGGAATACTGTGGCTGCTGCCTAAACCTACAGCTGAGAGGAAAGGAGACACTCCCTCTGGATGGATCCTGAAGCTGAACATGCGTTCTTTCAGCTACTGAAGGAGGGGTGTACGAGAGTGAGGAGCTGGTTCCCTTATGGGAGGCAGTGTCCATCTACCTATGAGCCCCCACTTTCTGAGCTGAGTTAACGCACAGAAATGGGCATTGGAGTGTTCTCCTTGAGCTGCAGAAAATTCCATAATGGGAAAAGAATTTGGAGATACCTGGCTTATCCCCCCAATTCTCTAAATGGGGCACATGGTTGCCCAGTAGAAACATGGTAATGAGCTAGCTGACCCGAGTGTAAGCATCTTATCTTGAGTCTGAGGCCTTTAGAAGGACAGGAAACCCCTGAAAGCAGAGTTTAAACTATAATGACTGTACATTTCCTTGAACAGTGGGGCTAGGGCTCTCTGTACATACTGGCAAGGTGCTGGATGGGGGCACTCATCTCACAATGGCGCACATGTCTGAGGCACATCCCCTGGCATGGGGATGAGGAGGATGAGGTCTAGATTACCTCCCTCCCCCAGCTGATGGGACCTCCCTCTACAGCCATCCAGCTTCTGTGACCCCGCCTCTCTGCTCTCCTGAAGACATGCAAGGCCCAGATGAGGAGATGTGTTTGTGGCCAGACCAGAGCCCTTTTGTTAAGCAAACACAGAAGCCCTCCATTTAGCAGAAATAGCTCTGGAGCAAGAAGACAGAGGGAGTGTGTCCACAAAGCCATTTGCCGTTTAGGTGTCAGAAATAAATTTTACCACTGGAGTCTGTAGCATCTGATTAGTGAATTATTCAGTTGGGATATTGCGTTCCTTCTGACCTCATTAGTAACCCTGGGGTGAGAGGGGTGCATTAGAGTAACCACCAGGCTGTCACGGAGAAGCAGAGTGGAGGCATTAAAGTGGATTAAAGTGCTTTACCAAGAACTACGGCACAACTCATAAAAACAGCGCATTGTTAAACCAGAGCTCAGCAAATAAACAGGCAGACGCCACTGTGATGGGGGAGGGGATGGCATCAGGGCCGAGGGGAGGGAGCCAGCTGGGCCCAGATTTGTAGCAAGGTAGACAAGTCTTCCTGCCGGACTCCTGGCATCCAGAGGATGTCTGGAGTCTAGGTGGAGGTAACTCTCCCAGCCCAACTCATTCATTGAATCTTGAGTCTTTCCCCAAATACTTTCTTACCCCTTGTCATTTTTGTCATCTTGAAATACTAGAGAGTTGACAGATTCGGAGTCAAGATCTTCTTGAACATCTACTGTGTTTTGACTTTCAGCTAAGAGATTCTTAGTAAGACCTCTTGGCTCTGCAAGTGAGAAACAGATGCTGCTAGAGGAGAGGAATGGCTGCTCCGTGCTTGGTGCCTCCAGACCTACAGCTTTTCTAGCTACTCCCCAGTAGGAAGACTCCCCTGCCTCACTGTAGTCCCTGGGCTTGGAAAGTGAGCTGAAGATCAGGTGGACTATGGATCTAAATGGGCACAGGGTGAGGGATGGATATGAATTTTTGTTCCTTCTGATGAACTGATGTCTCTTTATGAGACATGAGGCTTTGAATACTCCAGGCACCATTCTCTGGACAAACCAAGCTTAGTTGAGCAGACCTTTGAGTTTGACACCCTGCTGAGTGAATTAGGGACAGACAGAAGGAAGACATTGGAGAAGATAGTTCCATTCCTGCTTATGCAAGTGGAAACCTCCTGTTTTTATTTTTGGGTATTAGAGCCTGTTGTACAATCTCAATGTGGAAGAACTTTGTTGTTCCCCAACAAGGATGGATAGATTCAACAACAGGATCAGATCCTGCAGGCTGATATCTAAACCACTGTTTTAAGAGAGGAGACCTTAGCGATTCCTCTCTGTTCATTACAGTGGTACCTAGGCTGGTCCATGGCTGTTGGGGTCTTCTCCTTGTATAGCTGGACATGAACGGAGAAAAGCTGGAAGGATGGAGAACTGCCATGTTCCAAATCTGGATTTAGCTGCAGAGACCAAGATGGGGTGGAGGACACCTCCTCTTTGCTTTGTTTGGGGATGGGGCTCCTGGCTATAGTTCAAGGCCGTCCCCAGAGACACACGCCCCCAGTTAGTGACTGGTGTGTGTATGCAATTGTTTGTTCAGCAGCAATCGCAAATGGATGCTAAAAGGCTTTGTGGTTCATTGATGGTCATGCGCCTCTCCAGCCCATTCTTCATCCACTTTCTTAGGCTGGCCACAAACTCAGGACTGGCAGCTCCCACTGCTGCCCTTGCTTGGTGCTGGGTCCTAAATCCTGCCTTCTCACAGTCCTCCATCTCTAGCAATCTTGAGAATCAGAGCCCTTGCCTCAGACACTGTTTTAGAAATCCCCCTCAAGGCCATAGGCCTTCCTGCCTTACTGGCTTTCCCCTCTGTTCTATCCCTCTGTCTGAGTTGGAACTGGATAGGGCAGGTCCATATGGGAGCTTGTAAGATTCAAAGAAACAATTTGTTCAAGAGGCTAATCACACAGGGAAATGGTACACACACACACACACACACACACACACACACACCCCAGTAGGGAGTATCATTGGGAGTTCTATTGTCATTTTACTTTGAACTTGTGGCTCCCAAATTTGGGATGCAGTTGCTGTTCCCATTGCAAAGGTCAGACATGGAATGACTATGCCCTGTTATATACAAGGACCACACCCTCTGTAATTCAGAATAACGGTAGAGGAAGCTGAAAGAGTCTCTATCTTGATACTCATCTCTGTATTTGATATAACATGGATGACTGTATTAGTTACTTTTCTTATTACTTATGACAAAATACCTGACTGAAACACTTAAGGGAAGAAAGGCTTACTTTTGCTCACAGTTTGACAGTGCAGACCGTTGTGGAAGGGAAGGTGTGATGGCAAGAGCAGGTCTAGCTGTGGCACAGGAGCATAAGACAGCTAGTCACATTGTGTCTGAGGTCAAGAAACACAGGCAGATGAAAGCTCATGCTCAGCTGTCTTACTCCTGTTCCCTTTTTTATTCAGTTGAGACCCCCCCACTTCATTGTGAATAATGCTACCCACATTCAGGATAATCTCCTCCCCGCCCCCAGTTGACTCTCTTGGGAAATACCTTTACAGACATACTCAGAAATGTGTCTCGGGTGATTCCAAATCCAGTCAAGTTGACAATGAGGATCAACCATCACAATAAACCTTCATAGCTTGCTCAGTGAAAGAAGCCAGAAACAAAATGCCATACGTTACTCGATTCCATCTGTATGAAATACTCAGACTACACAAATTCATAGAGACAAAATGTGGCTGTGGGGCATGAGGATGGTGCTGAAGGGTGATGGCTAAGGAATGTGAAGTTTCTTGATGGAGTGATGAAAATGTTCTAAATTGATTACCAATGGTGGCCCAACTCTGTGATCAGATTAAAACCCACTAAACTGTCTGCTTCAGATGGCTTCCTTGTACGGTGTGTGAATTATATCTCAGTAAAGCTGCCCCAAATAATCTACATGTATTTTCCTCTGACAGTTGGTAGTTTTTCCTTTGCCCTTTGCCCACTGCAATGGGTACCTTCTTGATGACACGTAGAGCTTCTTGCTCTAGGAAAGAGATGTTGAGAAATGTGAAAAGCCTGCACAATACATAGGCTTTTGTACTTCAAAAGCCTCAACCATCAGGCAACGTTAGATGAATTATGGAGGAAGTAAAAGAAAAGATGGAAAAAAAGATGCTTGGGTACCAACCTCACGTCACAGGGAAGTGAGAAGTGGGAATCTGGACTCCTCTTGAAAGGTAATCCCTGGGTAGGAAGGGAGGAATGATGCATGCAGTTTCTTGAGCAGTGTGGACTCATGCCTGGATCTCTTCTATTGAGGCCCCAGACAGGTGTGCCTGGAGGTCAGTCCATATGGGAATCATTTCTCTTGCCATTGGAGCATCACAATCTATTCCAAATTCTATAAAACAATAACTTTGTTTGCTCATGGACTTGGTGGGTCAGGAATGCAGAGAGAGCATATTAGGATTGTGTTGTCTCTATTCAACAGCATCTGGCAGCAATTAGGGACTGGGAGGGGTCAGTTGGCCAGTTTGTTGTCCCTGTGGGCTGTCAGCGGGGATATCAGCTGGAATACCTGATGTGTCTTCCTTATGGGACTGAGCTTCCCTATGGCATGTGACTTGGGCTCCAGGAACAATATCCCAAGAAGTAGGCAGAGCTCTATATCCACAGAGTGTCACTTCTGCCATAGGCACAAAACTTCCTCTCTCTTTCTCTCTCTTTCTCTTTCTCTCTCTCTCTCTTTTGAGCAGGGTTTCCCTGTAGCCCCAGATGGCCTGGAACTCATTATGTAGACCAAGAGGGCCTTGAACTCACAGAGATCAGCCTGCCTCTGCCTCCTGAGTGCTGGGATCAAAGGTGTGTGCCACCATGCCCAGCAAGACTTTACCTCTTAATGGGAGGAATTTAAAAGGCTTATGATGAAGGATGTGTGGGATAAAAGAAATAGTTGTGGCCCTTTGGAGTATACACAATGCTACTGAGACTACAGGTAGCCTTGTATTAAGCCCTGTGCAGAAGTAGTAAGTCATCAGACCTAAGCAAGTCTTGCAGAATAACAGTGAATGCTTTGGTGGTGATCCAAATGGACAGATGGCTGACAGCATCCTTCACATTGCCTGTCCCACATCGTGTATTGACCCAGCTTAAGACCCAGGATCTTATGGAGAATGGGAGGCCGGAAAGCTCCCAAGAAAGATGAAGATTATATTTCTGCCAGCAAGGCAGAAGGGCTCTCAAGATTGGAAATTATATAGAGTTTGAATGTTTGCAAGCATCTCATACACTTGGACTTATATAGCACTGACTTTGTATTTATTTGTTCTGCATTTATTCATCTCCGCAGCAAGGTAACCAAGGGGACAAGAGATGAGCACTTAAACGTGGGATAGGATGAAGGGCAGTCGGTTTCTGCATCTGACGTGGTAACATGATTATACCAGGGGTATACACTATAGCTCTGTGCCTCTAACACTCAAATCCAATGCACACAAGCCATCGACTTGTTCTTGAAGCCAAGTATCCAAAACCTGGGTATCAAGCTGGAAAATGGCCCTACTTGAGTCCCAGAGAGTGGTCTTCCCTGCCTCAAAACCTTAGATGGTTATCCCAGAGTCAGTAATCTCTTGCCTGTTTCCTGAAGACAACTTGTATTCCAGCTAGTGGAATGTCAACGACAGGTCATTTGTAAACATTTGACAGAGTCTAGTGAGATTTTTCATGGTCACAATAGGGAGAGTGAGTGCCACTGACGTGCAGGGAATCAAGGCATGTTGTTAAAGATACTACAGTACACAGAACAGTCAACTGCACCATCCTACCCCGGAAGCCAATAGTGTCAATGTTGACGTGCCCCAGGCCAGGTGTTCCCACAAGAAATAAATCTATAATGGAAATTTTGGAAACCTGTGTCCACTTTTACTTTCTCCATCAGAATGATATCCTTTTCACCCCAAGGCAATAACAGTTTTCACTATGTTCTAGAGGGAAGTCCAGCCAGGCAAAGGAGTAGGTGGGTGCTATCTTTTTTGCTTTTTTGCAATCCTGCATGCACTAAATATAATTTTTTATTTTTAAGACACCATAAAATCTGTGTTTTATAGGCCAAAAATGTTATCCAGTATAAAAGTGAGCTTTATATATTGGAAAGATGTAGTTTCTTGACAGGCAAAGGGATGATAGGACTCGTGTCCAGGTTACTTACTTTAGGGATAGAAATAATGATTTTGGAGAAACTGAAAAGAAAAAAAAAAATCTAAAATGAGTTGTTGATGCAGCCTGAAAATGGAGTCGTCAGGCGAGGTTAGAGACGAGGAGTGGGCAGAGGCTGCAGACAAGGAGTCAGGGCGGTCGGGGAGGTGACCCAGCTGCTCTTGGTCTATGCCCAAAAGGAGAGCTGAGAGGAGACTGGACCCTATTACAGCTGGAAGCCAAGGAGTGAGACGGGGGTGAGGAGGAGCCTTGGGAAGTTCAGTTTAGACCTACAGCTTGGAATAGGCTTGGCTTCCACAGGGATCCTGGGATCTGTGAAGAAAGAAAAGCAGAGAAAGAGAAAGTCTAGGGAAGGATGTGAGAGAAGAGAAAGAGAGAGAAATGGGGAGAGAGGGAAAGAGGAAGCATGTGAGTGAGAGTAAGAGAGGGAGATGTGATCAGAGATGGGAGGAAGGAAGGAGGAAGAATGGGTTAGGGTGACTTTGAGCATCCAGCTTCTGCAGAAACTTCTACATCTCAATTCGCTTTGTTCCAGGCAGGCCTCTGTACGTCTATCTTTGTGCTCTGGACTGCCTGGCAGGTCCCCTTAAAGGGCATGAAGGGAAGCATAGGCTAAGAGCAAAGTCATGGGGTGATGACCTGTTAGAACATTTGGAGGCCAGCTCTGAAATCTGAGCTCCACTGGGCACACTATAAGCCTCTGTGTACAAGGTGAGAGTCCCTTTCCTGTAAGACACAGCAGGATCATAGACGCTGCCCTCACCTCCTTTGGAATGTGGCTGCTGGATGCTCTTGCCTGTCCCTGGGAGAGGACTGGAGGAGGGCAGGGTGTGCTTGGGGCAGGAGGGGGTTGTGGGAGGGAAGGTGGCTCTCCATCCTGCCTGGCACTTGCTATTTTGGACCCACCCAAAGTCTGTTCCTCCTGGAGCTCGGCTCCAACAAGAGTGACAAGACTCCTCGAAGCGAACTTTTTACTTAACCCCTTTTGCTGGGCCATCTGTTCACTACACTGATGTATGCTTCTCCTCGGAGAAGCCATCAAATTATTCAGGCTCCTTCCCTGGCACAGACGCTGTTCTCCTCCCAGCTGCCCCTGCCCCACACAACCGAAGCCCAACCGCTTGCCCACATCCTGAGTGACACGGATACTTGGGGACCTGTGGGCGATTGGATGGATCATGGTTGAGCAAAAAAAAAAAGAAACAAAAAACGCTGGAGGTTTGGTTCTCTACTCATCCTCTCCGTGGATTCCAATTTATGCCTCCACTCCAACGCCTCCCCCAGACTGGCTTTCAGAAATACCCACCTATGGGTGCTGTGGTTCCTTGTGTTCTCCTTCACAGTCAGTGAGGACCCTCGGCCATCAGCGTTCCTTCATACCTCACTCTGGCGCATGTGGAGCCTGGGGGACAGGAGCATCCTACCCTCATACATCTTCAAGTTCTTATAAGTCTTAAACCTCCCAGGGCATTGGCTTTGCATGTCATTTCACCCCCAGCTCTATATGCCTGTCACTCTGGACAGACTTTCTAGAGCTGATAAGGAGCATGTATCTGTCTTCATGGTCCAAAAGAGTAGCCACCAACCACAGGTACCTACTGAGTTCTTGCAACTTGGTTTGGGCTATGGTGCACTGTATTTTAAATTTGATTTGAATTCTATTGCAGTGGACTTAAAACAGTGGCAACAACAGCCACTAATAAGCTAGAAAGGCAGGGTCGGGGAGCCACGCCTGTAGGAGTCTTCTGAGTAGTTTATAAGCACAGTGAAAGCTGAGAAGAACTGATCCAGGACCAGGTCCTGGGAAAGCCCCAGCCCCTCCCTAGATGCAGGCTACCTCCATCACCTGGAGCTTGACAGTACCAGAGTTCTTCATCGCCCTCTCCCTCCTTCTGGGTGTGTGCCCTGGCCCTGCTATTTGCATCTCAAGCGGGGAAACTTGTAGGTGCTAGGCTGGTCCCCCCCCCCGCCCCCCTCCTCCCCCCTCCTCCAGTGCAGGCATCAGGCTGTGGGAAGTTCTGAATAATGAAAGCAGCCAAGAGGGGTGCTGGCTTTTTCCATTCACTCACTTCCCCAGTGGGTGAGGCACACAGTCATCACCCACCCCAAGAGCAATCTTCCCCGGGTGAGAACAGGCCCCCGCCCCCGCCTTTCTTCCCTCGCCCACGGGAGGCTGAGAGCTGGCTGGGGGAGGCTGCAGAGCCATGCCTTGGAATTCCAAGCAAGCAGTTGCAAGGCACTTGCTCTCTCGGAGACTGGTTCTTCTTTCTTTTCCTGCTTTCTAGCCAATATTTATTGAGTTTATCTTCCAGGTACTGTGCTAAAGGGCCTGTGTGCTTATTCTTTGCCAGCCCTAGGAGGTGGTATTAGCCATAGATTTTGGAGGAGAAATCCAAAGTTCAGAGAAGTAGGCCACTTACCCTAAGCCAGCAGCTGACCTGTTTGATCCTGAAGCCTGAGCGTTTATCCATATTCTCTGTCCTGGGTAGCAGGCCAGATGTGGGCCCCTCTTGGGAGCCTTGGAAGAGGTAAAGAGCCATGGACCATTGAGGTTGTTAGCTTCTACTAGTGCCCAGGAAATTGTCATCCAAGTAGATGTTCCTGAGCCAGTGACTCAAAACTGAAGGATGCTTAATTGAAATTTAGTCTGACATATGGAAAACTGACATGAGAGTCGTTTAATGTCACCTCATGTTGAAACTCTCATGTCTGTTTCTTCTGTGTCTCTTTCTAATCTACCTCTATTGTCATTTCCCACTTAGAAAGAGACAGAACCAAGCTAGCACCAAGAAGGTGCTTCTTGTTTCCAGCTGTGATCTTAGGAGTAGCTGGAGGCAAAGGCAGGCTCTTTGAGACCTGAGGATGGCAGGGAACAGCCCAGAAGCATCTAGACACAGAATTGGGGTCTGATCTAGAATGAGGGCAGTCTCAGCCTAGGCCTGTAGTGGCTGCATGTGACCCCTTCCTGGGACCTTGAATACTTTTTCAGCAAGACTCTAGCATCCTGTCTCCACTGGAACTGGTTCTGACTTTAATCCATTTGCCTGCACTCCCTGTCTGCTCCCTCCCCAGCACCTGTCCTACTCTGCCTCCTTGACTTGTCTCTTTCACAGGCCTGGGCATAGACAGGCTTTGTCCTATATCTCACTGTCCTTGTTGGTGTGTGGCTTCTTCTTCCTCTTGGGTGTTCTTGTCACTTTAGAAGTTGCCTTCTGTCCATGAGTAGAGAAAGGAGGATCCAGAGACTGGTTAGAGGGGGACAGCCAGGCCTTTAGGAGCCCTAGGGAAGAGGTGGCTTCTTGGCCTCTGTTTTTCCCTTTGTGGCCAGTAGGTGGTGCTAGATGCCAGCTGAGGTCCAGCTGGGGCCTTGGAAGAACCAACTGAAGTCCTGGCTTGCAGGAAACATTCTGCATGCCATGAAGAAGCTCTGACAGTATGGACTTGATGGCTGATTCAGGACAATGGAGAGGCTACAAGTACAGTTATTTCTTGTCACCAAGCCTTGTAGCACTTAGAGAGTGCTCCCTTTAGGGACTAGAAACCAGGTGGAGATTGGAACAATTGGATTATAGATGTTTGCCTCTATCTTTGCAAAAATACTAAGTAGGGGTAAAGACCTTCCCTTAATGCTTGGAACAAGCTTTACCTTACCCCATGCTGGGCATTTATGAAGGACAGAAATACATTGTTTCCCGGTCTCCTGTCATCAGTAGACTGAGTGAGCTCTTGGAGGTTATTTTACAATCACTTCTGAATCTTCAGTGCCTGTTCAAGGTCTGGCATGAACTTGAATGAGTGGACAATGAAATGTATGGGTCCATGGATAGATGAGTTCAATATTTCTTCCTACCTACAGAGAGAATGCACAACCTTTCACCCTCTTTAGGGTGATCTTTAGGAATGCAATCCTTCAGCCTAGGGATTTTAGGAATGGCCTAGTAGGATGGATGGACTTCGGAGGTCACAACTAGCTTAGCTGTGACGTTCAGGCATATCTGTTGAAGATTCTTCTTTTTCTTCACTCCATCAACAGTCATTGCATGCTCTTGATGTGCCATGCATATCTCTCTAAGCCAAGAAGTCTCCTGTCTGCAAATAAACCTCCCCAGACCACAATGAAGAGGTGAGCCATGGTGTCTGGCCATGGAGCTCTGGGACACTGGCTTACCTCTCCAAGTGCACGGAGCTTGGGAAAACAGTTGGATGTTCAGGGTTGGCCAATGAGAAAATGGAAAGGACTCTGTCAGCAGGCATTGGGCTTGTGGGCTCTGTGCACACAGCTAGTGCATACAGAAGGGAATATTACCTAGTCAGAGACATGAACCAGTATCGAAGTGAGTTCGCTGGTTACTTTTCCTTTGCTGAGACTCAAACTCTGCAAAGTATGTAATTCATTGAGGACTTGAATGAGGTAGGGCAATCAGAGCTGCAACCGGCAGAAGTGGGAAACAGGCAGGTAATTTGTGTCATCTTTAAACATCAGTCCAATAAAGTGGAGGGATAGAGTGGAGGGATGAATCAGGGAGGCATGGTGTAACAAGGACAAAAGCAAAGTTTTGTCAAAAAGCCAACTGGGTGAAGGAGGTGTGGCTTCAGCACCACCCATGTAAAGACCTCAGGGTTTCAGTCACGAGAAAGAAAAGAAAAGAGAGAGAGAGCAATGGGAGATTGCTCAGAGTAGGACCTGAGCTCTGGCTGCTCTGGTCAATCATTCTCGGAACGTTCCATTCAGTTCCAGGGAACGTCTATGGGATTCTAATAACAGCTTATACGAAAACCTTCACCCCTGCTCCTTCTCCCTCTGCCTCTTTTCAATCTTTGTTGCCAGCTCCCAGCACCAGAGCTGTCTTTTAAATGACATGATGTGCTGAAACAAACACCAAAGGGGAACAAACAGGACAACAAGGAGCTTCACAACCAGCTCACACAAACGAGAAGCCATTGCAAGAACTGAGCTCATTATCCAGGAGAAAACAAGGCCTGGAATGTTTCTACCTGTGTTGAGATGATCACGGAGCAGACACGGTGTGCTTGGAAGAGGTGAGTTCTCCAGAGGTGACTGGAATGGGGATGCGCGTTGAGTTTGAAGTTCCTACATTTCCTTCTGGGCACCAGAGATCAAAAGCAAGGGTCGCTCCACCCCTGCGTGCCCTGGGGCTTCTTCAGGGCCACTTAGCCGCAAATTCAAGCAGCTGTAAGGGTCAGTGGCCTTAAAGCCCTTCTGTCTTGCTGGCCCTATGCTGCTGTACCTAAGCTCTTTGCTGAACTCCAACTGCTAATTGAGCTGAATTCCCTCGGGCTTCTGAGTGAGGACAAGGGCCAGCAGCAGAGCTCCTGTGTTCATGGCTCCCAGAAGACTTCAGCTACTTCCCGCCCACTCCTTTCCCAGAAAGAACGTCAGGCTTCCTATGCAAACAGTGTTATGTTGGACAAGTCAGACCACTCCTCGAGCCTCAGCGTGGCTACTTGCACAGTGGTGGCAGGTATTTGTTCATGGGCCATTCCTGGGAACTGTATTCTCCTGCAATATGAGGTTCTAACAATCAGTGGCTACTGAGACCTGGTCCATCATCTGCTTACAAAAATTCCCTACCTGTCCTGGAGAAGCTTCCTGGGATATGGGATTCTCAATGCTAAAATCTAGAAAGTAATAGACAAACCAGGACAAACTGGTCACTTTAGCTGAAGTCCCATTCTTTGTTTCCCTTGCCACTTGGCCAGTCTTGCAGTCAACCTTAAGTTAAAGACTCTCTGGAGACATCTGGAGACAGATGTTGAGGACTGATGCCCTGTGTTTTATATCAGAACTGCGTAGTCTTGTCCACTCCCAGAGCTCAGAACTTGAGATGCCTTTGCTCTGTCTTTTCTCTTCTAGCAACTGTTCATTTCCCTTAGAATTTCTAATCAGTCTTGAAATTAACCTGGCATTTCCTGTCTTCTCATCCCACGGTAGGATCCAGGACCCGGGCTGTCCAGTGTAGAATAGAAGAGGAGGAAGAGGGAGAAGTCATGTTCAGGCTGAGTCTACAGTTTCTGTAAAACACTGGTGCACCTGTGGTCTCTAGGTGTCTGGGCCATGCTCTCACAGACACTCTGTTTCTCCGGGATGGACAAAGTTGACATTGGGCTTAGTACATTCCCATTGTCAATGTCAGATGACAGTCCCTGATGTAAGGAAAATGACGTGATTAGCGGTTCAGTTCTCAGAAATTTAGACTTCTTTTCAAGTTGCCCACAGGTCCCACAGGAACATGACCTTTCCAGTGACTATGAATGCAATTCTATACTGCTGCAGCTCCTTCTGGACCCACTGAAAGGACCACCTTCTCCATCTTCAGCGGGATATGGGTTCTAGGCTCTGCCAAGCCTGCTTTCAATTAAAGACTGAATTCAAAGATCACCCTGCTTGGATTTCAAGCTTTATCTCTGGGACCCAAATAAACACTGTGATGGGATGAAAGGTGGGGAAGGGAAGGAATAGTAAATGTTACTTTCTGGTTTAGTTTCCTGGTTTTATGTCTATTAAATAAGCATACACTGATGGAGCACCTGCTTGGTACTGAGCTCTGCAAATGCAATGTCATGTCTTCAGGGAACTAGCAATAGAGAAGGTATCCTTCCATCCCTGAGTCCTGGAGGTCTGAAGATACAGGAGGCAGAGAAGCTAAGAGAATCTTTGAAGGGAGGGCTTGCCAAAGAGGTGAGATACTGTGGGTTCTTTTAGAGCCTCTCATAGGCAGAGGCTATGGGCAAAGATGTGTTAAATGGAGGATAGGTGAGTCATAAAATAGGCTGGGGCCCAGGGCTTGGGCACAAGGGTCTGATGACTGAGAAGGCTGTTAAAGGAGGAATAAGGCTGGAACATGGAAAGTGCTGGCCATGGGCAGTGGTGCTTAGGATGGAAGTCTCAGAGGTTTTAAAGCAGGTTTTGACAAAATGTCAGCCCCCCCCACCCCCGGGACTTCTATCTCTTGCTGGTTTTTCCTTTTGTTCTTTCACAGGAGTTGGCTCAACCTTCTTCCATGAGAATAGCCTTGTCCTTTCCATACCTGGAGGAGGAAGCCCTGCCCCAGCCCTAAGAACACTGTAGTCATTGGCTCTCCTCCACTCCCAGGCTGGGGGCAGCTGAGCATGAGGCTGAGACCAGAATTGGAATTGGCCTGCTCTGTTCTCTCCTTGGGAAAGATTCTTTTCTTCAGAGCCACAGAGCAGGAAGTTCTCTTGCCCCCACCCCCACTCTGTTCTCCTTCCCTCCCCTCCCCTCCCGTCCTCTCCCCTCCCTTCTCCTGTCCCTTCTTTCTCTTCCCTCTCCCTCTCTATCCCTTCTCTTTCTCTTCTCTTCGTGTGTGTGTGTGTGTGTGTGTGTGTGTGCGCGCACATGTATGTGTGCATGTGGAGGCCAGGGGGCAGTTTTGGGTGTCATTCTTTTTAGGCATTTTTTTGAAAGATACTGTTTTTACTTATGTGTGAGTGTATGTCACAGGTATACGTGTGTCCAAGGAGGCCAGAAAAGGATATCAAATCCTCTGGAACTGGGGTTAAAGGCTACTGTAAGCTGACCAGTGTGGGTGCTGGGAGCTAAAGTTGGGTCCTCTGGAAGAGCAACAAGCACTCTTAACCACTGTTAATGTTAAGACTTAGGTTGTCTTCTCTGCCCCTGCTTTGCTTTTTTTGAGGAAGAGTCTTTCATTATCCTGGAGGTTGATGACTTGGATAAGATGGTGGGCTGGCTGGCCAGGGAGCCCCAGGGACCTGCCTGTCTCTGTCTCCCCATATCTGGAATTGCAAACGGGTACCACTATTCCCAGCATTTATTCCCCATGGGTTCTGGGGATCAAACTTAGGAGCTTATTTTACATGGCAAGTACTTCAGCAGCTGAGCCATCTCCCTTCCCTTCTACATGACTGTCCACCCAACAGCAGAGGTCCCTTTCTCCTCCTCATGCCTCTGTCAGCTCCCACTGCTCCCTGATTATTTTGGAGGTGGGACTTTGAGATCAGACAGACCTCGCTTGCGGTGTAACCTCAAGCAAGTTTCTTAACCTCTCCAGACATCTTATTCTTCTAAGATGATGAGACCTCATCACATGGGAGATGGGGTAGCCTAGCACCTGGTCCCCAAGGACAGTTAGGACTGAGTGGTCCTTACTCTCCGTTTTAGCTGAGGGTGGGAGGAGGGACTAGGTTTTTGCTAGGATCTCTGGTGGCTTGGTGTTCTTTGCTGGGCTCCCTTGGATGCTGCTGGTCTTTTACATTGCCTCTGTGTCTGCTTTCCAGATAACAAGGCATAAATCACGAACTGTCAGCACTCATTCCCATCCTTGGGTAGACAGCTGTCCTGCCCCAGCCAGGCTCCAGGCCTATCTTCAGAAGACAGGCTCCATAAAGCCAGGGTCGAAGATGTATTGGAATCAAGGGGCCCATTCATTCCCCGGGGAAGAGAGCATGTGCTGTGGCTGCTGTGTGTGACCACCCTTGTCCTGCCTGACCATTTCATCCCTGAGTCTGAAACCATGGGCTGGCAGAGAGGCAGGGTCCAGAACTCTCTCTCGGGGATGCCACGCTGTCAGAGTAAGACTGGAGCTTGCTGGTGGCAACAGGAGAGAGAGGGTCCTCTGCCAGAAGCAGGACAATGAAAGTGACCTCTGTGAAGATGGCTGTTCATTGTCTTCCTCCTTCCATAGACTTGCAGGGTGCCAGAGGCAAAGCTAGTTCTCAGAGAGCCAGCAGCAACACCAAATAGTAACTCAGGGCATGTGCAAGGTAGCCCACACCAGGAAACTTGGGTGTACTGGCAGGGAGGAAGTTTTGAAATCTTAAGTTTAAGCTTGCTCATTTAGAATTAATTCATGCATCACAGACAGGTTCTTACTCTACAGCATAGGCTAGCCTGGAATGTGCTATGTTGCCCAGGTTGGCCTTAGATTCATATCAATCCTCCTGCCTCAGCCTTAGGAGTGCTCTGAGTCAATTACTCCTATGAGCTGCCATACCCAGCTAACCTCTGTCATGTTACAGATGAGGAAAACGCCACCCAGGCGTTGGTTACCAGGGTCTTAACATGAGATGGCTGGCACAAGATGAGGGGCCCAGCAGATGAAGGAATGCATGAAAGAAAATGAATGAATAAATGATTAAGAAAGCTCAATCCCCCGACTCTCCTCAGTGACAGTCAGTCTCTCCCTCCCATGCCACAGGTGATGGCCTGCTGGTCCCTGAGCTGAGCAGGCAGACCAGGCATGAGCTACTTGATGATAAAGACCCAATCTGATTCTTGAACTCATTATGTAGCAAAGGATGACCTTGAACTTTGGATCCTCCTGCCTCTACCTCCTGAATACTGGAATTGTAGGAATGTACCACTACACACCTGATTTGTAGGTTGCTGGGTATCAAACCTAGGGATTCATGCATGCTAGGTAAGCATTCTACCAACTGAGCTACATTCCTCGGCCCCAGTCTGAGTTTTTGCCTGGACTTCGGTAGCTATCTGGGCTGCTGTCAGCTTCCTTTTCATCTTCACTGGGTCCTTCTGAGAGGAGGAATGTTGGAACTGAGAGGATATTCCAGTCCTGCTTCAGTTTAGCCCAGCAGTCAGCTCGAGGGGAGCAGGAGGCTTTTCTGCCGGTTGGCCCCCAGCACGCAGTCAGCAAATTGCCCATCCTTAGGAAAGGTCAGCTGAATCAGGCCCCCTGCAAGTAACGTGATAAGTATTTTTAGAAGCTTTTCAAGCCCATGCTCCTGAGCTCAGCAAGACACACTCTGAGCCTTTGCCCGTACAACCCCAGCTCCAGCGCAACCACAGATCAGCCTTGCCTAGTCCAGCCCAGCCCCTGCCCAGTTCAGCTCAGCCATACTTTCTTTCAGTTTAAGCAAGTTAGTGAAGGTATCCATCTGGGAGCAGAAGTTCAGTCAAGTGGGGACAGGTGGGTAAAACCTGGCCTTCTTTAGACAGTAAATATGATCTGAGATTCCATCCATGTCACTGCTCAGGCTTATCATGTGACCCAGAGGAAGTCTTGTCCCTGTATTCCCATCTTATGAGTCATTGTACCTGAGGATCCATTTAGAAGAAAGGCAGCATAAATAGAAATTCAATCAACAGCCAAAATTGCTGTACTCTGATGAATTCTGAGGAATTCTTGTAAGGCCTGGGTGAGGTTATATTGAAGAATTTTGTGTTCCTTGAAGAGAGATACTTAGAGAGATGATGTCATAAAAATATGTCATGTAATACTGCTGTGCTTAAAGGGTGGCTTTCCATCTGAGGAGGCATGTGGTCTAGCAGGGGCCAGTAGGGTCTGGGATATGAGGTTCTGAAATCTGTAGGTGTAGTCTGTTACTACTCTTTTAAATGGATGGAAGGGATTTCTTGACTATGGTCCTACCTTGGTGGCCTAGAGGACATTGCTAAGTCACTTAGGGGGGCTAATTTCTTACTTAAAAAAATGGCAGAGATGGAGAAGGAGGAGTTTGGACTAAACATACAATCTTAAATTGGTCAGTTTCCATGGAGGTGTTTGTGACAGTGACCCCAAGTTCTTCAAAGGCATAGGGATCATACACATGGTATATAGATTGTAGCGCCTCCCATTTTGCTCTATGGAGAGATTTTAAAACATTAATTTAGGTAAAAAATTATGTGGCCAGATTATGCAGTACAATGAAATACTTGCATACATTTAACAAATAAAATAGGATGTGTTAAAGCAGTTTCATGCCTGCTGTCATCTCCTCCCCTAACTTTTATGTCTTCTTCTAGGTTTGGGAGGTTCTGGTTGGAAAAGACCGAGAATCATGATTCATTTCTGAGGTATCTCAGATGTTATTCATTATATAATTATGAAATCTGTATATCATTATTGCTATTAATTTTTACATGAATATGGGCAGATAGAATTCATAACAAACTGATCTCATAGAAAGTTTAAATTTCTCTTTGCTCTTCCTTGATTCTTAGGACTGGACATTGTCAGTGGACTTGGAAATTGAAAGGAAAGTGAATTCTTTAGTTGGACAGTCCCTCATTGGGAGGTGGGGAGGGGAAAAGTGGGAGTCAGGGAAGTGGGTTGGCAGTTAAACTGTTCTGTAATCCTTGTGTCAGGTAACAGATTACAATCATAGCTTCTAATACAATTTGACACAAGGAAATGAAGATTCCCCCATCCTGACAGCCTCTACTAAAAGTGGCTTCTTTTGCCTCATATTACTTTTCTTGTTACCGTAATAATGCTTGACAAAAGCAACTTAAGGAAAGAAGGGTGTATTTTGGCTCATGGTTTGAAGAGATGCCATCCATCTTGGTGGGGAAGCATGGCGGTGGCCTGTGGGGTGGACTGGCCACATCTAACCAGGAAGAGAAACGAATGATGACGCTCATCTGGCTTCTTCCCTTTTCCCTTTTACTCTTTCTGGGTCTGCATCCCACGGGATGGTGCTGCTCACATTCAGGTTAGGTCTTCCTTCCTCAGTTAAATCTCTCTGCAAAAGCGCCTACAGGCCTGTCCAGAGGTGTCTCCTAGGAGATTCTAAATTCAGGCAAGTTGATGATGATTATCCCTCCTCCAGTCCTGCCCATATAACTGGGCACCCCACATAACTGCCCATGCTCACTGCTCTGTCTGCATCTTTCTGTCCCTCCTACACCGACAAGCACACACCCAGCCTCCAGTGGGTGTCCCTGCTCTTGTATAGAGTCCACTTGACACCTGTTCTCCCAGTGCACTCAACTGCACTGCTCCGCACTTTTGACTCTCCAGTGGCCGGATGTTCTTGACAGCCTCAGCACACTTCCCCAGTGGGCCCATGGGTGGTCAGTTTACTTTGTCACACCCTTTCACTCCCCATCTCTCTGTCACTGCCCATAACCTCCCCCGGGCTTCAAGTACACACTTGTTCACCTCGAATAAGATAAAAAATAAACGCTCTCTGGAACCTGTTCAAAGGCTAATGTGCCTCCTTTCTTAATTATTGATTTGTTTATTACAGACGCTTGGGCAGTATATTCGATGTGGCTGCTGTGCTAAGGCTACCTCCACAATCCCTACCCTTTGCAGTGAGTAAGCAGGCCTGCTGGAATCTGGGGGAGAGGTTGGTGGGACACCTGGAGAGACATGCCCACAGAAAAGCTTTCAACTGATTAGCTTTTGCTCCCTGCTTAAGCCTATGCTTGCCCGGCCTCCATCTACAGAACACAGCTCTGTCTCCTCTTCCTGCTTCTCTTCTCTATAGCAACTAGCAAAGCCCTTGGTGTGGGGATGCAAAAGGAAAGTGTCCCCCCCCCCTCCCCGCAAAGGCAGTATTCTCTTTCCTTCCCGCCTCACTAGGGGGCAGCTTAATGTAAGAAGTGGTTGTACTGATTAGGAATACCAGCTGTGTGACCCTGGACAAATGACTGTGCCTCTCTGACTCTGTTTTCTCGTCTGGAAAGCAAGGATTTGTGAGGATTCGATGACATCATAAGCATGAAGAGTACAGGAAATGTTGCACACAGATATGAGTCACCACTTTGCGTTTGCAGTTGTCACCATAATTGTCACTGTCATCCTGGCAATCTTCATCTCTAGCACCCCAGGATCATAGGGATTGGTTGCTATGGTCCAACTTCTGGATGACTTCACTGTACCAAAAACTCAGTGGAGCACAGAACCTAGGGGTAGCTGTGAACTCTGCACGACAAGCCCTGGGGTCAGGGCTCTTTGGACATGGTCTCCCTGTTCCCTGGAGCAGAGATTGGGCAGAAGGAAAGTAGCCCTTGTCAAAGGAAGACACAGGGGGAAGTGTCTGTCACAGGGTACCTGGACACTGGGAAAATCTACAGCCCTCCAGGATTGTGCTCCTGGGCTGTCTTTCTTGGTGTCCTGAGAGCAGTTCTTGAACTTCATACCTGGAAAAGGGTATCCAAGAGGATCGTGGAGTGTTCCCCAACCTTGGATGGTTATCTGGCGTTTGCTGGTTAGATGAACCCATGGATCTTGCTGTGTTTGTTTCCAGGCTGAATCTTTAAGACCCTCTCAAATACTGTATATCAGCCCACAGCCCTGGAAGCTGACCAGGCTGCAGCCTGAGCTCACTAGGGCTGGTTGGCACCTCCTTTCACTGCCACCTTGTCCCACCCCCACCTAGGAACTCCCTGGGCTGGGCTTTTTGTTCCCTGGTTCCTAGGCAGTGCAGCTGGTGCTGTGGGCTGGGGAGGAGGTGGAGGACGCAGAAGAAAGTCTGTGGGAGGGAGCTGTCTCTTGGTTCCAAAGGCAAGCATGGCTGCCTGTGCCCCCTCCTCCCAACATGATGCTTCCCCCAATTAGTATGATATCTCAGCAAATAAAATTATTATTATTATTATTGGTTTTCCATTTGGTCGTGATAGCTGCTTAGAGCATATATGCTGCTCTTAGTAATTGTCAGAGCTAGAAGAAAATTAGAGCAGATTTGGTGAGTACTTATTTTGAGGTTCCTTGGCAAGTATGTGGTCTCTTCCTTTCTAAGCCAGAGGCCCTTGGGCATCATCTCTTCAGTCCTTGGGGGTGGTTGGAGACACAAAAGCCAGAATGACTTCCAGTGACATGGGGGAGCTGTTTGTGAACACTCTGCTATGAAGGCCATACCATCTGGGAAACAGTACCCCACCCAGGAAGAAGAGCAGAAAGTAAAAGGAGGAGAGGGCTTCAGCGTTTCAGATTCTGAGTTGGACTGATTGCGCACCTTTTACCATGCATTCCCCAAACTACGCAGCAAAGAAATATCATAAGCAATAGCATGCTCAGCAGGTGGGAGGCTGCAAGGTACAAGGTATGTGCAGGGCACTGGTCAGCACATGCAGGAACTAGAGTTGGACCTGGATTACTTAGGGCTGAGCTTCATGGTTTAGTTCCCTTCAGAGAAGAGCAGGGTGATGCCTAGTGGGGCCAGAAGCCCTTTCCTTGGCTTTCTCTGCCAGAGCAATCATCTGGTAACTGAATAGGTAGGGGTGGTTCAGAGTGACATGCAAATGGAATCATGTGGGCTGTCATGTGGGCAGTGTGGAATGTCCACAGGGTATTTTCATGTGTTGTCTTATTGATCTTTGTGATCATTGGTCCCCCATGTGAGAGAGAAGGAAGTGCAGGATCAAAGAAGCAAAATACAATGCTCAAGGTGACATGGCCCAATCTGTTCTTGATGCCAAATGAGTGGATTAGTACAGAACTGGGCCTGAAAGCCAATGTTCAATAGACTGAGCCAAAGGACCAGGACCAGGCCAGGGGGAAGGTGTGACACAGACTTCGCAGTGAGGAGCAGGTGCGGAGAAGCACAGTTGTGGGAGGTGGGAGGTGGCAATGGCAGAGCAGGAGCCCGGGTGTGAGCAGGAGCGGCAGAAAGGATAACAGGGAACAGTGGCGACCCCAGGACATGGGGAGGGCTAGAGTGGGATGTAAGGCTCAGAGAAAAGCCCTGGCCTTCTGCAGGACTGAGGCCACCATTGTGGAATGCTGGGCCTGGCTGTGACCCAGGATCAGTCAGGAAGTATGGCAAGGGTATTGTCCAGGAAGTTGTTCCCAACCTTCTCCTGATTCTGAGAAAAGAGCTACTAAGCTTTCTACTTCAGAAAGTCCTTGTTATTTTTCCTGTCATGGAACAGCTTGTCATTTGGGGATGAGAGAAAGTGGTCAGGTCAAAGTGTCCCACTTTTTTCAAGTTCTAACTACATATGTTGACCTACCTGAGGTTCCAGGCAATAAAAGACTTCATTTGGCTCTCTCCAAATGTGTGCTGTCCATTGTGGGGCTAACAGGAAAGTAGGCCCTGGGAAGACATGAAGCTATACTCACAGGCCCCATCCTCTTGGCACCTGCAGTCCAGAGGACACAGACACTGAACTCTTCTTACTCATATATGTGTGGATGGACAGAGAGGTGCAGTGCAGGGTGCTGAGCAGACATTCATTTACCTATGCCTGCAGAGGACCTGCTTTAAGGGACTAGAAAATCAGCAGAGAAACTGGGCAGGGTCAAGGTCCCAGGAAACTTACATTTAAAGCCTGGGATGGGAGGGGTATTCTGCCGGGGATCAGGAAGACGCCCAGACTTCGTTCCCCTCTTTGCCAGTCTTGGTCGCCTCCTCCAGCTGCCTTTGGATCAGATCAATGAGGAGGCAAAGGACTGGGTACTCTAGGGGAGATGTGTGTCCACAAAAAACGATGGATGTGGGTGTACTCTAGGAGCAGGGTGAGTGCCTCCAGGCTTCCCAGTCCCTGCAGTTCCTGTCAATCGTACCCTCTTCCAGAAGGAAACTCATCCTCTGACTTTCCAGTGGCACGATCCGTAGTTCCGGAGTTTATTCCTTAGGAAGCAGAATGCGGAAAGGAAGTGGTTTCTTCCCCGGCTGCCCCGCCTGCCTGCAGTATCCAGCCCCTGCTGTCTGCAGGAGGCATTTAGGTGTTTACTGGTCAGGTTCCCCGCCAGGACATACTGGCTTGTGGGGATACCCTCTTATGCAGCCCCTCTTTACCTCACTGCATTGAATTTCCAACCTACCCCAACTGTTCATAGCTTACAGTGACTCAGCAGGGGCTGCCTTCTGCAACAGAGACCAAACCCATCTCTGCTCAGGCAGAGCAATGAACAGGTTACAACTGGCAAGGGACAGGACCAAGGAGTGAGTCACTTTTCAGGGAGAGATGCACCCCCTGTGCCCTGTGCCTACTTCTCCAGGGACTGAGGACTTCCCAGATGCCCTCTGGTGGCAAACAATTCCAATTGTTGCAGAGCATTATAGCTGTTGCCAGACCCCACACCATTGGCAGTGGGGCTCACGGGCTTGCAGGGGACTGCCATGTGGAGGCAAAGGGTTACCAGTGGGTAACAGTTGCTGAAACTTCTTGGATGGGACAGTAAAACCTGAGGAACTCTCCAAAGGGCTGCAAAAAATGATACAATATGCTTACTGTAGGCAACGCTCTGTCCAAAGTATCTCACTTCATTATTGCACCTTGTGAGTTAGACTGCTGTAGAAGGGGAAATTGAGGGACAGACATAAGAGAGGTAAAGTGATAAGATGCCATAGTCTTATTAAGTTCCCTTCTCCTTGGGCCTCCAGACTTGGATCACTGGAAGCCTGTGGGATCTAAAGTCACTGGCAAACTTGAATGCACTAATATATGCAGAGTGGGGAAGGCCCAGAAGCCCCCAAAAGCTGTGATTTTGAAGTATAGAAAAATGACTATGGCATATGCTCAGGGAAGAGATGGGAGGCAGGCAAGGTCTCGTCTGCTAAAATAGACTGTGGGGTTCAGCATCAGTACTGAGGGCGAAAGCTTTGTAGAGGCTGGCTTATTATCTCAAAATGAAGGCCATTTAAGGAATAAGGCTGCCTGGAACCAAGTGGGAGACTTTGGGTGGAGTGAACTTCTTGAACGCAAGGATGTTCAAGCAGGAGAGCCCCAGGAGCTGGGTTATCCTGCTGAGGGAATTTCTGTACTAAGTGGGGTGGTCCTGAATGACTTGGGAGGTCTGTTTCAGTCCAGAGGGGCTGGGGGCTGACCTTCAGGAAAAATAGAACAGCATTGCAGGGTGACCCAGACTTCTTTCATGTACTCCTATCAAAGAATCTTCTTTTTAAGAAAATTTAAAAATTGTTGTTTTTATTTTATGTGGATGAGTGTATTACCTGCGAGCATGTGAGTGTACCTGTGTCATGCAGTACCTGCAGAGGTCAGAAGAGGGCATCGGTATGGATGGTTGTTAGCTGCCAGGTGGTGCTGGAATTCCAACTTGGGCCCTCTGCAAGAACAGCCAGTGCTGTTAACTGCTGAGCCATCTCTCCAGTCCTATTAAGGTATCTTCTTTGATGGACAGGGCAAGAAGCAAGGGCAGTCTCTACCCTACTAGAAAGTAGCTCCAATCTCCCAGTAGGTATCTGTCCAAGATCCTGGATTTGAATGAGGGTCATGAGCTGGGGTTTCCTGTGCTTAGATTCTTCTGATTTGTGGGGTGATTCTGGTATTTGGCTTGCTCATCTTCACATCTCTCCTTGGCCTCTGACCTTGTGATGAGCATTACATGTCCTTAGCCTCCAACCAGGCCTCTTTCTCTGGCATCTTGAGCAGGGCCACCAGGGCAATAACACTTCTTCCTCTAGCATATCCTAGTGCTGCTAGCTCCATACAGCTATTTGGAACGGCAAGTTCTTCAGAGCTCAGTCTTCCCGCTGTCTTCTCAGGTGCTCCTCCCAGTTACTACTCCAGATCACAGTTCCTTGCCCAGCTCCCACTTAGACCACTGGGTCCTATTTCTGTTGAAGCTCCTTGATTCAGGCTAATGTCATAGAAGCATTAGAGTGGATCCACAATGCCTAGGGCAAGGCCAGCATTCCAGAAATATGGCCACTGACCTGGAAGTATGACTCTGTTGAAAAGGGAATGTGCCTAGGTTAGAAAGGCAGCCAAGTGACCAGTACACCTGCAGGTGTCTGCAATGGGTGGAGGCCCCAGGGACATGATGGTTGCTGTGGTTGGCCTGCTGTGTCTTTATGCTTCCTGAGTTTCTACTGTCTTCCTAGGTACAGGGATTTTGAATTGATGTGAATCCCTCAGCAACAAATGGCCAAGCAGATATCTCAGGTGCTCAGACACCCGGAGCAGGTCTCTTTGGGCAAGATATGTGCTTGAGTTCTCTAGGTGTCTAGAAAGTAGAACCCCTGTGTCATGTCAGAAGCCACATCTAGCATATATGGTGGGACTCCTCATTGGAACCTTGAGAAATCCTTGAAATCTCAAACTTTTGCCTCTAGAAGGCATCTGCTTAGTTGTAAAAGCTTTCTAAAGCTTTGCATTTTGCATGGAAAGCTATCATTGCCCATTCTTGGTCAGCCAGGGGTATACTGGTGAGCTTCCTCATTTATGAAACTCCATCTGGCAGCAAAAGAGATGGGACAGGTTATCCCTGATTGGCAGGAGGCTGAGCTGGGTCATGGTCTCTCCAGGACAGGCTGCTGGTCACACATGGGGAATTCAGGATGATGTAAAAGGCATTCTTCCTTGTCAACCAGGACATTCTTAGCAAGGTAAGACACCCCAAATACTCTGGACTCCTGTTAACCGAGAGGAAAGTGTCTCTGCTGGGGACTTTGTCTATTCCTTCATCCAACTCTGGCTTACTTCTGAGGTTGACTAGCTCAGCATGGTTGCTTTTCTGTGAGCTGTAGGAGCTGCCCAACAATGAATGTTCAAAGATCTTTGTGTGTGTGTGTGTGTGTCAAATGTGTATGTGTTGGTATGTGTGCACATGTGTGTGGGCAAATATAGGGGCCAGAGGTTGACATCTGATGCCTTCCTTGATTGCTCTCCACCTTATTTATTGAGACAGGGTCTCTCACTGAATCTAGTCAGCCAGCAAGCCCCAGGGATCCTCTTGTTTTTACCTCTCCAGCACTGGGACGCACTGGGACTACAGCTACACATTGCCAAGTCTGACTTTTTACATGGGTCTTTGGTAAGTACTTTACTGAGAGCCATCTTGGCAGCCCCAAAGGTCTGTTTTTGCATTTGAGATATTCAGCTTATTTTATTCTACCTGGATGCTACTGAGAACTCATATGCAATCCTTCTTCCTTCACTCCAGGCTAATGTGGAACCAGAGATAATTCAAGTTGGAGGGGCTCAGGAGCCCTCTGAACCTGTGAATCACCTGAGAAGCTTGTTAAAATTGAAGCTCTGGTTTAAGAGGTCTCTGGTGTTGTGTAAGGAGTTACGTTTGTCAAAAACTTCCAGGAGTTGAGGATTGCACCAGTCAGAAGGGAGCAAAGATCTGGCCCACTGTTACCATTCATGTATGTAAAAGCTGAGATCCAGAAGGTGTAAGTCATTTGCCCACTTGCCAAAGACAGAAGGGCCTTCATCCTTTGAAGCTCTACTTCTTGAGCAGGCTCAGAGCTCCAGCATGATCCTAGTATCTCATCTTAATCTCATTTTACTGTCAAAAATGAAAGACTTCTTGTCCCATCAGGGCCCCTTGCTTCACAGCCTGAATTTCTACTCTCTCAAGGGTTTTCAGAAGTCTATTTGTAATCCTTACAGTTATCTACCCTTCTTTGCAGGAAATGTTAAAAATCATCTCTCTGTCTTAGAAAAACAAAAAGGGGTGGGGCACTTTTAAAGACACAATCATGTTTTATTCCAGGTTAGAGCTAGGCTAAATCCTCTTGGGCAGTCTGCTTACTCTGGCTCCTCTGGGGTGGTCTAGGAGAAGCCCCTGTTTCCCGGCTGCAACCTCTCAAGAGAGGACAAGTTCCAGAGCGCTGACTACACCTCAATCTCCCTGCCTCTCAGATAACCCCAAAGCCACTCAGAATGGCACTTGAAGTGGCAGAGAGATTCCCACCGGACAAGGACACCAAGGACTGGCCTGGGGCCAGTAAGAACTGGTTTGCGAGTCCAAGACTGTCTCCACTCTGTCCCCTCCTGCTGGCGGGAGGGCAAAATGCCTTTGAGGGGCAAGGCCATCATGGCGATAGGGAGTAAAAGTCTCACTGAGGCCAAAGGAAGCAGAATGCGATAGGAAGTCCAGGAAACTGCCTTTTATAGACATGTTCTTTTCTTTCCTTTTTTCATCCAAGCTTACTACTCCCAGCGAAAGTGCCATGGGAAGCCATCGGGCTTGTCTGGTTGCGCCAGGGGCAGGCTAGTGGCACCGCACGCCCCTTCCCCCATCTTGACTGCAAGTTGCATGACCTGCATCGGAATCCACAGGGGGGGCGGGGGAGAATCCTTTCAGATCCTGGATGCAGTTGAATTCAATGTATTTTGCTTCCTCGCCTGCCCTCACCCAAGCTCGGGAGGAGAGCGCTGCTTTCTTCTGAGTGTGAATGCTGTAGTGTGTCTGCCTGCTCGGACTCCCCTAACCCTTTCTTTTCCTTTCCCACAGAGAACGCTCCGGCTTTTTTTTTTTTTTTTTTTCCTTCTACGAAATAGCTCACATTTGGCATCTTTACATTTTATTAAAGAAAAAAAGCCCTATCAAGGCAAAAAGCGGGGGGTACAGCCTCCTCTCCCAACAGGGTCTAAACTTGCTTCGAAGGCTGCACCTGTTTTGCGCCCCTACCAGGAAGGGGTGTTTGTGGGGGAGGGAAGGAGGGAGGCTCTGCGCCCCCTAAATCCGGAGAAACCAGCCCGCCCGCCCCCTCACTCAGCAGCCAGCTTAGCGCACCCTAGGGCTGAGCCCAAGAAGCCGGCTTCTGATGGTGCCGTGACGCTTGCCAAAAAATGCCCTTTGCATCTCAATTTCCCAGCCGTTGGTCTCGCTGGCACCGCTCGCCCGGACCACCTCGGTTCTCCGGAGTAGTCGTTTCAGCGCTCATTCCCTCCTGTCTTCCTTCCAGCTCCCAGCTAGCCCGGGGCCGAACCCAAAACGCATCGCCAAGGAGGCGCAGTGGGCGCCGGGGCACCAAACGTGCCATGCATGCCCCGCAGTCCCCCCCAGCAGTGCCCGGCTCCCGGGACTCTCGAATACCCAAAGAAGTGCCATTCAGATCTAGGTCCGCACGTCTGCGGCCCGCATCCCTGGCGCTGGGGTTCCTGTGCGCTCCAGTCCCCCGTCCCCCGGGCGCGAGCCCGCGCCCCTCACCCAGGCCGGGGAGCATCCCCGGGTCATCTCGGCCGCGTTCATTCCACTTCCTCCCGTGGAGGAGACTGCAGCAAAACCGGGCAGCACGAGGGCCAAAAAGTGGAACGAGAACGCCTTTCGTGTCGCGCAGCCAGCTCGCCAACATTCCCACCCCAGCGCCGACCCTCGGAATCCCAACTGCAACTTTTTCCCTTCCGTCTCGGTTTCCCTTTGGCTGCGGCGAGCGGGCACGGGGCGGCGAGGCGTGGAGCGGGCGGGCGGCCGCGCGGCTGCGGGTGGCCGTGCCGGCGAGAGCCGCGAGCCGGCGAGTGGGTGGGTGGGTGGGTGGGGAGGCAGGAGGGAGAGGACGGGCGGGGAGAGAGGGGTGTGGGGAGGGGAGGGAGGGGGAGATTCCGCTCTCCTGCCGCTCCCAGCCGGGGCGGGGGGCGGGGGGTGGAGGAGGCCGCGACGACGGAGGGGAGGAGGGAGAGGAGGAGGGAGGGAGAGGAGGGAGGGAGGGAGCCGAGGAAGACGCTCCGATAACCCGTGCGTTTCGTAAGGCTCCGAGCACTTGTACGTTTCTGCAGGCGCGCGGCGAGCCATTCGCGGCGGCTGCTGCAGCTCCGACTGCATCTCCCTCCTCCCTCCTCCAGCTCCGCGTGTGTGTCTGCGTGAGTGTGTGTGCGTTTTGCAGGTGTGTCCGTTTTAATTCTGCCCAGTAGGTGGGACTTGGTGACTTTAGCACCATTTTTCCTTTATTATTATTATTACTATTTTTGCCTTTCCACCGTCTGTTGTTGCAACCCTACAAAGTCTCGGAGTCGGAGAGCGCGCCTGGTTTCCAGAGCTCCTGGACCCCGCAAGCCGGCGAGCGCAGAGCCGGCCACCATGCCCGGCAGACCGCGCCACTAGGCGCTCCCCGCGGCTCCCAACCGGCGGCGGCGGTGGCCACGATGGTTTCAGACGCTGAAGGATTTTGCATCTGATCGCTCGGCGTTTCAAAGGCAGAGGCCCCCTCCCCCTTTCCCCCTCCCTCGCCGTCTTTGTTTCCTTCCCCCCCTGCTCTCCCCACTCCCCCCACCCCACCCCCTCTCCTCTCCTCCTCCTCCTCTTTTTTAGAAGCAGCGATCGGAGATGGATGTCTCTCTTTGCCCAGCCAAGTGTAGTTTCTGGCGGATTTTCTTGCTGGGAAGCGTCTGGCTGGACTATGTGGGCTCCGTGTTGGCTTGCCCTGCAAATTGTGTCTGCAGCAAGACTGAGATCAATTGCCGGCGGCCGGACGATGGGAACCTCTTCCCCCTCCTGGAAGGGCAGGATTCAGGGAACAGCAATGGGAATGCCAGCATCAACATCACGGACATCTCAAGGAATATCACCTCCATGTAAGTCGGGCGGCCACTGCCCAACCCGCCTCCCCCCGGCCCCGCGTTTCTCTCTCGCCCGCGGCGGAGGAGCCGGCCCTGCGCGCCCCAGCTCGCTGCTGCTCGCCGCCCGCCGGGCGCGCGTCAGGCTCGCTCTGGCTCGGGAGATGCTGTCGGGCTGAGTGTTCCAGGTGACTCTGGCCCTAGCCAGGCGCGATCCTATGATGCTTGTGGGTACCTCTCCCTGGAGAGAACCCTTTCGGGCAGAGGGTGCACGGGGCCCAGCTCCTGCCCCCGCCCCCACCCTCTTGCCGGCTCGTTTCGAGGGTGCGAATTGGGTTCTTTGCCCCCCACTAAGTAGCAACAGTTTGGCCACGCTCAAGTGGAATAAAGTAGACTAGGCTCCGTTCCCTGACAGGCGGCGGCAGATAGCAGAGGCCGAGGCAGTGCTTAGCCCAGAGGGAAGGTGACAGATAGGGACTGTTAGAAAACCAGTTCAGATTAAAAACAAAACAAAACAAAACAATTTCCTTCTGGACACAGCAAAACATACTAAGTAAACAAGTTAGGAGCTGGCTGCTGGCGGGGAGACTTCGGACGTGTCCAGGCCGTCATGGACGCCTACCTCTTTGCCTTTCCTTTCCCCGCCGCCCTC
The DNA here is from genome assembly GCA_035773235.1 of Eospalax fontanierii. Classification (NCBI taxonomy): domain Eukaryota; kingdom Metazoa; phylum Chordata; class Mammalia; order Rodentia; family Spalacidae; genus Eospalax; species Eospalax fontanierii. The sequence goes on along the minus strand of CM069524.1, from coordinate 146,420,086 downwards.
TCCAACCCCATTTTGGGCAGTTCCGAGACATCCCCCCCGCTCCCACCCTCATCTGCATCTGGGCGCCTACAGACCCTTTCCTGGGTTGGTTGGTTTTCCTTAACTGCTGGGGACAATTCCTAGTGAAGCTGCGGAAGGGAGAGGAGAGGGCGTGTGTTTGGGGAAGGGTATTTCTTTCCCAGCCCTGCGGATCCGTTTATCTGGAAAATTAAACTCTGACTGGCTTCCTTCTGCCCCGTCTGAGTGAGACCGGCGGTGGTGGCCTAGTCTTTTCTTCTTGTTTTGTTTCTTTGGTAGGGATGGGGGCCAGAAGCTTAGGAGTGGGGGAAAGGAAGCGTTCAGGGACTAGGAGCCTGCCGGTCCTTTCTTTCATCCCTCAGACAGGTGACCACCACCCCTCCCACCCTGCTGTCCTGGGACAGGATGTGGATGGCCCTGGGATGTTCAGAGTACAGTTCATGTCTCTTTCCTTCAGGGCCCCCGTCCCTTGGGAATCTCAGGAGTGAATAGGCTCTTTGCCTTGTGGGCAGACTAGAGCAAGAAGGGGCCCAGTGTGCTTATGGATTCTTCTCTCTGAGCAGCCTACCTCTCTTTGCTCCAGCCAATGCCATGGGGTTAAAAAGCCTGAAGGATTGCAGTCTTGCTTTCCAAAGTCCACCAGCCCTTTTGGTTTAATAGAATCAGCTTGTGTTCTTGAGCTGACAGTTTGGGGGAAATGGACAGCCCAGGAGATGTCCCTGACTCCTGGTGACAAACCTGACCTGAATCTCGGCTCTACTGTTCACTCCTTACCACCTCTAGCCTGGTCAGGGATTACTAGCCAGCCAGCCAGGAACGGGAGGGGCAAGGAAAGTAGATGAACCCCATGTGCCTCTCCTTTGCAGGCCACAGTGCCTGTCTAGCATCTCTGAGGACACAGGGAACAATCTCTGGAGGGAGGTTGTCAGGGAAGCTCCAAGTTGGAAGTACATCATCCAGGGGCCTGTTGTGGATGGATGGATGGGGGGAGCTTTGTGGCTTGGTGCTCTGGAGCTGAGCATAGAGATTTCCAGGTGACTGGATAGGTTAGGGATTGGAGAGAAGGTGCCCAGTGAATCTGGGAGCAAGAGGGTCTTTTCTGGCTTGTTCGCTGCTCCAGGGACATGTATGTATCCCTTGGAACCCATGGGAGGCAGGGTTGGCCACAATCGCATAGGCTCTTCGTAGCCACACAGAAGTGTCACGCCTCTGGAAATAAGGCTCTGGGAAGCAGTTTCATAGGGAAGAGCAGGGTTGGTCTTTCCTGAGGGAACACGAGAAGGCAATGGATTGGGAACTCTTCTGTGTGTGTCCATTCATTTAGAGCTTGGCTTCTGGCAGGCCATCAGAATCCTCTCTCCTGACACTGAAGAGTGAGGAAACTGCACCTCCAGGAGCACTGGGAATGGCAGGTGGGAAGGTCAGAGGTCAGGGGCTGAATGACCCCTCTTCACCCCATCTTTCCCCCAGTGTCCTGTTATATTTGTGTCTGGTATTGACCGAGTTCAGAGAAGGGCCCAGACTCCTAATTAGAAGCACAGAGCTTTGAGGGAGGGAGAGGAGTCATGCTCACTCATGTTCAAGCGACAAAGTAACCTAGGACCTGACCCCAGCATTGAACGTCGGTCTGTCCAACACACAGCTCAGAACCCCCAGCCCAAGACCTACAGGAAGGAGGGACTTGAGGGGAAAGAGGAGCACAGGGCAGGGGAGGGTCCAGCCTCAGTGTGACCTGGAAAGGTATCTTTCCAGAGATGGAGGATCAGGGGTCCCCCTGACCTGTCAGCCTGAAGCTCTGGGCGTGGGCATGCAGGTGAGCAGATTCCGGGCATGGAGAGGCTGGGGCCTCCACATTTTATACTACTTTTCCTTAGGCTGTTTTAAGGTCCTTTCCCCAGCCACTGAATTCACTGTGCCGAGTTTCCAGAGGGGCAGGGTTTGTTTCGCTGTGGCTCTGCTTCTTGGAGGTAGTGTATGGAGTGGTGACTGTGTCTATCTGGAGCCTGGCTAAATGTTACTTAGGGTGGGAGAGGCCCCCACCCCATTGACCACTCTGTTAAATTATCAGGAGAAAATCAGTTATAAGGTACCAGGGCAGAAGTATAGGTCTCGCCTCTGCCCCTGTCATATCCCAACTTCTCCAAAGTGCCCACTCCCAACCCCTCAACATGCAAAGGCTCTTCCTCCCTTCTGGCCTCTTTCTGTTCAGAAGGCCAGTCTTTTTTGTTACTGGAGCTCTTGATACACCAAAATCTCATCTAGAAGGGTCCATGGGCAGCCACACCCAATCAGGCTGTGACGTCACAAAGGCAGGAGGATGGTGGCCAGGATGGTGGGCTGTCTGGGCTGTCTCCTTAGGCCAGGCCTGCAGGGTTGGGTTGGCCTGGGATGATGTGTCCTTTGGCTGGTAGAAAGAAGATGGAGAGAATGGTATCCATGGGCCAGTTGTTCTTGGGATTGGCTGCCTGGGTTTTCAAGTCCGTGTACTCTTGACTGCACACTGAGCCGCCAGCTGAGTATCATCCTGAGCCTCCACAAGGTCCCAGGTGTGTGGCAGCTGTCTGGTCCCTGTATTTCCCTCTCCTCTAGAGACTCTCTGCTGGCTGAAGTATCACCAGGGGCTGTGACTACTCTCCTGGCTCCTCAATTCTCTTTCTAAGGATCAAGAGAGGTGACCCAGCCTTGATTAGAACTAGAATCCTGGCTAACATATAAACCAGGCCCTCATGGCATCAGACCCTCAGTGGCTGGGCAAAGTACTCAGAATCCCAGGGTTGGGCCTAGGCCTGTGAGTGGGAGGCAGAGGGAAGAGGGACCTTGGAGGCAAGATTTGGAACCCTGGGAAAGAGATATCTTCTAGATGAAATCTGGGGACCTTGGACTCCTTTGGTCTCAGGATTTTATACCAAGAGTGGTTGGTGAATGTCAACCCCTCCCAGGATCTTGAGTCCTCTGCTCCAGCATGCCTAGTAGGCCAAACTTCCATAATATTCCTTGGGGCAAAGGACATTAGTGCTGGTTCTTCTTGGGACTTGCAAACGTGGTAGCTTTGAGCAATTCAGCCTAACCTGGCTGAGGCTTTGAGAGTGCTAATGTGCTTTGTTCAGCGGGCTGAGCTGAGGCCTTGGAGGTTCCTCAGGATCCTGCAGAACTCTCACTGCCTTCTGTTCTGGCTGAGGTGGAAGGTGCTGCTGTAGGAAAGGAAGATGACCACAGGTGCCCTGCCTTGCCCTGATCCTTGCCCTGCCAGTCTCTGGCAGCTGGTCGCTCCTGTCTGGAGAAAGACGAGAGCCTAGCTCCAGTTGAGTCTTGGGTAGGTGGGGTGTGGGTAGCCTGTGGCCTTCCTTGTGAATGGCCTTTGCCAGTGGCATGACATTTCCGCTATAGCCTAGAGTTTCCGTCTCAGGTGTTGCATTGATGGTTCCCGCAGGGATCATGGGCACCATGCTCAGCCTCCCCATTGGGCCTCCAAGAAACCATGGAAGGATAGGAGTGGGAAAAGGAATTAGACACTGTTTGTTATAACTTAGCTCTGTCTCATTCCTCTTGAGTTATATTGGAGGGCTGCAGCCATTCTAAGCCTATAAATCTAACTATGAAACCAGGCCATGGGGCAGAGTGTCCCTTCCAACTTGGACATCTGCCATCCTAGCACCAGGAAACATTCCCCAGGAGGCTCACCCAGGCCTCTTTTAAGGGTCCCTCCTTTAGAATAGTAGTGACTTTTGTGATACTTCCAGGAGACGGGCACAGACACTCCCTTAGTAGCTGGGGGCCATTGTCACTTCCCATCTACTTACAGAAAAGTCAGGTCACACACAACTTGACAGACTGTGTGACACATGGCACAGTTTGTCATCAACTACCCAACCGAATGCGTGTTTCGTCGTCTGCAGCCTTAGAGGCTGGGCACCAGGCTCCACAACCCCCATTCTGCCGTTTGGGCTCAAGACCTGGAAGAAATGTCCTTGCAAAGGTGTCAGCCTATTGCTGGAGTGGAGCCTCTGCTGTGTGAGGAAAACATTAGAACATCTATCTCAAGTCATTCTTGCCTAGAACAGGGAATATTTAATATTTAATGTGTGGATTGAAAATATCTAACCATATAATTTAATAAATTGGAGGTTGTGAGATAAATTTTTTATTGCTAATCCATGCATAATCAGAGTAGCATAGTGCTGTTGTGAGTGGACAGCTCTGAGCTTGAGAGGAGGTTGGTGGTTTTGGAGCCCTTGGCTTTCGCACTTGGTATTTTGCTAAAGGGGTTTGATAATGGGTGGATAGGTGGAATGTGAGGTAGGACGAGGCTGAGTGAGTCAGGGGGCCTCAGCTTTCTATCTCAGTCCCCAAGGCTGAGCTCCTCTCCCAGGAGCTCCTCCTCAAATGATGATGTCATACCTGCCAAGATCCTGCCCTTTTGAAGAAGTGACATCTTCATCTTCACGAAGACCCTTATAATTTATAGCAGGATTCATAGTTTGCAGTTGCTCAGTTTGTTATGGGAAAGGCCGCATAAGGAGAGCTGATGGGCTCCATTTTTATAGAGCCACCAAACAAAAGCAAGAGAACTGGATCTGGGTTGGTTGAGTTGATGCAGAGTCCCCAGTGGGAAAGCTCATAGACACTGGAGAAGTCTGCAGCTCTTCCTCGGTGTGCCCTCACTGCCTCTCTGGTTCCAGTGACTTGACTGTCCTGTGCCTGTGCCTGGCTCTTCTGTTGATATCCTGTGGCCCATTGCAAAGGGAGATGTTGAAGATTTTCCTCCAGAACACTTGCTCTGAGACACTTGTAGAGGCTGGTTCAAGACTGGCTTGGAGAGGGGCTGGACTAGGTCACCCAGATCTGTGGATGAAATGGTATGATAGCTCAGCTGGAACTACTTGCCACTATGGCTTCTACTTTGGAAAATTTAAATACTTCCCAATGGCCCGGCATCTGGGCTCCTTTCTGATGGCTCTTCAAGAGGAAGAACTCAAGTGACTTCCCCAACGAAAGCTCAGAGTCCACTGGAGTCCTCCCTTGAGAGAAGTCTCAAGTTTCTGTATCTCCTTAGTATAAGGCTCCCTGGAATTCAGAGCTGGAATTGTCTGCAAGGTTGCAAGCATGACCTTTTCATGTTCCTGAGGGGCCAGAGGTCCGAGAGGGGCAGGGATTCAGCTGGAGTCCCCAGAGACTTCTTTTCCCAGTGGTACTGCCAGGGACCGGGGCAGTCTCCCTTGTCTACCTTGGCTCCTGTTTCTGAGACTCTGTCAAAGCCAGAGCCTCCCTGTAGCTGTGTCTCCCTCTGGGGAAATGTTTCCAAATTCAGGGTCCCCAGAGGCAGCAACTATGTGAGGCTGGCAGCCCCAGGGCTCCTTGCTGCCTGCAGCCCCTGCCAATTAGAAATAAACTCATGAGGACTCTGCTGAGCTATTTACATGGAGGGCTGGGGAACCAGGCACTCAGCAGGTCTGGGAATCTTTCTCCCTGGCTTTACTTCTGCCCTTGCCTGGTTTGTCCCATGAAAAGAATGCTGGTTTGGGGCGGTGGAAGATTTAGGATTTCAACCCCAAGCAGACATCATGTGGCATAGATCCTGGCAGGTTCTCTTTCCAGCTGCTCTTCCAGGCCTGGCTTCTCTGTAGCTGTGGACAAATCCCTTTGTTCCTCTGGACCTCAATTTCCTTATCTGCAAGATGAAGATAATAACTAACATAGCATAGTATTGTTGAAACCCAGTGTCCTGTGTCACGACTGGCAATACCTGATAACCAATAAGAGTTGGCACTTTCTGAGTACTCAATACCTGATTCCAGCTAGTTATTAACTATGCGATGACATTATAGTTACCATTCATCAAATACTTATATCCTAGAAGCTGTTCCAAGCACTTTAAGGGCAACATCTTTTTCGCACCAACCCTGTGAAATAGGTACTATCATCAGTCCTGTTTTACAGATGGGGAAACTGAATCAAGAGAAGGAACTTGATTTTACACAGCTAGTAAGTGTTTAAGCAGTTTGACATTTAAATATTAAGCTTTTCTGTCTATACTTTTATCTGCTAACACATATATATGTATATAGTCACATACATATACATACATGACTTTATTGCTGTTATCATAAATTAATAATAAGAGGATTGACATGGAGCTCAAGGATGTCTTCTATTTTATATCCTTCCAGTTCCCTGAGTGAGAACTGTCCTGGCTGGGGTTGGTGGGGAAGGCTGATAGGATGATTTGGATATAGTATTGGCTGAGCACTTCTCCTCAATGCAACCCCAGACAGACCTCTAATGGTTTCTCTTCCTGATCTCTATTCAAAACACCGCCCTTCCTGGAGGCTGTGTCCTAACCCACCCCTCTTCCAGGCCTCTTTGGCTACCCAATGTTGTCCTGGCTTCTGAGGTCAACCAGCTCCACAGTAGCCCAGGTGCCAGCTGAGGCTGGCAGAGATTCAGAAAACTGGTGGCTGGGTAGCATCCAGCTCCTTTCTGGGCTGAGGCCCGTCAGAAGGACAATGCCCCTAATGCCGATAGCCAGAGAGAGCCTGGATCGGGGAGTAGAGGGCTGGGTGGCTTCTCCTAGCCAGAGCTGTGTGGTGTCAGAGTTGTCTTTGGATGCAAGCAGAAGGTAGGGAGAGTCCAAAGTGCTGGGTAACTTGAGTTGAAAGCAAAAGCTGGAGTCATCTTTCTTAAAGGAGGAATTCCAGTTGTTCCTGGGCCCTCCCTTTGCTGGCTCCATGAGCAAGTAGGTTTTCATTCTCTCCAGCTCTCCACCATCCTTGATCACAGATGTTCCATCTGTCTCCCATAGGGATGAGCCTGAGCTTGGGAGACAGCTACTACTGTCCTGGTGGAGACAGCTGGAAGGTCCTGCAGAAACATTCATGGGCACTCCCAGTTGCTGCTGTATTCTGTGTGAATTTGCCATGTCATAGGACCTCACTGGGCCTCACTCTCCACCCTTGTGGGTTGGCGTCATCTAAATCTTCCCATCCCAAGGATAAATGGCCATTCTTCCAAAGGATGAATCAACTGATCTCCTTGACAGGCTTTGTAAATGGTCTAGTGCCATTTTGGTTATTTCCATTTCTAGATGACTGGTAGGATTGAGTTAGGAAGGAGATCAAGACTGAGCCATAAATCATTAGATCTGGAAAACGGGGTAGGGAAGAATTTGGGCAAAGCCCAGTTTCGAGGAGGAAGAACTTGTCAGACAGGCGAACTGATGTGATACAACCTAACCAGTGCAAAGGCAGACTATGAAGCGGGGCTCTGCAGGTCTCCTTCCCTGCCCTCTGGTGTCTGTACCAGAGGTTCTGGGATTGCAAAGGCAGGAAAAAGATCCCAGTTTCCCAGAGAGAGAAAAACGAAGGGAGCAGTCTTAAGACTCAAAGTCCTAATCACGTCTGCCTGGAGCGGTACATTGCTCTGTGCGCGCGGATCTGGGGGCGTCTTTGTACAAGCACAAGTGCCTCTCCTCTGTGTTCCGTGTGAATCACGTCTGAGGTTTCTGTAAACAAACCTTAAAGCCTCACGGCTTCCTGTTTCCCGAGACTATCTGTGTGTAGACTCCTGGCGGCCACCAGAGGGCAGTGCAATGCACGAGACTGTTCTTGGCTGATGGCTTCACAAGGCAAAAGCTGGAGCTGGGATAGAGTCCTAGCCTGGTGGCAAGTGGACCGTCAGCCTTCCAGGAGCCAGGGCCGAGCTGCGAGCGCTGCTCGGCACATCTGTCTCTGTCCTCGTCATATCGGTGTGGTCCCGGGATGTGAGGCTTCCAACCTGGGCATTTTGACTTAGGAGTCTGTGGCTCCCTAAGAACTGGAAGGAGACTTGGATGGAGGGACCACCACCCCCTTCTCACTTTGTCTCTGTCTCAGTCTCAGCAGTTGCACATCTCTGCTCAGGAGGATCCCAGGCTTCATGGCGACACAGGAAAAACTGGTAGCGACACTGTGAGGTCACGTCACACAAATAGTGAGCTTTATATGCCCTTTCCCCTAGGTTGTTGAATCTACTTACTCCAGTGGGAGGGCAGCTCTCGTCTTTCCCTGACCTCCAACCCAAGCTTGGCAATTACTGAATACCAAGTAGGTGCACAGTGAACACGATGCCCTGGCATTTTCCAGAGATGGGACTCTGGTGGTATCTGTTAAGCTCTTCAGATCATGTGTGCTTTCAGAGGTGACGTAATCATGAATGGGCATGAAATGGCTTGCTAACCAACTGCCTTGTTAATGGCTGCCTGCTGTGAGTGAGAACCACTGGCCCTTCTCTGTTCCAAGAAGTCCTGCATTTGAGTGTGGTTGTTTGAGTTCATGCATTCACGAGTCCATCAATGGGCCTTGTTACCTGCTCTGGAGGCTGGACTTTTTGCTCTTCGACTGAGATTGTAGGATGAGGGCTTGTCTCTGCTCGAAAGGCTAGACCACAGGTGACTGGACCAGGGTGGCAGATGGGGCCCTCTCTATTATGGTTCACCTTTACGCACCCACTTGGTTTTGATCATTTTTCATGGCTAATCCACTGAGGAACAGGAATAAAGTGAACATTTATAGTGCTCCAACCTAGAGAGAGTCATTTGCACGAGCAACCATATATTGATGGCAATTACTAATTGAAGCTCCTGATTGCGACTCTGCCACTTAGCTGTGGTGACCTGGAATGGCTACTTATTTTTTAACCCTTGGTTTCCTCATCTGAAGTGGTGGTAATATAAAATAATCCAGAGTTACTGTAAGATTGCAGTGGGAATGTTACAGTGTGGGTAAGGCTCTGAATACCATCATTACATCATGGCATTCCAGACTTGCATCCCCATAGGCAAGGATACTTTTCATGACCCCTATCTGTTGTTCCTGCTTCTGGTCTCTCCTCTCTCTCACTCATTTTTTATATTTTATTTATTATTTCGACTTTATGTTTGAGTGTATTGCCTGCATGTATGTAAGTGTGCTGGTGTTGTGCAGTGCCCAGCCTCTGGCAGATGTTGTCCCATGTGTTTTCACTGCTATTCTTGCTCCGCATCACTTCCCATTCACTAATAGATTCTCTTTTGGTTGTTGTAATTGAATCAGCTTGTCAGCTATAGAAGGGACGCTAGGCCTGCCCTTGTAGCAAGAGTTTAGGAATTGGGTGAGGTAGGAAACACCTGAAATCTTCTCCATCTACACATAACAGCCTACAGAGCATATTCACTCCAGTTTCATGTTAAGCCACAAGAGGGCACTAGACTACGATTTCTGCTTGCAGGGAGGTGCTATGTGGCCAATTGTGATTGCTCCTTTAAGAAAAGTCTGCATTGCACTAGGTTTCTCCCCAGGTGCCAGCAACCCTGAGGTTATGATCAACTAGCTTGATTGAGCTGCAGCTCACAACACTGTCTAAAGTCTCAAGGGAGGTCTATTTGCATAGTGGAAGTGCCATGGAATCTGGTGTCAAACTTGGGATCTAATTTGTGCTTTTCTTTCTGCTTGTGCCTTAGTTTCTCTGTGTCTCCTTTTAGTCACTTGAAAAGTGAGGTGTTCCTGGGAGATGTGGTTGTGAGATGCTACATGATGTGTGGAAAGTCTGGAATATGGTGGATTCTCAGTGACTAGTCTGTTGCTTTCTGGAAGGAAGATGGAGTTAGGACACAGCTCAGGAATCCGGTGGGTCTGTTGGGGTGGTTTGACCCCTCATCCTTGAATGCCCTATGAGTCCATTCACTGGGAGAAGCAGTGCCACCTACTGGCTGCAATGGAGAACAGCAAGTGTGGGGGAACTTGCATATTGTTGAGGCCTGATGAGACTGGATCTGGGCCAGGGAATACCAACTTCAGAGAATCCATCAATAGAATTCCCCCTCCTTTAATGTCTGGGTGCTTCTGGTGATTTTATGGGGGTGGTTAGCATGATGTTAGCTGTTAGGGATGTCCTTTGCCTGGACCCATAAGATGAGGTCACAAATGGGGACAACTCATATATATTCTACTAATGTTATTGTAGCCAATCAACCCTGGCCAAGAGTTCAGACACTTTCTGACGTTTCCTAGAGTATTCCACTCATTTTTTTGGGTGGTAGTGGAAGGCATTCCTCTTTTTGAAGAGCTTTAATATGATATGTCTAGTCGGCTTTGGCCAGGAGACTGGAGGTTCTGAGTCTCACTGTCTCTATTTGGAAAATGGGAATTAGGCTGGTTGGCTAGAAGGCTCTTCCATATTGACTGTGAGCAGAATTGCTATATATTTCTGTCCTTTGCTTAGTATACGTATGGGGTGAGGTAGGGTTGAGTGAGAAGGAAGTAGAGATAACTGCTAAGCTTCAGGCCTTGCTGGTGATGCACCCATTTTAGAGAAGATAGGGGCCTTCTCTCAGCAAAGGAATGGCCCTGAGGTTAGAGCTGGGGTATTTCTGGCTCTTCACTCTACGTAGCCTCTTTATGTATGCACCTGAGAACCTGGAGGGAGCATTGGCAGGCATGCAGGCTCAGGAAGTTATTTAATATCAGCTTTGCTCCAGATTGTGTTCCTGACTCCCTGCCACCTCTTAAGTGGCAGTCATTTTAACAAATGTGGCAAGAAGACACCGAGTGAGAAATAACATGAGGAAGGGGGTTGGGCAGGGATTGTGGAAGAAGGTGGGCTATATTCCTTTGACAGAAGCCTTATATTAGAGAAACTCAGGAGGGGGTGATAGAAGAGCAGTGAAGGCCCCTCATAACTCCTGAAAGGAAGTGAAAGGAAGACTGCCAAGAAGTGTCTGAGTTTTAGGGTCTAGGATCATTGGCTACAGCTCTCCCTCTTCCACGGAAGGTCCCTGTGTTGTACTGGGGCTTCTGGCTTCTGTACCTGGCGTAGGTGTTGCCCGATAGGGATCATTTTCCCAAGGACAGTTTTCAAAGGGCAACACGTTTGGCCTGCTGTGAATGCTATGGGTATACCTAGGCTTGTGGTGTTCAGGTGTCTGGGCACTAGATTTGCTGCCCAAACATTCCTAGTACATGAACTTTGGAGGAAGAGAGGGCATATGTACCAACAGGGCCAGCCCACATCTTCTAGATAAGAGTGAATCTTCCTGTTGCCATCCCAGGTCTTGGCATCAATCATAGGCCTGACATTGTGGTAAGTCCTGGAGGTCCAACCTTGAGAAAATAAACATTTCTTTTCCTCTTGGAGTTTAGGATTAGAAAATCTGTAGCTCACAGGATAATTTTGAGACTCAGGCATAGAATTTCAGGAAGTAGAAGCTAATGGAAAGTTTAAAGGAAAATGTGTATGTGTAGAAATACAGCTTCCCCAGGGTGGAGAAAGAGGGTGTCATGTTCCTAAGTGAAGATTTAAGAATTCTCCACTTGTTTGCTTAAAAATCCTCTGTCCACTGACTAACAGTGGTGTGAGATATTGGATAGGTGCTCCTGGCCTTAAAGTTGATTCCTTGGCCTTCTTGTAGCTAATAGAGGCCCATGGAATTGTAGGATAACAAGAGAGGTGAGTTTCATTCCTTCTCTTGTTATTCTGTGTGAAACAAAAAAACTGGGGGCAAGTGACTTGTTTCGAAAGTAGCCCCAGGAAGCCCGAGGGAGACATAAGGAGGCTAAAGACCTGTGTGCTCATAGGTAGGAGATGTTGGCCCTGGTGTTTATGTCTATTTGGGCATTTATCCAGCATGGGTTTAGTTGAGGTCCTATGATGGCCAGCTGTTTTTGTGGAAGCCATGATAGCAACGGTTTACTGGACAGACACAGCCTATATGGTTTCTGTCATTTTAGAATGTGAGAGGTTGAGCATCAACTTTGTAGGTCCCTTGCTTTTTATACATAGACCTGCCCCTTGGGATCTACCTTGAGGGATAGGATGTATCCAGTGGTAGCACAGCGGGTTCTTCAGTTCCCCAGGGCCAAGTCCCTGGAAAGAAATCCCAACAGAGGGTATGTGGGGACAAGGGACTAGGTGAGAGAGGGAGCCTGGTTGGGAGTAGCACAGGCTGGGAGGGAGAGACAGACCTCACGTGGTTGAAGAACTTTATCCAGCTCTATCCCTCAGCACTCAGCTGACTGTCTGCCTGCCTCAATGAACCTGACCACTCTCCACCCTTCCTCTGCATGTTGATCTCAGGGGAGCAGATGTGGCAGCAAGAGTGGTCTCACACCCCCTGACCTCATTCTAAGATCAATCATGTGGACTTGTTTCCTATCTCCATGGAAATGGTTGGTCATATTTCCTGACCCTCAACCCTGCAACCTCAGGCTTGTAGCTGCCAGTCCGCCTGCCTGCTTCCTGTCCATTCTATATTCTAGACAGCTGTGGCCTAGAGCAGTCTGGGCAGGCTGTACCCTGTGGTCCTCTATTGTGTGTCCTCACCTACCTAAGGGGGATGATGGGACAGATGATGCTGGCATGATTTCTTCTGCTCTGTTGCTGTTGCGAGCTCTTAAGAATAAAGACCTGCAGACTAGAGCAAGTTCATTTCATGTGTCAAAGCTGTCCGGCGGATCTCTCATCCTGGCAGTGGTGCCCAAGCCTGTGCCTAGATGCTGGGTACACCGTCCTCACTGCTTTCCATGCTTCCATGGGTTCTGGTCCCCTCTCAACAGAGCAGCTTGTTGGAGAAATCATCCAGAGAAACTCAGAACCATCCACAATGGGAGTAAATGTGTTCCAGGAGCAAGTCAAAGGCAAAGGGCACTCTTGATTTTCACCCCATCCCATTTACCACACAATCTGACGAGGCACGCATTGTCACAGCTGAGCACCCTTTCTCCAAAATGTTTGGGTTCCAAATGCTTTGGATCACAGACCATTTTCAGATTTTGATATATTTGCATATATATAACAAGATATCTTGAGGCTGAGACTCAAGTCTGAACATGAAATTTATTTATGTTTCCTGTATGCCTTAAGACACAGTCTGAAGGTAATTTTTACAATATTTTTAATAATTTGTGACCGAAACAAAATTTCATGATATAGAATTTTCCACGTCTGTGGTTGTATTAGTACTAAAAAAGTTTCAGATTTTGGAACATTTTATACTTCATATTTTTAGATTATGGCTTTTTCTCTCTCTCTTGCTCTTTCTCTCTCTCTGTATACATGGAGACCAGAGGTCAGCCTCAGGTGCCATTCCTCAGGATCCTTCCACTGTTTTTTTGAAGCTGAAGCTCTTCTAGGTGCTTGTCCAGTAGTCTAGTCTACTCGAGACCCAGGGGTTTGTCTATCTCCACCTTGCTAGTGCTGATATTACCTGTATGTGCCACCTTGCCCAGCTTTTGTACATGAGTCCTGGGCATCAAATTCAGTTCCTCATGCCTGCAAGGCAAGTTCTTTATAGGAAAAGTTATCTTCTCAGTCCCCTTTCCCATTTTTTTTTGAGTAGGGAGATTGAGACTCCCAGTGGCCAAGTCACTTGCCCTGGGTCGGTCAGTTAGTAAGAGGCAGAGCTCTCATGCTCAGCATTCTGGAAGACCTCTCACATCTTGCCTACCTTAGCTCTGGACCCAGTCCTCCTCCACAGTAGACAGACACCATTCTGCTAACAGGACTTGGGTAGTGGAAGGAGGGCCAGGCAGAAGGTACCATGGGGACCTAGCAAAGTTGCAAATTTCTGAATTTCATGGATACAGGTGTTTTCCAAACCATCCTCACATCATGACTTACTTTGGGCAAGAGCAGAATAGGGTCTGTGTCTCTGCTCTTGTTCTTGCCACCAACATACTGGAGGAACCTGGGAGTACACATTCCTCCCCAGGCCTCAGCTTCTTTGTATCTGAAATAGGGATTAGATAAGTGATCTTTGGGGTCTTTTGGCTCTTACTTTTGACAGTTCTGTTGTGACTTTTGGGGATTGGGAGATTAGATAAAAGAGCCCTGACGCTGTATAACATCTCTGTAGTTGCAGATCCTGGGGGAGAGAGCCGGGCCTTAGCTTTGTATTTTGCCTGCTCAACAGTGGGATCCTTGTTGCCACACATGTGCATGTGAGTTTGTTTGTGTATGCAAGTGTGCGCATGAGTGCGGTTGATTCCAAACATAAGCTGCTGGCCTGAGAATTTGCATTTTGGTGGTACCCACCAGCTGGTCCATAGCCACAAGTACGACTGTTCACACCCATGACTTCCAAGCTGTACATGCTGGAGTGTGATCAGAGGTGGTTTTACATTTTGCATAAGACTTTTATGAATAGTTTTCCAGGCTGTTAGAAGTCTGAACGCCTCTTTTTCTCAAACAATACCAACCCACTTCTTTAGCACATTCTCACAGCTCGTCTGGATGCTATGTTCATTTTTTGCTTCCTTCTCCCATCTTCTCTTGTACCCTAAACATTGAACCTGGCTCCATCCTGATCTTGGCCCACACTCACTCACCTTTTCCCACAGGACTGCACTTGACCTCAACTTGCTTAGACCTATGTAATCCAATGTGCAGCTGAAGGATGGAACAACTGTTTTACAGAATGCCCTTCCAGACTCGAGGTGATTTTGAAAAATGATTTGAGAAGCAGGGAAGGTAATTCTGTAACTGCAGTTCAAGAGACTCTGTTGGCTCCTAATTGTCCCCAAGGTATAGTTCAGAGTTCTGCCTGTGTTTGGAGCCTTTTGTATTTGAGCACATCTCTCTGGAGCTTTGCCTCCCATTACCTCTCCTTCTGCAATCCTGGAGCCCCCGCTGACCAAATTGATCATTTTTTCTTTTTCTTTTTAAAATAGTGCCTTCCTGTAGCCACAGCTGGCCTGGAATTCACTATGTAGTCCAGGCTGGCCTTGATTTTATAGGCTTCCACCTGCCTCTGCCTCCTGAGTGCTGGGATTAAAGGCATGTGCCACCACTCCCCGCCTCCAGCTGATCATTATTAACTATTCCCAAGCATTTCCTACTTCAAGTCTGGGGAGCAGGTTACTTCCCCTTCTATCTGCTCACCGGGACCCCACTTGCCACTTCAGCCCCACCTGTGAGATACTCTTTGGTTTCTTTCTTTCTCTCTCTCTCTCTCTCTCTCTCTCTCTCTCTCTCTCTCTTCTCTCTCTCTCTCTCATCCTTGGAACACATAGTAAAAGCAGTTGCTGCTGCTTGTTTACTGCTGTCTGTTGACATGCAGCTTATACAGCAACTCACTTAGTCCACCATTGTGGAGGACTGCTCTTATTTTGCAGATTGGGAAGCAGAGGCTGTACATTATACACATACACTGCACACATACACTACACACATACACTACACACATACACTGCACACATACTCTGCACACATACACTATACACATACACTGCACACATACACTACACACATACACTGCACTCATACACTACACACATACACTGCACACATATACTACACACATACACTACACACATACACTGCACACATACACTATACACATACACTGCACACATACACTACACACATACACTGCACACATACACTGCACACATACAGTACACACATACACTGCACATATACACTGCACACATATACTACACATATACAATGCACACATACACTGCACACATACACTACACACATACACTGCACACATACACTGCACACATACACTACACACATACACTGCACACATACACTGCACACATACACTGCACACATATACTGTACACATACACTGTACACATACACTGCACACATACACTACACACATACACTACACACATACACTGCACACATACAGTACACACATACACTGCACACATACACTGCACACATATACAATGCACACATACACAGCACACATACACTACACACATACACTGCACACATACACTGCACACATACACTGTACACATACACTACACACATACACTACACACATACACTACACACATACACTGCACACATACACTGCACACATATACTGTACACATACACTACATAGATACACTACACATTAGTGGAAGGCTATAGGTGTGTATTAAACTAGGATTCAGACTCAGGCTGCTGCAGAGTCCAGGATCCCATGCTTGCTGCAGCTGTGTATGTAAAAACAAAGCTATGAGAAACAATCTCACATGTTACAAGTTGTCATCAGCATCCAGAAGTGAGTCACCGCACAGTGACGGACTCCTATAGGGGTAGAGAAAAATCTGTTGCCTGTAAAGTAATACTGTGATCTTTTGAAAACATAATGATGCTACAAAAACAAAATGCAGAAGGACATACTGTATATGGACAAATCACAATGACCAACAGATACACTATGCTGTCTCTGGACATAGTTATGTAGTAAAATGATAAAATCACCAAGTGTATATGAAGCAATTCACGGAAGCCCCTCTAGACAGAGGGGGAGAAAAGAAGAGTGCATACAGGGTCAGAAATTTATTTGTAATGTTTGTTTGTTTGTGTGTGTGTGTGTGTGTGTGTGTGTGGGTGTGTAGTGCTGGAAATGAACCCACTAGGCAAGCACACTACTACTATAGCCACATTCTCAATCCATTTCTTGCTTTTTATTTTGAAACCAGGTTTCACTAAGTTGTCCAGACTAGCCTGTAACTCTGTATCTAAGGGTGGCCTTAAACTTGGAGTCTTCCTGCCTGAGCTTCCTCAGTAACTGAAATTACAGGCACCATCAGATACGGCTTTGCTCTCTCTCTCTCTCTCTCTCTCTCTCTCTCTCTCTCTCTCTCTCGTCTTTCTTATTTTCTTAAAGTTCTTAGTACCTGACAAAATGACAACATTCCAAGTGAAAACAATATAATCCTTCCTTTAAAAAAACTTTACATTTTTAAATAAATTAAAACTTTAGAAACTCTAAGAAACAAAATATCATACCCACCACATTTGAAATTTACAAGTAAAGAAATATTAAAATCATCTTTGTTGGTTAAAACTGCAAGTTTCCACAGACTGGTGGATTAGACAAACAGAAATGTGTTTTTCTATAGTGCTGGAGGCCAGAAGTCCAATATCAAGGTGTCAGCAGGTCACTTTCTTCTGAGGTCTCTGTCCTTGGCATACAGACAGCATCACCCTGTACCTGCACGTGGTCTTCGCTCAGTGTGTGTCTGTGTCCTAATTTCCCCTTCTTATAAGAACATGAGCCAGACTGGGTTAGGACCCACCCTACTGACCTCATTTTAACTTAATTACCCCTTCAAAGACCACCGCTCCAGATATAGTCACATTCTGAGGTATGTTGAGGCTCAAGAGGTTAGCTTGTGAATTTAGGGGGAGGGCACAATTCAGCTGTAACATCAGTTGAAAAAAATATCTGCATGTCTGCTGAAATGTGCACTATTTCTAGATTTTTTGAGGGCATAATTCCGAAGAAGGTCATCCTTGCTAAATTTTCTCCATTTCTTTTTGTTTCTTTGTGTGTGGGTGCCTTTTGCTGCTGGTACCATAAATACCTGCTTGGTTGGCCTTGTGAGCAAGGCAGCTTTGGAGAAGGAGTTTCACATTTGCAGGAGAAACATCAAGGGATAGAGAGAAGGATGCTCCTCCCTCAGGCAAGCGCAGAATGTGAGAAGGGCCCACAGATACTGTTCTGAGATTGCCTTACATTTAGAGTACAAATGTAAATAAATAAAGCCATTTATATATCATCCATATCATCTCTCTTACTAATCGGCTTAATATACAGTTAGTTAAAAAGTTGGCAGTAGACACCTTGCTGGTATTAGCCACCAGGTGGGGGGCATTCTCCCCTACCTCAAATGGCAGGCACTGGGATTTGGGCTAACAGTACAGATTTCTCAAAGAAATGGATCCAAAAATATGGATATGGAATTTATTTTCTTGGGACAAATAAATAAATTAGATTCCTCCATGACATGATTGCATTAGGAAAAGTTTCAAACGTACAAATGTGTCGACAAATTCTCCATAGCCGCCATCTAGATTCTAGAATGAACATTTTACAGACTTGCTTTGACACATAGCCCATATTCATCATCCTTCTGCCCACTTCTTTCTTTCTTTTTCTTTTGAGACACAGTTTTGCTGTGATTCTAGGCTGTTCTTGAACTTACAACAGTCCATCTTTCTTTAGCCTCCCAGGTGCTGGGGTTGCATGCCTGGCTTCATCCTTTATTTCAGATGCATTTCAGAGTAATGGTAGATGCTTGTCAGTCAACTAGAGTTGATTCAACTAGAGTTGAATAGCTGTTTTCACTTTGGAGAACATCTACTTTCAAGAAATGCCTAGATCCTCAGAGTCTACTCGTCGAATCTTCCCAAATGCATTTGCACTGATGAATTCTAATCCACCCACATCCAGGGCAATTTCCACCCTCCAGAATGTCCCCTCCTGTCCCTTCTAGTCTGCCTCTGCCACTCGCTTCTCAGAGGTGACCACTGTTTTGAGTTTTTCAACAATAGATACTTATGCCTGTTGTATAGCTTCATACAAGTGGAATCATGTAATCTGCATTTAGCAAGAAGGGTGTTGAGATTCACCCACGTGCTGCAGTTACCAGCACTGGTTTCCTTTTTATGGCTATGTAGTATTACACTGTGTGGCCAACCTGGGTTTATCTGTTCTGTTTTTGGAACCGTGGGCTGCTTCTAGTTTTGGACTTAGGGCTAAATCTGCTGTGAACATTCTTGTGTGAGCCTTTTGGTGAGCATATGTTTTTGTTTCTCTCAGGTCATTCCTCAGGAGTGGAATTTCTGGGATGTATGATGAATGTGTGTAACTTTCTAAGATACTGCCTGGATTGGCCTCTTTCCACTGTGGTCTTACTAGTTGGCATACAGGACAACTTGTGGTTGACCTGGGTTAAGAGAGGCTCATTCACATGACTCCTAGTACTCAAGTCTCTGAGCCCACTGAATCATCGTCTTACAGTTAAGCAGAGGCAGGCAGTGCTATTCAAAGTTACCCAGTTGCAAGGTGGCAGCACTAGAATCCAATTTGACAAAATTCCAAAGTATTCAGGAGTACCTCACAGGATTCCCAGCCCAAGGACACCTTGGTATTCTCAGAACCCATTAGTTCTCTCTGACATTTTGAAACTAAGGCTGGGGTAGTGGGTGCTCCTTGAGGAGCACATTCTGTACTCTGGGAACAAAGCTGAATCCTGTATGCATGTGAGAAGGAAGCTAGGCAGCTCCCCTGGGCTCCCAAAGTGATATTTAGTTGGGAGTCCTGTGAAAAGGGGCAAGATGTTAATCCGAGTGAAAGAGGAAGTCTCAGAGGGGTTTTCCTGTTAAACAGGAGCCAATTCTACTTTATCTTCAGAGATGGGTATGATATGTGTGCTGGAGAGAGAAGGGTGGGAGTAAAGGGATTCCTTAGGAGGGCCCTTCATCCAGGTGAGGGCACATGACGGTTCGTATAGGAAGAGATGGCCAAGCTCCTGAAAAAGAAGCAGACATTAGACACAGTAAGCGGCCAGATGTGATGGGGGTAATTTTAGCTAGAGGGTAACAGCAAGAAGAAAAATCTGGAATCAAGAGAACCCTGAGGAGCAGAAAGCACCTCATTCTAGTTGTAGAAGGAGGGAGTAGACAGATCATGTAAGGCCTGGTGAGTCTGAAACTTTCATAGAGATGGTTGTGGCAGCCAGGTTTGGTGACCCAGCACTTGCTAAGTGGAGACAGGATGATTGGGCGTTTAAGGCCAGTCTTGGTGACAGAGGAAGTTTAGGGGCAAACTGAGCTATATGAGATGGTAAACCAACCAACCAACCAACCAACCAACCAACCAACAAACAAACCAGATGGTTGTGAGCCCTCTAAGGAGTAGGATCTTGTCCTCTGTATCTTTGTCCTTCTAGTGCTTAGCATGTGTTTGACTAAGTGAGTGCTGAGATAACTCATGATTGAAAGTGCCTACTAAGACTAGCAGACTATGGTGGCCTTTGGATGATCAGGGGAGCTGAGGGCCATCCTGGAGGTAATGTGGCTGAGGAGTGTCCATCATCTCATGACCGGAAGTCCAGGTCTCCTGGGACAGCACACTGATTCCCACCTGATTTACCAACACACAGAAGCAGGTTAGAAGGTCTAGCTCCATTTGAAAGTTACCTCAGGGCCTGGTGACAGAACTACAGCTCAGGAATGCTACTTGCTAAGATATATTTGTTTATTCAGAGATTTAATTAACATGTTTAAATATTAAAGAGTAAACAACAGTGTCTAGTGGGACTCAACATTTACCAACAGAAGTTCTGGCTTATTTAATCAATTCCCTACCCTAAGACTCAGGTTTATGACTTTGTTCTAGGGAGGCAGTGGGGAGTGCAGGTCCTCACAGGAGAGATAGGGAAGTGGGCCTAGGGAGAAAGAGGTCAGGGGAGAGGGCAGAGGGTGGGCAGGAACTGAGCAGGGGGAGGGAGGAAAAGGAGAACAGAGGTTTTCTGAAGTGGAGTTTTCCAGGCCAAAGAAACCAACATACATTATTTAGTGAGCTCAAGGTACACACTGAGAAGACTGGTGATAGCTGCATATTTCTTGTAGGGATCTTTACAGCAGGGGCTGGAGGGTCTTGGACCATTCTTGTGAGATGCCAACTTCAACTTCTCTGTACTGACTTTGTAGAAGCAGCTTTTCCTTATGATACCTAAAGAGCCTGCAGGCTAGACAGACACTAGCTGGATAGTGACTGGACAGTTGCATTACGTCATCCCTTGCTGTCACAAGGAGGGAAGAACCTAGACCATAATGAGACCCACCAGCCAGAACTGCAGGTAGAACTTGGAGACCAAGGTGCTTTGTGAGAGATCTGCATTATAATATTGCCGCAAATGAGGTCCTGGATGCTGAGAGATTACACCCTGGGTTATTTATTGGCAATGCGCTCTATGGTTTTAATTTTTTCTTTTTGCTTATTCAGGCTTTAGCTCCAGAGGAAAATAGCCTGGGGTGGCTCTGAAATAGATTCTCTCTGCCCCATTAACTTATTCAGTGAGTTTAATGGTCCTTTTTCCCCTCAGCCTTGAAGTCATCATTAAAAGGCAGAGATTTATAAAGTAAAGACTGAGCTTTAGTCAAACTTTGGTCCTGGGCTGGGGGAGGGCAGGGGCTGGGGCAGCAGGGACCTTACACCCTACTGCTGTGTGTGGGGTATGACATAAGCTCTGCCTGGGTGCTTGGGGTATTGATGCCATTCCCCGAACGGGTTACTGACCCAACTTTCCCAACTCTCAAAGGGTCAGTTTGCCACAGGCGCCTCTGAAGTGTCACATCAGTGCTTAGGGTTGAGTGTGCCCTGGTCCTCAGCAGAACTCTAGGTGCATTTCTTGCTATGCCCCAGGACTTCCCAGAGATCACGTCTCTATGTGCTCTGGGTCAGTCAGTTCACAGAAAATCAGCTCCTCAGAAGTCACTTCACAGAGGGACCAGCTTGTCAGCAGCTGGTTTCCTTCAAGTCAAGTGACTGCAATTGCCCAAATGACTAATGAGAAAATGTCCAACTGACCAACCAACCAACCAACCAACCAACCAACCAACCAACCGATCAACCAACAAAAATGAAAGCAAAATCACAACAGACCAGAAGCCTGGGTTCGGAATAGTTTGCCAAATTTTCCAAAATCTTGATTCCAGTAATATAGTCGTTGAATGAAGCCAAGTCAAGCCAGCCCAACCCACGGCTGGCCAAAGCAGTTCAATCCAATTCATTATACCTCATTTCCTACAATATTGTGTATCTGTGGGGTGCAAAGTGGAGAACTGCAGAGGCTACAGCAGAAGGGTGCACTGGGCAGATCAGACAAGTGTGGCTGCTGGGAAAGAGGCGATGTAGCACTGTGCCTTGAAGCATGGCTGGAAGCTGGCTGGGAAGAGAGGTGAGGGAAGGCTTTCTGGCTGAAGGCGCAGTGAACGGCAGGAGTGATGAAAGGCACTGAGGAAATGCAACGTCCCTATTCAATCTGGAGGAACCAAGAGAGTTAACAGACAAGCCGTGGGACTCACTTGGAGATGGCCAAGTACACCAGGCCTAGCCTCTAACTTGTTGGTTAGTGATAAGAGTCATTGAAGAATTAGTAGGTCAATCTTTTATTTATTTGTTTAAAAATATTTTATTATTTTTTATTTTATGTGTTTGAGTGTATTGCCTGCATGTAGCTAGGTGTACCCGTGTTGTACAGTGCCTGCAGAGGTCAGAAGAGGGCATTGGAATACCTGAAACTAGAGTTACAGGCAGTTGTTAGCTACCATGTGGGTGCTGGGAATTGAACCTGAGCCCTTTGCAAGAGCAGTCAGTCCTCTTAATTGCTGAGCCATCTCTCTAGGTCCGACAGGTCAATCATGAAAAGTAGAAAATAAGAAGTCACTCATAGGTGCAGCTACCAACACACACACACACACACACACACACACACACACACACACACACAAGAGCACATTTCAATGAATTTCCTTTATGTCTCATAGTAAAGTTGATTCCAGAGTTAGTAGATTTTGTAAATACTTTAATCGCCACTTGATCACCACAAGATATGCCCACTCTGTGAGGCACACAGGACCTGAGACCAGCTGGGTACAGTGGTCACCACACAGTGAGGGCTACAGCAGCAGTATTTAAAAATTTCCATCTCAGTCTTCCTGGGTTCACAGAGCTAAACTTGAATAAATTCAATGTGTAGATTAAACAAGACCGTTGTTTGCATGGCATGGCACACAGGGGTGTGTGTGTGTGTGTGTGTGGGTGTGGGTGTGGGTGTGTGTGTTTACATGTATCTGAGCAGGCAACTTTAGTTTTCATTTTGAGGACTGGGGAAGCAGAGCTGCAGATGCCAGTCGAACAGGCAAGACGCCATTGAAAACGCCAGTACTGGGTGATGTGGGTGGGAGGCGAGGCAAACAGAGGAAAACCTTTCAAATAATTTGGGTCATTTGTTGAATGCGAGAAATGGCAGTGTTAGGGAAGACTGTAACCCAGGACTGGGATGAAGAACGAGCAGGATAGGCCAGGGGGAGAGAATGGTGACTTCTGTTTAGGACATACGGAACTGATCATGCTGGGGGAGAGGCAATCATGGAGGCTAGAAATGTCGTGAGCAAGGCGTATCATTTCTGATTGAGGACCTTTTTAATGAAGTCTGCCACCATGGGAAACTAGCAAGAATAGCTTGTTTAAGAAGAGGGTAATGACTTGGTCGTGTTCTGGGAGCTGTGCAATGGCTAGTGACCAGCCTTCTTCATGGTTGCTCAAACATCTGGCCTTTCTTCCAGCAATGGACTTGGTCTTGTGGGGCCTTTGTTAACATTAGCTCCAAACACATCTCATCTCTGTCTGCATATACAAGCATCCTCTTGTTCTCTTTCTTCTACCTCTCTCCTGGCTATTTCTGCACATAGAATCTTGCCTGTGTCTTGTCCTAGACTTACCTCAGTATATATGCACTACCAAGGTAGTAGGAAAAGCCAAGGTGTTGGTGCTGTGTAGAGTGACAAGAAGACTGGGTGGCACGCTGTGTGGTTCACAACCACCCATAACTCTATTTCCAGGGAATCTGATGCCCTCTGCTGTACTCTGTCATCGTATTGGCTCACATGTACCCCGACCCCTCCCACAGATATATACACATAATTAAAACAATAAACTTTTTTTTAAAAAAAGAAAACTGGACATTGTGTAGTTAGTGACCAGGAAAATGAAAAGAATAAAAAGATAGCTATTTACATATACTCGCATGGCTTTTCAAATAGACAGGCTTTCATTTGGCTTTAGGTAACTGAAAACTGACTTTAGTGGTTGAAATGTGTAATGGTTTATTTTTGTGATGAAAACTGGATAATTTGTTGGTCCAGCAGCTCAACTATGTTCTGAGTGGTGTCTCTGATTCCTCATGGGAGGAAGGCTGACGAGATTTGATTGCTCCATTGTACAGAGAAGGCAAGATCTGCCTGCCTGCTAGTGGGGGAACAGGATAGTAGTAGTCCACCTTCCATGATCATGTTCTCTGAGTCCAAAGCGACACATGCTCCAAAGAGGTAGCATTCTAGGGCAGGACCAGTGTCCCATCCACAAACTCTGAGTCGTCTTGGAGAATCTAGTATCCTCTACAAGAATCCTCCTAGGTGAAGGAGTGCTTATAGGAGGATGAGGATGAGAACAATACCACTAATAAAAGCATCACTTTGTTGTGTTCCAGGTGCTGTACTGGGCACTTTTCATTCAGTGACTTTGTGAATGTAATGGAATCACAACTGATTTTGATGTTCCCACTTTGTAAATTTGCATACTCAAGTCATGCAGCCAGCATCATTAGGGGATGGGAGCTTAGGCAGCCTGTACCCAGAGCCCAAGCTCCCTCTAGTACAGGTCATCACACATGCCAGCCAAGGCTTTCTCTATCCTCTTTGTCCAGTGCACACTTGGAAGTGGTGGTTGGGGGCCAGGGCATGCTACCCAGTTCTGCACCCCAGCTGCATTATTACATGATTGCATTTTCCAAGCTGGAACAAATGTTCCCAATGTCAGTTCAATGAGAAATTCTGCTCCCTGCTCCCTGAGCTGCATTGATTTATTCATGCTGAGCAGAATAACTGTGTGGTGAACTAGATAAAATATTTGCACCATTGATTACTTTACTTTTCATGCACACACGTGGGAGGTGGGAGTGAACAAGTGCCATGACCAAGTGAGTGAAGACGCCTGTGTGCAGAGAGCAGCTGGGGCAGATCAACAGTGCTGCCAGTGGCCCTGGGTACTGCTTGTCACACCCAACTCTGGCCCAGAATAGCCACTGACTGACTCCTTTGAGCTTACTTTTGACAGCTCTGGTTACAGACTCTGTTAGCCTCTGACCAGGGAATCTTCCTTGGATGGAAAGTGCTCAGGATATCTCACTGGAGGAGTATATGACCCTTTCAGACATAGCTGCAAGGCAACACAGATGAGATTATAGTAAAGTGGGTGGTTTTCTGTTCACCAAGTCACTAAACAAACATTGGAATGTAATTTATGGGGAAGCAGATTAAAGGCGTCTGGGTTGAGTCAGGCAGATTCTGTCCAGGTTCTACTATTAATGGCGGGTTGTGGGATATTCAGTAAGTCATATGATCTTCTTGAACTTTAGTTCCTCAGGTGAAAAATGTTAGGGTGATGTTAGAGTTGAATGTCATTATGTATGTACAGATAAGATTTCATCTGACTGCAAGTAACTGAAAACTGACTTTAGCAGTTGAAATTGTGGTGAAAATCAGACAACGTGGGGTTGGCTTGGGTTGGCCCAGTAACTCAACCCTGTCACGAGTGGTGTCTCTGGTTCTTTTGGTCTTTCTCCCACCGTTACAAAGTGGCTGTAGCTAAGAAGTTGAGAAAAGGATGGGGAGAGTCAGAGTGAGTCCAGCAGAAGGGCAAGAGGGTCCTGGGAGGGACCTCACACCGCTCCACCCCGGACTTCGGCACGAGCCTGATGGTTCACATTTCAGCTGCCAGGGAGCTGGGAAGATGGCTGTATGACTTTTAATGTCAGTAGTGGGGTAAAGTGAGGGGATAGAAGTTGGATAGGTTTGTGCTGGTGTTGCCTTGTGGGGATGGACGTTTTGTCAGTAGGCTGGTGTGCAGGTGCCTTCTCTGATGACTTTGGGGACGTCATCTTGGGGGTCACATTTATGACCCCAACAGATAACTCTCACACAGTGAGGAGGTGAAGAGGTGATTTGCTGGGGTTTCCTGGGGTAGGGTCTGCTCTCTGTCAGAGTAATCATGGATGCTGAGCAGACATGAGTAGAGAGTCACAACCTAGCAAGAGGGAGGAGAAGGGGCAGTGATGCCAAAGCTCCCAGAGGCCTTGTGCGGGTTGTTCTTTCATGTTGGGATGGGGGAATACTGGGTAATGGGCTGGTTGGGATGAGAGCCACGTTTTGGGAAGATTGATTGAAAGCAACTGGAGATGGTGACGGGGAACTGCAGACACCTGCGGGGCGGGGCAACGCGGTGGGAAGTCCAGAATCAAATCCAGCTGGAGAGACAGTAAGAAATTAGAGGAGCCGGTCGGAAAGAGATGTGACATGAGATTAAAGTGGCAGGATTTGGCCTGGGTGAACATGTGAAGGGCTGGGTGTCTGGCAAGGAGCCTGGGGTGGGGTGACATACAGCAGATCAGGCTGGGGATAGACTTGGGGAGAAAAAAGGATGATTTCACACACTGGCTTGAAGACTAGCTTGGAACTAGAGGCAGATGTCTGGCCAGCAGTTGGAATATCTGGGCTGGCCTTGGACATCAACGTCAGGCCTGAAGATTTGCAAATTTGTGAATTATATGCTTAGAGGCAAGGGCAGAAGCCAAGGGTGTGAGTGAATGCTCAGAAGAAGGAGAGCCAAGAAGAGAACCTGGGTTGGCCCTCTCCATTTGGAGGCGGGAGTGAGGAGAAGACCAGAAAGGAGAAAGCCAGGAAGGAGGATCCTTGGCGCTGTTGCCAGGGACACAGCTTCTAGGATGAGAGAATTGCTCACTCATGAGAGCTATTAGTGGTCAGGAAGAGAGGGTGGGCCGAGGGTGAGAGGAGAAAGGGGCGTGGTGACACAGTGAGCTTGGATTCTTAAGGTGAGCAGACTCTTCTTTCTCATGGTTCTGGGTGTGAGAAGTCCAAGATCAAGGACTTGCAGTATTGCTTTCCTTTGAGACACCTGTGGGCAGCTGCCTCTTCACATGTATCTCTCTTTGGGGGGGGCACGTTTCCTGTCTTTTTAAGGATGCCAGTCATATGAAATGAGGGTCCATCTCAGTTTAACAGCCACTTCAAAGGTCCTACTTCCAAATAAAGTCATATGCTGAGTTTCTGAGACTTGGACTTCCAAGTAGGAAGATCAGTGACAGGTGGATAGGAAGCAGAGCATTTTGTTGTTGTTGTTGTTGTTTGTTTTTGAGACAGGGTCTTACTTTGTAGGACAGGCTGGCATTGATCTTGCTTCAGCTTTCTAGATGCTGGCATTGCAAGTATCACCATGCCTAGCTGGAAATGCAGCTTTTTAAAAGTATGTGGGAGACAGATGAATTTGTGATGGAAGGAAAAAGGCCGTTTAAGGAAGAGTTGGAGGGAGCAGAGGCAGAAACTGAACCTAGAATTTGTAGAACAGGTTATACAGCTGCGAGGCCATAGTGCCTAACTTGATGGTGGATTTATTTATTTTATGTGTATGAGTGTATTGCCTCCATGTATGTAAGTGTACCTGTCCTACGTAATGCCTGCAGAGGTCAGAAGAAGGCATTGGATCCCCTGAGACTAGAATTAAGGATGGTTGTTAGCCACCATGTCTGAGCTGGGAACCAAACCCCGGGTCCTCTGCAGAGGTAGCCAGTGTTCTGAAACCGTTGAGCCATCTCTCCAGCTCTGTTGGTGGGTTTTAAATGAAGGTAAGAGGTAACCGATGTCTCTGCAGATGGGAGGAAGTTGCAAAGGTATGTGTTCAGGTGTATTCATACTGTAGAAAGATGAAGAAACAGGCAGGGAAGGGATTCAGTGTCGATTTACATCAGGTGCAGGTGCTGAGCCCAGAGGTGGCTCAGTGCTTCTTGGTGTGGGAATGCAGGCCTCTAAGGGATTCCCCTCAGGGGACCTCTGAGGCTGAATGTCGCTGGCCACTGGAGCAATCTGTGTTCTAAGCTGTAGTAGCTAGACAACTATCCAGGAAGTGGAGGCTGTGAGAGAGAGTTGGTCCAATTTGTGGGCTCTTCCGCTGCACCCCATCCCAGCCTCCCTTGGACCTCAGAGGGCTGCCTTGTGGCCTGCTGGAGGCTTGCTCTTTGTTATGCAGCCACACCATCTAGCAAACACTTCTGACATCCTCTCGTAGCTGAAACTTCTGGGATGCCAAGGTCTATGGAAGCCTTCATGGGGTTCAGGAGAGTGCTCCACATTATTGCTTGAGACAGGATATCTCACTGAACCTGGAGCTTGCCATTGTGGCTTACCAGCAAGTAAGTCCTGGGGACCCACCTGACTCCACCTCTGGTGCTGGGGTTAGAGACACTTCCTCTGCTTTTTTCTGTGGGAAATGAGGGATTGAACTCAAATTCTCATGTTTGTGAGGCAAGTACTTTACCAGCGAAGCCATCTTCCCATCCCTGTTTTTGGGGGGGGCAGAGAGAGAGAGAGAGAGAGAGAGAGAGAAGGAGAAGAAGAGAGGAGGGGGGAGGGGAGGGGATAGGAGGGTAGAGGAGGAGAGGAGAGGAGAGCAAGCCTGAGGATTCAGCTAAGATCTACTAGGACGTCTGTTGCAGCCCCTATGGTTTCATCTTGGCATCTTTCCCTTTTATTACTGCTGGCATCACCCTATGCCCCAGGGGTGTGTTCCCCTAGCAGCTGCCCTGGGTGCCCTGTGCCAAATACCTTATTTCTTGTATCCTTTTGGGTCTGATTGGCATTTAAAAGAAAGAACTCTCAACTGCTAAGGAAGAATAAAATGGAGATAATTACAGGAAAATTAAAAGCAAACACGATCAAAATAGTCAGCTTTTCAAAGCAGTTGTGCCCCGACACCCTGCTCCCCAGGGGGTTGTTTAAATTCTCCAGCTCACCCTGAAGAGCCTTGCTGCCTCCCAGCTCCCGAGATGGGGGCTGTGCACACCTCTGCCACCCTGCCCGCCTCCATGGTGCCAGGATAATTTATGTAGCTGCCTCCCCAAAGAGACTGGGACTCCTCAAGGTCAGCAGCAGGCCGGGCTTATCAGACTTGCCTTCTCAGCGTCACATAACTCCTGGTAGGCTCCTGTGCTGTGCATTCCCAGAGAAGCCTCACAGGCTAAATAGCAAACTGAAAGTCATCGTGATGGTGGTGGCTTCTGACCCCTGAAGTTTTAACATGCTCCAGATACTGCTAAAGACTGTATGGAATAATTCAGGAATAATCACTCACGTCAGGATTTAGCTCTACTATTACTTCCAATAGGCCAGTGAAGAAACTGAGGCTTGGATGTTTGTGGATAATGTGCCTGAAGTTTCTAAGTTTGGTAGTGAAGGAGAGTATTGAACCCATCTTGTTCAAGTCCCAAAGGGTAGACCATGGCGGGTGCTGTCTGTTTGAACTGGATGTGTTATTCTGTGCTGGGAAGCAGCACCCTGAAGTTTCCTTACTATCTGCTATCCAGTCTCAGACTCTGCAGACTAACTTCCCATCTGCTCCAACCTTTCCTCAAGGTCTAGGTGCTGAGTCTTAGGATTGCAGAAATTGTTTCCACTTACAGGGAAAATCCCAGTCTGCACTTGGGTCATCATCCTTCTCAGACCCAGTGCTCACACAGGGGCCTTCCAGGCCTGTCCCACTTTGGGTTGAGTGTACAGGGCTGTTGTCGTACATTTCCTGTACCAGTTTGGGGCAGCAGCAGTCTTAATCACCCTGACTCAGACCACAGGAGTCTCCAGCCTCAGGGTCCCATGTGGACTTACCGCTCATATGGCCATTGCCTAGGAGTCGGCTTTGTGTCCCATTAGCTCTGAAACTTCAGGGAGTAGACAGAATGAGCACTGTCTGGCTCTGCCTGCCTTGTCTGCAGCTTTCTATCTTTTGCCCTGTTGTCCCTTTTCGTTGGTGCTTTTCTGTCTTTTTGGGCTCTGCCTTTTGCTCTGGTCCCGACTCTGAGTTTTAGCTCCCACGTTGCTAATAACAACACCACCTTTTATTCAACCCTTGCTTTGTGCTAAGGATTTTGCATGTACAATATCTCATTTAATAGTCCCATGATCCAATGAAGTTGCATTCATTTCTTTTCTTGTTACTGTGACCAAATTCCTGACAAGAAACAACTTCAGAGAGGAAGGGTTGATTTTGGCTCACAGTTTTAAGGGATACAGTTCATCACGGCAGGGAAGGTATGGTGGCAGGTGTCTCCAAGGCACTGGGAACGTGGAGATGGGACTCCTCACCTCCTCACATTTTGGAGGAACAGGAGCAGAGATGGCACAGGTTGCAAGGCTGAACTATAAACTTTGAGATACATCCCTCCCTTCCCCTAAGCAACACACTTCCTGCAGCCCAATTCCATTTTCTAAAGATATGCCCTTCCACTGGGGACCCATGTTCAAACACCTAAGTCTGTGGGGCTAGCAGCATATTTGACATGTAAAACATAACACATGGAGAATATTACTATGCCCACTTTACATATGAAGACACCAATGGAGACCCAGAAAGCCTGACTCTTCTGTCCACAATCATGGAATGTGGGGTATTGGTACTGCCCTTGTCAGGGTTGCTTCTACTTAGGCCTGCCCTAGTCCTGCTTACACATGCCAGGATGTACCCAGGCTCTGCCCTGGGAAACACACTCCACACCTGCCCTCATGTCCAGGGCTTTTACTACCATGTCCCTGGTGTGTCTTTCTCCTGCCAGCTGCTCCTTTAACCTCATAGCGCGTGGGCAGAGAGGAGCTTTAGGGAAGAGCAGAACGATGAAGCAGCAGGGGGCACAGCTGTGACCAACACTCACGCTTGGCCACGCAGGCCACTGAGCCCTCCCTGTGGCTTCATTATGACGCTGTGCTCCAACAAGCTGGTCAAGGACGTTCCAGTAGGTTGAATGTGGGGAAGGTCACTGTCAGCCCTGGGCCCCTGTGCTGGGGGTGTTCCTACTGGAGTTGCTGACATCTGCTTTGTGCTGAGCGCGAGCCCCTCCCTACTTGCAGCTCTGCTGAAGAGATTAAGGGAGGCAGGAGATTTCTCCTGCAGCTGCCCTCCCTCCTGCCAGCCCCCATCTCTCCACCGTGTTCTTCCATGCAGCCCTCCCCCATCCTACCCAGAACGCAGTGGAGATTCAACAAGGCAGCTCAGACTACCCTGGAGGATTTTGGGTGTCCCACAGCGACCTTTAGTCTCACCCAGGCACTGCCTGGCATGTCTACGGAGCCGAGCCGTGTAGCCTCTCTAGCCCTCAGTTTTCTTCTCTGCTATTCTGTGGCTTGAAGTGTCTCCCAGAGTTCATGGGTTGCAAACTTAGCCTCTAGTGTGGCAGTACTGGGAAGTGAGACCTTTAAGGGGTGATAAGGTCACGAGGATCTGTTCTCATGAATGGATTAATGCTGTTGTTAAGGGAGCTGGCTAGTTAGCTCTTGAGTGGGTTCCTTATCAAAGGATGAGTTTGGCCCCCTCCTTATGTTTCATGTTCTCTTGTACATGAGCATATACTCTTGCCCCGCTGCCTTCTGTCATGGAGTGATGCTGCAAGAAGACACTTGCCAGATGCTGGCACCTTGATATTGAATTTCCCAGATTCCAGAGCTGTGAGAAGTAAATTTCTTTATAAATTACCCAGTTGTGGTCTTCAGTTATAGCAAAGCTGAGCGTTGAAGACAGCTGTCAATCATAACACTTGGCTCATAAGGTGGCTGTGGGCAGCATCTGGTGCTCTACCCCCTAGAAGTGGGCTCTCCGGTTACTGGTTAGAGCTCCTCCTTCCCAGAGCTTAGTCATGCCAAAGCGCCTATTTGCATCTCCCTTTGATGGGCAGTAATGGCAACTTTATCCAGTTCAACCAAATAACTGTTCAACATAAGCTATCCAAAAACCTTGGGCAAGTCTTTGGGGTCTGTGTGTGCTGGTTTTCCTACCTATCCAAAGAAAGTCACAGGATGTTTTACAGGATGGCTAATGGGAGTTCTATACCAAACAGGATGGAAATGTGCTTTGTAAACTGAAAGTGGTAAGTAAAGTAGGGTGGCTACCAGATTACGTATGGTTGTATTGTTGAAAGTCTATTTCAGAGTTAAGCGTACATCCTGTGGAGCCCACCTCAGTTTGAATCTTTTGGTTGCTACTTCCTACAGCGTCCAATCTTTCTGTGCTTTGGTTTCCTGATCTGTAAAATGGGGGCAACCATGGTGAGTGCGGTGAACATGGATTATGTGACAGACAAGCACAGGAGGTACATGTAATCGATTCCTGGGTTACAGAGGATCTCTGAGTTCAGATCTGTGTTCCAGTTAGTTATTAGTCAGCCCCTGGCTGCTCCCTGCCTTTCATGGACTGAAAGGTTTGCTTTCTGGCTCATGCTTTTGGACCATGTCAGGCCTCAATAGTTAAGAGATTCCAGTTGCAAATAAAGTGTATAAGAAAAGCTTCTTCATGGAGGGATGTTATCTCTCCAGTGCCACATAAACTATATTGATAAATTAATCTTACATTGTTGGGACCAAACAGCCCTGCAATTTTTCTATTGTTCAGCTTAATTGATCTCCACAGCTGTGTCATTAGCTTGTGTTTCTTGTAATCTAGTCAGACCCTGGAGAGCCATTGACTAAGATGCTCCCTGACTTCCCCATTTCCCTATCTTTGAAGTCTAGGCTTAGTGCTCTCCACCTGATTCCAACCCCCTATTAAGGTATGAGTTTGTGTGGTGAATTCCTTATTAAAAGTGAGCACTGTACCTGGGTTAGGCACTCTGGCGTTGCCCTTGGCATTTATTTGCTTACTATCTACCTTTATAACACATTTAAAATCAGATTTCATTTTTCATCTTTACTTATTTTTAAAAGTAAAATAATTCTAATAACATCAGAAAATAGTTAAGATAAAATATTAAGTGAAGACAAGCCAGGATTTCAGTTGTCCACCCACCCACATCTCATCTAACAAGAATGAAGACAGAAATATACCCAAATGCCAAAGGGTGGTTATCTTCTAGAGATGTTCTAGTGACTTTAATATTCTTCACATGCTTTCATTTCCCCCCAACTTTTTATGATGAATCTGACTGTAGAACCACAGAAGGTATAAGTGAAATCAAGCTGCATGAAGCCCACCAGCAACAGTTTTTTCATTTGTAAAATGAAAGAGTTGGACCAGATTTCCACTCCTGGATGTTTTCTGGACTTTCCAGGAGAACTGGTTAGAAATGTCCATCCCCTGACCGGGATGGCATTTTTGGTCCTGTTGTTTGGGGGCCCAGCCAAGGAGTCATTATCTGGGAAGTATTCTATGGCTCTTCAGCTGCTCTGAGGGTTTGCGTCCCTGGCCGAGTGGCTCTGTGGGGACCTTTCATCCCTACTCACTCCTTGTGGACGTTTCCTCTTCTGGTGACTTGACTGTGGGGTTGGGATAAGGAATCCTGTGGGCAGCCTCTCTTTTGGCTTGAGGGAGGTACCTTTGGGATGTTTTCATTCTAGCAGGGAAGAAGCTGGCTGCAGGCATGTGATCCGATGCAAGAAATAGCCTATCAGAAAAGATGTGTGGGCTCCTAGAAAGAGACATTTCTCTAGCCCTCATTTCCTAAGAGCTTTTTCCTAAGAGGCTGGGCCCCTTCTACCTCTGATCACATCCTATCTTCAACAACTTATGCTTTTGGTCTCATTCTTCCTCCCAGAGTCAAGGTCCAGGAAATCCTAGTGACTTGCCCAATGGCACACCCCCAAGTGCAGAGCTTGGATTTGATACCCCATCTGTAGGCATTTCCTTACCAGCAGGACTTGCTGTATCTCCAGCTTGGTGGCCTTTGAGCATCTCTCTGGTGTCCATTTGGATAGGAGAAGCCGTTTCCTTGTGCGCTGTCTCCCCTCCTTGCTTCCAGCAGGACCCCAGGACACTTAAGCTATTCCTTCACTGAGGGAGCTTTTGCAGTGTCTCTGAATGTGGCCTAGAGTCATGACATGCCCCCTCCAGCATATTCATTTTTTTCATTTATTTTATCGTATTGCATTTTGGTCTTCTGATTCTATCTTCTTTTAAACTGCAGACTATTTAGCTGTAGTTTGATTTACTGAGGGATTTCTGCAGGATTTACAGCTCTCTTCTGGGATAGTAAGTGCATTTTCAGCTAGGCTGGTGGGAACAAGGCAGGGGGCTTCCTGGGTTGGTGTGCAGGTTTCCCATAAGGAGCTGTACAACCTTGGGCTTTGGCTTCACTGTGGTGCAGGTTCAGAGACTGTGGCCTGAGCTGATATGATGTACCTGGTACCAGATTGGTGCTCAGAAGGACTGATGGTATGGTAGGTGGGACTTCTTCTCAGTACTGTTCTTCTACTATTGTTTGCTTGTTTCAGTGCTGGCATTAATTCCAGGACCTCGTGCATGCTAAGCAGGTACTCTACCACTGAGTCACATACCAGTCCATTTCTGCTCCTGATCGCCACCCCCCGCCCCGACAACTATCTTAGAAGCTTGGAGATGTTATCCAGTCTAGGAGTTTTGATTTCTCACTGGGACACACTGCTTTGGACATGCCTTTCTGAGCAGGACTGCTGACTGGGTTGGGTCTACCTTGTTCAGGGAGAGTGACAGCTTCCAGAATATGGCACAATGGGAGGAAGCAAGTGGTCCTGTGTTCTAGGCTTTTGGCTGGTACCATTGCTGATGGTTAGGGGATCCAGGAGACCAGATTTCAGCCCCCAGGGCCCAATCCCTGGGGGTGGCAAGGGGCCTCTGGGACCCCACCACAGTGGCAGCATTCCAACAGCTATTTGAGGCTTCTTTGCTTGGTCTCTGCCCTGGAGTATCAAGGGCTGCCAGTTATGGAGCATCAGCACAGTGGTGCCCAAGCTGACTGAGAAGATGCTTAATTGGCTTAGGTCAGAGAGATTTCAAACCTCTTCTGGCCTTTTCCACTGGCTATTTTGCTGTGATGTGGAAGGAGAGAGTTCAGCTCAGCCAGGGTGCTTCCCTCTGTGCCTGAGCAGATGCTCTCCCAAATAGCTGAGTGTACTCAGGCCTTTGTAGCCCTTCCTTCATTCAGGGTTGTCTGTTGTTTACAAATCTCTGATTGGTCTGTGGCCAAAAGGTTGTCTGCTGTCGTTGCTAGGGCTGTTGCTATGGCATCTATCCTGTAGGCTGCAATGTAAGAGAGACTAGGTGGGTGATCTGAGTCTTTTTGGTACAGATAGTCTTTCCCTCTAAGAAGGGGAAGGCTTCAATGAGCATATAGACTGGGCTACAAACAGGTGGGTTTAAATGAGAATGAAGAACTCATAGGCAAGGAAGTCCTGGTACTTACTTACAACCCCAGAACCTATAAGAGCTAGCAAAGCTCCTAGGAAGGCAGCAGACTCAGGTACTGGGGCTACTGACATCAACCGAGCTTTGGGGCACCTTGGGAGATGGTGTATGGAGTAGTCACACATCCTGGAAAATCCAGGCCTTGCCCCATACTGTGGTTCTGAGACAGGCATACACTGGCTCTGGCTGACACGTGTTGGTTAGAACTCATGCCAGTCCTTTTTTCCTGCCCCACTTGCTGAGTCTGGGGTGATCCTTAGCACTCTCTAAGTCTTGAAGCAGCCCTCATTTGACAGAAGAGGACCTATATCTTAGAAAGATGCAGTAAGTGATGCAGACTCTCTAA
Organism: Eospalax fontanierii; assembly: GCA_035773235.1. Lineage (NCBI taxonomy): Eukaryota > Metazoa > Chordata > Mammalia > Rodentia > Spalacidae > Eospalax > Eospalax fontanierii. The sequence goes on along the minus strand of CM069524.1, from coordinate 146,384,924 downwards.
GTTAGTTCATGGTGGAGGCAAGTTGATGTCCAGGTCTGCTTGACTCTGAATCCTGGGGCTTCCTCACAGAGGCTATTGCTGTGTGGTTTCTAGGGAGGCTATGGAGAAACACCCACAACAGACCTCAGTGTGGTGCTCTTATTCATGCTGAAGGCAGATGGTTCCATTTTACAGATGTGGTGTTATGTGATTGGCCTAGAGCCAACTTAGTGAGTCAGGCTAAATTAAAATTGGTTCCTTGAAACACAACAGTGTTCAGTTTGAGGAACAGAGCTGTTATGGAGCTCTGAGTGGCTTTTAGAAAGAGATCATGTTCTTGTCTTCCAGGAGATTTTTTTCAAGATGGCAGGGAAGACCATCTGAGGTGGCTCAGAGAGTGGGCATATGACATTTTCTTCCTCTGAATTATGGTAAAAGACACATAAAAAAGTTGACTATCATGACTATTTTGTGTGTGCACAGGTGTGTGGGGGTGCAGATGCATGTGTGTAACGGGGTGTGTGCTCACTGTTTGTACCTGTGTTCAGTGTCTTCCTATATTGGGTCTCTCACTGAGCCTGGATCTTTCCATTTTGGTTAAGCTGGATGCCATATCCAAGTCCTCGGCTTACAGGCATGTGCTGCCTCTCCTGGGTTTCACTTGGGTGCTAGGGATCTGAACGCAGGTCTTCACATGTGCACAGCAAGCACTTTACCACTGAGCCATTCCTCAGTTTCCATCTCGACCATTTTTAAGGGAACAGTGCAGTCATGTTTAAGTATATTTGTAGTTCTACCAATCTCCAGGGTTCTTTTCATCTTGTAAAGCTGAAGTTGTCCATATATTATACAATAACCCCCAGTCCTTCCTCTCCCCCAGATCCCTGGCTACCACCTTTCTGACTTCGGTCTGTGTAAATTAGACTAACCTAGAGGCCTCGTGTAAGTGGAATCACACCGCATTGTCTTTTTGTGAGTGGCTTAATTCCCCTTAGCACCCTGTCCTCAAGATTCATTGATGTTTTAGGTAGGATGTGTCAGAATTTCCTTCCTTCAGAAAGCTCAATAAATATACTGTCCTATGTATGCTTGGCCTCCATTTTGTTTATCAGTTTATCCCTGGACCAATACTTTGTGTTATAGAGAATAATGGTGTTGTGAACATAGTTGTATAGATATCTCTTTAGGGCTGTTCTTTAATGCTTTGGAAACCTGTCAGAACAAGAATTGTTGGACCAAATACTATTTTTTAAATGTTTTTGAGACTCTGCCATGCTGCTTTCCACAGAAGCTGCAGCTTTTCACATTCCTACTAGGTGTTCTGGTAACCCCACCCTCTCCCCAGCACTTGCTGCTTCCTGCTTTTTCTCAATGTGTCATCTGCTTTTTAAAAAATTGCTTTTAATTCAGCTTCTGTACACCTCACACAACCGTTCTTAATCAGATTGCGACCCCCTCTCCCCAGTCCATGTCCTCCCCCCACCCTGCCTTATGTGTTCTGCCATACATGTTACGTTCTCTATAGTCAAGCATTTGTGTCCAGACGTCGCTCCATGCAAGTTCATTCACTGGAGCCCAGTCAGCCCATCTAAAGGTTGTAGTAGGTTCTATTCTCCCCGACCCATCACTGTTTAGTCACCAACAGTTCCCAGACTAGGGCTGGCCCACCGTCCATTTTCCTCGCTCTACCCTGGGTCCTTGTCAGGTTGAGTTGGCACAAGTCCTGTGCTTGATGTCACCATTGCCAAAAGTCCACATGTGCAAGCTTTCAGGGACCCGAGAGCCTCTGCTTTCCTATGTTTATGAGCCAACCCTGAGTCTTGTCTTACAATCTTTCTACCTCCTCTTCCACAATGGTCCTTCAGCGATGAGTGGGTGAGGTTCAGCAAAGGAGTCCTATCCAGGGACACACACTCTGCAGTCTCTTATCCTTTAAAACTTGGCCAGTTGTGGCCTTCTGTGTGCATTGCACTCTGTTGTGTAAGGAAGCTTCACTGGCAAGAGTCGAGGGATGCACTAGTTTTCTCTCTGCCTCCTGTTCTGCTATGTTCCATGAGCCTGAGGAGTAGAGGTTCAACTGTGGATATGTCACTGAGGCCTGGGCATCTCTCAGACATTCATTCCCTGTGTGTGACCTGTGTGTGTGCTGCAGTAGCCTCCATCTGTAGCAAAAGAAGCTTCTTTGATGAGTGGTGTACTGTATGCTTGTCTGTAAATATAAGGATCCATATTTAGTATATGGTACGAAATTTCATTTGTCTAGAGACAGGACAGAGATGGGGTTTTCTCTAGGATCTGTGTCCTCTCCAACCATGTATTTGGCTGAGTCTACAGTGCCTCCCATGAGCTCACTCCCACTGAGAGGGCTTTAAGCACAATTAGGTAGCTGGTGATTGTCCCCTAGATAACAGTGTCACTGCTGCATTAATAGAGGTAATTTGTTGTGCCAGTGACTATGGCTATTAGATTTTAGGGCTGCATGGGACTGTTGTTTGACTTTTCTCCCTTAGCAGCTTGCATAGTATCCTTTAGAACAACGAGAGCTGGTCTTCAGGTAGAAGACTTCCAGGTCAGTTCCTTCTCCATTGTTCCAAGTCCTGTGCCCAAAGCATGTTCTGTCTTCAGCAGTAGGGTCTTATCTTCCAGTTCTGGGAGATAACTGAGAGCTCTGGCAATAGTCTGTGTTATTTTGGGAGTCTCTTGGACCACTCTGACCAACTACTTGAAGTGGGGTTTCTTCTGTCTGGCACCGTACTCCTTGCCATACAGCCCCCAGGTGCATGTGCACTAATCTCCAGACACCATATTTACATTTCTCAGGGGGTTCAGGAGGCAATACATTTTCCTCTGGCTTTCCTAGCCCCCCAAATTCCATCTCTCCCTCCCATCTGACCTCTCTCCTCCCCGCAAGTCCAAGCACCCCACATTATCCCCACCCTTCCCCCAACAACACCAGCCTCCAACCATCACCCTTTTCCTGAGATCCCCCTCCCTTACCTTGTAGGCTGCATGTCCTTCCCTTCTCCCCTCTCAGCCAAACACTCCTGTTTCCTCCCTCTCCCTCCTGTAACATCTGTTCCCTATTCCCCCCCCCCCCCCCCCCTTTTCAGGTTCTTTCTTTTCCTTTACTTTTGCGTTTCCTTTCCATTTTCCTGACTCCCAGTGTTGCACCAGGATCTATACTCACATGTATGGGATTGGTGCTATGATCCACAAATGAAGGAGAACATACACTGCTTGCTTTTCTGAGTTTGTGTTACTTCGCTTAGTAGTCATCCAAAGTGTATATGTGGTTGTATCTTATAGAGGTTGCGACTTGCAGTTCCCTAATGATAGTGATTCTATGGATGTTCCCACATGCTCACACAGGCCATCAGAATGCCTTTGTGAATGCTTGTTGTCTTCAGACTCTGAGCTGCTAAGTTTGTCCCACTCTCCTGATATTTTGAGGTCCTCATCAGATCTCTAGTCCTTGCTTAAAAGGATGCGGTGGTTAAGACAAATGGGGCTGAGGGGCTGACTGAGGGGAAGGGGCGAAGCATCAGTGATGGTGCAGTGCGGGAACGAATGTGTGTGACCCACAGGTAGTGAGTGAGAACAGGGAGAAGGTAGAGGGTCTGGCCAGGCTCCTGTGCTGCGCTCGCTCTGGGCGGGACATCTTGCTTCGGTTCATTCCCAGTGGCAACTGTTCTCTTTCTCCGACCTCCGGGGGTAATGCTGTTTGAATTTGGATTTGTCAGGGAAGCTGTGAACAAATTAGGATATTTTCCTTCTGATGAGCTGCCACTGCCAAATTTCAGAATGACTTCTCCAGCTTCCCTTGCTTGATAGCAAATATTCAGTGCTTCCTGATATCTGGCACCTGGGACAGGAGAGGAGGAAACAAAGATACCTTGCCTGGGAGACAGTTTCTTCTACCCAAGGAGATCTAGACTGACCCACTGTGGGTCTTTGAACAGCTCTCAATCCTTAAGTGGGGAGAATAGAGTCATGAGAGTGAGGGAGGTGGAAATCTCCCTTATAAGGACCACCTGTGGCCCGTTCTCCTCTATTGCCACTGCATGTGCTTGGCACTGGGCATGGGTGCCCCCCTTCAAGTGCTGACCTGCCAATGGAGGGTAGACCTGTAACCCACTGCTCATGGGGTCAAGGTGGTAGATTCACTTGCAGCTGGTTGCTTAAGAGCAGACATAATGTGGGGCTTGCCTCTGATCTGGGAATGAGAAAGTGCTCCTTTAGGGGCATACATTCTCTCTAGAGTCTCTCTAGCTTTTCTGACTGCTCTGTTTACTCCTGGAATAAAGTGTTCCTCTCTTTACCCCTCACCCCCCGCCCCAGAGGCAGTATAGCTGTATGACTGAACTGGGTTGACTAATGTCCTCTCAAAGTTCATATTTATATAGAAAATCGGAATGTGGTCTTATTTGGGAGCTGGAGAGATGGCTCAATGGTTAAGAGCACTGACTGCTCTTGCAAAGGACCCAGGTTTAGTTCCCAGCATCTACATGGTGGCTAACAACCATTCCTAACTCTAGTTCCAGGGGATTTGACACCCTCTTCTGACCTCCAGGGGCACTGCACGACATGGATGCATTTACACATATGCAGTACACTCATACGCATAACATAAATATAATAAATAAAACATTAAAAAATGTGGCCTTATTTGAAAGCAGTGCCTTTGCAGATGTAGGTAAAGCCAAGGTTATATAGTATGGGAGTGAGATCCAACCCAATAACTAGAGTGCTTTTAAGAAGACATGTGAAGACCCAGACACATATACAGGAAGCTTGCTCAGAGACTGGAGCGATATGGCCACAGGCCAAGATATGGGGAGGACTGACAGAAGCCACCAGGAGCTGGAAGAGGCAAGGCAGGAAGGTTCTTCCCTGGAGTTTCCAGGGAAACAAGACTTTGCTAACACCTCTGCATTTCTAGGGACCAGCTTGTACTAGGTCCTAGGGTAACCCCGGGATACCATGCCTGTGTATTCATACTACGAAGCAAGTTCATCACCCCAGTGTCTGGCTGTTAATAAATTCCCCCTTGTTTTTTCTCATATGCAGGAAGGAGGAAGGATCTGTGTCAGAAAGATGGCTGTTTGGGTCTCTGTCGACTATAAAAGGAAGCATAGACGGACAGGGCCAGGGAGCACTGTTATGATGTCAGGTGACCAGGACAGCGACTGCCACTGCTTAGCTGTGCTTCTTTGGGGTCCTTGAGCTGTGATGGACTGTGTAGAGCTGCTCTGACTCAGCATAGAGGGAGGCTAGGGTCACCTCCCACTGCATGCAGGGCATCAACTTTCCCATCAGAGCTGGCTCTCAGTAGAAGCCTCTGGAGATTGTCTGATATATCCTTGCCAGGACAGCTGTGAGGGTGGGACATCGTGTAGTACAGGCAGTGGGAGTCTGGGATATGTATCATAGAGTAGCTAAAATAGCTTCTCTGAGGGCAGCACCCATAAGGGAGTTGGGAGATGTTGAGACAGGGCAGTTCTGAGGCCGCTGGGCACAGGTCCCAGTGACAGTGTGGGTGGGAATGAAGCTTATCAACAAAGAGATGCCTGGTAAACTTCTGCTCCCAGTGATAATAACTTGACTTCTTTCCTGTTTCATGTCTAAATTAAAGGTTCTTTGGGAATCAGGGCACGAAGCATTTACATGTGTGAAATGGGTGTATATTAAATAGTTCATGGGATAGGAGCCGTTTGAGAGTTTTAATGTGTGTTACATGGCTGTTTCTTTGGATTTCTTCACTTTTGATTTCTGTTATTTTGGGTATTTAAAAAGCAATCTATCTGGCTGTATTTTCCTAGCTTTCTCTTACAGAATCGACTTTATTGAATTCCAGTTTAAATGTGTTCATATAGAGTTGATTAAAAAAAAGACCCAAACCACTCGTTTGAAGCACATTTCTCTTTCTTGCAGAAATATAAAGAATAGATTTTCCACAATGTCACACACCATCTTCTGTACCTTTCCACGCTACATAGATTCTTTTCTGGATTTAATGTCAGGGGAAAATGTTTATTTCTACCAATGAGTTGGTGTAACTTGATTTGTTTCCCTTTTTCCTTTACCTGCCAGGAATCACACGAGTGTACTCAGTGCTTGGTGGCAGGAACTAGTTCACCCTGTACTGCTGTGAGCACGTGCTCCTTCATTCCATTTTCATGCTCTATGTTGCTTAGATCCCCCACATTTGTTATTTTATGTCCACGTTATATATGCTCTTAAATCCTTTAAACTGTAAGCAAAACTCCTAGGTAGATACCCAAAAGAATTAAAAGTATGTATTCAAACCAAAACACAAAAGTGAATGTTTGTGGCAACATTATTTTACACAATAATCAAGAGGTAGAGGTGGAAAACCCCAAATGCCCACTTTCTGATGAACGGATAAACATACGGTATATATTTATAATGGAAAAGAATTCTGATTCATGCTGAAAGATGGATGAACTGCAAAAATATCTTATTCAGTGACATATGCCAGATACACATGTCCTGTATTATATGATTCCAATTATGTAAAATATCCAGCCTAGGTAATTCTATAGTTTCTAGGGCCTGGGGAGAGGTGGGACTGACCACACAGTGGATATGGAGCTGAAAACTGTTTGGGGACCAGAGAGAAGTGGTGTTTGCATGACACTGAGAGTGTATTAAATGTCACTAAATTAAACACAATAAAATGACTAATTTTACATTATGTGATTGTTGCCACCACTAAAAATAAACAAGGAAAATATTGTGCTAAAATATATTTTAAATGAATATGATATAAAAAGTATCTTGAATAAAACCTGTGCTGGAGCCCCAGAAGGGACAGCTCCCCTCTCATTGCTAAGGCTCTGTCTCAAAGCATCCCACTGATGATGGCTCCTGCTGCAGTGTCATCAAAGGCCAGAGATGTAGTAGTGACTGTATCTGTGTGGCTTCCCCATCAGGTCAGGCCGTGTAAATGCTTACTACCGGAAGAACTTGGCGAAGCTGGCTTTCCCTATGGACTCGATGCTGGTGAACGCAGAAGGATTTCTGAATGACCTAGCTGAACCCTGGAGGAGCTGGCAGGGCATCTTCAGAGACACAGCCCCCACTGAGACCTTCCTCTAGCTACTTAGGCCAGTCCTAAGCCACCACCAGGCAAATCCAAGGAAGGCCTTTAGGAACTGCAGCGCAGAGATCAGAATGCCCTGTGCAGCCCTTTTATTTTGTCCTTGTTCAGAATCTGAAACTGGGGTGGTTTGGAGTTTCATTTCCTAAGTCTCTCTCATCCCAGGGATTCTTCTCTGGAATCGACCACTGACCCCCTCTTTGACTAGTTTTCTCCTGGGGCTCTGAGGCAGCAGGTGGGCCCAGGCAGCTGGGCTGCCTCATGCTGAGCAGTTCTCTCTTGGCTTGGAGGAATCTCTTCCACAGCATGAGCTCATTCCAGTTCCTTTCTGGGCTTCTCCTTAAGCCAGAATGTTGGTACCTCACTATATGGAGAAAATGATACATTATGGAGCTTCCTGGGTAAGAATGGAAGAGGTATTTACATGTAGAGATGACCTGCCTGGAGACCTTCCTGGGTCCCTAGTGGACAGTCCTGATTGGCGAGCTTTGCTCCAGGCTAAGATAGAGTTTTAGGTGTGGGCCGAAAGATGACAGATGTTCATTCTGGCTTCTGCCAGAAGCCCCCCAATGAATCTGTGATTTTACTATAAGGACTCAGATCCAGTCCCTGCTATTCTGGGCCTAACTACTGGAAACTACATCTCCCAGAATAGTTTGCCAGTGGGCTTCTGGCCAGTAGGAGGCACAGATTAAGAAGGGTTGGCAGGAGGAAGGAAGAAGCCCAGAGATCTCACCATGGGCATCATGCAATCTTAGCAGCTCTGGTGTCTCTCACTTATAATTTCTGCTGAGAAGCCCTCGCTGTCAGGTGTTCTTGTTAGGTGGCAGGCTTCAAAACACCACCTTCTCCCTTTGTACCTTTAGTGGATGATCTGCTGTTGTTGCTAATCTCTGGGCTGTTGTATGTAATGTATGGTCACATTTGGCTTTTCAGCAACTCCAATGTGTCACTAGTTTACCATCAGATTTCCTCCATCAAGTATTGTTGTGCACTCTGTTTTCTTGTGTGGATGACTTAGGTGTGGAGATAATGTTAGGCTACCAAAGAAGGGTTGAGCATGTGCACCATGATCTGATATTGTGATAGTCAGCTCCACAACCTGGACAGTTATGGAGTGACTCCAGCTGAATAGCATGTGAAAAAGTCTTGATGGGCTTCTGCCTAGTCGCCTGGATGTTCCGCTCTGTGGAGAGGCAGTGTCTGTTGGAAGTGCTGAAGCCAGAGGTGTGTTCCCAGCAGGCAGCAGCACTCCTGATTACCTCTTCACCAGCACCTCTGACAGTGTAGCATGATGGCATGTGGCTGTGCAGGCTTCTGTCTTCACACCTGGGGAGAGCTGACTGCTTCATTCTGTAAGAACCTTTAGCACCCACTATGGAGCACACAGGACGCAGTTTCTGGAGGGGAGCTAAGGTAACTTCTGAAACTGTGGAATGTGCCAATACTTGAAAAAGTAGCTCTGCCAAAGATCACTGAGGACTGGAAGAGCCAGGCTGATTTCATAGAGCAGGTAGCCCCAGAAACAGGCTGACTACAGGATAGGTAGACATGATCGAACACAGTGGCTTCTCTGCTCGTCTACAGTGTGTTACAGTTCATTTGCCTTTTCTTGGTGGCTGGGTTGATCATCTAAGGAACTCTGTAAAACAGAGCAACTCAACACTAGCTTTAAAAAATATTGGATTTTATTAACTTGTTTGGGTGTGTGTATTAGTTACTTTTTGTTTTGTGATAAAGTACCATGACTAAGGCAGCTTGTAGAAGGAAGAGATTATTTGGGTTTAGGGTTCCAGAGGGAGAGTTCATAATGGAGAGCGCAAGTAGTCAGGGCAGGAAGTTGGCCAATCACAGTCATACAGGAAGTGGAGAAAGTAAAAAAGGGCTTGAAGCTCTAACCCACAGAGCCTGCCCCCAATAGCTTACTTTCTCCTACAATGGTACACCCCTTAAAGGTTCCAAACGGCACCGCCTCCTGGGAAACAAGTGTTCAAATATGTAAGCCTATGGAAGATATTTCACATTAAAACCACTAAAATAGTGTGTGTGTGTGTGTGCATGTGAGTGTGTGTGTGTGTGTGTCTGTGTACCCCATGGCACGCATGTGGAGGTCAGAGGACAACTTGTGGGAGCCATTGGTCATCAGACTTGGTGGCAAGCACCTTTTTACCCGCTGAGCCATCGAGAACCTTTTTAATAAGATAAAAACAGGGAGAGACAAGCTTATTAGAGAAAGGGAGAGTGCAAGAAAGGGCAAGACGATGGGGTGTCCAGGTCACTGAGTAGCAGCGTATTAGGATCCAAAGCGACTAAGTCAGGATTCAAGGAACAGAAGCTTGTACCTGTGCTTCACATTGCTTACGTGTGTGATGTTTGAGATCACTAAACCACTATTAGCCTTTATTTATAAATCAGATTTATATAAAAACATTCGCTGGGGTGGTTTGGAATCGAAATGAAGCTGCCGAGTCAATGCGCTATCTGATACACAGTATAATTCTGTGTTCTAAGTTAGAGTCTAAGTTCTGTGGTCGGATATACAGGCTGAAAGGTTTACATTTACGTGATGCCCCATGTCTATATTTGGTAGATAAAAAGATGTATTAGTTTGGGAACCCCTAGAAGAGACCCTGAGAAAACTCCTCAAAGGCAGATGGTTAGTTTGGAGATAATTCCAGGAAGCCTAAGTGGGGGTGTGGGGAACTGAGACAGGAGCTGATAGGGGCATGCACCAAGGCAGCAGCCACAGGGGCCAGCAGGATTTAGCCAGGAAGAAGCTATGGAGAGTGGTGAGGAACCAGGACCTCACCTGTTGAATGTGCATGGTGTCTGGGGTGTTTGTCCCTCGATACCACTAGGATACCTTCAGCTCAAGAGGTGAAGATCCTGGACCCTGCATTTCATATCACATCGTCAAACAGGGGACAGCAGTGGGCCCCAGGTACTGTCTGCTCTAAGAAGTCCTCACTGGGCTCTCTGTAGAGCCCCTGGCTGCTCAGATATCCTGTCCACTATTTACATGTTTATTTCTTAGGCAATGTTAACTTTCTTCTTTTGCCTTTGTGGGGTTGGACCTTGGTAGTTCTGGACTTCACTTGTACAGGTTGTTGTGAGTAAGTGGGCTGAACCAGAGAATATGAAGAATTCCAGGGCACGGACAGTTCTGGGACCCTGCAGGTTGCACTCCAAAGATGAGCAGGAATGAATGAAGGCCCTTTCAGCCCTGTGTCTCCCATGAACAACTGTCCAGAGGCAATGGCCAAGCCCTGAATGGATGTTAGAAACACTGATTCACCCCCTAGGTCCTTTGAGGTTCTTACTTTAGAGAACAGGCATTTTGTCAACAGCTGCCAACTATGACTTCAGACTGCTCAAGTCTTCTGGCTGGAAAAGGAGCCATTTCTCCAAAATATGGAGAAGAATAACTGCTGGGAAAGAAGGTGAATGAAAACTTGGTGGGGTGGCACACGCCTTTCTTTAATCCCAGCACTAGGAAACAGGGCAGATAGAGCTCTGTGAGTTTGAGGCCAGTCTGGTCTACATAGCAAGTTCCAGGCCAGCCAGAGCTCCATAGTGAGACCTGTCTCAAAACAAACAGACAAACAGACAGAAAGTGTATGAAGAGGGTAAGATGTCAGCAGAGTGCGAGGTTGGCAGATACCGTGCAAACCTGCTGAGATGCACGCTGGTGGAGCGGAAAGGCTGCCCCTACCTGCCTACCAGGTGGCAGTCATGGGAGAATACTTGAGATGACAAGAACCAAAGACCAGGACGAAGGCACTGGTTGGCTTGTGTGGCAGGCATCAGGTAGAGAAAACCATTAAGCGTTCTTGGGAATGTTGATCTGCAGAACCCTGACCTTCTTCCAATGTAAACTCAAGCTTTGGTTTTGTCCTGCTTCAAGAATCATCTTGGAAGTATGCTACCTTTTATAAAGGAAGGAGTGAGGGACTAGAATGATTTAGAGCAGCATTCACATTTATGCCATAAAGTGGCTATCAAGAGCTTTATATGCTATACAACAATGTTTATCCCAGAAGCCTAAAAATAAAATCACTTGGAGACAGGCCCAAAGGACTAGGACACTTCAGCACATAGGCAGTTTCCATTAAAGAAAAGCCCAATATGTCGGTGCTCTGGCTTTATGTTCTGAAGTGTTGGGATTCCCGCCCTCCCCCCCGCCTCCAAGATAATCCACTGATCATGGATGGCTAGGCAGCCTCTCACAGGTTCAAGCCCAAGTACACACTCTCTTCTGACTATGATCTACATTGCATTAATGAGGACTATGTTTTGAAGCATCATAATATTTACCAGGTGTCTAGAAGGTGCCATACAATTTCTCTGCAGGGCTAAGTGGATTTTATCTATAGGGAATTTGCCACCAAGTCTCCTGCTGGTGTGAACTGTGCATTCTTGAATCACACACAAGGGGGTAGTTTGCACGGCCCTACTGTGCCCTCATGTCTTAGATTCCAGAAACTGGACCCAGGGAAACCTTGGGTAGTAGATGTCTTCACATATACAAGTACAAGTACTAAGCTTTCTGACTTCCTAGTGCCTGCTGGTGAGGAAGAGGCAAGGGTCAGGACAGGTGGTCTCAGCTGTTGGCTCATTCCAGGGACCTGGCTATACACATTCTCATGCCAATGTGATATATGGTGATGAGACAGGGAGGGCATCAAGGTGGGGGTCTGCCCAGTGCTGATCAGGCCAACTACAGTAGTCAGCTTATGGTGGGTCTGGGCCATGATGATGGTGAACTGAAGATTAATAATGTGTAATCCTAGCAACAGGCCTAGAAGCCATTAGTAAGTTGGTGATAAGGAAGTATGTGCTGGACGTATGTCCGTTTGCCAGAAAAGGGTGTTTTGTGCTAATGATATTGTGAAGGCCCCAGCTGAGAAGCTAGTTTTTGGGCTAGACTTTCATATCAGTAGTTTAGCATCTTAGAAAAGTCACTGTTAAGCCCTGGAGAAGGCACCCCTTCATATCAACGAGGTGCTAAGTATCAATATTAATGAGCAGGGAAGGGAGGGCTGTGGCTTAAGAGTAGAATAAGATAAATCTCTCCAGGAACAGCAGATATCAAAATGAAGCAGCTGACACACAGTTTGTGCTTTAGAATGGAAGAGTGAAATGCAGCTGACACACAGTAGTGCTTTAGAATGAGGAGCGTTCCTAGTCTCATGCTGCTGAAGTCAGCCTGGCTAAACCAGCCCAGCCCATGCTTCGAAGGAGGCGATCCCCTATTATAAAGATGCTCTAGGCTGCTAGCTAGGCTGTCAGGTGAGAGCCAAGGAGAGGGATCTGGCTATGGGTGAGCTCAGTAGGCCGAAGCTCATAGACGGTGCTCAGGAATCCTGCCACCCTCTATCAGCCAGTTAGCTTCTCGGCTGCTTCCTTCTGAGACATAGTGGGACAAGAGAGCCATTTGTGGTGTGACTTGAACTCCCCAGGGGTGGTCTCATGGTTCTGGACACCCCTCTCTAAACTGTAAATTTCCCTTTCATTTACATGAGCAAGGACATCACCACTTCTGAATGTGAACTGAACTTCATTTCAGAAGCCAGCCGTTTGCATTGCTTAGCCCCCGGACTCCTTGAGTGAGCCTTCTGTTGTAGACCCTGAGGTGTGGGGTGCCTTTATGGGTAGAGTTCAAGGCTGAGTTTCCCTAGTTTCTCTAGGCATTAGAGTTGCAGCCAGAGCCACCATCTTGACCCTGAGGTTTCTTTTCTCTAGAAGCAGAGAGTTGGCTTAGCCTCCAGTGGTTGTGCTCCTCCAGAAAGCTCCTGAATGTAGCCCAACTTAGTGTCCTTGCTGAACTCACATTTCCTGTCCAACTGTGGACTCCCTACATGGTGCCTCTAGCTTCCCTTTGCTGGTTTGAATGATTCCTTTCAGGATCTAAATAAGGTGCTCTTGTCCAAGGATGAAGCTGGCAGTTCAGGGAAGAAGAGAGCAGAAAGCACCCATGCCACATTTCCTGAGATTTTAGGGGCCAGGAGCTCTGCCTGATGCTAGAGTTGCTGAGAAAGAAGACCAAGCCCCAGCTCCAAGGATCTAGAATCTTGTGGGGAAGTTGGGTCTGTCAACAACAAGTACAAGAGGACGTCACTTGGCCTCTGTGTGGATCTGACTATTGCTGGCATATCACAGTCAGGTCTGAGGAGCTGTTTAAGTAGCAAGCTACCTTCATGGTAGTAGGTAAGCCCCTGCAGCTGACTATCGTTCAAACTCCAGTCACTGGTTTCTCCCTGCTTCCTTCCCACCTCTCCCTTGCCCCATTCCTTGATTTAGGAACCAAAGGGTCAATGTCTGGCTTAGGAAGAAGCTCTGGAGACCCTGTTCCAACATTTTGGTCAAGGTCAAGGTCTGTTTCATTTTGTGTTTATGCTTTACCAGATATTACCTATTTACAAAAACAAAACAACAACAAAACAATTGTGTGTGTGAGCGAGGGAGGGGTGCTTGTGGGGGTGATGGTGTGTATGCCTTCATGTGGGAATGCACATGTCTGTGTCTGTGTGTGTGTATGTGCATGCATGTATGTGTATGTGGAGACCAGAGTTTGGGTGACTTCTCTATCACGTGTCTCTCATGGTTTGAAGCAAGGTCTCTCAGTGAATCTGAAGTTCACCAATTTGGATGACGAGCTGCAGGGGTCTGCCTGTCTCTGCCCTCTCGCTTCCGCCAGCATGTGTGCTGATAGATGTGCCTGGTCTTTAGGTGGTTTCCAGGGACCCTAACTCATGTCTCAGGTCTCCATAATGGGCCATCTCCCCAGCCCCCAAGATGTGTGTGTGTGTGTGTGTGTGTGTGTGTATGTGTGTGTGTGTGTATATGTATGTGTGTGTGTATGTGTGTGTGTGCGCACACTTGTGGTCCATGGCACCTGTGTGGAGGTCAGAAGATAACTTGCAGGAGTCACTTCTCCTTTTCTATCATATGAGTTCTGAGAATTGATTCAGGTCATTAGACTCAGGGATACCTTACCTGATGAGCCATCTTGCTAACCCTAAAATATGTTTTCAGTTCACATACAAAGTGATAGGTTTTATCACATCTTTTTCATAACTATGTGTCGCCATATTTTGTTCTTATTCATCTCCTTCCACCATCACCTTCTCCAGATATTGGCTATTTTAAATATCAACACAGGTTCTATGACTGACCACACATCAGAGGGGTTTATGACTTGGAAAGGAGTGGGCAAGAAAGACTCTCAGAAAATGGAGATATCTGGGTTGAGTTTTGACGGACAAGGTCCTGAGAAGTGTGTCATTCGGCTTTTCCCCCCAGTGTGTTCTATTCTGTGTTTTTCTGTCCCTTGACATCGAACTTAAACCCTTTCCCAGATCTTGGACAGCTCTTCTCTGTGGCCTGATGTAACTCACCTCCTTTCAGTTCCAAGCTGGGGCTCCCTGTGGGGTCTGAACACTTGATGAGCACAGAAGCTAGATCCAGACGAGAGGGCAAACAAAATAAATAGAATGCATCCATCTTTGTTGTCAAGGAATTTATGCTCTCATGAGGGAAGCCAGGCAAATAATGCTGAGACTCACAGGTGACAGGATCACATACTTACATCAGCAACCACACAGAAATAATTCTCAGTAATTGGAGGGTGAGGCTGGGATCGCTGAGTGACTGCATCCGGATGGTGATGGGTGGTTTGGTAAAAGCTTAGTGGTGAGAGGAAGCTGCACATGTTAGAAGCCAAGAAGACATTCAGCTGCACAGAGATTCACTGAGAACTCAGGGACTGGCAGGAAAAGAAGTATAGCTTAGAGGGAGTGGGAACAAGCCAGATCTGGGCAGCAGGTGCTCCATTTGGCTAACTCTGAAAGTGCAGGTTGGATTATAATAGGAGGAGGAAGACTGGGAAGAAGTGAATAAGGGGGTGCCTTGTATGCACATTGCAGCCTCAGCTATCGCACTTACAGAGTCACTGTAATGGTTAATTTTCATTGTCACCTCGACTGGAGTTAGAATCCCCTAGGAGACTGACTGGTGAGGCACACCTCTGGATATGACTATGAGGCTCCTTGGCGGAGTGGGGAGATCTGCCTTGAATGTGGGTGGTACCACCCCCTGGGCTGTGGGCCTACGTGAAATAAAAGGAGGAGAAGAAGGAGGCCAGCTGAGAGCCATCATTTTTCATTACCCACTTCTTTTCTATCATGAAGAAGCTGTTTTGTCACAGTCTGCCATTGCCATGATGTTTTGCTCATGTGTATGAGCTCAAGCTCGCTGGCAGCTTGGAACTATGAGCCCAAATAAATCCTCTCTTTTTCAAGTTGCTTCTGTAAGGGCTTTTGGTTCCAGTGACAAAAGAGTAACTAATTCAGTTTGCCACAGTGGCCCTAGTCCCCGACTTCAGCTCCTACATAGTGCAGGAGCTAATTAGTTTGGGAAGAAAAAATAAATATTTGAGATCCTAGCATAGTCCAGGCACTGTACTAAGAACTTCAACAGCTCTGTTTTAATTCAGTTTTATGTCTGCATGACTAGTCATCACGGCTCCTATTGTATAAATGGGGAAACTGAGGCCACAGGGGACAGCTAGCTCATTAGTGACAGGCTGGGGAGTCAAGGCCAGTGCTAGCCCAAAAACCCATAAAAATTTTCCACTGTACAAAACTTCTTCCAAAAGTTCAGGGAGAAACATATGAGAGGATTCCTGGGAGGCTGATGCCTCTGTTGATGTGAGTATACCTCTTTGAGTGGCTTGATTTTTTAATTTTCTGTGATGGAAGGATGAGGATATTGAGAGAGGCAGAGTTAAGAGTCACAGAAGCCATGCAGGTCCTGTTAGCAGTCTCTCTGCTTTCAGGTTCAATCTGGACCTGTGCCTCAGGGAAGCATCTCTATAGTGCACTGGGTGGTGTGTGGAACAGGAAAGGTTGTTTCTGCCTTTCGAGGGTGTTCAGCTCTTCACCTTCCTCTTCCTCTTCCATTACATATTTCCCCATGGTTTTGAGGCATCCTAATGGAAATTTTGGTTTGGTGAAGAGGTATTTGTTTGCTACTGGGGAGGCCTTAAGCCTTCCAGGGACATGTTTAATGTCATCCATGAGAAAGTGGAGCTTAAAAGAGGTTAGAACAAAAAACCTGGAAAGCTTAAGGGTCTGCTAAAGGCCATCATACACTTCTGAGCCCAAGGTTCTCTAAGATACAAAGGCAAAATAAATTACTAGAAGTATCAGGGAGAAACTGACAGGACTTGAATCTAAAAGAGAGAAGGATGTCAAAGGCCTCTTAGATATGGTTGATCTATGGTACTCTCATTGTTCCTCCTTATACTGTGCCCATGGCGGACATCACTAATCAATCATAGCTTGTGTTTCTTATTCCATCACAGATTCCTGAACACAGCAACCTGTTTTATCTCTTGACAATCCATTGGTATTGTGCATATGTTAAGTCTGCTCACTGTCCCTGCTGTACTGTTTAAGTCAGCAGGACTTCATGGAAGTACTTTGGGAGAGCTCAGAAGGTTATGAACAAGCTGTTCTGACCATATTTGTTCTTAGGGTTGGGGGGAAACACATATTGTGAGAACAAGAATTACAGGACATGGACGAGGTTAGGCATGGAGGGTAGAGCTTTGGAACTGAAATTAATCTCTAATTAGATAGTAATTGAAGTCATGTGAATAGAGAGATGCTTTCCAAAAGAGTGAATGTATGGGGAAAAGAACAGATGGCTTATTACTGGAGGAAAGGAAAATGGTCATGATGTTGGAGCCAGGGAGAGAGAAGTTCATAAGAGTGTTTCCTTCCATTGGTATCTCACCATCCCTCTAAATGGAGCCCTTTGGAACCTTCAGAAAACCCAGGGCTGCCTTTCTTATAGATTATAAGATCTAACGGTCCTCAATGCAGATTAGTGTCTCTTTAAAGGAGCTGGTTCTGGGACTGCTTCTCTCATGCAACCTCTGCACATCCCTCTTCTATCCCTGGTCCAGCCCACACTTCCTACTCCACCCATAACTTTTCTTCTCTGTGTTTTTTTCACACCTCAGCCTCATGTGCACAGAGCAGAGAGCCAGGCACTGTGAATGCGATTTTGTCTTTCTGATGGTTACCTTGACTAATCACTCTGACACTTTCAGGTTCTGGGATAATTATTCTTGCAAAGTCAAGGTCTCCTTTTCCTCCCAGTGACCTGGAATTACCCTCTAACAATGAAAATGCCCTGAGCTATGGAGTGACTTCTCCACATTAACTTTGAGACACAGTTGCAGTGAAAAAAATTTACCCTTTTAATGGGGGAAAATATTGCTCTCTTAAGTCTTTATGCAATGCACTTGAGCTTAATGCTCACTTACCAATTCGCTTTTATAACTTCCATATTGAGTGAATTAAGTCCTCCATGTGGGTAGTTATTAAAGAAGTGATAAGTGCCTTATAATTCAGTAAAGGGTGGCCTGGCCATTTCATATTTTGCTAAGGAAATTGACTGCCCAGGGGCAGCTCTCCCAGAACCCCTGGGACCAGCTGATCTTGGGTTCAGAGCTCACACTATCATCACATTACTTTCCAGTCAGCTGCTTGGACCTGAAGCAGACTCTGCTTCTTTCACAGGCCTTCTCTGGTGCCTACTGGGGAGGAAAGGTCCAAGTCAATGTCTTAAGTCCTGCTGTAGGCCCTTTTCATTCGTTTTAAAAATCCTGGTTCAAAGCTAAGATGTCTAGCAGGGTTTGGAGTTTAATCAATAAGGGTTGATTCTTATCTACACCCAAGGGGAATCAAAATAAGAAATTCCAGGACCATAGGAATTCTAGCCTCCTGATCCCTACTTAGGAGTGTGGTTTGTTTCTTTAAGCCTTAGTCTCTTTTGAAGAAAGTGCTGGTCCCCAATAGATAGCTAAAGCTTTTCATGATTTGATGCAAGTTTTCAGTGTTTTAAGGAGGGTAGTCATTGATTAATTTGTTTATTTAAATTTTCTGCTATGTGTCAGGAACTGGGTTGTTGAGGCAGGTTGCCTGTTCTCCCAGAGCTTACTCTTCACCATGAGCGAGATATGCTACACAAGAAAACATGCAAATGCCAAACTGTGACGAGTGGTACAAAGGAAATATCTAGACCACCATTGTGTAGTCTTGGTACCACTGACATTCTGGGTTAGAAAATTCTCTGTTGTGAGGGATGTCCTGTGCACTGCAGGCCATTATCCACTCTACTCCAGTGCCACTTCTCCAGTAATGGCAAAAATGTCTCCAGAAATTGCCAAATATCCTGTGGGGGACACTGCACATGTAGCTTGATGGCTATTTACTTGGAATCGGGTTATAGAGAATGGCTGTGGTGTGGTTACTTAGGGAAGACCAGTCTCTGTGGCCAGTGACATTTTAGGACTATGTTTAGTGGCATCTTGGCCAAAGAACATAGCAAACGCAAAGAGCCTGCTAGAGGGAGGGAGCTTGGGGTCTTGGAGAAAAGTCAGGACACCACTGAGGTAGAAGGCAAGAGAGTTAAGGCAGAGATTTGCTTGAGCTGGGAATGACGAGGCACAGGTTACGTCAGATAGCGCTTTGATGACCATCTTGGAGTCCGAACTTTATCACAACAGCCAAGTTAGAAAAATAAAACACTGAAAGTTTGTGTGCTGATTTAACTTATTTTGGTGGGAAAATATGCTTAAACTTATCACGGATTTCAAAATGCTCATTCAGGCTTCTGTGTGGAGGAGAAAATAAGTCAGGGCAAGTAGAAGTAGCTGGTGTCTTTTGTAGGTAGTGGTCTTTGTGGGAGGTGATGGTGTCTGTTCTCAAGATGGACTTATTGATGACTTAGATACTGGGAGAAGAATCAGTGGTAGAGTTTAGTTTATACAACTGAGTGGTGCTGATTCCATTTGTTGAGATGGGTGGGAAGCAAAGGCTGGTGTTAGATCTGCTAAGTTACCTGATGAAAGCCTGTAATAGGAAAGAGACCTGGCTAGAGATAGCCATTTGGACAGTCACACCATAGAGATGGGCCTCAGAGCCAAGCCCATAGGTGAGACGGTCTCAGCCATGAAGGAGGCAGGTGAAAAGAGGAACCTCAAGGTGAGATCCAGGAGACCCCAACATTTAAGGATCAAAGAATACAGGATCAATAAAGGAGGCTAAGAAGGAATGTTCAGAGATGAGATAGAATCCAGGAGAGCGTGCAGCTTAAGGATGCCAGAAAGAAGCATGTGTTCCAAGGAAAAGAGTGGATAACTTGGAGACTGGACCACGGAACAACAGAGGAGTCTTTTGGCATCACCAACAGGGAAAATACTGGCACCCTTCTCAATGTAATTTCAGTAGAGCAGACAGAGACAAACTGATCTGAAAAATCAAAAGAAGGCAAAGAAGTAGTGTCTGTGAGTGTGGACATTTCTTTTGAAAACCTTTTCCCTTTTCTGTAGTGAGGGGTATGGTCATGAATTGGTGGCTGGAGCAGGATATGGGATTTCAAGCAGGTTTAGAAGGGTTGCAGTAGAACACGTTTATATGATGACGAAAAACGGGGTGTGGAGAGAGAGAAAGAGAAAGAGAAAGACAGCGAGAAGGAATAAAGAAGAGGAAGAAGGAAAACGAGTGAGCATGCTCTTGTGAAGTCAGAAGGTTGAAGGCAACGAAGAAAACCCCACGGAGCTGCTGAAGTACTTAGGGTTGTATGGGGCTCACACATGTGTCCATTCATTCACTCTGATGTCTCTGAGCACTCACCCAACACCTGAAACTCAAGCTCCTCATCATTGCACTTGGAAGACTCATGGTCTAGTGGTAGCCATAGTCATACAGGGACAGAGGAGATGGAACACATGGGCTTAGATGTCAAGGGCATGTCTGTCTCCTCCTTGATTGATTCAAGGGAGTACCTTTATGTCTCCATCCCTAACACTGACTATGGGCACCAGACATGGGAAGGAGCTGTGTATAAGGGCTCTTGAGGCTTTTATCACCTCTTTCCTGTGCTGGCTCCATAGTGATTCTTTAGGACGCCTGCCATAGGTGAGACATTTAGCCTATATTCTAAGTCACATTCCCTTCTCAAGGATCACCAGGGTACTCTGGGGTCAGACTAGGGCTCTGGACTGTGCAGGGTCCCAGGGTGAGGCCCATGTAGATGACTGGCATGGAGAGCCTGGGAGATGGAGGTATGTTATCTAAGTAGCAACTCAGCACATTCCTGGAAGCTGCCTAGGCATGTTGCCCCATTCGAGATTTTAGAAGTTAAGAAGTAAAAAAGACAGATGTGATTCCTGTTTCTGTGTGTTAGTATAGAGACCTTGATGACAGACATGCAATCAAAGAAGGCAATTACAGATGGCTGTTAAGGCCATGAACAGCTGGAGGAGACAAAGGGGAATTGTGAGCACAGAGGGAGTGAGGACTGGAGTGAGGAGGGATTCTTGAGTAGAGACCCAGAGGAAGGGAGTCAGGGATGTGTGTCCTGAAGAAGGACAAGTTAGGAACTAGTTCATGTAAGGAACTACTGGCATGGCTAGAGTCCACCAAACAGGGGGCTGTGTCCAGACTATGCTGGCCTGCTCATGCTGGGCCTTATGGACCTTGACATGATGCTTGGAATCATTGTAATAGTAAAAGGAATCCTTGGGAGTATGTGATCACTCTGGCATATAGCCTTATGGAAGAAAAGAACGGAAACAGCGAAGGGATGGTCTTACAAGTTAGAGGTGGTGGCTATTTAACATGCTGATGGGCAAGCTGAAGTCACTATGCCATACCAGCGGCAGCAATGGAAATGGAGGTAGCGAGGCTGGGAAGGTGAGTACAGTCTCACTAGGGGGGTTAGGGTGCAAAGTCCAGACTCCAAAGGGAACTGGTTGACTCCCAGGTAAAATCATACCCTGGGGAGTTAGATCTTTCTTGGTGGGGTGGCAGAAGGGCTGTGTACTTGATCTTTTCTTGTTAGAAAACAGCATCTCAGCACCCGAAGAGCGCAGGTGTGCACACATGTGCTCCTCTTTCATGGCATGAGCATTGGAATTGATCAGGAAGCCAGCACAGATGCTGTCTTTCCCATCTGTTCACCACATGATCTGAATGTTCCTTTCTGTGTCTGAGGGCAGGGTCCCAGATGTGGGGCTGGCTCGCCACGGTTCTTGGTTCGCAGATGCTTGTAGGCTGGTGTGATAATATGTTGGCATGCTGGAGTCACCAGCCCAAGCCATCCCTGGCCCCCTAGATGCTCAGGTCTGGCTACTCAGGCATCTGATTCTCCTGACAACAGCTGTCAAGGGAGCAAGAGCTTGACTTGGCTAATGTGATCCCAGGCAGGTCTCCCTCCCAGTTGCCTATGTGCCTGGGAAGCATGGAGCTGTTGCTCTAGACAGTTTGTTAATAATATTAAACATATCAGATCATTGAAAGCTAATGTTGCTGTCTGGATCACCAGACATAATATGCCTGGATAAAAAATCAATTTCCTCATTGCCCTATAAGGCTTCAGACTCAAATAAATGCATGACACATTGTGTGTAGTAGTATACATGCACACACGCACACACGCACACACACACACACATACACATACACACAGTTATAACGATACCTCATTAGGAAGTAGACTCATTTACCCTCTTAGAGCTTCTCTCTTAGAACAAGACTGAGGTGAGAAGGTGATAGGAACCCCAGGTTTATCAGGGGAGAGAAGATATGCAACCTTGCCTTTCAAAGCTGTTCAGTTCTATGTTGGAAGAATGGGGCGCTCAAATGAAAGATGACTGATAAAAATGGTATTAACGACCTCCTGCTGGGAGGTCCTACCAAGAATAGGAACACAATAGCATCCAGGTGATGGACACTTAGGTATCACTAGGAAAATGTGAATTATGACTTCACCTCCTGGAAAACATCAGTGATTTGGAAACTTCAATTTTCCAGAAAGGGGTATGTAACAAAGTAGTAAAGGTCTACATGTTGTGTGTGTGTGTGTGTTTGTGTGTAAATTCTTTAAGATAGTCATCAGACACTATTCGCTTAGCGCACAGTTCCACCAGTAGTAATGGGACCGCCTGTTCATTGACTCACTGACTGTGCAGCTACCCTTTTTTGATTGTTTGCTTTTTGTTCTTGAGACAGGGTTTCTTTGTACCTCGCAGCTGGCCTGGAAATTGCTCTGTAGACCAGACTTGCCTCCACCTCACAGAGATCCACCTGCCTCTTCCTCCAGAGTCCTGGGATTAAAGGTGTGTGCCCAGTTTATCCACTCTTCCTTAAAAAAAAATTATTTTTATTTCTGCTGGATGTGGTGGCGCACACCTTTAGTCCCAGCACTTGGGAGGCAGATGCAGGTGGGTCTCTGTAAGATGGAGGCCAGTCTGGTTTACAGAGTGAGTGCCAGGCATTGTCTCAAAAAACTAAAATGAATTTTTTTTGATTCTTTGAGAATTTCATACAGTATATTTTGATGGTATTCAGAACCCTGTCTCCATCTTCTCTCAGATCCAGCTCCCCTGGACCCCCCTCAATTCATGTCCTCTATTATTTTTTAAGGTCCATAGAGCTTAATTTGTGTTCCTCAAATGCTCTGGGGGGTGGGTCCTCCAGTTGGAATGTGGGTAACCTACTTAGTATTATATCTTTAAAGAAAACTGACTCTCCCTTCTCTCCCAGAAGCCATCAGTCACCCACAGTTTCTCAGGGCTGGGGCTTCTGGCCCATCGCCCCACTCCATGCTGGGATTTTTGTCTGGCTTGGGTTTTCATAGTTCTTATGCACACTGTCGTAAGTGCTGTGGGTTAATATGTGCAACTTCCCTGTTTTGTCCAGAAAACATTTTCCTTGTACTCATCTACAACCTCTAGCTCTTACGATCTTTCTGCCTCTTCTCCCCCAAGGATCCCTGAACCTTGGGAGGAGAGAGTGTGATACAGGTGTCCCAATTATGCCTGAGCACTCCACAACCTCTTATTCTCCGCATTTTGACTGTTTGTGGGTCTCTGTGTCAACTGCTATGTGCTACAAGAAGAAAGTTCTCTGGTGTGAGTTGAGAGATTCACTCATCTGTGTCCAGGCCACATGGGTGACAAACACATTGCCCTTTTAACCTAAACACTCCCAGCTTTCCATGAGGAAAATGAGGCCTGAAAGTATCTAGCTCCCAGATATTGGACTGTGGCATGCCCACTTGAGACCATCTCCAGCCAGCAGATTTTACCCAGTGTGGTCTGAGAAGCGGCTACAGAGGTGACTGGCCACCACACACTGATGGTGGACAGGAAGGAGGTACCCAGAAGGCAGCTGCTCCAAGGAGACCCACAGATCGATAAGAAAGAAAGATCCAGAAAAGTGCTAACATGGATGCAAGTAACTATTTGAATAAGAAATCACGTGAGGGTAGGGCCATATGAGGCAGGGGAACAGATTCTAGATATGTGAAGAAGCTTCTGAAGGCTTTGAGAAGTTAGTGTGCAGTAGACTGGTTAGAGTGTTGCTGTCATGTAGGGTATTTGAGATCGGTAAGTCATAATCTGCTTAAGAAGTCAGGGAGTTATGAAATATATTTTAAAGAGGAGGAAAAAAAGAGAAATATCCAACAAGGAAGTTGAAAATGCAAAGGTTTTGCATTTAAATTTAGTTGTCTGGAAAATTTGGTTATGAAGAACAGATCATTAATAGCAGCGTGAAGTCACAGCGAGAGGAGCAGCAGTGTGACCCGAAGGGAGGAGAGAGAAGAGGCTGGAAAAGCCAGGCAGGGCTGGACCTGCTGTAGTTGCAGGAAGACGCTCCGAAACCCTGTGCTGCCAAGTGCTCATGTGACCAGGAAAGTTTGCCAAGGGAAGGCTTCTCTGCCCCTCCTATGGACTTCTTACACCTTTGTTTTCTCGGGTTAGTTGACAGCACATGCTTCCATAGTCTAGTTTTCTGGATAGAAGAATCACAAACATTAAATATTGGAGTACACAAGGCACACGACATGTTTTTAATTAGAACGTGGACTATAGAGTTTATACCACCCAATTTTCAGCTGCTTAGAGATTGCTAGTTCATTTCCATTTTGGCCCAAGCAAAACAGAAAAAGGAAGAGAAGCCTATAGAACAAAAGCATGATCTAATTTATCCTAGCACAAAAGACTTTTGTGTCCTCTACGGATGTATTAATTAATGTTCCACAGAGAGAGGGCCTCTGTTTCTCATACTGTGGAGGAGATTGCATAGCTGCCCCTTGACTTCGTAGCGCCGGAGTCTTCCTGGCAGTGTCATGTTCAGGAATCGTGAAGATCCATCTTGACTCCATTGGGCTTTTTGAGCTGTACTCCTAAACCTGGTCTGGCTCCAGAGGTCTGTGTTGTCATGGGCTGAGCTTTGCTTTGTCACTCTCTGGCAAAGGGGTGCACATGAAGTGTTGGCAGAATGGTGGCCTTATGGGCTCATGGAGGGGCAAATGTAAGAGGATGGGGACTGGGCGTTGAGTGGGCTCTTGAGATGGACATGGGAAAGGCTCTTGGCAAGTGGATCCCATCCACAGCTTGGTCATGCTCTTGACTTGAAAGGGCTCTGAGAGCCAAGGCTTTCGGATTTCTTCGGAGGGACAGCCTTTGTGTTTTGGTGTGAGGCCTTGGTGTTTTCTGTAAAGCAGTCATTTTCAAAAGTGCTGCTTTAAGCCAGGGACTCTTGCTTCTATGGTGTATTTGGTAGATGTTTTATGTGATAAGGCAGGGGTCTCCATCACTGAGCTGGGGCCCTTTGGGATTGATGCTTTGCTATAGGCTGTCCTGTGTGTTTCAGATTGCTTCCCATCAGATGCTAGTGTTTCTTTTTCCACAGTTGTGACAACCAGAACTGTGTAGCTAGGGCCAAATGTCTTCTGGGAGGCAAAGTCACCTCCTTTCAAAAATTGCTGTATTAAATTTCAAAAGTGGAGACTATTGATCTAAGGTAAGGGAAGGAACTTGGACGTAATTCTGTGGCAACTCTCTCCACCTCTCTCCTCCTTGTGTGCCTGATTGAAGCAGGGACACCATGTGGAGAATAAGGCTGCAGGTCCTTGTGGGGGCCGTGGCTGCCTGCATTCTGTCACCTTCCCAGTATTGCTCTGAGATCTTTCTCCCTCTCACCCCCAAGGCAGTTTTTTGGAGGCATCTGCAGGGTTGAGGAAGGGATGAGCCATCACTCCCCATAGGGTTCAAACTCTGACCTTCCTTTAAAAATGCATAGTTACTGATTGTTTCTCCAATGACAAAACATATGCTCCGTACAAATAATTGGAATTCTCAGAAAAAGCAGTGAACATGAAGAACTCCGTGTGCCAGTACTAGGTACTATGTCCCCTGTTTACATTAACAAAACCAAAGCAAACGTACTCTCTTACCTCGTCTTTTTCATTTATTATGCTTTGGAAAGCTAGCCTTTCCCACTTAAACTCATGATCTCCTAATAGCAGCCGGCAGAGTGACCATAAGTGACCTCCCTGATTTGGTACCAAGTGGTGAGTCATGGATGATTTGGCAGGCGCTGGCCTACGTCATGCACAGAAGTCAAGCTGCACCTTGTCTGGTGCTCCTGTCCTTGACCTTGCTCTCACCCCAGTAAGGGTGCTTTCTCTTTTTAGAAAAATTAATTAATTTTATTTGTTATTGTTATGAGACACACATGCACACACATACACACACACACACATGCCAGGGCATGCCTGTGGAGGTCATAGGACAGCCCACTAGACTTAGTTCCCTCCTCCCATCCTGTAGATTTTCTGGGATCAAACTCATGTTGTCAGGACCAGCATCAAGCTCTTTTATTTGCTGAGCTGTGGGTGCTTTCTTGAACTTATTTTCCTGAAGGTCATGAATGACAGGATTCCTACCTCTCTATCCTACCATGTCGGGTCTTTCAAAATTAATGGTGGTCTCACATTTCTGCTATTTTTTTCTTTAGAATAAATGGCACCCCCAAAATGACAATTTCTAGCAGAAGCATGACACCACATACTCTTGGAAACTGAGGAAAGATTTCTTTGCCTCTGTAGGGATAGAGGAAAAATAATCATAGCTGGTGTTTTCTGAGGACTTCAGTGTGCCTGGTCCTGCCTTGGCTCTGGGGAATTATTTGGTTTTTGTGATACTGGAGACTGAACTCAGGGTCTCAAATACAAGTAGCAAAACTAGAACCCCAACCCCACAAGAGCTTTTCAACACAGTCCTTATGTCCTTCTTATGAGGCAAACATTTTATGACCCCCATTTGACAGCTGAGGAAAGGAAACACGGGCAGGTGAAGTTGTCTGGACTGAGTGTTAGAGGTGTAGGTGCTCATGAGGCTACGATTAGCATCCTAGCAGTCTCACCCTGGGCAGAGGTTGGCAACTTTTTCCTGTGAAGGGCCAGAGAGTAAATCTAGGCCTTTCCGACCAGATGGTCTTTGCAGCAGTGATTCAACACTGTAACTTGAAAATAGCTATAGGTGATAGTAAGTGAGCAGATATGAGCGTGGAAATTTGAATTTCATCTAATTCTCACAGGTCACAAAATATAGTTCTTTTTTGATTTTTAAACAAAATGTGAGAATGAATCTTAGCTCTGGGGCTGTACAAACACAGTCTGTGGGCTGGATTTGGCTCCCAACCTGTAGTTTGCCAACCACTGTTACAGAGCCTCGACTTCAGCCAGATGGCAGTGTGGCTACAACAGTGCTCCTCCCTGGCTGAGGAGAGCTCAGCCCTATCAGAGGAAGCGGGGCACTCCGCAGCAACCCTGCCACATCTCATGGCGTGGCTAAGTCTGGGAAGGGTCCATTTGTAAACGTAGATCATAAGGGTTGAAATGAGGGAAGTTTCTGAATGCAATAATGATTGACATCTCTACCATCATAAAGCATATTTATGGAATGCTAACAGGGGCCAAGAAAAATGATTCCATTTATTTAAACAATTCAATAGACAGCAACTTGTTGGAAGCAGATCCACATGGGAAGCTGGGCTCTCATGAAGGAATCGCATACCGTATAAACACTGAGACCTGCATGGTGTTTGACACGGCCTGTGGCTCAGGAACAGACCCTTAGTGGTCCAGGTGGTATTCTGGCTTTCTTTTGTATCTGAAATGTTGCTGGTGCCCCTACCTTGGTGAGAGCAGACCAGGCAAACTACCATGGAGCTGTGAAGCTTCCATGGAGAAGGTGTTGGAATCGAGTGCCAATTCCAACCTGGCCACCTGGTCCATGTCCCCAGCAGTTGCCGGTGTCTCTGGCTGCTCAGCAGGCACTCTGGGAGAATGTGTTCTAAAGCAGGCTCTCGGCATAACTTGTCACTGTGCCGCCCTAAAATGCTGCCAGCGGTCCCAGTAGCCACAGCCTTGCCAACTTCTTGGCTGTGGTTGAACGGGGCGACAGATGGCAGAGCCACTGGTGTGGTGAGGCTAGGGAAGGGCCGTCTGGTGAAAGTAGCCATCATTTTTCTGGCCAGAGTATGCCTTGGTTAACTACACTCTTCGCTGAGATGGGTCTAAAACCTTTTGAATATTGAGAACTTTGGGTATTGAGCTGGGAATCAGGTCCCTGGTTCAGGGAAGGCTGGGGTGGATCTTTCAATGCCCTGTGGGAGTAGGTGATTATGAGAGGTTGTCATTAACTAGATTTAGAGCAAGGGAACAGTCTTAGAAGGAGTAATGTGACGGTTTTTGACTTGGGCACCCCCAAAACAGTAGTGAGGGATGTTTGTTCTTTGTCAATATAAGGAACTAACAAAAATCAGATCATACTCACAAAAGCTTTCTCATGATAACAGCAGATTAAAGTGTCTCTGCTTTGAGCTGGAATTTATGCACTGGGCCAGTTAGCACTGGTTTGTGCCTGTTGATAAAAAACTCCAATTAACGGTGATTTATACTTCTGATTAATCTGAGATGAATTAATTATTACTTAATAAATGTAGTCTGCTTGCTAGACACAACTCTTCTTAAAATCAAGGTCTCTTGAGAGCCAGCTCTTAAAAGAGATCTTTGTGACGAAAGGGGAAGAGACCGCTGAGGTAGCACAGCGCTCCTTCACAAAGAAACGAGAGTAAACGGATGGCTTTAAGCCACTGCATTCGTCTTAGAGACTGCGCTTGTGTTTGTCTCCCAGAGTTCATTCGTCTTAGAGGCCACACTTGTGTTTGTCTCCCAGAGTTCCCTCATCGTGCTCTGGGTCCTTCGGGAACCCTACCTCTGGAGCCACTTTTCTGGCCAGCACAAGCTGTTTGTTTTCTTGAGCTTTAGGATTCAGTGGACTATTTATGGTTTTGCAAATGGAGCCTTTTCTTTCTGTGTACTAGTGGGTATGGAAGCCAGGCTTGTCTTTCTCCTTATCTTGGCTACCCAAAAGTCATGCCCTCAGGGCACACTGCCCTTTCTAAAACCAAGTCATTTTATATGGTCTTTCTGGGCAAGAATGAACAGGAAAAATAGAATCTGGCCTTAGAAAACTCCAGAATAGTAATAAGAAGGAAGAGAAACAAGGAGAGTGAGACAGGAAAACACCTTCATTCCCATGGCAAACCCTACTATCCAGAAGGAGAAACTGAGCGCAGAAGTAGCGGGTGACTTGCCAGAAGGCCTGGATCATGTTTGGCCAGTCTAGGTTCAAGTTCATGTCTGACTGTAAGTCTGGCACCCTTCTCATGGTTGTAATGACCTGAACTCGCCTCTCTTCCTGCAGACACATAGAGAACTGGCGCGGCCTGCACACGCTCAATGCTGTGGACATGGAGCTCTACACCGGACTCCAGAAGCTGTGAGTATGGCACACTGTAGGTACTGTGGGGTAGTCTTGCTGTGGAAGGTGTGGGATGTTGCCTGTCATGCTTCGGGGTAATGTGGCAGTCATGGTAAGCCTGCTGTTTGCACTTTTCCCTCAGGAGTCCTCTTTGGGGATGGCTGGCACCACCTTACTTAGGGGGTGTCGGGGGCTATTTTAGCTCAGAGGGCCTGGAGGTTGCCTGAGGTTGGAGTTTCAAGGCAGTCCTGCCCCCAGTACTGTGGGGTTAGTGTTCTTTCTCAGCCATGTGCTTTACAATAGTCCCATGTTCCATTCATCCCCAGTGTTAGAGTCTCAGTCACCTTTTCTGGTGACTTTGGTCTTTTGGCTGGAGGAGACCTGGGGTGAAAGGGACTGAAACCTTGTTTTCTTTGGAACATCAGGAATCCCCATTCTTAACTGATGGCCAGCCTGGATAGTGGCCAGCCAGCTGCCAGCATTGCCAGCTCATATCCCAACTTTCTTTTCAGTCTCCAAGGGGTGTGGGCCCAGGTACTTCTCATAGAGCCCACAGTGGATCACCCAGGATGCCTGGTGTTGGAGAGAAATATAAACATCCATGGAGACTCCTTCCTGTCTGACCCCTAGAGTTCTGCTGATCTTCTTTTCTTCTCTGCTCAGAACCATCAAGAATTCCGGACTCCGGAGCATTCAGCCCAGAGCTTTCGCCAAAAACCCCCACTTGCGCTATATGTGAGTAGAACCAGACTGTGGGAGTGGGTGGGGGGCTCATGCAGGGACACAGTCCTGGACAGCGAAGCTGAAGATCTGAGATCTAGATCTGGCTTTGCTGTTCCATGCCCTTGGCTGAGTCCCTTAATTTCCTTGGGCCTCCAGTTTTATTTCTTTAACATAAGTTTTTTGGATTTGATAATCTCAGAGGACTTCATTAGAAAGAAATCTAGAACCAAGGCTGAAAGGGAAAGAATCCTCACTCCCAACTTTGTACATTTTTCATAATGAAATTTGCAATTTAATTGGAATGTAAATGACAGGGACTTCCTCTCACATACAATGTAAACATATTTCTTATGAGAGTGTTGTAGGACTGTAGGTGTGTGCATGTGTTGAGGTTGGGGATTAGAGAAAGAAAGAAAGCAAGACTAGACAAAGTCTAAGTAGAGTCTAAGTGCAATACAGAAGGGCTTGGAGCAGTGGAGTTACCTGTACAATCACTGGAGAGATGGCTCAGCCATCAAGAGCACTGGCTGCTCTTGCAGAGGACCAGGGTTCAGTTTCCAGCACCTTCATGGTGGATAACAACTTTCTGTAATTCAGGCGATTCAACAGACTCTTTTTACCTCTGTGGGCATTGCATGACACAGGTGCACTTACACACAAGGAAGTAAAACACACATAAAAATAAAAAATTTTTTTTTGAAAATTGCATGTCTTGATTTGGGACTAGATAGAAGTCACAGAATCATGGGTATTTGTCTACTTGTGTTTCCCTTGCTCTGTCTCCCCTCGTTTTTATGACTAATGGAATTTTTGGGCACTGACCCTGGTTAGACCTTGTGGGGGTAGAATCATACATGCTTAAGCTTCCTCTCCAAGACTAGCTCTGTATTTATAGGCTTTGGGATTTGGTGGGAGGACAGTCATTGCCTGTGGAGAAGGGGAACATGAGGCCTACAACAAGCAATCAGGGGCATGCCAACTGCCACCTTCACAGGGGTACGCTTGTTGTCTGGGTCAGCTCTTTCTCAAGGATAATGGCCACCACGTGGACCTCCAGTAGGGGTGTTCCCAAAGGGCAGAGACTCTGAAGGAACCAGATGGCATGTGGTCTGCTGCAAATGGGGAGGAAACAGAGGACAGGTAGGTGGATGAGTCTTTCCTTTGGCCACTGGACAGATTTACTGATGGTTGGCATTTCATAGTGGAAGGCAGCTTGCTGGCTAGAGATCTCTTACGAGGAGGCAGTGCTTCAAAGGGATGCTGGGGGCAGAGGAGAACGGCGGGATGTGGGAAGAGGGAAGATATCCTGAAAACCATGGCTGGGGAGTGTCTTCTTTGCCCAGAGGTTCTGGCCATGCTCTGAGGCCCCCGTGTTTTCCTAAGCACATGGTGAATAGTTGCTTATCTCTTTTAGCTGCTTCTGCTTTGTGCTGACTTTTCTTTCTTCCTTCTGGGAATAACAAGCTCTGAGGCCATTGCTCAGTGCCAGATGTGCTGGTGGTGGGAGACTGAGACCTCCATTCAACTGTCTAATTCATATCTTGCCCTGTTTCTTGGGCTCACACTCTATGGCAAGATTCTTCGATGTGTGTGTTCTTTGCAGTTACTGGCATAGCTGTGTCCAGAGGAGGGCCTTGGACCAGATGTTCCAGGTGTTTATTTTATTGGGGATTTGAGTTTCATTGTAAAACCTCCCCAGGGAAAAAGCTTTTGACATCTGAAGTTTCCCTTTGCATAGTAACTCGTTCAGAGGTCATGAAATCGCATGTCCGTGGCAGATCAGGTGGGGAAAATTTGGGCTGAGGACCACATGTTCCCTTATATTACGTTAAGATATAGCCAGTAGGCATTTCCAGCAGATTGTTACCATATGGAGGTGTGGCCCTGTGTCACCAGGCTTGCTGATTTTTCAATATGAGCTTGATAACCAGACTCACTGCTCAAGTATGAATGCTGGTAGTTAAGATGAAAGACCTAGGACTCCAAATATTAAGGAAATTACTCTGTAGGTGGGATGTGGCATACAGTGTGTGAATTTGTACTCTGATGTCATATTTATGTGAAAGAGCTCTCAGTGTGGGAGGAGCTCTATCCCTTTTGAGGATAGGGCGTGGGCACTTTTGTCCCTAGAGCTTTCTAGGGCATTGGCCACCTGCAGCTTTTAGGGAGGTCGAGGCTTCAAGGCCCATCATGTTTCTATGGGCCACAGAAATGGATCAGGATACATCTTGGGTTATGAGTATCTCAGAATGTGTCTTTGGTTTACCCTTGAGGATTGCAGAAGATAGCTGTCTCCCATCCCATTCTTTTGGGATGACTTGGGCTCTACTGGGACAGAGGAACTGATAAAGGGTGGTGGAGATCGCAAGATTTGCAAGACCCTAGGGACAAAGGGGCTGGTTCAAACAGGGCCTGATGATACCAGTGAACCTGCCTGTGACCCTGGGCTCTGATTTCTCTGGATATGGTGTGTGTTCTTGCTAAAGTACTTGCCATTTGCTGGGTGAAGGGAATCTCTGAAAAGCATGGGTTACCATAGTCTACTCTCGGTTTTAGTCTGCTGCCCCTTAGGGATATGAGAATACTGGAAAATCAGCACCCAGTCAGAGAGTAGACACAATAGGGACTCCACAGAAGCTGAGGGGCTCAGAGAGCAGAGACCAGAGGACAAGGCACATGGTCTGGCTCATCCATGGGTTTTGTTGATGAACTTTTCTCATTTATGAAGACACAACTCAAGTCCCAAATGAGTGAATTTCCCAGCAGCTTTGGGACATTTTCTCCTGGCAAATGGGCCAGGTTTCACTGTTCTCTCACAACATCTTCTATTTCTGTCTTCTAAATGCATTTACAAGTCTTCAGGCCCCAGCTGAGCAATCACAAGATGATCACTCACTCCAGCACTAATTGCCAAGCCCTGACTTGGCGGCCTCTTCCTTTTCTTTCTTTCTTTTTTTCATTTCTTTTTTAAGGGGAATGGTTGAAAGACTTTTCTTCCCCTCTCTGTATAGAATAAGAAGCAGGAAGTGATATTATTACCCTGTACCAATGTCAAATTTTCTCAGTCATCTGACTGGTTTAACTGTCCCTCACTCCCAAAGCTGCCCCTGACATCATTGTAATTCTTCCCCACACCAGAAAATGAGTCCATGATGTCAAGGTCAAATTTTGGCAGCAAACATGGTTGGAAACGAGGACTCTGGGCCTTCCTTCAAAGTCTATGAGTGACTATCTCCTCTTGATTGCTTCAGTTTGCCTTTTTCTTTGAAGAATCTGAAAAAGTGAGATATCAATGAATATACATAACAGGAAAATCCTTTATGGGAGATTGGATGATACTTAATCCTCACCCTCAAGGAGTCAGGCATGTTGGTACATACTTTTAATCCCAGCATTCGGGAGACAGAGGTAGGTGGATCTCTGTGAGATTGAGGCCCAGTCTGGTCTACATAGGCCAGCTGGGGCTATAGAGAGATGCTGTCTTTAAAAAGACCAAAAGACAAGAAAAAAAGAAAAAAAAAGCCTCAAGGATAAGGACTTCCAACTTGGCCATTGGAATAGCTACTTGCTAATCTGTAAAGTGAGCATAAAGGCAGCATCTGTTCTAGGCGTGGCATATGGCAAAGACTCTACGACCTATTCCCTGTGTAGCTCTTAGCCCAGCAAGTGGGGTTCAGAAATGATGGTTGCCAATAATGATAGCGATTTCTGTTATTACTGTTGGTGGTGGTCACAGAACCAGGGGAAGGGGTAAATCCTGACCTTGATGACTTTTTGACTCCTTTATTCTGGAAACCTAGATTTCTGTCATACAAATGCACTTCATCTCCCTCATACCTAACTTCAATCTCTATTGTTTGTTTCTTTTTTCTTAATATGAATGAATCAACCCTGATAAATTTCTGTTCTCTGCATTTCATTCCTCTTGCTCTAGACTCTACGTAGACCCTTCTGGATGCTGTTTGTTTTAGGCAAGACCTTAACAATCACCACAGATAAGCTTATAACTTTATTTCTAAGTATTTAGAGGCCATATCCACCAACATGATTGAATATGGATCATCCTGAGCCCTCTGAGCCCCACTTCTGTAGCTGGTTCTGTTCTCCCTTTGTGGAGTCTGTTTTCTCTGGCATGGCTCATACACAGACAGGATCTCTAGGTTCTCATAAATAGAGTCATATAGATTTCCATCTATGACCTGTATCCCAATGATGGTGCTTCCTTGAGTACATCCTGGTTTTCAGAGTGCTTTAACTTGCATCATCTCACTAAGTTCTCATAAACAACTGGGGGCAGGGGTGGTAAGAAGTCTTATATCTCAGGATATAGGGCTATACTGGTAAGTAACAGAAGTAGGAGCTTGACTAGGTCAAAAGATTCTCTTCCCAGGAAATTTTCTACTTTACTTATGGATTAGAAGGTAGGAGTAATCAACCAAACAAACAAATAAAATGACCATGTACACACACACACACACACACACACACACACTCACCCCAAAACCTTAATATGTTTGGGAAATCACTTTAAAAATACTAGTTTCCAGAGGAGAGATGACTTAGTTGGTAAAGTGCTTGCTGTGCAGGACCCATGTAAAAAAGCCAGACATGATGATCTATGTTTTAATCACAGTACTGGGGAGGCAGGGACAGGCATATCTTTTGCACAGCCTGGCTAGCCAGTCTAACTGAATCACTTGTCAAAGGCCAGTGAGAGATGGATCTTGTCTCACAAATAAAGATGAATAACTCCTGAGGAATGACATCGAAGGTTGGCCTCTGGCACCCACACACATGAATACATGTATCCTTGCACATATACAGGCCCCTGCGCACACACAAATATGTACCTATACAAATAAACACCACAAAAATACTAGTCTCTACAGAGAAGAAGGAAAAGCTAATACTGATTAAGAACTTACTATAAGCCAAGGGCTGGGCCTAGAGCTTTTGCAGCTATGGACTCATTTTACTCCACAGAGCGACTTTAGTAAGTGTTCACCTCTGTTCCCATTTTTTAGATGAGACCCTTGAGGCCCACAAGTCACAGTCGAGTTTCCCTAAGGTCATACCCTAAGACAACAGAGTATCCAGGATGAGGATTCAGATCCCTCTGACTCTGAAGTACATGTACATTTTTATATCTCAAGAGTGTTTTATCTCTGGTTTTCACAGCAAGAACTTCTTACAGGATGAGTGGGGGGTCTTTAAAGTTTTATTAGAGAACTGAAATTTCTCCCTGGAGATTTAGATCATCCATCCTCAAAGAGCTCTGTTGAGAAAGCTCTGTCTCATTTTTTCCCTATTCAGGTCAAATCCTGTAACAACAGTTGCATTACTAACTGAATATCTTTATTGTAAAAGATTTCTTAGCATTAGCTTATGGCCTACTTATTTCCAAGAATATTTAATGTAAGATTCCAGCAAGCCAAAGAATTTATTTAATCCCTCAGAGTTGGTTGTGGTAGGATCTTTCTTGTGTTCAGATGCTTGCTTTTTTCCAAAAAGCTTGGGATGTCAGACGAAGCAATTCCTCACACGGCTGTAAGCAAACATCCACTTGATTTTCATCTGGGAAAGCTAGCTCCTGGTTGCTAGGTATGGGGGCGTAATAAGGGGAATGTCCTGATTTGGGTATGATTGTGTCAACAGTGTTATGTTTCTAAGGAGAGAAGGTCAGCATGCTTAGGTGGATAGGAAAAAAGGGAGGGTTGAGAGGCCGTACCCTCCCAGGACACTGGCTGTACAGTCCAGAGTTCGTTTCTCCTGAGAAAATTGGGATGAAAACATGATGAGACTGATTTATTATGTATTACAAATCACTAGGTGTTGAAATAACCTCTGATTCTGGATTCCAGGCTGATGTGTCGACAGTGTAATAGTAAATGTTTACCTCCCTGTCTGCCCCTTACTTCTGCACTGAGATTATTTTTTCCAAGTCTCAGAGGAGCTGTTGACTGACATGCTTGTCCCCTTACTGCTTCCCTGCAAATGACCTTCCTCCTCTGTTCTGTGTGGCGGACAGAGACATTGAATTCTCTGCATAACTGATGGTAATGCGCCAAGGGCTTTGGAGTCAAACCCTAGATTTCTACACTCTGCTATTGACCTTAGGCAATCTAGTAAACTTCTATGAGTTCTGAAGGAAAATTAAAGCCCCTCCTACTGCTTAGGATTGTTCTGAGACTTAAATAGGACAGAGCTTGAAAAGAACTCAATACAGCACATCACAGAAGGCTCAGGACTCAGCTTGTTGCTCTCCAGTTCTACAGATCACAAATAGGTAAGCCAGGAGAGCTGCTAGAGCCGTCTCCCAGATTCAGATTCTTATCCCTGCTTTCACCCTTGCCCCTTTGTAGTCTATTCCACACCTATCCTTCAGTGGCTAAATCAAACTTCAAGCTTAACTTGGACAAAATGGAATTCTTGTTTTGTTTTGAGATGGTACCACTGTGTAGCCCAGGCTGGCCTCAAACTCAAAATTCTTCTCTCTTAGCTATTGAGATTAAAGCCTGCTTGCTTCCATGTCTACTGCTGCATTTCATTCTCACTACATTTGCAAGAGCTATTTATTTATTTATTTATTTATTTGGAGATAAAGTTTCATGGAGTCCAGGCTAGTCTTGAGCTCACTGTGCAGCAGAGGCTGGTCTTGAACTTTTGATCCTCCTTAGAGCCTGGATTATAGACTGTGCCCTCATTCTTGGCTCAGAGTGATGTTTTAAACACACATCCAACAGTGCCATTCTCCTGTGTAAAATCCTCCAAAAGCCAATCCCCTCACCATGGTCTCAGGCTCAAGTTAGCATGATTTCTATCTCTGTCTAAGTTTCTTGCTCTTTCTCCTTGCCCTTTCTGCTGTAGCCTCAAGCCTTCTCATACTTTCTGGAACATGCTAGCTTCATACCCTACCTTGTGCTCTTTTATATCTGTTGATCCATCTGACAGAAAGTCTCCTCCCTAGACCTGTATGGCTGGCCTCTGCTCACTACCATTCTCTATAATGACACTTACATAACCAGGCCTTTTTCTTTGATCTTTTTGATATAGGGTGTCCATATAGCTCTAGTTGACCTGGAACTCACTATGTAGACCAGGCTGGTCTCAATTTTAAGAGATCACAGGCTGAGATAAAT
Organism: Eospalax fontanierii; assembly: GCA_035773235.1. NCBI lineage: Eukaryota > Metazoa > Chordata > Mammalia > Rodentia > Spalacidae > Eospalax > Eospalax fontanierii. The sequence goes on along the minus strand of CM069524.1, from coordinate 146,348,269 downwards.
CTTAAGAGATCCACCTGCCTCTGCTTCCCGAGTGCTGGGATGAAAGACATGTATCACCATTGTTCAGGCATTTCGTAGATCTCTCAGACTCACAGTGTCCTTTGTTGTCCTTATAAAATTATCACTTAAAATATTTTATATTGAATCACAGTGTATTTCATTCAGAACATCTGAACCGATCTTAATCATTTTTGTATCCCCTTCCCCACTGCCCCCCCTATAAGTCCCTATCTGGAACCCATACATTCTTTCATCTGTGTTAAGGTCTATTGTGTCAAGATAGTGTCCCCAAAATGATCTCAGTTCAGGTTCATCCCCTGAGGTCTAGTCAGCCTACCTGGAGTCCCTCACTTTATGAAGACTAACTCATCCTCACCCAACAGTAATCAGTTGCTAATATTTCTTAAGCAAAGGTTGGGGTCTGCTACCCATTTCCACAGTTCTATGCTGGGTTTTTGTCTGTTTGAGTTTTCATGGGTCTCGAGCATGTGCTGACACCATTGCTGTAGGTTCATATTATCAAGGTCCCAGGAGCTTGCAGAATCCACACTGGCTCTTACAATCTTTCCACCCTTTCTTCTGCAATAGTCCCTGAGCCTTGTGTGAATGAAACTTAATGTAAGAGTCCTGTCCAGGGACCTACACTCTTCAGACTCTTAATCTCCATGCTTTAGCTATTTGTGTTACTGGCCCTTTGTTTCATGAGGGAGCTTCATTAATGAGTGTTGAGAGATTTGTTAGTGTCCTCTTTATCCCTTGTTTTATATTGTGTGAACCTTGGGTGTAGAGGCTGCATTATAGATGTGCCACTTAGGCATGGGCAAGTCACAGACAATGTCTGTGTGTGACCAGCTGTGGTACTCTGTAGTAGTCTCTATCTAGTGCAAAAGAAGTTTCTTTGATGAGTGGTAACTGGGACATTTGACTGTAAATATAAGGATACATATTTTGTATTTACTAAGAAGTTACAGTAGCCTAGGGATGTGACAGCCTTGGGAATTTCTCTAAATCTATGACCTCTTCAACCATGTGTATTTAGCTATGATTACAATGCCACACATGAGTTTCCTCCTATTGAGTGGGCTCTAAGACCAATTAGGTAGCTGTTGATTGACCCCAAGATAAAAGTGTGACTACCGCACTAGTGTTGAGTGCTGAGCTAGTCATTGATGTGGTTATTTGGTCATGATGTTGGTGCTGGGCCATCGATTGATGCTATCCTTTGGGTACCTTCAGGGTGCTTTCCAGAGCTATGAGAGCTAGTCCCCAGGGGACGTGGCCTTGAGGTCAGTTCTACTTCCATTACTCCAAATCTGGTCTCTGATATATGTCCTGTCTTCAACAGTATGGTCTTACCTTCAAGTTCTGGGAGGTAATCAAGGGCTGTGGCAATAGCCTGTGTAATTTGGGGAGTCTCTTGGACCACCCTGACCAACAACTCAAAGGAAGGTTTCTCCTGTCTGGCACTGTTTTTTGTTGTGTAGCCTTTAGCTATGCTCATGGGCTCATGTAGAGATATTGTATGTGGAATTTGTCATTAGAGGTTTTGGTTAATTTGATTCCTTCTGATATTTTATACTAGCTAGGCATTATTTCCCTCCCTCCCTCCCTCCCTCCCTCCCTCCTTCCCGCCTGCCCCTCTCTCTATGCTTCCCTCCACACCCTTCTCATTTACAGTGTCCCCACTTCCCCCATTTCTCCCTTGGTAATGCCAGTCTCCTACAGCCCCATCTATCCTGAGCGCCTTCTTTCCCTTCTCCCCATAGTTCCTAAAGGGGGACATTTAAATGCGAGGGAGGAGGAAGGCTATACGAGGAACTAAACCTATCACTTTTTACTACATTATGTGTCTTGATCACTTCCTTGGACTTTTCTACACTTTTTCTAGGTTGAAAAATAACTCTTTGGTTATTTGTGTCATAGTTTATATTTGCTCTGCTCTATGGGAGCATGAGTTCTGTGGAGTAGAGACCTTGTGTTCTTCATTGCTCTGTACCCAACTCCTAGGACAATGCCTGGCACATACAGAATTTTACGTATGTGACCGGCTCTACTCTGCCTAGACCACTCTTTGGATGAGATGTTCTGAGTGAAGACTCTCACCAAGATCTCCACACATGGACAAGGCCAGGGAAGACTGTGGTCCTGGTACACTCAGTGTGACACCCTTCCTATCATGTTATCTTACCAACTTTCCTTGGAGCCTACCTAGCCAGAATTTTTCAGAGTTATATTTATGGAAGAAACTACTGCAGTGTTGTTTAAAAGAAAGAATTTCTAGGCAAATATGTGCAAATCACTAATATTATAGGAGCGTGTAGGCCTAGGAGGCAGCTCAGCAATAGAGTACTCACCTAGTATATCTAATACTCTGGGTTCAATCCCGACATTACAAACACTATACAATATACCACACAAGAACCAGAATGTGCAAATATAAATAGTGCAGAGTCACTCCCAATGGCACCCCCCTGAAAAGCAATGTGCAAAAGCAACAGACCACGCCGAGATCTCTGCCTGCTCAGACCGTCCATTAAATCTGCTGCTTGAGTTGTTACCCCTAGTGATACATCGTCACTAACTGGGTGATGTTGATGAGCAGATGAGGGGATATGCTCTTGAACTGCACTGAGTGAGTTTGAATTCTGGCTCTATCATATGTATCTGTATCTTGGGACAGTTACTTATCTGTATGCATATCTGTGCCTCAATCTCCTCATCTGGAAACTGAGGATAACATGTTTATTACCAAGATGAAATGGGGCAAGGCCTATCAAGTATTGAGAAGAATGTCTGGCCCATAATAAAAACCTAATAGTACAAGGCTGGAGAGATGGCTCAGTGGTTAAGAACACTGACTGCCCTTGCAAAGGACCTGTGTTTGATTCCCAGCACACACATGGTGGCTAACAATCCATCTATAACTCCAATTTCAGGGGATCTGACACCCTCTCTGACCTCTATGGGCACTGTATGACGTGAGTATACCTACACACATGCAGGCCATGTATTCCTACACATTAAAAAAATAAATAAAAACCTAGTATAGATTAGTTTCTGTTTTTATTATTTTCTTTTAACTGATAGCGTGGTGGTCACTTTCTTGGTGTGCTGCTGAATAAATATGCACAGCAGCAAGTTTAAGAGGCTTGTGTCCCCCTCTGCAGGCTGCAGAGGATCAATCATTGTACAAGATATGGTTCCTGTTCTTAAAATTTACCATTTTAGGGACTTAGGGCTGTTACTTTTTTTTTAACCTTTACAGAAAGTGAATGAAGCTGTAGATTTCTGTCCCAATATAAGGGGCTGAGGACTTAGTTCAGTGGTTGAGTGCTTTGCTTCCCTAACTTGTAAAAGACCCTGGGTTCAATCCTCAGTGCTGCCAGCCCCTAAAGGTAAATATTTATCCCCATAAAAACATCTCCCCATACATACCCACAGTATTTTTCAGGAATGTATAGATTTTCTTCATATACGGGTTATGGACTCTTTTGGAGGGTGTTTTAGAGAGAGGCACAGGGGTCTGAGATGCATGGTTGAGTCATTTAAAAATACTATCTTGTTGGGTATGGTGAGGCACCCCTGTTATAGCACTTGAAAGGTGGAAGTAGGAGGCTCCAGGGTCTGACCTGGGCTGGGGAGTAGCTCCATAGTTAAAGTGCTTGCCTCACCACAGTGGGATTCAGACCGCAGGAGTCGTATAAATGTCTTTGGGGCATAGTAGCTGGCCTGTAATTCCAGTGTGGGAAGGCAGAGACAGGAGACTCCCTGTGCAGGCTGAGTAGCCAGTTCAGTGAGCTCTGGGTTTGACTGACTCCATCTCAAAAAATAAGGAGGGAGAGTGATTTCTGAGGATTCCCAGCATCAACCTCCGGGCTTGTCATGCACACACTCACTCACACATACCCCCCCACAGATATGTACCCCCATGTGAACATGGATACATACATGCACATCACACATATACATGCACTTGAAAAGAAGAAAAAAGAGTCTAAAGCCAAGATGGACTACATATCAAGTTCAAGCCCAGCCAGAGATAGCAAGACTCTCTTAAAAATCCAACCAAAGAGAAACAAGAAAGAATAAACATACAATAAAACAAAACAAAAAAGATTCTAGACTTGACAGATGATGCTTATATTGTGTTGATTCTTATGGGCACAAAAGAAGGCTTTTGTTATTTATAATCTCCATGATTCTGATAAGTTAGGGATATACCTGTAAGAGCTGCTTTCTTTAGAATAATGAAAATTTTCTAAAATCAATCTTGGCAATGGGTTGCATAACTCTATGAATATATGAAAACTCTTTGAACTGCAAACTGTACATGTATGCTCTTTCTTGGCAGAAGTTTCCAGAATGTGTTCAAAGTCTGCCACATATCTTTTCCCTCTGCTACAGGGCAGAGGACCTTAATGCTCCAGATGGAGGCTGCTCGATTAGCCTGAGTCTTGCTGGGAATATGATGGGCTCACAACCACAGCTGACCTTCTGTGGTCATGTAGTGTGGGAGAGAAATAAACTTTTGGTGTGGTTACAAAAGACGAAAAAGACAAGCCAGGAATGACTGGCCGTACTGTGTGCACGGACAGGATGAGGCACCAGGAACCCACCAGACTCTTGGTGCCTTCACTGACCCCACACATCCCTCACTATGCAAGAAAGGTCTCAGAACACCAGTGATGGGAACACTCTCATAGGGCTGGCTTTGAACCTTTTCTCATTTAAATGCACAAACTAACAGATGGTAAACAGGTGGCGGTTGATTTTCAGTGGTTGTGTGTTATTTGGCCTAGCTTATGCCTTTGACATGCTGCACAGACAGTTGACATTTCTCTGGGTCTTCCAACATGAGGCACTGGAAGACCCTGAAAATCTCCAGGCCTATGGATCACAGATGGGGTGGAGTGGAGGAGGTGACTGTGGAGCTGGGCTTTGGAGAGGGTGTGGGTGGGGTTAGTGAGCAGGCTGCTTAGGGCACAGTGACTGCTGCCATGGCTTTGTACAGCCACTTCCTACTTGGACTTCCTCCTGGAGGTGTTCAGACACATGTTTCTGGTTCCAAACTCTTATGTCTAGTCATCAGGTAAACTGAAAGAATTTCTGAGGGAACAGGACTTGGAAATGAAGGCATTTGCCCAGACCTACCAATTTTGGAAGTTTAAGTCAAGACCATATGCAATAGTGTGTCTGGATGGTTGCCAGGAGAGGGGAAGCAAATGGGGGCTGGATGTGTGAGTTTGTTTGTCAGTGTGTGAAGTACTGTTTGGTACAGTGGTTCTGGGCAATTATACCTCACACATCCCCTTGTCTCGCTCCCTGTCCAGTGACCTTGGATAAGCTGCTTAATGTATTAAGTCTGTTTCCTCACTTCTAAAATGAGGGACTATTTAAATGACTCAGTCTTGACCTCATAGCACTTTGGTGATTCGTCCTGGAAAAGCGGTCTGAACTGGAACACAGCTAGGACCACAGGGGGCCAAGGCCAGGGCAAAGCTGTTTGTTGGTTTGTTTTGGTCCTACCTGCTTCCTTCTACCCACCCATCGTGCTTCCCTGGAGGGGCAAGCATTCCAATACAGTGAGTTCCAAGGACAGAGCTTCAGAGAAGTTCTTGCTGTGTGCTAGGCATTCATTAATTCACTTGATATGACATTATATGCTCATAATGGCAAGTAGATGTGATCATCCTTCTCAGGGGAATTTGAGGTATAGAGAGGCTGGGTAAGTAGTCTGACTCCACAGTTTCTAAAGAACAGAGCCAGAAACTAACCACAGATAGTCTGCTTTTCCTCTGTAAAATCTGTCCTTATAATAACTCCATTCCACTGTTCAGTTGTGGCTATTGTCAGTTCTCAGGAACTGGGTTGGAGTAGAAAGGAGGTGATAAGCTGCCCACCCTGGAGTAGGGCTCTATGAGGGTCCATGTGAGACCGCCGAAGTTGTATCTGCAATCAAGCCCTGATTTCCATCTGGTCACTGGGAGGGTGTGAGTTTTCCATGCCCCTTAACCATCTAAGCTGGAACTCTGGGGGCCATTAGCAGATGCTCACATAGGATGGATGCTCAGCAAAGGCTATGATGCTCAGTGATCGATGGATTGGAGAAACTGCCCCATGCTGTGTGGACTCAGGAGCCTTAGACTTCTAGCCCACCATTTCCAGGGATTATGGGGCTAATTTCCTTCCTCTAGTCCTGGCTGTCTTTGGCCCCTTTCTCAGGCAGGACAGTACCTGTATGTGCTCACCCCTCTATATAATGGGAAAGGAGGTGAGGTAGGCCAGATTATAGGAGCTCTAACAGCACTGGTTATACACACTGTGATTTTATACAGGTTTGGCATTTGACTCCATTCAGTGAAGTTAAGCTGTGTGCCTGCTGTGGATGGACCAGAGTCCTCATATTCTTCCCCTGGTCTAGCGCCTGTGCTGTCTGATGACACAGAGCACAGTTTCTTGTTCTTTTGCATAGATCCTTCTCGCTTTTCTTGAACATACACAAATTAGAAGTTTCTGTTTTAGTTTGCTTTCATACTACTGTGATAAAACACTGACCAAATCCAACTTTGGGAGGAAAGGGTTTATTTGACTTACATCTCCTCGGTCAGAGTTCATCTCTTAGGGAGCCCGAGGTAGGAACTCAGGGCAGGAACCTAGAGGCAGGACCTGAAGCACAGGCCATGGAAGAATGCTATTTACTGGCTTGCTGCCCTGGTCCATGCTCAGCCTGCTTCCTTACACAATACAGAGCAACCTGCCCAGGATTGGCACTGCCCAATGTGGGCTGGGCCCTCCTACATCTCTCAGCAATTAAGAAAACACTCCACAGACATGGCCACAGACCAGGTCAATGGAGGCAGTTCCCCAACTTAGTCTCATTTAACCCAGGAGTGTTTAGTTGACAACTAAAGCTAATCAGCGCAGTTCCCAAACTGCAGGTTCTCACCTGATTTTCTCAGCTACTACCTATTTATCTGCTGCCTCCAAGACAGTCAATTCTCCATCCACTGACACCATTAGTGGACTGGGCAATTGCCTCTCCTGGGCCTTGTGCAGGAATTATTCCTTGTTCCCTAGGGAGGCAGGTGGCAAGCTTCTTCAACTGAATTTCTTTTTTCTCATTCATTTCTCTCTCCTCCAGTCTCCCATGGTTCTGGAAACTCATTCGTGTTCTCCCAGATATTTTATATTTACTGGTTCTACGGTCAAGGTCAACATTCTTATCCACTCAGGGCAGGATCAATGTGACCCAGATAATGTGGCTTTGGGAAGCTCTCACTGGCCCACTGCATATTTATGATATCTTTTCCCTCCATTCCTGTTGGACAAAAGTCCTAAAGTCACTTTAGAAACTGTTCTTCTGGAATTCAGGCATTTCAGGTCTCCAAGATTCCCTAAACAGAACCATTAAGAGGTTTTTCTTTTCTTATAACCTTGTCAAGTTTTAACGTTGAAAAACTCAGTCTAATGCTGAGTAAACATTCTGGTGTCTGGCCTGTGTGGCTCCTGGCCTTGGGGATTACACGATGTGTTCATATTTTCCAGTCTTGATTATTCTCAATAGATTTTATTTTCTTTTTTCCCCTCCCCTAAGGCTTCATTACTTCCCATTTGTCCACATCTCTTTTGTCCATTTCTCTTGTTAAAGGCAGATTTAGAAAATGAGTTTAGTCCCTTGGCTATTTTGGAGCCGTCATTAATTTTAGTTCCACTTCATTCCTTAGCAAGCTGGTGCTCTTGTGTCTTCTTCTCCCCGCCCCGCTTTTTTGATGAATTTGCGAAAGTCTTTTTCCTCCCTGGGTTAACCCCTTCATCTCTGAGAGCTTGTTTTGGTCCTGAGGAACTTCTGCCTTTCTGGGGAAGTTTTCTAAATTATCCAGCCACTGTGACTACCCTGAGTTTGAAGACCCCCAATCTCCCAGAGGGGTAAGCCTCACACTAGTGCTAGATGACCTCATCTCTGGTTGTCGATGGGGTCTTTCCCCAGACACTCTGAAACCCGTCTGAAAAGTTCAGCTCAGACCTGAAATATACCATTGGAAAGGTCTTGCCAAGTGATGACAAGCTCCCCAGGGGCAAGAACTGGGTCTTCTTAAACTCTGCTTCCTTATCCTGCTAAGTGTGTGTTTGAAGATGAACAAGTGACTGGAAAATGTGAAAATGACATTTACTTCTGAACAAGGCTATGAGCCTTAATTTAGCTGTGTCACCTCTCCAGAGAAGTGTTGGTCAGGTGTTTTGTCAGGGAAAGAGCTTCTGATGTATTGTTTTCATCCTAAATGAGGGACTGAGATAGAACAACAGAAGAACGGGAGGTGGTGGGTGACCTGGAGCCCGTCAAGATTGGCAGAGACTGGAAGAGCTGCATGTAGCCAGTCCCAAGCACCCACTGCTGCCCTCTTCAGTTCTTTTTCTCACACAGATGTTTCTCTTTGGTTCTGGTCATTACCCCATCTCAGAGTTTACATCTGTATTTCTCTAATGTGGTTAAGCTTTTTCCACAGTTTTGAAGCCACTTCCCAGGATAACACTTGTGGGATTTTCCAAGCTGCACAGATTGAGGGGCTGAATTCCTCAGGGGATCTGGGCATAGGGGATCTTTTAGGGCCATCTGCCTCTCTGTGTGAGGTGGTGGACTGTGTCTGTCTCACTTGTGCTGAGGATATTGCTGACAGCCAGAGCTGGCTGGCATTGGAGCTAGTTAGGGGAATCATCTCTGAGTATGTTTGGCTTTCTAAAGTCGATGAGGGCTCTTGGAAACTCAACAGCAGGTCTTTTGGGAGGTGGAATCCAGGGTCCAGGTCTTGAGGTGTGATCATCTGGTCCTTCTGTTGCCTCTCATGCCCTGATAATGGTTGCCATGTTGTTGCAGGGATGAAGGAATGCAGGTATACTTGGTCGAGAGTGAGCAGGTGGTCTCTTCATATCTCGTCTGTGAAGTATGTTCAGCCTTGTTGTTGGCACTCTCTCCCAACTTGAGAGTCCATGTGAGAACCATGGGAACAACAGTGGGAAGGGACTTTGACCAGCACTCAAGAGAATATCCTGGGGCATGCTGTGTCCTGTAGTCACATTTAGGGACTGGACAATGTTGGGCTGGGTTGTTGCCTTGTCAGTCTTCTGGAAGTTCTGTGCTCAAAGGCAGAGCTTACTTCTTGAGGAGGCCCCTCACCAAAGCCCAGGACTCTAGGAAACTTGACTAAAATGATTTGTTCTCTTGGGTTTAGCTAAAAATATTGACACCTGTGCATTTCTGCCTCAGTTGGAGGATCAAATTATAGAGATTTTGAAGATTATTGCTAATGAAAATGACATCCACCATGTCCCTTGAGACACGCTTCCTCCTCTAGAGCCTTCCATTTAGCTATTGATGCTCTTGTACTCTAGATTCCTACAGACTACTTACTCACCATGGTTCTTGGGACCATAGAGCACTTTCTTGAAACATGAATACATTAATTCCCTCCAAGACATCTATTGAGTTCCGACTCTGTCCCAGGCGAAGATACTGAGGTCATTGATTTCATGAGGAGAGTTTGGGGAGAGAGACAATGTAGAGAAAGTCATGATGCAACGTGATGAGTACTGGGCTCCCTGGAAGTATTTAGTAAAGGCAGGTGATGAGGCTGTTGGGAATGTGAGGGCTACAGCAGAGTGGGTCCAGGCTAAAACCTTAAGGCCGAACCCCCAGCAACTCTCTTCCTTTATCTGGGCCCTAGCTGGAATAAGTCTCACAACCTCCCAGCTGGAGACCAGGTATTCAAACATAGGAGCCTATGTGGGACATTTCACTTTCAAACCATAACATTTTGTGTCCAAAGACACAATCTTTCAAGTAGGTCCTATGATCTAACACCCCACCCACTGAGGCTCCATAACCATTTGCTTTAGAGCCTAAAGAGAATTCAGGCTGCAGCAGATCAGAACCGCTTCCCTTTGGGTCACATCTGTTGCCAGCTTCATGCATCTAGTGCCTCTGTGCCTCCTCCCACAGGGACATCTTGGTGCTTCCTCAAGGAGCCCGGCCTCGCTCATGTTCAGTTGTCCTAAGTGCCACAGCATCCCTCAGGGGCTCTCTCACCCTCAGCCTATGCAACCTAAACATTTTAATCTCATCCTTCTAAATGTGACTGTGAGGTTCTTAGGATATGATCCAACCCTCTGTCTCAGTCTAGCAGGATGATTTTACGGCTCACACAGAGAGCTGTGTGGGACAGCATCTTAGGGGTGTGAAGCCAGCTTTGGGACCATCCCAGCATTTCCTCCGTGCCTTCTCTGTTCTGACCACCCTGGGCTTCCCGAACTCCTAACATACTGTGCTACTTTTTCCTTAAAGAACAGTCTGTCTGATCGTTCTTTCATCTTGGGAGATTTTTATTCTACTCCGGAATGCATCAGTCAGTGCCCACCTTTTCATCTTGGGAGATTTTTATTCTGTTCCAGATTGCATCGGTGGGCATCAGTTAGTGCCCACCTTTTCTGGTTTCAACGGAAGCTCAACTGGATAGGTTCAAAAGCCAAAGGCATCTAGTGAGTTGTTCAAAGCTACAGAGCAGTGGAAACTAGATTGCTCAGTGGACCCTGAGTTCGCGGACTCTGACTGAAGACAGTGTAAGTGCCTGTCCCACGGGGAAATTCGAAGCATGACCTCAGCCCCCCACTTATTTCAGTGTTTACCTCCCAGATGACAGGGCATTTAGGTCTTCTTGAACCGTCCTGTGTCTTGTGAGTCCATCTTTGCCCATGGTGGGCAGCTCACTTTTCTGGATAGCAGTAGTCCTGACCTCTCCCAGGTGCCAGACATTTCTCTGTAGCTCAAGACCCTCTTCTGACACCACGAAGGGTGGTGTTCGCAGAGAGCAGCCATGTACTCCTTGTTTACTGTGCGGAAAAGAAAACAAATTAAGCCGGTGTAATTATACAGTCAGGCATGTTCTTAAATAAAGCTTAAGCAGTCAGAACTCCATTTAGAATATTAATAATTGCATTCCTAAGCTGTAATCCCCAGCAGCGTTCTCTGTCTTTTTCTTCTACTCAGCTCCCCACTCCCGTGGACATCTCTGTTTCTCCCTGCTTTGTTTCCCTCATCCATACAAACTGTTGTCCCTCAGACATCTCAAGAAAACACGGCTGTCTGTCTGAGTAGCAGCCTGCAATGCCCACTCTGGATCTTTTCAAGGATCAGACATGGGGCATTTTAAGGGCTTCATGTGTATGGGCTGTACTTGAGTTTTCTTTTCCTACTGCTGTCTTCCTCATTTGAGTTTGATGACACAAATATTGGAGTACAGTGTAACTGGGCTCTTTTTCTAGCTGAACTGCTGACCAGCTGGATGACTTTGGCCAAGTCGTTTAATCTCTTTCAGTTGCTGATGAAACCATATTCTTCATAGGTTTCTGTAGTACCTTGAAAAAAGTAATGTGTTTTAAGTCCTGGTATACAGCAAGTTCCTTTCTTTTTTATATATTTGGCTGATATCTTGTACCAGCATTCTAGGGAATTGTCTTGTTTCTGTTGTTCTGGATTCACACTTTTAACTGAGGGACCACAACCATACTAGACCCCATTAGATCACCCCCCGCAAACTGCACAAACACCCCTCTGCATCTCAGGAACCTATTTATTTGAGGGCTTCAGAAGAATACACAGCAGAAGTCATCAGTGTTGCTATGTGGTGTGCTGTTCTGATTATCTCTCTGGCATGCTTCCTTTAGTGTTCAGTGACCACTTCCTTGAGTAATTCGCTTCCTTAATCAACAGGCTATAGTACTTTATAAACACATCTCTCAAGGACCATCTCATTTCATACACAACAATTACCATCATCCCCATGTCATTGGGGAGGAATCTGAGGGAGTGAATAGCCTAAGGCCATGTGTCTACAACTGGTGGAGTGTGGATAAGGACCTGGGTCTCTGAATCTGAGTTTTCTGTCTTTTCTGCAGCACTGGGTAGCTTCCTCAGCCATCATCAGCACCTAGGAGGACAGTTACCTGCTTTCTATACTTCAGCATTTTGGTACTGTTCCAAGATTTACCATGGGTTAGGCACCATCTTGTTCTTTCTTTAATTTCCTATTCTGTAATATGGAAAGCACATATCAATTTTGGTTTCATTGGTGATATTATGAAAGTCATGCCATTGCTGGAAAATAACTGGAAAGTAGTTTGGAAATATGAAAAGATTCATTCTAAGTCCAATGGGGGCAATTATATGACCAGCACAGCAATGGGCTTTGTGAAAGGCGGGTGACAAGTGTTTTGGATTTATCTCCCTTTGGCAACCCCACACCCTAGAGTTGGGGAGAAAATGGCGGTACAAAGGCAGGACTTGGCTCAGGGGGAGTTGGAATGTTCAATCTAGTTGGACAGATAAAATTAGCTTTCCTAGAAGAGTGGTATCAGTATCTTACCATCTACTGCCAAACTCACAGAGAGATTCTTGTATTCTTGGAGAGTCTGGGGAAAGACTCAGAAAGGTCTTAGATTTGTTCTTCAAGGGAAGATATGCTTGTTGTGGTATATAGGAAGATGAGGGGAATGAATGGATAGTATGCGCACATACCCATAAGCAGGGAGCAAAGCGTACACAAAATACACACACAGAGAAAAAGATAGACAGATATAGAAACGTACACACAGAAAAAGCATTTATTGTGTCAAGCTCCATGTTAGGCACCCTTCTAGTAACAATTATGCTTGAATAGCTGGTATTTTCTATGTTTTACAAATAAGAACTCTGGGGCTCAGAAATGTTATGTAACTTGCCCAACATCACACAGCTAGTGAAGATGGATTTATATCTGTAAATACCTCCTCCAGAATTCATGCTTCTTTTGTTGTAACTGGTGATCCTGTCAGTTGACCTCACTAAGCATGATCAGGAGTCCTACATTTCTCAAACACAGGATTACTAAAATACCTTTTTGTATTGCCAAGATCATGATGTCTATGGTCGCATTTCAGGATTCAGCACCATGGCCAGGGCTTATACATGTGCCCTCCCTTACCTCCTGGGCACTTGTGAACAGCTCTCTGATACAGGCTCCCAGGGGCTGGTCCTCACCTTTATTGTCATTTTAGCATCATCACAGCTGCTAGTGGCTAACCTATGCCCTTAAGCAAGCACCAGCAAGCACCAAAAAGAGCTGCCATGAACATAAAGTAGGCATCCCCTTTCTCTCTCTTAGCCTGCTTGGTGGGATGCAGAGTTGCCCCTAATCTCCCACCCAGGGATAACCCAGGGTGAAGTAAGCTTGTGATTTGGGCTCACTAGAGCTGCAGAATGGAGTAAGGTCACTAGACTCTGAAGGGTTGTGAGCTCTAGTGGACTTCTTTCTTCCAGGACAAGCTCCCAGGAGAAGCTTGTGTTTCTACTGAGTGGGCCTGGTGAAAGTGGACTGTCCATGGGCTTTCCCATAAGCATGAGCAGAGGAGGCCAAACCATGGGAGCAGATCAGTAGTTATGCCCTTGGCTTGTCTTTCATGGTGACAAGCTTTATTTATTCTTCCACTGCTTTCACCTGCATGATAAAAAAAAAACAGAGCCTTTATGTGTAGATTAAGGCAATTTCAACTCTGGGCATATGAGAACATACAGAGAGAGACAGAGAGACAAAGACAGAGAGACAGAAATAGGTACACACACATTGTGAGACATACAGAGATAGACACACATATACACACAGGAGTGCATAGTATATTGGCATGCACATGGTATGAATTTTGGAATTAGACACAATGGATTCAGGCTGTATTTTAATATTACTAGCTTGGTGACCTTGAACTAGATACCTCACCTCTAAGTTATGAATTCTTTAATCTGTCAAATGAGAACCAATCATTATAATAACACGGACCATAAAATGTTGTTGGGAAGAGTCAATGAAGAAATATCTTTAAAGCATATAGTGATTAGTGCCTAACAAGCACTCAATAAACGTTGCTCGTTATTTTGATTTCTCAGAAAACGATTTCTGTATCCCAATTTTCTTCAGTTTACTCACGTGGTTTTAACTAATAAGTATATGTGAAAGTCCCCATAGCAGAGAAAATGATTAGCAAGTTAATTAATTGTTTGCACTTACATTCAAAGCTCAAGGTTTTAAATAAAGTTGAGGGCAGCCATTGCAGCACTGGTAGAATTAGCCGAATTTGCTACCCTGGTCAGTGTAAGACCAGTGAAGATCAAATCATGCCAGGAAGCCATGATTTTTTTAGCAGGGAGTGTGATCTAGGCAAAAACTTTTCTCAGTGTTGTATAAAGAACCATGTAGGGGAAACACAGTTCACAAATTCTGATGTTCATGATCACCTGGGGAGTGTACTTGTATATTCTGTTCTTGTACATGTACTTGTATATTCTGTTCTCTTTTCTTCCTTATTTCTCCAAGTTTTTGTTTAAAGTGCCTTGTCTCCAGAGCTGGGTGTGGTGTCACATGCTTAGATCCCCAGAAATTAGGAGGCAGAGACAGGACAGTAACAAATTCGAGGTCAACCTTGGCTACATATTGAGACCCTGTCTCAAAAAAAAAATGTAAGAATGGGGGACAGGGCTAGAGGATGTAACTCAGTTGACAGAGTCCTTGCCTCGCATATAGGAAGCCCTGGTTTTGATCCCCAGCGCACATAAATTGAGCATGATGGTTGTGTGTCTGTAATCTCAGTCAGGAGACAGAGATAGGAAGATCAGAGGTTCAAGATTATCCTTGGTTACACAGAGAGTTCGAAGCCAGTCTGGAATACATAAGACCCTGCCTAAAATCAACAAGACCAATAACAACAAAATAAACCAGTAAAAACAAAACAGCAACAACAAAACAAAAACAAAATCCCAAGAACAAAAACCAAGAGAGTAACAATAACAAAACCCAAAACAACAAAAACTCCCCAAAGACCTTCCCAGATCCAGTTTACATTCATTTCTCAGGCTGAAGTGAGGTGAGGAAACGGCTCTTGATAATGTAACCAAGTAGGGTAGGGGTTGGCTCTGTGTCCCAAATGTTTAACAGGAGATAAGAATTGTTATTTTGTTTCTCCATTGTGTAAGCCTCCCAGATCTCTGCAGGAGAGAGGCCATGGGGGGAAAAACGGACACTGCTTTTCCGAAACATTTTGCAGAATTGGGCAACAGGGGCCAACGGCCTGTGCTTGGTATAAATTACAGAAAACAGTAGTGTAATGACATTGTTTGGTGAATAAATTAAAGCCCTGAGTCATGAGGCCACTAAGAGCAGGGGCAGAGAAGTATAATTAAAAGAGAAAAGAGGCTTTCAACTGACACTGGAAGTGAGACAGAGATGGGGTAGGGCTGGGGAGAGGGCAGCCAGTTTCTTCCCAGGGATGCAGCTTAGAAGAGAGGCCATGGTTGTTACTAGCTTTCAGAGAGACTGAGGAAGAAGGCCAGTGCTTCTGAAACTTGGGAGGAGACGGTGAAGGTGGAGAGAATTTTAGTGGACACTAAGCCACGCAGACTTTAAACAGGACTGCTCTCAGGCCTTGAACTCTGTAGCTCTTCGGAATAAGCAAGAGTTTTGGGGAAAATAGATGAGATCCTGAGGAATAGGGATGGGGGTGATTTTTGTGGAGTCATCAGTCCTGGGAATGAGGGTCTCTTGTGTTTGTAGAGGCCCTTTTTGCAAATGCCCTCTGGCCTACTACTTCTAAGTGTGAAGCTTAACTGTAAGCATTTCAGGAAAGGGCACCTGTCTGCATGGGCATCATATGGCCCTGTGTAGAAACAGAAAGGGGAGGAGACTATAGGAAAATTTCAAATCCTTGTCGTTTTTGGACAAACCCCCCTCTCTGGGTGGTTCTAGAAACATGTACTGAATGAATGGCTTGCTGCCGAGAGCCATTATTGTTCACCCCTTCCACCCAAGTGCCTGGAATTTCTCGGTTTGAAAGAGAGTAAGAGGAAGGAGAGAACGTTTTTACGTTTTTATATAAGGAGAAAGCATGTAGACAGTACAGTGCACTGTGTTTAGGAAATTCCCTTTCTTTCTTTGTTCACTGATGTGAATCAACACCTAGAAAACTGCATGGCACACAGTAGGGTCTCAGTAGATGGAGTGATCATGGAATATGTACTCTAAACTAGGATGCTTTGAGACTGAAAGGGATTCTACAAAAACAGGTGTGAACTAAATTATTTGGGCAACCCAGGATATATGGTCTGCTGTCTGTAGTAATCTCGTGTCCTTGGCGCTATTTGGAGAACAATCAAGGCTCTGTGCCTTTCTTATTTTTATTTCTTTTTAGATGTTAAGTCTGTGTCTTGTAGTCTAGGCAGGTCACTATGTGACCCACACTGACCTGGGACTTGTGATCCTCCTGCCTTCATCTCCTGAGTGCTGGGAATACTGTCATGAATAACACTACCTGGAGTTACATTTATTTTACATTACTTCCATGTATTCTTGAACTCACTCAAAAGACATCTATGAGCATTTGCTATGTTCCAGGTATGTTACTGGGCATCAGAGACCCACGTAGAGAGAAGACCTTTATTTTGACTCATAAGGTCCCGTTTGTCTAAGATGAAGCTGGGCTCTTGAGAGATGGCAGTGTGAAAAGTGCTAGCCTGTGGGACAGACTGCTCTTGGGGCTGTGGGAGAGCAAAGCAGCAGTCTGGAGGTGGTGGCCAGGGAAGGATTCCCAGAGGAAGGGAACATGCAGGAGTCACAGAAGAGCAGTACCGATTTGGCAGGCATTCTGGGAGGAGCTGAAGTGTCACCTAAGTATTCCTTCAACACCACCATTCCAGAATACAAGGGACAGAATGACGTCTAAGACGGGTGGATGCTTGACATCCCTCCCAGACAACACTGACTGTCATCAGATATAATGCCACCCACCAGAGCTGTGATGGGGGTATGCCAGTGTGAGATGGGAGCCTGGAGGAGGAGACCCTGCCACAAGCATGGAGCACGGCATTTAGATGTAAACCCTGGCAGAGGCACTAGGTAAGAAAAGGAGTTTCCAGATGGCCCCTTCAGGACTCCTGCCCCATTCAGTGACATGTGTTTTTCTCATCCTTGTATTGCTTTTCTGCCTGGGCCAGCAGAAGGGCCACAGAGCTGGCCAAGGCAGCAAGTTCTGTGTGCAGAGATAGCAGGGCCACAGGTCTCCCGGATCTTCCTGGAAGTGAGAGAGAGATAGGTACAGAGAAAGGAGACAGGAAGCCAGAGGAGGAGGAGGAAGCTGGGCTTTTCTTAGATAAGGCCCATCTGCCTCGCCATCCAGGGCTTTCGAATGCAATATGAAAATGTTCCTCATTATTTTCCTTGGATGAGTTTGCTATCCTGATGATATTAATTATTCTTAAAGGTCAACAGCGTTCTTTCGAATCCCCTTCTGTTCTATCATGTAATCAGTTAATTAATTGGAAACCATTTAGGCGCGTCTGCTGAGCGTGTTGTCTAGTGCAAGTTTTCTTGTTTTGTTGCTCCTGTGACGACAGTTCCCTCCTTGCTCCTGTTTCTTCCAAGGATTCGGAAGCTGGAGCGTGGGCCTCCCCCTTCTTCCCACCCTCTCCACTGGCTCATTCCCTTTCATTCACAGTTATCTTTCGAGGTGTTATCTCATCAGCTTTTCCCTTTGAGCATCTGTACTGTAATAGTCTGTTACCACTGAGCGCCTGTCGTATGACAAACACCACGTGGGGGGCCGGGATATACTATTTTATTTGATGTTCACCTCTAATATGGTAGAGATCCTGCATCCAGTTCAGAGGAGAGAGATGACTGAGGCTTATCATGGTGGACAGAACTGTCTAAGAATCAGATAGCTAGAACATGGTTGAGCTCGAATGGAGCCCTGTGAAAGTCTTATATTTATGTTGTTATGGTGCTGGTGCTTTGTTCTGAGCTTCGGGAGAGGAGACTGGATTGCTGTGACAGACTCTTATTCACAAGTCTTAGTCTTCGGCACTGCTGGTTCATTACAAGGACAAGCATTTGATAAGAAGCTGCAACCCTGTCTTTTTTGGGCTATTTGTTTTTCATTGTTTCCAAAACCTTATATGAAGAGGGAACACAGAGTTGAAACAGGAAGCAGTACATGTGGATAAGAACAGTGGGATCCTGGCCTGGAGGGGGTGACAGGTGAGGGTCATGTGAAGATAGGGGAAGAGAAGCCCCAGTAACAGCTCCTGCTGCTGCTGCCAGCAGGTGTCAAGACCTCCAATTCTGCAGTCAGACTGCTGGGATGCTGTTCCTAATATCCCCTGTTGCAGCCTCTGGACCAGTTGTGTTCTTTGTTTCCTTCTCTGCACCTTTTCCAAGTGTCTGCTAGGGCAGCCTGAGTCTTCCTGGTGGCTTCTCTCTAGTTCTCTAGTTTATCTATGTCACCTTCATCCTCTAGGCTCAACAGGCGCAGAGTTTACAAAGCCCTCTTTTCTGGAGGTTGTCCTAAAAGTCTCTACATGATAAATCCGGAGTTTGAATTCAGAAATAAAAAAATCCCTCTGTGTAAATGGCGTGTGTGTGTGTGTGTGTGTGTGTGTGTGTGTGTGTGTGTGTGCATGTGCAAATGTAGAGAAGCAAGCAGATCCATTCTGCAAACCCAGGAGGTGCAGCAAGGCCTTGTTTAGTTTCCAGTGCAGTGCAAGTCCTTTCCCAGTCTGTCTAGTGGTATTATCCGATTGAGCACCCTCCTCCCACCTGCAAAGGGGCTTGTTAAGTCCCTTTCCAGTTATTAATGATAGCATCTCCTCCCAAGAGCCTGTGCAGGAAGTCCTAGGCTCCCAACAGGTGTCTCTTTCCGTGCAGATATGTGTCTGGTATATAGTCTTCTGCAGCCCAGTGTATGATCCACCCAGCTTTTGAGGACACAGGAATTGATTTGAGTCCAAGTCAACTCATCTGGAAAATAAAATTTTACTAGATCAGTGACTCCATAAGTGTGGTTTGTAAAACAGTGACGTCAATAACATTCTGGGAATCTTAGAAATGCAAATTTCCTCCAGTCCTACCTAATCAGAAACCCTGGAGGTAGATGGAGTCAGAAGATGTGGGTTTTACTGGCCCCTAGGTGGTTCTGATGGGGATGGGAGAAGCCTTCTCAGAACTGCTTTTCCCAAACCCACACTCATTGGGGCTGAGTTCTCTCCAGGCTGTCATCTTTAGGTAGGACTTGAATGTTGTGTTGGTGGAATTCTATCCTAAGAGAAAGCCCCAAGCAACTTTGTGCTCAGTTTCAGTGTTTGTAAGAGAGCCATAGATTTTCCTTTAGAAAGAGGACAGGTGGCTGGCCTCGCTGAAAGGTAATTAACAGCAATATGCTTGCTTCTCCACCTTGAAGGGCAGCTCTGGCTTCCCAGGGCTCAGATTTCCCAACTGCTGACAGTTCCTCTTGCACAGCTCCCCTTCCTCAGCTGCAGCACCGGGTCGGGTCCCTTCCTCCCTGCAGAATCCCAGCTTTGCTTTTTAGTAGTTTCTGGGGTTCTTGATTCCTCCCACAGATGACCTGCTGACCACGTCTTTGGTTCTTGTCATGACAGAGCTCTGGAGTGAACAAAAATGAAAGCGCGTCATCGCTCACGCAGAATGTCTCTAGGGGCCCTGGCCTTCACCACTCAGCCTGCAAGTCCCATGGATGGTCCTAGCAGAGAGCTTGAGGCTGGTGCCTGCCTTGCAGCTCCTCCCTGGGACTCCAGAGAGCCCACAAGCTTCAGGGAGCAGTTAGTTTTTTGTTAATTTGTTTGAAAAGAAACTCTGGGGAGCAGGAGAGATGGCTCAGCTATTAAGAGTACAGGTTGCTTGCAGAGGCCTTGGTTCCGTTCCCAGAACCCACATGGCGGCTAACAACCGTCTATATCTCTCTGAAGGCATTCACTCCCACTTGCACTTACATACATCTAGGTAAAGCACTCATACACATAAAATAAAAGTAACAAATAAATACAAATTTAAAAATGAAAGGCACTTTAAAGGAGCAAAGCCACTCCCCCCGCCCCTTCCCAGCAGCCTTAGTAACATGCAGAGTCTGGTGTGAGGCAGACTGTGAAGA
Source organism: Eospalax fontanierii (assembly GCA_035773235.1). Classification (NCBI taxonomy): domain Eukaryota; kingdom Metazoa; phylum Chordata; class Mammalia; order Rodentia; family Spalacidae; genus Eospalax; species Eospalax fontanierii. The sequence goes on along the minus strand of CM069524.1, from coordinate 146,328,259 downwards.
AACAAAGGACTGGATGGCCTTTCCTAGGCCTTGCACTAGGGTGAGCACCGGTTGTGGTTGCGGAGCAAGGACCTTCAGGCTCTGAGCACAGGCTGAGAAGCTCCGGCCTACATGGCCTAGGGAAGCAGGCACTCTATTGGCTTCTTCATCAAAATGTGTTCTGTATTATTTGTGAACTGTGTGTTTTATGACATTAAGTGCTGTGTGAATGCAGTCATTGCCTGGGCCCTGGTGTTTGTTGATCAGCTTGGGTCCCCATAATTAAGAGGGGGGAAGGTGCCGGGAGGAAGCAGCACAGGACAAGCCTTGTGTCAGTTTTTCCCATACAGCACTCACTCCTTGCAACTCAAAGGGATAGACTTATTATCATCCCCAGTTTACAGATAAGCAAGCCGAGGTACAGAGGGATTGTACAAATTATACAACCTAACAGGGAATGGGAGCTTCAGAGGAAGGACTGGCACCCAGATCCCTGAGATGCCAAAGGAAGATCTCTCTGTGGCACATGGAATCCAAGGTGATCCCAGCTGAGAGGGGAGGACCCCTCAACTACCTTGATGTGGCTATCAGGGGAATGGGGCATTTTCTGCCTCTCTCTAGTTGACTTCTGCAATTTGGGGACTTTTCTTAACCCCAAAGTTCCCCATTTTTCTTTCCTGTAACTAGAATCCAGAACTCTGGCTTTAACACCAGCTTCTCCAAACACATGGAGAAGTTGTCCCTTTACCTGAGGCTTGGGGTTCTGAGTGTGCTCTTCCATCCTGAGTCTGAAAGGCTGTTCTGATTCAGAAAAGCACCTTGTCAGGAAGGATCCCCTTATGGGTATCAGAGGCAGGAAAGGGCCAAGAAGACAGCACTCTTCCATCCTCCTCCGAAGAGTTCTTCATCTATTTTCTGATGGGACTGTACTGAGACAGCTAATGAGGGCCTGGGTGTGAATCTGTGTGAATGTGAGCCTGCACATGCGAATATAAGTATGTTTGTGCATGGTGTGTGCACAGTATGTGTGTGTGTGGTACATGCATGTGGCATTTGACTGTATGCAGTATTTTTATATGTTTCTATACATATATGTGTGAAAGGGGAAGTGATGGTTCCTCTTCACCACACTCTCTGGGAAGATCTCTTCTGCTCTATGAGTTCCCAGCAGTGGAGGCTGAGGTTGACTTCCCTTGGACAGAAAGGTCTCAGGACATGTAGGTGAGGAAGGAGGTGGGAGGGGGCAGAAGCCATGCCTGCTGGGGCTGAGATTGTCTTTGTTTCTTGGCTTCTCTCTCTGTATCCCTAAGGTGCCTCTTTATTCTTACACATGGTTGCTGATCAGGAAGAACTTCCTTCCCACAGTGCCCTTCGAAATTCATCCCTTCTGATAACTGACTGTCTGGGAACGTCAGGTGAATTTGCTGTGCACTTATTGAGCATTTACTGGTTTCTGGTGCTATATAGGGTATAACTCAAAGAGAATGGTTTATTGCCTCCAGTGAAAGCAGTCTGATGGGAGAGGCCAGCACACACAGCTGACACTTAGAGCTGGAATCTGAGATTAAAATGCATTTGGGAAAAGAAGAGGGAGAGAAGATGTCAGAGTGGAAGGTGCACACCATCTTGGGAAAGGACAGTTGACACCAGCCTGTGGGATAGGGAATAAGTGTATGAAGGGTGCAGAAGGCATTGGGTACAGTAGAAGGCTGGAGAGAGGACAGGAGGCTGTCAGGTACAGCTAGCAGGAGCTACCATTCTGTTCCTGGAGGGTCTTCAGGGCTAGGAATGACAAAGATAAAGGATGGGAGGGACATGGGCCATTATAAAGAACAGGAAGTTAAGTCCTCTCTTGGAACTGCAGACTGGACTTTGGGATTAACTAAATGGGCCAAGAATTCTGGAAGAGTCTAGCAATCTGTGCCCAGATGCTGTCTGATGTGCCCAGTCAGGATCCTACCCCATATCCAGCCACTCAGTGAGGTTGCATTGGACACCTGGATTTGGTGACAGTGGTGTCCTGACTTTATTTTGGGGAGCTTATAATTACACATTTCTAGCTGTTGACTGCTCTCTCCGCTGAGGACTGCGGTCGAGGCCTGGGTTTTGCAGATGGTCTGTAACTCTGTTTTCCAAAATGGTAGCCTTGGACACCTGTGGCTGCTGAGTACCTGAAGGGTGGCCAAGCCTAACTGAGATGTGCTGTGAATGGAAAATACACGTGGATTTGAATATTAGTGGTGTTTTGATACTGATTACAGGTTGATGATATTTTCAAAATATTGTCTTAAGTAAATTATTGTTATTATTAATTTCACTTCTTTCCACAATTTAAAATTAGATTAATAGAAAAGTTTAATTGACATATATGGCTTGTGTTCAGTTTCTCATGAAAAGTGATGATATAGATTATTATGGTGGTGTTTGTCTATAATCCGAGCACCTGGGAACCTAAGGTAGGAGGATCAAAGCCAGCCTGGTCTACATAGTGAAACCCTGTCTCCAAGCAAGTCAGCAGGCAAGCAAACAAAGGGCTGGGGATATATCTCAATTTGTAAAGTGTTTGCCAGCACAAGCACCTAAGTTCAGTCTCAGAACCCAAATAGCTAGGTAGGTGATTCATGCTTGTAATCCCAGTGCTGGGGAGGTCAGAGCAGGAGGATCCCTGGGGATTGTTCTGGTGAACAAGCAACTTAGTTTTCTTAGGGAATTTCAGGGCAGTGAGGACCCTGCCTCAAAGTTAAATAGGGCATGATGAATGTGTGCATGTTCATATACACACATGCACAAAAAGATTGAAGGTAAGGAAAGAAGAAAGGAAAAGAAAGGGGAAAGTGTCAGCACAGATTAGAAGTTGCTATGCTTTTCCTGTAAAGGGCCACGTAGTAAGGATTTGGGGCTTTATGTGCCGTTTGACCTCTGTTGCTGCTATTAAGCTTGAAGGTGAGGATGTGAAAGTAGCCTGTATCAGGTTTCTACTGCTGCTGTAATAAATTGACAGGGTTTGTGATATAAGACACTTCTGTGCTTTAGAAGTCTACTGTGGTCTAGCATTAAGATGTGTCAGTAGGCCTGTGCCTGTTTCTAGACACCTTGGGGCTTGGGAAGAGTCTGTTTTCTTGATGCTTGTGGCTGTGCACATTCCATGGCTATCAGCCTATCTTCTGTCTTTGAAGCCAACATCGTATCTCTTTGTGTCTTGCTTCCCTAGCCACATGTCTGTCTCTATGACTTTCTCTTTACTTCCTGCTTCCACTTTTAAGGGCCATTGCAGTTATATCGAAACTACCAAGTGACTTAGGATAATTTTCCTTTATTCATGGTTCATACTCTCTTTTGTTTGGAAATGAACAATGACACAGATTCTGGTTGGGGATATCTTTGGAAGACCATTATTCTGTCCAGAATATGACCACAGGCAACAGGAAGATGACCAGGAATGTCTGTGCTCCAACAGATCTGCAAAAACAGACTGCCAGCTTGCAGGCTGGAGCTTGCTGACTCTTGATCTAGGACCGCCTTCTCAAAGTATGCTGGTAGATGTCCTATGGAGAAGGTATTGTGGTCCCGTAAGTTTGAGAGATCCAGTAAGCTAGATTCCTCTTTCTGTTAAGGTTCTGAGAAGTTCTTCAGTACATAAACTGCAGATTTGTTTGATTTTCTGCAGTGGAATGTTTTTCAAACATGATTTTCTCCCTTGTAATACCCGTGAGCATGCTGCATGCTTGGGCTCCCACCACCCTCAGAACCCTAACCAAGCCCAGCACAGAGCATTTGAAAGAAAACTGCCTCCAGTCTCCTGATGTAAGGTCAAGACACCAAGCACGTCACTTGAGATTTGATTAGAGAAAGCATTTTGGCTTCATTAAAGTTCATTAAACAAGCCATCCAGTGTAATTTAGCTGAATAAAAATGGCTCAAATGGCTTTAACCCCCACCCCCTTTTACAGCAATTTAATTGAGAGAAAAGCAAATATATCAGTGACGTAGAAAAATATTTCTTGGTCTTCAAAAGGAAGCTTGGGCATCAGCACCTGATGGGCACTGGATTTTGAGAGGACATCTCTTCAGTGCTTGCTTTAGGCTCCAGTGATAAGATCCATTTCTTCCCTCCCTCCCTCCCTCTCTCCCTCCCTCCCTCCCTCCTTCCTCTCTGTCCTTCTCTCTTTCCCTCCCTCTCCCTCTCTCCTTTCCTCCATCTTTCCTTTCCTTCTTCTGTTCAGTACAAAGAGGTGAAGATTATCTCCTCAGTGGCTCTCTGGGACAGACTACCACTGTCTCTGGTATGGTACCAACTGTAAACAAGTCACAGAGTCAAGACCATGGAATGTAAACGGTGAACTCCTGGTCCATGAGCAAATGGACAGTAGAATACCAGCCCTCTTTTGCTCCCATGATTTGTTCCTTTTCAGCAAACTTTGCATATGGCTTGGTGCTGCAGCAGGGGAGTGTCCTTACTTGACATTTTCTCCAATGTCTTCAGTAATTTCAAAAGAATCTCAGTGTGGTGTGTCAGGGGAGCTGGATGCTGCAGTCCTAATGTTGATGTCTCCCAGATTGATTCATTGAGAGCCTCATCTCAAAGATGATGGTACTTAGGAAGAACACCTTCAGGATGTGACTAAGTCCTGAGTGTGGAGCCTTCAAGAATGAGATTAGTGTCCTAATAAAGGAAGCCTTAGGGGAACCTTCATCCCTTCTTCCGTTAGAGTGAGAAGCAGCTGTCTGTGAAGCAGCTATGGCAAACCATTCAGTTACTAGCCTTCGGATCTCGGACCTTCCCCCAAATGCCCAGATCTATGAAAAATGATTTTCTGTTGCTTGTAAGCAATCTAGTCTAAGATTTGTATGTGTGTGTGTTCACGTTTGTGCATGTATAGTGCACATGATGTGTATGTGCGCATGCATGTGGAAGCTAGAGGACAACTTTGTGGGCTGTTCCTCTGGAGCCATCTGCCTTGTTTTTTGAGGCAGGATCTCTCATTGGCTTGTCTGGCCAGCAGATCTACCTGTTTTTTTTTTTTTTTTACAAGTGTGTACCATGACACCCAGCTTTTTTTTTTACAAGGATTTTGGGGGCCCAACTCAAGTCCTCATGTTTGCACGGCAAGAACTTTACTGACTGAGCTAGCTATCTCCCCGATCATCAGCCTCTGATCTTTTATTATAGACATCAAAATGAATTAAGACAAAGACTGAGGAGCCCTCTTTTATGTGGGGAAAACAAAGAAGAAGACAAACAGATATCTGAGAAGGTGTTAGATCTTAAGGAAGGGAGAAACATACCTTTCAAAAACCACTTTTCTGTAGGAAATAAATAAAGTTTGCCTCATGATGTTTCCAAATGACAAACTGCAGCCTGGGAGCTATGGGTCTGGGAAGAAGTTTCTGAGTAGCTGTGCTGGGTGGACAGGACACTTGTGATGCATAGAGGGAGTGCCCTTTAGTGGCTGCATAATGAATCCTCCAGGAAAATCCTGCAGTATTGGCATTCATCTTTGGGCTAGGTGCTGAGCATCTTCCTGGTTCATTTTTTTTCCTCTTACTAATCTTTTGCAGAGGGAGAGTGGAGTATATGTCCAGGGGCTAGACAAAGAGACAGCTAGAAGATTGGATCTTAGCAGCTGGAACTTGTCTGGGAGGTTGGTTCCTGAGTGTGACCATACATAGACAGGTTGAGAGATGATAGCAAATGATGGCTCGGAGTCCTTCCTGGAGCATAGTGGGGAAGTCAGATTAGCTGTCAGGGCCTTGGGGCAAACAAAGAGCTGAGGACAGATGTATTGGTTTCCAGACCCACTGTGCCTCAACAACACAGCATGAGTGGCTTCAACAGTCAACATTTATTTATTCACAGTTCAGGAGTCTCCAAGTCCAAGATCAAGGGCATCTCTAGGCCTGGTTTCTTTTGAGGCCTCTCTCCTCAGCTTGTCCATTGCTATGTTCTTCCTATGTCTCTGCATGGTCTTGCCTCTGGGTCTTTGCCTCTTTCTATAAAGATACCAAAAATCAAGTTGGATTAGAACACATCCTATTGACCTCATTTGCTCTTAATTACCTCTCCCCCCGCCCCCCATCTCTTTTTGTTTTTTTTTGAGACAGGGTCTCCTTGTAGCCCAGCTGGCTGGAACTCATTATGTAACCAGACTCAGTTGTATAGAGATCCACCTGCCTCTGCAACTAAAGCCAGTACCATGCCTGGCTAATCTGAGTCACTTCTTTACATATCCTATCTCCAAGGCTTGTAACTTTTTTAGGCCTGAACATGTAAAATTTTAGGAAAGGCCCCACTCAGCCCATGATCATAGAAGTCCAAACCTAGTAAGAAGGGCTGAGGAGATGCAGAGGTGGGCTGAGCACCCTAGAGCTGGTGTGAGAACCAGAGGATAGAGGACTTTGTGGTGTTGACAAGAGTAGGTGGGGCTAGCTGGATGAGTAGTGTGTAGGTAGATCAGTAATGTTCACTAACACTGAGAAGCCTGATACCTTCCTCAACCATCTCTTAACACACTGGTATTATAAGATACACCTGCCCACTGAGTCTGCCTCTACCAGCAGAAGAGAAACTGCTTCCAAAAGTCAGCCTCACTCAACCTGGGTTGTCCATGAGCCTCTGTCTTCAGGATCACTGTTGATGAATCCTACTGTCCCCCTCTCAAATCTCAGTACCCTGATGATATAGTGTGTCTAGGGCCACAGAAGGGCTCTCTGGTTGGTTTTTGTTAGGTCCACCTTGTTGACTGTTTTGTAGTGTTGACAAGGCTCCTAGGCTAGAGGGTGATCTCTCCCCTAGTCATAGGGCTCTACTCATGCTAAAGTTGGTTACCTCTCTTAGGAAGATCCCATGACTAATTCCCTGTCCATAAGTCAGGGTGGGAGGTTGCCTCAGAGGATCCCTGTTCTCTATATGGCTAATGTAGGCTGGACTTTCTCATACCTGTCTCTCCCCAGGCCTAGAGTATGACCATATGTGTATCTGTCTCTTTGCTCCCAGAGTGCCCAGTAGCCACATCATCATTGTTTATTACCTCTGGACCCCAGAGTCTGGCTGGGAGACAGCCAGTTGTGCAGGATGAAATTAATGACTTTGTTTGGGAGTCTCAGATGAGAGAGAGGAGGGGGAGGGAGTTTGATTTTGGGGAAGTGTTTGATGCCTCATCTCATAAAATCTCACTTACCAAATTAATTCAATGGTCAGATGGCTTGGACACTGGCCATTGACCCAAGTAAAAGTCAGAGGCAGATGATAATGGATCTGCTAGAGAGGAGGCACCAGGAGGAGGCTGCCATGAGGTTCAGCGGCAGAATGACTCTTAATTAAACTCTTGTCTGATGAGCAGCATAAGCAGCTCATCAATAACTGGTGACATAGGAACACAGGTGAAACGTCATCTAGAAGGAAAACTGGGGCAGGGAGTTCTGTGTGGCTCATCAGAGCCCCATGCTTGTTTCCCCATCAATCCTGCATCATAAGAATGTATAAGTTCCCGAGAGGATGGGATGCTCAGAGACACACCCTGCTTATTTTGTCTTACTTCTTATTTTTGCTGTGCATGTTTGTCTCTGGGACAGAGTGCTGGGTACAGCTGCATAGGTTACCCACTCTGCACTTTCCCTTGGACTTGTGCAGTAGTGCCTTTGTATCTGGAATCATGCATGCATGGGACTATGTGCATGTGTGGACAGTGTCTGAGTGCTACAGTGGTCACTCCATAAAGTGCTAGAGGAATTCAAAGGACCTTTCCTCTATAGATGGAACAGGGTGGGCAGAAGATGAAGCTGCCCGTCCCTGAAGAATAGAAGCCCGCCTCTTCTTTACCAGGCACTCACCCTCCTTTCCGTCATAATAAGGAGGAGATAATGCTATTTCTTATTCTTTATTTGCCCAGAGTGCCTGTGATTTTCTTTCTTTCAGAATCCAATTTTCTCCTGACATTTCTGCCTCATGTAGCAAAGCATGACCTTTGTAAGAGGACGTGGCTGCCAGCCTGCTTTCTGCCTGGGGCTCCCTGGAACTCCTGGCAGGCTTCCTGCCTGTTCCTTTCTCAGGGAGGAGATGGGCTCCCTGTTGCATCTGGACTACTTTTGCCTCTTGATTCGCTCATTCCCACTGGCTGCCTCTTGTCTTACCCGAGGTGCCCATCCTGACCAGAGCATGCTCAGTGAGCGTGGGATCCCTGTGGGCTTCTGCTGCTGGGCTTCGGAAGCATGGCTGTATTTAAGGAATCACTAAAGTAGGCTAGGAACCAAAGGCAGAGGCTAGAGAGCTGCCCAATGTTCTACCAGGATTCCCTTGTGGAACTGGAAGTTTGTGTGTGTGTGTGTGTGTGTGTGTGTGTGTGTGTGTGTGTGTGTGTACATGTGACATATGCAGGTGAAAGCCAGAGATCAACTTTGGGTATTATTTCTCAGGAGCCGTTTATGTTGTTTTTTGAGACAGAGTCTCTTACTGGGACCTGGGGCTCTCTGATTAGGCTGGGCTTGCTAGCCAGTGAGTCCCAGGGATCTACCTGTCTGTACCTCCCCAGTGTTTGGATTACAAGCGTCACCATACATGGCTTTTAATATGTGTGCTGGGGACAACTCATGTCCTTATGCTTCTATGGCAAGTACTTTACCAACTGAACTATCTTCTCAGTCCCTGTCATTCACCTTTACTCCCAAGGATGTTGTGTGTAGACAATAAACGAGAAAAACAGGGACAGTAAAAAGGCTTCTACCTGGATGATTCATCCATTCAGACTTATTAAAGCAGCATGCAGGCTAATGGCAACCAAGACTCAGAGATGGGAATCAAAATCTTTGTCTTTGACTACATTCTTCGAACTTTCATTCTGTTGGTTAGGAGAGGGAGAATTTGCTTCAGGGAGCTTGCCCCAGGTGGTTACCCTGAATGGTCCTGTTACAGTTCCTGAATCACCACATTTCTTCTTATATGTGGGCAGTGGAAGTCTGTAGGAAAGAGACAGCAGCTTCCTGAATATGATGGATGGCTCAAGATGGTGCGTAGTGTGCATGTGATGTCACACCAGATCTCTCAGCCCTGCAGAAATGATGTATGGGAACTATGTGGGCCCATGGGGTCATCCTAGAGGGCTCTGTAGAGGCTTAGGGATTCTGGACAGAGAGAGTTCTGGATCAGGGAAGAGAGTGGAAGAGCAAACTTGGGGGCCACTTACCTGTGATCTCTTTCCTTTCTCCACCAGTTTCTTGAACCCTCAGAGTTGAGCTGCTTCACCAACACCATCCTAAGCTATCTTGGAAATTTAGTTTAGGCCAATGTAGGACCCAGTTATGTCATCACATAAAGGCAACATCTAAGGGTACCCTGTTCCTTAATTGTTCTTATATTTGAATATCTTGGCATATTCTCAACCCTATGTGAGCTCCAGACCCATCTTTCCAATACACTATTTGGTTTCACTCTTTAGATACCTAATAGGCATCTCAAGCTTAATGTTCACAAGGCAAGAGAGTTCTTTTTTTTTAATGCAGTTATTTTCATTTATATATTACTTGTACAAATAATGGATTTATTGTGATATTTTCATACATGTGTATAACCGATTTTGATCATAGCAGTCCACCTAGGACCCTCTCAAATTTTTCTCCCCTCTCTCTGATGCAGGAGATCTTGGTTCCACTGCCCAGATGTGATATTTTTGCAGGTCTCACTAAATGCCTCACCAGTGTACTAGTGATGTCCTCCTTATGACAGAAGACCTGGCATAACTTAAAACCCATGGTTTCAGAGAGTTCAGTCTATGGTTACTTGGCCCACAGGTGTTTAAAGCAGAATGTCATAAGTGGTAGCAGAGTGTGTGGGGGTCTTTGCACTTCTTGGTGGTTAGGAAACAGATAATATCACTGAAAGAGGCCAGAGAAACCGAAGGGCTCATCCCTAGTGATCTACTTCCTCTAGCTAGGTCCCAACTCTTAACATTTCTACAGCCTCTCAAAATAGCAGGACCAGCTGGAGAAAAAGCATTCAAAACACAAGTCTTTGGAGGACATTTCATATTTAAGCTGTAGCACCACTCAATTTTCTCTCCTTCCTTCTCTAAATCTAATACAGTTTCAGGTCCTGATAGCTCTACCTCCAACATTTATCTGGAATTCTTGAATCCATCTCCTTCCTTCCTCCCTTCCTTCCTTCATTTTTCTTTTTTTGGCATGGAATACAGTTGCATCATCCTAACTGGCCTGTCAACTTCTAGCCTTGGTCTCCCATTTTTTTTTTAAAAAAAAAGGTGTTTAGCTTATAATACATCTCTGGAAAGCTATCCAATGCATTTCCATTGCTTCTTGAAATAAAACCTTCCCTCTCTTAGTGTCTGCAAGGTGGCATGAATCCCTCTCCTGCTTATCCCTAGACAGTCTACCCAACAGCTTTCCTGGCTCCCAGCTCATTCTCATTCTTTTTTTGTCTGAGGACCCAGGTTACCTTCTCAGAAGGTTCTTCTTCAAGCACAAGAGAAGTAGGCCCTACTGTCTGACACATCAATTCCTTAAGTCACTTTGTTTATACTCTTTTTTTTTGTGCATACTCATTAGTAACTTGAATATAAGGTTTTGGAGGATCTTGTCTTCCTTGTCAATGGTCTACTCCTTATGCCTAAGCATAGCCCATATTTGACTTTCAATAAATATTTACTATAGGCGTCATCTAAATATAGGTGCACATGAAATCATATGTGTATGTAAACAAGAGTCTGGGTTTGCATTGTTACCTACATGTTGTGTAGACACAAATAGACATATGCTTGTATGTAGAGAGATATTTACCTAAATGGAATTAGCACTGCCACCTATTTCCATCAGAAGACGAGCACATTGTTCCTGGGGCCACTTCAGTGTTAGGAGTTTGTAACTACTGCCTTTAAAGGCTGCTAGAGCATCAGAAATTGTTGAGCAAAGTGATAACCATGGGCATGTTTCTTGTATTATTCAGAAGAATAATGGCTGCTCCCTTCCCCTGTATATCCTGATGAGAACAATTAAATAGCCATTAGGAGAAGACACATATGAACAAAAGGCTGATGTCTTGATCTCTCCTTTACCTATATTCTGGGGGAGGCGCTGGAGGGAAGGAATTATAAGAGATCTGAAGATTTCCCACCTGTGTGGATATAAAAGATGCTACGTCAGAGCTGTTGTCTAGAGAAGGTGGCTTCCAACTGGGTCCCTGCACTTTTATCAAGGAGAAGCATGGGAGCATAACCAAGAGAACTGCCTTGTTTCTTGGATGTGTAAAAGCTTACCTGTTGTAAAAGCTTCAGAGTCCTTTCCACACCTGCCATGTGCCTCAACTATTAGCAGATATATTATTAGCAAAATGGGGCTAAGAAAAACAAAGCCTGGATCCAGATGATCAAGTTCACTCTCAAGAGCATTATTGATGCCAGATCTGTCCTTTAACTTCCTATTTATTGTCAATCTTGCAGAAACCTGTCCAGTAACCGGCTCACCACACTCTCATGGCAGCTCTTCCAGACGCTGAGTCTTCGGGAATTGTAAGTTCGGAATTGGAGGCTTTGTCCAGGTGGCGGAGTGCTGGTAATGGTTGGGTGGGAAGGAGTGTCAAGCATTGGAGCTACTGGTGGCTGGGCTGCTAGGGTTGGGTGACATTGAGTATACCATGTTCAGTGACAGAGACCCACCCCACCCATGGGCTTGATTTCTGATTCTCCTTCTAAGCACAATATATTTCAAAAGACCAAATCTCATTTCTTATCAGGACTTAAGTTTTGTGATCTACATGTAATTAGTAATAATAGTTTAAATATTTTAATAATAAAGAATATTAATAAGATTTATGATATGTAACTTTATAACTTATCAGGTATGCTTTTTTCTCTCATATGCATAATCTATATTTTTAATTAAATTTTTGCGATTTTCATACAATATAGTTTGATGATATTTAGATCCTTTTCCACATCTGCACCTCCTCCTGTGCCCCCACTCAATTTAATGTACACACACACACACACATATATATAATATATATGTATATAAATTATGGCCTTAAGGTCTTACTTGTATCCCCAAATGTCCTTGGAGGGGGAAAGACAATGTCTTATAAAGATAGGTATGCTTTTATTCATGATTTAGATTTATCATCACGGGTCTTAGGAAGTAGGTATAATTTTTCTGCATTTTATGGTTGAAGACTCTGAGTTCTAGAAACTTATTCAAGAATCAATCACAATTGTAGTGTTAGGAACTGGCAGAACTAAGGCTTGAACCCAAGCTTTCCAGTTTCAGATTGCATGCTTTACACGGCTCAGGATCTCCTGTCAGTTAGGTTGGCTTGAAGTCTAGGCATTCTGAGAGTGAGGGTGAGGGCATATATTTATTTTATCTGTGTGTTTGTTGTATTCCAAGGCTGATCAACACACACCTACCTCCATTTTGTCCAAACAAATGTTGACTCTATGAGTGAAAATTCGTGACCACTGCTGGGAAAACAATTCATGGTGTTGTGAGTCATCAGGGTCATCTATGTGCCTGAAGGACAGCATATTACATAGAGGGAATGAATTGAGAAGGAACTGAAGCGTGGATGGAGTTAGGGAGTCTGGGTTTCTGAGACACTGCTCATGTGTTCCTTTTTACTTGGTGACTGAGATCCAAATTCTCTGTCTACAGATCACAGTGTTTAGCAAGAAGCAATGGCCTTGAACCTGTGCCTTTTACTTGTCCAGTCCCATGTTCATGGATAAGTTATAACCATATCTTTTCAGACAAGCTGGTAGAAGTGAGACTATTCATGCATCAATAACTGGTCACACTATGACAACTTTGCATATTATCCTTGTCTTCATAGGCTAACTGCCACATGATATTTTACAATGCCATTCCAGGGAGAGGCTGTACAGAGGAGATTACTTTAAAAGTGTTAGGAACTGGAAGTGGTGGTGCATCCTTGTCATTCTAGTCCTTGGGAGGAGAAACAGAAGGATCAATCGTTTGAGGCTAACCTGAGCTACATAGTGAGTTGCAGGCTAGTTTGGGCTACACAGTGAGACAAATATTATTGTAGGTTGTTTTCCTTTCTTAGGATTGAGCCTTTCCCTGATAGGCTACTGCCTTCCTGCTCTGGTCTGGGCACCAGTAAGCTTAGTGATCCAAGTTCTAGGTCCATTTGGCCACAACCTAGATGGACAGATGGACACAAATAATGACTCCTACACGAGCTGAGGAAAGGTAAATAAATGTTTGTTTATAAAACGCTCCCCCTTCAATAGACTATGTCATAGACATTTAACGTCAGACTGTTATACTTGGTAAGTTCTATTCATTCCTATCTTGAGTTATACGTAACTTAATGGAGGACCTAGAGGTAACTTACCATGGTCACTACAACGATCACCAACATGGACTTCTGAGTTCTTCCTTTGTGCCAGGCACTGTACAAACTAATCTAATAAACTATGTATGTCATTTAGTTTAATCCTTAATAGAATTTTGTAAGGTAGGACTGCTTACTCCCACTTCATGTTGGAGGACACTGAAGCACTTGGCAAGGGAGGACTCTTGTGTAAGATCACTCATTAAATAAATGATAGTGTGGAGACTCAAAGCTTGGACCACTGTTAACTGTCCCAGCCTTTTCTCATCTTGTTTCATGTATTCTGCCGTAGCTTTCAAAAAATGTATGGTTGTGATTCTTTCCTAGTTTTTTCTTTGTAACTGCTATTTTTCACATTCCTATGGCAGAGTACATGGCAAGAAGCAGCTTAAGAGAGTGAGATTTATTTTGGCTTAGAGTTTGAGTCCATTAAGGACAGGGGAAGTCCTGGTGGCAGGAGCGTGAGGTGACTGGTCACACTGTATCCTTAGGAAGCAGAGAGAGATGAATACTGACGCCCCACTCACCGCTTTCTTTTTATTCAGTCCAGGGCTCCAGCCCATAGAATGGTGCCATTCACACTTAGGAAGTGTTGTCACTCATAAGTTAACCCAGTCTCCAAACTCCTTCACGAATATGGCCACAGGTGTGTCTTCTGGGTGATTCTAAATCCAGTCATGTGGACAATGACGCGGAGCCATCACAACCTCAAACTGATCGGGGGTTTAGGGTCTTTCTTTTTTTGTATCTAGCTCTCCCAGGACACTTGCCCCTTCATGTAGGGGAGGCCAGAGACAGTGTTCCCCTAGAAGACTTCAGGGTCTGCTGTGAGCTGAAGTATTGAGAAAATGTTCAGTGCTCTTTCTAAGAAATCGTTGGATGTGAAATCAATGGCGTGTTGCTCTGGTGACCTACTTCATGGGGATTTAGAAACAGTTGTTCCATGGATATATATTTAAAGAAAATGTCACATTTCTCCCAGAGGATCATGGGATTCTGCATTCGTCTTTGCCTGAAATCAATACGCTGGTGAGCTAGATGTAACTTATGGAGGAATGAAGACATTCCTTCCAATGTGAGTCAGCGTGTGTGTGCTGCTATGTCCACACAGTATTTTATTTCTGTCACAGTGTTAACTCAGAACGAAAAATTATATCGGAAGATGATGAAGCCCCCTTCTGAGGAGCAAGTGCTCTGGCAGGGGGTCTATTTTCTAAGGAAGAACTGAGTGTTGAGAGTGGAAAATTTATCTTTGGGCTGTAGAGGCCGGACATTGGCTCTTAGCTATGGCTATGATTAAAATCCAAACAATTGCATTTCCTGGCAAATGGAAAAGTGGGTAGGATTTTCTTGTCTGACTTCTTGATTAGTCCATGTGGCGCCATCTGCCATGAGCCATCTAGACTGCCAGGGTCTGCTTAATGGAGCTTGTGGGCTGGAGTGTGGGGTTAGGTCTGGTATTTTCAGGAAGAATTTGGCCTTGTAAGAGAGGGAACTCAGTGTTCTGTGACATCCAGGAATGTCACAAGCCAGCTGTGAGAAGCTTCCAGTGATGTCTGTAGGAATAGACAGGGCAAATAGGGTATTAGTCATTTCTTAGAACATTTTCTTCTATTATGAAGGATCTTTTGAGGATCTCTGTCATGCCCCTACAACACAGTCCTTGATGCTGTTGAGACTCCTTGTTGGATGGGCTGAGTGTGGATGGCATTTCTAGTGGGAAAAGAGAGTGAAGGGGCAGCTATTGAGTACTGAATATATACAGAGCCCTGACTTATCCTTGAAACAATACCACCGGGGAGCAATTATTATAACCCACTTTGAAAATGAGAGATTTGAGGCTGGGTCATAGACCCAGGATCACATGACTGGAGAATGGTAATCTGGGGATTAATATTATGATGTTTTTAAGGATGATCACCATTGGAAGCTACTGTTTCCAAAGACCATTCTTTTTCTCTGGTCAAACATTGTGATACAACCTTGATGGTCAGCATGTCCTTCCAGAAGCAAAGATGTTGGTTTCCCTGAATGGAGCTGTAGGAAAACCCCAAAGCATTTCAGAACCCTTGCTGTGTGCCAAGACCCTTCCTGAACATTGTACTTTTATGAGACTGGAAGAAAGGTTTTTGGCAAGCACCTGACTCTGCTTTGCTCCCCTGAGTCCAGGAGGTGCCTTTCCTACTGAACAAACTAAGAACATCTTTTGATGCTTTTGGAATAGCCAGCACTATTTCTATCGTGGTTTGATAGAATCTGGTCTGCATTCTGCTGTGCTCTCACAAGTTTCCGGTTAAGGCAGGATGCTGTTTTATTTTATTTCATTTTTCCCTGAGAGAGAAGACTGGAACTATCTGTCCTAAAATCAAACCAAGAATCCAGAATCCAGGAGATTGCTTTAGAGATAAAAGATGAATTAGGAAGCAAAGAAGCTTGGATTCTGACTCCCATGATGCAACTTAGGCGATGGCAAGAGGCGCCAGAAGTATAGCAGCCCACAACACTGAAATCCTCAAGAAACACCCTGAGGACCATTAATGCATCTTGAACAGGCTTCTCTTAATACCCTGCAGGCACAGAGAAGACGTGATTAAAATAGATTGGAATATTTCATTTTCTTAAAGCAAAGTGATAATTACCTCTCTTAAAATTTTCAGATTTAATTGACTTGGTAAAATACTAACTCAGTGTTGGAGATGGGCTTGGGCTGATCCTGGCACTTTCTTTCTCAGAACCTTGGCTATGAGCACTTTGAAAGCTCTCAGACAAGACACCAGACAGTCTTATCACTAGCGCTATTGCTAGAGTGGTTAATTTTTGGCCTCTTTACATCACCTCTTTTAATTTACAAAGTGTGTTGGTGCCTATTATTAAGTTGTTCAGCAACTTTATAGAAAAGGAATGTCAAATATAACCATCCCCATTTTACAGATGTTAAACTAGAGTCTGGGAGGTTTAAGTTATTTGGATTTTTAGTTTTCTAGATCTGCCTTAAAGCATGTTACTGCAAATTTAGTGACTTAAATTATTAGACAAATTTACTTTCACTGCTCTGAGGCTGGGAGTCTGAGTTGGGCTATCAGCAGAGGTCCTCTCCCTTCAAATATTCCTGGGACAAAACCTTCCCTGGCTTTTCCAGCTGTCGGTGGCTTCTGGTGTTATTGAACTTGTGGCAGCATCTCGTGCCGCCTCTCCTACCCTCTTATGTCCGACATCCTTGCCTCCTTCTCTAGTCTCCCTCCCGTTCCTTCTAAAGACACCAGTCCTTGGGATAAGCCCACCCCAAACTCCGAATGATCTCATCCTTATCCTTAACTTGATCATAAGGTCATGTTCATAGGGCCTGGGGTTAGCATTTGGATATATCTTTTGGGGGGACACAATTCAGCCCCTTTTGTTCAGCATAGCATAGTTAGCTCAACTTGTATCTGTTATTTATACATGTTTTCTATCATCTTTTATCTTGAGGAGGCCTAGGCTGTGTCCTTTGTCTGATGACAGTGACCTTGCCTTTGGTAATGTAGACTCCTTCCCATTTTCCATAGCCTAGCCCCAGGATTTCTTCTGACAGTACACTGATGGTGTGAAGGGGAGAAGGAAGTATCCGACTGATGACTGGAGGGGAATCAATGTTTTCTGAACACTGAGTCACAGCCTTGGCTGCAGCTGTTGTTGCATCAAAGTGAATGTGTGTGTGTGTGTGTGTGTGTGTGTGTATGAGTGTGAATGCACCTGAATGGGGCTGAGTTAATCTGTGGGAAACCCAGGGCCCTGTGATTGGCCCTGGGCCATCTTGGGGCCAGGGGTGGGCACTAGTGAGCTGTGCTCTGAGGCAGTATTGCTGTATTATTTATGGGATGTCCTGTATTATTGATGGAGCCCAGAGTAGGGCTCTGAGCTCTGCAAGTCTGCCCCTGCAGCTGTGGTTGAATCTCTTCTGATGAGTTACAGCTGTACAGGAGAAGGGCACAGAGTGCCCAGTATCACTTAGAGCTAGGACTTGTAACCCTGATTCTTGTAAGCCTTCATTTGTCAGGATCTGAAGGCAATTGTGGATTAGATCCATGGGGTACCCAGGATGTCACTGTTTAGGACTTGAAATGCATTCTGCTAGGTGTGTGTTCTTTAAGAAGAAAGCCCAGCCATTTCCCAACAGTTCCTCTACTGTTTCCAGCAGACGCTGGAGAACAGTAAAAGACTGGATCTTCAGGTGCATCCCTTCTACGAGATCAGTCTCTGTAAGCAGGGCCCTGGAGGGAAGACATGGAAGGAAGTGAGTTATTACTGAGCCTGTGCCGGGCAGCCTCTGTGGCACATCCCAGACAGCACACTTGACTCTCCTGCCAGCCTCAGGACATTTTGGCACTGTCTTCCTTTCGAGACACTGGGATGTGCCACAAATGGGATCCAGTAAGAGGTTGGACTATGTTTCATTTTGTATGGCTTGAGGCATTCTCACTTGTCTAGTCTTTTCAACGCAGGTGGATAATTTGTATTTTTACACCTACTTAATAATGAATGCCTGCATCTTGTCAAGCCAGCGGCTGGTGAAATCCAGGCTAACCTGGTTCAGTTTGCACATCTTGAGGCATCTGGACCCTCAATATCAGTCAACAAGTTTGCCAGGACTCTCCTCGGGTCTCTTCAAGGGAAGACAAAAACCAACATTCCTTTTTTCACATAGCCTGGGCATTGAACTTAATTTTCTGTTATCCTAAAGACGCCATCAGATGTCACCCTCCTTCCCCGAACGTGAAATGAAGTCACACGTATAGGGCACTATGACAAGGGTGATAAAAATGCCATTTGACTTTACATTTTTTTGTGTGTATATGTGTTTGCAGGTGCACATGTATGTAACCCTGAGGTCAACTCCGAGTATCATTCTTCAGGTGCTATCCACCTTCTTTGTGAGTCAGGGTCTCTCATTGGCCTGAGACCCACCAATTAGGCAAGGCTGGCTGGCCTGCTGGCTCCAGGGATTCCTGTCTCTTATTTCCCAGCACTTGGATTACTAGCGAGTGCTAAAATGCACCTGACGTTTTCACATGGGTTCTGGGGGTTGAATTGGAGACCTCATGCTTGCATAACAAGCACTTTACTAGCTGAACTTCTCCACGCCCCTGACTCTATTTTTTCCCCTTATTTGTTTGACATTTTTCTCTTTTCTATCTCATTTCTCAGCTACATACACATCTTGCATAGCCCCGAAGCCTGCCTCTCCAAGGTTTCCTGATTTACCCTTTCTTTTCCAATGCCAGGACCTCGACCTCTCCCTTTCTTATCCTTCATTCCTAGTGTGGTTCAGCCCTCCCTGCCCACTCATTTTTCTCCTCTGTTTTCTACCCAACGTTTCTCCTGTAGTGATTTTCTGTCCCATGGAACTTAACGGTGCGTCCTCCACAATGCATTTTCTCTGTCACTTCCTTCTTTCCCTCTTCCTCTCTTTGGCTTTCACTCTATCAACATGCCGAAGAATGTCTTGTTACCTTTGTGGTATTTGCTGGATGTTTTTTTGTCCCTCTCTCTTTTTTGGTATTGTACTTTAGGCCCTTAAATGGTGTGCCACGGAGACCTGGGTGGGGGGAGGCTCCCCAAGACCCTCCGAGGTGACAGTAAAAGGTGATGTTAAGATTATCTTCCTAACATCACTGAGACCTCATTCGTCTTTCCACGCATCCTCTTGTGGGGTTGCACGAAAACATGACTGCCTTTGTGACCAACAGAATTTGTGCTGATGTGTTCTGGTGCTCTGCATTTCCTTCACTTTAAATTTCTAACATGGTAAATAATAGAAACATAACTCCTGCCCCCCCCCCCAAGACCTGCTGGAGGTCCTCAGGAAAAGTTAAAGGTGAACAGACGTTATGAGACCACACGTTTGAGAACATGGGTCCAGGCCTTCCTGGTGCCTATATGTGAGTAGGAGAAGAAGACCCCTCTGGGCAGATGTGGCCAGGGCACTGGGTCTGGATTTAATCACTGGTTTGTCTGGTTACCAGACAACTGTACATGATGGCCCTTTGTTTGTAAGACATCCAGCCTGTGGCCCAAGCACTGGCTGTCAGAGCCTTCATGATTTCTCACTGCCTCATAGATGAATTCTAAACATAGCAATGTGCCAGGGAAAGTCCTCCACACTGACATCTACTTCCAGTGCTTCTTGACACGACCTCTGTGCCTTGGCTAGATCGTACTTTCCTGTTCGCACTCAGTGCATGACATTCCCGTTGCCTTCACCACTTCTCCTCTTCCTTTTCCTACAGTCTGCCTGCCAAGAGTCCTGGAGCCAAGAGTCAGGGAACCTCTTTGTATCTCCCATGGGGCTCCACAGTGTTTGTGTAGGGAAGGTGCAGCTGGAAATGCAGAAGCTTGTGTGACAAGCCTGGATATGTGTCTTAACTCCTTGTGTTGATTATTTGTCTCGTTACTATAATCAACACAAACTTAAAGGAGGAGGAGTTTATTTTGACTCATTGTGATTTGAAGGTACATCCCATCATGGCAAGGAAGTTTTGATGGCAGGAGCACAAAGCAGCTGCTCACATTGCCTTTGCAATTAGGAAGCAGAGATGAATGCTGGTGCTCAGCTTGCCTTCTTCATTTTAACCCGCTCAGGACTCTCATCCATGGTCCCACCCAGATTCAGGGTCAGTCTTGTCATATCAGTTACATTCTTGGAGACCCAGAGGTGTGTTTATGTGGTCCTCAAGATGACAATGAAGATAACTATCACACTTCTCAGACATTAGATGGCCTTCCTTATTTCTGTGGGGACCATACCATCCACCTCTTAAGATGGTGGTGAGAGGTGCATGCTCAGCAAAGGCTGGGTTTCTTTCCTTCCCTTTTTATGAAGGAGTTCCATGAACTGGGCAATATCATGAGTGCTCTTAGGCTAAAAGGATGATAACCTGTAGGACTGTGTGCATTGTCCTAGTCCTCCAAAGCTCAATTCCTCTCCTTTGGGACCTCCCCTATTCCTGAAAACTGATAAATGCTGATGCATGCTTGACTATTTTGGAATTTGCCAGCTGTCAAAAATATCCAGTGCCCCCAAAATATTCAGTGACCCAAGTGCCTTTCCTCTGATGCCAACAGATCGATCCCTTCAATAGACAAGAGACAGAATCATGTTCCCCTAATGGCCCAGGCGTTCAGAGTCACTTGGTGCTCTTGGATTGATTAGTGCCGTGCATTACTCTCTTAATATCCCCGTGAAGGAGGATGTGACTTGTTCCAAGTCACAAGGAGAATCTGTTAAGAACAAGGGCTTTGAACTTGACTCTTCCCCATCAGTCATTCTTCTTTACTGGGGTGAATGTTCCCAGAGGGCATTCATCTCTCTCTTTATCCCTCTATTAACAGCTAGATATGGCGCAGGTGCTCATTAGATCCTAAGATAGCTTTGAATTTATGTTGGAAATAGCTAACCACCTATTACCACAAGGAGAATATATACAAGGCACAGTCTTAAGTATTATACATGTAAATATCAACAAAATAGGCCATGTCTCGGATCTCACTGGAGGCTTAATTTTAATTTGGGAAGATAGACAAAGAAACAAACTAAAATGAATATTTAAAGTGATATGGGCTGGCAATAAATTCTAGACAGGGGAATATAATATAGCTGGCGAGGGATTGGACATTCTTAGGGTGGGGTTGGTATGGATGGTGGTCAGAGGCCTTATGACTTCTTAATGAAGCAAGGGAGCCAGTCTTGCAGATATGTTGGGACGCAGTTTAGCAAGCAAGGCAGCAGGTGTAACAGTCCTGAGGCAGGACAACTAGTCACACTAATGAACTTGCACACAGTTAGGTTGGGGTGACTGGAGAGGAGCAGGAAGGTGAAGCAGTGGATGATATTGTAGAGATGTGCAGGCTGAGGATAGATTTTTTTTGGATTTGTTTGTATTTTATGTGTATGAGTGTTTTGCCTGCTGTATAGAAGTGTATCACATGTGTGAAATGCCTGAAGAGGCCAGAAGAGGGCGTCAGATCCCCTGGGACTGAAGTTATGTATGGTTGCTAGCCTCCATGTAGGTGCTGGGAACAGAACCTCTGTCCTCTGCAAGAGCAGACAGTGCTCTTAATTGTTGAGCCCCATCTCCAGCACGCCACAATATGGAGCATTTTACAAATTTGGGTATCATGCTTGCTCAGGGGCCACGCTAATCTTCTCTGTATTGTTCCAATTTCAGTATATGTGCTGCTGAAGCAAGCATCCGAGTGTAGGTTTAATGAGAGTGGGACAGGCGACATCAGGTGATAGTGAAGCACAGGTTTCACAGGGCTTGGACAAGGGAAAGGCGCAGCATGATGTTATGAAGGTGTTGGAGAGGCACAGGTGGAGATGGGAAGCCACGGAATAATTCTGAGAAGACAGCATCTTAACTTGATTGACATATTTAAAAGGGTCTCTTTGTCCAGTGACTTAAGTGGGGGGGGGTTTATTCTGAATAAAAATCTTAGTTTTAAAACTAAGTAAATTTATGTGCTTAGTGTAATTTATTTTTTATTATTTCTTCTGTGGCCTCACTTAACCCCTTCTCTCCTTTATTGTTATTAATATTATTATTTTATGTGTGTGTTTGCATGTGTGTGCTGAGTATGAATGAGTGCTGTGTGTTCACATGTGTCTGGGCACACACATATGCGCTGGTGTATATGTGAATGTGTGTGTATGTGAACGTGAGGCGCTATTACCCAATAGTGCCTTCCTCAGTTGCTCTCCAGTTATTCATTGAAGCATGGTCTCTTGTTTGAGCCCTGAGCTTGCTGATTGCAGTTTGTCTAACTAGTCAGCTTGCTCTGGAATCCCCTGTCTCCACCTCCTGAGCTCCAGAATTGCATACGGGCTCTCACACTCTCCTGGCGCTTATGTGGGTGCTGGGATCCAAACTTCAGTGCTCATGCTTGAATAACAAGCCCTTTACCAGCTGAGATATCTCCCCAGCACCCTTTATTATTTTTAGTTTTTAATTTTTATCAGTGTATATTCATTATGCATAGTGATGGGTTGCATTAAGGCATTTTTCTTTCAAATGTATCACATATTGGATCACATTCACCCTACGTGGCCTTCTCTTTTTCCCCATTCCCTGAGCTAGTCTCCCGCATCTATCTCTGTTTCTTCTCTCCTCTTTCTCCCCCCAATACATACACAAGGACATATATGTACGGTTTATGTATCTACATGAAGTCTAGGATCCACGG
Organism: Eospalax fontanierii; assembly: GCA_035773235.1. Lineage (NCBI taxonomy): Eukaryota > Metazoa > Chordata > Mammalia > Rodentia > Spalacidae > Eospalax > Eospalax fontanierii. The sequence goes on along the minus strand of CM069524.1, from coordinate 146,305,707 downwards.
AGAGGAAACATGGTATTTGTCTTTCCGAATCTGGCTTATTTCATGGCGAAGCAGCAGGGGCCCACTGGCCTCTTCCCTGGGAGGGAGCCGGGCCATCCACCGTTCAGGGATTCCTTCCCCTCTCTTCTTGCCCACAGGAGACTGGAGCAGAACTTCTTCAACTGCAGCTGTGACATCCGCTGGATGCAGCTGTGGCAGGAGCAGGGGGAGGCCAGGCTGAACAGCCAGAGCCTCTACTGCATCAGTGCGGATGGCTCCCAGCTCCCCCTCTTCCGCATGAACATCAGTCAGTGTGGTGAGTGAGCCTCCGTACCACCTGTGCTGGCCAGCATCCCATGCGTCCTAGGGAAGGGGCTGGGCCTTGGTCTGGTCTGCCAGCGTCTCCTTCCCACCTCCCAGTCTTGATGTCTGTGGTGGTTACAGATCAATTTGACCTTTTCCCTTCTTGGTCATTCCTATCTTCAGCCAGCGGTGGGAAAGATGGGTCCCAGAAATTCAGACAGGAGTCACGAGTCATTCTCAGCAAATTAGATTGCCTTTCTCCTTGAGTCACTTGTCAACCAAACCTGAAGGAGTGTGTCTTATAGTACAACCACTGGCCTTTCTGTATCAGAGGCTTCCAAGGCACTTTCTAGGATGACAGATTCCCATGCCCAAATGGATATTAAAAGGTGGGATCTCTAGCAGGTTTTCATGGGAATCTGACACACAGCAATTTTATGAAACTCAGTACCCCAGAAAGAGAGTGGTTTCCAGAAAGGCATTCCATGAGCAGGCTTGTCACACATACACCCTGCTGTATAGGAGCCTTCAACTACATGGGTTTTGATTTTGAGTTCTGAGTCTACTGGGGAGGAGATCTGAAGCATCTGGAGTTTGGGGATTGTATTTGTCACTTTTCTCATTGCTGTGACAACGTACTTGACAACGGCAGCTTAAGGAGGGAGGAGGAATTTATTTTGGCTCCCAGTTTGCAGCACAGTTCATCATGGGAGCTGAGGTGGCATGAACTTGAGGCATCTGGCCACACTGCATTGTTAGTCAGGAAGAGATGAGCTTTGGTGCCCAGCACACTTTCTCCCTTCTATTTAGCTCAGGACCCCAGTCTGGTGTTGCTCACAGTTAGGGTGGATCTTCCGACCTCACTTAACCCAATCTAGATATTCCCTCAGACATGTTCAGAGGTCTGTTTCCTAGGAGATTCTAGAGTTTGTCAAGGTGACAATATTAACCACCACGGGGGTCTTCTACGAGCTCAAGAAAGCTGTGTTGGAGCTGTTCCTGGGCCAGGCAAAAAGTGCCACCATTAGCCCTGGGACAGAGCTCTTCTGGGAAGTGTTATCTGTCTTTTTAATCCTCATTTCCTCTCTAAACTCCAGATCTTCCTGAGATCAGTGTGAGCCACGTCAACCTGACTGTCCGAGAGGGGGACAATGCTGTAATCACTTGCAATGGCTCTGGTTCCCCACTGCCTGATGTTGACTGGATAGTCACTGGACTGCAGTCTATCAACACCCACCAGGTAGGCATCCTAGTGATCCTAGGAACTAAGGAAGAATTCCCCTTGATCATAAAAGGAGGGGATTCTAGTTTTGTCCTGCTAAGAAGAAATATGTAGACTTGAATTCTACCTAACTTTAATATTTTATTGATATTTCTACATTATTTATGCTGCTCAATCTCTCTGTGCTTTAGTTTCCTCATCAGCAAAATGGGTACAATGGTATCATTCACCACCTAGAATTAATGTGAGGACCCACCTGTGCTGCTTACTACAGAGAATCTGGATGTGGTCCATGTATTTTCACTGGAAATAGCCCTTTACCATTATCTTGATTCCTGAAGATGTTTGGGGATTAGAAAGCGGAGCCATCCTTATAGAAATGGTTTGATTATTGTCTTCTGATGGGGCTTTTCAGACAAATCTGAACTGGACCAATGTACATGCCATCAACTTGACTCTGGTGAATGTTACGAGTGAGGACAATGGTTTCACCCTGACATGCATCGCAGAGAACGTGGTGGGCATGAGCAATGCCAGCGTTGCTCTCACTGTTTACTGTAAGTACATATCATCGTGGAGGGCAGCAGGGTACCAAGAGGAGGTGCAGGAGGCTGGAAATGGGGTAGAGACATTGCTAGGGTGATCTAGAGCTTTGACTCCAGTCTATTGTCAAGGACAGAAAAGCTGTCATAGAGCAAAACAGAAATAAGTCTTTGGATAATAAACCCAAGAAAGGATGTTCTTGTCCCTCAGAGGATGGTATACGTAATTCACCTCCAGTTCTATGACTCTTAAGTTGAACCATTCTGATTTTGGAAGTCCCTGAAGGGTCTCAGGAGGGACCCTCCAGCTAAGACAGATCCAGGAAACTTGGATGAAGACAGATCTCTCTTCCCCTCTCTTGGCTGGCAGTGGGACTTTGATTTCCCTCAGCCTTTTCAGAGCAGAGTGGGGAAGAAGTGGAATCCCCATCCCAGTTCCTAAAATGTTGCCCAGGAGACTCTGCATCCTCGATATCAGCTTGTTTCTACCCCACAGATCCCCCTCGAGTGGTGAGCCTGGTGGAACCTGAAGTGCGCCTGGAACACTGCATTGAGTTTGTGGTGCGTGGCAACCCGACGCCCACATTGCACTGGCTGTACAATGGGCAGCCACTGAGAGAGTCTAAGATCATCCACATGGACTACTATCAGGAGGGTGAGGTCTCTGAGGGCTGCCTGCTCTTCAACAAGCCCACCCACTACAATAATGGCAACTACACTCTCATTGCCAAGAATGCTCTGGGCACAGCCAATCAAACCATCAATGGCCACTTCCTTAAGGAGCCCTTTCCAGGTGAGGTGTACACAGATCACCTCTGAGAGCTGATGAGAGGGGCAGGTGGCATCTGGAGAGTTCAAGCAGCACTGATGATCACAGTCACCTGAGTAACTGAGCTCACGCCAGGGACAGCCTCCATCCACTAAGCCAGATAGTTTCCAGCAACCTCCAGAATCCCTAGAAATACCCAGTGTGCATATAAAGACATCCTGTATTACAGTAGAGAAAGCAGGAGCTTTAGCAGTGGATGATAATGGTGGGGAGTCTTGACCCAGCTCTTTGCTTACCAGAGAATACTGTCAAGCCCTAAATGTTTGCCATTGAGGTCCAGGGAATGAAGGAGCCATTTCTCAGAAAGAGTTGAGAATATGCTGATGTTTGAGACCTTAACAATCTCATACTTTTTGACCTTTCCAACAGCACCACAGTATGCCCAGAGATAGGTCTCAAGGCACACACTTCCCATCATGGGTCACAATGGGCTTTCTTTTGACTGGGAGAAGAGACCTAGCATGCACTGTGACGGAGGTGGCTTTTGAATATGGAGATAGTGTGCTCTCATGAGCCACAAAGTTGTTAATATAAAGGGCTGGCATGAACCCCATAACCCATCTACTTATTCAAGAATTCATTCTCTTTATAAAGAGGAGGGTCTCTACTCCACAATGGGTAGGGTGAGCGATCCTGAAGCAGTGTTTCTGTTTCCAAAGAGAAGCTTTTGGTTTATGGAGAATATTCAGGAAGGAAATGAGCTACTCTGAGCTCCTTCCTCCAGAAAGTGTCCCGTGAACAGGGCAGCAGGAGCAATGAATGGTGTGATAGAGCTTCTTTTACCCTTTCTCCTTCCAGAAAGCAGTTCTCAGCACTCGCTCATGTAGCCACAGCCTCTGTCCTCATGGGTGCATTGGGTACCTCTCACAGTCACCAGATTTGATTGCCAAGCCTCCTCAGATTTGGTTTTCAGGTTTCTGGACAAACAGTACTTGCATAACCTGGGAATGAGTTAAAATTCAAATTCTCGAGCTCTTTCAGTTCTGAATCAGAGATTCTAGGACCGGTATTTTCAAGCCCCTAGGTGACTTTTACACCCTTTCCTTTGCAATCAGCTGTCATTGTCACCTGGTGATAATTCAGCTCCAGGAGGGAGGGACAGTGAAGTCCCAGAGAAGATGGAAAAGAATACAATACACTTGAGAATGCGTCCTGAGACCTGTCCACATCCAGGCCAGGACACGCTGTGCAGATATTTACTTGTTTTATGAGCGTTTGCTTTAAAGGGATTGATGAATGATAAAAAGGCAGTGGCCGGGAAAAGATGGGCCAGCCTTGTCTAGTGACAAGATGTCTCAGTGTTTACAAGAGTAACTTATCTGGGAAGCAGTCAGACATAAGCCCCAACTCTCTAAGCTCAACCTTGCACTGCCTGGGCTCTGGCTACAAAGGCAGCCTATGGACCCTACTCATTTCTTTTTGGCTTAAGGGTGTAGAGACATCGTAGTTGTCATGTGTATGCCTTTATCACTTCCAAGTGAGAAACAGCTTTATTAAAAGCCAGAACTATGAAATTAGACAAACTTAGGTATGTCCCATCTGTGGCCCTCCCAGACAGGTGGCCCCGGCTCCTAGAATGGGGCTTACCAGATAACAATGCTCAGTGAAAGATGATCACTACTTCATTCCTGTTTTTCCACCTATGAAATGGGAATGATCACATTGGCTTCTGCCTAGGTTGCCATGAAGATTAACTGAAGTCCTTTTACCCAGTGCTCAGCAAATAAAAGGCTTAATTGCTATTGGCTGTTAATGTCTCAGGGATGCAGAGATGAGAATATATAGGAGTTCTAGAACAGTATTCATTCTCAGACCCTAGTTGACCATATGGAAATAGAATACTACAGGCTCCTCAGAGCTTGCTCATATGGTTCTACAGCAGTGTTGTCAGCATGCACAAGACCCATGCAAACTCAAGCAGACAAAAATCCAGCACAGAGCAGTGGAAATTCTTACAGGAATTTTAAGGCAGGCTAAGGTAGTCAGTATGGAGCCACAAGACATGAGTTGAAGTTTTTATGCAATCAGTTGTCAACTTAACTTCCTTTTTCCTCAGTGGTTGTCATGAAGGGTTTGGTAGATGGCTCAGCTGGTAACAGTACTTGCTCTGCAAACATGAGGACCTGAGATTCTATTCCTAGCACCCATGTAAAAACCAGGTGTAGGTGCACATGCCTGTAACTCCAGCATTGGAGAAAAGAGGAACTGACTGCTAGCTGGCCAGTCAGCCCAACTGAAGTGGCAAACTTCCCGTTTAGAAAGAGATCTTGTTTCAAGACAGTAAGGTGGAGAGTGATAGAGGAAAATATACCTGACATCCTTCTTTGGCCTCCACATGCACACACATGGCTGTGCACACAACACACACATATTGTGGTAAATTTGTCCACCAGAAGAGACCTTCTTGAGGAGTTATCATCTAGGCCTGTATAAAGAATATGCCTCCAGTCATTTCCCAGCACAGCTTCTGCTTGTCCTGTCCTTGTCCTAGCCTGTGGTAGGGGGTCAGAAGGTAGACCATTCCCATTATTATCCATTCCAGTGTGAATGTCTAAGTCCTTGCCAAGGTTAAAGAGCAGCTAACATGTCTCCCTGTTTGAAAGCTCATGTGCTTCTTGGGTGTATGTATGTTGCCTGACTTCAGCAAAGGATTTACCCATTCATAGGCTGCTTTGAGATTGCAGAGTTCACAGGCTTGTCCAAAATATTTGGCTTCTGGGAGAATATTCTCTAATGAATGGGAGCCTGATGAGAAATATAAAATAAATAGCCCTGGTTTCTGTCTCTTCTCAGGCTCTGAAGCTGAGGTTAAATCCCTCATCTCATCCATTATCCCTCAAGTCAGCTTTCCCCCCGGGGTTACACAGAATACGGAACAAAATAACAATCAGACAACAATGCATTTACAGTAAATGGGTCTTTTCTGAAAGACTCCACAGAAAGTACCCTTTTCCCCACAGGAAGTTAGAGAAGAATGTCTGCTAGTTCATACTTAACATACCTGTGGCTACATTGTCTGAGAGGGCTTGGTACCTGGAAGACCACAATGAATGAGCAGATGAGTGAGCAATCTGTTCTTGTGTTTCAGGGCACAGCAGACTCATGGCAATAGTCAGTGTCATGATGTAGTTGTTCCCCAAAGGACTGGCGTCATTGGCATCATCTCGAACATAGGGATGCAAAAATCTCAGGACTGGGGGTGTGGCTCAGGCCTTGCTTAGAATGTACCAGTGAGAGGCTAGAGTGCTTGCCTGGCATGTGTGGCATCCTGGATTCTATCTACAACACCACATGCACACACACACACACACACACACACACACACACACACACCACACCACACCACAGGTATACACATGCACAAACAACATTCTTAAGACTCAGGCAGACCTTCTGAATCAGAAACTCTGGGATGCAGAATACCATCTTTGTCTGCTGTTTTAAAACTTTGAAAGCTTTTCCCCTCATTTTGAGATCTTTTGGGTTTTACAGACATGTTACAAAACACTACGCTACAAATAGCTTCCAAAGAACTTTCTTCTACCCTTCACCCAGCCTCTCCAGATGTCAATATCTCACTCAACTACAAATCCAGGACATGATCATAATCAGGAATGGATGTCAGTCTAACAGTATTATCCAATTTACAGACTTGGCTGATGCTTGAACACTGGTACCACTTGTGTCCTTCTGTTGTTTAGGATCCCACCTAGGTTTAGACACTGAATCTAGTTGACACATAATTCCAGTCTCTTTAAATCTGGGACAGTTCCTTAATGATCTTGGCCCTTTTGAAGAATAGTTCCTAGTTACTTTACAGATTAAGATTAATCTGGTTTATTTCTCCTTTAAAACTTTATTTTTATTTTCTGTGTATGAAGGTTTTGTCTACATGTATGTAGGTGCATCACATGCATGAAGTACTCATAGAGGCCAGAAGAGGGTGTCAGATCCCCTGGAACTGGAGTTAGGGATGATTGTTAGCCACCATATGAGGGCTGGGATTTGAATCTGAATCCTCTGCAAGAGCAGCCAGTACTCTGTCCACTGGGCCATTTCTCCAGTCCTCATCTGATTTATTTTTCACTATTAAATTCCAGTTATGCAGTTTTTTTTTATTTACTTTTTTGGCAACAGCATCACTGAAGCGATTCTCCACACTTGTGGTCCATCCTTTCCAGGCATTTCAGAATGCTGACATGTTTTATCTCTGGTGATGTCAGCTTTATCATTTGGTCAAGGTGCTGTCTACCATGTTCCTCTATGGCAAAGAAACTTGTTTTGCCCTTTGTAAAATAAGCAGAATAAGGATTTGAAATAATATCAATAACTTTTTTCACCTTCCTTTTTCTTACAATAATTTTAACATTCATTGCTTTTTTTTGAATAACATAATTATTGCTGTAGTATTGGCCAAATGGTAATTATTCCATTTCCACCCTTCCTTCTGAGGCTGCTCTCCTTGGTTTGTGGATGCTGCACTCCCCACCCCCCGAGTCTTAGCATCGTCTTCCCTCTGTACATGTCCACATTGTAATCTCTTCTTATCAAGATACCAGTAATATTGGATGAAGGTATCCCAATAACCTCATTTTCATTTCCATACTTACTGAAGAGCCCGCCTCTAAACAGAGTGACATTCTGCAGTACTTGGGATTAAAACCTCAATATATGGCTGTTGAAGTGACACAATTCAGTCTATAACGATCGATGACTGTCATTATTTTGTTGCTTAAATTATTCCACATTTCACCTGTGCATCAACTCCTGTCTTCTCTTTCCAGTACTTTTTATCTTGGTAGTGCTTCTTGCTCTCTACAGTCCCAAGCTGTTTCAGGAACATCTTATATTTTTCCTGCCCCAGTGCTGAAGTAGTTCATTTCTTTAAGAAACGATCACTCCTTTCATTGGAGAATGGTCCCAGTCACATTAAGATTCATTTCATTATGTGCTCATGTTTGAGCAGCGCTGGTAGAGTGGTTAAGAGCCCAGACTTGGCTTATAGCATCAACTCTAATATCTTCCTAGATGAGTGGCATTCAATTAGTTAATCTCTGTAACCTCACTATTCACCTTCTGGGACGTGATAAGAATTGAACTGGATGACACCTGGAATACTAAACATAAACTTTGGCTTATAATCAATTCCCAGCTAAGGATTAGCTTTTACTATTAGGGGAGAAATTACTACAGGTCAAAGTAGAGATAACACATTTCCACATGAAGGATGGATAGATTCTGCAGAGAGTCCTTAAAAATTCTCAGTGACCCTCTAGTGATCATCTAGTGATCATCTGCACATATTGAGGGGAGGAATTTGATTTCAGGATCACACCTGGGCCCCACTCTATGGTGCTATCACATGCTCTGGGTCCTGAAGAAAGGAAGGTTGTGGATAAGACGGTGGGTCAGGGCTTATTTCTCTGCCTCATGATGTCCCTCCTTTGGTTTCTAGCTCCCAAATGGGCCTCCTCCTTTGAAGTCAGGAGCTTTATCTCCCACTCTTCCTTCTGGAATAGTGATAATGTGGTGGTGTGTTGGGAGGGTGATGTATCAAGAATTTCAGCATATCCCCTGCTGTGGGAATGGGAGATTGCAGTGAGTGGGAGGGGTCACAGTTACAAGGTGATGCACTATATTGTATATGATCTATATGTTTTATTATTACACTTATTAATTACCTCTTTATCCTTTTTTTTCCTCCAGAGAGCACAGATTTCTTTGACTTTGGTAAGTTTGCTTGACTTTTGCTTTGAGACTTTATCCTTATAGTTTGGTTTCCTGTTAAATCCAGACACCCCTCTCACCTGTTCCCTATCAGACTTAGCCCCACGGTAGCTGAGGGTATCTGGGTGAACTGTGAATAAAGAATAGAAATTCTGTTTTACTGGAGAAGTTTTGGGCCCACTTTTCTTGAGTAGTTGCCCTACACTGTACTTTCTCCCTTCCTTCCTTCCTTCCTTCCTTCCTTCCTTCCTTCCTTCCTTCCTTCCTTCCTTCCTTCCTTCCTTCCTTCCTTCCTTCCTTCCTTGTATTAAGGGGTAAATGCAGGGTTAGGCAGGTGTTCTGCCATTGAGCTATACTTTGCTCTGCTCAGGAACCATGTTATGGGTCTCCCTACCTAGATGAAAAGGGTTTGCAACTGGTGAATATGGGGTTTCCTGTGCCTAGGTCGACACCTGTTTATCACCTCAGCTATTCTTTCAGCAAAAGCATGGAACCTCTAGCCTTCCCAACATTTCTCACCTGCCCTAAGAGACCAAGCATTGGGTCAGAATCCTCATAAGCTCATGTGTCCTCAGATGGGTCACTGAAGCCCAATTTATGAGTTTGGGGTGGGGCTAGACAATCCTCAAAGGAGTTGGGATTTTATTTGCTTTTTCTTTTCTTCCCCACATGAGAGTGGTGGCAGCAATCATTACCATTTCCTCTTAATGTCTGGTCAGAGATAGCAGAGCAATCCTGTTTAGAGACACCCTGGCCATTTGGCACTGATGTAAATGCCATCTGTGGCTCTTCTAGTTGCTTGGTCTTAAAAAAGCTTATAATCTCACAGATGTCCCTTCAGAGAATTCAGAACTGGGCCTATTTCTTGCAAGTAAGTGGTTGTAGATAGAGAATGACACTTGGTAGTATTTCCTGGTCTAGTGACTGTTGTTTACTTTGAACTTCCATTGTGTACTGAAATCAGTCTTAGGGGAATGAATAGCAGGCTCTTCCTGAAGACATAAACCTAGATTTTACTGCAGATTAAAGAGATTAAAAGGAAAGGGATGGGGCAGGAAAGAAAAGAAAGAGAAATACCTTAAGCAAGGGGTAATAGAATGTCAGCAGACAGCTGCCACCCCTGGTCAAATCTGCCCAATCCATACCCTGGTCAGGATCCCAACCTATTTTCCTCATTCCTGCCCCATAGCTAATAGTGCATGCTGCCTGGGTCGCCATGTGTTCTCTGGACTGTGGGTAGAAGGAAGAGGTCTTCATTCCTTTTGACACTTTCTGTCGATCTAGAGCATGAGACAGGTAGCCACATAGAGACCAAGTCTTTGGCCCTGGTGGGCAAGGTTGGGCAGGCCCTGTAGCTGGACCTTCCATGGCCAGTAAGATGATGGTTCTCTTTTTGTGCTGTTCTAGAGTCTGATGCAAGCCCTACGCCTCCTATCACTGTGACCCACAAACCGGAGGAAGACACTTTTGGGGTGAGTTACTTCCTTATTAACAGGAACATGCTGGCTGGGACAGTCTTTTTCAGACTTGTTTGAGGTGCTGACTTTTTCACATATTATTGTACTTGGAACCTTAGTACCTATGGCAGAAAAAAAGTGTTGAAGAATGATCTCCTTTGAGGTGGTTTAAACTGTTGTTTGATGGGAGTAGATAGATCATTGTTTGGGGTAGGCTTTGAAGATCTTCTCCAAGCCCCAGGGTTAGGAAAGAGAACAGTTTGAACTTCCCCAGTGTGTTAGGAGCCTCGCTGGGCCTCGCTTGCTGGGCCAGCTAACTGGACAAGTCCTCTGCAAAAGCCCTTATTGCCCAGAGCTTCTTCTTGGATGGGTTCTTCAAGCCCTGCCTCAGATTCTGATATTTCCCTGGGGAGAAGTAGAAAGGAGACTTTTGGTTTCAGAGCTCCTACATCTTCCTGAGGAGAAATATTATATTAAAAATTCCAATAGGAAGATATAGTATTTACTTACTGATTAACACTGGGCAGAAGTTCCTCTCAGCTTGCCATTGTATCTCTTGAATGGCTTCTAGGTAAGAGGGCTCAGAGTATCAAATCGGCAAACATCCCTTAATCAAGTTGAATAATGTAAATTTTAATTAAAATTTAAGTTCTTTTAGGGTCTCATAAATTACTTCTTATAAAGACTTTACTCCAGGGGTGTCCAGCCTTTTGACATTGTGACAGGACACTGTCATCTACAGATGTGTTGGGCTCTGTTCATATCTGTCCTAGGATGTGTGTGGTCAGTGGGCCTCCAGTTGGGTATGCTTAAGCAGCAGAGATTTGAGGGGCTCCCATTCCATGGAAGCAGGATTGTTCTCATCTGGGCGCACACATTACTTTTGAAGTGCTGGTCTTTATGCTACTGCTCCTGACTGTCTGTGTTTGACTCCTAATAGGTATCCATAGCAGTTGGACTTGCTGCCTTTGCCTGTGTCCTGTTGGTGGTTCTCTTTATCATGATCAACAAGTATGGCCGACGGTCCAAATTTGGGATGAAGGGTAAGGTGGCGCCTTTAGTCTCAAGAGTGCCATGGTGGAAACATGGCTCCTTTTGGTCAAAAGATGCTGTTTTCATCTGCCTGTGCATTCTGAGAAGCCTCTAGTCATATGGCTTCTGTGGTCCAGGTGACTTCTTTCTGCACCCTGTTCTTGGTAACTATGGACTGAAGACTGTGTTGGGATTTATGGGAACCAAACTGTGGAAAACCACTGCTTGCTCAGGACAGTTTGGAAAGGAAGTTGAATTTGAGGGCAAATGAAGAGAACTTGGGCAGTTCTTTTCAGTATTGGTGGGCTAAGGAACTCCTCATTTGAGTGACATTTTTCTCTGTCTGCACCTGTCATTGGAGTCTTGTTGGGAAGGAATTAGCACAGTGAGATATAGGGTGGTGAACTCTGGTATTGAAAAGCTGCCCATGCCGAGGTATCCCAGCACGTAGTTCTACACAGAGTCCTGGAACGGATGCCAAGAGCAACATGGTTTCTAAATCTGTTGGCCAGCTTCCTTGTGCAGAGTATGCAGTCCCATTATAGCAGGGGTGGGGTGCTGAGACGTGACATGTTGCCAAGGCTCCAGTGAGAGGACTGGCATGAAAGGGGTTAACACGATGAATTAGCACCCACCTGCCTGGTCTCAGAGATAGATGTGGCCAGATTGTTCAAGGAAAGCTGGGTACCACTGATTCCAAAACAGAAACTTGATTTTTAAGATCTCTTCCCAGATGGGGTTCTCATGTATGGCAGATGTGGGCAGGAATGGGTAGGAAGGGATGGTGAAAAGTTACTTAAACAACATTCAGGTTGATGTTTGCTGATGACACTATGACATCTGAAATAATGAACTTCTGGGGCTTTATTTGACACTGGGAGCTAGTTTATATGGTGGTCCCAGGGATTAAAGAAGAATACATAAATGACACTCACAGGGATAGTATTCCCTGGATTTATATGCAAATAAATGTTTGATTCTGTGTGGTGGAGGGAGGGTTGAGTATTTGTACATAAATGGAGCTAGATTTAATTATATTCCCAAGATTCTCTGCCTCCCTTTGAAGTTAAGAATGCTGATATGTAGGAAGCTAGAGGGGACTGGGAGTGTAAATGAGGGTCAGATAGACTGGCTGTGGAGACATCTGCCTCTGCACTCTTTGCATTTGTTGAATTTGAACAAAGTCATGGCAAAGGCAAGCAGAGCCCCCTTCCTCTCTCTCTTCCTCTTCTCTCCCTTCCTTTCTCCTCCTATTTCATTTCATCTCTTTACCTCCCTCTCTCTCCTTTTTTCCCTTCCCTTCCTTCCACGTTCCCTCTCTCTCCCCCTCCCTTCCTTTATTGCAAAGTCAGAATCTAACCTAGAGACCTTATGCATGTCAGGCAATTCCTTCCATCTCCATGTTTTTGTGAATAATCTGAAATATTCTGACCAAGAGAGATTTAAGTATCGCTAAATTACCAAGAGGACACTGATGGCTTGAATTTCAGACCACTCAGGCACCCTGATTGGAGGTATTTTATATGCCAGCACTCGCCATGAGGCAAACAGAGCTCCACAGCTGAACAGGTTTGGCTGGGATGACTGCTGAATGACTCAAAGGCTTCTAAGGTAATTCCTGGGCCTTTGGATTTGAACACTGCTCATGTTTTTCTGCAACTTTTTCCTGCCATAGGAGGAACTTGCCTAGTGTTCCTCTTCTATGTGAGAAAACATCAGGATGTTGACTAAAGGGAAGAAGGGGCGTTACTGTTTTTCTCCCAAGGAGGCACAACAGCAGCTGAGACCCTGCAGCATGCTTGGCAGTGCTGTGAGAGCAGATTTTTTCTATTAATTGTTATTCTGTTTCTGGAACAGTGTGTCCCCATGTCAGATGGATTAGGCAGCACCCAAGGCAGTGCCTCCCCTCAGCTGCCCTCAGTCTCCCCCAGTCCCTGATCGCCTTTTCCAGACTGAGCTATTTTCTTTAGTCCTGGTTACTCCAGGAAATGGTGTCTCCATAGGTAGAAGTAAAATATTGGCTGTTCTAAGGTCCTTCAACCAAAGTTAGGCTAGGGTTAGAGTTAAGTGGAAATGCTGTGTCGAAGACTGACTATTTAGAATTAAGCTTGCATCTCTTGGATCTTAATTAAGCTCCATTTTGTTTAGGTCTCATCTCATTTTAGGATAAACAAATGCCTCAAGCTACAAATCCTTTTTTATCTTTGGTTCTCAGTGACTTTTTTAAAAAAAATATTTTGTTTGTTATTTTAATTTCATGTGTTTGAGTGTATTGGTTGAATGTTTGTAAGTGCACTCATGTTGTGCAATGACCCTGGAAGTCAGAGGAGGGTGTCAGATCCCCTGAAACTGGGGTTACAGATGGTTGTTAGCCGCCATATGGTTCCTAGGAATTGAACCTAGGTCTTCTGCAAGAGCAGCCAGTGCTGTTAACCACTGAACCATCTTCTCAGCCTCATCAGTGACTTTTCATATTAGTATCTTAGTTTTCTATTTCTGTGATGAAAACACTGACCAAAACAACTTGAAGGGGAAAGGGTTTATATGGCTTACAATTTTCAGTCCATCATCCAGGGAAGCCAAGGAAGGAATTCAGGGCAGGAATCTGGAGTACAAACCATGGAGGGGCACTGCTGCTTGTTGGCTTGCTCCCTTGGCCCATGCTCAGCTTGTTTTCTTATACAACACAAGACCGCCTGCCCAGGGGTGGTACCACCTCCTCCTGCGTTACTCAACAATCGAGAAAATGCACCACTGAAGTGGCCCAGGCCAGTCCAATGGGGGAAGTTCCTCAATTGAGGTTCCCTCTACCCAAGTGTGTTAAGTTGTCGACTGTAGTTACCCAGAACAATCAGTAATTTTTGTTGTTGTTGCTATGACCAGTTACCTACGAAGAAATAACTTATGGATGAAGAATTTATTTTGACTCATCATTTGGGGGCATAGTTTGTCAGGATAGGAAAGTGTGGCGGTATTCCTGGTAGTAGAAACACGTGGTAGGGACTCCTTAAATCTTGGCTGACCATAAAGTAGAAAGATGAATGTCCTCTTTCAAGTCACCAGTTTATGGGATTTTACCCACATTCTAGGAGGGTCATTCTCTCTGGAATGTGTTACAGACATATTAAGAGGTGTGCTTCAGTCTCCTGAGTGATTCTAACGCCAGTCAAGGGGACCCCAAGGATTAATCGTCACAGTGAGCATTCCAATCTAGGAATGAGTGACAGCGTGTGTTCTAGAAGTCTCCTGGCTCTGCCTGTGGTGAACGCCCAACCTCTTTACATGCACTTCATTCTCAGGTTTGAAATTTTCTAATCTGGGTGAGGATCTGATTTGCTCTTTGGCTTCAGGAGAGTTACTTGCCTTCTCACAGCCTCTATTCCCTCAACTTTAAGATGGAGATGAAACTACAAATCCATGGGGTTGCTGGATGTTGTGATATGAAAGTAATTGTGTAAGTCAACATCTCATTACTATGACAAAATACTTGGAGAAATCAACACATGAGAGGAAAAGTAACTTTGGGCTTGTGTTGTAGGGATTTTAGTTCATGGACGCTTGGTTCCATTGCTTTTGGGCCTGTGGAGGAATTGCGCATCACTGTGGCAGTGCATGAAGGAGGAGAACTGTTCACTTCGTGGTTGCATGGAAGCCAAGAGAGACAGGAGGGGACTGAGATATCAATACCCACTTCAAGGCCTGCTGCCATTTACCCAACTTCCTCCCTCCAGGCTCCACCTACTCAAGGCCCCACCACTCCCTTCTAGTGACATAGGCTGGTGACCAAGCTTTTAGCATGTTTTCTTTGAGGGTACTTTGGAGCCACCTCATAGCACTGGTATATACAGGGGTCTCCTTGGCTGCTATTTCTCTCTTCTTTCTTGATGTATCAACCTTTATAGCCTCCTTTACCATCCTTTCATGATAGAATCAACCCAAAGCTCCATCATGCACCCCTTTGTGTCATACAATATGTAGTAAGATAACCAAGCATTCACTTCCAGTCCCTTTGTCTTACTCTCTCTGTGTCTTTTCTTTCTGTCTCTGCTGTTTCTATACATTTTTATACATTTGCCTGAGCCTGCCATGAACCATCCCCCCAAATTCATGTCCTCCAGACTGCCCAGTTAGCTACTACTTCCATCTGAAAATGCAGTTAGTGGGTGACAACCAGTATGTTTTTATACATATCTATGTATGCACCCATACACAGTATCTGTCTGTAAATATCCATGTATAGACTTGTGCATATTGCCTATACATGTGCACATTTACAAAAATATAGTACATTATATGTATTTTACTGTATACACATATTTTTATTCTAAGTCACCTGCATTTTGCCTTACTTACTTGCCAGTATCAGAGATCTGTCTGTGACTTGGGCTGAACACCCACTTTATGGAAAATACATATCTTAGCTACATTTTACAGAAATGACCTGAACTGAAAATGCATTGTCTTGGGTTCCTCTCTAAATGACTACCATCTTGTCCCTCCAAGGTTTGGTTCGGGAATGCGATACCACCTTCTTTAGGATTCACAAAAGTTTTTAGATGATGCTGAGCATACAGTGTTTGTTTTTTCCTTTGCTACTGATGAAGACCAGTGTTTCAGCTTGTCAGGGCTGATCTGAGAAGTGTCTGTATGGCCAGGGATAGGACCAATCAGCCAGATCCCCTGCTGAATCATGGCCCTGCAGGAATCCTGGTCCTGCTGTGGCAGATCTTCACTCTTTGATTGCCAAATCCTGGGGTGGCCTTGGTCTGGTGGGAGTGAGTACTTGTGAGACTCAGAGCAGAAGCTGTTTACTGAAAGCATAGAAATATATAAAATTATTTCAGAAAATTAATGTTAATTATGTTGTACTAGTGCTTTTTGGACTTGGGAGAGAGATTGTTTAGAATCTGTGCTAAGATCATCTTTCCAAAATGGTTTAAAGTTAGGTACTAGAAGACCATAGCAATGATCTTGCTTTGCTCCTGCATTAGAAGAAACTGTGGCCCAGAAAAGGACCTGACTCGTTCTGGTTGTTTGGTTTGGCCAAGCTGGATTGAGAATGTCTGAACTGCAGCCTTACCTACTTTTCACAGCAACACAAATGACCTGACTTCTTTGTCTCAGCTGCACTATGGTGAACATTCTCCAGGTACCTGCTATCTTCATTTTACATGCTTGTTAGAACAAAAGCCAAGTCAAATGCTAGTGTGTCTGTGCAATAATAAAATATACCCTATAATTTGCATATACGGTGAAACCCTTTAGTGGTGAGAAAAGTAACTGTGTGGCTTTTTGGCCTCCTTTCCTTATGACCCCCTGCTATCTTTAAGCATGGGTGAGCATGAGACTTTAATGGCTGAGCTGTTTCTCTGGCCCCACCTTGTATAGTTAAATAGCTGTAGATCAGAGCCCACTGGGAGAGTTACCCTTGCACTTCTTGGCTTCCTGATGTTCCTACCAGGGAAACAATAATGGTTTGGTAGTACTGAAACAGATCTTAGACTTATTAGGATAATGTTCCCATTGTACACATGACAGAAATGAGACCCTGAGACATACAGGAAGAAGCCAGAGCCTCGAGCTGGCTAGAGTACCCAGTTCTGCTTCCTCATCCATGGCCAAGTGCAGAGAGCCTGGGAAGGTCTGGGGAATGCAACTGGATGGTGAACAGATTAGCTTGATTCTTCCAAGGCCTTATCTAGTTATCTTCCAATGTGATCCCCCTTGAACACAGCTTTCTGAACTTCCTGAATTAATTCTATTTGGCCAACCTGGGACACACCTGATTTGGGGGGCATGTGGGAGCCCCACCCTTGCTTCTCAAGTTGAAAGGCCTTTCTTCATTTCTTTCTGGATGCATTAAAGACTGTGGAGTGAGGAGAGCCAGAAGAACAGGCAGAGGGGAGTCAGGAAGTGTGACTTGGGCTTTTAGTAATGCCTTAAATGCTTCATCATCCAGCTTGCTTTTCATCCAAGTGATGGGATGTGTACTAGTGCCTCTGATGGATGAACACAGGCCTCGCAAGATTGTGAATTAGAGTTAGTTAATAGGTACTTACAGTAAAGTCATTGCCTATTTGATGATAATTGGAAATTATTAACATTTTCCCCCATTAACAGATGGTAGCTATTCTCTGAGCAGATTGTAGGTTCATACCAGCGTCTTGATTTGGAAAGACTGACTATTGCCAGAAGATCTCAGGAGCTGTTGCCACAGTGGATGGTGTTGGCATCCTCTTGACATAACCAGTCAGTGAAGGGAGTGATTAGACTCAGGGAGGAGTCATTTCTGATTTATTTCCCAGATTTAAGGCATTGAACTGAGAAAGATTTTCCCCAGGTAGATGGAGGCTGAGATGGGAAGAATCGTGGACAGCTTAGGTTTGATGTGGTCAAGGTGCTATTTCTTAGCTGGAATCCTGTGTCCATGTGTCTACACACAGAGCGGTACACACAGAGCAAAGAACAGGTGGGGATATACCAGCCAAAGAAGACATTCGAGGCTCTTAAAGGGGGAGTGGACTCTGGATAGACATGTCATTGGTAACATTGATTTAAGGTTGCTTCCTTTGCCCTGAGACATATGCCTTTTTGAAGTCTACTTAAAGGGATCAGAAGCTGCGAGCAGTGCAGGACAGAAATGAAGCTGGTAAAGATATTACTACCTATAGTCTGCCCATTCTTCCATAGGCTTTTTTTTTTTTTTTTTTTTTACTTCTTTCTCTATGTCCCTTTCCAAATTGATAAGTGCAAGGGAGGAAGATGATTTGGGCCCTGTAAAAATCTTATACTTGGGGGACTGGAGAGATGGCTCAGTGGTTAAGAGCACCAGCTACTCTTGCAGAGGACCCAGATTTGATTCCTAGCACCACTAATAACCGTCTGTAACTCCAGTTCCAGGGGAGTCTAAGACCCTCTTCTGATTCCACGGGCATTGCATAACATGGGTGCATTTACATGCAGGCAGGAAGTTCACCCATACACATAAAAAAAATTGTATTTGGGATTCTTGGCTTGGGACTGCTGGTGTAAGGTGACTCTTTGGACATAATTTTGGAGGGCTTTTGGCTTTGCTTCCTGTGTTGTCATGAGGTCCATGCATTGTCCTAATGAATGCTTGCATTCTCTTTCCCTGTTTTCTGACACACTGACAGCCCCTCCAACCTTGAGATCCCCTAAATGACTGCTAGCTTTTGGGCATGTCTAAATCAAATAGGTTAGGTTTGTGGTGAACCTCTTCTCATCTCTTTCCTGAGCTTCACCGAAAGGCTTTCACCACAGACAGAGCCTCACTGTGCTTGAGGACTGAGTTCTAGAATGTGATGCTGTGGAGCTCCAAGAAGAAGGTGGGACGGCAGCATGCTGTCTTCCTGGCTTGTCTTTGCTGCCCTGCCTTTGTGAGGGGCTCTTCAGGTGTGCAGTGAATCATTGCAGTGACCCCTTCATGGTCACCACTCATTGTGGCCGTTCTTTCCTTATACTTTACTCTCTAGGCTCTAGGGAGCCAAGTGTTCTCTACACTGATACTTCTACTTGAAGAGAAATCCCTGGATGTGTAGTGTGATACAAGATGTTTCCTCCATGGCTACCTGCTGGCTGGCTGATCTTGGCAAGTCTCTATATCCTGTTTGCTGTGCCAAGGATAGCCAGTACGCTTGGCTTTATACTCAAAAGTGATTGCCTCTCAGATTCATTTAATTTGGCAATGAAACACAAGTGCTTACTGATTCGTGTCATTGTAACTGGCTCCCATAGAGTTAACAGTCCTTTGATAGCTCAGTTTAGAAGTTCTTAACCTTTTTGTCTCCTGATGCTCATGTGACAGATGATAGTCACATGTCTTATGCCTGTGGGTGTAACCTGGCTCTCCCAGACGTTCTGGCCCTCACAGTAATTTTACACCCAAGAAAAACATAACAGAAAATGTGTTAGTGTTAGCAAATGGGGGTTTTAGAACTTAGGAATGAAGCAACCTTAATTTTTTTGCTCTTAAAAAAATCCACAAACATTATCTCTTATTATCTAGCAAAAGTCATGGTGATACATTCTCTGACTAATCCATCTATCCCAGTGTATGATGGTACCAAGAAGGAAAACCAAGAGAGTAGGGGACTGCCATCTTTGACTTTTCTTTGCCCAAGATAACTTTAACCCCTGTGAAATTAAGTTGTGGAAATTGTTCCAAGAGAACCCCACCTCTGCTCTCGTGGCACATTCTTATTCTTTGTGCATCTTCTCTCATGGGTCTTAGAGGCTTTCTCTTGCCCAGAGGAGGTGTGACCAAGGCCTTTGGTTAATGAAAAGTTGTCATGTGGCTGCAATGTCCAAGTCTGTGTTTATGTAGTCCAGTGTCCCGTGAGCTCTGCAGAGAGCTTTAGGATGTCCAAAGAACAGTACTGGATGCCACAGGCAGCAGACCAGAGAGATCAAAACAGCAGCTGTCAGAAAGCATGACTTTAGACTAAGGAAAAAAAAATCATATGCTAATAACAACCACTACCAAGCCTCTGCTGCCAGTGCTTACCCATCCAAGCTCCTTCTCAACTCCATTTCTCATGCTGGCTGTCCTTCAAGGGGCTGAGGGAGATGGGGTTTTGGAGATGTACTGCAGGAGAGAAAGAATCTCCTTTATGCAGCTGAACTTCCAACGTCCAGGTGTGTCTGCCACCTGCCCCCATCCCAGAGGTTCTGGGGGAAATGAAAAAGAGCCTCAGGTTGATCTGTTCCTGACTTCTGCTCTCACCAAACTTAATGGTACTCTGCTCCTTCCTCACTGCCCTCAGAGTGGGCACAACCAGATTTCTCTCCTACATACCTCTTTATTCTCTTCCTTGTGTTAACCATGCTCCCAGAAACCAGAGAGGTTCGTTCACCAGCTTTCTCCCTGAAAGCACCAATTACCTAATTTGTGGGGCACAGTGCAAAATGTTCAAAAAGTATTAGAATTTCAAGCAGCTATAACAGGACATTAAACCCAAATGGAGGACTTTCTGAGCATGGAGCCAGGTCACTGTCTATGAAGCTAGCTCCATTCTTTGAATATAAAATGAAGCATGGTTCAGGTCCTGACTCTTTTATCTTTTCCTAAATAGTGGTGAAGGAAATGCGTATTTCTGTACTCACTTTTTAAAGCAGAAATTTGAATATCAGATAAATTTTTGTTTTTTAGTTATAGTACGGAATATGACTAGGAGGCATTAAGCATTTTTAAATTACCCACTATGTGCCAGATGTCAAATATATCTTTCTTCATTTATGTGTGTGTGTCTGTGTACGTGTACTTTTATTTATGTGTGTGCAGGTACATGTGAAGGCTAGAGGTCAACCTCAGATGTTGTTCTTGAGGAACTGTTCACCTTATTTTTTGAGGCAGCATCTTTTACTGACCCAGAGCTTGCCAGTTATATGAAATAAGACCCAGGTATCTTTCTGTCTCTGCAGTAGTACTGGGATTATAACACATCCTCACCCCAACTTTTTTTACGTGGGTTTTGGAGATCAAACTCCCTATAGCAAGTATTTTACCCCCTGAGCCATCTCCGCAGCCAAATGTATTTTAGTAAGACTTCATAATTATGATTTCCATTTTTAAAGATGAGAAAGTTACTTAAGGTGTCTTATGTTCAGTCATATCAAATCCAGTTTTGAAATGAATCCACCCTCACTCAGTGGTTCTTTACTTAGCAGCAACTGAGGCTACACCCCAGGTTATTTAAATGAGACATTGACCTTTTTCTAATGCCCTTGATTATTTCAACATGTGACTTCTCTGTTCTGTCTGTTCTCTCTCCTGCAACTGATCCTGAAAGTAATGTTTGAGACATATTAGTTATTTTCTTCATCACTGTGACCGAATCCCTGACAAAAACGACTTGAGGGAGGATTTATTTTGGCTTTAAGTTTGAGGGTATATTTTGTCAGAGCAGGGAAAGTATGGTGGGGTAATTGATGGCCCAAGGATGTGGTAGCGGGAGCTGCCTGCTTACATCTTGTATCAGGAGAGAGTGAGGGAAGGGGAGAGGGAGAGGAAGGAGGAGAAGAAGAAAGAGAGAGAGAGGGAGAGGAAGAGAGAGAGAGAGAAAGAGAGAGAGAGAGAGAGAGAGGAAGAGAGACTAGAGATTGGGTTGGAAGGACCCAAGTCTTAACTCATAAGATCTGCTTCTCAGTGACTCATTTCCTGCAATTAGGTTCCATCTCTAGACTCTACAGCCTCTCAAAACAGCACTGCCATCTGGGTACCAGGGGTCCAAACATATGATCTTGTGGGGGGATGTTTTATACTCAAGCCATGAATGACATCATTGAGAACTGAAGCATGGACTAGCAGACCCTGGAAAGGATCAAAGCAGGTCTGTCATAGGCGGTGGAAGCCCCACGGTGGCCTGCCCAGGCATCCCACCAGCCTCAGAGATGTTGCCCTCCGTAGTGGCTGGGATCTTGTTCTTGGTCCTGCTGCTACAGTAGAAGGTATTTGCCCCGGAAGCCTGCCCTGCCCTCTAACGTACTGTGAAATGAAAGTTGCAGAGTTGGCCAAAGTAAAGAACCATTTCTCTATTAAGCCTGGATATATGGAGCCTCTCTACCTGACAGGCATCTTGAGTTCAAAGGGGCCTCTGTGCATAGTGGCTGGCTGTGCAAACCTGTTTCCAGGCAGGGGAGAAGAATGTCAAGTCTGTCCACCTGCCAGCAGGTCTTGACATGCAGCCCTGAGGAGGGCACCTGGGAGGTTCCAGGACGTGCTCTTTAAAGTGAATCTTTCTAAATAAATGTAGTTCAGTGAGTTGGCTTTGGATAAGTTGAGGGGCAATATGGAGGTGTAGCCTGTCATTCACCCAGCTTCTAGGAGATGTCAGCAGGGTTTGGGCATTATTATTAGCCCCTATGTGTGGAATTGCCTCCAACAGCACTAATCCTTCATTCCATTCTCGCTTTGCAGGGGGCAATGCTTGCTGACTGGGCTGTGTGGAACTTGCTTTCTTTGGAGGAGACCTGCTAGGAGTTAGGGCCTATTAAAGGGACACTCAGTTTGCTGCTGCTGAGTGTGTGGATTAGGGAAGTTTTCTGGAAGGTGACTGGGAAATTTCATTAAAATTTTAAGGTCTTGAAAACCTATGTCCCAGTGACTGCACTTCTGAGAATTTAACCTAAGATAATATTCACAAACATGTGTATAGGTGTTTATCATACTGTGAGTAATGGAACAGACTTAGTAGAAATTTCTTAGATAACTAACAATAAGTGACTAGCTCAATATATTACTGTCCATGAACATGATGCAATACAATACAATATAGACTTTTAAGATGCCAGGTTTGTGTGTGTGCATATCTGTGAGAGTGTGGGAGCCATAGTCAACATCACGTATCTTGCTCTATTGCATACTCTCCACCTTATTTTTTTGAGACAAGTCTCCCGCTGCATCTGGAGCTCACCTATTTGGATGGACAGGCTGAGCAGCAAGCCCCTGGGGTCCTCCTGTCTCTGTTTCCCAAAGCTTGTATTAAAGACACATGCTGATGTCCCCAGCTTTTTATGTGTACTGAGAATCTGAACTCATTCTTCATGCTTACAGAGCAAGCACTTTGTCACTGAGCCATCGCTCCAGCACTCCAAGTGCCAATTAAAAAATATTAAAAATTTATTCTTTGAAAATTTCATACGTCTATTCAGTGTGCTTCAATCACATTTACCACCACTTCTACGTCCTCCACTACCCCAGGAAACCCGCAGCATGTGTCCGCCCCAGCCGCATGCCCTCTTCCTTTCAAAGTTTTTAAATAATTACTCACTGAGTCCAACAGTGCTGCTCATATGTACAGTGTAGGGTCATCTGCGGGAGCATAAGCAACCTACCAGTGCCCACACCCCAAGAAAACTGACTCTCCTTCCTCTATAGGCGTCAGCTGCCAGTAGCTTAGATACTCTGCTTAGGTAGAGGTGAGTCCTCATGAACTCCTCCCCCATTTGTGCTGGCTTGATCTTATGCAGGTCTCTTGCAGATAACCCTAACTGCTGTGAGTTCATGAGTGCAACAGACATGTCATATTCTGAAGATAGCATTCAATAACGTTCCTCCTTATTCTTCTACTCTTACAGTCTTTCTTTTCCCTCTTCTGTGATGTTCCCTGAGCCTTGGATGGTGGGGGGTGATAAAGGTACTCAGTCTGTAACTGAACACTCACAGTCACTTATAGTCATAGCACTTTGAACAGTTATGAGTCTGTATTTACCATTGTCTGCTGCCAAAAGTGCTATGACCAAGACCGAGAGAAGCACAGATCTATTAGAAGTATAAGTACGTAGAAAGGGATTTGATAACATGACAGTTTATCAAAACAACAGCAGGAGGTTGACTACTAGAATCTATGATCTACGTAGCCATGGACTTTTGACCAAGCAGGCTTATAGTAGCAGACATGGTTTCTGTCCTGAGGAGCAGGCCTCGAATCCAATCAGAAAATGGTCACCCCCGTAACAGTTATGCTGCTATTACACAGGCACATCTTGTCTGGCAGCTCAGTATCGTAGCCTGCAGGGTCCATGTTGGGTAAGACCACTAATATCTTTTCTTTCTTAGTACTTAGCATGCGTAGCACCTTCTAGCACTATGACAGTTAGCCGAAGGGAAGACGATTCTTGGTCAGTTGCAGATCGATAACTTTGTGTCTTGCAATGCAAACTTGTGGTATCTTCAGCATTTAGATATTGTCATTTAGCTATGGTGAGCAATCAATAGCAACATCAATAGTCTATATTGTTTGGGGTATCACTCGGACCTCCCTGACCAATAATAACTCAGGCAGATATTCCATGCCTGGGATTTGGATTTTAAAGGTAAATTTTAATATTTTGGAAAGAATCCACATATAAATGATAAGAACACTCCATAGTGTAAAGGGAAATATAGCAAAATATTGTCTCAGTTTCTACCTAATCTCTTACCACTGGGGTACCTACTATTTTTAAGTTCTTGCATGTCCTTTCAGAGATTATCAATAGAGACACAACAGTATCTCCCTATTGCTTTTACACAAATGCAAGTTTATGTTCACATTGTTCTCTGCCATATCATCTTTGCTAATAATCTGTTTTTGAGATGATTTCATTTCAGTTGTAGAGATCTTCTTCTGTCTTTGCAGTTGGATGCCAGGAATGATATCTTGAGTAATATTTATTGACATGAGATAATGTTTACAATACATTTCCAAATGAGAGAAAACTAAAGCTGTTTCTGCCATCTCATTGTTGTTATAATAGCAAAGACGAAATATTTTTATACACATACTTTGGAAACACACAGGGACTATGTAGAATTACAGGTCGGAGTGTAAGTAATATTTCTCTTTAGGTGGTTTCATTGTGAATGTTTAAAAAATTGTGTCTTTATCTTTTTTTTTTGATCTTCCACATTTTCTATATTGAGGCTTTAAAACAGAACTAAACAGTCCTGGCCCCATGAAGACAGCAGATCTCCTAGGGATGGTAGCTTGTACCTCTTTAGTGAGTCAGTGTTGACCCATGACCCACACAGAACACCCTGCTCCTTCAGGGGAGAGTCACATAGGATCACTGACTGCATAGACCCAGTTTTATCACCATGTATCCTCAGGTCATCTGCCTCCAAATCACCAATGAAAGTAAGGGATGATTCAAATGCAAGTTCTTGGGCCATATATTCTGAATCTGAAACTCCCATGTGGGCTCTAACAGTGTGTTTTCTTAAAAAACACCCAGTAGTTTGATGCTTATTAATGCTAGAGAAACTTTGATGTACATGAGGAACTTGCAAGCTTTGTTGTGAAGAGCCAAATGGTGAATATTTTAGATTTTGCTGGCCCTATGGCTTTAACTGCAATTGTACAGTGTTATGGATACTTAGAAAAAATATAGACAATGTGCTTATATTCCAATGTGCCTGTGTTCCAGTAAAACTTTATTTGTAAAACAGATATCAGGTTAGAGTAAACTGGTACACAATTGTTTCAGACTCTCGGTGTAAATTGATCTGTTACTCTTTAACAAATTAATCAAAAGGTGGGAGAACCACCAAGAGCTCCTTATATTTGAAAAAGAGGGCCCTGCTATAAATAGCAACTATTAATTATGTGATTCTCATGCCTGGCACTTTTTAGATACAGCTTAAACTTTAAAACAGTTTTGCAAAGTAGCTGTTATCTGTTGTTTCTATAAAGCAGTTGAGACAATGTGATTAGATTCAGTTTAAAGATCAATAATGGTGCTCAGCTTGCATGGCTGGTAATAGTGCTTTCTCACGTGGTCACTTTGGTGGTCAGCTTTCATGCCCAGTAATAGTAATTAGATTGCGTGGTAAGTAGTGGTAGTTGACTTGCATGATCAGTAATAGTTATCAGCGCGTATAGAAAGTAATGGTGGTTGGCTTGTATGGTCAATAACGATAATGAGCTTGCATGGGCAATAGTGGTGATCACCTTGTATTGCCAGTAATGGTGGGTGGCTTACATAGTAATGGTATTTAGCTTGTATGGCCATTAATAGTTGTTATCTTGCTCATGCTCCACTCATAGTGATAGGCTTACATGGTCAGCAATGACAGTTGGCTTGTATACAGACTTCGGGAGGGAAGTTGTAATACTGAAGCTTGTTTATCTTTGGCATTTGTGAAAGGATGATTTTAAAATCTCTTCCTGGGCATTAGACACTCACAAGTCCCTCTAAGTTCCCAAGCTAAGGAAGGATAACCAGCCCTGTACTTGGTGATGGTACAAATTCTGGGATAGCTCAGACACCTCAGCTGACCGGGATCCTCGGTAGTTTTGAGGTCTTTCAGATGTTATAGGCAATAGTCCTTATGAGGTGGCCGAATTATTTTCTTTCTTTCTTTTAGAAAATATTTTATATTGACTTTTTGTGCAAATAATAGATCTTAATCAAATTTAGACCCCTGCCTTCCCACTTCACCAGATTTCATGCATTCTGTCATATATGTTAAGTCCTATCTGGTCAAGCATTTGTATCCAGATGTCCCTTGAGCAAGTTGATTCACTGGGGTCTAGTCAATTTATCTAGAGTCACTCCCTTAAAGATCTACTTTCCCTCAGCCAGCAGTAATAAGTTGCCAATAGTTCTTCAGCTAGGGTTGAGGCCTACTGCCCATTTCTCCCATTCTTTGCTGGGCTTTTGTCTGATTGAGTCAGAATGGGTCTTATAAATGCTGTCACCATTGTTACAAGTTCATATGAGCAAGTTCCCAGAGGCCTGATAGCCTCTGTTTCCTTATGTTCGTGCATCAACCCTGGTTTTTACAGTCTTTCTGCCCTCTCCTCAGCAATGGTTCTGAGCCATGGGTGGTGAGGTTTAATATAGGAGTCCTATCCAGGGACATACCCTCTACGGTTTCTTATTCTCTAAAACTTGGCCAGTTGTGGCCTTCTGTGTACGTCACATTGTATTGTATGAAACTTTGCTGGTAAGAGTTGAGGGACATATTAGTATTTTCTCTCTGGTCAGCTATGTTTTGTGAGCCTTATATGTCTAGGTTCCACTGTAGATTTGTCACTTAGGGCTGGGAATCTCTTAGACATATATTTTTTGTGTGTGACCAGCTGTGGAACTCTGTAGTAGCCTCTATCTGTTGCAAAACAGAGCTTCTTCGATGAGTTGTAAATACTATACTTGTCTGCAAATATAAATATCCATATTTTAGCTTACATTAAGAAATTTCATTTTTCTAGAGATAGGACAGAGATAGGATTTTCTCTAGGATCTGTGACCTTTCCAGCCATGTGAATTTGACCGTGTTTACAGTGCCCCTCCCACTGAGAGAGCTTTAAGTTCAATTTAGACAGCTGTCAATCACCCCCTTGATAAAAGTGCTACTACTGCACCAGCAGAGATGGTTTACTGTACCAGTCATTGTGGTTATTAGGTTTTACAGCTGGGTTGGACCATTGATTTTTTCCCTTAGCAGTCTGCATAGTATCCTTAGAACTATGTTAGCTAATCTTTATGGAGAAGTTGTCCAGATCACTTGTGAATTTCTTTTCTTGAAGGACAAGGGAGTACTGTTGTCACAGAAATGGTCCTAACTACCTGCTGGACAGTTCTGAGTCCTGCTGCTTGGGATCTTGAGTCGCCCACTACTGTGACCTAGAGTCCTTAGGTCCAGCTTCCATTGGAAGACTGCGTGATGAACATGAAAGTTTCCAGATGGCCTGTGTTAAACATCCGCTCTTCTTAGAGCCCATGGAGATAGGCTAGTTCTCGCCTATCTGCAGAGGACTGCAGTAGAGTGACGTTAGCAGCAGGCAGAAGGCAGTCTTTATTTTGCCTGAGCCATCACTTCCTTCTTCTGTTGTCCCCATCCCCAACCTGCCTGAGCCTCAGCCGCATTCTGAGCCAATGAGAAAGTACTGTCCCCTCAGTTGGATTTATCCTCTGAAGTTGGTGGTTCAGTTTCATGGCTTTGACAGGTAGCAATATGGGTCATGCTGCTCTCTTCTAATGTTATCTTATAAAAACACCCATCTGCCATTTATAGAGAGTCTGGTTTTCCTTGAGATACTGGTTTATTACATAAAATATTGAAAACTTGGGCTGCATATTGGATTAACTGAGACAATGGAATCAAAACAGAATCTTTAAAAAATATTAGTTTATTTTTATGTGTATGAGTATATTGCCTACATGTACTCTATAGTGTTTAGTACCTATCATTACTTTGCAATTGAAATTGCTCTGGGAATGGAGCACAAACTTGTAACCCCAACACTTGGGAAGCATCTGCTTGTGGATTGCAAGTTTGAGGCTAGCTTTGTCTATATAGTGAGTAGTAGGCCACAGTGTTTTACAGCATGAGATCCTGCTTCATAAAACAAAAGAAAGGGGACTGGAGAGATGGCTCAGTGGTTAAGAACACTGGCTGTTCATGTAGAGGACCTGGGTTTGGTCCCAGCACCTACATGGTGGCTAACAATCATTTGTACTCCAGTTTCAGGAGATCCAATGCCCTCTTCTGACCTCTATGGACATTGCATGACATGGGTGCACTTACGTATATGCAGGCAATACACTCATGCTCATAAAATAAAAATGATAAATAAAATATTAGACAAACAAAAGAAAGGAAGGATGGAAGGAGTGGAGTAAGAAGAGAGAAGGAAGGCGTGATGGGAGGAAGGAAGAAAGGAAGGAAGACAGAAGGAAGAAAGGAAAGAAAGAGAAAAAGAATGTATTAAAGCAGTTGTGTCTCACCACCTACTTTAGCCACTCCAGTCTTCTGTCTAGGAGAAAAGCTGACACCCCAAGCAAAGCCATCTAGCCTTGGCATGGTCTTATCCCACTGAATTCCCAGCTCCATTGTGTCCTAGATTTCTCTTCCTTTCTCAGTGCTCCATGCTGTCTTCCCAAGGCTGCCTTGCACACCTTCCTTCTGTAGCACTATGAGCAATTATTCATGGTGCGTGACCCACTCTGTGGGCAGGCTGGCCAGTGAGTGCCCAAGACACAGGTGCATGAAGTCCTCTGGACACCTTGGGTTTTACAGGTTAAAAGTTGGAAACTAGATTTCTTCCTTCGACCACTAGTACACCCAGTTTTCTTACTGCTTTCACGGGTGTGTGATCTGGTATGTTTCCTTGAAGTGCCTGTTGATGGACTGAATGACAGAAGCAGGGTTCTTCTCCCTAGAATACCTGAACACTCTCTCACATATGCTCTTACCTCATATCCCTTACAGTGCCTTAAAGACAGGACAACACAAGGCAGACCTGTCTTTTTCTAATAGTCACCGAATATCCTGCCAAGTTTACCCTAACTTCACTCAATGCTCCTTCATTTTATTCTTATTTTTAGTCCATGTGTATGAGCATATTGCCTGCATGTGTGTAAGTATGCCTGTGTTGTGCAGTGCCAGCAGAGGTAAAAAGAGGCATCAGATTCCTCTGGAACTGGAGCCATGAATGCTAACCACCATGTGGGTGCTGAGAATCAAGCTTGGTCCTCTGCACGAGCAGTCGGTGCTCTTAACCGCGGAGCCGTCTCTCCAGCCCCAGTGCCTCTATCTTTATCTCCCACGTCATAGAATCTGTCTAATCCTGTGGTGCTTTTCCATGCTACACCATTAACTTCCTCTGCATGTTACTGGGTCTCTTTAAAACTTATAATCAGACAGTCCTGGGGTTCAGATGACTAATTAACCCCCTGAACCTCCATTTCCTGACCAGACAAATGAGGGAACTCATGCTTAACAAAGAATAGTTTTGAACATTAAATGAAACTGTCTATAGAAATCAATTAAGTCCATCTCTTGTTATGTGGTAATCTCTAAATTAATGTGCGAGTGAAAAATATGCTCCATATAGAAAAACTGAAGGTAAGCCACGTCTATTGTGACTGTGGTTCACAGCCTTGGGCCCAAGTTAGAACAACTTGGAGATCATTTAAAAATTCCCTTGGCCGGGCCATGCCTCCAGCCAGTTATGTCAGGACCTCCGTGGACAGGTCCAGGCGTCAGGAGCCTCTGAACTGCCCAGGTGGTTTCCACAGACAGACAAGGTTGCTACCCTTTTACTGTGTCCTCTGCTGCCTCTTTTGGGCAGAGCATAAATCTCTTGGAACTTAATAAAGATAAGAAGGTGGGAGAGATGAAGACATGGAGGTGGAACCGCTCATTTATTGCCCCTCACTCTTATCCGGCACTGTGTTTGTTACATGTTCTTATTTGATTTTCATCATGAACTTGTGATACAAGAATTACTGTCCTTGTTTCTTATATGAGCACTAGGAAGAATGAATCACTTGCTTAATACCAGATAACAAGTAGTTTAAGGGTAGAGAGGGGAAGTTAGAGCAGGGGCTGCTCTCCCTTGACCTTGGCTTCTTCTCTCCCTCTGGCACCTCCCCCTTGGCGAGGAGATTGAGTACCCCAGTTATCACAGCTTCTTGGTGAGTACTGGCTGCCACACCACCATCTACCTGCAGTACTTTATGACCCAGCCCACCTGCTGCTCATGGGGCCCTTGCCAGCAATCTGCCACCTGCTCTTGCACTCTCGGTCATGCTGTTTGCTTAACGGAGAGATTTCAGTGCCTTGCACGGGCTCCCCATGACGGAGGGAGAAGTATTTCCTGACTGGAAAGGGGAGTGTTGTTGTTGTTTCTTAATGCCATCAATTCTGAGGCATTCTGTTGGGGTGGGAAAAGGCAAGGAGGCGGGCACAGTGAGAGAGAGTCTTTCTCACCTGACAATGGGAGGGGCAGGGATTAGTAGTGTGAGAGGTCTCCAGTTCAGAGCTTTGTCCACTTCACTGTGCACATGTGGCAGCAAGAGATCTTGTTAAGATGCAAATTCTAAGTTCATAGGACTGGGATTCTGCATTTCTCACAGGCTCCAGGATAAGGCCCAGGCTGTTGGTCTGCCAGATATACTCGGCTTAGCAAGTATTTCTGTATCTTCCAGTGGTGGAGACTGCCGCTGTCATTTTGGGAAGAATCATGGACTAGTGTGAACATCTGGGTTCTAGCCCTGGCTATTGTCTTGTTTTTTCCCTTAGATATCTTTTGGGCTTTACTTTACTTTTCCATAATTGGAAGGATTTGAATCAAGTCGCTACCAAGTCAAACTCTGTGATTCCATTAGAGTGAAAAGGAAGGGAACCAGTGGGAGGTGTTAGGATATCCTTTGCATAAACTCGATATTTCTCCAGGATCACCAGGCCTCAGTCTTGAAAGAGGTGGAGAGTAAACGTTTTTTCTGTGTATTGTGTGTCTAAGAGCTTAAGGTAGACTATGAACTGATAGATAAGGCGGTGTCTCGAGCTCATACACTTGACTTATCTAATGGGAGCAGTGCATTTGTCAATGTCAAATGTCTGCAGGCTCCATGAAGAGTCTTACTCTTACATCATAGAACACTGAGGAACTCAGGCATGTTCAAATTATACTTTTGTCCTTATAGAGTTTTCAAACGATGATGTC
Source organism: Eospalax fontanierii (assembly GCA_035773235.1). NCBI lineage: Eukaryota > Metazoa > Chordata > Mammalia > Rodentia > Spalacidae > Eospalax > Eospalax fontanierii. The sequence goes on along the minus strand of CM069524.1, from coordinate 146,274,661 downwards.
TTCTCTAGAGCATCTCACTCTCTTTCACATTGGAATCTCTTTTATACTATATTTCCAATGACTCGACTCTTCCTATGTGTTGTTAATTAGCATCTTGTGATATTGTGACAGTGAGACTCTGGACCCTGCCTCTCCCTCTGCATCTCCAGGATGCTATTGCTGTCTGCTGTCTGTCTTCCACTTGTTTTCTGTGTTTTTGAGTCTCCAGGTTCTGACTGTTTCCTCTCTGGCCTTTCTCACTGCCAACTGGGACTTACTGATGCAGCCAAACTGTATTTGATGAGTTTTAGGTCTGAGACTGTGAAATATTAGTATTTCACTATTTCTGTAGAGGTTATTGTACGTGGACAGCTTTTCTTTGTCCTCTCTAGTTAGACATACCTGTCTGCAAATGCCTAGGCCTTGGGTTTCTGTTCCTATGATTATTCTTGGAAAAATAGAAATGGGCTGTACTTGGGATGGAGAGGCCAGGAATGACTTTCAGAGCTGATTATTGCTCTGGTTGATATTTTCTTAAGCGCTTGAATGCCCTGGTGTAGATGTATTTGCATACATGCACATGTGTATGCACATGTGCTGTGTGTATGTGTGTGTGTGTGTGTTACCTTTTCAGTGCTTCCAGACCAATGGAAGTTCTTAAAAAGCCATGTTATATGGTAACCCCAGGAGGGTTCATGGTTTTAGTTGCTCCTTGGTATTTTATAGATCTATTTTTCTATAAACTTCATCATAAAAATATCTAGAAAATAGCAAAGAAAGCATGAATGGTAATCCAGTCTTCATAGATTAGCACTGGTAGCAGGATGTGTGTGAATGCATGCAAGCAAATGTGTATACACGCATTCCTAGGCAACTGTGCTCTCTAGCTAAGTATCTGTATTCACATACATATTTTATATAAACATTTAAATGAAAATGGTCGAGAAATGCACACAGTTTTCTGACCCATTTTTCATTTAATATTTCTTAAACATCTTCCTCTGCTATTCATAGGCCCATCTCTTTGGCTTTTTCATTGCTCTGTAAAAGCTCATTTTTTTCTTTCTTGATTTCTTTCTTCTTTTCATGTGGCTTGTATATTATACCATTTCATCTGGCTAATTCAGACTTGAATCCATTCTCCCTGAGGCTCCATGGCAAAGGGGCAAAGTATGCATTTATGAAACGAGAATAAGTGCAAGAAAGGCACAGGCCATGCCTGCTCGACTCCCTCTGAGGGTATTTCAGCCTGGCTTTGTTCTGGAAGCATCAGGTGTGAGAGTCTTGGCAGAAACTAAGCTCACCTTGTCCTGTGAGTAGTGGCAGCAGCCACTGCGACAATCAGCTATTGTGGATCACTCACTGTGAGGGCATTCCAGAAGCCTTGAGGGGCTCTGCTCCTCTGTGAACAGAAATCACCGGGGAAGTTGGATGGACCCGAATGAAAATTTGTAGTTCTGACAATAGAGTCCTTGGACATATATATACACACACAACAAGATGCAGCAAAACAGCAAAGAAAGACAGAGGAAATGGAGAACATGGTGTGGGCTCCAGCCTTAGGGTACGGCTGGAATTAGATTCCTAGATTGGCTGTTTTTGTTGTGACTTAATGAGTACGATATTCAGCTTTCTGATACTTTAACAAATACCTGACAAATTCCGGAAAGTCTGCAGTCCATTAGCTCTGTTGCTTTGGGCCTGTGGCAGAGCAAACTGCCCACCTCAGAGCCTTGAAGTGAAAAAGAGCAAGAGGAGACTGGTATCACACAATCTTCTCTGAGAGCGTGTGTCCAATGACCTCTAGCCTCCCTTGATTCCCTACCTCTTAGAGGCTCTTCCACTTCCCAACAGCACTAAAGGGGGAACAGGGATCTTCGGGTTATACCTATGATCCAAACTGTAATGGTAAGTCACTTCAACTATCTGCACCCACTGCCCCCATCTATAAGGCTGAGTATAACCTACTCGGCACAACACTGAGATGATTAAGTGGAGTCATGTACAAGAAACATTTAGCACAGAACATGGGCATGCTTTGAGCATGACCACCACTGGCTTAATTTTGGGAACTTATAGGTGAGAAAATGAACCTGCATGCGTGTATGTGGATTTCTACTCATAAGGTACATTTCTATTGATCAGTGTAACATACCTGATGGAACTGAATCCAATAGCTATATAAATAAAATAAGATGCTTTGTTAAATTATTTGGTTCAATGTTTGTGAGGCACAAGGATAAAGATACAGCTGTGTTCACAAATTCAGACCCCGAGAAGCAGTGTGAAAAGAGAGATGCAGTTCTCCTCTTCTGCTGGGACTAAGTAGATGTGTGACCTGGGCCTGTCACTTGTTTTCCGAGTTTCATGACTGAGAATAGGCTGCTGTTGGGTCAACTCATTGTCAAGGTCTCTTCCACACCCAATCATTTGTGCCTCTGTTATAGCAATGGCTAACTTAGTGGTCTCTTCTTGAATATTCCCTTTGCTCCAGTGAAATATGTCTGGGGTATCAAACACTGATAGTTAGGCTAATGCTCACCAGCCTGCAGGACACACTGTAGTCTCCCAGACAGTGCTCACCAGGTTGTAAGACACACCATAGTGTCCTGGACAATGCTCTACAGCCCCCAGGACACTTGGTAATGTCTGAGACTTGACACTATTGAGAACAGATTGGAGGATCCAGAGTAACAGTTATGTCCTTAGCCTCTCTAGAATGTACTTTCTCTCTATAAGTGGCTCTAGTGTGATGCAGTTTGAACTGTTTATGATGATCCTTCCTAGTAATTTGGGAAGATGAATGAAGTCTTAGTAATTACAACCCTTACACATCCTCTTCTTGGCTAAAATCTATTGAGATGTCAATCCATAAAGAGCCCTGAGGACTTGAGATTTCAGGGCTTGCCACCAAGTCAAGTGAGAGCCAGTGAAGTCTCATTAGGTTAAGTGCAGTTGACTTGGAGGAACAGAGTGAGGGTGTTCATCTCCTAAATGCAAAAGGACAACTAAGTAGAGAACTGGCCTCTTCAGGTAGTCTCTTAGCCCTTCCAGGGAGATTTCTTGGCTTCTTACTTTCCTTTCTGTCCCCCTGCCAGTCTGGTGAGGTGTTTAGGACTGCCTTGTTCTACCTGCTCTTGCAGCCAAATTTCTTGAGTTCTCATGTCTGGAGGGACAGGTGAGATAACATGGAAATACCGATGCTCAGATTGCAAAAAGCACTGGGAGAGGGAAGGCAGCCAGGAAATGGGCACACACAGACACACACAATCTGAAGCCACTGAACTTTAGTGCTGACAGCTGGAAAAGTGGTATCAGCATGAGGTTGTCCAGGGCAGCTCACTGAAAGTCAAAACACTGAACTGATGACAAAGTGAGAAGCCAGCAGCTGTGATCTCCATCCTTGGGAAAGACTGTGAAGGGAGCCTACACAGCAAGAAGCAAGTGGCCAAACACCAGGACAAGATCTCAGATTGTGATCAGAAAATACTGGGGTTGTCTGAAGAAATGTACATCTTCATTAGAAACAGTAGAATGGCTGAAAATAGCTTTTATTTTAAAATCTTAAGCCACTCAGGCCAGAGCTGGCAGAGCCTTATGTAGCAGTTCTTCAGGACATATCGAAGCCCAACAAAATGTGGCCATCTCTCCATGTTAAAGATGGGTATGTGTCTTCCACAGCCCTTCAGACCTTGTCACATTGAAACCAGTAATCTTAAACTAATGTTTGTACCTAAGATATTCGGTAAAGTGGTATTTTCTGCCTGCCTCAGGATCGGCTCTGCTCTGGGAAGCAGAGCAGTTGTGTTCCTCCAGTTGTATGGCTAGCCGGAGGAGGATGGATCCCATTGTAACAAGAATGTCAGACTTAAATGCAAGCTAGAAACACAGCAACTCTGTTAGTGGACAAATATATACAAAAGAATGTCTCTGTAGAATTGTCCACCAATGTCCTGTGGAGTGGAGTCCAGGCTGTGCTGCCTCAGACAGTACCTCTGAGTCCTGTCTAGAGTATCCTTTTGCATTTTGACTTTCAAAGAAGTTGGAGGCTGTTGTCTGTGGTAAAGACGGGGTTTCTATGGGGAAGGGAAGCAGTGGAGCGATTTCCGGGTTCCTCTATGCCACATCTTCTTGAAGTGAAGATGTAGGGCTTAGCTACTTGTGTCCTTGAATGCTGCTGTTTGCTCTGATGTCCCTACTGGAAGCTTTATTGAGAGTAGAAGACTGACATGTTTGAATGGGTTTTGATGCAAAGAAAGAAAGAGATTTCCACTTCCAACTTTACTTTTTATTATTTGAAAATTTCATATACCATGAATCTTGATCGTACCTATTCACCACTTCCTCCCTCCAACTCCCTTTCCCCTTCCCAACAGAACTCCCTCCCAGATTCACGTCCTCTTTCTGCTTAATAACTCTTTGAATCTGCCCATATGTGCATGGGTGTAGGGCTATCCACTGGGACATGGGCAACCTGCCAATGGCCACTCCACAAAGGAAAGTAACTGGTCCCCTCAATAGCCATCAGTTACCAATAACTCCTCATGTAGGGGTGGGGATTGGGGGCTTCTCCCTACTCCAGGTTGGAACCTTTGAACTGGCTTAATCTTGTGTAGGTAATCACAGCTGCCATAATTAAGTACATGTGTGCAGCAGCCATGTCATGTCCTTAGTCCAGTATTTCACAGTAATCTTCCCCATCCACTGGTAGTTATATTCTCCCTACCCCTCTCCTATAATGTTCTGTGAGTCTTAGATGGTGCAGTTGATATAGGTGTTCTATCTATAGCTGAGTAGTTGAAGTTACTTATTCCCAGCACTTTGAACAGTTTTAAGTCTCTACATTATCCACTACTGCCTGAAATAAGAAGCTTCTCTGGCCAAGACTGAGAGCAGCACAGATCTAGAGATATAAGCATCAATGTGTAGAAGGCAGTTGATAACATGACCAGCTAACAAAACAATATCAATGCATTCTCTCCCAGGGTTTATGACTTCCATAGCTGTATGTTTTGGCCATGGTTAAATACCATGAAATCAGTCTGGTTGAGAAGTACTCAGATCTAATCAAGAGAGTGTTTGGTTACCCAAATAAACAGTTATGCCACAATTGCACCAGAGGACACATCTTGCTGGGAGGTCAGTACTATAACATGGAGGACTGAGCACTGGAAAAGAACATTGATGTCTTTTCTCCCTTAGTGGTCTGCAGAGCTCCTTCCAGCACCGTGGAAGCTATCCAGCAGAGAGAATTTCCTGGTCAGTCCAAGACTGATTTCTCTATGCCCCTCAACTGAAGCTTGTGGTGTCTTTAGCAATAGGGACTTACCATCTAGTAGGTGATGGACAGCTGAGAGCAACGGCAATAGCCCGTGTTAAAATGAGTATCTCTGGGGACTCCATGACCAATAACTTGCATCTGGCATGGAGATTTTCTTTGATGACGCGTGTCTTCTAGGAGGAACATTGTTCACCCATGCAGGATACTTCTGTCCAAACTTTTAAAAAAATTATAGTTTAAATAGTTTATGAGCTAGTGGGGTATCATAAGGCTTTTCTATAGATTCTTAGTTTTGTTTAAGCCAACCCCTAAACCTCCTTTCCTGACCCTCCTGCCACCATCCCTGCTTAAACTTTTACTTCTCAATATCTCTTCCCCCTGTTCTTTCATATCATACGTGTTCTTTTTACTTGGGTCCTGGGATCATAGTTTCCCACGTAGCTTCTTTATGCACATTTCAGTTTGGTCAGTTCTTGATCTTTCTGCTTCCTTAACCAATGGACAGAACAGAAACTGAGTGCTCTTATCTTTTTAACTCTTTTGAATCAAAGCTTAGCTCTACTCTGCCTCCTCTTACAAGAGGAAGGAGATCCATCTGTCCATCTGTCTTTCCTGTCTTCCATCCACCCATCACTTATACTTGTCTGTCTGTTTGTCTGTCTCCATGATTTAAAGGAATGGATCATGGAATGATGGGGGCCGGCAGGGCTGTAGCCTCTAGAGCAGGTCAGCAGGCTGGGGACTCAGGCAGCAGCTGGTGTGCTAGTCTTAAGACAGAATTTCTTCTTCTTTGGTAGATATCAGTGTTTGCTCTGAGCCCCTTCTGTTGATGAGATGTGGTTCACTTTCATCAGGGTAATCTTCTTAAAGTCAACTGATTGTAGGTATCAATTATATCTATACACAATATCTATAATATCTAGTATAGAGACTGATTAATAAGAGATACAATTTGGATGCATGCAAAGTTGATACACTAACTATCCTATTGTCTAACCTCTTTATGTAAGCTCCAGTGTCCCTAAACAGCAAAGCAGAGTTGTAATATCTGTAACTGAGAGTTATTGGGACTAAATGCATCAATAATCATAAAGTTTTTAGTTTGTACCTGGTATGTGCTTAATATTAGGTACTGTTGGCTTTAGTATAACCAGCAAAGGCCATGAAACACTCTATCAACCATGCCTAGAGTGTGGTTATACTATTTGGTGACAGACCTTTTGAGCTTTGGCAGGCTATGGGGTTCCAAAGGGTAATCCTCTGTGTAGAGTTATGTTATCCCCCAGTTACTGATGATGACACCTAAAATATACCTATTGGTAGAATATTCTTGGGAGGCTGCTAGGTAATAGAACTTGCTCTGCTCTGCCACCCCACACATTCAGGAAGGATCTCTCTGTCATCTGTCTATCTATCTATCTATCTATCTATCTATCATCTATCTTCTATCTTTTTCTGTCTATGTATATATTTTATGGGTTCTTAAGAGAGACTTTAAGACAGTTTTTTCTACAAGTTTCTTTTTCTTTTGTTTTTTCAAGGTGTTCTAGTTTTGTATAAAGATGGGGGTAGGTGCAAGCCTAAACTAATTAAGTTCTGGCAGCTCCTAAGGAATTAGAAGCATCTTCCAGAATGCCTCTCATGCTGGTACCATCACCAAGAACCACATCTTGGTTCCTCTGTCAGCATCTTCTTTCTGTATCATCACTAATGTTGTTGTATAAGATCAGAGGTGATAGAAACACAGGCCATTGTGGTTCTGGACAGGGTCTTGTGGTTTGATGGATAGGGACCCAGTCTCCCCTTTCTCCTTTCATCCCTACTTTGCTGTGGGATGAGTTTCTAATCTGTTCATACAGAGCTCTAGGCATGCCTCCTTGGATTCATGTTTTGCAGTAAGTAGGTTTACTGTATGTTAAGGTCAGTATCTGAAGTGTTTTTGTATGTACTGCTTTTCTGATATATTTGGGTGGTATTCTTCCTGTCTTACTTCCTTATGCCTGGTGCTGGGTGAGTGAGTTAGCTGAGGCTTGCTACAGATGATGGGGTCGCTAACTGTTTGGGCCATAAAGATTCATCAGAGTTTGCCACTGGGAACTCTGGTTCTTGGATGCTAGACCGCAACCAACCATGTGATTCTGATCCTCCCTGGTCATTGCTTCTTATGTGTGGCTCTTCAGGAGGAACCCTGTAGAAATTGGTGGTAACAGTAGAATCAGTCCTATTTGGATCTTTGGTTGATACACATACAACACCATTGAAGTCCTCTGAATAATTCTTTGGGATAGAACTTGATTATTCTTTTGCTTCCTTGCTATTTGTCTCCACTTTTCCAAACAGAATCTGAGGAGAGCTTATATGTGGTAGGAGTGGGAAGTGGGAAAAGAGAGACTTGAGTGACCCTAAGGGAGCTGTGCTGAGCTGCACATCCTCATGACAAGAAGAGTTCATAGCACCAAAGCTTAACCTTTATTCTACCCACTGCCATTCTTGGGGCCAGAGGCCCAGAGAGCTCCAAATGATCCTTGCCTACTACGCATTCCTCCTGAAGTTTCTCTAGGCAGTGCTTATGCAACTAGAGTCCCTGCTGTGGGTTGGTCCCAAGTATATGAACCACCTCACTGATGTCCACTTTCAGTGTTCATTTTCTGTTCAGAAAAATAGTTCTGAGTCAACATAGTACTGGAATAAGAAACACATGGTTTTAAGTCCCCCTCCTCTTTCCATTTTCGACGCAGAATTTGCAATTCTAAGAGATGTAGTGACTTTCCTGAGGGCACAGAGCCAGGCTAGAATCTCTTCCCAAATCAGCCATGCTTCACATTCTGGTTCCAAGAATTTCTTCCAAGCTGCTGTATGCTTCAACTAAGAAGCTGCTCAGTGCCCCTCCTCTGGGTTCCTCCTGGAGCTTCTTCTGGGCCTTTATGAAGGCTTCAGCTCTAAAGTGATGTTCCTGGGGATCATGTTCTTGTTAAGTTTCCGTTTCAGCTCTGCTCTCCAGGCGGCCTTTGCTCTTACACCTTGTCATTTAACCCTTCCTCCCATCAAGATTAGGTGTCTAGGACATCAAGTTAAAATGGGTGTCAAAAGTAACCAAAGTAACCAAGATGAAAAGAAATGGACAGTTTTTTTTGTGTGTGCGTGTATTCATCATGTATGTGTGCATGAGTGTACGTGGGTATGTGGAGACCCGAGGTTGATGCTGAATGTCTTCATCTGTTGTTCTCCACCTTCTTTGAGACAGAACTCTTATAGATCCTGGTGTTTATTGGTTAAGCAAGACTGACTTGTAGCACTCTCTAGGGATTCTTCTGTCTCTGCCTCCTCAGCTCTGGGATTACAGGTGCATGCCTCTGTGCCTAGCTTTTTATGTGGGTATTGGGAGTCTGAACTCAGGTCCTCATGCTTGCATGGAAAGGACTTTACCACCTGAGCCATCTCCCTAGTCCCTGTTTGATTTGTCCAAGTATCATGTGACATTATTTGTTCCTTTAATTCCTAACATTCCTTGTTTATCGATAAACTCCTTAGATGTTATTTCTGAGTTCCCATCATTCCCACTTGATTTTACCACACATGTATTTGTTGTATTATTCTTTCTGTCTTTGTTTTGTTGTTTTCTTAGACACTGACCCCAGTGGATATATTCCTGAGGAATTAGTGCTCTGTCTGTATCTTCTTGTGGATTATCAGTAAACAGGTTAGCACCGTCTCTAGGTCTTGCTCCAGTTTTGCCATAGGGTGGCCGTTTGTGAGAGTCTCTGCTCACAAAAAGACGCAGTTTCATCCTGTTTCTGTTCCTCACCACCTCCTGGTGGCTATTTCCTTCCCATTCAGGTTTTTGCTACCCACACATAAGCACCTTCATAGCTCTTGTGCAAAGCTTGTGGCCGGTTTATCAATGGCTTATGATCTTAATGTTGTGAGCTGGCATCATGCAGACTCTAGCCAATTTGGACTAATTTTTCCAGATAGATTTTGGAAGAGGCTACGACTCTGAAGTCTCACTGTCTCATCTGGCCTTCAGTCTTCTTGGCCACTTGCTTGCTTTTGACAGTCAGGAAAAGATATCACTTCTGTGGTTGAGTATAATTTGTTCTCTATAAACCCCAGTTTCTTTTTCATGCCTTGAGTCGACTTTCCATGTTTAAATGGTATGTCTCACATGGCACTCCTCGTTTCAGAAGGAGTTTGAATTAGATTTACCTTTGTTTCTTTTTGTCAGAGGAATAGATAGATTTTGTAACATAAATTTGGTAAAATGGAAAGACACTTTAGACTGAGGCATTTTTGCAAACAAGTACTCTCTTTTAGCTGCTCACATTTTAAAGAAGATGGTCGTTTGTTTTGTTCTTTCTTATCAGAGCAGCAAATATTCATAAAACTAACTTGAGATATAGAGAAAAACAAGAAATCACAATTGCCCTAGCACCCCCAAATGACCAAATGACCAGTTGACCATTTTTCATATCTTGATGTATCTCCTGCTGGGCCTTCGTACATATTCATGGTGTGTCATATCATGCTGCCCATGGGACTTTATATCTTTGTTTTTCATAGTATTATGTCATAAATAGTCTCTGTATCATTACACAGTCACAATAACCATCATTTTAAAGGATTACATGATATTCAGTCCAAGTCAATGTATCTTTTAAAATTCAGTCATTATTACTGCTTTATTGTTTATTTTCATTATAAATACTATTATAAATAGCAATTAGGAAAACATTTTTGGACATACCATTTTCCTTAGGATGGCTTTAGGAAAGCAGTTGGATATTTGTTTATCCACCCATCTAATTTTTTGCAGTGTTGGGGCTGAACCTAAGGCCCACACATGCCAGGCAAGTAATTAACATCTACTTTGAAAATAGTTAGCTTAGATTCCTATGACATAGATTCTTAGTGGTGGGATTAGTATATTAAGAGTGAGGATGAGGATATCACCAAAATACATGGAGGAGTTTGACAGTTGGCAATACCAATTTCAGCCTATGGGTGTACTTCTTCCCAATCTCTCTTTTGCATTGGTCAAAACAATTCTCTCTTCTCAGTTTCCTATTTCCTTGGGAGTAGCTCAGATAGACCTACAAATAATCATGGGTACTCTTCATAGTACTCTCCTATGTTTGTTGTATCAGGCTAATAGTTTCAGGGAAAGTGGCAATAGCATCCTTTTATAGGACATGCTTCTTCAACCAGCACTGCCCAATAGAAATATATTTGACTTGCATATGTAATGTTAAATTTTTAGTACATATATTAGCAGAGGGAAAAATTAACAGATGAAATTAATTTTAATCCAATATTATATGCAAGCCAACAACCCAGGTTATTATTATTCTAGCTGGTGGCTGGGCTTGAGCTAAGTCACAGGTGCTCAGTAGATTGGTATGATTGGTGGCCACTAGGCTGGAGAACACAGCCTTTGACCAATGGGCCCAAAGCACTGTCAGACACTTTCATCTTTCTTTTAGGCAGGCTGTTAAAATCCTTTCCTATTTCTTCTATCTCCATGTTGGCTTACCTAAAAACAAATGCTGAGACAAAGCCTTGATGTTCAGGTGATTGGTTGGGAGGTGATTTCAGAAAGCACACAGGAGTAAGTGGGAAAGGTAGAGGATGAGAATGCCAACAAGGCTATAACAAAGAGCAGCGTTCTGTGGGCAGAGGGTGTTTTAACCTTGCTGTGAATATCTGAGACACTCGGTGGAATAGACCTCTACTTGTTCCTCCTGAAGGTACAGGGACTGGATCTATATGTGCTGGCTCTTGTCCTCCACTAGTTCTGGGCTGTTTCAGTCGTATTAACTGCCTCACACATTGGCATTGTACTGCTTGGGGCTATGCTCACATTTACAGTGCTAGAGGTTGTCCTTGGACAAAGGACACAGAGAGGAGGAGAGAAGAGTGCTGGAGACTGTCTGCCAGAAAGGAAGTGGTGACTCAGCAACATCTGCCTTTGGGTTTCTGTCATGTATAGCAGGGTCTTCTTGAGTGGTACTGTCCCAACTCAAGTCATTCTCAGTTGGCCACAAGTAATCAGTCTGTGACCATGTACAAGTAGCAGGAAGTGATTCTGATCATCCAGGCAACTGGAAATTTTGTTGGGACCTTTAGAATGTAAACCTGATGACCATGTTTGAGAACAGGGAAATAAAGTTTTACTGTATGATGTGGTAAGCTGAAAGTCTAATTAACAACAAATTGTAGAACAGCATGTAAGATAGAATAGGATCCTCTGTTTTTCATGAATGAGAGAATGGGAAGCAAGGTCGCTGTGGTTTCCTTTTAGGTCACAGCCTAAATTATCTTCCTATTTATGCTACACACAGAGAAAGAAAGATAATTTCCTGATAGGAAAGCAAATTTTTATTAGAGAACAAATGCTGGACTGGTGAAATGGACAGATGACCATTGCAGAAGGAGATCCGAGTACGGCTGTGCTAGTCGATGTCCTGACTTTGATAATCTGGTCATTATCTACCATCAGAAAGAGGAGGGTGATTGGTGCATGGGGCCTCTCCTGTGCTATTTTTTGCAACTTATCATGGGTCTGTAATCATTTCTGTACCATTTCAGTAAAAGGTTAAGAAAAGGAGAGAAGAGAGGGAATCAGCCTTGGTGATGTATGTTCTTTTGGAATGGAATTTGGAGAAATTGGAATATTTAAAATTCACCTTCATGTCCAATGAGGGTTAGCTTCAGAGGCACCGAAGCTACTAGGGCTCAATGTTCAGACTCATCCCCTAGCTTCTCAAACCCAATGCAGTGAGTCATCCATTTATTTGGATTCAAGATTTCTTGCCCTGGTCAACTGATTTTGTCATTTGAAATTTCCATTGGCAGATCTAGTGTTGGTGTGTCATTACCTGGGCAGGATAGTAATCAGGTCTGAAAGGTGACTAGGAGTTGGGCAAACCCTGCTCTCCTCCTATAGACTCTAGGCAGATTTCCCTAAAGGGGCAGCATAATGTAGACACCTGAGGTTCAGTGATGGTCCCGTGAGGCAAGCTTCCAACCAGAGGTAATCCATTTGTAGTACTTGCATAAGGCTTGCTACATCTTTGACAAGATGTGGCTCAGCCTTCTGATCCCTGAAATTCACTCAGTGAGGTGCAGCTCCTGGTAAGAAGAGGCCAGGGTTAGACCTTGTTTGTTGAGACTTTCTCTTCAAAGAGTGTCTGTTTCTTTGTATGCTTTCTCAACCATAGTATAGATTCTCAGGTGACTGCTGATAGGAAGGCAATGGAATCACTAGGGAATGTGAGGTGTACTCATTGCTTCTTGTAGCTGTTGAGTACTAGTCACTGAGTGCCATCGCTCTGGATATAGCCATCACTGTCAGATAATGGGTACTGAGGAACCAATGCTTGTATAAACAAGATCTGCCAAACTTCTACCCCCAGTCAGCCACATTTCTATTAATGTTCTGTAATAAACATTTGGCCAGTCAGACTCATTCTGCTATGATGAGTTTAGATAGATATCTTCTAAGCAATAACAGTTCACAGTGTTAGAGAACACAAAGCCATATTCTTTCCACATCTAAGCTATTCTTTGTGAGTGAACTCATAACCACAGGGTGCTGGGGCCTCAGTCAGATAGTGCACCAGGTCCCCGAGTACACCAAGTCCCCAGGTCCTTTTTGTAAATCTGTATATTACCCAGGTTCACAATATACATGCTGTCCTGTCATTCCCAAGAAAGCCTTGTGAATATGATGCTGAGATAGAGAGGGAGCTGGTTGTAGTTACCTCTGGAAGAGTCTTTCTTTTACAATGTCTCCCAGTGGCCTTTCCAAGTCTGCATCAAGAGGTGCTCACTAGGGGCCTGAGACAAGCACAAGAGCTTGAGTTTGATCCCCCAGCACCCACACAAAAAGCTGCATACAGTGGGTGGTGCAAGGCTGTAATCTCAGCACTGGACAGAGGCAGGAGGATCCTTAGGACTTGCTGGTCAGCCAGGCTGGCTGAATCAGTGAGTTCTATATCCAAAAGTAAGATGGAGAGCAATAGCGGAAGATACTGGACATCGACCTCTAGCTTCCATGTGTGCGTGCGACTTTGTAAAGCAAATTAAGGTTTCTCTGTGCCACAAAATACTTCTCCATCCATTGGCGATGACTTATCTAGAGGAAAAACCAAATATTTACACTGAGGTAAAAAGTATATGGGCAGAACAATGCCAAAACCCTAACAAAACTCAAAAAGCAATCAAATCCAAATTCTAGGAAGCTGTCATTGCTGCCTCCCAAGGAAAAGAGAGTCTTTGAAGTTGAGGTTTAATTAAGACCCTCGAAATAGGGGATTATCTCAGATTGTCTTCATGGACTCCTAGTACAATCACACATTCCCTTGTCCAAGAGGGAGGCTATTTGATCATGCACAGAGGAGAAGGACCATGAGGGCAAAGATTTCACAGCAGTGGATTTGAGGAATAGAGTGATATCTAGGGTGACAGGCCAAGTAGGCCAAGTCACTCGGAAGCTGGATAGACAAGGAACAAGTTCCCTTTAGCATCTCTAGCGAGAGTGTAGTCAGGGACTACTTCCCCATACAATTTTTTAGTTGTTCTCCACCAGTTCATGAAAACTGAAACATATTTACCCTTTCTCAGCCTTAAGATGTCTCAAATACATGCTGTTTCAGTTTATATGTTGGTCTTTCCAAAGCCTCGTTTTTGGCTTTTATTTAACAAGGGCTTTCATTGCCCCACCATTGGTTTTACCAAGAAAGTTAAGCTGCAGATAGTAAAACCAGCTCCTATTTTCCCTGTTCATTTTAAGAGCAGCAGAGCAATGACCAATATCCAAGGAGAAGTCTGATTCTTCATAACTCTCACTCCTGGCTTTTCTCTGGGTCACAGAACTCTCAGAGGAGGAACAGGGATTAAGTTAAGAAAGCAGCTCTCCTAAGACAGATGGTGGCTGATTGTTTTAAAGATGTGAATCTTGGTGAGAGGTCTTGGACATACACCACATGACAAGACTTCCCCACAAGAGAGGCAGGAAGAGGGCTCAGGTCACTTCCACCCTGGAAACCATGTACTTTAAGCCAGTTAGGGCGGGAGGCCATGAGTTTCCTCCCTGAGTGAAGGTGACCAGAAGGAGCAAGGTGATTAGGCAGGAGAATTTCAGGAGACAATGGGTGCTTTTGGTGCAGTGGAATGAGGATGGAGGGGAACAGATACAAAGCTGAGTCTGTGAGTTCTCAGCAGGCTGGTGTTTTGATGTTCTCTGTGTAGTGCTGCATACCTAGGAATGGTGGGAGAACTCTGCACAGGCCATTATTTATAGAGCAGAAGTGGACTATTAACGTTTGTACAAGCACGAAGGGCTTTCTGTAGGCATGCTATGTGATTTTCCCCTGGAGAGGGCCTGAAAGCATCTCACCTTCCCTTTCTTTGTGCAAATGTATGAAGAAGAATGCTTATTTGTGTGGTCTAGGCATGGCCTTTCTCCTTCCTTCACTACCCCCCAATAATTTTGAACACTCACTAGGCACCAAGTAGTTTACTTATTGGGATTTAGTGCTAAATGGTTCTTGATCCCATGAAGCTTACCTTGTGGCCAGTGTGTGAGTGTGTGTGTGTGTGTGTGTGTGTGTGTGTGTGTGTGTGCAAGAGAGACACAAAGGACACATTTGGGGTCAGGTGGTGCAGAGATGGAGAAGACTAACATGGAGAGGAAGCAACCTGCACCCAGCACCTTCTCTTAGAGAAGGAAAGTCTCAGAGTAAGAGCAGGAAGGACTGGCGTCCCAGACTCCTGTAGGGAGAGTGCTCTTGGCAGGAGGAGCATGGACAGCAGAGGCCTTAGGTAGATCCAGACAATGAAACAAAAGGTGAGAGTGGAATCCAGGCCGGCAGCTAGTGACCAGATAGGTCTGGGGCTTTGGAAGGAATGCAAGGACAGGTCTGGCAGGGTAAAGCAAGGGGCTGGGCTGGAGATAGTAAAGAGTGGGCAGGGGATTTGCTTTGTGTTTTTACTGATCAAAGTGGACATTACTAGTTTCTGCTAACCTTCAAGTGACCCAGAAATACTTTGATATGGGAATGTGGCTCTTACTCACCACCGTATAATTCGGTTACTTTGTTATGCCCATTGAGAGCTGTTGCCCATGGTGCTTTGTGTGTTGAAACCATAAGAATATATAATCATGTGTAAGTTTTAAAAAGTACAGCAAAGCACAAGAAAAAATAGTGATCTCCTGCCTTGTCACCATCCAGTGATACTGCCCATTGCTTTATGTAAGAGTAACTGTGGATTAAACACTATGCTGACTTTATTCCTTCAGCAGAATTTTATTGAGCACCTATGTGGTGCCAGTAACTAATTTTTTTTTTTATAGGAGGGACAAGGCAGTGAACAAAACAAAGAAATCTGCCCTTAGGCAGAGCTCAGACTAGAGCAGGGAGAGATGAACAGCCTGATAAACACAACACATCAGATGCTAAATGATGATAAATGCTGAAGGAAAAACAGAATTGGGAAGGAAGACATTGTGCTGGGTGGGGCACTTCCATTTTTGATAAAAAGGTGCCATTTGAGTAAATCTACAGAGGTGAGGTGGGGATCATACAACTGTGTGGGAAAGAGCATTTCCAGGAGCGGGACTGCCTGTGCAGAGGCCTTGTGGTGACACTTTTCATGAACAGCAAGGACCGTGTGGCTGAAATGGAGGACATGAGAGAGTTCTGAAAGACAGAACAAGTTTATATGGGGCCAGGTCAAGTAAGACCGTCTAGGCCATAACAAAGCCTGGCAGCCACTGGTTGCAGAGTAGAACACAAGGGAAGGGGAGGGGTGGCTTACTCCAGAAGGGATCATGCTGGCTGCTGCCAGGGGCGTAAGCCACAAGGTGCCAGGATGGCGCTGGAAGGTTTGCTGGGGGCAAGGGGCCAGGCTGCTGCTACTCAAGGGCCAGGACTGAAGGCTGGAGATGGAGTCAAGAGGCAGATTCTGTCAGAGGGGAGCAGGTTTCTCAAATTAAATCCATCCCAAGTGCCCTGAGGCTCATGGTGAGCCAGCTAGTTTTGTAAACCATTTTTTTTCCTCTTGGAAATATGTCATGAACATTCCCCTGAAGTCTTTAAAGAGTCTCTGACAACAGGCTTTTTAATGGTTGGACAGTATTACATCATCTGAATGCACTGTAATCTGATTAATCTGTTAGAGATTTCAGTGGTTCCCTGTTTTGAAAATGTGCTGATGGCCGCCATTGTGTATAAATCTCCACACTATGTCTCTGGGCTTTGTTTCTAGAAATGGAGTGGCTAGGTTAAATAGCATACAGTTTTAAGACTCTTGATTACCAAATTAACTTACTGATAACAGAACTGGGGCTTAGGAGGGAGAGTGACTTGTCTCCTCTAGTATATCCAGGAATTGTGTGGTGAGATTTGAATGCAGACATTTGATCTCCAGACCCACCTCCCTCTTTCACACCAAGATAGGGACAGCTTCATTGTCACTCAGCCCAACAACAGGACGCCGGTGACTTTGTGGCTTAGAGTGATGATATGGGGAGGGAAACAGCCTCCATCTTTTTAAAATGGCTATTAACATGCATTTATTGTGTGAAATGAGTTCCATCATGGCATTTACATACGTGTGTATTACGTGTTTTGATTGTGTTCACCCCGTAACTTCTCCCGTCCCCTCCCACCCCTGCTGGTCCCCTCTTCTTTCCAGATGATCCTCCTTCTACCACCATGTCTTATATGTATTTTAAATACAGATTCTTTGTGCGAGAGTAAATGTGACGAGGCTGGCTTATTTTACTTAACAGTTCCATCCACTTTTTGCAAATGACAGTTCTCATGGTTAAACAAAAATGCAGTGCATAATCATAACGCATTTTTTCATCTGTTTACCTGTTTCTGAGCATCTAGACTAATTCCATAAGTTGACTAGTGTAAACAGTGTCACAGTGAACATGCATGTGCAGGTACTTCTGTGATATGCTGGCCTAGATTCCTTTGTTATCCACTAGGAGTGGAATAGCTTAGCAAACTTTCTTGTGTCAGTTCTGAGCCAGGAACTGTGTTTAGTACAGAATGCAATTTCCCCACTGGACATTAAGCATGACTGTTAAGAGACAATAATATTTTTCCTCCAGTTTACACATGAGAACATGCTAAAATTAAGAGAAGTTAAGCAACCTAGAATCACACAGCTATAAAATGAGGAAGCCAGGATGGAACCTGCACATTCCTTTACAACAAAGTCTTCCAAATTAGGAAACATATTCACTGGTTCTCTCAGCAACTAGTGCTAGCTTAGGCTGTTAGTTCATGTCCAGCCCACACCTGATCTGCAGGCTTCCATGCTCCTCAGACTTAGCAATGATAATTCTTATTATTACTATACTACTTTTATTGTATTGTTATATATTACTATGATAATACATTACACATTCTACATGTGCCTAATATCACACACATTAACATTATATCTCTCCTAGTTAACTTTCTATTGCTGTGATAAAACACTGACCAAAGTGGGGAGGAAAGGACTTATTTCATCTTATACTTCCAAAGTAGGGTCTGTCATTGAGGGAAATCAGGCAGGAACTCAGTACAGGAATCTGGAGGCAGGAGCTAAGGAGGAACTCTATTTACTATATAGCCCAGGCTGGCCTCAGTCTCACAGAGACTTACATGCCTCTGCCTCTTGAGTGCTGGGATTAAGGGTGTACAGCCTTAGCCTGCTTTTTCATACAACCCAGGACCACCTGCCCAGGTGGTACCACCCTCATTGGGATGGGACTTCCCACATCCCTCAGTATGGAAGAGTATGGAAGAGTATGGAAGACTCACAGACATGCCCACAGGTCAGCCTGACGGAAGGAGTTCCTCAGTTGAGGATCCCTCTTCTCAGATATCTCCAGCTTACGTCAGGTTGACGAAAAACAGTCACAGTGTCTCCCACAAGCATGACTGTTAGTATTCTCACTCTGTCGTTGTGTGCGTGCGTGCATGTGTGCGTGTGTGTGCGTGCGTGCGTGTGTGTGTGCACGCGCTATATGCACATTTGAATATGGATACATGTGCATGTGTGTGTCTCAGTCCCTTGCTCTGGGGCTGAGGTGTTTGTCCCCTCTTGAGGAGCTCCCCTGGTTGTTGTGTGGTGCCTCCTTCAGCTTTCGTTCACTGACTCACTAATGACATGAGAATGGCCCTACGTTTCACCTGCCACGCTCTTGCTCTCACTGGGTTCCTCTTGACCCTACTTCAAAAGGGGTGTGTTCCACGACCCATGTCACAATTCATGAGACTGAACAGCAGCAGAACCTTCTTCTGTGGATGGTACCTAGAGCAAAAGGGGGTCAGTATGGACAGCATATAGAGAGAGTGAGGCCAGGATGGAGCCCCTCCTAGGGTGTCCCCATGCTCCTCCCTTCCCCTGCCATCTTCTGAAGCCCAGTGAGGAGAAAGACCTGGTGAATGGCTGAGCTCCGACCCCTCAATGCCTTCAGCCTCAGAGCCTTGTTTATTCTCTATAAGGGAAGGGACCTCTCACATTATAGGTATATTTCATGACTCCCTAGGGTGCTCACATAGGCTTAAGGAGCGTGCTGTGTGCTGCGAATTGTTACAGTTATCTTCACATCACACTCAGTTAATATTCAGCCCCTCCCCCTCTGCCTCTCTGAAACCTAATACAAGGTTATTTATTTCCATCTGGATTTATTTAGGAATGAAAATGTTCGATAACTAGTGTAGAACTTTGGAGCGAGTTGGGAAAGTGGAGCCTGGAGGGAGGCCAGAGCCTTCTGCTTGGCATAGTGCTCTGGAAAGCTGCTCTCCTGGTGATTGCAGCAGGCAGGGAGCTGCACATGGATGAGAGATGAAAGAGTGTGGGTGGTCAGTGCCACAACTAGGCTGACAAAGAGAAGATGGGTGTATCATATGACTTCTTCCTGTCCTTCCCACAAGAGTGAGTAGTGGCTATACCTCCCGACGCCTTGCTAGAACAAGGACTTTTGAGCTTGTCTGCATATGAACCATCTGACAACTACAGAAAAATACTGATGTGTGATTCCACCTCTGGAGACTCTGGTTTCATTGGTCTGATGGTGCATCCTGGGATTTAGAGTCTTTAAAAGATCCCCAGGGAATTCTAAGGTGAATCCAAATATAGGCAGAAAACTGAAATATAGTCTTGTGACAGCAGTATGAGAGCCATACATGTATACATGATTAAGTTTTCTAATAGCCATCCTTAAAAATATATAAAAAGAAACAGAAGAAGTGAATTCTAATTGTGTGTTTTATTTAACTCAATATATCCAAAGTGCTATCACTTCAGCATGCTATCAATTTCACAAGTTAATGAGCTAGTTTAAATCCTTTTTCTCCCATATTGTCTTTGGAATCTAGTGTGCTTTTTACAATTACAACTCATTTAAATTTTGACCAGCTACCTATGAAGTTCAGAAAATCCACACTTGTGGCTACTGAATTGCGTAGGGAAGGTGTGGGACAACATAGGTCCCCAATAATAGAGTTTTGATCACCTGAATTAAAGAGGGAAGCTGTGTGTGTGGTATCTGTAGCCATGATACTGTCCAAGGGTTTATAATGGTGTGCTCTGCTGGCAGATCTCTGCATAGAACAGTTTTGCTTAGAACTCAGGCATCCTAGACTAATTCCATCCCCGAGACCTCCCCAGCCTGCTCCTGTTCTCTCTGTGTTCTTGTTAGCATATTAGAAAGCCTCCTTAGGCTCATTCTGCCATTGTCGTCATCCATGTGACAGTCTGCTATCATTCACTTTGCCCACCTGTCTCCCTGTTCTCCTTATATTTCCTTAGGACATAGTCACATCCTTATTAATCTCTATTCTCTGCAGACCAGCAGTGCTTTTATCCACTAGATGGTTATGTAATGAAGCAACTGACAGTGGCATGGTGAGGAGATTCCAAGATGTCACTGCTTGGACACTAGTTTTATGGGACAACACTGGTCCAGGAGGCTGGCCTTGGGTAGAAGGCAAAGCTGATTCAACTGCATTTTATAGTCTCCCTAGCAACCTGTCTCAGACAACTGTTGCTACAAAATGCTTGGAAACAATGATGTTCAAGGGTTCAGTTGCTTCTGAGAAGCATTTATTTCTTGTTCTAAGGGCTATGGATTAGCTTGTTTGACAAGTTTCCTTGTCAAAGAGAAGGTGTGACTGTCAGTAGTCACTGTCATGGCTCTTACAATATCTCTTTCAGCTGTACATCTGTTGTCAAGTCACCTACATGGAAAACTGGTTTAAGTACAGGAACCTATTCATGTGTGGTCTCAGTTCCCGTGGAAACTGGTCAGAGGGCAGAAGGACATCATGGTACATTTGCAGCTGCTGAGAAGATTCAACAAGGTGCAAGGCAGTGGGTGGATTGGAGATGAAAATGACTTTGGAAAAATGCTTATCCCCGCTTAGGCCTTCCAAACTCATGACTGTTCCCGAGACCTTGCCAGAGCCCACCACTGAGGTCACACCAGGGGTCCTGGGTCATTTCCAGAGGAACCTGCTTGAAGTGAGTCTATTTGAGTAAAGATGTGGCTTTTACTGGAGCAGAACAGAGCTTCTGGCTTCGTTCCCTTCTCTCCTGTAGCCTGAAGTTCTCTTTGGTCCCTGTGGAGCACTGCCCTGGCTGTGAACAGCTGAGTTTTACCCTGAAATAGCTCAATGCTGCCTTTCTTCCAAACTTTGTCTGGTCAAGCTTTGGCTACTTGTAGGACCTTGATCCCCCAGCCTGGTATAAAGGTGTCAGGGGTCATGGGTGGCCCGTCATGTTGTAGGGTCTCTTGGGAAGCAGGAGCTCTGAACCTAGTTTGAACCTCTGAGGGTTCAAGTTCCTTTTCTCTTGGCACAGTGTGATTTCCTGTTTCAAAGAAAAAAATTGGGTTTTAAGAGCTTTAAAAAAAGGCACTTGGACATGAAACAGCTCTTACAAAACAACATGTTGATGAGTTAAGTATAAATGAATCAGAGACATATGGATTAAATTTCCCTTGCAGTCCACAGGGGCTTCATCATGAAGAGGAAGAGTGTTTGTCAAAATGTGTCTGTCTTTGCCAGGGTCTAGGATGGAATCAGAGGCTGTGGAGAAGCTGGGGAAGCCTTGCCCGCTTCCCTCCCCCACTCCATGATAAGGCATAGAGCCAAGGATGGAATTTCAAGTCCTAGGTTTAATTTCTATTCCTCCAGCCTCTAGTCCTTCTGTTCTTAATTGAATTGTTCCTCCAAGATCTCCCTTGTGCCTTCAAAAGGGTGAACAGCCCAATGTCTGACTCCTGCAAAGACCTTAATTCTACTATAGGTAAAAGAAATTGATCTGAGCCCCATTGACACTTGGAATACTTCTGCCTACTCTTTGACTGTAAAGCCTAAACCATCTTGACTCAACATGTCTTAGTCCTTCCAGGCCACAGGTACCTCCCCCTTGTAACCAGGCAGGAGAGGGCTATAGGGGTGGACTGGAAGGTCAGTTACTTCTCTTGTGGATCTTCTGGACAGCATTCTTGCTTTTAGGAGAGGGGCAGGGCTGGAAAGCCTTCTGATATCATCACGTGAAGAAGGATTAGCTTTTCCTACTGTGAATCCTCCAAACAACCCTAAGTATACCGACCTCTGCATTTTTATCTTTCCTTCCCAATTTCTTGACCAAAGATCAGAGAAATAGCATATTTGGAGAGACCCTGTGTGGCTTCTAGAACTATGCTGCTGTGATGACTTCGAACACTCCGTGTTGGAGAATTTTAAAGGAAGGTCTTTGTCTAAAACAAATAAAGAGGTTTTCCAGATGAATCAGGAGGTAGACAGCTCTTCCCCAACTAAAACCCCTTGTTCCGTCACTCCCTGCCTAGGGTCCCCATAGATCTCCTTGGAACATAGTTTGAAGGTACAAACAGTGCTGTAGAGTAGGACTCACTAAGTTCTTTGGTATTTACTGCCGGCAGCAAAGTTAATCAGTGTCTCATGGATATTAAGTTGATTGAGAGAAGCCAGACACGTGTGATGTGATAGCATTTAAGTGAAGGACAAAGCTAAGCAAAAGTAATCTACGTTGAGGAATGTTGAATAGTGAATACTAAGGCAGTGATTGGGAAAGGGGCGCCAGAGAGCTTCCTGAGTGCTGGAAATATGTCACATCTTCACATGGTGGTAGTGACACAGGTTTATACTCTGCACACATATACATATTTTTGAGCCATGCACTTAAGATCAGAGTTCTTGATACTCATAATTGTAATTTGTTCCTTTTAAAAGTAAAGGAAATTGCTACCTTGGGACTGGCTCAGGGGTTAAGAGCTCTTGTTGCTCTTCCAGAGGACTGGAGTTTGGTTCGGCACCCACATCAGCCACCTCACAACTACCTGTAACTCTAGTTCCAGGGGAGCCAACACCCTCTTCTGGTCTCTTCAGGCACTTGCACACACATGGCATTAAATCACACAAATATGTATATAAACAAAAAAACTAATGAATCTTTGAAAAAGAACTTTCTACCTCTTTATAACTCCTCTAATTCAAGACTGGGATATCACTGAGCAGTGACTGAAATTTCGACTGGGCGTGGAGATTGTAAGTGTAGATGTGAAGCTGAGCCCAAACACTGAAGACATAGAATAGGACCATTTTAGATAGAAAGCAGTGTACTTCATTAAAGCAGGGCTTTGGCAACACAGAAGGACACTGAGTAGATTCCAACTTAATAGCTTCAGTCTTATTGGGAAGGTAGAATGCAAAATAAATTGGTGAGGGGGATTGGCAGGACTCTCTAATATAGACGAGCAAGTGGACATGTGAACCTGCCGTATCTGAGGGATTTCTCACCACCACATAAGGAAAGGCCACCTCAGCTCCTGTCATCACCAGTTTGATACTAGAACGAGTCTCTGAGAGTAGAGAGGTGTAGTCCCATACACCCTTCTCCTTCCCCACCTTTGTGATTCAGAGGGACTTGGCATGCTGGAGATACACGTGAGAATCTGAGTACCCATGACCAGCCTCCAGGTTTCCTGAAATAGGTTGAACATGTCAGAGGCTGTGGAAGTTTGCTCTAAGACATGGAACTGGCTTTGCTGTGGTTTGGAAACACAGTCAGCGGGGTGGAGGAATGTGGCCTGGACAGCGTCTGGCAGTAGTCCACATTGTCCTAAGACGCTGATGAGTAGAGGGATGCACACTGGGCTGCTTATCTTTTATTCATCCTACCCCATCTTAACCTTCTCCCACTGCTGAACCTAGGTATCAACATTGGATCCAGGTCCTGAGGTTTGTCTCATTTCCATAGTCCATATGTGGAAGCTGACCCTTAGCCAGGCCAGGCACAATTGTGCAGGGGGGATTGGATTTCAATAATCTTTTGGAAAGCAGTTTCCTTTCCAGCCTGAGAGCTGCCCTTTGCCAATCGGTGATAGCAGAGAATTCTGCAAAACTCTGCTTTTCAATCCCCTTTCTGGATAATTCATCCCAGCCTTCTTGATGTCGTGCTCAGGCATGGGAACTGGGCACAGTGCTGGTTGTAGATTTCACATGCCACATCATGCCTCTTTAATCTTTGAGAGAGAGGTCCATTTTATTGATTGACTTCACTGGCTAGACTGGCACTTCCGGTTGCACCTGTATGTGCCCACTTTCTTTCATTTTCCAATGGAGAAGCCAAATTTCTGCCACACCAAGGCCACAGGCACCATGTTTGCTGACGGAAACCAGGCTGGGACCTGGCCTCTGTCTTTTTGGCTCTTGGCCTCAGCTCCTCTGCTCCTTAGTATGGATTTTTCAGGCCCTGAGGTTGGAAGAACCAAGTCACTGCATGGTTTAGCCACTCCCACTGGGACCTTCCATCAGTGAGGTTTGCGCCTCAGGCCTCCTTTGGTGCCTTTTGGAATAACTTTTCGTTGTAAATTGCCTTTGGGATCTAATAAATTCTCAAAAAGTTAGCATGACGAAGATAAACAAGAGGCAGGAACAGACAATTATTCAGTATTAAAAAGGGCAAAATGGCTAATAAACACATGGCAATTTGTTCAGCTTATGTAGGGATCAAAGAAACAGTAATCAAATCAGTTACAAGGTTCTGCTTTCCCCTATTAAATTCTGCTTTCCCCTATCATGTAAAGACAATGATATGCAATGGTTTAGCTGTAGAAAAATGGAGGTGCTTAGTCCCCCTGCTGTAGGAGAGTAAATTGGCACAACTTCCCTGGCAGACTGACAGTATTTTCCAAAAACTTTAAAAGTGGATATCACTTTGACTCAGCAATTCCACATTTTGGCATTTCTCTTACCTTAAGGAAATAATCAGAGATATTCGCAAAAGTTCACATACAAGGTCATGTAGTGCAATGATGGAAAATTGGAAATGACTGAAATGCCCGATAGTAAGGAATCTGTAATATAAATCATGATTCATTCAAGTAATGAAACACCATGTAACCATTAAAGCATGCCAAAGAACAATATTTAATGGCACGTGAAATATTTACAATATTTGGCTACATAAAAAGTCAGACTCTAAGTCAGTACGTTCAGTATGATCTCCATTTAAAACTGATGTAAAAATTCAATGGGTTCATGGGAAAAGAGCACTGAAAAAAACACTAGTCATTTAACTATGGTTATTTCTAGGTATGGACACCTTGGAGTGGCCTTTCTTTTCTTCTTTGTGCTTTTCTTTTGCCATTTACAAACTTAATTGCTTAAAGTTTAGAATATTCTCAGGGGGTGTGTGTTCATGTGTGTGTGTGTGCATGCAGGTGTGCCTCTGTGTGTGTACACTGGAGGTCAATGTCTGAAGTCTTCCTCCATTGATTCTCTGCCTTATTTTATGAGACAAGGTCTCTTGCTGAACAGGGAGCTTACTGATTTGGTTTGACTGACTGGCCAGCATGTCCTAGGGATCCTCTTGTCTCTACTTCCCAAAGGATAGGATTAGAGATATGCATCACAGTGCCCATCTCTTTTATGTGGATGCTGAGGATTTGAACTGAAGTCCTCATGCTTGTGTTGTGAACACTTCATTAACTGAGCCATCTTCTCAGGACCTCTACTGCTGCCTTTTGAGACAGTGTCTCACTGAGTAGCCCAGACTTGCCTGAAACTTTCTATATGACCCAGACTGGCCTCAAACTTCTGGCAGTCCACCCTCCTTGGCCTAGTGAACAACTATACCCAACCGTTCCTTGTTTTCCATTATTGATAATTCATTGGTGAGTATCCTTTGCTAATTTTCAAATAGAAATTTGACTATTGACAGAAATATGAAACTTCAGGGTCAAATGGCATGTTCAACAAATAAATGTGAGTTATTTCTTTAACTAAAAACCAGATGAAGTCATTTGAGGACTTTGCTGCAATTTTCTTGCCTTTAAGCAACCTCTATCAGTTAGCCATACGTTCATGTTGGCTGTCTTCATCTGTCAGATGAGAGTATATAGCTGCCAGTGGCAGGCTTTGTGGGTTACATGAGTTATGCTGCTATTTCTCCCAAGTTCTGTTTGTATCTCCTAGAAGCAGGAGGCATCCTGGGCTCCTTCTTCAGTGGGTGGAAAGGATAGGCACTAGTGTACATTGCTTGTTGTGGGCTGAATGTGATGACAGAGGTCTTCCATGCCCTCGGTCTTCCCAGCCTAGCTTTGTACCTGAGCACCTGCCAGATAAGATTTTATTTTTTTCTTCCTTCCCAGTTAGAGTAAAACTCCCCAACTACAAAGCCTTTCTGCATTGCTATACCTTCTCCCTTAGAACCTGCAACGGAATGTAAATACTCCTATATACCTCATGCTAAGAGGACCAAGCCCAGATGTTAACAGACCCACTTTGTCAAGACCATAGTTTAGCACCTTAAACATCTGAACTTTTGCTGAATCCCTGAACCTGTTTATTATCAGGAACATAGCCCCAGGCTGGGGGTCTGCTCTCCTCAATGCCTGTCTCAAACCACTGAGAATTTGATTGAGTCCATGTAGTTCTAGAGACCCTTGGTGTCCCAGTCAGTCACCACGTGCATGCCCCAAGAGTCTGTGTCTGTGCCACCCACCGTGCCTGCTGTCAGCTATGCTGTATGCTCCCTCTTTGGTTTCTCAGTGCTGTATGCTTGGGAAACAAACCCACCAGAGGTAAAATTCTTTGACCCATTAGGACAGTCTAGTGAGGGCTGTGATCCAGGTTTGCCTGGAAGCACTGGCTGTGACTGGGGCCACGTGTCACAGTCCTGAAGCTGCAACCTGTGCAGGAAGGCTTTAGAGTATTTTCTGTCTTCCCAGTTGCTGCCACATCGCTATCATTGTTTATGATTTGTTGAGTGCCCCTGCTGTGTTTAGCACACTGAGAGATGTGCAGTCTTTCTTCCCTGCCTGAAGCCTTTCAGTCTGATGGAACCAAACAAACGAACTCAGGCATAAGCCACCTTCCTGAGAAGAGGTGCTTACCTTTCCAAGACATCAGCTTTCTTAAGGTTTTGATTTGCACGTGGCTTTCCATTTTTAAACTCCTCTTGATAGGAGCAGAGACAACTTCATGGTGAGGGTGAGGGCGGGGGAAGCAGGGCTGGGGTGGTGCAAAGAAGAAATTGGCTGAGAAGGGGCTTTGAAGGAGAGATGACGCTCCAGGAGGTGGTTCCAAGGTGTGCAGTTCGTGACTCTACATAGAATCTTGTGCTGGGGGCCAAGATGGTGCTGGGAGCAGACCAGAAGGGCAGACACCTAGTGATGAGGAAAGGGCCAACGCCAAGGCTGGAGGTGTTGCAGAAATATTTACATCTGCCCAATTTCATGAATTCAAGTAACCTCTAGTAAATGTTTGATCTCAGCTGCGTTCTCTACTAGATTTTGGGATGTGGTTTCATGTGTGTTCTCCAGAGACTCAAAGTCCACTTAGAGAAATGCACTGGGATCCTCAAAAATGTTATAAACCTGTCCTTCCATCACTTACCAGACCATGTTAGAACCCGTCTATGAGACCCTGTCACGCTCTATTGTTTTTATCTAAGAGAGAGCGAGAGCGAGAGCGAGAGAGAGAGAGAGAGAGAGACTGTATTTTGTGATGTATGTGTGTGTTCACATGCCTATGCACACAGGTTTAGAAGTGGGAGGCAAACACTGGGTGTCCTCCTCCATCGCTCTCCATCTTATTCCCGTGAAACGGTCTCTCAGTGAGTCTTCTGGGTAGACTGGCAATTCCCTGCTTCCCTATCCCTCCCGAGTGCTGTGGTTACAGGAGCTCATGCTCATGCTCAGCTTTTAGTGTGGGTACTGGGCATCCTAACTCAGGTTCACATTCTTGCAGAACAAGTGTTCTTACCCACTGAGCCATGTACCCAGCCTCTTATCACTATTTTAAATGCTTCTTACAGTGCGTGTATGATTATTTGATATGTATTCGGCTCTCCTCTTTAAGCTGTATGAGGACAAAGACCCTGTCTATTTTCTTAATGCACCCCTAACCTGTGAAAAGTTGCTGGCATATGATAGGCATTTAACAAGCAAATATTAGTTAGGTCAATCAGGCCACAAATAAAGAGGCCACAAAGAGTACTTTTTGAGGAATGGAAGGCATAGTTTGGAGTGAGGAAGAGGCCACAGATGTGCTCTGTGATGTTCCTAAATAATAGCAATGGCTCCCAACAAATGAGAGTCTACAACGTACTAGAAGGTGAGTCTGTGCTGGTCGTCAAGCCAAATCTTTCACTTATATTATTTCATACAAAATAAAGATGATGATTCTTACATTGTATTTAAGGAAACTGAGGCTCAGGGAAACAGGATAATTTGACCAACAGGTAGCAGGATTGGGAACCTGAAGATGGTGCTTGACACCTCTACTTTAGCAAGAATACCTAGCATTCTTGCAAATCAGTGAGAAACTCTGGTTGAATAGAGGGAATTTGGGAAGTACATGGAATGCCTTTTAAGAGTGAGGGAGGACTGCTCTTTGGGGAACTACTAAGAAGGAGATGCAGAATGGTTAGTGTGACCTGGCTGTGGTGAGGTCTTCTTTCAGGGACAGAGCAGGACTCCGGATTCTCTTGGGGCTCCTTCAGGACACATTCTGTTAGGACTATTACACTGCTAATGGAAGTGACAGGGCTTGACATTTGGGTAATTAAAACATCCACTAACGGAATAATAACTTTTTATTGACAATCATACTGTTGAAGGCAAAATTAATTTGATTTTAGACATCCTAGATGTGGAGTTGCCTGGACAGGAGCCAGCATTATGTGAATAGAGTTTTTGATCCAGTGGATGGCACTGGAAGCTCTCAGATGGTCTCAGCTCAGGTTAAGCATGAAGGAACCAGTGTAGATACAGCCAGACGTAGGAGGCACCCTGTATCTCACATCAGCTCATTTAATGCTAATAACCATGTAAAAGGCTACCTGATTTTCATTTTAAAGATGGCAAAACAGTTTCCCAGAATTATGGATCTTACCTAAGATCATACCACCCTTTTTAAAGATTTGTTTTCTGGTCAGATGTGTGGCACACCTCTGTAATCCCAGCACTTGAGAGGCAAAGGCAGGAGAACTATGAGTTCAAGGCCAACCTGGGCTATACAGTGAGTTCTAGGCTAGCCTTGGCTACATAATATGATCCTGTCTCAAAAAATTTAAAGAAACATTTACTTTCTGTCTGGGTCTGAAAATTCTAATCCTGGGGAGCTGTCCTGTTAAGAGAAATTTCTCTAGTTGATGACTGAATGGGATGGCCAAGGAAAATAGAGATTTTCTTTGGTTAAGCCTCAGGAAATCCAGATCATGTATAGCCATTAGTAGCTTCAATTATTATCAAGGATGCTGGTGAAGATGACCAAGGAAAGGGTTGTTTGTTTCCTTGTCCTGTAACCAGGGCCTGTGCTAGAAGTCTTTCTCCATGTCTCTCAGTCTGAGTCATCCAGAGGACAGAGATCAGTTTGAAAGCAGATACAGAGTCTCACCAGGTGGCCTCCATTTACACCTCACAGTACAATGGCCGCCAGCCACATGCATACCTAACTTAATTAAGATAAACTAAAACCTAAACTTTAGCTTCTAAGTAGCACTATTCACATTTCAAGGGCGAATCATCACATACATGACATCACATACCTGTCATACTGGACAGCTTTGAACACTTCTGTCATCACAGATATGCTAATTGGGAGATGAACCGGAGGTCCCTTGACTCTTTCCAATAGCAAGGCAAGAGTGGACGCTCCTTCTACATCCAAGCTGAGGCACTTTGAATAAAGAATAAAGTGCAGTCAGCCTTCTGTGTCATGGTTCAGCCAGGTACAGATGGAAAATTGAACTTTTCCTTGTCATTAATCCCTAAACAATGCAATAGAGGAACTACTTGCATAGTATTTGCATTTTATTAAGTATAAGTAATCCAGAGATGACTTAGAGTATACAAGGTGATTACATAGGTGCAACAAACATCACACCATTTCATAGAATGACTTGAGTACCTGTAGATTTTGGTATCTTCAGGAATCCTGTAAACAATGGCCCCCTGATACTTGAAAGCATCTCTCTAAGCTTCTATTTCCTGTTTTGTAGAAAGGAATTTGGAGGTATCTGAATAACTGAACTCAGTATAGTGTGGAAAACTTGTTCCATGGTGCTTGGCAATGGTTTTTGCTCATCAGAGGCTGGCCTGATTCTTATAACCTTGGATGACAATGATAAGCCCTGTGGTCTGGTGGCCTTCTTCTTCCAGTAGATTTCCACTTGATGAGTTTTCCTGAGCCCACATGTCTTCATGATAGTGAATCCAGGATGTATTGGAATAACTAGTACCTGGAAAGAAGGGAGAAGTAGACACATCAGGGCATCTGCCTCTCCTCTGTCTCACGTGAACACCATCCTGCTATTGCCATGCAAGCACCTTTCTGTCAGCCTTGAAGTCCTCTGGATTCTCTCCTGGGATTTGTATCTTTAGATTACTTACTTTTCTTTCACCTGGTTCTCACTTTCCCTGCGCACAAAGATCGCAGATTGAAATATTTAATCCCTGTACCTTGTTATTTACAGGCAGAATCCATCATTTTGTATTGGTCAGGCCATGGGTATCTGTTAATGACCCTATAGAAAATGCTCAGTGTTTTCTTGGCCCAGACCTCCTTCCCTTCCTGGATATCATCAGCAAGAAATGCAGTAGGGGAGTGGTGTTGGTCACCTGGAGGAACTATGACTTCTGTTGCGTGTCTCACCTCAGTTTCATTCAGTAAACCAGGGGTGGTCCCCAAACTCCCATTCCTTATACTTCCCAGGTGATGCTGCAGTTGCTAGTCTGGGACCACATTCTGAGAAACACTGGTGTCTTTACTGCAGTGTTAGCTTTGGGATCCATGAGATATGAAGTTAAAGCCCTATCTCACATCTCTGTCATCTGAAGCTCCTTGAGCCTCAATTTCCCCATGTGTCATTTGAAAAGTAAAGCATTCAGGTCATTATGAGGAATAAATAAAATGGCAAGTGCTTGTGTTGTTCTTGCATAGCTGTGTCTACACATAGCTGTGTCTGACATAAACAACTTAAGGGAGGAAGGATTTATTTTGGTGAACGTGTTTGGAGGGCCCAGTCCTTGGTTGCTTGGCCACATGTTGCTTAGCCTGAACATCACAGCAGTGGGAGTACATATGGCAGAGGACCTTCTTTACCTCACTATGAACAGGAAATAGATACAGAGAGACAGCATGTGGCCAGGAGCAAGAATCTCCGAAGGTTCTCCCACAATGCCTCTGCCTTCTCTCTAGGTCTTACCTCCTGTAGTTTCCAGACCCCATCCTCCCCATAGCAACACTGGGGTCCAAGCTTCCAGCATGTGGGCCTTTTAGGGGGAACACCTCATATGCAAACTCTAACTGTTCACTAATCATGACTGCCCTGACTGGGCCATAGGGAGGCTGCCAGAACACAGCATGCATGACTTGGCACATACCCTTCTATGGCTTCCTGCTCTCTGAATCCTGGCCGCCCGACTCCCATTCCATCCCCAGTGGCGGTCTTCACTCACCCTTCCACAAAGCCAGCCAACAGATCTTTCAGCTTCCAAGAGCTCAAAGCCCTCACTACCACTCCCCCGTTTTCTAAGCGGATTATGCATGGACTGTGTTACAGATAACCAGGAGCTTTTGCTTACTTTGTCTAGATACAAATAAAAGCAATTGAGAGAGAGAGAGAGAGACAGAAAGAGACAGAGAGAGAGACAGAGAGAGACAGAGAGAGAGAGAGAAAAATGAGAACTGACAACAGAAGGTAAATAAAATGGCCACCTCAGCTCGGTACAAGACTGCATAGAATGGATCTCCCAGCCTCCTCACTGGTGGCCCAGTCAGGGCAGTTCATGTTTAGTGAACAGTTAGAGTTTGCATATGAGGTGTTCCCCCTAAAAGGCCCACATGCTGGAAGCTGTGTTGCTATTGAGGGGCCATTGTTTCTGGAAACTACAGGAGGTAAGACCTAGAGAGAAAGAGCATTATGGGAGAACCTTCGGAGATTCTTGCTCCTGGCCACATGCTGTCTCTCTGTTGTTAAATGTTCTGCACTTAACTTGATACAGAGGAGTCCAAACCTAGCCCAGTGCTGAGCTCCTCTGGATGACCTTCCTCTGGATATCCTGAGAACTTGAGGAGCTGGTGAGGAGAGCCTGGTTGACCAGGGTCTGTGAAAAGCCAGGGAAGCTTTCCAGGGCACATCAGTGCAACTGTACCAGGACAGGGACAGTGAAGATCTGGGAAATAGCAGGACTCGGAAGCTGGGCAGAGCTAAGAGGATGGAGCCTTGCAGCAGAACAAATAGAAAAGCAAGACTGATACCTACAGGTTCCTGACTGTAGCACAATCCTGGTCCTCCCCAGCAACCAACCAATCCGCTTTCTCAGGAGCATCAGCCCTCTCTAACTCTGTGACTTGGACTGTGCTATTCAGGCTCTCCCAGATTTACTTTTTAGGTCTATAAAATTATAAAATGGGGATAGCGACACCTTGCCTCATAAGCGTGCTTTTCAGATTAAGTAAGAATGCATTCATAAGACTAGTCAGCTCAGAACCTATGACAGGTGTACTGTTACCATGTTACCTTTCATTTCTGGCGATCAGAAGCACAGATGCAAATGTTCAGAGATAAAAGCAGTCCTCTTGAGGAAATTGGTTTGCATCAATCTATATACCTCCTTGATTTTCTGGCTTTGGCCAGTCTGTACAGACCCCTGGAAGAGAAATACAAACGGAAGGGAAAGGTTGGAGTCTTCTAAATAGTAGACCTTATGGTTCCCTGGTTTCTACTTGAGCAGGAAATAAGCCAGGTAGAAAGGATTGCTCTGCCTGCAGAGCTAGTGGGAAGGAAAGCTGCATCTTTCCCTGGTCCCAGCCTGGTCTGTAGAATCTGAGGCTACAAGGTCTCAGGTGCAGGGCAGCATAGGCAATCCTCAGCTCATCAGGCCTGTGACTCAATCAGAGCCACCTCTTACAAGACTGATATTCATCTTTTGGAGGCAGCTGAGAAGCAGTGAGAATAAGTTAGTGCATAAAGAATGCAGTGGGATTGCACCCTTATCAGATTGTTACTATAGCAAGAGAGAAAAATTACACTGCCCTCAAAATGATGTCTCTTTTTATATCTTTTATCTCTTTCCTAATCATCTTTATATATATATTTTTTTTCCTGCTAGAGGTTTAGTCATCTTTCTTCTTTTCTTCCTTGATAAATCATCCTCTTTTCCTT
The DNA here is from genome assembly GCA_035773235.1 of Eospalax fontanierii. Taxonomy (NCBI): domain Eukaryota; kingdom Metazoa; phylum Chordata; class Mammalia; order Rodentia; family Spalacidae; genus Eospalax; species Eospalax fontanierii. Next base: position 146,241,690 of record CM069524.1, on the reverse strand, counting down.
GGGCTTTCAGTTATGTTGTACTTAGGCTGTAAAGGACATCATTTGCTGACTTCCAACTCAGGATAAGAAAAAACAATTTGCTGTGACCTTAGCTTGAGCTCTTGCTCTGAGGTAACCCTGCAGACCTCAAGTGGATATTGAGTTGGAATAGTAACTCAGAATCTGCTTGTGTTTCACTGGGCTAAGGGAGGGTCAGATGAGGGAGAGGGTGTTGTAGTCGGGAAGAGGAAGGATGAACAGCGGAGTTCAGATAGACAGAACTGAGAATCATGGAGAGAGTAGATTAAGGCTAATTTGGAGCCATCTGCATTTAAGGCGTTGTCTAGGTAGAAGTTTCTCCAATTAAAGGGTGCAAAGGCAATAAGCCACCTCTACAGACCTTGTCTCATATGTCTCTTCCTGCCTTACCGCTAATGGCCCTGAAATGGTCCTGCATATGACCCAGTGGCTTAACAGTGCTCACAGCTATTCGTAGTGCCTTTTTCTGGGTTCCACATCCTGGATTGCCTACTTTCTGCCTCAAATTGGAACTTAGAAAGGAAAGGAGAGAACTCTTACAGTGTGTCATCCTCAGGTGATCATAGGGAAGATGCATAAGGTTGTTACACCCCAGGGCACTTGACTCTCTGCAGAGCTCCTTTTAGTACCTTTTCTCCTTTGACTTGTTTCTGGAACAGTGTTGCCCATCGAGGTCAGTTTTATGTTGAATTCATCAAGAGGGTCTCATTCTCCTGTTGATGGTCTAGGCCATGAGATAGCAATAAAAGATGATGAGAGGACGGAAGAAGAGGACCAGGCAGAAAAAGCTGCAAACTGGTTTGGTGGCAGCTGAGGCTATGACATATTCTGTAGTTGTGAATAGAGAGCTTCCCTATGGCATCCCTAGTTTTTCTTAGGTTTCTCAAGCTTCCAAACAGTGACCTTTGAATCATGGCTTCCTGGGTATGGAACGTGCCAAGCAGAGGCACCTTGTATTTCTGAGATACTTGAATGGCAAGATCCCTAGCCTTTCTGCCAAACCAGCCTCCCTCTGTGAGGTCAGCAACAGTATCTGGATGCATCCCATGTAAATGGCAAAACATTAAAGGAGAGGATGAGGAGAGGCAGATGGAAAGCTATAGCTGGCATCTGGCAGCTTGGAAGCAAAATCCTGCCTGTCCTTGCCAACTTCCTCCATGTTGTGGCCCCATCTGTCTCCAGTCCTGTTAGTATGGGCCTGGCTGTCTCTGGCTCCTGAGTGGCAGCGTCCTGCGCCTTGCCTCTTCTTCTCTGTTCTGTCATTCTTGTCCAGGGAGTTCCACACTTCCCTCATTTGCCTTGACACCACCTCACGTCTGCTGAAATCCCAGAGCTTTGCATGCACCACAGTTCATCACTTTTTTCTGCTGAGGCTGGTAAGCTTACTTAGTTTCTTTTAAGGTTTTCCCTTTGGGGAAACTTGTACCTGGTTGAATATGACTCATAAAGACTGAAGCAACACCAGGACTTGGAGTAAGCATCACATATCCTTAGAATGCTTGATTGTGAGCCCAGACAACCTGCTTCCTGATGCTCTCTTATGTTCTGGTGCATCTGAGCTTGAGAAGGCCAGTGGAACTTGCCCAGAGGCTATTTTATAGATGTCTCTCTGCAAGGTCGATCCAAAGTGTGCTCCTGCTGAAATACTTGAAAGTTGGCCTGAAGTTTGGAGATCTGAGGCAATACTGTTGACCCTTAACAGTCTTATTTCCCTTAGCCACTGACCTATTCTTTCCTCAACAGTGACCTTTATATCCAGTCACAGCCATGCCTTGGCTTGTCCTGTGCTTGGGATTTCTGTGGGATCCAGACTTTCCTGCTTTCTTCTTCTGTGCTGTTCTTACGTTCTTTTTGTGCCTTCCTTTAACCTCCAGTATCTTGACTTCCAGTGGCCCTTGTCCTCCTGCCTCCATCTGTTTCTCCTTCATACCAGTCCCCTGCCCCATGGTTCTTTATTCAGTGATGTCTCACCCTCGACTCTCCCCTCCTTGCCCTCCATCTCCTTGCTCTGCCTGCTTTGATAGCCTCTGGTCTTCTGATCCTCCATGATGTGATTTTTTTTTCCCATTTCAGACTTAAGCTACTAAGCAGGAACAGCCCTGAACCCCTGTGCTCAGTGAACCTACTTTGTAGATCCAGCATTTAGAACCTCCAGAATCCCTGCTGCTTTGTGGGAGGCCTCTGATTCAGCTCTTGCTGGGCCCACAGTAGCTGTCCCAGGCTTCATCTATCCCTCACAAGCCTCATATTTAAGCTTTTTAATTTTTATTATCTTTTATTTTTCTCTTTGGCATTAGGGATTAAGCCCATGGCTTTATGTATGCCAAGCAGAAAATGCTCTACCACTGAGCTCCATCCTTAGCCTACTTGGTTGAAAACCTTACATGCATGATTAGAGTTGATCTGCTCCATCCTGGTACTCAAAGTACTTCTGAAGTGCTTCTGAACCTCTTTCATGTCTCACATCACTTAAAGGGAGAGTGAGCTAGGGTGTTCATCACTAAAACATTCATCTACTATCTACTCTATTTCTGAGGTAAGAATGCATTTTGGTAAGTCTTCATCTTAAGATAATCACAGCCTGCAAGATGTCGGCTATGAAAACAGCCTGCGGAAGGATAACAGCAATGTTGTCCTTGAAGAATGCTTGCTTTATGTCTAGCCGTATGCCAAGTACTTTTTGTGTCTCTTGACCCCATATTATGTATTAGGGACTATCAGGATTTTCATTTTATAGGATAGCAAACTGATGATGAGAACTTTGATAAGAGAAATGTGGGATTTGAATCCATAACATGTCTGTAGATTCTTCTAACTTCACCCTCTTATTTCTCATGGTGCTCTTTAACCCTGAACTCATCCAGCCAGGGTCCCTGGGGCCCACTGATCTCTCCCACATCCTCTCTGCCCCAGCAGCTTTTCTGAGCCTGTGTGTTTTTCTGCTGAACAAGCACGGCTGCTCTGACCCACCACGAATTAAGCTGCTGAGCACGTGTAGAATCACATCGTGCTTTTAACTGCAGGCAAAACCCATCCCTCTGGGAACTGTCCCAGTTTGAAGGTTTAAAAAAAAGAGGCAGTCATGTTAAAATAGAGATAAATACTATAGACAGAGACATGGAAATAGGTACAGGAGGGATGTTAGGTATCTATCTCAATAGATACCAGAGATAAGCGCATGGAAACCACAGATAATTATTGTCGGGAAGTATGCTCAATGGGAGGTTCTCTGGGTAAATATATCGCCTTTGTGGATAGTAGAATAGTGTGGAGAGTGTGAAATGAAAACAGTGTGGGAGGCTGTGCAACTCTGAGGGGCCGTGCGGAATGGGACTGGGCCCTTCAACGATGCTCATTCAGGGAGCTGATCCAAGGGAAGGTCTGAAATACGTAGGCAGACTGCAAACTCCCAGAAGGCACCTGGAAGCATACTAGAAGGAATGCACAATAGGGTAAGTGAGGCCTAAGAGTTGGGCTGGGAGCAGGGAGATGTGACAGGGATAAATTCTATAAATTGACACAGGGTGTGTAGGCCAAGTGAAGCCAAGAAGAAAAAAGGGTCATTAGAGAGGGGAACAAGGACCTGGCTCCTGTTCACTAAGAAAATTCAAGTCTCCAGTCTTGGGAGCATTCATATAGGAGCACCATGCTCACTAACCCAGTGGGTAAACCAGCTAAGCAGGCTGTCTGCCCTAGAATGGGGGCATATGTTGGGAGATGGCAGCCCTATGTTATAACTGCAGAGTCATCCCAAGGTGATGCTGTTCCAGTTTTTCTGGTGATCTACTGTGGTTAGATATAGGACTGGCCACCTCTGCCTACAAGTATTCAGGGAGAGTGAACTTCGCAGACCCACTGTTCAGGGGTGCTTCTCCACTTCCTAGGTTCTGTATTTGTCTTCTCTGTCTGTCCAGGAAATGATTTGAAGGACTTTGTAGTTCTATTGGTCAGGTCTTCCTGATGGTCTTGTGTGCCATTAAACAGAACTCAAAACGGGCAAGAGGGGCCTGTGAGCGAAGGAAGCAGAACTGTATGTCCATCTGCACTTCTAGTTGTTTTTTGAAGAAATGGATGAAGGGCATTTGCTGTGACATTTTATCCCTAATAGTGATCCCATCTTTGTGTAGCCCTCTCCTTTCCAAGGCAAAAGGGGACAGTGACTGTCATCACAGGGAGGCTATTAGTCTCTTTGATATCCAGTTGACCAACACTGTCTCTTCCAGGCCCAGGTTTCCCACTGAGTATCTCACCTTTCTCTGCACTGATTCCAGGTTGAGTTAGAGGGTAAAGCATAGGAAGAATTTGGTCTTCACTGTCAAGAACTTTGATGCTAGAATTCTTTCTGCCAAAGGTCCAAGCTGCAGCTTGCTCTCCCCTGGGAGAAAAAACTCTAGGTAGTTGTTGCTTTTATGGCATGAGTTTTGCCTTCTACACATGATTTAGTTACTCTGGTGTTATCCAAAATGTTGTACGGCCCAGATGTGCTTTCTAGGGCGTAACCCTGACGGTAGGATATTTTGGCAGAGTTGACTTCCCTCTGTAAATCAGAGTCTCTCTTTCTCTCTCTATTTGACAAATATGATGGTGATTTGATTCATGAGGCATGACAAAGACCAGGCAAGGGGTACACTGGAGAAGTGCACCAATCCATAGCTGCTCCATTAGAGAATTTCAGATGGAATTTAACAGAGAGTTGGGGGTACATGTCCTTTAGTGAGTTAAAATTCCTGACCTGTTTCTAGGCAAAAGAGATTTCCATAAATAAAATGGGGAACAGTTCCAAGAACTTTTCCAATAGGAATTTGGCTAATCAAGTTCTAGCTGGACTCATCCCCAGAGGATTCATGGGAATAAAAATCAAGGGGACAGGCATCCAGATGGCATTTGGTAGGGGTGTAGGTTCTGTTGCAGTGATATTCTGGGGTGTCTGCCCAGTCCTGGCTGTCTGGAACACACCCCCACTCTAGGCATGAGGGAGGGTGTCCCAGTGAGCAGGCAGCCCTAAGCTGCCATCTGGTTACCAGGCAGAGCCTCAAACCACCTGATCTGGGGACAGAGACCATATGGGCTTCCCAAGCTTCCACCTTGCTTGCTCTGGACTTTAATTTTAAAGTTCTCTGAACTGGAAACTGACTAAAAAGAAAGTTTTCTGCCAGAGAACCACCAGCTATGATTAGTGTGGATTTATTTTTCTTCCCAATGATGAATGGTCACACTTGTGCACAAGGCACTGATCCACTGGACATTGAATAGCTCTCAAACTGCAGAGACCACGCTGCAGGGCAAGGTTGGCTACTTAGTAGCAAGAAGATGAGATGATTTCTTCTTTCTCACTGCGGTCGAGAAATATGACTGTGCAACTTGTGTTGGTGCCTGTGAAATCCGGGAACTCTTTTGACCCTTAGCAAGGGGGTAGTCACTTAGCTTCATAGTTCCTTGCTTCAGTGCAGAAGCCTAGTACGAAGCATATGGTATGTGCCCAAGATTGTGCTGGGCTTTGGTAGTATGAAGACATTTACGTTTAGGGAGCACTAACACTCTCTCAAGGAGAATAATAGAACTATTATTGTCATTTATTGTCTCTATCTCCACTCTTGGGGAACAAGGGAGTGATATTCAATGTAGCTCCTGCATACTCATGAGGTGAAGGAACATGGAGTCCCCAAATGAGGCAACTATACAGAATCAGGAAGGAGGAATTGGCCTCAGCAGTAGAGATCCCCAAGCCTGTTTGGAACTATGTGTAGTTTCTTCTTTAAGGCTTTTGGGTTCTGCCATTTCTAGCCTTTCTAATAGGAGCCCTGATGGGTAGCGTGACAACAGCATAGGAGTTATGGGTGTAGAAGCTACATACGTCTAGATGGAATCCCAACTGTGCGTGATGGAGCAAGTTGCTCATGCTCAGCCTCTATGCTCCTTGGTTTCCTCATCTGTAAAATGGAGGTAATAACAGACCCTACATCATGGGGCTGTGGAGGTATTAAATGGAACAATGCATGTACCTTTCCTGGCATTTGAAAGGAAAATATAAAAAGTTGACGATTTAGAGATGATACATGTAAAGTTGATAGCTGGAGGATGTGTGGTCTTCAGGGACTTTCTGGAGCATCACTCGGTTCATCTTAATCATCTCTAAGTGACTATATTAATTTTGGGGGATTTTCATAGTGCATCACCACATCATGGGGTTTTCATAGCACATCAACACAACCTGAGCAACTCAAAACAATGGAAATATATTCTTAGAGCTCTAGAAGCTAGAATTCCAGAATAAATTACATCAGGGCTATGCTCTCTCCAAAGACTTGCAGTAGAGACTTTCCAGCTTCTGGTGGCTCCAGACATTTATGAGCCGTGACTACAGAACTCTAATCTCTATCTTCATATGACCTTTTCTGTGTCTGTGTCCTTTTCTAGCTCTTATAAAGATGCCTGGCATTGAATTTAAGGTTCAACCTAACCCGATAAGATCTCATCTTTCTTCTTACTGTCTACAAAGACACACTATTTTCAAATAAAACCAGGTTCTGAAGTTCCAGATGGATGTGTTTCTTTTGGACTCGGGGGGGACACTGTTCTACCAAGATAGGAGCATCTTTTCAGCATACTCTTGTACTTTTTCTAGGCTGCAAGTTATTTGGACTTCTAGGATAAAGTGAGGATGAGCTAGGGTCTCACGGTTTCCAGCCAGGCCTCTGGGAGCCTAGTAGAGGGATTTGGTGAGAGTCGTGGCTGTCAAAAAGGTCTTCTGAGAGAAGTGGCATGTGGGCTGAGTCATCAGGGACAGATAGAGTCAGTTAGTGGAAGAAAGTCTTTCTAGACCGTTGGAAAGCTCTGAAAGCTTGGGGCATGTGGAAATAGACTAGTTAAGAAACCCAACAGCTCTGTCTGGCCATGGCATATATATGAGTGGGTGGCAGGGACGAATGGATAAGGCTGTGCAGGTAGGTCTGTCTGTCTGTCTGTTCTTCAGTCTTGTTATCAATGTCGCTGACATATGGAGCACCTACTGAATACATGATAGAATGCCAGGCACTCTTTTAACACTTAGCTTGAATTATTCTTCTCTGTAAATAAGGAGATGGCTAGCACTGAACCACTGAAAGTGTGCTGGCAAGTGGGTATGGAGGTATCCTGTTTCCTAAACACCTTTAGGTAGTGAAAGTCAGAAAAACTAGGAGTTCACTTTAAGTGTCTGGGGTTCTAGAATTAGAGAGAAATGTGGGCTTTTGGCATAGGGAAGGCTGCTAGAATGTAAATGGAGACAGACAGTGCTGACCCTCAGTTGACCAAGGAAAGGGGGTTCCTTTCCCTTCTGAAAAATAATTATGAAATTGGTGATATTAAGGATAACAATCATGGAGTTAATTTGGGTATAAGTAGCTGGAAACACCTGCGCAAAATTGGCTTCTCATTTACGAAAACGAAGTTTGAATACAAGAAGTCCAAGGTTTTATGCTCATCATATACTTTCTATCTGTCTTGGGGCTCTGCTATCCCTACTGTGTTTCCTTATGAGCTAAGTTGGTAGCTAGGGCTCCAGTCATTACACCAACATAGATACCAGAGAAAAGAGGACATGCTCCAACCTTTCTTCCTAGGAGCACTTTTGTTTATATCCCATTGACTAGAATAGAGTCCTTGGGGTGTATGTAGCTGCAAGGCAAGCTGAGAAATGAAGTCTTTATGTCTAGAAGACATATGCAGCTAAAAATGGGTAACTGTTAGTCTTACTAGACACTGTTATTTATAGAATACCTGCTGTGCTAATCACTTTTACTCTTATAACACATCTCTATGGGAGCTTCTACAGACTACCCTTCCTATCCATTGCTTCTGCATTTGTGGATTCAACCAATCACAAATTGACAATATTAGAAAAAATTACATTGATGTGGAACATGCACATATTTTTTCCTCATTATTCTTTGAACAATATAATATAACAACTATATAGTATGTACATTATAGTGAATATTAAAAGTAATCTGGAAATGACTTAACATATGTAGGAAGACATGCATAGATTATAAGGAAGCATGATGGCATTTTATTCTAGGAATCTGAGCATCTGTGGATTTTGATATCTACATTGGAGTCTTGAACTCAGCTCTCTGCAGATACTGAAGGATGACTGTATTACATTATTATTACATCCATTTGACAGTGATGGGGAACTCAGCAAAGATATAGAGATCTCACCATGGGAAAGAGGCAGAGCTGAATCTGAAGCCCAGCTCTGAGTGTCTTCAAAGACTGAAGTCCCGTCTGTTAGCTTTAGGCTTCACAGCCTTTCCAAGAGAGGATTCCAGAACTTGGCCTTGAAAGACCTGGAACCAGTCCAGCCTTTCTGACGTCTGCTCTGGCCGGGTTTCACCTCCCTGCCAGGCACCAGATGAAGAAACAGGAAATGTACAGGACTGGCTTAGTGAGCCCCAACCCTGTGGGAGAGGGTGAGTTCTTCATCTAGCCCTCTCCGATGAGACCTTCTCTGTGGTGGATTTGGACTTCAGCTCTGGCTCTGGGGTTCTCTTTATCACAAGAGAAGTCTGCTTGTGCTGTATTCTGAGTAGTGCACACTGACCCTCCCCAAGTTTGGACTGTGGAGTCACAACCTTCTATGCCTCTTTTGCTTTTATAATATCTTTATTTACTTTTTGTTTTTTTTCAGACAAGGACTCTTGTTTGAAGGCTGGCCTCAAACAGAGGCTTGAGTCACTGGGACAGTAGATGCATGCTACTGCATCCAAATGAAAATTGCTGCTCTTTTTAATTAAAAGTTTTTTATGTTTTCGAGAATTTCAAACACGAGTACCATGAGGACTATATTCATATTATTTCCAGCCCTCCCTTTCCTACCTCCAAATCCTCCCATTCCCTCTCAAATTCATAAGCTCTTCTTTAATTATTATTGTTACGTGCACACACATATATACAACCCACTGAGTCCATTTGGTGCTGTGCATATGTACATATGTCCTGTGCCTCTTTAGACTTTTAGGGATCAAGTAGCTGATTTCTTCAACAGTGGAAAGGAAATGGTTCTGGCAGGAGCTCAGGTCGATTGTCAAGTGCTCAAACTTGACCATACTCTTTATTTCAAGTACAAATCTCATGGCCAAGTAAAAGTTAAATTTATTCATTTAGTTAATCTTTATTAAAGACATCTCTAATGATGTATTGATTCTTTTATTAGTGGAGAGAAGGAAAAAGACTCACTTTCTTGGCAAGCAAGGTGATTACCTGATGCCAGGTTGGAAAGCTGCTCAGCAAGGGGTTCTATTTTTGAAATATAAAAAGAAACATTTTAATATAAAAACCAATAAATGAACACGAAAGATGGAAGTGGATGAGCAAATTAAAAACATATTATTTTTTCTTTTAATGACCTTACATTAAAAGCAAAAGTAAAAGTTTTGAAGGAGAAAGAAAACATTGTAATCCTTTGATATCAAGGGACAAAACTCACCTACTTTGGTGATTTTGAAATGTGGATAAAAAATTTGAAGAGGATACCAATAAATAGAGGTAAATATTCAGCCAACATTTCTTACATTTGGGTTCTGTTTTTGCTCTTTCTTGCTTGCTGGTCAAATTGGTTTTGAATGGAATTTCTGGCTTCTAATTCTTCCAAACCTGGCATTCATAGTCTATACAGGACTGAACAATCCCAGTGGCACACTCACTCAGGGTGGTCAGAGGCTGTGGCTACTCAATTACTTGCTCTGTCCCCAGTTCCCAGAATAGTGCTTGGGGTTAGCAAATACTCTGAGGGCATTCACTAATTGGCTCATCCTTATTTTATTTAGACTCTAGCATAACAGTGGAAGGTGGTCAGGGCTGATATTCATTCACATCCTTGCTGTTCTGATGAAGAAACTGAGACTGATAGCCCTTAGAGTCATCAGATACATGTGTCTGGGACTAGGTTTAGGGTCTCTGACTCTCAAGTCAATTCTTATCCTTCACTCTCTGCTTGAAAAATCACAGTGGACAACTGGAACTTCCAATGTACCTGTAGCAGTGGTCAAGGAGAGCTTGGCAGGCGTGTGAGGCTGTGCCCTTGACCTGAAAGTGAGCGTGTAACCTGCTAGGAAGGATCTGACACTTCCCAGAATCTCTTAGCATGGTGTATGCAGAAGAAAATAAATACATCAATGCTTGTGCATCGGAAAGGAACTTAATTCATGTGCTGATTAAGTCAGGGGCTTGTGTCCCAGCGCATCGCTTACATAAATCTCTTCATGCTTCAGTTTCTTCTCCAGAGTGAGGATACTAGTTGTTGACAGTATTATATAGACAGTATTCTTGAGAATATGAGTGGGAATATGGACTGGAAGGGCCTTAGCACAGGTATGGAACAATTAATATTTCAGAAACAGTGGGGATTTTATTGCTGTGATTATGATCATTCATGCATGATTTTTGGACACTCTGGGAGTACTCATTTATGGATGCTGAACTGAGTTCACATATGCCATGGTAGCTACAGAATTAGAAGTAGCAGTAGGAAACCTTTCGTAATAAGTCCAGTCCCCACCTCAACCTCCACTTCTCTTTCTTTTCTGTCTCTGTCACTGTCTCTGTCTCTCTCTGTTTCTCTCTCTCTCTCTCTCTCTTTTTCTTTCTCTCTCTGACAGGTTCTTACCAGGTAGCCCAAACTGGCTTAGAACTTGAATATAGCTTAGGCTAACTTCAAATCCATGAGCTTCCTTCCTTAGCATCCCACGTGCTGGGTTATAGGCATGTTTCATGGCTCTTTTCACCTCTCTGGTCTCCAGCTCTACAAAGCCTTTTAAATATCCGTTGTGACATCGTATCCTAAACCAGGAGGCGTTCCTGCAAGTGAGTGTCCTTGTGCAGAAGCCGACTGGCATTTGCTGACTTGGACCAAGCCCCCTTTATGGGGCTATATGACACTCCATGCACCAACTCCCTCCTAACTTAGTGCACTCTGTGTTAGAACTTCCAAGACAAAGCACCTCAAACTGGGAGGCACAAACACAGAAATATACTTTCCCTTATTCCTGAAGGTCAGAGGTCTGAGGTCAAGGTCGGCAGGGTTGGTGTTTTCTGATGACTCTTTCTTTGCCATAGCTGGCCATATTTTCCCTATATGTGAATCTGTGTCCTAATCTATTTTTTCTTATAAGGATGCTGGTCATCTATCCTAATGACCTCAGTTTAGCTTATTATTATCTTAGTGCAGTCTTATTTGGAGTTTCTGGAGATACAAATTTAACTTATGAATTTGAGAAGGTACACTTTAGCCCATGATACTTAGTGTCCCCCTTTGGACCCTTTACAGCTCAGGGTCCACTATGTACATGGTGGTGCTCTAGAAAATGTGGCAAGTGCTGACATGCCCTTCTGCCTGTACTGGTTGAGGACCATAGAGTGCTCCCCAGAGAACATGCATTACTATAAGAGCTACACATAGAATAGGGTATATGTGAGCCATGTGCAGAGTGGGGTGTGCAGAAGGCAAATCTGTATGTACTGAGGACAGTGTGCATTGGTCCAGGTTTGTGCCTGTAATGAGGTCTGTAGGTTACAGAGAAGAGCACCAATGAATGAACATGTAGGATGTGCATAAAGCTTGCCAAGTGACATCCCCAGCTTGGGGAATAAGCTCATTCCATATGCTGGACTCTTGTCTCCTAGCAGAACCACTCCTGATATATCTGAATTACAGATTAACTGGCATTGAAGGGATGGCAGAATCTATCTGAATGGATAGCTCTCTAATTTATTAGAGGGCTTATTTATTGTGTTGGTATTGGGTGCTCATCAAATTCTTGGAGTGGTGTGTGTGAGCCTCTTTACTGTCCCATTGCTGCTAATGTTTTCTTCTTTTCAGGGAACCTATAAAAGACCTCAGTCAGAGGGCTGTGTGTATGTGTGTGTGTGTGTGTGTGTGTGTGTGTGTGTGTGTGTGTGTTTGTGATAGAACCTACACCTATTCTATAGACTGCAGTCTCTTGAAGCTTAGTAATTAGCTTGCTACTCATGATTGTCGTCTATATTGCTGGGAGGCAGCCAAAGTACTATACTTCTGTCTGTGAGCACAGAGAACAAAGGGGAGCATCTTCCCTAACAACTAGATCCTTCTTGTGCCATCTTCCTCATCACGCCATGTACAATGGCCTTGAAATTGCTGGAATTTAGCTCTTAACTTGCTCTCTTTATTAGGACCAGGCCTTGATCTTTTCCAGCCGTGTGGCTTTTGGAGGAGGATGGAGGAGCTGGAGGTGACTACGTCTGAAAATGCAGGAGCTTTGCTGGGTTAACTGAAGAGTTCTGTTCTTAGCAGTGGACATTGGGGCAGAGTGGAGGACTGGACACTAGGACCTCTTTGGTCCAGCACTTTGGGGACAGCAATGACAGTAGCCTGCTACTTTCTTTCCAGAAAGGAGATAGGATCAAAGGCAGAACTGCCACTCTTTGACCTGACTTTTACTGTCCTTTCATGTTTGGAGGAAAGCCATCAAGTCCCACTGATGATAATAACCTAATAAATTTCTAACACTTGTCATATGTTAATTCGTTTAACCCTCACAATGACTTTCTGAGTTTGACTGCCATATGCTTACTGTTTGATAGGTGAAAAGAGAGGGAGATGGTTAATTCCCACTCCCTGCTAAGCCTGCTAGGCTAGCATAGAGATAAACTGAGATTGGCATCCAAGAATCATCTTCTGTCCGTCCTTGTGTTCCCCTGCCATGCAAACATCTCTCCTATAGGCCCCAGCACCCCGAGTCCCTGCAAACTTGCTCCAGACCCTGTCAATGTCCACGGCCCCAGGCTGTGCTTCCTGCCATCTGCTGTCACCTTCCTTCTGCCAGGCTAGGAGAGGCTGTGAGAATATACCCAGGACGTGCTAGCTTTGCCACTCTGGGGCTTCTGAGGCCTAAGCATCAAGTCGGCTGCCTGTCCCTCTCCCTTCCTTTCCCTGTGCAATGATTCAAGTGTCAGCAGTGTGTCAGGCCCTCATGGGCAACAAGCTTCTCGGCAGCATGGCTTCAGAGGCAGAGGAAGAATGAGACAGAAGAAATCACAGATCCCCCAGAGAACTGTGGAGAGTCATTCTGAGGGGGCTTGAGAATGTGCTAGAGCTCTCTCAGCAGCTTCTATGTGAGCAGGCCTGGGTACAGCCTTGACCACATTGAGCTGGGAGTTGGTTACAGCACCCAGGAGCAGAGAGCAGTGCTTAGAGGGGCAGATATGACTTTCAAGATGATCTCCAAACTTAACAGTAATACTTTCACCTTTCCCTAGAGGGTTTCCTATTCCTCTACCATCCGATGGGATGACCAACTACCCCTCAAGGACCTTCCTTGGTCATACACATTTCTTTCTGCTCCTGAATTCATGTGGCAGAAGTCGTTGCTTCGTTGAGGGTGATTTCAGAAGCAACTATCCTAAGGCAGTTAAGTAGGGATTGCCCTGCCCTCTGTAGAGTCACCACAGTAAGAAAACACTAGTGACAGGGTGCAAGGGTTTTTCCACAGTGTCTTTCAATATAGATTTTCAAACCATGCACAAACATGCCAAGGTTTGGTGGAAGGAGAAAATGTGTGAAAAGCCCATTGCTATAAACACACAGTCTCTTTGTCATATTGGAAATTCTAGGAAACTATTTGAGTTCTTGCAATAACTGAGTTCTTCCTAACTCCAAATTATGATCAGAGTGTCAAGCTGAATATTTCCTCTAAAATGGAATGAAGGCCTCAGGGTAGAAAATAAACTAGATAAGAATTTCCAACCATAGGTAGAATATTTACTGTGTTGAATTTTCTAAATTTGGTCCCTGAGCAAAAAATAGAGAAATTTTATCATCTTCTTTCATCTCCAACCTTATGCCTTAAATTTTGACTTTTATTATTATTATTTTATTATTAAAAACCCATCAGTATCTCTGAATCATTGGCTGTAAAAAAGGCATAAATTTCAGCTCTTTCCATTTCATGCATATATTTCTTCAGCTCTCCACTGTGTGATCAGATTCATATATATGGATATATATGTATATATGTCAAAGGTCTGCATTTACAGTGCCTCAACCCCATTGTCAGAACTCATTTTTTCAAAGGAACGCAGGTGTTGCCACCATTATTTTTGTTGTTGCTCCCCCAACCCCACCACTTTTCTCCAGCTTGACTATGCTTCATGTCTTACCTAACCTACATCCACTGTCATTCTGCTGCTGGGGCACTTTTTGCCAGTCGCAGGCCTCTTGCCCTTTGATTGGCTGATTTTCGTGGTGATGGGAGAGCTAAGATGAGTCCATTTCAATCCTGAGCTCCTTTCCTTATCAGGGGAATCTGAACTCTAAGACGGCTCCAGCTGTCAGGAGGGAGAAACCTCATTTCCCTGCCTCCCTCCTGACCCGGGGGTTTTGCCGCAGCAGGGAAGAGGGTCACTCAGCGCTGGATGGGTAGAGCAGAGATCAGGAGTTCTGATCTTGGTTGATTAGGCACTCAGGCGATTCACTGGCTCTTGGCGTCGTCACTAGGTAGCAATGTACTGGTACTGGTACATTGACTATGTAGGAGGATAGCTGGGAGACGGAGGGAAATGAGACAGCGAATGTCAAATTGCTTAGATTCGCTAAGTGCTAAGCAAATGTAAGAAGACCCTGTGATGGTGAAGGCAATGATGGTCATGTTTTTGAGGTTGTTGAATTAATATTTCTGTTTCCAGGAAGCCTGTTATTTGGTTGTTCTTATAAAATTGCATTATTAGAATCTGGCTTGAGCCCAGTTCAAACAACTTGGGCAGTGCTTTTCCTTTAAGAGCTGCTATTGATTCTCCAGTGGCATTGGTTGGATGTGGTCACTGAGACACCACATGTCCCCATCTGTCTACTCCACCCCCTTTAATTTTTTAAGTGGCACAGATCTCCTCTAATCTCTTTCCTATGGAGAGGTAGAGAGAGTTGCACAGGGATTGTTGGCAAAGAGTTTTGAACTCCTCTACAGAAAGCTAAATCTCCGAGTTTCTAGCCTGGAGCCTCGGATTTGCACTCATGGTCACCCTCGAAGCTCACTGATGTTCGATAGTTCAAGTGACCTCCCCCTGACCTTCTGCCAGTTCATTGAATTGTAAAGCAAAGGGAAGCATTTGGATTTTGAGGTTAGACATAAAGTGCAGCTTTATTAATTTCCACATGTTTGACCAAGCAATATGTCTTTGCAAACCTCAGTTTCCCTTCTTGAAGAATTGTGAGACTGATAACACGTACTTCGTGGAATCCTGAGAATCAAATGAAACAAAATACATGCAAAGACTGCATTGTTTGAAATGTAGCAAGCACTTCTTAAATGTTTGTCGCATTCATCACTGTCGTTCATATTTTCCAAAGGTAGGAGTAGTTGTATATATCCTAGTAGCACAGACCAAGTTGAGCCTCAGGCACATTCTGACCTGTATCTATTGGGTTATCAGCACCATGTTATCTATCAAGTACTCTGCAGAAACCCCAGACTGAAATATTAGGTGCTGTGTTTTTCTTATTTCACTCATTCTTTCATTCTAGTTTCATTGGTTGCATTAGACTGGTGATACTCTGATGCATTCCTTATTTTGAATGTAATGTTCCTTCTTTCAAGGAGCCTCCAGCTTGTAAGTTACCTAAGAGTCTGCCACTACCTGCAGGACAAGGTGGACTACGTCCATGCTGAGGCAGTGGGTTGGAGGCCAAGGGGAAGGAGGCCCTTTTGATTGGGTCAGGGGATAGTGAAAACATTTAGAATAAAATTCATAGAGGAAATGGCCATAAACAGAGTCAGTAGATAAATAAAATGTCACATCTAGCTTATATTAAGTTCTCCACAAATGGTAGCTATTTAATACTTTGTTCACAGTGGACACTCCATATATATTTTTTGGCTTGACTGTCTGCCTAGATGGCAGTACAAACAAACGAGGCAGGTTTTATTATTCCCATTTCCTTTTTTGAGCAGAAAGGGCCTCAGGCTCTTACTGAACTTCATTCAGTGTTCCATCAGTCATGGAGACAGGGCACTTGATAGCACCACATGCGAATCATCAGCCTGGTTTTCCCCTCTGACTTGCAGCACAGCACAAAAACAAGCAAACTTTCTTTCCACCAGCTTCCTTCCTGTAGGGCCACATTAACTAAGCAGAGCCTTTTTACAGTGCCCAGTTTCAGGGAAGAAAACTCATGGCCAATCAACAAAGTATATGAAATTCTAATTCCTTCCTATTTCATTAATCAAAATATCTCATCTTGATTAGCTATTCATATACATGTCCACACTTAATAACTCCATGAATGACTAAATTTATTTAGCCCCTACTCTGTGTACTGAGTATGTTAAATATCACAAGAATCTTAAGAGTCTCATCCAGTCGGTGCTGTAATTTTTCTCATTATTCATACAGGGAAAACAAGGCACACAGAAAACACTAGCTTATCCAACTGAGGTCATAAAGAAGAGCTTGGCAGTCTGTGTCATCGACTTATCCAGAACCAATGTAACTTCTGGATTCATTGCATGTTGGAAGTTGGATCGGTGATAAACTTTGCTTATTAAAGTCAGGGTGAATTTTATATGTGGCGGTTTGAATGAGAATGTCCCCCACAGGTTCTAAGTATTTAGACATTTTCTCCCCAGTTTCTTGCACTGTTTTGGGAGGTCTTAGAAGGTGTGACCATGCTGGAGGAAGCATGTCCCCACTTAGAGAGTTTTTAAGCCATGCTAGATCTCTAATCACACTCTGCTTCCTGTGCCTGTTTGAGGATATGAGCACTTAGCTGCTGTGTCTGCTATAACCACCTCTGCTGCCATGCCTTCCCGCCACAATGGACTTCGGCCACTTTGGAACTGTAAGCTTAATAAACTCTTCCTTTTACAAATTCCCTTGGTCAGTGTTTCTATCCAGCAACACAAAAGCAAGCTAATGCAGTGGACTCTTGGGTTGTAGATTTCAAGGGGTGTTCCTGGTAAGCATCCTCTACAAGGTCCAGCTATTAGTTCTAGGACCCTTCTTACAAACAACTACAGCACTGCGCTTATTTCCACTAGGTCCTAGGACTCCTACTTGCCTTTTCAGTGGGGTATTATGTCCTCACTGTGGGCAAGACTCTTTGCTTCTGTTAGCCCCTGTAGCTCTTATAAGTGTGCCATTTAAAAGTATCTCCCATCACTCTCTGTTCCCCTGTGCGGCAATGCTATCCTTTATAGTGTTACTCCATGACATAGATTTATTGATTCAGTTATCCACCATCTGTTGCCTTCTCCTGGAATATTAACTCTACAAAATGGGGTTCTGTTTGCTAGTGTTGTGTCCCTCTGGCCATGCCTAGGACACAGCAGGCTCCTGAGGCATGTTTGTAGAATGGGGAAAATGGACACTCTTTAGAGGTAGACTTATTATCCCAACTTTACAGAGAAGGAAACCGAGATTCAGAGAAGTTAAGCAACTTATTTCAAGTCACACAACTAATAAGGCTCCTATACTTATTACAGTTACCTCTCCGGGGCCCCCAAATCTCTTTTCATTTTCAGTTCCTTGTTCCTAAAATACTCAGAGTCTGACAATCTGATGGGTGAGTGCTTTCCTTGTTGTGATTTCATGGCCTGTCACATCTGCTGGCAAATTACTGCACGTGTATTCTTCCTACCCAAACTTTGGCTTTTATTACCCAAAGTTTTTTTTTTTTAACTTTTCTGTCTTATTCCACATAGATTTATTAGCATAAGCCATTTTTAGCTCACTATTAGAATAAATCTATTAATTCCTAGTGATTACAATCAGCATTAATCACATTTAACCTTACAGTGTCATACAATACAAGGCTTGTAGTGGAGACTCACTCTGGCTGTGGCAGCCGCCAACAGCTCTGACAGCAGAAGTCTGAATTCTTCTTGAAAAGATACCCTTGGGCTTTCATCTGTTGGAGTTGCAACTGTAGTATGCTTTCTCAAGGAACAGAAAACTGACTTTAAAAAATATATGTTTGGGCCAGGCTTCAGAGTGCACCCATTTAATCCCAGCACTTAGGAGGCAGAGGCAGGCAGATCTTTATGTATGAGGTCAGCCTGGTCTACATAGCAAGTGTCAGGCCAACTGGGGCTACTGAGAGGCTGTGTCTCAAAAAACAATAAAAAAATTTCTTTTTGAGAATTTTGTATATAAGTACTGTTGCATAGTTCCAGTCCCCTGCTCTTCACATATCCCTCCCATTCAGCAGCAGTTGTCCTGGCTGTCCCGCTCTTACAGTCTTTCTGACCCCCTCTTCTTAAATGTTCCCTGAGCCACAGGTATAGAGGCTGCATTGCAGATCTGTCAGTTAGGACTGCGTACCCCATAGTCAATTATTCTATGCATTTTCACCAGTTGTGGATCTTTGAAATAGTTTCCAGCTGCTGTAAAAAAAAAAGTTTCTTTGATGAGTGGTTAGTGCTATATCTGTGGGTACAAAGATAAGTATTTAGAATATAGTTAGAAATTCTATTGGTTTAAGAAAGAGGCAGTACTAGTTTCTCTTCTAGGACCCGTAATGTCCCTAGCCACTGGTGGCTTTTACAGTGCTGAGCATGAATTTCCTCCTATTGAGAACAGTCCAAGAGACCCCTAAACATAGGCTATTACTAATGCCCTTGGTTAACTCCCAGAACTTGAAAGTAAGTCCCTGTTGCTGAAGACAGAACACACTTTGGAAATAGAAAATTGACTTTTAAGACTTGGGTTTCCATGAATCTTTCTACATTCTAGCTATGTGTGATCAGGCAAGTCAACTAGATAGCTGAGCTGCAGTCTCCTATTTTTACCATATTATCAAGAGACTGAGAGATCGCACATTGGACAGTACCATCGCCCTGCTTCCACCCAGGGTGTGCTAGGGAGGGAGGAGCCCCTTCGTCAAGTGCTGTGCTTCCTGCCCTGCTCTGTACTTTCTGTCTGTCTTTGTATTTTCCGTCCTGTTCTGGGAGCTGCAAATATTTGTTTTGCATTTGCCCTTTATGCATGGAAATTAAAGGACTATTTCTATCTAGTAGAGTTAGCAGAGTTAGCTAGTAACATTTACTGAGTTGCTGTTAAAAACTGGGATCGGTGAGGAACAGGGCAGAAGTCCGTGGATGCTAAGAGATGCAGTCAGGCTGCTTGGTTGTACCTAGAAGAGAGCTCATTTTGCGTCACTGAACTCTCTGTCTTTGGTCAGAGACAAGAACCACTAGCTAGTCTTTGTGCCCTCCCATGGACCAGACGGTTTTAGGACAGACAAATGTCATCATTATTGGCTGTATTTAAGTAGGAGTTGCTCCTTACATCAGTAATTTGCATCTGGGTTAAAAGTACTAACAGCAAAATCCTTCAATTAGCTAACTGCTATTTTCTTTCTCTTTATTAGAACTATTATTAGTTCACATGTACTCAGCACTTATACCATACCAAGTGCTTTCTATAAATATTTTATTTAACCCCAACAAAAGCCTGATGAAGCAGTTACTATTATTCAGCCTAATTATAGATGAGGAAAAGAGTACTTAAGGCAGTTAAGTGACTTGGCCAAGATCATTGTCATTAATAGGACAGTGGGAATGTGCTTATGTCTCCACTTTACCCAACTTGTGATAAGCACAGTTGACTTTTCTCAGTTAAGAGAATAGAAGGATAGAATCCAAACAAGCTCTTTCCTTTTAAATCTCATTCTTGGCTTGCAGAGACTGAGAATCAATAGAAAAAGACAATAGAGAAGATGAGGGACACTTGGTCTTCAGAAATGCTGTAAGACTATGGATGGGCCTGGGGAGAGAGACTTAAAAAATTCTGCTGGGAGTGGTAGAAATTTAATGTGCTTCTGAGAAGTGTCCTGCTTGAGGGATGGGCCATAGCCATGGTGTGAGTGCCGGACTGGTGCCCAGTTGAGACAGAGGCAGCTCTGTGGACCCTGTGTTTGTCAAAGGACAAACAGGTACTTTTGCTCAGTTAGTTGTAGGAGATGTGGTGGGTTAGACAGTTTGATGCTGGTGGGATTTGATTCTACAAATCAGAATACAGATAAATAAAACCAGAGAATGAAGTTGAGGGAAATTCCAAAGCAGACTCAAAGAAAAGATCAAACATGTTCTCTTCTCATGTTGATTCTTAAGTTTTCTTGAAATTATAATATGTGATTGTATATTAACACAGAGTTACAGTGTTCTGAATTAGAATTTCAACATCATTATTTATTAGCTGAGGAATGGTGGGAATGTTAACAGAGTAATTCTGGCCTCTCTATCTTTATCTATAAAGTGGGAATGACCATTGCAAAGTTGTGAGGATTACATGAGAGAATGATTTAAGTTGCTTGGGGGAAATTTTCAGACCCTTTACAAACTTAGCAAATGGCAGTTTTATACACTGAGAAAAATATAAGAAGGCATAGACAAATGCCTGAATTTTCCATAAATAAAATCCAGCTTATTTGTGTGTAAATATATGTTGTATCATTTATCACTCAGTCTGCTTAACTAAATGTTGAAAAGATACATGTTTAATATATAAACATGAAAAATGTCCATAGATAGTTTGCCAACTCAGAATAAGATGGAAATGATACTCAGGATAAGATGGAAATGATACATGGGCTTACTAAAAGCCATGTTTTAAATATATGGCAGTTATTAGCTCAAGGATTATATTGCGATGCCTTTCAGAAACATCTTGGTGACCCACAGTTCAGAGTCCCCTTCATAGCTAAATCACAGTGGGCAGGTCTTCCCACTTCAGTTAACACTATCAAGATAACCTCCAGCTTACAGGCTAACCTAATCTAGACAATCCTTCCTTGAGACGCCCTTCCCAGGAGATGCTAGTTTGTGTCAAACTGACGATTTAAAAATTAACCTTCATAGTATATGTGTGTCTAACAAATGTTGTTTACTGTCTAATGCTCTCCAATACCCTGTTCCAGCAGTTTTGGGCATTTTTAATCATTGATTCTGGGCCATCTTTGATTATTGGAAATTTCTAATACTTCAAGTTTCTCTGCTCCTAACCTCTCTCTCTGTTGGTTAATGACCTTAGCACACTCTGAGCTGCACCACAGTGTCTTTAAAGACCTGCTATTTAAAGGCACCTTGGGAGGAATCCCCTGACTCACACATTTGCATATTAGGCCAATGTTCTGAGAATGTTTGGGAAGTCAGCAGTTCCACATAAGATTGACATCAACCTTTTGGCCACAGTTGATATTATCTACCTAGGACTTGCTATACACTGAGCTTTTCCATATATCATTTTTTCTTAGGTTAACTGCTTATGTCAATCAAGATCAGTTGATACTGGAGTTATCTAACCCCACAAATACACCCATGTATTCTGAAGTGGACTTTTTAAAATAACATGAATTTTAAAATCCATTATGAAACATTGTGGGGTTTTTAATAGAACACCAACAAACAATAGCGTTAAACAATTAAAACATAATAATGCAAACATGCTTAAATGGCTATAACCTCACAGGCTCAAAATTATGTCTGCTTCCTTGGGAATGTCAGCTCACAAGAAGTATGGAAAACAAGCTGTGGAGCTCAGGGTTTTAAACAGACCATAGATGGAGAAGTAGCTTAAGCACAACTAACACGTCTTTTGCATGGAGTCTGTATGAGAGAGAGACTGAACTTACATGTTCTCTCTTCATTCACACCACACCCTGCATCAACAGCTCCAACCTGCTTATGTGTGTCTCTACCAAGCACAAAAATAAAAGCAATTTTTACCTCCTCAGGCCTTACAAAAGATCCTCCTCCAATCCCTCTGTTGTTTTTAACACCGATGACATTTCATTTCTTTGGTGTTATAGGTTAGTGTGAGGTTACGGTTGACCTTACAGGAGGCATTTGAAACCCCCCAGGAGCTAAAAGTGATTGGTTCGTGATTGCATGTAGTTGTGCTAAGAGCATTGCTAGGGTAAGGACTCGGATTAGAACTCAGGACCCTTGTGGCATCCATCTGTTGCTTTTGTACTCCATGATAAATCCCTTTTCCTGCTAGGATGGTTTGACTTTTACAAGATCTTGATTTCCATTTTAATAATCTCAAGTCTTCCCTTGACTCTGCAGAGGAATTAAATTTAAATATGTAGTCTACATTTTATCTTGACATTTTCTTTAGAAGGCAGGAACAAGCAAAAAACAGGAAAGGGAGGGGGGTAGTCAGTCTTTTCATCATAGGGGGAAAATCCTTCCATTCCTTTGGAAGTCTTTGTTCAGATCCTCCCGGGACAGGTGCAGGGGCAAGCACTGCTTTTGCGAGACTCCAGGCTCTCCAGTTACCACTAGAGACACTGGGAAAACATGAACCCCATCTAAATCTCTGTGGAGATCATACTGGTGTCAGCATTAAGTGATGTGGCTTAAAGATAGTCTTGTCAGTCTAATTGATCTTGAGTCATTGCCTCTGCTGTCAGAGCTGTCTGTCTCCTTACCCATAATCCTCATCACTTTGATAGCCTGTTAGGAATATGGGACTTGGCCCAGTCTTGCCTTCATCCAATAACATTATGAAATTGATACTGACACTTCCATTGGCACTAATTTCTCTGAGAGATTGGAGCCAGAGGACAAGTGGTTTAGTTTCATGGCCGTTAAGCTTTCCAAGTATATCAAGATGGCCCAAGATTGATTGACCTGTACCTTGAGGAAGGAGGGAGGATGAAGGGAGCCTAGGAAGAAGAGGGAATGGAAAATCAATGGCTGTATCCTCATCATCAAGTAATATTTATTGACTGCTTTAGAAGGACAGTGTCCTATATGAATAGTCTGAAGATTCATGTCCCGCTTCTCCATAGTCAGCTTCAAAAAAACATTAGGATTCACAGCTGGGCAAGGCTGGTGATTACTTTGCTCTTTTGGTAGCATGCGAATAGCATCTTCCAGTACTCTGAAAGCCAGCCAGTAGTGATGAAGCTTTGATGTCAGCACCAGCTTGATTTCTTCTTTTTGTTCTACAGCTCATGTATGTAGTGTCTTTAGCAATAGGGTTCTGGTGGGTAATCAAGAGCAGGGGTAATGGCCAGTATTGCTTGAGGGTCTGTGGGAACCCTAGTGAACAGGTTCAAAGAGTCCATTCCTGGGATTGGGCTTTTGCTCAGCTAGCCTATGGTCTCTAGTAGGGGCAATGCCCCCTTTTATTCAGTTACATTTCGTATCTTTTGATATTGTATATGTGTATGATTTTAGAAGTTTCTGTAGTGGTAGGTTTCCATGTGAATTTGTAAAGGTCTTTAGTGTTAGTTATCCATTCCCATACTCTCTCTTCTGCCCATCCTCCCGTTCCCCACCCGTTTAACTCTTCTGACTCCATTATGCCCCCTTCTCCCTTTATCAGTGTGCTCTATTTCCCCTCCCGAGGAGCCTTCCTTTCTCCCATGATCATTTATTTGCTTCCTGATCTCTATGGATTTTCCAGTTGAAATGCACACATCTAAGGATTCAAAGCTAGCATCCACTTATGTGAGAGAGCACGTGACATATGTCTTTCTGGGTCTGGGTTACTTGTCTTAGGATGATTGTGTCCAATTCCATCAATGTACCTGTGAACTTCATAATTTCATTTTTCTTAACAGCCAAATAATATTCCATGGTGTAAATGTACCATACTTTCATTAATCCACTCATCAGTTGATGGACATATAGCTTGTTTCCATTTCCTGGCTATTGATTAGAGCAGTAAGGAACACAGATGAGCAAGTATCTCTGTATTAGGATATGAGTCTTATGTTAGATCGTGTGGTAGATCTAGTTCTAGCTTTCTGTGGAAGCTCCACTGAGATTTCCATAGTGGCTATGCCAGTTTTCACTCCCACTGACAGTGAATAGGAGTTACAACCACAACTGACCTGGTAAGATAGGCTCACTGGTACATTAGTGACTCAAGTGTTATGGGAGTAACCAACCATTTTCAGCTTGTATTTAAAGTCTGCTTCACAAGATGGAGCCTGTATTCTGATATCAGGCCTATGAACCTGTGGCTAATCAGGTCATAGGCCATAGAGGAGAGCCTGCTACTATTATTCTGCAAAATAGAAATACTATTAAACTGACTTCTAATGACTTATTAGGGTCATGGAATAATGCATCTCCCAACATTCACTAGAGAAGCTTCCTGAAGCAGATGGTGATTAACCCACATAGAAACAACTGGCAGAGAATAAAAGAGACTGCAGAGTGCTTATCCCTCAATAGCACACCTATCTTAAATTTTCACCTCTTAGGACTCAGGGATCATTGCAGAAGATGGGGCAGAAAGATTGTAAAAACTGTAGGTGATGGATAACCAAAAAGAAATAGAGTTTTCTACATTTGAGAAGTTACTCATATGAACTCACAGCGATGGTGACAACATCCACAAGTCCTATGTAAGCTCAAGCCAACAAAAATTCCAACATAGAAGTGAGGAAGTGAGTATGAAACCCCAGCCCTAGCTGAGGAGCTACTACCAATGGAGAGCCCCTGGAAAGATGAGAGTCAGTCTTCTTTAAGGGTGTGACTCCGCATAGGTCAACCAGGCTCCAGTGGATGGACCCACACTAAAGGTAAAATTTGACTTGCTAGGTCTTTAAAAATACACACACACACACACACACACACACACACACACACACGTACATGATACATGAAATTGGCTGGAGGCTAGTAAGGGGAACCATATAGGAGTAAAGAGAAGAACTCTGAATATGATCTAAATATATTGTGTAAATTTTTCAAAAAAACTCAATAAAAAACTTTAAGAAAAGAAGGAAGAGTAAAAGAGCATAGAAGCTTAGAATAGAAACATGTTGCCTAGAGAGGCTCACTGGTCTACTTGAGATACTGCCCCCTTGTGTCTGCAGTCTAAAATAACAGTAGAGTTTGCCCATGACTGTCTTCTCTCCATCCTTGGCTCTCATCACAGGAGTGGAGTGAGTGACTGTCATGAGAGTGGACTGTATTAGCAAACCAAGGGGAGCCCTATAAATAATTAGCATGAACTAACAAGTATAATTAAGTACCTTGAGCAAATCAGGATGCATGGTCACCCTTCTTTTAGTAGAATGAGATGTATCTAGACTGCACACAAAATCCTTTTTCGATAGGGTTTCTTTCCCACCTGAATGCCCTTCAGGTTAATAGATGCATGAGGAAAAGGGTTTTGATGAGGAGATGCCATCAGGGTGGGAGGTCTTTATGGATTGACTGGTTTAATACTATTACCTGATCTGGAAGTCAGTGCAAGAGTAATACTATAAAAATGATTGCAGGAAGCTAGAAAATTAGAGAATATGAATTTTGAGCTTAGATCATTAGATCTTTGAAGATTTCCCTGACTCACAGTTATAGAATTCCCTCTGTCTACCTTAGTCTTCTCCACTTGAGGTATAATAGTTCCCTACATCTATGACTTTCAAACTACAGTTGGAAAACAATACATGGAAAATTCTAGAAAGAAGGAATTCATGTGTTTTGTTTATTATTTCCTTATCTGTGTTTTTTTTTGAGGCGGGGTCTCAAACTGGAGAGTCTCTTACCTCAGCCTACTGAATCTTGGAATTACAGGTGTGAATTACTATACCTGGATATTCATAGATTTTACATTGCATGCTATTCTCAGAACTGTGATAAAGTGTCACATGCTCCCATTGTATTTTAACCAAAACATGAATCATTGCTTTTCCCAGCTTTTCTGTGCTGTGTACATTACCCACACATTAGTTACTCGTAATCATCTCAGTGCTCAGATTGATTTTTATGGCACTGCTTCTGTATGGTTTGGTACTGTCTGTGGTTTTAGTCATCCAGGGGTGTCTTGAAATGCATATCCCAAGCATAAGGATGGACAATTGTATTTATTTATTTCAATATCCTTGAAGATATTGCACTTATTTTAAAGTATGTATGGGAGAATTTGTCTGGTGAGGTGGAAGAAGTGATGAGATTATAAAAAAACTCCAAAACCCACACAGACTAGTACCTATGCATACACATATTGAAGGAGCAGTTACTAAAAGCATATATGTGTGAGCAGGCACACATAGGTTTTAGCTTGTTTATTAGCGTTTGATGATGGACATTAATATGACATGACCATCTCATCCTGAGTGACTAATGAGGCTTCCTAAAACTCAAGGCACTGACCATGTGGAACCCCCAAAGGGGAGCAGGGGCAGCTGTTTACAGAGTAGCAGATACTTCAGAATATGAAGTATGCCCTATGAGGGAAGAGATCACAGAACTGATATGATGTGGTTTCTATTGACTTTGGTGTTGTATTTATACCTTCACACACTGGCAATCAATCGACCCTCTGTACCCTCACTGGACTCCTGCTGCAGTGCCGTTCAAATAAAATGCTTATATCATTTTTACAGCATCTGTGAAAAGGATGAGTGAACCAAGGGATTAATAGAGGCTGCCGAGGCTCTTACCCAAATGCTGTCCAGATGTGTGGGAGGAGAGAGAGGAGCCGAGGTCCAAGGTATCTTGAAGGTGATAGTCACTGAAAAGGAGCAGATATGATCTGTTGGTAGAGGCAACGCAAGCACTCTGGGATGGCTCAGGTGCTGTGTTATAGGAGGAAGGTGCAAGCAGATGGAGTTCAGGGCTGGGCTAGGGATCCATTTCTGAGCTGCTTTCTTCTCTTGCCTCCCCTAAGTGCATACCCAGGTGTTCTGAGTGTACCTGTAACACAGTAACACAGCTATCATCATATGTGCTGTGCCTCTTGACTTATATCTATGTCCTACATACAGACCTGGATCTTCTTTAGAGCTGGCCTTAGCTCTTCTTCCATTCCTTTAGCATATGATATAATAATTCGTGAGCACAGTGCACCAATCTAGAAGGGATGTTATATATCTTAGACCATATTTCTGGTATCTGACAGGGGCATATTGCCATAGTCCCTGAGACATTATCCCTAGGAATTGAGTGACCATAGAGTGAATTCCTGATTTACTCCAGAGCCTGGATTTCCTCCACCTTCAGTACTTTTCTCTTAATACATCTGCCCTGTGTTTGTCACTGCCACTGAGATTCAGGTGCTGAGAGGAAGACAGATGAGAGATGCGGTGCTGTGGGTTGAACTCTGTTCTGTAAAAAGATAAGTTAAGGTCTTCACCCCTGGACCCTTATTTGGAAATAGCAAATTTCACTGCTGAAAATAAGATAAAGTCATACTGGAGAAAGCCGGGTCCTTAATCTGCCTTGACCACTGGGTTTATAAAAAGAGAAAAGAGACAGATAAAGATGCATGGAATAGAAGAGAATAGGAGCCTTGGGATCTCAGAGGTTACATGCTGCACCCCCAAGCCACACACATGCCAAGGATTGCCAGTCTGTTAGAAGGAGGCAAAGGAGGATCCTGTCCAGCATCCTGCGGAGTGTGACTCTGCCGACACTCCACCTCTTTTCTCTTTTCAGACTTCATTTCTCCAGAACTGTGAACAAACAAGTTTCCATTGTTTTAAAGCTACCCAGTCTGTGGTATTTGTTAACAGCAGCCCTTGAAAGAGGTCACATTTGTAGGAGTAATGCTTACCAATGTCTTGCTAAAACATTGTCCAGAGTCTTGTCTTGGACAAGGTGTGTTTTCTACTTTCTTGCTCTATTAAAGGACTATACTAGAGACTCCAAAACGTTCAAGAATATACAAGATAGAGTCCTTGACCTTTAAGGATTTATGATCTAGAGAGTTCTATGACTAACTGAAGGGTTTGAATTAGGATGAACAAGGAGAAAGACCAGTGTTGACCTAAGGATTATTCCAGTTCAAGACAACTTTAATTGTATATGTGATTTTCTCATAGTTTTCTAAAACTATTGCTAGGGATAATCATAGCTAAAAGTAGAATGTCATAGAATTGCTCAAGTACTTGTCTGTAAGGCTATTTTAGCCATTCATACAGAGAGATGGGTTCCATCCCAAGCCTTCAGACCGGCATGTACCAGGTGGTTGGTGGTAACATTTAACATTGGTAGGTAGCTTTTTCTGGAATATGTACTGATTGAGACATTCAGGTTCCAGGGCCTGGTCTGGTGGGCTACAAGTGAGAGGCTTCAGAACAGCCAAGGAATGTCAAAAGAGGTGCCTCTCACCTTTGCAAAGGTAGTAGTGGACTGTGCATTGAGAGATCACACAGTTCACGTACCCACAGTTTCATCAAAAATGCTTTTGGGATATTGAACTCTGTGGGCACTAAGAGACAGCTCTTTAGTTTCAAGTTCAGGGACTGCTGAGAAATTCTACCTCAAGGATCTGTGCTTTGTTTGACGGTTTTGTTGGACATTCAGGGCTGACTTTGGCCTTGCACAGTCTTTATGAGGCACAGCTTCTCTAAGTCTAGGTTCATTCTGCTCCTGCAGTTTATAAATTGATCCTAAGACTCCAATCCAGGAAAGTATAAATCACAGAATTAAAGTATAGAAACAACAATTTCTATGAAGACCTTCTTGGTAGGGAGTTCCTGTAACTCCTAGAAATTCTATCTCAGGGCATTGAGATATGTGGCCATACTTTATTTTTCTAGAGGAAAATTTTTCCATTTATTATTTTTATTTTTATGTGTATGAGTGTATTGCATGCATGTAAGTGCATACATATCAGGAAAGGCCCACAGAGATCCAAAGAGGATGTTGTGTTCCCTGGAACTGGAGTTACAAATGGCTGTTAGCTGCCATGTGGATGCTAGGAATTGAACCCAGATCCTGGACAAGAGACCTGGTGCTCTTAACCACTGAGCCCATACCTCCAGACTCTCTAGAGGAAATTTCATGTGAGCTTTGAACAGTGGACTGGAAGTCAGATGATTGACTATCTCTTGACTATATAGTGGTTCACCTTGACTTTCAAGCCTCAGTTTTCTCACCTGTGAAGTAGAGAAAGTCATCTCTATCTTGAATATATCTTATGGATACTAAGTCCATTTGATAGGAAAGGAGTTTGTGAACAAGAGCGAGTCTACAGATCTGAATGTTTCCCTTTCTATAGATCATAGGTTTGTTACCAGTGGTTGAGGTCTGGGCTGAAATTTTTCCAGATTCTTGGTATCTTATTCAAGTAATTGCACTAACTGTACATAGACTACAAAGTATCAAGGAAGCTTTATTCAAAAGTAAAGTGATAGCACAGATCAGAAATATGTTAGTGACAGTGAACTACACGAGTGAGAGAATACTCCATGACCCTAATTATTTGGAGCTTCCTTTCATGGGATTCAAGTGAAGGCAGCTTTCGGTCGGTAAGGGCATAGTGCAGGTGGTTAAGTGTAGATTGACAGGTGTGGATATGTAAGCCTTTGCTTGCTATGCATGACACTTCCTATGACCATTTGATTTTAATCATATACTTGCATAATTATGCAGAGATAAACAGTGCATTCTCCTTAAAAATTCACCTGGAGGACACAGTTGTACCCCAAACCCAATTCAGGCCAGATCAGTACAATCATCTTGGTTTCAAGACATGTTCTGGGACATATTTGAGTAGAAACAGGGCGTTATCAAGGGATTTATAAGGAGAGTAATTTATTTTCATTGTTTTAAATAGTTCTACATACAGGCCTGATGTACATGGAGGTCCCAGGTTGCCAATGGATTGTAGGTACATTATTAGCATGTATGCATAGTTTGTACAGGTAAAGATCCTAGGTTGCCAAGTGCATTTTTAGAAGAGGAGTGTGTGCCTAGTCCAAAGCAAGTGGAATCCCAGATTGGTGAACTATTCCTTATGCTTGCCTACCTCAGGTTTAAGTGTACCAAATCATGGGTTCCTCCATTCTAAATGGTTCTGTGATTTTAATCCTTTATTGCCCTGTTCTGACTTGATTTTCCTAAGGCCTCTTGTATATACCTGTCTAGTGAAAATGTATTTTCTAATAGGGGCGAATGTTCCTTGGTCTGAGATGAGGTGATATGGTCTGTACCCAGGGTCAGATGACGGTGAATTATTGGGATCCTGAGGACTTGGAAATGCATTTCCCATGTCTAAATGGCCTGGAAGAATCTGCTGGACATTCATGATTTCCCCCAGCAATGCTTTGTTTCAGCATCTTTGATTTAGGGTCTGTTTAGTTTGGGAATGTTTTCATTGTGTACCTCACATTGAGGGTGTATGAATGTGTACCTTGAAGCAGGTAGAGAAGAGGCTAAGAAAATAATCCCTGGAGTCTTAGAGCTCCACTTTGAATCATGAAACTGCCACCTACTAGCCATTTGACCTTGGGCAGTTTATTTAATTTCTCTGATTCTATTTACAGGACCCACATTGCTGAGTCACTGTGAACACTGTATGAGATCATATATACAAAAAGCTTAGTGTAGTGCCTGGAGTCATTGAATGCTCAGCAAGTACTTACTATTGTTAATTTGGGTTGTTACAAGAGTTTTGAAGACCCTCACTCTGGTGAAAGAAATTGGATTTTCTACAGGTGGCTATATGTCAAGGCATGGCTCCACATGTACTCAGGAGTACTGTGAGAGGGTTGGCTGAATATGCTCTGACTATGCTTGAGGCCCAGGCAACTGTGGGTAACCTTCTCATTGGGAAACCCCGTATATCAGCAATGTCTGTGAGGCTCCAGGTGCCTTTCCCGAGTAGAGTTTTCTTCTCTCTGTCTCAATTGGCTCTGTCTCTTCTAACTCACCCAAACTTACTTTAATTGAAAAGAAATTCCTGCTGAAACCATCAAAGATCAACCAGTGGGGTTTCAGATATTAACATTCTACTTGTGAATGAGGAAAATCAGAGACATCTGGGCTCAGCTTGTATGAGCTGAGGCTCTCATTCTCTTTGATAATGCCATACAATTTACTTAGTGCAAAAAATGGGCGAGTGGGTGAGGGGTGTGGGGACGACAGTGATTCAACCGAGCTGCACCTACTGCAGTGGGAGCTCAGGTGCTGTTTCTGTCCACTTCCCAAAGTCCCCAGGTTGCAGGGGGCAGCAGAGCTATGATAAATCCTTAGGGATGATAATATTCCACTTTGGCGTGATATTAGCCTGCTGAATTTTTTTGCATGTAACTGTGTGTGATATCTGCATGTATGCGAGCATGCATGTTTGCACGCGTGCAGTGCATGTGTATGTGTAAACATGCATGTGCGTGCATGTGGGGCCCAGAAGTGATGGTGGGAGACTTCCTTGACTCTCTTTGCCTATTCATTGAGGCAGGCCTCTCAGTTGAGCCCAGAGCTTGTCGATATTGCAGCTTTAGCTATCCAGCTTGTTCTGGAGAGCCCATCTCTACCTTCTGAGTACTGTAATTTGAAAGCTGGCCACCATGCTTACCCAGCATTTCTGTGATGCTAGGGATGCCAACCCTGGTTTCCCCCTTGCGCAACAAGCACCTTAATCACTGAGTCATCTCCCCAGACTTATTGCTGAAATTTTAAATGTTTGTAGAAGTTGTAGAACAGTGGATGGAGTTGAATTGATGAATGTTCAGACTTGATCTAGGAACTTGGTGGGTCCTTGGACAAACAATGCCAGAATTTTGGGTTCCAATCATCTTAGATATGCAATTGGAAGGTAATTATTTACTTCCTATCAATGCCTGGAGTCTTCTGAAACAACATCTGCACATGGAGTCTTTGGACAGGCCTGATGTTTGCCTTTCCTCTAGACAGAACGCATTTTCCACATTCTGGACTCTCTGCTGCGGGCCAGTCCTTTGCCTGTGAATTTCCGGTTGCTTCTAGCAGCTACAACCTTATACTGTAGTTTGTGGGTCTAAAGCTCCTTGGGAAAATGTCATGAGATTCTCTTATGAATGAAGCCAGTTTCTTTATGAATGATTCTGAGTCCAGTGAACATTGGTGCTGGGAGCTGCAGGCTTGGCTCAGTAGTAGAGTGTTCATTTAGCATGTAGAAGGCCTTGGGCTCCATCTCTACCATCTCTGGCACAAGCACTGTATATGTGCACACATGCACACACATACATACATACACACGCAGACATCACGTTGCGGCTGGAAAAGACACAGCAGATGACCCATTGTAATTGTCCATTGTCATAAACAGAATGCCGGGGAATTGAGCAGCATAGTGCCATGGGATAAATCCAGACTTGGAAGGTAGATAGACGTAGTCTATCTACTATTTATTAACTGAGTGACCTTGGGTGAATTATAAAATGTTGAGCTTCAGTTTCCTCAGCTGCATCACAGGGAATAAGAGGGTCAACCCCCAGGGTTTCCTGCAATGAGTGAATGAGATAAGGGAGGCCAGGTATTTAGAATACGGGGCCATCTTCCCTTTCCTTAAGCCAGTTCACAGGCTGGGTGATCCGCAGCATCATTTTCAATCACCAAGACATATCTCCAAGCTCTGAATGCTATGAGACATGAACAGAGTATTTGCTTCCTGTAAGAGCTGGGAGGGGATTGGAGCCAGAGAATAAAGCTTATCTTTTGGGAAATGCCTCTGGGAGAGGGGCAGAGCAATGAAGAGGCCTTCCCTGTTGGTCAGCCTGCAGGGCTCATGTGCCCCCGAGGTCACTGTGGACAGTGTCTGTCTGGATGCTGGCAGAAGCAGAGGGCAGGGCTTAGTGGACCTGGTCCAAGAACTGAAAGCAGTGTCTCGTCCTCAGGAACGCTATCAGGCACAGCCTATGTTCACTTGGCCTGTGTCCCACATCTGCCAATAAAAATTAAGGAATTGATTTTCTTTTGTTTGCCTCTGAGGACCAGGCTCTTTTATGAGACAGTAAATGGAATCCCTCTCAGAGCATGGCTAGATTTTTAATTGTGTTTGTTGTGCTTTCACTTATTCCCTTTTATGAGTTCCTGCTCCCAGATTTGTTGATGTGGAACTCGGGCCCACCAGGGACGTGTCAATATTTGATTTTTATCAGTAGGAAAAGGTTGAGGTTTTTTAAAACTCATTTTCCTAATCCAAAGATTGGCTTGTTTTCTTCATTCTGACACATTAGAAAAACATGAGACCCATCAAGGTTTGTTTTCTTTTACTTCCTGAGTCGTGTCTAGATGGTCATGGTCTGACTCTAGGTGGAGCTGGAAACAGAAGCTCAGCTTTGGGGCAGAGAGTGGAAAAGAGCTGTTGTAAGAAGATTTATAGCATTGAGAACAGCATGCTTATCTTTTGAATGAGCCACTACCTTTGTAGAGGGTGTGTGTGTGTGTGTGTGTGTGTGTGTGTGTGTGTGTGTGTAGTAATGTCTCTCTCTGCCTCTTCTCTGTTTCTTTCTATGTATCTGTCTCTCTGCATCTCTGTCTCATCTCTCTCTCTCTCTCATGTGTCTTCTATCATCTCTATCATTTATTGCCTATTTTTTGAGAGAGGGTCATTCTCTGAACATGAGGGTTTCTGATTGGATAGGCTGCCTGGCCAGTTAGCTCCCTGGATCCTCCTGTCTCCCCCTCCTATCTTTGTGATTACCAGCACATGCTGCCATGTGGGGCTTTTTATGTGGGTGTCAGAGATCCAAACTTAGGTCTTCATGCTTGCAGAGCAAGCGCTTTACTCACTGAACGATCTCTCCAGCTTTTGTAGAAGTTTCTTTGTGATAAACCTCTATATCTAAATGCACAGATTTAAAGAGCATGTTAAATGTGGAGACTGGATAGGTCCTCCACCTTGCTCAGAAGTAAAACAGTTAATCTGTATCTCCAGCATGTCCACTGGGCTCTGCTGCTCTGCGCTGCCCTCACTCAGAGTCTCAGCAGGGTTGACTAGAGCTTTGCAAGTGCCAGCACAGGGAGAGGGAATGGGACATGCTGGATAGTAATGTTTCTGCATGGAACAGATGCATCTTCCCTTCTGCTTGCTGCATTCCAGACAAGCAGGTGAGGGTATTGCTTGCCTTCTGAGTACGCAGTAAAATGGTATCTGGAAATACCAGGTGAACAACTGTTGCCATGACCAGAGCTCCTAAAAGAGCCTTCAGTGGGGAGATAAGATTGCTTTGTCAAGAAGTGTTAAGATAAAGGAAGGAGCAAAGAAATGGGTGGATTCTGGCTTTTCTCCTTCACAATGCTGCTTTAAACATTGAACTTTCACAGGTGGGTCCGAGCTTGTTGATATTTGGCAGTCTATCCTTAGCTCCTTTGGGTCAGATGTCTTACACTTTCTACATAGGCTCATATATTCACACTGTGCTCTGTCTGTGTGAAAAATGCTCCCGGGAAACTGTGAGGCTGCTGCTTTTCCTTCTCCATCTTCTGTGAGCCACCCCACCCCTCTCTCCTTTTGTGCCATTGACCCTGAGGTAAAGTTTCCCTGGAGTCACTAGAGACTTGTACAGAACAGCCCTGTACCTGCCGGTCCCTCTGGTAACTTGCAACTCTGGCTCCATGTCCCCATGCCCCACCCCGAGTGGAGCTCAGCCCGTCCAGATGGCAGCTCACTCAGCTGTAACAGTCATTTCCCAGGGTTGCTCTCTCTGGAACCCGGATCTCATTTTGAAATCAGCCACTTACAAATATCTGAGTCATTTCCAGTTCTGTACTCGTGTTTTATCTGCTATAGAGGGATGGGAGAAGAGAAAGGCTCTGAAAATGTGGATCATCCTGTTGCACAAAAATCTAGTAGTTTTCTACTGGAGGAATAAGACCTACAGTGGGACAGAAGGCGTGGGGGTTGGGGGGATGACAGCAGTTTTGGAGAAAAATGTGATGTGAATGCCTGAGCAGATCTATATTCCCTTGAGGGTCTCACTCAGAGGTTCAGTCTCACCAGAAAGGCTCTGAGGATGTTTCTTTTCCACTGTACATTAGCGCTGCATAAGGAAGTAATTGCACAATTACGAATGGATTGGTGACAGAGGTGTGGCCATTAACAGGTCTTGGGTTGTCATTATGTGTGTGTGGTATGTGTGTGCGCACGTGCACATGCACGTATGTTAGGAGCTTAGAAGAAGCTCCTTTTTCCTGCCTTAGCCTGGTCAGCTTCAAATGAACAGTGGAGCACTCCCAGGGCAATAAGGACATTTTTTCTCTTCTTGTTACTTGTTCCTTTGGGGACATCT
Source organism: Eospalax fontanierii (assembly GCA_035773235.1). Classification (NCBI taxonomy): domain Eukaryota; kingdom Metazoa; phylum Chordata; class Mammalia; order Rodentia; family Spalacidae; genus Eospalax; species Eospalax fontanierii. Next base: position 146,206,694 of record CM069524.1, on the reverse strand, counting down.
TAATAAATCCTTTACTTCAGTTATTAAGGTGAAAAGAAAGACTTCCTATCCAGATGGACTATAGCTCTGTGTGTCTTCCCAGGAATGGCATGAAAGCTGTCCGAGATGGAATGGGAATTGTCTCCCAGAGTGAAATGCTGCTGCCCCCATCCGTGGTTCCCAGCCTGGACTACCTTTTATCTCCCATCTTTGGGTCCTTTGCAAATATGTGTGCACAGGGTGAGGAGGCTGTTTTGTGGAGTACTAAGCTTTGAAGCCATGATCTCAAATGTGATAGGCTGATATTCAACCACTGAGATACAGTCCCCTCATCCTTCCAAACTTTATTTTGAGACAGAATCTCATTATGCTGGTATTATAAGAGAGTACCACCATGCCTGACTGGGAGACTGACTCCTTGTTTTGTTTGTGGTGTTAAGGGTCAAACCTAGGTCCTCATACTTGTTAGGTGAGGCTCTACCACTGAACTACACAGTCTCAGAACATAGATTGACTTTTTAAAAACATTTAGTTACTTCTGTTTTATTGGTCCTCACTTTTAGAGAACTTGTAGGTTCACAGTATCATTGGCTGGAAGGTTCAGGGATTTCTCTGCTGCCTCTGTCGTCACGTATATGTAGCTTTCCCTCTATTAGTAGACCCCACAGAGAGGGTCATTTGTGACTGACTGATGGACTTGAAACTGGTCTTGTGTGCCCTGGTCCAGGGATGCTGTGTCCCCAGAAGAATCCCGTCCAAGGAAGCCTTACTAGATGCAGTGGTAGTGCTGAGAGTTGGCTTGTCTCAGACACAGGTAGGCAGGGACAGTAAGGGTCTCCTTTCACCCTTTGGAGTAATGGGTATATGTGCCATTTATTGGCTTTTATTTTAAGGAATATAGCTCTTGAAGAGTGAAGGTGAGTAAAAGGACCTCGAAGAGTGGACAGTGGTCTGATGGTACAGTGCCCTGTTCTGGTGTGGACATAGTTTAATAAGGGCAATTGGCAGTGCTGGGAAGAGATGAGGAATGATCTGTAATCCGTCTGGGTGAGTCTAATGAAGTGTCATCATTCTCTTCTTTCCCAGTTCTCACAGCTCAAGAGGAACACCCTTCAAAGTCCTTTTTACCATGTGTATTCCCCACAGTCTCTATATCCAGGGAGGCAGTGTTGGGTGATGATTCTGAGCACAGACTCTGGGGCCAGGCTGTGAGTATGAGTCCTGTCACTATATCTCTGTGAGGTTTGTGTCTTGGAGCAGGTTACTGCTCTCTGCCTTCATGCTCCCATCTTTAAAATGGGGTAGTAATGACCATAACCTCACAGGGGTGTTCCAAGATTAAAGGACCTAAATTGGTAGGACCTGGTACTTTTGAAGAACTCAGGTATTTAAAAAAAATCCAGATTTCTCCAACTCACTTGAAATTAGGCCACTCCTCATTTCCCAACACCATAGCCTGTTTCCATTCATTCCTTTTTTTGGTGGGGGGGTTCTTTTTGAGACAAGGTCTCCCTGTAGCCCCAGCTGGCCTGGAACTCACTATGTAGACCAGGCTGGGCTTGAACTCACAAGGATTCACCTGCCTCTGCCTCCTGAGTGCTGGGATTAAAGACATGTACCACCAGGCCCAACCTGTTTTCATTCTTTGTCCTGTCTGTCCTCAGAGTACAAATCTCCTGAACTCCAGAAATCTTCCTTTGACTTCTACAGCCGTGTCCCTTTCCGGTTCTTTTCTACTTTTCTTGCCATTGCCCTTTCCCGCTCCTTTCCCTCGCTTCCTTCAGTGCCCACACCTTCACTATCTGTGCTGGAGTTCATCAGCAGTCTATTGTCTGGCTTTAATTTTTTTATTTCTATGAAGTCTTCCTGACTGATAGCTTCCTTCCCAGGCTGGAAGCTTGTGGCGGGTGGAGGGAGGGATTCTTTCTCTCACAATTCTTTCCTTGACAGTAAAAAAACAAAAACAAAAACAAAAAACTAGAATGATAAAAACAAATTGAGACTGTATTAAGAACCAGAACGAGGCCCCTTGGAGAATCTCATTGACCCCTTTTTGTCCACGAATTTTAGGAGACAGATTGAAAGACACAGCCTTTTACAAAGGTGGAAACCCCAGTGAAACGTTCTGCAAACATCTGTCTTTTCTATAGATTTCCTCTGTATCATCACATCAATCCATTATGGGATCATAATGCTGAAAAAGAAAGAGACGGGAAGAGTGACACTGGTCTTTGTCTTCTTGGAGTCTGTTGATAATTCTGGTAACAGAAGTGACTTGTGCTTGCAGTTAATCTGTGGGCTTTGGAGTGAATAGAGCTGCTTGGGTCTGAATCCTGCCTTCACAACTGTTTGCTTAGCCCGTCCCTCCATCCCATCGCCCTGTGGCCAGAGATGACTGCCCCATTTTTCTTTTCCTTATCTACCCTCTTACACTGATAGAGTGAGTTCTTCCTTCTGTTCTTCTTAGGAGAGAGGATAGTGAGGTCAATGCTACATATTGGCGAATACCTTTCTCTTTGTCTTTTGACCTTGTGATATATATATGTATGTATATATATATATATATATACACATACATGTGTGTGTTATGTATGTGTGCATGTATGTGTGAGTGTATAAGTCCATGTTGAAAACTTGTCAGAATTTTTAAGTAATTGCTCAGCACAGACATGAACAATAATGTTCTGGAGAGTCCTGTTGCTTTTCTGAGATGTTCTTGTCAGCCACCTATGGAATCTCTCATCTGATAGCATTACTGCTGTTCTTGTAAATGTTATCTAGCCCTCCATTTGGAACCTCTGAGTGGCCTCTCCTTATCCCCATTATTCTAGAATTTTGTGATTTTGTACATATATATATATATATATATATATATATATATATATATATATATATATATATCTGTGTGTGACATGAGGTGGGGAGGGGGCAGCTCTTAACCATACTGGTGTATATGTTAGTTGTACTAGGAATTAGGTGGGTAATTGGAGGGAAATTTTCCATGAGGGTTTGCTTACTCTTCCATCTTTTCTATTCATATTCTCTTCCCTCATCCCTGGAACCTCTTTTAATCTGTTTTTTTTTTTTTAAATCTTGGTATGGAAATTTACTTTTATCTCTCCTTGAAGCCCCAGCTGCCCTGGAACTCCTTATGTAGACCAGGATGGCCTTTATCTCACAGATCTGCACCTTCTTCTGCCTCCTGAGTACTGGGATTAAAGATGTCTGGTCTCTTTCATTATTTTTACCTCTCTCCTTTCTGTTTTATTTTTGAAATGTTTTCTTGACTTCATATTCACTCTTCTTTGACTTTAAAATATTGATGATCATAATTCTCATAGACCCTTTCCTACCTTCTAATGGTTAACATCTTAAGCATCGCTTTGTTTTTTGTTTCTTTTTAAAATTTTTATTGACTTTTATACATTTCATACAATATAGTTCTTAATCAATTTTAGATCCCCTTCCCCATCAAGACCTCCAACTACCACCAGACCTCATGTATTCCTTCATAATGTTAAGTCCTTCCCAGTCAAGCATTTGTGCCCAGATGTCCTTTAGTGCAAATTCCTCCACCAGAAGCTGGTCAGACTCTCTAGAGAGCATAAGAAAGGCATACTCTTCTTTTCCTAGCAGTACTCAGTCTCCAGTAGTTCTCAGTCTAGGTCTGGCCTGTCACCAATTTCTATCATGCCAGTCTGTGCCCTTGTCTAATTTGAGTTGGTGTGGGTCCTGTGCTCGATGCCATTGCCACAAGTTCACATGTGCAAGATTCCAGTGACCTGAAAGCCTCTGCTTTCCTAAGTTCATGAACCAGCCCTGACTCTTACAATCTTTCTGTTCCCTCTTCCACGATGATTCCTGAGCCATGGATGGGTGAGATTCAATATAGGAGTCCTATCTAGGGGTATACTCTGCAGTCTCTCATTCATTAAACCTTGGCTAGTTGTGGCTATCTGTGTGCACAGCACTGTGTTTAAGGAAGCTTCACTGGTGGGAGCTGAAGGTTGCTTAGTTTTCTCTCTTCCCCTTGTTCCACTGTGTTCTACAGGCCTTAGGTATAAAGGTTCAACTATAGATGTGTCACCTAGGACTTGGCATCTCTTGGATGTATATTCTCTGTGTCTGACTAGTTGTGAAATTCTGAAGTAGCCACCATCTGTTGCAAAAAAGAAGCTTCTTTGATGAGTGGTGTACTGTATGCTTGTCTGTAAATATAAGGATCCATATTTAGCATATGGTAAGAAATTTCATTTATAAAGAGATGTGACAGAGACGGGGTTTTCTCTAGGGTCGACGTCCTCGTCAGTCATGTATATTTGACTGAGTCTACAGTGCCACACACGAGTTCACTCTTATTCAGAGGGTTTTAAATTCAACTAGATGCTATTGATCACCTCAGATAACAATGTCACTGCTGCACCAATGGAGGTAATATGTAGTGCCAGTTGTTACAGTTATTAGAATTTAGGGTTGGGTTGGACCACTGATTGATTTCCCCCCTTAGCAGATTACATATTATCATCTGGCATTATAGGAGCTAAACTTTAGGTAGAAGGCCTCCAGTTCAGTTCCTGCTCCATTGCTCTTGAGTCCTGTATTCCCAAGTATATCCTGTCTTCTGCAGTAGGATTTTATCTTCTAGTTCTGGGAGATAACCAAGAGCTTTGGCAGTAGCCTGTATTATCTGAGGAGTCTCTTGAACCACTCTCACCAACCACACAAAGGTTGGTGTCTTCTGTCTGGCACCGTGTTCCTTGCCAAACAGCTCCTGGGTATACAGATGCACTTCATACCGTCCCTTTGTTTTTTATGTACTCTGTCCTATTTACCTTTCTGAGAATGTGGGCTTCGTGTATTTGTCTTCTGCATCTTCTGCTTCCTGCTTTGCCTACCTATTCCCTTCAGCCCCTGGTTATTGACCTCGCTCTTTGCCTTCCATGCAGAAACTTTGCTGCAATATCAGGTGGTCCTGCATTCTGCATTGTCTCTTTATTAAGAACCGGGCACTGGAAAGCTAGAAAACTTCAGTCTTGTGTGTGTGTGTGTGTGTGTGTGTACTTATATTGGCTGGCAGGCTTGATTGTGAAATGATTCCAGGGTGACTTTTCATCCAAAAACTTAAAAATGTCAACATCTGGAGGTCTTTTGTCATCATTTCTCCGTGGAAGCATCTTCTAATAGCCTGCAGTGCTGTTGTGAATGGGTCGCAAGGAGTGGTAGCAGGTTGTGCACAGTTTATGTTGTTCTAGCAGGAAGAAAGGACTCAGCTTCAAGCTTTCCCCCAGCCCTCCCCCGAAGTTTTGATTCTACTTCTCTAGGAGTAAACTGCTACTGTTGTTGGGTGGAGGCAAGGTGGCCCCAGGTGCCTTGTTCAGCCATGGTCCGCACTCCAGACTTCCTGGATACTGTATCTCCTCATGCTATGAGTCTCTTCAACATCCTAGGCCCCTTGTCACTCTGTCCCCTGCAGGCCACACACCAGGGGTGAGCCTTTGTTTTGCTCTCTGTGTCACTTTCTTCCTTTAACTGGTTTATCACTCTCCAAATTGTTGAAATGTTTTTTTCCTCCTCTCCTCCTTTCTCTTTAAAAAAAACCACTATATTATTTTTTATTTTTGTGTATTTTGTGAGTGTATTGCCTGTATGTAAGTGCACCTATGTTGTGCAATGGCTTTTGGGGGTCAGAAGAAGGCATCAGGATCCCCTGGAATTGGAGTTACTGAGAGTTGTTAGCCTCCATGTGAATGCTGGGAATTGAACTTGGGTCCTCTGCAAGAGCAGCCAGTGCTCTTAACCGCTGGGCCATCTCTTCAAGATCCTTATTTCTCTTTGTACACTAACCTGTCTTCAGTGCTTTTGAACTTTACTGGTGGTTGTATGTAGTGGGGTGAGTCGGGGAGATAAATACCAGGGCTTAGTGTGCTCTGTTTCCTAGGAAGTCATAAAGTTTTTCAAAAAAGTTTCTGAGGAAAGTATTTTCAGGATAGGGCTTTCTTTTGCAAGACAGGTGATTACTGTGGACCTCTGAGCAACCACTTATTGCCACTTTTCCACCGGGTCTCCAAACACCATCAGCTATTTGTCATGAGCTGGAATAAGCCTGCCTCTGCTGACAGAGTAGAATTCAGGGTCCTCGGTTTGCATTTACCAGTCTTCCATTTAGTTCTGCCTCATTGGCGCTTCACCTCGCTGTTTGATGGGAAATATTCTTTCCATAAACTTCAGTAAGATGTAATGGATTTCTGCAGTGGAAATATTGTTCAAGCCGCAAAACCAAATCACAGCAAGCACTTTGTCTAGGGACTCTGCGTCTAGCAAAGCAACCATTTAAAAATGTCAGTTGTATGAAGTCACACAGTCACAACTAATTCCCTTTACAGGAGTTTTATTTGTATGTATGGAAGAATTACACCATCAAACAAAATCATTTTTCTGCTAAGATTACAGCATCAATTATCTTTGTCAGCTTGTGCTTTTGAGTCATCTTACCCATTTGATTTCTTCTTTGAGTTAGAGAATGGGGGAGATGGACTTGGTGAAGATGCACATGGTATGCTTTGTAGCCACTGGGCAGAGACAATCTTTCAAGACTAAGCTAGTTGGCCCAGTTCTACTAAGCTAATAGTAATAAAGCCTAATCACTATCACTTGTGAAACCTGGTTCAGTTTTCACCCAGGGCTACACTGTGGGTGAGAGGGGGATGGTTGTGCCAGAGTCAGTGGAAAGCATACCATACTGCTCTTGGAGGCGTAATGGCCATGTTGAAGGCCCCTGAGCCTCTGATCCCCTAATCAGAGGTCTGGGTCATGGCTGTACATGGATGCACAAGGAGAACATGTATAATCTTGATGCCTAGGTGGCACCCCAGACTCACTGAATCAGAACCTCTGGGGTGAAACACATTATCAGTATAGGTGTGTGTGTGTGTTTGTGTGCGCGTGCGTGTGTGTGTGATCTACATATAAGTGTGCCTGCACTTATGTTTGCATGTGTATGGAGATCAGAGGTGGACATTGGGTGTCTTCATCACTTGCTTTGTACCTTATCTTTAGACATGGTTTGTCACTGGACCTGGAACTCTCTGGTTAGGTAGCAAGTCCTGGCTGTCCTCCGGTCTCTGCCTTCCCAGTTCTGGGATGACAGGCGCCAACTGAATCATTTCCCAGCTTTAATATTAGTAGTTTTAATGCTCCAACTAGTGGAGGAACAAAAAGCAAGTACGACTGGGTGTTATTTTAAATCTTTACCGCTACAAGAACAAATTAGTTTTATTATTTTGAACTAATTTGAATTTGGGAGAATTGATGTCATGGTTATTCCAATTCTGTGGTCGAGGGTGGGTACTTCTCAAGAAAGAATTTGGATGGACTTGTCTGAATTCAGAATTCAGAAGAGGATTTGGGCAATACTCATCTAATGGAATCAGCTCTTCTGGAAAATATGATGATCAAATATTAAAGGATCTTTGGGTAGGACTAGTACTGATCAGATATGATCTCACCCGAGTTCTGTGTCTCTGATGGTGTGTGCAGGTCCTGTGGCTGTCATCAGCGGTGAGGAGGACTCTGCCAGCCCACTGCATCACATCAACCATGGTATCACCACACCCTCCTCGCTGGATGCTGGGCCTGACACAGTGGTCATTGGTATGACTCGAATTCCGGTCATTGAGAACCCTCAGTACTTTCGCCAGGGACACAATTGCCACAAGCCAGACACATGTAAGTACTAGGATGGGATGCTGTCCCTTTTGGTTAGGGTTGGGGGTGGCAGAAGACCATGTAGCTGGGGTTCTGGAACCTTCCAGGGTGACCTTCCATCAGCCCACCTCCCACTCTCTAGGAGAACCCCTTTTTGCCTCTATATGTGGAGAATAGCCTGGGCAAGGAGACACCAGTGGGTATAGTCCCTGGGGAAGGGAGGGCCACTGATCTGAATCTAGTTCCTTCTGTTTTCCACCTGAGCTCAGCATGACTGGAGTAGGGAGAGGTGCTCCTATAGTCAGAAGACAGAAGAGGCTGCTATCCTCTACAGACTTGGCTCAGCTGTTAGGAAACATAGCCTGGTTTTGTCTGGACAGCAGCTTCTGAAGTCATCAGGAGCCCCAGCCAGGACTCCATGGGAGGGGAAGGGAGTGAAGGGCAGTGAGTACTCTGAATGGAAACATCTCTCTAGCTGCCCCTCCAGTACTCCAAAGTGTGCACTTCCTGAAAATCATTAGCAGCCCAGTCTCCAGGAACCCTCACCTCCCCACCACACACACACAGAGGACCCAGGGCACCTTCTTCCTCCACGTCCCTCGCCTCCTGTTGACTGCAGCCACTCTCTGTGTATTTTTTTGAGCCCTGCTAGGTTCCCTCTTAGCTCCCGAGAAGCCTTGATGGCCTGTCCTTCCAGCCAGCAACGTTCCATTTGCTGTATCCCCAGGTTTAATATGCCCAGCAATACCAGTGTATAAATCCTCCCATTCCCTCTGCTCCTACCTCTTAGGGAATGGATGTTTCACTGCTCAGGAGGGTGCAGAGATACTCCTAGAGAGCAGGGACATGGGGAAAGAACCTGAGTGACCTGTTATGGGAAGGCCTCACCATAAAGACAGAATACCAAGCTTCTGGAAGGCTGCATGTCTCCTTTTACTGCCCCCAGGATTCCTACCAGTGGGTTCTTTCACATCTCAGTCAATCTGGGGTAGGCCTAGGAAAAGGTGCATTCTGGTCTTGTTCACCCCAGGTCTGAGCTCTCTGAACTGGGGCCATGTTCTTCATAGCTCACAGCTCTTGCTGCTCCTACTGGGTCTTCCTGCAGCAGAGCAAGTCTTTGGTCATCCCATCAGCCTTCACTTCATTTTCTCTCATTCTGAGTTTATTTGCTACCACACAGCGAGAAGCACAAGATAGTGTCAGCACAAGGCCATGATTAATCTCACCATTTAGAATCTGCCACAGTGTTTATCAGAGGCTTCCTGTCAGTGTCAGAGGAAGGCTACCTGGATGCCAGATCAGGGCTGGGCAAAGAGGGGAAAAAAGAGGGTTTTGGATAAATAGTGAGAAACGGTGCAAGAGCAGCCTAGCTGCTAAAGCGGATTGGACTTGTTCTGAGCTGGCAGAGAGTGGCCAGGAAGGAAGTTCTTCTGCAGTGTTGATGTAGATTCAGTCTCGCTCTGGGGTTGATGCCACATTTTTTAGGTTGGCACTGATACTCAAACTTGAAATACGGTCATTTCTGTGTTGAAAATATGTATGGTTCTTTTTATTTGGGAAGTTCTTTTCTAGAAGTCACCATAAACAGTGAATTAGAAAACACTGAAGTATTTACTCCTCCCAGAGGAAATGTGGTGTTAGATTCCTGTGAGCCTCTGCGCACAATATTTTCTCAGCTAATCTGTATATAACTTCGCATGTTGCATGTGTAATTTTGTTAAAGACACTTTGGTTAATATGTATGGCTGACTCATTAACATGAGAAAACTCATGTGCTACAACTCATGTCTGATCAAACTCATCTTGCACAAATAGTCCTACCATTCTGTGTTTAGGATCATGGGATGGCATTTCAGAGCTATGTTTAGAAGCCATTTTAGAGTGAAATTACCAAAAAAAAGCCCCAAATGTGAAAAAAACGTGATCCAGAATGGACCATGAAAAGGTACTTGTTTATGCTATGAAAACTGGATCGAGAACTTTAAAACATGTACATGTGATAATTATGAACCATTTTCATCTGACAATCAGAACATCTCCATACACATCTATGTGTGTATACACATAGGCTTTGCCTTGTTCAGCCTCTGCTGGAAATATTCCCATTAGCTCCATGAAAGGTTTTTATCACTTTGGTGTATAGTCCCTAAGACCATGAGAGTGCACAAGCCTTGGTTTCTGGACTGCAAATGAATTTAGTGAACAAATTCCCAAGTAACAGAATCATGACTGATGAGGACCACTGTATTTTCTTAGCATATATTTTGAGATCCTGATACAAAGTCTGATCTCAGGGTCACATCTGTGCTCTGGATCCCATGCTTTCTGCACAATTGCAGATGGGGGTTAACCTGGCATGTGGGACCGAGGAGTGTTTCTTCTGAGCCATTAGAACCTGTGTCCCCTGGGAACTTGGGAGCTGTGGAGAGAGCTCTGGGAATTGGTGAGTGTCCAGTGCCCTCTGATGTCAAGGGTAGTCTCATACCCTAGAGCCACCATACCAGGAAAATCTGCACAAGTAGAGCTTTCCTTCGAGGGCTTTCTCTCTGGGAACCAGGCTACGTCTGTGTAAACAAGAAAATCTTGACAGAGATGGAGTGGCGGCAGGTTTATTAATGGAGACTTGAAGTAGGAGGGGAGCAAACCTAGCCTGTCACGGGAGGATCATGGGTTGACTCCAGCTGTTAAAGCCCTTTAAGATACCGAGGAAAGCAGCTTTTTAGAGGAGTAGTCCATTGCCCCATCAATAGACAGTGGAGAACTAATTGTTCTCAGAAAACATGTGTGGCATAGGTACTTTGCAGGAGCATTGTAACCAGTGGCTGAAGCTCCAGTGACTCACACAATCAGGGACAGAGCGACTGAGAGGCAACAGGCTTTTAATTCCCAAGGCTTCATCAGCTCAGGGACCTGATTCCAAGACACAAACCTGTGTGCAAAGAGATGCCATCATAAACAATTAAATCCATATGTGCCTTTGTACATAAATAGTCATGAATAGTTAAGGTACTGCATACAAGTCTAGGGGCCACTCTTTTGGGAGGGTGGTGAGAAGTATGGCATTGAGAGTAAAGTACTCATCTGGTAGATCCCAAGATTCTCTCCACCTGATTCGTTTCCTTGTCCCATTTGAAGTTGTGTCACTGGGAAGGAATTGTAGGAGCATACACAGTGCTACCTGACTTCAGTCATCTTTCCTCAGCTTCTCTAGCAACGGATTAAGCATAGAGCATATAACTTCCTTTACTTTTGTGTTTGTCTATCATGAGTGGTGGGACCTTTCCAACCTGAATGATAAGGATGCTGATCAGCTGCTTGCCTCTCACTTTCTGTCTTTGATCTGGTCCACAAGATTTTCATCACATGTCTGGCAGCAAGGATGTTTAAAGATCATCTGGTACCAACTCCTCATTAGATGCTTGCATCCCCTTGCCTGTGTTCCTAACAAGGGCTCTGAATTTGACGTTGTGTTTATTATGAACTGATTCAGCCTTTCCAGAGATCACGAAGGACCTGAACAAACATGAACCTACTATGTCCCAGCTTAAGTCTGATAAGCCCACTGTGATTTATGTACCCCACCCCTGTGATTTTCAAAAGTACTAGAGAATGGACGCAGTCCTCATTGTCACACAACTGAGGGCCTTGAATCTTAGGCTGGGTCCTGCAGACTGAGACACCAAAGAATCCATCCAGACAGGTCGTTGGGGAGATGGTAAGTAGTGGACATAGCAACACTGGGCTTGAAGCTACAGCTCTGGGCTCCAGTGAACTCATCCCTTGATGACTAGGGCTTGCCATCATCTTAGGCTTTGCCTTTCCCCCACAGTCCAGGTTCAAAGTGCCTCGACTGTCTTCAGGCTCCTTAGCTCTCTGTTTATCCTTTTTCTTAAACCTAATTTGGTTGAAAAAACAGACGCCAGCTGGAGGAGGAAACCTACTTCCCACCCACTTCCTCCCTTTGGTTCTCAGGGTGTCCCTGTTTGCCCTTGTTTCCCAGTACAGTGTCCACACCTTCTCTGGGTCAACACCTCATAGCCTCCAGAAAGGAATGTCTCCCATGCCTGGTCCCTCCTTCCACTGTCCTCCCCTGGGGTCATGCCTTTCTGCTCCTTCTGCAAAGGAGCTGCATGTTCACTTCTGGTTCCATTCCCCCAGGATTGTCACCATTCTCTCTCTCTCTGATCTCTTGGCTGAGCTGGACCATGTTCCTTTGTGTTTCTTTTCCTGTTAGCATTTGTGCACCTGCATTAGGTTGACTTTTGCCTCTCCATCCAATACCTGTGTTGTGAGGATTGGTGCTAAGCATTCATCTGGACTCTAGAAGTAAGGAGGAAGGAAAAACGCATGGTCATTATCCTCTCAGATTGACAGCCAACTCTGGCTAATCCTCAAGGGACCTACTCCCTGGAAATCCCCACGGGTCTTGAACTTTCTGCTGTTGACTCCTGCTGCTGGCCCTGTAGGCTTTATCCCTTCTTTTAAGACTGTCAGTCCTTGTTTCTTTACTGCTACCATAGTCTAATTCAGGCCTTGAAATGAACAGCACAGCTTCCCTCACTACACAGCCCCGCCCACACCCTTCCCTTCCTCTCATAGAGCCCTTTAATAGCACCTCAGTTCCAGCCTCTTGGGAATCGAATTCCTCCAAAGCTCACACTATCCCAATATGACCTTTTCTTCCTTATATCTTATAGGCAGTGCCATGGACCAGTCTTGAATGACTTTAAACCAGATCCTAGGTCATTCTGTCACTTCTCAAATATATGTCCTGTTTTCTGTGTAATATCTCTCTCTCTCTCTTTCTCTCTCTCTCTCTCTCCCCCCCTCCCTCTCCCTCTCCCTCTCTGTCCTTCTCTGTTCATGTATGTGAGAGTGCACATGTGTGTACATATGTGCATGCTTGGAAAAGCAAAAGGACAGCCTTAGGTGCTGTTCCCCAGGATCCTTCTATTCATATCATTTTTGAGACAAGGGTTCCCCAGGAATATGCTCATCTCTATCTCTTCAGTACTGAGTTGTAGTTCTCTATTTTCTACAGAAAACACAGCATGAAGCTTGGGTCAAACAAGCATTAACTAACATACAGTTTGGATTCTGAATGTCCCCAAAGGCCAATGTGTCGACAGCTCCAGGCTCAGGGTAGCACTCATGGGAGCTAACAGAACCACTAAAAGTAGGGTCTAGCGGAAGGTCTAGGATATTGGGCATAACCCTCAAAAGACATTGTGGAACCTCAGTTTTTCCTTTCTGTCTTTGGCTTCCTGGTGCTGAAGTGATGTTTGTTGTGCCACTGCCACTCTAATTGTCACCTGGAACTCCTACCAGAGCCCTAAAAGCAGTAGTCTACCTCATCACAGACTAGAAACTCATAGAGCATGAGCCAACATAATTTTTTTCTCTTTATTAGTTGATGATTTCATGTTTTTTATAGTCAGGGCAAGCCGATTAATGCAAATGGATCCTGACCCAGGCTCTCTAAAGATTTGTGCAGAAAGAAAGGTTGCTGATCTGCATCCATAACCTCTCTGGACCAAGCAACAGACTAGTGTTTGAAAAGTATTATCTCAGATAATCTGTAACTGGTTCTCTGTAGTCTTGCTAATGCTATTGTTTTGTTCAAGCTGCCCCCCAATGTCAGTTGTTTTTCCTTGTGAATCTCTATGCTTTGAAGAACAAGCACTCATTCTACCTTCAGTTGGGCACCCTTAAATTTATTCCTTTTGTTCATCACAGATCCTCTGGGGTGACCTGGTAGTTCTGTCTTCATGGCCCCTCCATGTCATGAGATTGCCAGTTTGTTTCCTCTATATTCCTTTCCTCTTTTGTTCCTTTAGTCAGTCAGTAGATAGTCACTGGAGTTGTATTAGGTTCCAACGCTTGGGCTAGAGTGCAACAGCCACCCTTCCTCCCACCGTCAGCCGCATCACACCTGTTTGGAAGCCTATGCCTCCCTCTCTTTTCTCAAGCTAACTTCTCTACTAGACACCTTCCCATTCCCTTCCCATTTATGAATCTTCCACACAAAGAAACAGAACCTCAGAGGCCCCGTCTGTGGTCCGACCGGCAGTTCTTCATTAAGGGTGAGTGAGTGGCTTGTCTCCTCCTTTGCTTTTGCACTGATTAGTCATGGAGCTTGCCTTTTCTGGAAGAACTGCCTAGTCTGGTTTCCCAGCTGTGGAGGGGAGCACAGCCTGTGTGTGTAATGCAGTATTAATAGTGCATCTGCATGATATAGATTTCTGTCACCCTCTATGCTAACAGACATCACTTAGCCCAGGGTAATGGTGGGTGTTTATTCCCAGCCACTTAACTCAGCATCATGGGCTTGCACATGAAATATGGAAAGTGGACTCCTTTGTCTGGGAAGCACAGGCCCCTCTGAAATCAGCAGTGGCGGCCACAGTTGCAGTTGTTGCTGAGTTGCCTTTATAGCTTTTTCTCCTGCAGAGCCCTAGCTGGACTGTCTGATGGTGAGATGTAGATCTGGTTAAAGGGCTGGTCTGGGAGCTCCCTGGGGTATGCATCTGACAAAGGCAGATTGCCATACTGGGGCCGGCTGCCTGTGACTGATGAAGGAGGTGGCATTGGTGAGATGTGACATGTCAGAGAATGAGACAGTATGGAAGTGCAGGGCTCTAATAGGCCCCTCCTTTCCTCCAACGTTGATCTTGACAGTCTTCCTGAGGGGAACCATAGGCCAAATCTGGTGAAGGCCACAGTGACATTTAGCTGTTAGCCTTTGTCTTTGGTTGGGCATCTCTGAGCCTGATGGACAGGCAATAGTTCACAGAACATTTTAAATGAGCATAAGCTGAGACTGCTCCCTCTTTGGTTTTTCTTTCATCCTCTTTTCAGGTCTAATTAGGATGAGTAAGTAGTAGATCTCTGAGAATCTTGTGATACTAGGTTTGATCAGCCTAGTTTTATTTCTTTCTAGAAAGATCTAGACAATGTAAGAACGGAACATTGTAGGAGTTAAAGGACTTAGTCCTGGACCCACAAGATCAAGCTCAAATACACTCCCACACTGTCCTCAAAGGTCTCAACCCTAGAGATGAATCTCTGTACAGTAACTCCGGAGTCCCCAGGTGTGTTGACACAACCAAACCATAGCATTTGTCATTTGCCCCAGTGCAGGAATACAAAGTTAGATAGTGACATTACCCCTGAATGTTCTGTAAAGCCTAGCTATACCTGAGCATGCATTTCAAAGGTTTAACCACCTAGCATGAAGTGACTGACTCATGTTCAATCCTTGACCAGGTATCCTGCCTTCCTGTTGATCACTATGACCGCTCTGTTCTGTGCTTCCCAGCATAATCACACACTCAGTGTTAGAAGTTGCATGCAGTCATGCTAATTAAGTAATTAGGTATAATTATGCTCACTGTAAATACACAGTAATTGACTAAAAAATGTACTTGGGGAACAAGGATGCACTTCATGTTGAAGGTGAGGACTGATAAGGTCCCCAGCTATCCAAGAGTGATGCCATTTCACGGTGTGATGTGAGGTGACAGGGAGCTGTACCCAGCAGGGTGAGTGAGAACCCTGGAAGTGGGCCCTTTGCTTCCTGTCCAGAGCCTTAGGAGCAGAAGTGCTATTAGTCTTCCTGGTGTGTTCAGGGCTCCGTCTTGTATTCAAGGAGTGGGAAGACTAACTTCTCCTGAGATTTTTCTCCAGCTCTAAGTTTCTCAACGACAAGTTTACTTTTCTTACCTGGTTTTAAATATCCAGTCTATACTGGGATCTCCTCCTCCTCTTCCTCCTCAGCTTCTTCCTCCTCTTCCTTCTCCTCCTCTCCTCTCCTCGTCCTCCTTCTTCTTCATCATCATAATCCATTTTTTATATGTGTGTGTTTTGGAGGCCAGAGGTGGACACTGGATGTCTTTTTGGGTCATGTTTCATTTTATCTTCTGAAACGTGGTCTCTCACTAAACCTGGTGCTCACCGATTGACTAGACTGGCTGGTCAGCCAGCTAGTAAGCTCCAGAGATTCACCTGTCTCTGTCCATGACCCTTCTGCCCACCTAACCCTTTTACATGGGTTCTGGGGATCCAGTGTTGGATGCTTATGCTTGCACAGTAGGTGTTTACTGACTGAGTTATCTCCGCAGTTCCTGACTTAGAATTCTGAAGAGTGATTGTTCTGAACCAGTTGAGATACACACAGGCATCAAACAGCTATTCCAAGATAGGCTTTGTAGCTGGGGCAGAAGAAAGTTGCTTAGACTTAGAGCCAAAGTGGGGTTCTTGATGCCTTTGCCAAGCCTTGAACTTGGGATGCCCAGACAGATGTTGAGGCTTCTGAGCATAGGTTGTTCAGTCAGTTGCAAGGAGAGTCACAGTCTTTCTCATCTTTAGCAAGTCAAACTTTAGAAGCTCCCCCCAAGGAAGACCACATGCACAGGGAGTCCCTTTTCTTTTCAAATTTTGCCTAGGCCAGAAATGTGATAGTAGATGATGGTCTCTGCTTACCTCATCCCTCGGAAAAAACTTTGCCTCCCTCAGCAAGAACCAGGGATACAAGTTGAGTGTAGGTCTTGGGGGTTACATTCTCTTTCTCTAAAGGGGCAGAAATGCATATTTTAGAGGCAAAAGGTTGAAAAGCAAGAAAGGGAAATTAGGGGTCAGGGAGAAGGCTCACTGAGTAAGAGTTATTGCTATGCAAGCATGAGGACATGAGTTCAAATCTCCAGTCACGCATAGTTTCAAGTGCCTATAACCCTAGCTTTGGGGGATGGAGACAAGAGGATCCTGGAAGCTCACTGGCCAGTCAGTCTATCCAAAATATTGAGAGACCCTGTCTTAAAGAAACGTGTAGAAAGCAATAAAGGAAGACATTGACATCGTCCTCTCACCTCTGCATGTGCACTCGTGAACAGTCCCCCACCCTACATACCAAAAAGAAAAAAAAGATTAAAAGAATGAAAAGAATAAAGAGGAAAAGCAAAGTAAATGCATGTTCTAAAAAGCAGGAAAAGCAAAAGAGGCCCCACCCAGCTTTGAAGTTACATAGGCTCCCATTGTTAGAGGTTGCTCCTATTAGGATTCTCTTTCCAGAAGTCCTTGTCCAGTATGTTCCTCGTTTGCATCATTTTCCCTGCCTGTGAATGAACATGAGCCATCTCAATGGACGGGTGGAAGCTGTGTCAAGCAGTCCAAGAGGTCTTGAGCTCCTCGCACTCTATTCCTGGTACTTTGTAACTAAGAGCCAAAGCACTACCCACCCCTTGGCCAAGAAACCAGGAGTCCAGCTGTCCTTCCATCTTCTCCAAGCTACCCATAGTTCAATGCTTCCCAAATCATGCAGAAAGGGGTGCTAACAAGAATTCTTCCTTTGTTCCCTCCACATTTCATGATCCAATAAGTTTTGAAACACTACAAAAGTTTCTTTCTATGGGATTCTGTAACTCCTGAGTACTAAATTTATTGCAACTCTTCAAGAAGGACCTTGACCTAGTTAGAGTAGCACAAACCTGTCACTTGGGAGGCTGAAGGCAGAGTTTGATGACTTGTTAAAACTGTGTCTTAAAAGGGCTGGAGAGATGGCTTAGTGGTTAAGAGCACTGGTTGCTCTTGCAGAGGACCCAGGTTCAGTTCCCAGCACCTACATGGTGGCTAAGAACCATTCTTAACTCCAGTTACAGGGATTCAGTGCCCTCTTCTGGCCTCCACGGGCATTGTATGACATGGGTGCGCTTATGTACAGGCAGAACACTCACACTTAAAATAAAAATAAACGGTTTAAAAAAAAGTGTGTTTTACATGTGGAGACCCAGTCTCAAAACAAACAAAAACAAAAACAAACCCAGAAGGACCTTGGGTTTTCAGTCTTCACAACACAGAGCCTGGTTCTGAGCTTGACCAGTTATTGTCTCTGTGGACAGAGAAATGCAGTGGACCGCTTTCTGGCTGTCCTGGCATTCAGGGGTCCACTGGTGCCCTCCAACAGATGTAGCTCACTCAGACAGTGCCTGCATGTGTCCTTTTGGCACAGACATTATCACATTTCTTCTTAAGGCTCTGTAAGAGTCAGGAAGTGGATATTCCATAAGAATAGTCAGAGTTAGGATGTGGCACTCCAGGATTTCCTACTAAGCACCATAAGCTCCCATTCATTGGAATCAGAAGTTTCCACCTGTTGTTCTGTGCCCAGGATCTCAGGGAAGTGCTTCTATCCCCTAGGTTGGAACTGCTGGTTATCACCAGCTGTTCACTGTAGTCCTTATTTCTGATCAGATCTGACTTTTCTGGTGGGAACATCAGAGAACTTCTCCTAGGGAGCAGTGTGAGCCATAGAGTAGGGGCCTTATTAGAACCACTGTTTCCAGACCATTGTGTGGAAGGTAGAAGCATGTCTTTCTTTCCAGAAGAAAATGTGATGGCCTTGGCATGGAGTGACCAGGTCAAGCTCTTACATCTGAGAGAGTGAACTGTACCCTTGGTCACAGTGGATCTTTATTTATCAGAACAGAAAGTGACACGGGTGTGGGTCTCAGCCCGCCTACTCAACTACTGCCTGACAAGGGGCAAGGCATCTGCCCATTCTAAATTTCAGGAAAGAAAAAGTAATCACCACGGCAAATATTTTATGAGATTAACTGCTTTGAGAATTTGAAAGTCCTCTGTCAGTATTCATAGAGTCAGCACAATACCTGCTGCTGTCTTGGCTTATGATTATCATTACAGTTTTTGAGAAGAATATGTTTTGACAAAGACACCAGGTTGACACTTCCTCGGATGTTGTTTACAAAGCTTCGAGTTCCTTCCAAAAAGCTAAGAATTCTTGCCTCCCAGCCACTTTCAGAAATGCTAAGAAACAGTATTTCATCACCCAGATCCACAGCCACAGCCACATTCGGAAGAGTTGGGAATGTAATTCGTGGGTTGTCAGGAAATGATCGATGCAGATGAGCACAGGGCTCTGGCCAATTTCCTTTTGGGGTAATGGAACTGGAAATCTGTGGGCTCAACTGGAGGGTGCAGAGAGATTTGTGGAGGGATTCTTCTGCTCTTTTAAGTCTTTGCTTTAAAAACTGTCCTCTCTGGCCAGCCAATTTTACTTTCTGGAAGCACGTGTTCCCCATAGTCATGTGCAGTACTGACTAGGTGTAGTGCATTGAGGTCTCCTATTATATTTGTGTTGGCACAAAGTTTTCAGAGTCAGGGTTCAAGACCCATCACTCTACCTTAAGATGCAGATGTATGGAGCCCAGAGTCTTGTTCAGATTTCTGCAAATCCATCATGTATTGAACATTTGATTATATTAGTTAAGACTCTTTTGTATGAAAGTAATATACAACCCTGCTGCACTGAGCTTAGGTATGAAAAATGTTGCTAATCATTTAGATCAATTAAACAGGCAGGGAAGGTTTCTGGTGAGATATTTCTAGCTTTGGTTTCTTGGGATTCTTCTGCTTCTGCTTTGCTTCCAGGTTAACTTGCCTCGTGTTTACAGAGTGGTTGTAGAAGCTCCAGACGTTATGAGCAGTCATAAAGACTAGATGTAGCACAAAGTTGCCTCTTTTGTGGCTGATTGAAATTGAGTCACCTGCAGTCTCCTATGCCATTGGGCAGAATTATATCACATGTTTATTCTGAAACCAGTTACTCCTAAGGGGAATGAATTTATCACAGCATGTTAGGCTCCTCAAAAGTCTCTTCAAGGGGAACAGAAGTCATTTCCCCTGAGGTATCTGCCTGTGTGGAGGGAAGTAAACATCTTCAAAGAAACAGAGTTCTGCTGGCAAGAAATGATAGGGTCTGTCAGAGATCAGAGATGACAGTAGCTCCCACCCCAGTTCTTATTGATGAGTAAAATCCATGCTCACTCACTTCTCAGCCTTGTGAACACTGCGCCTTTACCCCTTGGCGTAAGCATGGGCCTTCTGAGGTGCCAGAGGAGGGAAGATGATAACACTGATGCTCTGTGAACAACCAGTTGCTCATTAGTGATCACTGTCCTCACTGTGGCAGGTCTGGTGAACTGTGCTGATTTTCAGGGTTGTGCTTCTCTGCCCAGGCAAAAGAGAATGTCTGCACTTGGGTTTAACTGGATCAGGGGATGAGTCCTTGGGAACAGCTTTGGGTGCAGCTTCTAGAGAGTAGAAGGAAATGGGGTTGGGGGTGAAGAGTGTGACAGAGGGGGAATCGGTGAAGAGCAGAGAAATAAACTCCTGCTTACTAAGCACCTACTGAGGGGCTGGCTCTGAACTTGAAGTACTTTATCACAATAATAAGATCTAACACAAGCAGTGTTTGCTGTTGGTTGGACTCTGACAGTTTAAATGTAATAAATTAGTAAGTTGTTTAATCTGCATAAAATTTTATGTGACAAGTACTCTGAATGTCCCCACTTTGTAGATGAGGAAGCTGAGGTACAGGGTAGGGTTCAGACATGCAGTGACCTCACAGCTAAGACTTGACACACAGGAATCACCAGACTTTCTTCTCAGTCTTTCCTGCTATGTTAAATCAGTCCATAACTGCGTAATATGACTCTAACTCTATAGTGAGGGATTCTCTAGGAGTTCAAGGAAACCGAAGGACTTATTCAAGGACACTTGCTGGTCAGAAGCAGAGCCAGCCCTCGGCGTATCCCAAGTCTGCCACTTCTTCTAGTGAAGATCTGTTGGTTGACCTCAATTCATTTACACACCTTCTTTGGGAGACTTAAGTATATTCTCTGAGAATTTCAGACAGATGCTGTTCAGGGTGACATGATGTCCACAAGCGGACTTTGGAAGAGACTCCTGTTTTTAGCCATTCTGAGCTTCTGTGGAGCCAGCACCTCCACGCCCCCATTCCCAATATAAGAAGCGATCTAGAGTCTGAGGTGCTTGGATGGGAAGCTGGCCTCCAAGAGAAGCCAGGTCCATGGAGCTAGAGATGGATGATAGAGGAGATACTGGAACTACCATAGGAGGAGATCAAGAGTCCTTGAAGCCATATTCTCCTGTTTCTCAGCTGAGGCTCCTTTTGCCTGTCCCAAGTGGCCATGTGTCTTAATTTGTTACGCAGATTGCGGCCAGGCTCCTCCCCAGGCACTGTGTTCACTTTTTTCCCTGGATCTAGAAATGCTGGTGGTGCAGCAACCCTTCCAGCGGGATTCTGCTGAGTCGGGAGGCCCTAATGCCACTAGCAATGAAGAAGTGTTGGGGCTAAACTTCTAATGGCTCATTGATTGGTTGAATTATGCTCAGTGTAATTCTGAAAATAGATTTTAAATATGTGCTTGGGGATTTGTGGGGATTTGTTACTGAGCAGCCTTAACTCAATCGTGGCTGATTTGACAAAGACATCAATGCTCAGAGCTTGTTCTTCAGCCACATTACTTATCTTGGTGAGAACCCTTCCCAGAGCCAGTATAAGGTATCAGGTGGGAGAGTGTGGCCAGATATGGAACGGTTTCTTCCCTTTATTGCACATACCTGGGCAGTGGTCTTAAGAAGGTCGACATGATTGAGCCATGATTGAATGGGGGCAGAATGCCAGTGTGGAGGTGATAGAAGAGTGAATGCTTCTGTAAGGAAGCAACCATCAACAACACATCATATAGGGAGACCTCCCAATGTGCCTAAACTCACCTACTGTCGATTTCTTTCTCTCTACTCTATCAGAAAACTAAAATGCCTTCCATTTGGGGATCAGAATGAATCAGAAACAAATGAGGGTTGTTGTATACGAGCCTTCATGAGGAAAAGGGGAGGCAGAGTGATGTTGTATTTCTAGGGGGAAATTGGTCAGCAGTCTTTTCTCTTTTCACCCAGAGCTTGCACTCTTCCATTTTAACCTTTGTCTGAGAGACTACAGCTCTCTTCCCTGGGGCAATTTATACTCAGCCAATCATCAGAAAAAGCAGCATTCTCCAGGAAAGGAGGAAGTAAAAATAAAACCTGGAAGAAAAGAAAGAAAATGACACTCCGCTCTAATAAAGAAATTACTGACGTTCTGCATTATGAACTATATTAATTTTTAATGGCTGAGAAAGGAGTTGATTTATAATGCATCTTTCCCGGCTGCAGAGCCTGTCCCCAGCTAATAAATAAATGACAGGTCTCTTGTATTAAAAGTATCCGTCATTTTACATTGTTGGGATGTGAATAGTAAAAGGCAGTGAAGGAGAAGCCCCTGGGAAGGGGCGTGCCCCGCTGTGCCCAGCTGGAGAAGGCGCTGCCATGCAGCTTGGCCTCTGAAACAGAACTGAGCTCATTTCTTCCTGTTAGTCACAGCAAAGTGGCCCAGACAGCTCCCTGCTCCTGTGGGTCAGAAGAAAGTTTGCAAGAAGGGGTGATGAACCACTTAGTAATAGTTCACTGAGCAAATTTAAATCCCTGCATGTTCAGAAAAAACTGTCTTTAGCTTATCCCCACATATCTTGACCAGAGGACTTCTGCGCTCCCCTCTTAGGGTCCTTGAGTGTGGATGAGATGACTTCTTGACCAATTCATCCTTTCTTGACAGCGATCTCTGGCTCACACTCTGCTTTGCCTTTCTAGGGTTCTTTAGAGAGCAAATAAACAAACAAATAGCACTCAACATTAGTGCTTGGTTCTGAAAGACTGGGTACTCATTCTAAATATTTGAGAGACATCAGAAAAGTCAAAAGAAAATAAGAATTACCCCAGATACCACACCCAGTGATGAAACTATGAACATTTTTGGGTGTTGACTTCCAGTGGTTTTTCTTTACATAGATACGCATGCGATCAGATAGTACACTGAGTCACACACACACACACACACACACATACACACACACACCAGCATGCACGTGTGTCATATGAAAAAACTGAGACCTTTTTCTGTATGTGGTTTTACAGTCCAAATTTGTCATGTAACACCATTTCATAGACATCTGTTTCAAGTTATTAAAGGTAATGCAACAGGGATAGGAAGATAGCTTGGTCTGGAAAGTGCTTGCCTTACAAGCGTGGGCACCCGGTTGACAGGTACTTGTAATCCTAGCACTGGACAGGTAGAGATAGGCGGATCCCTGAGGCTCAGTGTCTCAGTGGTCTGCTAACCTTGCCTACTTGATGAATTCTAGGCTGGTGAGAGACTGTATCTCAAAAGGAAGGAAGAAAGAAAGGAAGGAGAGAAGGAAGGAAGAGAGGGAGGGAGGGAAAGAAAGATAGGAAGAAAAGAAAGAAAACAAACAGAAATGGTGGACTACATACACACATACACGATACAAGTATTCTTGGTGTATGTGTGTTTGTGTGTGTGTATGTGTGTGTGTGTGTGTGTGTGTGTTTGGCTGGTCAGTATGTACCCTTTTGGTCTCTATGAAAATGTCAACTTCAAAATAAACAGTGTATGAGAAGAATGAGGAAAAAAATGATGGTTTTATGCAGAGCTTCTAATTATGGAGCAGCTACTATGCTGCAGAGTCAGTGCAGGAGGCTGAGACATAAACAAAGTGGGCTCCACCCGGGATGACAGAGTCCACATTCCAGCGGGGAGACAGGCCGTAAATAGTTCCTCAAGATACAAGCATAATGTGATGTGTGTCACAGAGATCCACAACGGAAGGGCTTGAGTGTGCTTGGAGAACCAAGCCTTGTTGAAATGAGAGGAACAGAGGCTTGGGTGGGGGCAGGAGAGGGAGTATTTGAACTAGAAATCTATGAAAGGTTTAACCAGGCAGAGTTGCAAAGCTGGACCCTTCCAGGCCACCATCGCACTAGCAGGAGACAGAGTAGAGGTGGCGGCATTAGGGATTTAGAGAGGCCAGATGAGAGGTTGGAGCAAGTCCAGAAGGACCTCTGGTGTAGTGGACGTGATTGATATATGAAACTGTACAGCTTACTGAACAATAATTATGATTTTATTGATAAGATTTGTGCCTAAATAGTTCAGACATGTGGTTTCCATACTTGTGACTTATTGGTTTCCTAGAAATAGGTTATGGTCTCAGAAGTATGGGCATTCCAATGAGACAGATGTTGGCTTGCCTATAATCCAAGCACACAGGCTGAAGCAGAAGAATCATGAGTTCAAGACTATCTTGAACAACATAGCATGAACCAACTTCACAAAAAAATTAAAACATAAATGTAAATAACAAAGTAGGCTATTCAGTGATTATTTCAAGCATACAAGGAAGAAAGGAGACAGATGAAATACTCTCTGGATATACCTTTCAGTACAAGGATGGTATTTAGAAAATGAGGTGTAGCACTCTCTGCTAGCAGGTTTGACTCCTTCTGATTTATTTATATTGCCTTCAGAGGCTTATAAAAATGGAAGTTTGCCTAGATTTTGAGACCAGCATTTCTATCCTTCCACATAGAAATTTATTCCCTTACTTGTACGTAGTTCAAAACACAGATAGATCAATGCCCTTTGCTTTAAAATAAAATAAAAAAACCTCTGAGCTAGGAAGGTGAAGGCTCAGAGAGTACATTTCATTAAAGAGCTCGCTCCTGTGTTGCAGGAATGATAAGCGACAGGATCCCAGAAGCATTTATTCCTCAAGCGCTCAAGGATCCTGAAGTTTTGCCATGTTGAAAAAGGACAATGCAAGATCAAGTCCTAGCGAGGCGTAGTCTTATGACCAGTCACTTACATTTGAGATATGATCCTCACTTATGTTTTTTGCCTTTAAATCTTGGACCCAAAATTCTTCCAGCAATAGGACTTGGCTGAAAGCAAATGTTTTCCTTCCTGTTCTTTCATTCTTGTTCACCAAAGTTCCTTATATAACATGGATTTTTTTTTAATCTGAAAAAGACCTAAGAGATCCATGAAGACATTTATTTTCATTCTATAGATGAGGAAACAGAGGCACAGACACATGGTTTAATCACATTAACTCACACACATATTTGGAGGAAGGGGCAAGACTGGTACTGATCACTCTTGTCTCTTGACATTTCTCACATCTCCTGAACCTGTAAGTGGAAATGCAATCTTTTCATTTCTCCCAAAGAAGCTGATTTAGTCTAGGCCATTTAATAAGGATCGTCTGACAAAAGTGAACTGTCTGGCTCAGGTGCAGTAATTGCTACAGAAATTGGTTTTAGAGTCTTTGGGGAATTCTGCAGTTGAACCTTATCAAGTACGGTTTGTGCCAACACTTCTACAAATTTTAAGAACCTCAAATAATGTTTCTGTTTGGAGCTTTTCTTGGTTGTTTTAGAGAGCTTTCCAGGGCACTGTGTCTCTGCCCCACCCGACTCCTAGAGAGAGAACGTATTACTATCTTAATGTTTTCCCTAGCTTCTTGGAGTCAGGCTCTGCCTCTGCAGTCTTTGAAGGTGATCTCAAATGTTGTTTAAATCTGCTGGATCTTCGAGTAGTGTCTGATTTCTTAATAGCATTAAAAAGGAGAAAACTTGTAGCTAAGCTCTATTTGACACTGTGCAGCTTTGCTCAGATCACAAAGGGAATTCATTTCTCCCTTCCATTTCTAAATGGCTTCACATGATTTACAGCGGTTGAACAGCATACTAGGAATCTCGTATTGTGCAGGTTCTGTGGAAAATTAGTTGAAAATGCATAACCAACAGTCTGGCCTCTTGCTCATGGGTACGTCATCGGTTAGCCCTGGTGAATGGTCTAGCCTTTGCCGGGCCCTGTGCTAGGAAAAGGGACCAGGTTTTCATTCCACACCTCTGTTGTCTGGTCATCCTCTGATCCAAAGGACAGTGCTGTTAGTGATTATAAACTGCTGTACAGCCTCAGCTGTCCACTGTGAATTTCAGAAGACCATCCTCAGTGATTCTTAAAGTTCCCAAACCAGAAGCATCAGAATCACCTCAGAACTTGAATATGGAACTCTGGGCCATGGGTTTAGCAACCTATGTTTTAACAAGCCCTCCAGGGGATTCTATTGTATGTCAAAATATGAGAAACCCTCTGTAAGATATTGATGTTGCTTTAAAAAAATCTCCTTGGTCTAAAGAAGCTATTGAAGTTGAGTGGTGCTTCAGTAAATTTATTGAGAGTATATATATATATATATATGTATATATATATATATATATATATATATATTCTTTGACAGCCAATTTGTTTTTTATTATTTAGAACATTAGGTTTGTATGAGAGTCAGAGGCAGCTATCTCTTACATATTTGCACCAATCTTGTTTTCTTCCTGGGTTTTCTTATCAGTCCAGAGGGCAAATAGTACTTCCAGAAACACATAGCTCCAAGTCTTAGCTCCTCTCATGTCTTTTGGGGAATTGAGAAGTTGGAAAAGTTCTGAGTGTCTCCTGTTGATATCTCTATATGAGTCCATGTGCATAGATGAAGGCTACAGAACAAGAAACAGTGCCAGACAGGAGAAACCTTCCTTTGAGTTGTTGGCAAGGGTGGTCCAAGAGACTCTTGAAATTACATAGGCTATTGTGACAGCCCTTGATTGCCTCAAGAACTTGAAGGTAAGACCCTATTGCTGAAAACAGAACATACTTCAGACACCAGATTTGGAGCAATGGAGCTGGAACTGACCTGGAAGTCACTTTCCCTAAAGGCTAACTTTTGTAGCTCTGGAAAATACTATGCAAGCAGCCAGTTGGAGAAGAATATCAATCAATGGTCCAACACCAGCTTCATAACCAAATAACCACATTAATGACCAGCTCAGCACTTAACACTGGTGCAGTAGTGGCACTTTTATCTTGGGGCTAATCAATGGCTACCTAATTGGTCTTAGAGCCCACTCAATGGGAAGAAACTCATGTGTGGGACTGTAATCACAGCCAAATACATATGACTGAAGAGGTCATAGATCTTAGAGAAATCTCCAGGGCTGTCTTATCCCTAGGCTAATATAACTTCTTACTAAGTGCAAAATATCTGTCCTTACATATGCAGTCAAGTATCCCAGTCACCAAACAAAGAAGCTTCTGCTGCATCAAATGGAGACTCCTATAGAGTACCACAGCTGGTCACACCCAGGTATGGTCCATGAATTGTCCATATGTAAGTGGTACAGCTACACCCAAGGCTCACACAACATGGAACAAGGAGTAAAGTGGATACCAATGAATCTCTCAGTTCTCATTAATGAAACTCCCTCATGAAATAGGGACAGTAACACAAAAGGTCACAAATGGCTAAAGCATGGAGATTAGGAATCTGTAGAGTGTGGGTTCCTGGACAGGACTCCTATATTAAGTTTCACTCACCCAAGATTCAGGGGCCATTGTGGAAGAGGGGTCAGAAAGCTTGTAAAAGCCAGCAAAATGGAAATAGTATCCTACAAGCTCCTGGGACCCTGCTCATAGGAACCTCCAGCAGTGGGGTTGGCATGCTCAAGACCCACGCAAACTCAAGCAGAGAAAAACCCAGCCTGGACCTGGAGAAATGGGCAGCAGACCCCAATCTTTGCTGTAGACAAGTGAGGATGAACTAACCTTCCTAAATTGAGGGACTCAGTATAGGCTGACTAGACCTCAGAGAATGAACCTGAACCAGGGATCCTTTGTGGACATTAACTTGACACAATAGACCGTAACACAGATGAAAGAATATATGGATTCCAGTTGATGGTCTTTGGGGGGGTTGCCAGTGGGCAGGGGAGTATAAAGTGATTAAGACTGAGCATGATATTCTGAGAAATACACAACAATTCTATTTTTTAAAAAAGAAAAAAAAATCTAGGTAAAGTACATTTAATTTTTAATTTAATTTTATTTTGGTAAAAATGAAAGCAAACAATATAGGTAACTTTAATTTAAATATCAATGGTATATTTTTTAAAACATTATTTGTTCTGTAAATATTTATAGAGCATTTAAGTTCCAGATTCTTAGAAAACAAGCAGACCTTCATCTTGGTGTAGCTGCTTTGATACAAATATTTTTTGTGACAATAATATTGGCTTAACTCTCATTCTCAATCTAACTTCTTATCTTCACCAAACCTGTGGCATCTGGGCTGTTCCTGCGACATTTGTTCTTTTCCTGAGCACCTCCAAATGCAGAACTTTGCCAGGCTTTGGATAAATGTTGAGAGGGAGAAATGGGATATAAGCAGTGTGGGGCTGAACATCAGAACTTGGGTCTGCTGCTGTGTCATCACTTTGAGTCTCCTAGGAAGACCTGTCATACTGGGTTTTTGTGTGTATTAAATAGATGAACATTGGAAAGGGGCTTGGAAAACCTCAGTGCGTTGAGGAATTCATCACTAGCTTCTAGTTATTATAGTACTTGACGGTCTTCTGCCTTAGTTATACTAAAGGATGAATTGTGCACATTGAGGATACACTTCTGCCTACCAGATACCCCGAGGGTGCCCGACTCTTCTCATTTATAGTGACATCACTTGTAAATCACACTTTTCCCTCCATGGAGCAATGCATAGTAGGTAATATCTCCCTGCATGATGCCGATATGGCTTAGTTGTTGGCTGCAGTGCAGTTGCTGGGCATGCGTATCTCAATTACGGCTTCTCAGAAGTGACCACTATGACTCAGTCCTGAAGTTTCACCATGATGCCAAGGTCAAGGGAGTGATTTTGTTAGAAATTACAAAATTAGTGAGAACTTAACGATAATTTCCAAATGTTTGAAAAAATACATGAACATAACAAATATCTCTTGATATATTGAATTTAGATGCATCTAACCTCTTCCTGTTCAAAATGAAATATGAGTATTTTGTAATTCCTTCATAGACTTATGAATAGAGCCACATTTTCATAGTTTCCCAGCCAAACTGTTTCAATTCCTCCCTGTTAATTTTTTTTTTAAAGCAAGCTGGAGGCTGAGCTTTCTGTTGGTGAATGCTTCCTGATGAACAGGAATTACAGGCAGCAAAGGGAAGAGGCAGGCCAGGTGGAGGGGAGGGAGTGGTGTAAGCAAAGCTATGGGAGTGCGTTTTGGGGAGACTTGGTCGTTCTGGATGAGTATGTGGAGGGGTAAGATATGTGTGTAGGAGCCAGTTATAATGGCCTATGTGCTGTGTTTGGTTATTTTCAGTCATTCGTATCTCAAACTGAAGAATAAGAATGTGCCCCTCAAACAAGTTACAGATTAGGAAAGAGCAGAAAGAGGAGCATTTGCCAAATGAGAGGAAGTGTTTTTCCTGTTTTGATTAGCATAAGGGTCATCATGTATGATAGTAAGAACTCTGAGCTGAAAAGCTGCAATTCAGATCCAGGTAGCTATTATAAATCCACAGTGTAGAGTCAGGTGAATAAGCCAGAAACACTAACACTTGTCTTCTGTGAGGCATGCAACTCGACCTGTTAGCTTCTCAGCTTATTTTTCATATGACAATTCTTTGTTATTTTGTATGTATGTATGTATGTATGCATGCATGCATGCATGTATGTATGTGGGTGTGAGTGTAAACTTTATAACATAGGAGGCAAAAAACACATTTTGCCCTTATATTTTTGAGTTCTGCTATTGGATCATAGGTGAACAAAAATAACATGGTTTTAGAAATAGAACATTTATTCTACATGTTATACTACACATAAGAATAAAATCAGTAATATATGAATATACTCAGCATATTCACAATTTTGTAAAAAAGTATATTTTTATTCTTCTCATCCTTATGTTTTCTGCAGGGAAAAGACTAACAAAATTTGAGAAAGAAATACCAATTTAATTACATAGTTTCACTCTTTTTACTAGAATATTCATATATTAAATCTTTGTTAAGACAGTATCTCTTTATCTAGCTCAGGCGTGTCTTGATATCTCCATGTAGCGGCTTAGGCTGGTCTTGAAATTAGAACTTTCCTATCTAAAGTACTGGGATTACAGGTATGCCTACCATACTCTAAATAATGATTGAAATGATGCTCAGAGTCCTGAAAACATGGAATGAGAAAGCGTAGAGATAATCAAAGTTCTAAACCAGAACCTTGGGCTAAGCCCAGTATTAAGAAAGAAAAGGAACGTAGATGCAAGAACTGCTGTAAAAGGCTACAACATCCAAAGGTGGACAGTTTTCGAAAGGAGAGTAATGGGATGTTGGAGGAAGGAGAAGTAAACAGAGGTGGGACAGCAGGTTTGGTGAGGCACTCTGCTCTGGAAGGCTGGACCAGACTGGTAAAGGTGATCCCCAGATTGTTAGGATCAGGAAGGGTCTTATCAAGGGCAGTGGGCCATAGACAAGAAGAAATAGACAAGAGGGCTTCATCATCTTTGGGTCCTGGAGTTGAAGGAAATTTGGAGTCCAGGTCTATGCCTGATTATTTGGAAGATATCCCCTTTTCTTTCTAAGTCACATGCTTTGGCAAGCACAGGGCAGTTTGGTGAATCTGACGACAAAACAGTCCCTATACTGTTTGGTTTGTTCTTGCCCAGCTGGATCCCAGACAGTTGTCAGAAAAGAGCAGAAGTGCCTTATATACCACTGGGGCCATGGCTCTCCATACAGAGTCTGGACTTCAATTCTAGCTGTATCTCTAACACGTAAACTGTGAGTCATTAAACTTCTCATCTGCAAAACTGTATCTTGCAGGTTATTGGAAGGAAAAACAATTGTTGCAAACCAACAGCCGCATGTGAAGCATGCAGTAGTGTGTTATTTGACTAATGTATGCAAAAAATGCCATTAAAAAGAGGTTGTTAACATGTAAAATTTGGGAATGTTACATAAAACCTCTGCATTTCTTTTCCCTTAAACAGAAGGAACTGGCAGCATCGGATTGTATCCTAACATCACATCAGTTAGAATCCAGAGAACACAGCCCTTCCTAGAGAGTTCTCTCCCCTTTGCTAACACCCCCTTCACTTCTCTTTTTATTAAACCTGTTTCCTCCCACTCACGTTGCCTGCTGAACCTGACTTTACAGCCATGTTAGTTCATAATGCTTTTAAGTTGAATACAGAAAGAGGATACAGTTTTCACATGTGGGTAGATCTGCATCAACTGAATGTCAGAAAATGTTATCAACATCACCATCATCATGGTTATCATCAAATTTATCCTCAAAATTTTAACCAAGTGGGGAATTAAAGTCCTTGAATGTGTCTGTCAGGCTGTGGTTTCTCCCGGACATCTGTAGTGGCTTTAATAGTAAGTGGGCGATAGACACTTTCTTCTCACGCATCAGACCTCTTCTGTCTGAAAAGAAGCGGACGGAAAACAAAACTAGAAGTCTGTTCTGTAGCTGGGAGTTGACATCTCTGGGCCCAGGAGGGGACTAATCTGCGAAGTCTGGGACATCTGAGCTGCTGCTAATGGAAAGAGAACCTTCCAGCAGGGACAGTGATGGGGGCAATGACCATGGTAGCGGGTCTTCTCATCTTATTTCCTGGTAGTGGTCAAGATAATATTTCAGTAATTGATAGGACTTTATGAATAATGGAGCAAGGATCAAAGGGATTATAGCATCTGTTTTATATGAAGGCTCACTGGGGGTGGAGCTCTGGCTACTCATCACTGTAAGTCCACAACCAAGAGTACCAAGAGACGCGGATGAACGATGGGAAACAGGCTCCTGTTCCAGAGTCATAGAATTTAACATATGAATTGCTTAAAAGGTCACCTGAAACCATGCCCTGTATTCTGAAATTGACACGTTGGAGATGGTCACAGGCTATTACTGTCTGTGCCCATGTGTGTGTGCTAGTGTGCAAAAGTTCAGCTGTTCTTTGCTCTCTGTGTGTGCATATGCCTGTGCTCACTTGAGCTTTCCTATAAGCCTCAGTGTTAAAGCCACAGATTTATGCTAAACTCAATTGTCACACCAAAGGGAATGCTTGTTGTTTTTTTCAAGTCCCAGAATGAAGACATCCCTTTGGACAAGGCTTCTTCACTCACCTCACATGAGGCAATATGTGCTGTGTGCCTGTGGAGGGTTGTACCCCAAAGAGAGCTGCCACTCTGTTGAGGCCTCCACCAGCAATCCCTTTCCATATGACTCACCGGTGTGTGTGACGATCTCCTTCAGTGCTCTCTCCATGGGCCCCTGGTAGGGCAGAGCAGTGCACCAGGTGCTTCAGCGGAAAAGCTGCCTCCATCACTAATCTGCAAAGCACTTTGCCTGGAAAGACACCTGAGACATGTAAGATATTAATAGCTGCTGAAGTTCCTCCCTGTGCAATTTAAATCTCTTTCCTGAGTTACACTTTATGGAGGGGGTGAGAGAGAAGGAGAGAAAAGCCTAGGATAATTATGAGAGGTTGTGGAAAAATATTTTTTAGATGACTGAAGCTTTCTTGTTTAACCACCCACCCTAGTGCCTACTGGATTTGGTAATGAGGATTTTTAGTTTTTCCTTAAAGTTGGAAGGTATTTTGACAGCTACAGATGCTGTAAATTTAGATGCATTCTGAAGATCACTGGTCCTCTGAGAAGCTCATAAAGAAAAGGGTCTCTTGTATATAAGTTTGGGAAATGATGCACCGCCCACCTGTCTTCTAGTGAGCCCTATTGCTCCTCAGCATAATATGGGATGGTAGATCTTTCCTACTGAAACACGCTGTGCTCTTGTTAACCTTGGATTTCTGTATTTATTGGAGGATACATTTATCGCCCTGTCTCTGATGGGTTGCGAATAATGTTTTAGGGATGAGAATGTAAGCTGAAGGGAAATAGAGTATCACGGAGGCAGAGGCACAGATCATGACTGGCAAAGGACGGGAATGGTCCCAACCTCAAATCAGTAAGGGAGGGAAATGGCCTTCTAGAGTTTTTGTCTGGGGCCCCATTAGGCCACTAGAGAGACAAAGAAATATCAGCTATTTTATGATTTGGAGCATAACAAAGAGATCACTTCAGAATTAAAACTTTAGCTAGAGCCAAGGTCGGAAGTGACCTGGTGTATTATGAAGGCTACAGCTTTTACAGATAAAGGGAATTATCACATAATTGAACTAGAATATAGAAAGATTAAAAAAAATCTTCAGATGTTAGGGACAATCTCATTGCCAAATCTGTTACTGAAATCACTGATGGCTATTTGGAGCAATAGCCAAGAAAATCCCGTCACTATAAAAGTTTTGTTTAGGACAAGCATCTGAAATGGTGGTCTCTCTGGGACCATGAGAAACATGAATGACCTGGAGAACAAGCTCATAAAGTGCGTAGTTCTTCCTCAGAGAAACATGTCAGGTGATAAAGAAACTTTTCCAGCACTAGTGTGTGTCTGGAACACCAACAAGGAAGATCAGCCTGAGCACTGAAGGGGCTGGATCCTAGTCTCAAGGAGCCTCAGGCCCATGAAAGAAAAGCGAGTCAGGTGTAAACCTTTGGAGTTACCAAAACACAGTTTCACAGTTCAGTTATTTTTGTGCAAATTATTTAGGGTTTTATTTTTTTCAATTGTAAGCTAATAATAAATGCTACTTTGTTATGCTTTGGAGGATTAAAGTTTTCATTTCTGGAAAACTTCAATGCTGTGATTGGGTCTGTCCAACCCTTTTGCTGACTTAGATCAGGAAGCATTGAGTGATTGTGAGACCATCAGCCTTTTGGGCCAGCCCTTTCCTTAGACTTACCACTTTGACCCTGTTCATTTTTACCCCTGGCTTTCAAGGCTGTCTCTCAAACAGCTTTAAATGCCTGGTTTCTCTCTTATTGTCCACGTTTATAAAGCTTTTCCTAAGTGTGTTCTCTTCCCCCAGTGTTCATATTGTTATTGTGATGTGGAAGTCACTAGTACACATATTTTTCTTGGTGCAGATGAGCCTTAAATTTGCACAAGGGAAGGACCACATAATCTTTTAAAAAATAAGTTCTCTGTGTGTTTGCATAATACTCAGCAGTATGCTTGAATTCTGAGACAGAGTATTATATACTGAGGCCATATCCTTAATGAATACTTCCTAATTTGACCCAAGACTCTTCTCTAGATGCACAGTTTATTTTTTCCATTGATGAAAAGTATTATTCTTTTCTTGCCCACCTAAAAGTTCATCTGTCCATTTTCCTGGTCACCTCTCTCCTTTTGCCCAAAGCACTTGCAAGAAATAACTATACCTTCCCTTTTGTCTTCATGTGCTGTTACCCAAATGAGCTTAAGATCCTCTGAGGTGCTCAGATGCAGTTCTGGGAGGTCAAAGATGCCAAGAAGAACATGGAAGATGGGGGCACCAAGAATTCTTCTGGGGTGAAGTGTAAGGCAAGAGATGGCTGCCGCCAATGCTGGGAGAGAAGGCAGGCAAGCTAGATCTTACAGTCCCTCTTTCTTTAGGGATGCATTGTTCTGAACCAAGGGATTCTTTTTAAAAATAATTTATTTATTATTTTTATTTTATGTGTATTAGTGTATTGCCTACATGTATGTAAGTGCACCCGTGTCGTGCAGTGCCTGCAGAAGTCTGAAGAGAGTGTCAGATTTCCCTGGAACTGGAGTTATGGACAGTTGTTAGCTGCCATGCACGTGCTGGGAATTGAATCCAGGTCATCTGCCGGAGAATTCAGTGATCTTAACCACTGAGCCATCTCTCCGTCTCCATGGCCTGAAGCAAGAGATCTTGACTGGGAGAGGATTTTCAAGAAATTCTTTGACCACAGTCCCAGCCAGAATGATACATCTTCTCAATTACCATAGAGACTTCCATATTAAAAATAGTCATTGGGCAGAATGCTAGTGAAAAATTCCAAATATATCATCACAGCAGTTGGTTTCCCACACCTTTGAGCCTATTTACTCCCTTGAGTATTTTATCAGAAAGTGTTTATTCCTCCATATGCCACACTGGCTTAGCAAGGAGTTATTTCCTGGTTGAAGCTTGTTACATAGTCCTCCAGCTTCTTGGAGGAGCAGAGCATTGTAGGGGTTGGTTATGTGGCTGTTAGAGGCAGCCTATCATAGATCAAATCTGTTTTTCCTGTTAGTCATTGTGTAACATCAGGCAAATTACTTAATCTCTCTCTGGCATGCCTTCTCACTAGTGAAATTAGGCTAATACATTTTTATAGTTTAAGAAAAATAAACATGACCCAAACTGAGAATAGTGCCTAGTACATCACATGCTGTCAACACAGGCCAGTTCAGGTGATTGTCTCTTTGGCTCTCCAAAGTATACAGCCTACATTTTAGCTTTGGAGATTAGGCTCTGCATATGAACATTTTAATCAACAACTTAAGAGTGTTGCTTCAAAAATTAAAGGTACTGCTTCATACCTCTCAATTTATATCTATCTGGTGGGTTAAATCCAGAACTTTCTGTGTGTGTTCACATCTTTCTACTTCAAAAGAGTTGGTGTATGGTGTTGAGTGACTTAGTAGAGAACTAGATGAATAATATAATGTCTTAGTCTTCCCTTTTCTCTTCACAGCTCTACCCACTCTTTTTGCTTTGTGAATCTGGGTGGAGCCCAGGAGTCCTGTGCTGGAGCACTTCCTTTGATAGAATTAACTTCCTTATGGCTTTTGTAGGTTTTGCTGAAAGCTACTTCAGAGTTTGGAGCTCACCAGAAGCATCTTTTGGGATTGTTGGCCAATGCTCTCTTCTTCATTCCCTGGAACAGTCATCTGCTTTTGCCTTTCTTTTTAATATATCTTAGCCCCTGATAGGCTGAGATTTGCCTGGTTGACTATACGTTTTTTTCTTTTGAGTATTTTATACATACATATTATGCATTTTGATAAAAGTGTACTCCCCTTTCTGTTCCTTCCAATTTCCCCCCATCCCTCACCAAGATTCTGTCTCAACTTAATGTGCTCTTTTTTAAACCCGTTGAGTTTCCTTAGAGCTACCTGTACATAGATGCTGTACTTCATAAGAAGTAAGCAAGACTCAAAAGAATCTTGTTTCTGTAAGTTTTCAAAATACAGATTCTCAGGTTTGTGGTTGACTCTGTTTTTAAAACCGTTTTTATTTCAAGGTGAGGTTGACAGTGAAACTATGCAGCTATTTGTGCATTGCTTTCATTTTCTAATTCAGGCTCAAGAACTTACATAAACAATGCAAGTAGAGATTTTACATGTGTTCTGGAAGGCAGGTCTTGGTTTGGGCCAGATAAAGATATGAATTGGAGTGTGACATTCCTGTTTTCTGCGTATTTTCTGGCCACCTCAGTCACTGGGGATAAAAGTGGGGCACAGAAATGTGGTCACAGAGTCATCATTTCCTTGAGGGTCAGTCTGCCAGGAGAAATGTCTTAAATGTGGTCTTTCATTATCCATCCTCGATTGAACTTAGGGTAATCCTTTGAGGTTTTCTAGTAGTAGTTTTCCTTTGTGATCCTGAGTGCTTTATAGCCAGAGGAACAAAGAAAGCTCAAAAATTACTATCTCCAGGATTCTCAATTTGTTGAGAACACTACCCTCCATAGAGAAGAACTCTTTTTACACTATTCCTGGGTAAAGTTATCAACCTTATCCACCGAGCGTGCCAATGATTAGGTGTTCACA
This sequence comes from Eospalax fontanierii, assembly GCA_035773235.1. Lineage (NCBI taxonomy): Eukaryota > Metazoa > Chordata > Mammalia > Rodentia > Spalacidae > Eospalax > Eospalax fontanierii. The sequence goes on along the minus strand of CM069524.1, from coordinate 146,170,725 downwards.
ACTTCCCAATACCCATTATTATATCAGTTCATAAATACTTATACTTTTCCCTTTATTATTTTATTTAACAAGTAATAAATACACATGTATATAGATAAGAATTTAGTTTTGCTAAAATGGCAATATTCCAAAAATTGATCTAAGATTTAACACAATATCTATGAAAATGCAGACTGCCTGTTTTTTTAAACATAAATTGTCATGCCAGCCCTAAAATTTTTATGGAAATATAAGGGCTCAAAATAGTTTTACAATCTTCAAAAATGATTTTTAAAAAAACTTGGAGGACTTAACTCCTCAATTCTAAAACTCATTACAAAGCTATGCTAATTTAGAAGCATAACATTGCCATAAGGACAGACATACAGATCAATGGAATAGAATTGAAAGTCTAGAAACAGATGCATACATTTAAGATCATCTGATTTTCAATGAGAACACCAAGATAACTTAATAAGAATAGAATAGTCTTTTCAACAAATGTTGCCGGAACAAACAGATATCCACATGAAAAGAAAGTGTGTTTTCTATCACCTAGCATGTAGAAAAGTTAACTCACAATTGACTCAAACTTTAATCATAAAAATTAAAACTATTAGGAGAAAATTTTGGAGCCAGTCTCTGTGGACCTGGTAGGCAGTGTTTTCTGGAATGACACTGAAAGCATGTGCAAGAGGAATAATGTATTCACTGAATGTCATCACAATGTGAAACTTTTAAATTTTACTGTGCATGCATGAAGAGCTCAGATCCTCAGAACCCATGCAATGGTAATCAAACACTGAGGAGGCGGAGAGAAAAGAGAACCTCTGAGAGCTCCTTGGCTGGCCTGTCTAGCGAGTTATTGGGCTCCAGGTTCAGTGAAAGATTCCGTATAACAAAAAGTGGAGAAATGGTTGAAGAAGACATGTGATGTCAGCTTCTGGCATCCGCATAGACATATGCACACTGCCCCCACCATCTCTATACAGGTATGCACTTAAGCATGTGCACTCACAAAACAAGTAAATAAAAAATAAAATTTAAAAGATGGGAAGCATTTGTGCTTTTGAAGGAGACCACCAAAAAAGAAAAAAAATCTACTGAATGGGACAAAATATTTATGAATTACATATCTTAAGGGAGCAGAATCCAAGATATATAAGGAGCCTTCACAACTCAGTAAAATGGTTCCTAATAAAAATGGAAAAATAATTCCAATACATAATTCTCCAAAGAAAAGATACAAATAGCCAATATGCATATGGTACAAAGTTCAACATAATTAGTTACTAGGGCAATGAAAATCTACATTGAATTATTACTTCATAGCCAATGGAATGGCTGTAATCAAAAAGTTAGGTGAAAGAGAGTATGAAAATGTTCAGGATTTATACTGAGGCTATAGTTGAATAACTGTGAGACTATATTAAGATCCACTGAATTGTTCAATTTAAAAGGGTAAAATTTATGAGATGTGAATTATATCTCAATAAAAATTATAAGAGAAAACCTCTCATAGACACAAGTACCTTCAGGTTGGGTTGTGCGAGTTTTCAGAGGAGGAGTAAAGAGCCTGCGTGGCAGTGATGCAGGTCTGATTACACAAGGCAATAGCTATTTACTGACTGGTATGGACACATGTCAACATTTGTATGTGTATTTGTGTACACTACCTGTTAGTGTGTGTGTGTGTGTGTGTGAGAGAGAGAGGTTCAGGTACATGTTTACACATGTACATGTGGAGGACAGAGGTTAATGTTGAGTGTCTTCCTCAAATGCTTTCTACCTTTTTTTGGAACCAAGATCTCTTACTGAACCTGGAGCTTGCTGATTTAACTAGACTTGGCTGCGCAGCAAGCACCAGGGATCTTCCTATTTCTGCCTGGGATTATAGGTATGCACTGCCATGACCAGCTTTTTATGTGGGTACTAAGGATTTGAACTCAGGTCTCCATGCTTTTACAGCAAGCATTTTACTGACGGAACCATCTTCTGAGCCCCTGCATGTCAATGTTTTGGTAATGAGTATGAATTTATTCATATCAACTAACCGTTAGCTGGCATATTTGTCTAATCTTATGACTTTCACATAGCGTTTCTTCATTTCTCCACTGAGAGTGAACAAAAGCATAGACACTGCACACATCACCATTGTGCCGAAGGAAGGCTGAGCTCTGCACTCTCAGAATATACAAAGAATATGTACAATTCAATAAAAAGACAGATAACTCAATAGGAAAAAATGACCTAAGTCTGTAGTTCGGAACTGATTAAATCAGCATTTCAAACAATATTCTTGGGTAGGGTCTCAAAGAAGATAGTACAAATGTGCCAAGCCATGTGGAATCATGGTCTACATTATACAGATTTTCTCTCTCTGTTTGTGTATGGGTTATTTGTATTTGCCACCAAGCTTTTACTATCTTTCCCAATACCATCTTCCCCATGTAAGTTCAGAGTTCCACAAACTTAACCTAGGTCTCGGCAGGTTACAGATCTCCAGTGAAGTGAACGTTCATAACAGAGCTTCTTGCCCCTGCCCACAGCAACACTGTGTGATAAGGCCTGCCATATGCCTTCTGGAGCAATACCTACATGACTCAACACATGGGAAGCAGAATTTATAAGAGGAAAGAAAAGATGCCTGTGTTGCTTATTGCGTGATATACTGTCTCTTTGCTGAGAGCATTTAAGGGACTTTGCAAAATCAGATATGACAGTGCGGCAAAGTGAATGAAAAGAATGAAATATTTTAAATATAGAGCAAATAACATAATAAAATAACAAATAAAATAAAACTGATGCCAGATTTCACTGTAGCCTACCTGTAGCTAGGGAAACCTGCAAATTTGATTGTGGTAAGCACACACTGGTAAGCATTATAGGTGGCAGGTCACTGTTAGAAAAATAGCAGCTTTTCCATATGTCATATAAGAATCTTCCTCTTCCCTTACATCTCACAAAGATCAGAGCGACAGGTGCAGTACCTTCCTCACCGATGTCCCGGCAGTAACTCAGTGGTGTATTGTTAGGAGTGTTCATTAAAACAGCCTTTGGCACAAGCCAACAGCTTTAGGCTCAGACTTACTTCATGAAGTCAGTGGATCAGAGGTGGAGGGGAGAAGCATTCAAAGCGCCCGAGGGACCTGCCATCCACTTCCTGGGAGAGGAGAGCCTTGAAGGAGGCCCACTGTTAAGGGTTGCAGGAATTGCCTTCATTCACTTCAGTACGTCACATCCGGGGCTCTGAGTCTACAGACAGTGACACTCCCCTCCTCCCAGCAAGCCTTTCTTCCCAGACTTTTTGGAACCTGATTATGTGAGGCAGTAAATCATTGAAGTCCAGAACAAATCTCATTTGACATTTTTATCTTGACTCTTCTGGGGGCCTTTAATTAGCATGATTGCAGTGCCAGTGATTGCTCTCATGGACTCTGTACTGCTCATGCTTAGTTATAATGGCTATTGAAGTTTCTCTACTTACAGTTTCTGGTCATTTAGGAATGTCTCTGATTAAAAGTAATTAAACCCCTAAATGGGATATAATAAAGGTTCACTGGTAGTGAGTTTACATGAATTCTAAAAATGCATTAGAATATAATTCACATAGTTCTAAAAACCTCACTCCTAAAAATCTGAAATTTGTCAACAAAGCTCCCACAGCTATGGTGCAAGAAGCCAAGGCACACAAAGCTTCTGTGTGGAGCTGTCATGGACACTGTCCCTCAGCACAAGCAGTCAAGATGTCCTTGGTCATGTTGCCCACAACGTAGTTCAACCAGGCACAGAAGGCAGCAGTGACATTCTCAGCTGTTGATCTTGGTCTGTGGGTTTTAAGCAGCATCTGAACATGCTATGGTTGAAGATGCAAGTGTGGTTAGCACCAATGGTTCTGAATCTACCAGTTGCTGAAGTACAAGTTGAGATGTAATACTTCCCCAAAACTGCAATAGAACATACTATAGCAATAATCCTTAACTGGAGTGATTCTGCCTTCAGGGGATATGTGACAAAATCTGGAGACATTATCGATGGTCACAATGGGGTGAGGAAGCTATTGCATCCAGTGAATAGAGATTAGATCTGTTACCAAACATCCTACAATGCACAGATCACCCCCTAATAGCCACTAATTACTCAGTCCACAGTGTCACTGATGTTGAGAAACGCTACTCTGTCAAAGATGATTCCTATATTTTTTTGTTTAAAATGTATAATATCTTTGTGAGGGAGAAGGCATGAAAGTTTTATTTACATTTTGCAGATTGAAAACCTAAAGCTTCAAGAGGCAGTGACAGGGCCAGGTCACCTGATCAATCATCTGGTTCTCATTCTACCATTCTATGCACAGATTACATGGTTTGACATGAGCTTTGGTGTCTACAAGTGTTTAAAAAGCATGCAGGTTTTTTTTATCTAAATGCTTGTAATACATCTTTCTGGGCTTTGTATTTAGAAAGGAACTGAAATATTATATCTTCCCCTCTAGGAACCAAGGAATACATCAAAAGTGCTATATTGTAAGAGTTGATCACCCTTGATAGTTGGGAAACATTAAGGATTAAGTGGGTAAGGACATGATTGTTTCCATAGTCTGATACCAGCTCACACATTCAAATTCTTTGGGGTCCTTGTGTTTACAAAATGTGCAATGTGTTTTGTGTGTATGACAATAGGGAAGAATGTGGGTTTTGGAATGAGAGCACATGATCAGCCAAATAGAATTCATATGAAAAACAACTATATCCCTCAGATATCTAAGTGTCCCACTTTTGCATATTAGAGGCAGATAGGTTTCAGGACCTGTCAGTGTAATGGAATAAGAAGTCAGGGAAGGCCACACAAGGCCCTAAGGATGTTACAGATGTGTTCACACCATTATTATCTGGGAACAGGAAGAAGTTGTAGACTGGATGTGAGGTCAAAGCCACTGTCCTTTGTTATTTCATTTCTTTACTCTACTCTCAGGTCATGTATGACTTTGTGCTTGCACAGTACCTCCAGGTCACTTTTGGAATCTGTTCGGAAGCCTCCCAGTTCCTGAAGTGCAAGATGCAATATAAAGTCCTTGCTGGTTCAGAACTGCAGGACACATATCACACTATCTGCATCTCCTCTGACTCCCAAGGGAAGTATAACCATACCCATATTACAGATGAGAAAACTGAGCTCACAGTGGTATTGCATGCCTGCGACCCAAGACTCAAAGTGAAACTGGGAGTTTGTTCATTCCCCTTTACCTGTTTCCCCATTGGTCCCAGAAATGGTTTTTCACTCTTGGCTCCTCATTCAAGGCAGCAGTTGCCATCCCCACTTACAGAAGAGGAAACAGGATCCCTGAGTATTGAATGTATTGTGTTGTCTTCTGCCATGTGAAGTAGCGGATGCACTTAGGATCATAGTAAATGCGAAGAATTCCCTAAAAAAAACCGTCCACACACTCAAAAGTTCTTAAAATAAGCCATAACTAATCTCAGTTCTTCAATGGGTCTCATTGTGTCTAGAGTAGGTAGACTCTAAGTAGAACAGACTACAGTTCTCAGAGCTGTGAGTCTGCCCCATCTTTCTTTAAGAGCATCATTTAACAGAAGCGTCCTAAAGTCAAGGCCATATGGTTCCTAATTCCTATTCTCACTATTGGCGTACTTTCTTAGGGATTGCAGGCATGCTTTCTGGGGTTTGTGCTAACATATCCCTGGCTGTGCTTTGAGCCCTGCAATGTTGCTAATGGTCCTATTGTTAGTCACACTGGAAAATCTTGGAAAAGAAGCCCAAAGTCTATTTCTTCTTTCTCCTTCTACATTTAATCAGGTATAGAGTTTCTGATTTGCATAAATTCTACCTTTGCGTTTCTCTGGATCCTCTCTCTGGGCTCTCCTGCAATTCCAGTACTAATTTAATGCTTGTCCATCTTGGTTCCACCACATTTAATCTAAGTGTCCACAACCATAGCTGCAGGCCCTACTGTCTGTTTTCATATAGCTCTTGAGCTAAGCTAAAAATGGTATTTGCAGTTTAGATGGTTGGAAAGATTCAAAAGAAGAGTCATCTTTTATAACATGTGAAAATTATATGAAATTCAAATTTCAGTGTTCATAAATAAAGTCAATTGGAATAAAGCCACGCTCATTCACTCCCTCTTGTCTCTGACTGCTTCCATACTGCCATGGCAAAGCTGTGTAGCTGCAACGGAGACCGTATGGTCCAGGAAACCTAAGCTACCAAGCTATTTATGATCTGGTTGCTCACCCCTACCCTAACAGGCCCAGTACAGTCCCAGGTGAACTTTCTTCTTTGCTTCTGCTCACTTGTCCATGCTGTCCTGTCATGTTGCCTTTCAAATCTTTCAAGACTATAGATTACCCAAACTTTGCATTTTCTTCATTATCTGATGCAAATTAATTAGCCCCCATTATTAAGGGGAATTTCTTAAACTTCCCCAGATGCATCCTGTATTTCCTCTCTTTGACCATCACTCAATTCTTTCTGCTGGAAACAGCTTCCCTTCCTTTCTTAGAAGGAAATCTTGGGTCTGGATAGATGGCTGAGCAATCTAGAACCCTGGCTGCTCTTGCAGAAGACCCAGATTAGAGTACCAGCACTCACATGGTAGCTAACAACAATCTGTAACTCCAGTTCCAGGGAATTCAATGCCTTCTTCTGACCTCTGCAAGCATTGCTATATGGGTGCACTTACATACATGCAGGAAATACACTCATACACATAAAATTAAAAATAATAAATAAAATATTTTTTAAAGAAGGAAATCTCATCTGTCCTTCCATAGCATCCCAGTCAAAGAGACTGGGTCCCCTACTACACTTAGCTTCTAGGAATACTCTCACACTCTCGCTGGGCTATATTTATGGTACGAGGGCCTTTTCTGTTAATTTCTGGCTGTTCTCATTTCCACTGTAGAGTCCTTGCTATGGGCACAAACCCTGAAGACTGAGACCTGTAGTGGGTGAGAGCAGGCTGGTAGATTTGCCTATGCAGGAGCTCTCTGGACTACTACGTATAAGTCATGGGAATTTACAGAACTTCTGTTCTCCCAAACCTATACAACATTCTTTTGAAAGTGGGTGATACATTTTAGCATTTGGAAGCTGATTTTTAGCATGCAGTGAACAGACCATTGCCCATCAGTTCGGGATGCATTCTTTAATCCAGATCTGTCATTTAGATATCCATGTCTGTATTCATCAATCCATCATGTATCTATCTTCATTTATCTACCTACCCACCAGCATGTCAATCTCCATCTCTCTGTTTATTGATTTGTGCCAGTCCAGGTTCCTAAATTCTGTCCAGAGTGAAGATTCAACATGGCTTCAGGATTGTGATGTCCCATTTTTATGAGATTACTCAGAGATAGATCCCAAAACAGTGTTTCTGATCTTATCTACCAAGCTGCTTCCTGTTTGTTCCTTACCCCCGTTCTGTGTTCCAGCAGAATTATATGCCTTGCTTCCCAGGGATCTCAGTCCTCTTTTAGCTTATTAGAAATGCTCTAACAAAGTTCCATGGTTTAGAGAAAAAGTAAGTTAGTGTCTCATAGTGCTGGAGCCTAAAAATGTGTTTGCAGAGCCCTGGAAATAGCCTATATTATATTAGGATCTACTCTAATTATTTTATTTTAACTTGACAAACCAACAATATAGACCCTGGTTCCAAATAAGGTCCCATTCTGAAGTTATGAGGTCATGGTGAAAAGGGACATACTCCCATTAGTAATGATTCCCATTTGCTGTGCTTTGCCCATGTTGCTCCCTCCTTTTAGAATCATCCTTGTGCACTTCTCATCTCCTTCCTCTGACACGTGATCGTGATCATATGATTGCTCCCCTGTTAACTTCCTCTAACTACTTCTCAAGGTCCCCACTTATATATACCCTTATCACAATTATTTGTCATAGGACTCCAGTTAACTATACACTTTCCATTATTTTAGTTCCCTTGACTCCTAAAAGGTTGATAGCTATTTGCAAAATTTTCCTTTAGTAAGCTGAGAAGGTACAGCCCTCACATTCTTGGCACTGGAATTTAAGACTCTCTTGTCAACATTGTTTTTCCTTGTCTTATTATTCTCTCCCCTTACTCCAGCTCTCCAAAAAGGCCCCTAGCATGTATGTATCAGTCATGTTAAGGTTCAGAGCATAGTTAAAGCAAGGCTTTGAGTCCACTGGCTGGTATCTGTAGCAATGTTTGTTGCTACCACAAAATACTGAGGTTCTGCGACTGCATAGCATCGATCACACAGGTCCTTTGCAATCAGATACATATAATAAATCTACCAATTGTTATTATTTTCATTTTTTTAGTGCTTCGAATGGAACCCAGGGTCTTGTACATGCTAGTCAAGTACTCTAATCCTGAACTTCAGTCCCAGCCCTAATCTTCCAATCTTTATCTGGGTCTTTGGGTAGATCATGACAATTGCACTTCCTCAAATGGATATTGTTTCTGTCTGTATGTGTGTTTTCTCATTAACTTTTTTAAAAAAGGTTTTTAAAAGGCTCTGTATAGATGTTGTTCTTGGACATTTGGTGAAACTAGCTTCTTCCTTCTTCCCCCCATGGTCATTTTCAATAAATTCATCATTGTCTCTAACCATGAGAATTCAAAACCAGCATAGCGACTTGCAGGTTTATGTTATTTAATATTTTAAGGCTTTAAATTTAGAATGTGCCAGTGATCTGATTCTATTATCTCATATGTTACTCTAAGATTATCTGCTTAAAATTGATACTAATTAGAATTTGGACTTTATTGATTACACTTTCTGCTAGTTTCTGACTTTTGCCTCTTGCTTATCACATCCTGGACTCCAGAAAAGTCATCTTGGGGTACCAGATAACACTTGAGGGGCTTTGGTTCTGGGGCACATTAATGGTAAGATAATATTGTTTCCCTACCTCACAGAGTTATTTTGAAGCTAAAAGAGCAATTACTTAAAATCCTTAAAATTGTTTGCACATATCAAGATACCAAAGTAGAATTTGAAAGTAATGTGGATGTGGAGTTCTGTTATATAGATTCACATATACACACAGAAATCAGATCACATAGTTCTGAAAAACAAGTCTATTCTTTAAAATTTAATCTATCTCATAAGAAATAGAGTTGTTGAATTTGTGCCCTGCCCAGGGCTTAATACACAGAGGAACTGGAATGAGAAATCTTGCACTCAAATCCTGGCTCAGCATCATATTAAAGGGAGACTTGGCATGAATTATTGAGCATCTTCAACTTTAGTTTTCTTGTGCACTAACTGGATGCCATAACAATTCTTTTGTCATGGGGTTGCTAAGGAAGGTATATGAGAAAGTACATGCATAACGATTAACTCACAGCCAATGCTTAGAGGTATTGGTTATTAGGGTTTATTTATTTAAAAATAACTTCTTGAGAAATGAGAAATAAACACATGAAAAGTTTTAGTTTAGTGTATAAACTTAAAATAGTTTCAGATAATGGAAAAAATAGCACATAGACATTTGCAATTAACTGCCAGGTGACATAAAAATATGAACTGAAATTGATGATTTAAGGATTGAATGTGAATTAAATGAGAAAGAAAGCTAGAAAAGAGGCAGCTAGGATACTGGCAGTCAATAGATTTGAGGAAGAAAGCTGAAAAATACAAGGTGTCGTCAATTTAGAATTTAACTGGACTATAAGGTGTGAAAAAGGGAAGGGGGATAAGGACAGAATGGATGGCTGAAAACAGAGTGTGGCAAGACTGGGGCAGCAGCCTATACCCTTTAGCCATGCTGCAGGAGCATTTCAGATCAGATCACTGAAGACCTCTGAACAAGATAATGAATTGGTAAATGTGTTGTCTTCATGACACAACGAGATAGGAGCATGCAAGATGGAAAAGGAACAGAATCTGGGGAACAGGTTAAAAAGTCCCCGGATAGTGACCAGAGTGTGTGGTGAGAAAGTACAAGCCTTCATTTGTGAAAATGTGTCATGTTTCAGCTGTTGACGTATGTGCTTTTTTTTTTTACAGTTTTTATTGTAAGATTATTTGTGACATAGATTATGATATATTTATCTTACAGAAGGGAAATTGAGACCCTGAGAAGTTAGTTAATTGACTCAAAGTCTTAAGATCACACACATTGGTAGGTAGTAGAACAAGGTTTGAAACCAAGTCAGTCTGCCTCTTGATCTTTGTGTTGGTCTTTTCTAAAATGGGAATTGAAATAAACATATGCGTATGAGATATTACTAAATAAACATTTGAAATAGGATGTTTAGTTAATACAGGGAATAAGGAGGACACTGGTTAGAAGTGAGGATGATGCAAAGTATTTTTTTGTCTGAGTAATTATAAGATTGGTGGTGACTTTAAAGAATTGGTTTTTCAGAGAGGGAGACTGGTTTTGATGGAGATGAAGTTTGAGACTCTGAATTTCTTGCAAGCTCCTGGTGCTGCTGCTTTGGGTGGCCGTAGTGGTGATCTTAAAAGTCACACTTTGAGTATTGAAGGGTGAGAGGACTGATTCTTGAGAAAACACCACAGAGAATGGCAAAAATAAAATAGCTAATAGATAGAAGGATACCGCAGATGCAGGAAGGGGACTCTTGGCATGTTATTAATGTGTTGGGGATTGGGATGTCAGGAGGTCACATTCTGTGGAATGATCAAGTTAAAGAGGAATGGAGAAAATTTGGTCATAGAGTCACCATTAGCAGTCTTCAGAAGGTTTGTTTTTATAGAGAAATTGGAATCTGGGTTATGGAAGGGGAGAAGTGAGTGTCCAGTAACAGTTGAGATCAGCGTTAGAGATAAATCATGGAAAACCTCGATACCTAAATGAACTCAGGAATGAAACTGAGTGGATGGAAAAGTAGAGGACATTCCTTTATCACTTACCAAGTGAGAAACTAGTAGTATGGGCATATCGAAAAGCTGAGTGACCATATATAGACTTCTGTAAAGGAGGGATTGAACAGCAGATGTGGGAAATAACGGAAGGAGGAGTAAGGTTGAAAGTAGCAGCAGAAAATTCCTTTGTAACCAAGGACATACATTGTTATTTTTAATGTAGAAAGAAAAATAACTGAGCTTTGGTCACAATGGTACAGTGAGTTCATACTTCAAGTATCCTTCCCCTGCTGCACCAAATACAAAGCAATAACAGAAAAATAGAAGACACTGATGGTTCCCCAAACAAGAGAAATAATCTTGTGGGCCGGAAATGATACAGAAATAAACGGTAATGAACAGAGGCACACTAAGACTCATCATGTGCTCAGTTCTAGAGGCAAAGGAAGGGCAAGTGTTTATTTCTGCAGATATCTTTATAACTACATGAGCTCTATTGTCAGGAGATGAGAATTTGGCTTGCACCTGATATGCTTCCCGAAACCATGCACCAGGGACAGACTTCTGTACAGAATAATAGAGCCTGAAAGAATAATGTTCTCCTTTTTTGAAGCACAACTATTAGGATTTGATTAGGATTTGAGAGAGAGAGAGAGAGAGAGAGAGAGAGAGAGAGAGAGAGAGAGAGGAGAGAGAGAAGAGAGAACATAAAATTCTGTGTTTAAGATCAGACTCTCTTTTTTTGAAGGCTGTTGTGCTATATCCCAATATTATCCTGTGGGGACTCCAAGCCAATATGGTATTTAATTTAGAAGTCTCCAATGGGTAGATGGAAGCAAGAACAAAAGCAATAAATTAATCAATATAAGTGAGTGGAAAAGGAAAACATGTGAAAGAAAAAATCAGGAAAATCATTCAACTCAAGGTGAATTACAATATAAAATCATGAAATATGCAAACATCTAATGATTAATTTTTTACACATGGCCTTCATTCAGTAGTAATTTAGAAATTCTAGCCAATGCAATAATACAAGAAAAGAAATCAAAGTACTGGAAAGAGCGAGAGATGATGGTCCTTATATGGCCAGCTATCCTTTATAGAATATCAAATGGTATTTACAAATGAATCATTAGAACTAATTATGATATTGTGCAAAATTGCTAACACAAGATCAATAAATGGAAATAAACATATTTCCAGTCACACCCTTCTATAGTACCATTACTCAGAAGCATAAGGAAAGACAGCTGCATATTCAAAGCCAGTCTGTATTTCATATAAAATTCTAGATCGTCCTGAGATGCTCAGTTAGGCTGTACCTGAACACATAACAATAGGCCAGTGAGATGACCGCTTAGGTTAAGATGCTTGTTGGAAACTCTGATGACCTGAGTTTGAGCCCCAGAACCCACATGCAGAAGAAAGAACCTATTTCCACAACTTGTCCTCTAGCCTTGGTACATGCACATGGCATAATCCCCCTAAATAAATAAATAAATAATCTTAAAACAGCAGCAAAACTGTATTTAATAAATACTATTAAAATTTTAATTTAAAACAAACAATATTTACAATGACAAAAATGAAATCAAACAAAAATATGCATGAAAACATAATCTTTTCAGAACGTTTTTTTTTTAATTTTACAGTGCAGATACCAAAATCAAACATCTAACTTCTTTTTAAAAAGCTACAAAGACAACCAGAGATATGTCAACTTTTATATAATTACGGAACAAATATAAAATATTAATGGGTATGAAAAAAGAACTAAGTAATTGTAGCATACAACTGATCATGAGAATAGCCATTATAAGATGTTTTTACTCAGGTCTATGAACTGAATACAATTCCAACAAAAATCCTAGTAAATTTTTTGACATGCCCTGTCATTTACATGGAAGAATAAAAGATCAAGAACAATCAAAGATCAAAGAAGTTTTTTTTTTAAGATAAAATTTGGAGATTCTTTAGTAAACAAAGACATTAATTTACAGAAAGCACCATGGGGGCAAATAAGCTGAAGTACCATGAATTTTTTTAGAATTCTGAAAATGCAAGCATGTGCATGTAATGTATGTATAGGTTCTAGGTTTCATTCCCAGCATTACCAGAAAATAAAATGGCAACAAAATTCTGAAAAGATAATGAAAATTGCATGTACCCCCACAAAAACATGTTACTTTGGTCAAGGTAGTGCTATGCATGTGCACATGTGTAAGTCCAATATCTGAGAACTGGGTGCAGGCGGATCAGGAATTTGTGGTCATCCTCATCTGTGATAGTATATTGATAAATACACAAACAGAAATATATAGGAATATGAATATTTGTGTATGTCGCTGCAAATCAATATGCAAAAGAGAAACAATTCAATAAAGTAAATGGAGTGTTACCAACCACAAACTAACTTATAAAATCTGGGTGAAATTAAAAAATAAAACTTTTTGTTTTAAATTAGCTTCTTGGGGGCTGGAGAGATGCTAAGAGCAGAGGACCCAGGTTCAATTCCTAGCACCCACATCGCAACTGCAACTAACAACTTGACCCTAACTCCAGTTCCTTGGGAATCTGACACCCTGTTCTGATCTCTGAGGGCACTGCATGGCATGGGTGCACTTACATACATAAAGGTACTATACTCATACACATAAAAATATTCAAATTGACTTCTTATTTTAAAGTGGTTTGGGAGATTCAGGAAAGTTTCAGTAACACTCCTTTGAATTCCCTTGTGTTCCAAGTTTCTCCTATTGAAATCATCCTCTATTCTCATGATACATTATAGCTAAGAATCCAGTGCCAGTATATCACTGGTGAGTGAGCTCAACATTATGTTTTGATTTTGTGAGCTCTGTCCTCCATCAATATCCTTTCTCTGTCTTAGGTATCACACTGCATTAGTAACTATTTGTCCTTAGCCTTATTGGTGAGGTTTTACATAGACTATCTATCACTTTAAGTATGTCAGCTGGAATGATGGGAGGAAGACCACAGAGGTAAAATACCATTCCTAACACACTGTGTCAAGATAGACACTTACAACATATGGTTAACCACTGGGGTGTTAATCCTGGTCACCTGGCACCATGTTTGAAAGGTTTTTCACATAGTTACACTCTTTGCCTTTCCACACATTTTAGATGTAAGTCAAGAGCAACATACTTAAGGGAGCTAAGCTCCATCCCCTTGACTAGGGAGTCTGTATGTAACATATTTAGAACTCTTCAGTAGGGAGATGTATAAAATGTAGGCCTTTAAAAAGAGAATATGATCTCACTTTGAGGAGGGAAACATTTCTTGAAATATAGATTGTAAGCAGCATAAAAGAAGACATTAATATATTAGACTATATTATTTTTGTAGCCAAGTCTTGTGTTGGACTTGTAATCCCCCTGCCTCAGCCAAAAGAGTGCTGTAATTCCAAGTATATGCCACCATAGCCAGCTTATGACAACGTTAATTTAAATAATAAATTTTGTCCCATTATTCAAAGACAAGAAAAGACTAAGAGAACACATTCAAGTGTGTGTTCAACAGAGAATTTGCATAAAAAATTCTCACAAATAAAAAAGAGTAACACGTGTGTTTATACAAATGAAGAAAGGATAGAAATTGGCAACTCATGGAACAGGAAACCCTAGTTTAGATGATGTGCCGTCTCAGAGATTCATGTTGAAAGTATAAGGAAACAACACTGCCACTCATCACTTTGGAGGGAAAACTGTTCAATAATATCAGACTTGGAAATACAGAAGAAGAAGTCCATCTTCTTGATAATTATAGAAATATACACTACTCTCAACTTTGGGGACACATCCGGTGATAGAGTGAAGTTAAGGATTTATATATCATATTCTCTAAAGATGTGCTTCTCAAATGTTTTGTGCATAGGAATCACCTGCTTACCTTGTTCAAATGCAGATGTCAATTCAGTAACCTGGAAAGTTCTTGATTTCTATCAAACTCCCAGATGAAGTTAGGGGTTTCACATGCTTGCACTTTGGGAAACAAGGCTTTAGAGCAGAGGTCAGCAAACTGGGGCTTAGGAGCAGGGAGCCAATCTGACTCTTGGCTGTTTGTGTAAATGAAGTTTTCCTGGAATGTGTTCCTTTGTTTACTTGTCTGTGAAAGCTTTCAGATTGTTCTGGAAGAATTCGGTAGTGGCAACAGGGACTGTATAGCATCTTCAGAGTGAAATATTTTCTATCTGGTTCTTTATAGGAAAAGTTTGCCACCTGCTCTTCTAGAGCACTCTTCCACATGTGCATAGAAAGACTTGCATCATGACATTTATTTCAACTTTAATTTGAAGTAATGGGAAAATACAAAACCAAGTATTGGTTTATAGAATTGGCAACTAGTTTGTAGTATATTATCACAATGAACTCCATCAGATAAAATTAATGAATGAAGGACTGTGGATAAAACTCAGTGGTAGATTACTTGCCTGCCATGCAAACAGCCTGTGAGTCTATCCCTAGCCATATAGGAAAATAAAACATCAACAAACATAAATAAATAAATAAAATTAGTGGACAGAAACTACATGCACCAAGAAACAAAATATCCTGTTCATCTGGATGTGTTGTGGTACAACTTTAATCCCACAACATGAGAGATGCATGCACAAAGATCAGGAATTCAAGGAACACAGGATTACGAATTCATTGCATTATATTATTTGTGTGTTGCTGTCGTAGAATACCCCCCAACTAAAAACAACTTAAGGGAGAAAAAGCATTTATTTTAACCTACAGATCACAGGGGAATAGAGTCCATCATGATGGGGAAGGGCATGGCAAGAGTTAGGGAAACTATGCTGGCAGGAGGAGGAAGCAGGTTGACCACATTTTTATCCATACATGGGAACCAGAGAGAGAACAGGAAGTGGGATAAACTATGTAGTCAAAGCCTAGATCCAATGATGTACTCCCTCCAGCAAGGCTCTTCCTCCTGAAAGTTCTACAACTTTCCCAAACAGCACCATAAGCTGGTAATGGAACATTCAAACACATGAGCCTATGGAGGACATTGCTCATTCAAATCATGACATTCATCAACTATATAATAGCAAGTTTGAGGTCAGCTTGGACTATATGAGACTCTATCTCACCAAACCAAACCAAACCAAACCAAACCAAAAAAAAAGCTCATTTTAAAGTTTGAACAATATGCTAAACAATAATGTAATTTGGTTATGGATATATAGGTAGATAAGAATGCATGTCAGTGACAATAATCTATTTTAGAGCAGTAGAGAGATCTGGTGCAGAGAAATAGGGTGATGGATGGACATAGAGGAGTTCTCAGCCATGCTTATAAATAGGCTGTCTTCAAAAATCTAAAAAGAAGATACAAAAGATTGTAAATTTTTAATGCTAGGCAGTAGATACAGAGTTTTGATAGTCTCTATATTTTCTGATATTTTAAACAAAGAGTCCAAAGAATAAAGCAACAGGAAAAAAATGTACTGAACATAAAAGATATTTTGAAATGGAGGAAAGCAATGATGATGGATTATTAATACCTGAGGGTTTCTGTCGTCTCAATTGAGTAAGAAAACAAGATGCTCAGTGATCTTGAGCTGTACCTTATGAGGTGAACATTGAGAATAGTAAAGAATTATCAGATGACTACTACTTCTTTACACAGTGTGGAGTGTTTGGATTCTGAAAGGTGGCTTCACCATATCATGAAGTAGAAGAATTTTACTTTGGGGCTAACCTCTCACTCTTTTTATCCAGGATCAGCCAATGGTGTTGTCCTCTAGTGCATCTTCCCACTATTGGAAGAGGCCCTCCAAGCATTCTTTCGGGTTGAGCTGTGGGAGCCTTCAGGATTCTTCCAGGGATGTTTGCTGATGTCTAAGAATTGTTCTGTGCATTTTTATCTCAACCAGACTTGGTCACCCTCCCATGTGGCTTCTCTGGGTGTGGTTGTATGAGGGGTGCCTGCAGCCTCAGCTCTGTCCTTTTGAGCCAGCTCCACACAGCTAGAACTAGATTTAGCCATGCTAGCTGGTAAGCTAGGAAATCTCACCACACATTTTCTCAACAGTATTGATTCTACTTTATTGGAAAGGGTATTCCATATTGAAGCCCAGGATCTGAGTTTAGCATTCATCCACTGAGCAGTCAAGCAGTCAGTCTCATGTACCTTTTAATATCCCATAGAACCCTTTACAAGGTATTTGCTATAATATTGTAGAGATGTAGGAACGCCTGGAGTTGAATCATGCCCTAAGAAATAAAACAGCTGCATTAAAAAGCCCAAGGACCTTTGCCACATGCCTTACACATATGAGGTACTGTGGATGGTATTTACCACATTCATTTATATAAGTGGCATTTTCAGTGGGTCCCAATGTTTTATTTTTACATTATGTCTTTCTTATTTATTTATTTATTTATTTATTATGTGTGTATTTGTATGTATGTATGTGGTTATACCCATTACATAATGCATGTGTAAAGGTCAGAGGACAACTTATGGACATTGATTCTCTCTTCCTGTCTTTTGGATACCAGGGATCAAACACAGGTCCTCACCCTTGGAAACTGAGCTGTCTTGGGAGCCCTAACCTGTTTTCTAGTTGAGAACTTCATTTTGGAACACAGCACCCTCCCATTCATACAGCCATGTTCCTGAGCTGCCTCCCTTCTGTGAGATGATAGATTTGTTCCTCTGCTGTAGTTTTCCAGCACATTCTTTGTAATTGTCAAAGGAGTATTAGTTTCATACTAAGGCATGTTCAGTGGGTATTGAATGGCGTTCTCTGGTCTTTAATTATGACCAGAGCCTAATGAATGATAAGTATCCCACTCAGGTGTGAAGCCTAATCATGTGTGTATTGTAAATAAGTGAAAGTATAGAATCTGACTTTTAAATGCTGGCAATGAAGTAAAAAAATAAAAAAATTAAAGGAAATGTACTCATACTTGTCTAGGATGAGAGTGCAGGGAGCGGAGGAATAAAGACAGACACACATTACACACAGAGACACACACACACACACACAGAGAGAGAGAGAGAGAGAGAGAGAGAATTACAGAAGGAAAGATGAGTTTTAAGCAATCCAGTTTGCAGCCAGCAAGGCTAAGATTTGAGACTTGCCCACTTGAGCCATCACCTCCAAACTTTTATTGAATTTGATGACAAGAGAAGAAAGAACTTAGATTCAAAGGAGCAATTGTCGTGCCAGGGGTAAAAGCCCAACACAAAGAATTCATAACCATAACCCAGAGACTCTGAGAACTTCTTAATGATCCCTTTCTCCTGCCTGATTTCATCACCTAGGGAGAAGATGAAGCAACAGGCATTTGCCTAGGAGGAGTTTTTCTTCAACACAGTAAATTGTTCTGGTCACTCCTGCTTACACGGTGGTTAGGAAAGGACTCCAGATGGAGGTTTCAGAAAGGGACCTTATTTCTAAGTAGGTCATTTCAAGAACTTTGGAGTTAGAAAGATCTGGATTCAAATTCACGCTGCCACAAAATAAACCTTGGGGAATTTTGAAAATATGATTCAATTAGTGCCATATACTTGTTGAGGTTGCTGGAGGATATTCAATTAGCTGTACATGGTACACAGTGTCCGGCATGATAACGAATCTTAGAACTCCAGAGTGATCAGTGGTATGTCTGATGGTAGGGGCTTTCTTTAGGGCTCTTTCGTTATCCTAGGTCTGCTGGAAACATCGTTCGATAACGTGTTACTCCTTCTCAGGAAAGGTAGGAGACTGCTGTAGGATGGCTTTCCTCCCTGGATTGTCTAGGCCTCTGTTTCCCTATTAATGAGCTACCCATGAGAGAACCCTGTGTGTTTCATTGCATTCTGAAGTATAGAGTGCTTGTCTTATAGCCGGTGTTATGTAAGTGCTTAGCATTCCTGTGACGTAACAACTTTAAATTGACAAATACTTTTAAAGGGGGAATATTGGAAAGTAATTCAATGGAGTTCTACCTGGTAACTAAAATAACCACTTTATGAGTAGGCCAGGTGACACAAAGAGGAAGCAGGGACAGGAGAGGCTCCTGAGAATACAAAGTTATATGAAGTAAGTGTGGGCAGGAGACAAGAAAGATCCTTGTCATTGCAAATGCTAGTCAGAGTGAGGGGTTGAAACCTCAGCTAGGAAGAGATGGTTAGGGTTTATGCAGTTGTCAGAAAACAGAGAGATTTTAAATCCCGGGCTTTTTTTTTCTTTTGTGTATTGCACAGCCACAGGAACTGGCCTTCCCTTGCTGTAGTGAGTACAGAGGACTTGCCCATGAATATTTAGTCTGCTCCTGGTTCATTGGGGTTGATTCCAAACTCCTCAGTCTTATGGGTGCTCCATTCTCCTTATTCCCCAACATCATCCCTTAGAACTCTTTTCCCTTTCCCAAACACATCCTAGAATTTCTGGCAGGCTTCTCGGGAAATATATGCTTAGACAATCCCTGAAGAGCAGGCTCTGTTCTGAATTACAGGAGGCCCATGAGTTCCTTCATTTTGGATGACTGTGGGGAGAGCTAGTAACAGATGGGAGCTAGTTGTAGGGGTTGGAGGGCCATCAGTGAGAATGGCCTTCTTAGGATGTGTGTTTGCTCCCTTCTGGCCTTCCCTCTGCCCATGTAGCCTATCTCCCATGTCTCCTGTGGTCCTGGTCTTCCCTCACCTCCTCTAAGCAGATGCCTTTTCTTTGCTTTTCTGGAGTTGTTCTGAGGAAGAGGGGGAGGGACAAAGGAGTCTGGAGTGGTTCCTTGTATGCTATCAGGCTTCAGCTTTCAGAATCTTGGATAGGCTCCACCCGGGAAAGAGTTCCAGAGAAAACAAACTTTAGATCTTGGCTCATATGGGAATAGGTTCATGTTTACTGAGGCAGCTTTAGGGACCTTGGCAGGGACTTAGGCAGGTTTGGCCCTGGCCTGAAATGGGATCCGACATGGTGCCTTCCCTGGCCTATGGATGTGCATGGCCTCTAGAGTTCTCTCTCAGAAGCTGGAATGGTATGTCCTCCATAGGAGCTGTGCTTTGAGTGTCTCCATCAGAACAGAACAGCAGCTTTGGTTGTTCCAAAGATTTCTGCCCTGACAAAAGCAAGAAAAATGAGAAGGAGCCTCTTCTACCTCATCATCATCCCCTGTCACATCACTTTCCTCTTGGACATTAACTGAATTTCTTCTGTGGGAGATAAACAGCCAGAAAGGGAGTCTTGAATTCAACAGGATCGTATCCCAAGTCTTCCTTCCCAGCCCAGGAATGGCATCCAGAATGGTAATGTTGGAACTAGTTTGGGATTGCTCAGGCCTAGTAAAGAGAATGAGGGACTCACAGGTTAGGAAAAGGATCAGGTAGAATTCATGGTGATGGTAAATCTTTCTTCCCTGATTCCAACTCGATCAGATCGGTAATACCGACATGCAACACTCAGAATAATGAGTAGATTTTGTGCGAAAAATGAATCAGCAAAGCAGTGTGGGTAACAAGTGCTGGGAACACTTGATTTCCGTTTCTGGCATTGTGATGACTTCCCCAAGTTTTTGCACTTGGGGTTCAGTACTGACCATTAATAACCCCATGTCTGCCTCTTCTGCCAGGGGTCTTTTCAAACATAGACAATCATGGGATATTAAACTTGAAGGACAATAGAGACCATCTAGTCCCATCAACTCACTATATATATGAGGAACCTGAGGTCCAGAGTGGGGATGTGTCTTACCCAAGGTCACATGGTGAGTTACCTCCTTTGACATTTTTTTATAAAGACCCCTCCCCCTGCTAGTTTTGATAATTAAGACCCAACGACTCATAAAATCTCCATGTGTCTCAGAAAGCTAGGATATAACTAGGTGTCCGGGATTGGATTGGCACTCAAGTCCGTTAATTGGGAGGAATCTCTTTCAGAGAAGGAAACTTCATAGGGCCTAGGTAAGGGATGTGAGGAAGCAGGAGAGGGACCTTGTCTTGGTGAGAAGCAGGGGTGTCATAAGCCTTCTCAGCAGGCTTCCCAGGCTTTTGGCCTTCCCATCCTTTTTTAATCACATTTGAGAGATGTCTTTTGGGGGGTATAACACAGAACAGTTTTAACATCCATGGAAAACTGAGCTTCCCTCTTAACAGGATGTCACACACCAGGGAATTAACCTCTATTTTCATAAATCTGACCTCACTCCCTGCAGACAGAGGTACCATAACACCCCAAACCACTCGTTCCTGTTTTGTTCACACTATCTCCCCGGCAGGAGGCTAGGGGTAGTTTCAATGCAATTGACCTCTGTTTCAGTCTGTCCCCATCATGCATCCCCTACTACTCAGCGCCCATCATGTCCTCTGCTTTCCTGCATGTGGCTTTCAGAGAAAGGTGGGATTTCCCTATTCACCTCCCCCCAGTAACCCCCCATTCCTACACACACACTCCATAGGTATTTTTAAAAATCTAAGACTGATTGAGCTACCCGTCTCTGGAGTTTGATTAGGAATACCCAGGTCTCTGGACATCTAATTCTGTCTCTGCCTGTGTGACCAGAAAGCAAGCAAGCTGTCTTGGAAGTTGTCCTTGCTTGAGGCAGCTCATGACCTTGTGGCCAATGACACGACTCGCTTCTCCATGGTATCTCCATCCCCTGTAAGACCGGAGTTACAGGAAGGCTGAGTTCTCAGCCATCATTTCCCAGGCCTTCTATAGCCCTGGCGACATAAAACACAGAGTCAGTGAGAAAGCTTTTAGGGTCAGGTACACAAGGACTCTACCTCCTGGTGTGGTTGGAAGTGGTATGAAATTTTAGCCCTAAGACTGTGAGTTCTAGCAGAGCATAGCCTTCTCCCCGAGCCCCTCTGGGAAGCCTAGTGTGCACACTCCCTCCCTCACCTCCCCAGAAGCTCATGGTCAGGATCTCTTCTTTCCAGAAACATGCTCATATAGCAAGACCTCCTTAGATAAGTCTGTTTTGCCTCTTCCATGACAGTCCTGGGCCAAATTCCCAAATGTTACGCTTGCTTCCCTTTCTCGGTTCAGTGGAGGCTGCAGCAAAACGGAGTGTTTCCAGTTTCTCTGGCCATGCTTGGTTTTAAGTTCCTCCAGCCCTTTATCCTTCCCTTTTGCTGGCAGTTCATTTTGGCTATTCCCAATATATATATCTGTATCTGTATCTCTCGATGCCCTTCTCAAGCTCCCGCTCTGTTTCCCCTCCTAGTTTTGATCTTCTTTGGGGGTTTTGGTTTTTACTTTATTTTGCTTTTTTCTGTTTTTCTGTTTTTTTTTTCTTTTTGCTTTTTTATAGGTTTCAGAGAAATTATGTTGAATCCAATAAGCCTTTCCGGACATTCCAAGCCTCTTAACCATGGTATCTATGTTGAGGATGTCAATGTTTATTTCAGCAAAGGACGTCATGGCTTTTAAAAACTCCTTTTAAGCCTCCTTGTTCTGATGTCACCTTGGTAGGATGGGCCCTCTGAGAGGTTGGAAGCTCTAGGAGTTGTTCTTTTTGGATCCAGGGATGCTAAGTAGAAACTGCATGAACCACTGGTGCTCCCTGCACCCCTTCCCATCGCTGGTCACTGAGATGGGTGTGTCTCCCACCCACCACTGGCAGGTGGCCCCTTCCTTCCTGTCATCACTGTGCTCCTTTTGTTCTGCGGCCTCGGTGGCAGCTCCTGACAACATCTTTAGAGCCACTAAAGAGAATTAACAACCTGAGCACCAGGAGTCACCTTTTAAATACACTAGCCATTCTCTTGACCCAACCATCACAAGAAAGCCTGATGAAGTCCAGCCGTGCTCCAGCCTCACTTTCCTGCTTGGAAGCGTGGGGTCTCCATGCTGTTCTCTCAGTGATCTCGGCGCCCTGCAGCCTCCAGTGGGGAAGAGTCACAGAGAGCTCCTAAGCAGAGGTGGAGACGGCGCGGTAAGAGAAGGGGGAGCCAGGCCCAAGTACTGGCAGCAGATTAGGTCTCAGAGGGAAGAATGGAAGCCAGTCTTTTTTTTGTGTGGAGAAAAATCATACCTTTTTTGTGGACTTCCTTGGCCCCCCTTCCTCTTCTCTCTGGAATGGCTCACAGTGAGTGCTATCTTAGAATGTTCCTTGGAAAGAGATTTTCCTGCCTCCTCCTGGGCCCCTAGAGCTGCAGTTCCAACATGCTTTGTCTACAGGAGGTCTTGTCCATGAATTGGCCATCCTACTAGGACCACAAGGGACCAAGGGAATCAGGGACCAAGGCCCTCCTGCTAGCCCGTGATCCTGGGACTGGCTCTCTCCCCCACTTCCACTTATTCTTGACTCTGAGAACATTTGGAACCCAGTGGAATCACCATGACGAGGTCAAGATGAACTGAAGGGGAAGAGAAGTAAAACTTGGCCTCCTCCAGCCCCCCTCATGGCACCGATGGAAGTGTCACCCTGTTCTCTGGTCGATCATGTGCTCACTTTGCTTGCTTTCACTCATGCCTTACTCCATAGCCATCGGCTCCCAAAGAGGGGGTTGTCCCTCCCCCACCTTCAACTTGACCCTCTGGGGAGAGGGAAGGGGATGACAGCCCCTTGCTTAATAGGAAAGGCACAGTTGTAGGATTTGAAGCTTTGATACCAGAGTGCATACTGGCTTGGCCCAGCTCTCCCTGGTTCCATGTGGGTCTCTATTATGGGAAGGAATGTGGAGCACTCTGAGGAGAGTTCTTGGGGCAACATGATTGGAAGTTACTAAAACCCAGCATGTTCTGGTGTAGTGTCACACAGCCATGAAAGACAGAATGCCTCTGGCAAATTCAGCAGATTTACCTTGGAGCTAATGATCCTACTTAAAGGATTTGCTCCCTAGATCCTGTGGATGGTGGTTCTTCATGTCAGGTTCCTGGCCTGATGCTAAAGATGCCTCCATGGGATTTATAAACACAAAGTTTTCCAAGCTCTTGCCCATGACCTGGAGTGGCCTCCACAATGCCACTTGAGGCTGATGGTTTCTCCAGGGCCTGGGTATGTAGTTGTCTAGCCCCTTCCGTCTCCCCTGACCCTACTCCCTTTGGCTCCATGTCAGGCTCTTCCCTATTGCACCCTGCTGGACCCCTTGGGTTCAGGTCTCCTCCTGAGTGTGGCTTTAAGGAGTAAGCTTGAGGATGATGTTTTTAATCGTTGTAAATCATGAACCTCATTCCCAGCCTCCAGGCTCCATCCATTCCAGCATCTTCTATTCTGCCATTTCTTCACCTTGTGCTATGACAATGGGGCGTTGTGTTTCCACAGAGACTTATAGGAGTGTTCAGTGTATAGTTTCTTAATAAACACTTTATTTTCTAATGAAACGACTGGATCAGACCTCTTATTTGGAAGCTTTGCAAAGAGAATTAAAGGTATAGCAATTCCAGGCTGCCCACAATTTGTTTCCTGTTTTACTATTATTTTTTATAGAATTTTCTTAACACTTAAGTTCTGTTAGTAAGGATGTTTCACAATATCCCCTATTAGTTGGTTTTATGGAGACCTCTCCAGATACATTAGGTTCCTAAAATGCTTCCTCGTCTTATTGGGTTCTCGGAGAGGTTCAATGGTGATTCACCCAGGATCACACACAGCATGAAAGTCAGAAATGAGATTCAAACCAACTCCCACAGTGACACTGATACTTTCATGCCCTTGTTTAGGGTACTTTTCTGCTATTTGAGCAGCTAAGGCTTGTAGAGCTCTTTTCTCCAGAGCTGATATGCAAAGAGATTTTGGAGTTTGATGAGGGGAGACAGCCTTTCTCTTTGGTGCACCAACAAGACTGTGGGGGTTTCCCCTGGGGTGGAGTATTTTGTGTCTTATCTGTGAACCTTGGGATGTGACCTTGTTTAGAGAAAGATTGAGCTCTGAGGTTACAGGTCAGTCCGCATCACTGAGAGGCATTTTACAAATGTGCATATGCACACACACTCTCAGGTGAGTTCCTCTGTCATGACAGGTCTCACAGGGACTTCCAGAAGGTAAAGGCAAAACAGTCACAGGATCCTACTGAAAGTCATAAGCCTGGATGAGTTGCTACATTTCTCTGCTCTTGGATCCTGGTTCCCATCACAAGCAGAAAGACCCAAAGGCCTTCTGTACCTCATTAATTTCTTCCTTTGGGGAGGAAGAGAAACTACATAAGAGACACAGAGAAGGTACTGGGTGGACTTGGATCCTTCCCTAGGGCTCATCAGACTTTGTTGGTGCTTGATCACATAGGAGGTAGAGGAGAAACAAGCCAGGCTACATGGCAGATCTGACAGGGTTACTCAAATGAGATTAGTACATTTCTATATAACATCACTTTATTTCCGATGTAAGTCTGCTTTAATCTTTCCTACCCTAAATACAAGTTCATGAGAGTGGCCTGGCTTATGATAGAGGTTGCTCCAGCTCTACAGTTTTTGTATCTTCAGTGGTTCCAGGCTCTCATGTTTGGAACAGGGATGTCTGACAGTTGGGACAGTCGTTGGGACTCAGGAGGGATGTGTGGGTTCAAGGGAGAGCTTTGATATTCTTTTCATATGGAAGAGGTTTAAAATCTCTTTTATCTCTATGCATGGAGACTGCCAATACATAGAATAGATGGTGGCTGGGAGTGGCCCCTGAGAAGATGAGAGGGATCAGGGCTTAGTTGGCATTAGACAGGTGAAGAAAGAGTTTTTTTCTATTTAGCAAGAGTAGAGAGGAAAAGATGAAGGTGTAGGGTCATTCAGGGGTTTGGAGGAAAGAAAGTGAGGGAGTCTTTGTTGGCTTCTACTTTGTCTACAAAGTGTGAAGCAAGGCCTTGTGCTATGAGTGAGAAGATTCAAAGAGAGTTGAGAAGGTCTACAAGAGCACTAAAAAAGACTTCCACCAATGCCAGAGACATGCAGGAAAGTTACCAGGCAGAAGAAAGACCTTCCTGAGTTTAGAAAATGATGTCTGGTGTCCACATCTCTCCTCTCCACGGTTCCCTTCTAGATATTAAAGTGCCATGATACCACCCCTCCCGAAATTAGAGTGTGGGGGCACTCCCACCACTGAGCTCAGCTCAGGAAGGCTGCCAGCTTGGACTGTCTTCAATACAGGGATACAGGATACCAGCTGGGCCTGCAGCTCCCTGACTTGGGTTTAGAGTTCATCCACAGCTGTTCACAGTGGGGTTCTTGAACTTAAGCTTATGGTTTGTCCTATGAGATTTTGCTATAGAGATTCATAGCTCATAATCCTGGTGTGCTTGTGGGGCATTTTCTGAGCTTCACTCTGGAAGAGTGTCTGAGAGGTGCCAGTTGTGTATATTGGAGACTGAGATACTCAACTATATCCTTAGTCTGCTATCCCTTTAGTGACATAGCCTGTGGAGGCTATATGTCAGTGGTTCTACGTGGCCAAGTCCTGGAACTGATTCCCAAGTACTCCAAAATGGCCTTGCCATGGACTACTCATAGTCACCATTATGTTGAACTTAGAGAACACCTAGTCAGAGCCAGGATTTTCTACCCATAAGAAACCAGGGCTCAAGGTATTCAATAACTATTCTCTTTCATATTATTGTTGGTAACACCAGAATGGTGGAAAGAAGATTTTTGCCTGATTACCCACCCCCATTGAACCGTTCTTCACTGTGCTTCAGAGCCTTCTTGGCCTGTTGAAACTCTGCCATGTGATTTTTTTTCACCCAAGCAAAAACAAAGAACAGATGCTAGGCGCTTCAACTTGGAAGCTACGAAGCTGGCCTTGAGGGTCCCTGTTTCCTTTGTCTTGCATGATTCCTTTTGGCAACCAAGTAGGCAACAGTTCCATTCTCACTTCCACCTCCCCAAGAACAGGTGTGACCACAGCATAAGACTTGGCTGTGACACCTCCTCTAGTTCAGCCCAGTTCCTTTAGGCTAAAACCAGGCTGGAGAAAAGAATCAGGAGTCTCAGATATAACAGCAAAGCATCCAGGGAGTGTGTGGTTCTCTAGAGCAAGCACAAAGGTGGGCAGATCAATGTAGGATGAGTTCATTGTTGACTAGCTTTCTGAGCTAAGCCAGTTGTGGATTAGGACAGAACACAGCCTTCATCCTTCAGAGCTGGCTGACTGCTGCACTCAAGCCAGATGAACACACCCACTGTTGCCAGTGTGACTTTGATGTCTATTGTGAAAGGAAGGTGGCAGAGAGGAAGAGGGAGGTAAAGGGATGGTGTGGACTTGAACCAACTGCACTGAGGCTTCTCTGGGGGAGGCAGAAGAAGAAGCTGTTCAGTGTGACAACGGAGGGAATGGGGTGGACAGGGAGCTACAGCACCTTTGATTTGCATCTGCAGCGTCCAGTGAGGGCTGAAGCTCCATTCTTCTCCTCTGCATGCTCTACCCACCCACCCAACTCCTACTCTTTAATGCTACTGATGTGGGCGGATCTCCTTGCAGCCTCAGGTTTCCTCGGATAGCTCCAGCTCTGCATTTTGCCTATGGTTACCACCTCCTCTACTTCCCACTTCCCAAGAGAGCCTCAGCCTAGATCTGACAATATATTTTCAGAGCTGAATCAGACTCCACCTTCAGCCCTACTTGAACTCACAAGTAAGTCAAAGGAGATGTGCTGGCAGGTGATACGGTACTGAAAGCACATTAGGATTCTGAGGCCCATTTAGGTAGGATTTTAGCCCCATTTTCTTCTACACAATGGGTGAAGTTTCTGCAGAGTGACCTGGCCCATTTTCTCCTTAAAAGACAGCTTGGTCAGGGAAGCTATTTCTGCATGGGTGGTATAAGCTCTATGACCTCTCTGCCTGTGATCTCCTTCCATCTGGATAATGGCCCCTCCTAACATGAATATGTGAGTGTGCTTGAGAGGGCTAGATTTTGTTCCACATGTTCCAGTCTATGGGACAGTGAGAACTGAGACTAAGGAGGGAGATCCTAAGGTTAAGCCATGACTGGCGCAAGCTTGGCTTCTGTGACAGAAGTGAGATGGGCAGGCTGAACTCCGTAGACCATAGATCCTGCAGTGTCAGACAGGATGCTGACAGTACCGTGACAAAAGTTTCCAACCCACATCTGGTGGATCCTATTTGCTAAGGAACTTGGAGTTCTTTGGAGGAATGAGGGATGCAGGGTTATAAACTCCCAGGGAGTAACTAGAACTGTGAACTAACCACTCTGGTGGGACAGCCATGTCTGCAAACTTGCAGGTACATGAATTTACCACACAGGAGCAGGAACACCCTGGGGCTTATCATAATCATGGTGTTAACTTATGCCCCTCTATGAATCAAAGTATTTCAAAGCCTTTAGAATGCAAATGAACCTGACTTCTAAGTGGTTAAGTGTGAAGAGAGAAGTATGTGTTATGGATCTAAAGAATGGATCCTGGATTTTCTGAGAGCTCAAATGACTGAGCTCTTGTTTTACCTGTTTACCAAGAGAAAAGTCAAATGATGTCTGTGGGTTCAGAGAAAGGGTGGTCAAGATTCCTCAGTCATCCAATGGGGAAGGTTTGAAGAGCAAAGAGTAAGGCGTATGCATTCCAGAACTGTGGACCACGACTATGTCTTCAGTAGCATCCTGTCAGTACGGAGCACACTACCAAACCAGACTTTGGTAAGTAGCACCTGAGGAAGCCTCAGTAGGGACTTGCAGAGCCAGCTTGTTTTTAGAGCCCTCTTCTCTTTGGGTTCTGTTCCTTCATGTGGTTACCATGGCAGTGAAATGAAGCTTGCTTCTGCCTTTGAGAACTGCATTGGAGCAAGTGGCCTATGTTCCTTTAATATATACCTTCTTTCTTCTCTTGTCCCCAAAGTTCATTATCCAATGAGAAGGACAGGGGCCTGGACTGGTAAAGGGTATGGTGACTTCAATGTTTTCAGAGATAGCCTGGCAAACCTCCTTTTACAAACTTCTGAAATGCCACCCACATTTTTGCTCTGAATTCATGCTAGATTTGCTGTTTGGTCCTTGTGATTCATGTGATGTTATTCCACAAGGTTTGTAAGAGCCTATGATGAGAAATTATGAAATCCTGATCTCCCCAAATGGATGTCTCAGAGAAAGAGTGGGACCATATGAGTTCTTGGGGGCGGGGGTATGTGACTTCATCCTCACACAGCCAGGTTCTTGAAATACCCTTGAGTTTGAAGATGAAAGGGTTCAGCCTTTGTCACAGGAGGTTCCTGAGCCCACAGCAGCCTCTTTCTCAGTAGCAATCTTTCTTAGACAAGTCACCACCAAGATCTATCCTCCTGCTGCCAAAGTCACAGCAACAGGCAAGAGGATAGCATATGTGACCTGAAGTCTCCATGAGCCAAGTAATGTGTCTCATCCAGGGTTCTCTTCCAAATAATCCCAGTAAACTGGAAGATCCTAGGGCACAAGCCAGGTAGATGACAGCTGAATCCAGACTGTGCATTATGTGTGCCTCAGTATTGACAACATTCTGCTAATAAGGAAGAATGAGTAAATCTCCAAGCAACTCTTGCCATGCATGTTAGTCTCCGAAGGGTCACTCTGGCCAAGAGGACACTACCAGAGTCTGTGATGCTCTCTGAATCTTCCCACTTGAGCACCACAGCTTTACACTGACTCTTTTGCTTAAGAAGCCAGATACAGAGTCAACCATTGAGACCTGGAGATGGGTCTTTCCCAGTCAGTGAGCAACACTAATATAGAGCACAGTCTGACAATGTCCTGATTGGGAGAATTTAAATTCTGAATCCATATTTAGATGATCCACAAAATGGTTCATTCTTCACGGCTGCAGTTTGGCATTTCTTGCTACCCCAATAGGCATTGCTTGTTCAGCACCTTGTTCAGCAACCTGGTTGTGAAGACCAGAGCGACCCTATTGTGCACTTCAAGGATGATTTCTCTGGCCATCTTAAACATTTATTAAGTCATCCACTTGACCAACTGTTATTCCACAAAAATGGATCATTTTTCTTGGCAAAGCTTTAGGTATTGCAATATGGTTCTCCTTTAATTTGAAATCCCCAAATTGCAGAAAAATCTTTTCCTCACTTCAGTTATTAGAATAATGATGTGAAGATCAAATGCACCCCTCTTCACTGGCCCTGGTAAGGCTCCTCTTGAGTCTATGAGATGCTAAAGATCTATCAGATAACTTTGGAGAATGTTGTGTGGTTTAGCCAGTCCTTACAGGTTAATAGTTTACATTAGGATATTAAAGGCTCTGCTGTAAATAAATTGTTTTTATTCTGTGAGTTTTCTGACCTAATTGAATATGATACATTCATTATGTAACACTCATTAATACATTCAACACACACTTCAGGAAACACTGGTTATTATGTGGTCTGAACTTTCAAAAGAGAACTAAACCGGATGTGTCATCAGCGACCCACCTTCTTCTATCACAGAAGGATCATATCCTGCATCTCCACACAGCAGGAGACTCAGTCCTCCTTTTTACCTTCCCCACAAAGTCAGAAAATATTCTGAATGCTCGGAGGTACGAAGCTGTGTAAAGGAAATCTCCACTATGGAATTTCTAAAGAAGATGGTAAGTCCTTCACTTAAGAGCTCGAGACTTCTGCGCTAAAGCAGCTGCCCTCCCAAGCTGATGACTCCTAGTGGTAGCATGCAGAAATGAAGACCAGAATCCCAGTCTCAGCATTGCTTCTAAGCAAATGACATGGGGTAAGTTATTTTTCTTTGTTCTGTATTTGTTTCAGTAGCTGAGAAAAGGCTTACTGACCCTATTTCATATAAAATAGCCCATTCAACAGGTGCTCTGAATGCCATATCCCAGGGAGCCACTTTTGCCTTTGAGTGTGGGATATCCTTTGGTTCTTGAGCTCTTCTTTATTGAGTACTTTGGCATATCAGATGGGAAGAGTAAGAGAATGGCAGCTTTTGTGGGTAGGGATCAGACAGTTTCTCTGGGTTAGGAAAAAGGCAAATGCTTGGGAGTTAACAGACCCTTTCTGTCACCTTTGGACAAGGCCAAGTGGGAGTTCTCTGCAAGATTTTCTGAGTTTGATCTCAAGAAGGCAGCTCTGCCTAACAAATAGTCTGAAATGTCAAAGAATAAATGTTAAAGCTTGAGGGGTCTTTCTCCAGGGAGTTGCCTGGGCTGGCAAGGGAGGGAGAGGAGAGGGAGAGAGGGACACAGCAGAATCCTTCTCATAAAGATTCCAACTTGGTTTCATGATATTTCAGAAAAAGGAAACCTGAATTATTTATAGCACAGAAGATGGAAACAGGCTCAGAGGAGTGGCTGGGCTGGTGACAGGAGTTCACATTCCAGTATTTGGGTGATGAAGTTTCTCTTGTCCTTGACCTTCTGCTGACAACTCCTTGGATTGCCTGCTGCCATGTTTATTATAACTTCTTAGACAACCCTCCTCCTGGGATGCAGGGGTTAGGGAGGTGGTTTCTGAAAACAACTATTGCAACAATTCTGCTGCCTTTCCCTCCAAGGGCCTCAAGCACATCCTTCCGGTGATCCTTCCCACTTCCCTCAACTTCCAGCCTGGGATTCTCCAGGCAGGAATTCAGACAAGTTCTGCTCCAGTGTGGGTGGGAAGCATTTGAGGCTTGGCCAGAGTACCAACTGGCCATGTAGATCTGGGAAGATAAATTTTTCCCCTCAGTTGTTTCATCTGGAAGATAGAGACAATTATCCTGTCTGGGATGCTGGGAATATGGTAGGATGCCAGCTACCGGAAATACCTTAGTACTTGGTGGTAGGGGCAGGAGTTTGGGTATAACCTCTAAATTGTGTGAGAGGGAAACAATGTGAAGAAATTTTAACGGATCAACCAAAGGTTATAGATGGATGGTAGAGTTAGAGGGAATGGATCTCTTATTTATTTTGGTCAGTGATGGAAAACAAAACTTCTTGATGTTAATCACATCCTGATTCTATAGAATCAACAATTGGATTCACCAATAATCTCCAAATTTCACTTAAAATTAAAATTCCAAACTTCAGGTATTCTTGCTTTCCTCTCCACAAATGACATGAATGTGTTCTTTGTCACTCTCCTAATGGCTGTTTCTGTGTAAGCTTGACGCTCAGAGGTACAAACAATTGGTGTCGACTTTGGGACACTTTGAGATTGGTGAAGTGGGGCTGGTCAAAGTGCACATGAGGTTATCAGTGAATCTCCAAACCAGCAGCATTGCATTTAGGATACATTGCTCCTATTGAAAATATCAGAACTTTCACTTTTTTACAAAAATATCAGACCTGTTTTTATCTACCTTGAAGAACCTAGAGAGTTTTCAGTTAAAATGTCACAATGACACTCTTGTTATAAAACTATGAAAATTCATTTATTTTAACATTCAGTAACTTATTCAACCTCCCAGAAAAGTCTACCAAATATTTTGCCTCCATTCTGTATACAGAATTTTGACCAGCACTTTGGTCTTTTATGCTCTTAAAAAATTATTGAAGCTCCAAAGAACTTTGTTTATACAAGATATATATCTACTTATATTCACTGTATTTGAAATTAGAGCACACACACACACACACACACACACACACACACACACACAAACCCAAGAGCACCTACACTTTTCATTAGGATACATCTCAAAGCAATGATAACATGATATGCCAGGAAGTCACTGGGTATCTGCACACATAATACTTGGGAGGGAATGAGAGTGATGACATGGAAATACCATTTTAATTCCTTTGACATGTGAATTTTGTGATCCTGGTTCACTAACTCATCCTTTAAGTGTCGTGTGGGCACCCTCTCTGCAGTGCGCCCTCTGTTATCAAGTGAAGCAGTGGCTGTTTCCTGCCTTCAAGAGCCTCAGAGTTTACCACAGTGTTTTTCAACTGATGGGTGATTTTTAGCCCCCAGGGGAATGTGTAGGCAGACATTTTGGGTTGTTACAATTAATGATGGGTGCTAATGCCCAACAGTAGCTTACTCTACCTCCCAGAAAAGTTTACGAAATGTTTATGCTCCAGTCTGTGCTTTCTATGATACACAATTTGACCAGCACTTTGTTCTAGGGTCTTTAATACTCTTAAAAATTATTGAAGCTCCAAAGAACTTTGTTTATACAAGATATATCCATTTATATTCACTGTACTTGAAATTAGAATAAACACACACAGACACAGACACACAGACACACACACACACACAAGAGCATACACGCTTTTCATTAGGATATCTCTCAAAGCAATGATACCATCACATGATATTGTCAAATCCAAAGCATTAATGTTGCCAAGATCAGAAAGCTTTAGTAAGAATGTAGACCAGTGTTCTTTACTCTTGAGTGAGAAGGACAGCTGTACTTTTCAAGACTTTCTTTAGTCATCAAAATACAAGAGCTATGGGAAGTGACAACCTAAAGCCTGTAGTCTACTCACTTCATGGACAGAATTTTAGCTGCCCGAACCAGAATTCCTTACCAAAACCCTTCTTGGTGTATGTCCAGGATCCATGCAGAGGCATTCTCTAAATGACGGAATACACCATTAAGTGCAGGTAGCTATACTAAAGTTGGCTAAGGGAACGCTGTCTAGAGGCAGTGGAATTTGAGGGTACTGTAATTAAGGGAAGGTACAGATGCAAGATGAGTGTGCACATGTATGCATATCAGGTCACTTTTGCTATAGGATGGAAGTGGGGTTGGGGCAAAAGGGAGCCGACTAGGGGCCAAACCTCTGGCACTGTATGTTGTGAATTACAGCACCAAGAAGCTTGAGCCCTTGAGGTATGACTTTAGGTTACACTGTACATATATTTAGCAATGTGGGAGGATAGAGAATATCTTAGTTAACAGTATGTTTGCCTGATTTGGAATGACCAAATCTTTGGAAATGTGAGGGAAGGGCTTCTAAAGAATGAAGGATAGAACTGGTACAGAATAATTATAATAAATGAATAATTGTGAAGCAATGTGATGAAACTGTGTGAGAGGTAAACATAGAGGAACAGCATCTATTAAATATGATATTTTCCATTAAAATTGTTTTATTTACATTCATGTATTTATTTGTGTGTGTGCATATCGATGCAAATATATGCAGATGAAGGTCAGAGGAAAATTTACAGTAGTCAGTTCTCTCCTTCCATCATGTAGGTCCTAGAAATAGAACTCATGTCCTCAGACTTGGCAGCAAGTGCCTTTACCCCCTGAGTCATCTCTCTGGTCCTTAAATGATATTCTTAAAAATACTGTGTCTTGACATCTATTTACAGATATATAAGTAGAAATGGCATTTCAGGGAATTCCACAATCAGAATGATTAGTTAAGATTTAAATGTTCTGTCACTGAAGGAGCTGTTGGAACTCTCAAGCCTTGGGGTGCCTGACCTTATCACCATGCAGCTAAATACTGTGATCTTTTGGCAACCTTGGACTGTCTGAGGCAGACATTCTGCCTGCTGGGCCATCTCCATACCAGGGCAATACTCATCCCAAATCATGTCCTTGTCAGGTTGCTATGGAGACTGATCTCAGGGTCTCTAGGATTGATTGGTATTTAGGGGCCTCTGTGGTTTTCAGTATGCTGTGACCAGCATCTTGGGGGAGTGTCTGCATCTTTTCTTCCTCCCATTTATGTATTATTATGAGAGTATCTGTCTATAACAGAGAGGTAAAAATGCTGGAGAAATGGAATGGGAAGGACATTTTTTGCTTCTTCTAATAACAGTGTGCTTTTTCTTCTGATTACAAAAGTAATTTATATTCACAGTGGAAAATTCAGTGAAATACAGAAAAGCATACAAACACATAAATTATCCACCATCTCATCACCCAGAGACAACATCATTAACATTTTAGCTTTCTGCCTTCTAATCTTTTTTATGTACTTATTTAATTATTTAACAAAATAAAATCATTCTATGTGCACATGCACACACACTTAGTATTTTGATTTCTTTCTTTTATAAGATTGCTTGCATGTGCTGTGCTACTAATCCTTTGCAATATAAAAATTTTGTGTATGTAATATATTTACTAGATGTTTCAAAAAATACAGCTTACAAAGGCTTCTGTATGAATGTTCATAACATCATTTTTTAAATTGGCAAGAAGTGGAAAACTCCAATGCCTGTGAGCTAGTAAATTGACAGAGATGATATGGCACATCTATACTGTGGAATATCACTCAGCACGCAGGAATGCATCAATATGATGGAACCTCAAAAATACATTGGGTACAAAAAGACACAAAATCCCACTCTATATAACGCTGTTTGTATCAAATGTCAGAAGGACGCAAAGCTGTAGACTCAGAAATTATAGGATCATCACTAAGGACTGGGGTAGGAACAGAGATGAACTGTAAATGGACCTGTGGATCTTACTGGGGTGATGAAAATGCTCTAAAATTGGATTATGCTGGTGATTATACCATTCAGGAGATTTACTAAAAGTCATTGAGTTATGCATTAAAGTGGGTCAATTTTATGGTATGTACATAATGCCTCAATAAAGTTTACATAATATATATGTAAAATAAAGTTTATATATACAAACCCAATAAAGTTTATGAATATGATATACAGAATATATAGCTTATATGTATATAAACTTTATTAGGACACTATATTTGCTTCCATCTTATTTATTGCAGTATTATTTTTATGTGTAAAGTATGAGCATTGTGCTTTCTACACTTGTCCCGCAGCTTCAGGTCCTCCTTCTGCTGTTACCATGACCAACTAATGTTCTGGAATATCTGTAGGTATTAAATGCAAACAACTTAAATATGAATAATATGAATATGTGCTCTTAATTTCCCTGTATTTAGCACAAATGAAACTAGAACACACACACACACACATACACCATTATGCACTTTTTAGTGAATCTGTCCTTATTTCTTGAAGCTCTTGGACTTTTTGTTTTCTTTGATTTTGTTTGGTCTGTTTTTTGAGACAAAATCTTATTCTGAGGACTACCTAGGCTGCCCTTGAACCATGATCCTCCTGTCTCTCTTCCTCAGAGTCCTGAGTCTTAGGATTACAGGCAGCACATTGGACTTGCTTCCTCATGTTTTTAATAGATGCATTTTATTATATCATATTGATATAATGATGACAACAAATAATTTATTTAATTTCTCTAAACTATCTTGTCTTTGCAATAAGTAAAACAGCTTGATCCTAAATAAGTACAGTTAGACCTAGATAAAATATTAAGGCAAGAGCCAAATAATCTCCATAAATTGCTTGGTATAATTATTTTATATTTGATTATGTGTAGCCCACATAATGAATATTCCCAAGAGTATACTAGTGAATACTCCAAGAGTAGAATGTGAGAAGGAGATTCCCTTCAGTCTCAATAAATAAGAAGTCCCTTCCCCCTTCTTTCTTTCCCTCTCTTCTTTCCTTTCTTCTTCCTTTCTTGTGTCTTGCTATGTAGCACAGACCAGCCCCAAATTCATATGACTGGATAATGTCCCACTGTGTGGATGTGTCATATTTACTTCCTAAGTCATTATATTTGGAAAACTGGATCATTCTTTTTATTCTTTTCAGGTCCCTGAGTGACAGTCAGGTAGAGGAGTCTTTGATAGGTGAGCAAGCAGATCAAGGCTTTGCGGCAGTCCACCAGAGCTACTAGATGGCCCTGCATCACTGCCCTGCAGTCAGCCCATTCTAGCCACCTGGATATTTATATTCCCCCAGCAGGTATCCAGTGGATCCATTTATTTTTCTTTTGGGAGGCAGTACTAAAGACCGAACCCAGGGTCTTGACTAAGCTAGGGAATCACTTTACCACTGAACTATATCCCCAGCCCATTATTTTGGTAAATGCTTAATTGAATTTTTGTGTATTTTCATACAGAACATCTTAATCATCTTTATACCCCCTTCCCCACTGGCACCTCTCTTAGTCCTCCCTCCCCCACTGGAATCTATACATTCTGTCAGCCTATCTAGAGTCTTTCCCTTTAAGAAAATCAGCTCTTCCTCACCCAGCTGGAACTGTCTTGGAAGCCACCTCCCCCGAAGACTAGCTCTCATAGCATTGGAAAGCACTATGCAAGCTGCTAAAGGAGAACGCCAATCAATGGCTGAGCCCATTTAAAAGTTTTATTTTGACATGTTACCAGCATTCCTATAATGTAAATTATATTGTCCCCTAAAAGTTCTAAGGGCCAGAGTCTTACCTTATTTTAGGACTGGGGGTTCTGAGCTGTACTATTCAGATATGTTAATGAAATCCGTAGTGGAGCCTCTAATCTCATGTGGTACAGATGGCTAGCCAGGCATGATGCGTTGAATTTCTCAAGGTCAGAATGATGTTGGGAGGCAGTCCCCTTGAATTCTGACCTCCTGTCCTGTCCTGTAAGCTGTCAGCCTACGAGGACCACACTGGGTGGAGCATAGCAATAGAAACTGAAGCAGGCTATAAAAGGCCACAGAAAGACAGAAAGATGAGCCCTGCATTTCCAGCCAACCCACTGATTTGGGCTGGAGACAAAGGAGGGACTCAAGCTGGGGAAGAAGTCAACCAGCTGGAGAGAAGTCAAGAAAATAGCAGGAGAGATAAATGGATGGAAAGACCAATCATGAGATTATTTTAAAGCTTTTGAGGCCAAGTGATAGTCATGTTTTCTTTCTAGCAGCTCTGTGCTTCCAACATGCAGTCTCCTCCTTTTTGAACAAGGTCCTTATGTCTCTTTGGGGGTGGACAGGAAAAAAACAGAAGGTGACCAAGGGAGATGTAGACTCTCCTCTTCTGATTTCTGGACTCTTGTCAACTGCAGATGAGGTCATGGGAGGAGAAACGGCCCCCGGACAGCAGAACAGATGATGCAGAAAGAACCCAAACAAGTGGAGATACACGGAAGCATAAGGGAGTGACATTAAGGATTAAAATCTGGTGGCAACAGGGGGCACGAGAGGAAGGCTGGGATTAGGAGGAGGAGCACTGAAGTGCAAATCAACAAGTGCAGTTAGCTTTGTGCCTCTTCTTACAGCCCCAGCAAGCTGTTCACTGGTCATCTGTTAGATGTAGATGCCAAGGGCTATGTGCAGTCCAAGATCCCTGGGTGCTGGCCTTTCCTATCTGCCAGGTTGGGAGACAGACAGTGGAAGCTAGCTCTTGAAGGCCAGTTGGCATGTGCGTCCCACCATGTGAAGCTGTGTGGCTTTCTCTTGGAAATCAGTGTAGGTAGCTGGGCATCAAGTTTAGGAAAAGGGTCTGAAAGCATGCTGTTCTCTCTCTTTAGCAAAGACGCTGCAGTAGTTGATGGGAGCACTATTTAACTATTGATGGCCAGGCCACAGGGAAGTCCGGTGCTTTCATGAGCACACCAGTGTCTACTCATTGGCTAATCCATCTGGCTATAACCTGGGCCCAGGAAGCAGGAGTTTTCAGGGCACAGAGCCCACTTCCTTCAAATCTCTTTTCCTTTTCCTTTCCCAACTCCTACTATAGCTGCTGGTGGGCTGGTCTCCAAATCTGCTAATGCTTCAGTGCCCAGCACAGTGGGTGCTCAGCAAATAGTTGTTCAAGTTATTAACTATGACATTAATTAAATGTTCCTTTCCTTTTAAAGTTCTCTCAAGGAGGGGTGTGTTCCAATTCCTTGTAATTTGACCCATACAATTCATGTATTCTTTATGCATCGGGGGTATACATTTTTCTTTAATGACAGTCTCTGATTTAGTGAGTAACCATTGCTAAGTATAGGCTATGTACTGGGTCACAGAAAAGAGTCAAATCCACACTGTGCTTCACAGGGAAATAAGGTCACTTAAAATAAAGTCACACTGTGATAGGTGCCTGTAGGGTCTAGGTTTTCTGAAATTTCATAAACTTGTCTATAAGATGCCTCTGAAGATAAATGAATGTCTCTAGTCGGGCACAGGTAGTTAATGGTAGAAGAGATTGGATTAGCTTTGCGAAGGATTTGAAACTCATTTCTGTTGAATGAAGTCTAAGAAAAATTAATCAAGTTTGAGCATCAAGAAATCACTGTAGCTGGGTATTGTGGCACACACCTGTAACCTCAGCATTCAGGAGGCAAAGATGGAAGAACTGCCACAAGTTTGAGGACACTCTAGGCTTCATAGTGAGTTCCAGGGTACTAAGGATCACATACTGAAACTCTGCCTAAACAAAAACAGAAGTCGCTGTGACTAGTGACAGGTGGACAGTTGCATCAGTGGGATGATGCAGTGGAAACGTGAGTATTAAGGGCTGAGGAATGAGTGGGGGATAAGTGTCAGGTAACACAGGTCTACAGACTATCTATCTATGTGTCTGGGGATCCAGCGAAGGGACCATAGAGTGGTTTTCAAGGATAGTGGGGCCAAAGGAATGCTTTTATAGGAGTGACTTAATCTCACAGGTGAGAAGTTAGTAGGAAATAAGAACTTAATGGTTTTGAAGACATGTGAGTACTAGATGGATCAGAATCCAGAAAGTAGATGGAAAAGACTGGAGATCAAAGTTTGGGAATGTTTTTAACCTGTGGTGTTGGAAGGGATGGAAAAGAAACACTATTAACTGATTTAAGACAAGGGGGAACAATGATGATGGCACATAAACTGAAGAGAAGGAAACTGGGGGTATTCTTCCTATTCATCAGCTCACCTGAAAAGGAGTCCTATTATCTGCAGGAATTCTGTGAGCCCCTTGGAAGAGGGTCGGGAGTTGGTCTGCTGAAGGAGGAGAGAGCCAAATAAGAATCTGATGAACAGATACTTTTTGGTAAAGGATTGCCTCCTATTTTCTACTGCTTTGAGGCATGACTGAATTCAACTTCTGGGGACATTTAATTTTGGCAGATTTTATAGTCAAATCTGAGGACTCTATTTTGTGTTGGGGGGTAAGAGGCAGCTAGGGAGATGCTGCAGGCAATCTCTTTGGTCCCTGATGCCTTATCCTTCAGAAGCTCCAACTTGGTGGCTATAGCAGAATGTGTGGGTCCCATATAAGGAGGCTTACCACATGAAGCTGATGTGCTTTAATTCCTGGCCCCTCCTAATCATTGTCCATGAAGAGGTCTACAGAACCCCCAAAGTAAAACACACTCAAGGACCTCCTGACTGATGTAGTGGTTCCTTTTTTGTTAGTGCGGATACTTTAATAATGATGATATAGCTCAAACGTAGAGCCTTGAGATGAAGGGGAAGGTGACACTCAGGGGAAATGGAGAGCCTCAGGTTCTGCTTTACAATACCTTTGACATTCGTCTACTTGCTCATAGAATTGTGGTCTTAAGCACAGTGGTAACTCAGAGTTGTGATTGCTCTCCTGCTGGGCACTGCCCTGATTTAACAACTAGCACATCTGCCTTAGTTTCAGAACTCAGATCTGCCAAAGATGCTGCCATTTGGGCTGGTACTGGATCCCCAACCCCCACTTAATGTTTCCAGCTTGTCTATAATGACAGCACAGCAACAAAGGAGTCACTCATCTGTTCAGTTGGTGCATGTTGCTCACTGTTGTATGCCAGATACTGGTGGAGATCCAGTGACAAAAGGTAAACAAGTTAGCAAGACAGTTGTCTGATAGTGATAGGGTTAGGCTTGAGGACTACATTGTCTTGGGATAGAAGTAACCCCTTTGGAGTGGATAGTTAGAGAAGAAGCAATAAGAGTGGCAGCTATCTGGCTCTGAAATAGCACTGAGCTCCAACTACAGGAGAAGAGGAAGAAGAACAGTGGGATAGAATGAAGGGCATGGTGATTGGAGAGTGTAGCTCAGTGGTAGAGTGCTTAGCTAGCATGTGCAAACTCAGGGTTCTAGCTCCAACAATGCAGGAGAAAATGGAATGGAAAAAGAAAGACGGAGGGAGGGAGGAATGGGGAGAGAGAAAGAGCAAGGCTGAGATGAGGTTGGAGAGTCAGGTCAGGTAAAATCACACAGGCAATGATATAGTTGGTTTAGCCTTAGTTTTAAACTGAGTTTTGTAGTAGAAGGAACTTACCCTGTGTTCCTGTTTTTAAAAGATGATCTTGGTTGGGTGACCAGGTTCAGAGTGGAAGTTAGCTGAGGAATGGGCAAAAAATGGAAAATTTCTTAAGAGATTGTTCCTTTGGGGCTGGAGAGATGACTCAGCAGTTAAGATTTTGCTGAGGACCCGGGTTTGTTCCTAGCACCCCTATGGTGGCTCACAACTGTCCTGACTTCCAGTTCCGAGGGGTCTGATGACCTCTTCTGACTGCCATAGGCATCAGGCATGCATAGGCTGCATGACTATACATGTAGGCAAAGCACTCATACATGTAGAATAAATAAATAAAAATTTTAAATTAAAAAGAGAGACATTCAGATGAACGATCCTTGTGGCTTGGGCTACAATGGCTGTGGTAAGGTGTGAGATGCTAATATATAGCATCAGATTTGAGAAGTATCTGCAGTAGACTTGTTGGGATGTACTGATGGGCTTCAGAACACAGAAGGAGCCATCGAGCAAGATTCCCTGACAGAGACTGAATTATCAAGGAAATGAGATGTTACCTCTTACCCAGGAAGACCCTGAGGAAGGTCAGGTGCAGGTAAAGAACAAGAGCAATGAGTTCTCTTTGTTTCTGTTACATATGAGAGATGATTAGACACCAGACAGAGAAGTCAAGTAAGGAATTAGACAGTGGTAATTGTGCAAAGCAGATGATAACTGGGCATCCTTCAGATAAAAGTGTTGGAGATGCACCCTGCATGGCTTCCAGCCTTTTAAAGATGCTCAGAGTAGGACTTGGGTGAGGCAGACTTGCTTCTTATTTCACTTTTCCTGATGCTGTGATAAAATACCCTGACAAAACATCTTAATGGAAACAGAATTTATTCTGGGTCACAGTTCAAGGGGTCAGTCAATCATGATAGGGACATTAAGGTGACAGGAACTTGAAGCAGCTGGATATATCACATTGACAATCAGGAAACAGAGAACTGCAAATGCATTGTGTTGTTCAGCTCCCTTTCTCCACCTACTCAGTCTAAGATACCATCCAAGGAATGGTGCCACCCATAATGGACCAGGCTTCTCACCTCAGTTAATGTGATCGAAATACCACCCCCACAGGCATGCTCAGAGGCCCATCTCCCAGATGATTCTAGATTCTGTCTGTTGACAACACTGAGCATCACACTTCTCTTGACATGCCTTCAGTGGCTGCTTTCATTGACATCACTATGCAGGTTATCCCAGCACTACTGTTCTGAATCTTCATTCCAACACTTGAAACCTGCTATATGTGCACCATTCTGTGCTCAAAACAATACCTGTCTGTGGCACTTGTTTGCACCGTGCCTTTTGCTGTACAATTAATAGTACACAGAGGGATTTCTGCTGCGGCAACATAAATTACCACGTATGGAATCACAGACGTTTCCGTTCTTCCCGTCTTCCTGCCACCTGAGGACAGTTCTTCCGTGTTGCTATGCTCCCAATTGTTCTTTTCCAAGTAGTCTGAATCTTATCACTCATTTCTTTGCAGAGAAATCCAATGACACATTTCAGTCTGTGCTTTCCTTACTCAGCCTTGAGTCTACTCTTTCATTCTTGTACTCGGCCACACAGTAGGACCTCTACATCAGAAGCTCCAAGACCTACCAGGAACTTACATAGGAGATTCTGTTTTCCAGTGAAAACATGATGACAAACCTTGACATACAGCTCATCAGTGGAGTACGTAGCTAGCATAAAGGAGACCCTAAGTTCTATGACAAGCACCTCAACAAACAAACAGAAAATGGTAATGTAGTTGTAAACTGTAAGCAGAATAATGTACTAAGGCTTTCTTTTTTTAAAAAAGACAGTGTAGTATCTCATGTATTCCAGGCTGGCA
This sequence comes from Eospalax fontanierii, assembly GCA_035773235.1. Taxonomy (NCBI): domain Eukaryota; kingdom Metazoa; phylum Chordata; class Mammalia; order Rodentia; family Spalacidae; genus Eospalax; species Eospalax fontanierii. Next base: position 146,128,212 of record CM069524.1, on the reverse strand, counting down.
TTGAACTTGCAATGCAGCCAAGATAGATTTTGAATTTCTAATCCTCCTCCCTCGACCACCTGAGTGTTTGGATTACAGAGGTGTGCTACCAGGTTAGTTTATGAAGTATTAGAACCCAGGACCTCATTGAAGCTAGACTAATACTTTACCAACTCAGTTATATCCCCAGTACAATGTTTTCATTGCTGTTGTTGAAGAATAACAAAACTAAAATGCCTTTGGTCTAATGGCTGCATGAAAGGTATTTTATACAGAAGGTCACACTTGATGCTTAGGGAAGGCAAACAAGATACTAACCAGGTCCCCTGGATATGTGTGTGGAGGGGAGATTCCTACCATGAGGCTTGTCACAGTGCACTGGAAATGTCTGGTCTTTTGGTTTGGATATGAAAGATCCCTTACAAGTTCATGTGCTTCACAACTTTCTTTGCAGCTGGTAGCTCTATTTTGGGAAGTTATGGAGCTCTCAGGAGGTAGGAACTCACTGGAAAAAGTAGGCCACTGAAGTTGGGCCTTGTGGATTATAGCCTGGCCCTGGTTCTAACTCCAGTCTCTCTGCTTCCTGATCTGCTAAGATATGAACAAGCAGCTGCCACATGCCCCAGCTACAACCACTACCACATCTTCTCCATCAAAATGGACTCTATTTTTTCAAGCCATGAGCCAAAAATAAATAAGTAATTAATTAGCTAATTAATTAATTAAAATAAAAATTCTTTGTGAACTATTTAGTCACTGTAATGAGAAAAGTATCTAATATACACAATGATTGGTCTATCCTTCCCTACTGACCAATGACCACGAGAGTCTCAGATTTCCACTTTGTCCTCTACATGATGCTCACCTTGTGGTGCACACTATAACTTTCAGGCACTTTGATGAAGTTCATTATGAAGTCAAGTGCACATTCAGGCCCTCAGTCATGTGACAGAGTCCAGATTGGTGTCCTAGTTTCAATTTCGATCAAAACAATTTTGTTGACTTGGTTTCTTTTCTGTCCAGTATTGCCACTTGAGGCTGCACTGTGCCTGTCGGGGAGGTTTGGAGCAAGGCATCCTCACAGGACTTGTGTGGATGGACATTCTCCAGCTGTCTCCCTGCCTTACTAAGATGAGTCTCAGACACAGAGTCACTCACTTGTCAATATGCCATTCAGCCACTCTTAGGGCTCCACATGCCAATGTAAAGGGCACTGGACAATGTCACTCGGTGTGGCTTCTGCCTGCTGGGAGTTTATCATCTTTCCTTGCTGCCCTCCAGCCTCTCTGAGCCTTTCCCTGACCCCAGAAATCCTGGCCCTCTGGCCCTCTATGGTATGTAGCTGATGACATGTACCCAAGCAAAGAGCCCCATTAAACAATTGTGACCTGGGGCAATCACAGTTCTTTATAGCTGAAAGTGGTGTCCTGCCTCATGTGAGCAGGTGGCACAGGTGTGTTCTTGGACCAGGGAGGACTTTTGAATCTGTGTTTGCCTTTGTGTCCAGATGCAAAAGTGAGTGAGCATTTTCCAGGCAGCCCAAATTAAAAGAGAAATCAATCTTGGAACGCAAAGACTGACAATTATAGACCAATAATACAGTGATTCCTTACAAATATACTTTGAGCTTTGCGAACTACTCAGGGAAGTAAAATTCTCAGAGTCTTAAAGCTAGTTAATGGTAGCTCTAGGTGTGTTAAGGCCAGAGCTAAGGATTTTACCATCCATGTCATAAGTAAGGCTTCTCCAGCTCCTACCCTTCCTACATCATAGGATTAGAAAACTACATAGTCTAACAGACCATGCAGAACTCTATCACACTCCTGGAAAGTCTCTGGTCAGACAATTATGCATGAGAAATGACTTATTTAAAAAAAATCAGATTCCCACTGTGGCCTGCAGAGAACTTATGTGCTTATAGATGGCTTTATTTTCTTAGTTTGCTTGATTCTAACATTTGCTAAACTAAAATGGTGCAGAAAGCATGCCAAGGCAAAAGATGGCATGACTATCCATACATATTAAGTTAGTAAACACAGACACTGCAGGACTGATTCCATCCCCAAACACTGGCCTGTCAGAAGCTTTGTTTTAGGGGATGGGGTATCTCATTTCAAGAGATATCTACCAAGTGGTTCTATTCTGTTGCAGATAACTATGTTTTTTCTAGGTGATCTATCATCTAAGTATTTTAATTCCTTCCTCATTCTATTATGTGGGGTTTGTTACTAATCCATTCTGCCCAAGTCATGACCTGGAGTAATTAGATATATACACATATGTTGATCCCCAAATCTCAGTCATGGAAAAGTACAGGAAGAAATCCATGTGGAATTGGCAGAAGACATATTTGCAAGGAGGAGGCCAGGCATGCCTAGCTATTCAGGTTCTGTACTTCTGTACTAAAAAATGGGAAAATGAAAAGTTCCTAGAGATAGAGAAGGCAGACTCAGAGGGCAACGCACAGTTTCTAGGATACCTGTTTGATGTGCTCCTTTTGTTGCAGTTTGTGTGACAGGGTTGTGCAAAGGCTGCTATGGCTGAGCATCGGTCTCTCAAACTGTTTGTAGGAGATCAGACCAGCAACCCTTGTCATGGATTCTGTCTCAATTCTGAACTGTGAAACCTATGGTATAGGTTTCAAATCTTCTTAAGGAGCCCTGAGTGAAGATAGACGTCAGAGGAAGAGTGCACACACACACACACACACACACATACACACACACACACACCCCTTCACACACACCACTGGGAAGACCTGATTGGAGCAGAGTACTTACAGAAAACAGTCAGTAAAATTCAGATCAACACTGGAGGTTAATAACCCACATCGGGAAGGGCAGGTAAGTCCAGGGGGCTAAGAAGAGTTTTTTTTTCCCCCCTCAGGGACAGAGTAGAGATAGTGGAATGGTATATGGTTGAAAATGGCCACAGTGCACCTGAAAAGCGAGAGAGAAAAAGTTCCTAAGGCTAGTGAGAAGGGTGATGGAGGCTCACCTAAAGAGTTTAAAAGGAAGACTTTTGTTAGGATTCCTGGGTCTATCTGGTGTGGATCATTGAAGATAATGTCTTAGAGAACCACCTTGATGTTTGGGGTGGGTTCCATCTAACAGGGTGGGTACCATTTATAGGTAGCCATTTGTAAACAACACAAGGCCTATGGGATTGGGTCAATGAATACTTCTCTATATTTCATTGATCATCAGTCTCAATAGCTTGTGGATTTTCAATTTCTAAAACCTTCCAAAGAACTGTTTTAAAAAGTATGACACTGACATTATTCAAAGTCTAAACTTCTGTATGCTATTCTAGTTCTTTTAGTACCAAGAAAACGATAAAAAATGTTTTCTGGTCCAAAGTATCATCTACCTAGGTGTTTTCTAGTGTCCTTAGCCAGTGCCAAAAAGTTGCAAGCTTGGAGATTGGTGAATTTGAATAGACTTGAGAGAGATTAATAGGTCAAGTGGTGATATAATAATTTCATAAATGTGTGTGTGTGTGTGTGTGTGTGTGTGTGTGTGTGTGTTTGGTAGAATTATAGGGCAGAGGGAGGTTCAGGAGACAGGCCAGAAACCCTTCAGCCAGTATGCTGAACATCTGGTGTGGGGGAACACTTGGAAATCACCTCAGAGGATGTGATGGGAAAACACCTGGCAAAATGAGTGGGCTTCGACAAGGGGAAGCAGGATCCAGCATGGGGAGGTCGTGCAGAACGAATCTGCTGGCTGCTCCACGCTCAGGCTGCCCATACCCAGGGCCTCTGCATGGAGACCTGCAGGCTCTGACTTTTGACCTTGTTACTGTCACCGGAATGGCTGAAAAGAATGGGACTCAGAGAAGGAGGCTTAGAGAAGACGGTAGAGGCTCGAAGGGAGTGAGGGGTGCCTGGGGGAAGCCTTAGTGTAGAGTTGTGGTATGGGGGTGCGGATTGGGGAATATCTCTTTGGAACGGTCCCGGCCATGGACTCCCTGGGCTCTCCAGAGAAACCATTGGAGGGTTTCTAACAGTATCTGGTAGAAGTAATGTCCAAACCTTGAACTTATCTGAAGGAGACTGAGCGGGAAATAAATGGGTGTATGCAGGGTGAGCTTGCGGCAACAAAGGGCACTTTGTTCTGATGGGGCCTCACTAAAGCCTCTGAAGGGCCTGAGCTCCTGGAGGAGAGAGGGAGCTGTCAGCCCCGGGGCAGAGAGAGGATGTGGGACTTAGGTGAGACACATTTCCCCATCATTCTACACAGCTGAGGGAAGATCAGAAGCTCAGCTCTGGATGATGAAAATGCTAGACTGTAGCTCTACATACCCTAAGGCCAGAGCTCTTTCTAGCCAACCTACCTACAGCCCTAAATGGTTATAGGTTGCCTGTAGGTTTTTAAACCCTGCTCCAAGAAGAAGAAGGACAAATCTTTCTTTGAGAAAGACCCTAAGGGTTTAAAGATCCCTTGTGGACATATTAATTTCAAAATTGCAATGGGAAGCTCTCCCCGTTCATCTCTCTTTCCCTTTTATGTGATCTCTGAGCACTTGCTTTGAGGAGGGCTAGTGTTAAACACCTCTAAAGAAACCCCCCAAGACAGAATATCCTGGTCCTCATTGGGCAACCTGTTTCACTTTCTTGAGTCTTTTGTATATAAACTAAAATATTCCTTCTCATTAAGTTCACTGCATGGGAATGGAGTTCTTTGATAGCGATTTTCTTCTGGAAACTGGTAAATGGATATTTTAAGACCAGGCTTGAGTCCACAAGTGCTCCAGAATCCTGTGCCTCCTGTATAACTAAACAACATCACATCAGAATTGAATACTTGCCTAGGCTGAAGCTATCACCTCTTCAGATAGTCAGCCACAATGGTGTTCAGAGCTTGTTTTGATGAGTAGACCCTGAGCTGAACTTACATGTGGGACAGCAAAGTAGATAGAAATGGTTCCATGTTGTGTTTGGAATAGGCATTCTGGCATGTGCGAGGTGGGGGGTGGTATTTTCAAGAAGAAATAGGATCAAGAAAATGTGTTAGGATGAAAATGTCACCCGAGGGGAACGGGAAGATTTCTGGTATTAGAAGTAGGGTGGGCTTCAGTAACGAGAATAGGAAATGACCTGCTTTAGGTGTCTGTGGACCTACTCATGCATTTGTATAGGAAGTGAATAAGGAAGAAATCTGGGGGTTTGGCCCAGATCATCAGAGTTCTGAAACATTCAATTAAAAACTAACCCCTAGCTGGGCATGGTAGCATACAACTGTAATCCCAGAGCTCAGGAGGCGGAGGAGGCTTGAGGGTGTTGAGTTCCACACTAGCCTGGGATGTATAAGGAGACCTTATCTCAAAAATCCAAATAAAGTTTAAAAATTAGATTGAAAATAAAGGCTAGACTTTAGCTAAAGGCTAAAGTCTACTGGGCACCTATGTCCCTCTACAATGTGAGCATGTGCTCGTACCCCGTTTAAAAATACCACAACTACATGTGGTAGGAGCATTATTCTTGTTATCATCATCATCATTTCTGTTTTACAGGAGAGAAACTGAGATTCGTAAAGATCATCAGGAAGGACCGTAGAAAGTCTGAACACAGGGGAACTGGGAAGAAACTGACCTCTTAGTGATTCATTCAATATGTTTCAAATGCCCCACTGTGCACACATACTCTCTCTGACTCCTCATGGCAGTTGGATGAGATGAATATTTACTTGATGTCACTCATGAAAACATTCAGACTGGAGATTGGTTTAGTAAATTGCCAAAGACCCCTTCCTAGGATGTACTTTCCAGTATATTTATACTCTGTGTCAACTCATTTCAAAGATGTTCTTCCTCCCTCTCCTTGCTAACACTGGCACTCATCCCTGTCCTTTCCTCTTGTTTTGCACTTGGTGTTATATCCTGGGATCTTTTGATGGCTGTTTAGGCAGGTCTCATAATGCTGCTTCTTTTACTTCCTGTCTGAAGGACCTCATTTTCTGCTGAATCCAAGCTAATTTATAGACAGTGGTGGCACCCCAAGATTTCTTTGTTGAAGTTAAGTCTCCAAGGGTCCAGCAGTCTAGGTCTTGTTCTAGACCTCCAGAGCTTGAAGAAACAAGCATGAGTGAATTATATCCCATGCTTGCCGGTGAGAACATAATACCAAAGACAGGACTTGAGGGGTAGAGTTTGCTGCCTGGAGAGCCAAGGCAGCATCCCAAGGCAGCTGCTGGGGCAGAGGAATCTCTGGGGAGATGACATAGTAGAATGCATTCTGAGTGAGGGCTCGTCAGCATCTCAATGGAGAGCAGATATCCAGGAGAGAACAGAGGAAGGATGTAAGGAACTGGGCAAGTGGCTGGAAGGACAGATTCCTAGCTGGAGCCTGAGATTCATCTTTCAGCACCTAGATTCTCAATTCCAGATGGCTTTCCCTGGGGATTTCCTTTGCTCTATACTTTTGGCTCCAGCAGTCAGTGCTTAATGAGAGCCAGAGGATCTTTTGTCCCAAAAAGGAACTCCACGAAGACAGGGAAGTAGGTATGAAAGGACAGGTGTGGGAGGTAATGGCTGGAGTAACAGTGACAGTGAATGTCTGTGCTCGCAAAGATGGCGTGCAGAGGGGTAACACCTGGGAACAGGGACACATCTGAGCATCAGCTTCCCGTGGGGAGCTTCTTATGTCAGGAAACGTGATCTGGAAACTGCTCCAGAACAGACAGTCCTCTTCTGATCCTCTTTCTTCTCCTTCCAGAAACAGCATGGTGTCTTATGTATTTATTCATTTTGGTGGGAACATACCTTCTTTATGTCCTGCACTGCATCCTCTAGACTCAGCGTGCACATGTGCCCTGGAGTGGGACCTTGTATTTACCGTATCTCAGCAGACCAGAGCACAGAGGCACTTTGTTTGGAAGTCTGAGGTGCTGGAAAGGAAGGATTCAGATGTTCATCTCACAGCTCTCCTGGTTCAATAGAATCTTGCTCCTTAGACAAGTCTTGGAGTCAGGACATAAATAAATCTGCTCTTTGGGGCTTGCTGGATCCCTTCCCATCCTCACTCATTCCTTTGAACTGTTCCCCTACTTCCCTTCCTTCCTTTTTGTAGTATTCTCCCTGCTAAGGCCACAGCCATGCTTCAGAAGGAGCCATAATTTATTCACTTTTCATCAAATATTTACTGTGTATTAGGCGTTGTGCTAGACTTAGCTGATGACTTAGAATAACACATGACAATGGATTTTTTAGTTGAGCAGTTGCCAGCACCCTTTAGGAACTCTTTGCAAAGGTATTCACCTGGAAAGATGTGAGGGAAGCCCCATGCCTTTGGAGAGGAGACCTTGGGATGGGCCAGAGGCTCACAGCAGGAGTATCTGCGTTCTTAGATAAACAGTCCTGAGCCAACGTTATCCTAGGACAGCAAGAGCAATGCAAGGGCTGGTCTTCACTTGCATTGTATCCATTCCCATCTAGTTGTTGCCCCCATTTCATTAGTTATTTTAAAATATAAACTTCCAAGGAAGATTCTACTGAGTTTCTCCAGCCTTGGAAACATGTTGTACAAAGGTCATTTCCATCAGTCCAAGAGATCTTGCTCCAAGACTGGATATCATGCAGGGACTGCTTTGTGAGAACTGCTATTTGAACAGTTTATACGCTCTGCTCCTGTGACTGTCCATAAGGAAAACTGACTGGGATGCTTGCAAACAATAGCACAGGGTCTGCCATAAGCCACAGACATGCTCATAAGTGCCACCCACAAGTAAAGTGTTCCCAGAGACACACACCAGGGGGCCAGGAGAGTGGTGGGGCAAATCTGCGCAGGCAACAGAAATACGTGCCATGGCAAAGGCAAGTGTCCTTCTCCTCCAGGATTCAGAGCTGGCCCTCTTTCTCTTGCCACTCTAAAAATGCACACTTGGAGCTCTAAAAATGTTATTCTTTTCCATTTAAAGACATTCCATTTCATGTGTAATTAAATGTGTAGTATTGAATTAATGTTTTCTTCTGAGCCTTTTTGGCAGCCTGAGACCCTAGGGTTTGGTTAATGCAAAGAAAACACACACTTCTCAGAGACCTTCCCTTTCTCTCCCTGTTCCCTTATTAAGAATCTTCCCCGCTCTTCATGCACGGAGGCACCCCCAGGCTTGGCCATCCTCTGCTCCTCAGCTATGTCCAGAATTCTGGCTTTTTGGTGCAGTTTTCCTCTCCAGAAAGGAGCTCAGGTGATGGGACAGGGTCTCTGTGTATTACATGTTGGCTCTGAGCACAGGGTCTTTCTTTGCAGAGTGGGGTGTGTCATAACTGAAGGACAGGAAGGTGATCTTCTGGTCACACAATTGTCTTCCTTTCCCCAGCTTTGTCTTCTGTGTTTTCAGTTATATTTGGTCAACTGTAGTCTGAAAGTATTAATATTTATCTTGAGTCTTTCAATAGATCATACTAACATAAATTTTATTACTATACATTATTATAATTATTTCATTATTAGTGGTTGTTATGTTTTGTTGGGTCTAATTTATAAATTAGACTTTACATTAGGCATATATATATATTATCACAGTGTACGTAGAGTTGGGTGATACCTAGTCTCTCGGGCTTGCACAACAGATCTTGCAGCACAATCCCTGTGGATAGGGGGCACTACTGTACCAGACTTTGCAGTTTGACAAGCCATCTCTGATAACTGCAGAGTCTTGGACAAACCTTAGTGCCCTCTTCTGGAACACCAGGAAAGCAACAGGTTGTATTTCATTTCAAGGTCTTGTAAAGATGGATGAGGCAGTCAGTATATGGCAAGTGCTTATTCTGGCATCTGACTTGGGTAGGTGCTCAATAGATAGTAGTTACTGAGTACTAGTAAAGGTACAGGAGCACCTTATTAAGTGAAAAGAAACGAACACAGAGTGAAATGGCCTCTATGGGGAAAGGTCTGAGAGGCCTCAGAAATGAGGATTGGAAATTGAGTATTAAAATGGACAGGCCCCTTGGGCTTCACTAGGGATGGAGGCTGTTCTGGAGCTTCTTAGGCTTCAGGCTTCAGAGGTGGACCACATATGTATCCCTGAGGACAATAAGGAACTTCATCTGAGACCTATGGGTGTTACTGAAGGAGCACGCTCTCAGGGTTCCTGTGGGTAGTGCTCATTTTGACTGTTCCACATGCAGCAGACAAGATCACCATCATTTATAACCAATGATCCAGGGATTCTGGTGTTTCTCTACTGATCAATACCCATCTTGAGGAGGTGGCAGTCTCTGCCTTTTGATGTCTTTATCCCATCATCTGGCCAACATCCTCCCACAAACTATTTTGGACTCTGACGAAGAGGAGGCTAAATGTTCTGGTGGCAGACTGGGGCAGACTGCCAGTGACCCCTGAGTCAGTGTTGGTCCACTCCTGAGAAACCTCAGGCTATTTTATTTCCAGAGACAATTTTCCCCACTTCAAGTTTCTTTCCAAGTCTCTGTTTTGTTTGCACCTGGATTAACCTCTTAGAATTCAAATCTCACAGAAAGGGGTAGAACCTCATGTGTTAAATGTCCTTTATTTTTCATACATTTCCCACCATTTATGTTAGCTAAAAAAAGTTAAGTCTGTGTGTGTGTCTATGTGTGTTTATGTATCTGTGTATGTATGTGTGTCTGTGTGTATGTATGTGTATGTATGTTTGTCTCTCTGTGTGTAGGTGTTTGTGTCTCGTGTATGTGTTTGTGTCTGTTTGTGCGTGTGTGTATGTGTCTCTCTATGTATCTGTGTGTGTCTCTGTGTGTGTATGTGTGTCTCTGTATGTGTATATGGTAGTCTGTGTCTGTGTGTATGTGTATGTATGTGTCTGTATGCATATATGTGTGTATATATGAGCATATGTATGTATGTCTGTGTCTGTGCATGTGTATGTGTGTGTGTCTGTGTGTCTGTGTGTGTATGTGTGTGTCGAGGGTGAAGGTCAAACTCAGATGCTTGTCTTTTGAAGCAGCTTCTCACTAGTCTGGCACTCAGTGGCACTCACTGACTGGCTATCAAGTCCCAGGGATCCACCTGTCTCAGACTCCCCAACACTGGGATTACACGTGCGTACCACCACAGCTAGGTTTTTTAAATCAGGTGCTGAACTGAGGTCCTCATGCTTGTGAGGTAAGTACTTCACTGATTGAACTATGTCCCCAGGTCTATCATCTAAAGGTTCATGTTCACCTTCTTAAGAGTTCTGCCAATCACCATGACTATTCCCAGTCTACAGATAAGAAACTGGAGACTTGGAGAGGAGATGACACAGGAAGTGATTTGACCGGGACTCCAATACAGACTTTTTTGGTTTTTGTAAAATTCTCACTTTCTAAGCAGCATGATAATTTTGGTGGGTTTTGGCCTACATTCATCCCTAGGCTGCAAGACTGAACATTTATGCCTGCCCTGCCTGTGCGAACAGAGGTCAAGTTGTCCTTAGTCCCTCTGGGTCCAGCCATGTCAGATTCTCCAGGGTAGGCTAGGCAGCTGTACATGTCACAGCAGAGGCTTCAGGAAATCCTCTGCCAGTACTTTCTGAAACTCCCAGTCTGAATGAGACAACCCAGGTAAACAGAGGTGGGACGTTTGTAAACCCAGCTTGCCCATTGACTTCTCAGGGATCCGAGTGCTTGAGGCCAAGCTTGCTGTATGTGAAAGAAACACACATCCCCACAAAGTAAGTCCCACACATATGGAATAGTTATCTGGGTCCCCACTGCAGAGGAAGGCTGCTTGGAGCAGCAACTGAAATATAGAATTCTCATTCTGTGTTTCTGTCAGATGAAGCTCTTGTCCTATGGGAACAAGAGGATCTACAGATGCCTGCTTCTTATGGAACTCTGTCAGGGCTCTCTGGCTAAGGAAGAGTTTGGGATGATCCTTGGCAGAGGGGTCCTGGAGACCACTCTCTTCCTGGAGACCCCTCTCTATCAGCCCCTATTCTATAAGCAATTCCCTCCTTGCTGGAAGTGGGGAAGTTTTCCCGTGACCTGATCTATGTATGCTTTTTATCTTCTCCTCTTCTTCTAGCATCCTGATGTGTGAGCTTTGTGACCTAGACTCTGATGGGCCAGCCAGACAGGCAGTAAGGAGATTGATACCATCTCTTCTTAGGAGAATCCATCACTTCTTGTCATGTGGGTCAGATGGCTTCACTAGAGGCATCTCTGAGCAGCACTGTGAAAGCTAAAAATAAGCAGTTCAGGGACCTAAATAGACATGTGGATATCAGAAATGAAATGGTTCACTTCAGCCAGTCCGCAGGGCCCCTTGGTCCCACACTCTTTCCCATCCATACTCTTTCTCCAGAACTTTGTAGATTCTGAATGGCATTCAGGGAAGAGTGCCTGTCCTTGCCCTTGGAACAATGCTGTAAGAGAGTCTAAGAATGATCAGTGCAAGAAGATAAGGTGGAAGGTGGAGGATTAAGCATCTGTGGACAGGGCAAACCATTTGGGTGGCACAGAATCAGGAAGGGCCAAGTAAAGGCTACTTAATAGAGAGAAAAGAACACAGGCTTGGGGATCCCAACAAGGAGAGGCTTTTCTTGGCCATTTTTTACCTCTGAATTTGGAAGGATACCCATATCTTTGTCTTCTTATCTGCTAAAGGGGTTCAGTGACACTTTCTAGTCTTTTGTGAGAATCAGTTCTGTGTATCTTATAGGACCGAGCACATACTAACTCCCTTCACTTTATCTCTTCACTGGTGGGTTCAGGGAAAAATAGCAGCTCAGACTGCACTTTGGAGTCCAGAGTCTCATGGCACATTGGATTGTCCACATGGAAAGGATTTATATTTTATATTTGGACTCTGTTCAGCATTTCTCTGCCAAAGCTCCCTGGTCACCTTGTGGGGCCTCTTGTCCCAATAGCTGGGGACACATCCTGGAGGAATATTTAGAGAGGAATAGAGTCTATTTTTATTTCTGGCTCCTTTTCCTTCCCTTCCTAGCTCTCACACTCAACCAGGGTGGAACACATGTATCGATCTCAAACTCTCTACTATGAAGACAACTGCAATGAGCAAGGAGATTTTGTTCTAAGCCAGTTGACATTTCCATGTGCAGGTTTGGGGAAGGTCCTCTGGCCTATCATGGCTCTACCCTGCCTTTTCCACGTGTTTGGGGAAAGTAGAAGAATGAATTTCTCACGGTGCTGTCACCTGCCTCTTTCTAGGGTCAAGGTCCACAGCTGTCCATGCTCACACCACTAGCAGAAGGATGTTTACAGCTGATGCCAGGATCCGGACTCCTGGGACACAAAAAGGGTTGGGAGGCCATTCTTTCTGTCTCTACTCCCACTTGGCTCCTCTGGTTCTTTCAGGACTTGTGACTCTTGCTGCCAAGAGAGGGAGAGGCGAAGGAAGGGTTCCAAGACATGTCGCAGGCACAACAGCTGAAAAAGAGAGTTCTTCTGAATCTCCTCTCTGCTCCTCTTCTCATTTTGTACTCTGTGTAATTGAGAGAAGGAAGTCTGGGGAAATCTAGTCCAGACCTGGACTTTAGGGACCCTGGGAAATTCATAATGATGCTCTGGATTTGTGAAAGGCTGGAATGGTTTCTTCTCTGATGCATGGCAATTTTGGTTTTTGAAAGAAAGTCAACTCAGCCTAGGCCATGTAACTAGCAAAGACAGGAAGGGCTTGTAGAGAAATCTAAGACCTTTGATCCTCTCCTGGTTTTCTGTAGATGATATGCAACTTTTCTGCTGGTGAGCATGGTGTTTGTTAAATCCAACCCATGCAAGTAACTGCTGTCTTCAGCTAGCTGATGCCTTCCCCTACAAAACACATCTTGTTACGTGGTCCTCAGAGTGTGCCTCCCAGACCATCAGTATAACCATCACCCGGGAACTTAGAGATGCCTATTCTTGGGCAAAAGCCCATTAAATACCTGTATCAACATCATGAAGCACATGTCCGAGCCAGGAAACAAGATCATCTCAAATGACCTTATCGAGTAATGAAAGCTGAAGATGAGGGACTTTGGTAGACACTTTGTACAATCGAGGAGCCATGTGACAGGGACAGAGGAGCATGCCTGAATGGCTATGCTTAGTGGCTCCATGGGTTTGCAGACTGATTTTTTGTATCGGAGTCCAATATCCCACAGTGTCTAGGATGATTTATCTTTAGGAAGAAACATTGGTGAGTTTTCCTTTTCCTCAGCAAGACAAACCTGCAGGCCTACTACTGCTTCTTACTAAGCACAGGGCTCTGTCTAAAGAGGCTGTGCACACTGGCAAGCTGTGTCTTTACAACCAGGGAATTAAAACTTGGTTCCCTACTCCACATCCCTGTCTATGTCATGTAGCTTCTGAGGAATGATATCTTTTGGCCTTGATGGAGAGGCTAACGAGTTTCTCACTGGGAGAAAATAAAAGGCTAAGACCTCTTTTGGGAGGCCATCTGCTCTTCACTTCCTAATCATTCCCCAGTAAATGGTGATGACGCACCTGTCCCTGCAAGTTTTGTGTCTTGGCAATGCTGGGGGTGGAGATGAGGCTAGGGAAGGAAGCTTTCCATCCTGGAGCTGGGTCTCAGATTGCTCATCTCTAAAATGGGTATAGGTGAATAATTTAACTTCTATCTATATATTATTCCTTCAGCTGTTGTACGTGGAAGTTTATAAACATTTATGTTGTATAGTCTTGAAATCACAGTAGCCATGGCCATCCCCACAAACCCTGACAAGATCAGCTGGGGAAATGGCTTAGTGGGTAAATCGTTTGCTGTGCAAATGGGATGCCCTGAGTTAGGATCCTCAAGCTGGATGTGATAGTGCACGTCTGTAATCCTAGCCTTCCTATGAAAAGACTGGAGGGAGAGACAGAAAAATACTTGGAACCTTGTGGGCCAGTTAGCCTGGTGTACACAGCAGCAAAGCAAAAGGCCCGTTGAACAATTCACGTAAAGGTCGGTGAGTAATTTTCAGTGCGCTCCTTTCATCACCAGCCCACTGCTTGTACAAGTCTTTGGCAGCATTCTTTCCAAAGAGGTGGGAGGGCTGGGGTCGCAGTGCTGTTTTCTCCTGGTGGACACACTCTAATTAGACTGCTAAATTAACAGCGGTACTGGCAATCCTTCTTTTTGCACATACTGCCGTTCTGAGGCTGTCTTTGAACTTGCTATTTGTAATCCCATTGGTCTTGTTTTCTCTCCAAAACTAGAAGTTTTCCTGAAATAATCTTAGGTATCTGTGAATTTTCTATCCCTCACCAGGTGATGCTAGGCTCAGTCATAGCAACTGTTATGTTACATGAGAAATCAGGCATATATGTGTGTGCATGTGTGTGCAAGTGTATGCAAGTGTGTGCATGTATGCACACACGTGAGTGTGTGTTGTTCATGCCTCTAGTACCTCTCAGGCACAGGGCCAAACCTTTTCTGGATTTTCTCCTTTAATCATCACAAGACTTCTATGAGGAAGGCATTATTGTAATCCCATTTTATACACGAGGAAATTGAGGCTGTGGGATTTAAACATTCAAAGTTCAAAAAGACAAGAAATGGCATGGACTCAGGATTCAAATCTCTACCCTGGGAACCTTGGTGTTGAAAGAGCTACCAACATCTCTTTAACATCACCTGAAATTTTGCTAGGGATGTAGATTCTCAGATTCACTTAATAAGGATCTTCATCTTAAAACAGTTTCAGATTCATGTGCACCGTCACTGGAGATGTGGCCTGTCTTCAGTAACACCACTGATTCATACCTGTGTCCTGTGTATGAGCTACCATCAGCTCTATTCTTTTACTGAGGAAACTTAAGTATAGAGAGGTTAAGTATAGTAAGGCAGAGAGATGAGATCTAATTCCGAGTCAGACTTAACTCACGAAACAATGCCAGCCTCCATGCTAAAAGTGGGATACCAGCATCTGGATTTCCCGAGTGGTGGACTCAAAAGCACCCTAGACTCCTGCTAACCTGGTGGGTGTCAGGGACTTACTTTCTGCCTTCTCTCTGAACCTTCTACAGATGTGCAGCACATCAAGAGGAGAGACATCGTGTTGAAGCGAGAATTGGGTGAGGGAGCCTTTGGAAAGGTCTTCCTGGCTGAGTGCTACAACCTAAGTCCCACCAAAGACAAGATGCTTGTGGCAGTCAAGGTAAATCCTGGAGCACATGGTCACTGGGGCAAAGGTTAGTGGAGGTCCAGTGAGGTAGAGGGCCCAGCAAGAAGGCGGTGCGACACTGATCTCATAATCAATCAGGGAACCTTGGTCCAAACCAGTGATGCCTCCAGTGGACCAAACTTTACTTTCTTCAGTTACTTCAGCCAAGGGGCGCAACACGTAAGGGGCCTGGGCCTAGGAGCAGCTTCTGCCTGTGAAAGGTTGAAGGGTCTAATTACCTGGGGAGCCTTGGCTTATCCCCTCTTCAATGGCTCTGCAGATGTGTCTTCATGGAAAGGCACTTGGCCACTTCAGAGGAGTAGAGCTGGATGATGGGGCGACCCAAGAGGCAAGGGGGGCGCAGTTCACAAGTACCGGACTCTACGCGGAACAGAAGGAGATAGAGCTGGGGTGGTCAAGTACTTAGCATCGGGAGCTAGTGAATGGGATTGGAAGAAATTCTTTGGGAATTCCTATCAGATCCCAAGAGTACATGGCAAAAGGTAATTGTCTCTTGGGATCCGAAGAAGGGTCTTTATCTGGGACTGTATATTAATGAGGCTACAAGCAAGTTTATAGCTAGGACTGGATTGCTAGAGGTAATTCAAAAAGGACTTTTCTCCCTCCAGTGGCCCTTCTCTCGCTTTAGTCCAGCATAAAGTCCTTTTCTATGTAGATCAGTGCTGTACAAGTCTGGACATACTTGGATAAGATACATGTCAGGTAGTCTCACTGAGGCACCCGTAGGTCTCTGGTACCCTGCTATTGGAGTCAAGAGCATAAAGAGTCGTCCTTGTGTGCATCCAGCATGTTATGAGGCCAGCCTGGAATCTGTATGATGTTCTGGAATATCAGGTGACCCTAGAAGTCAGAGAATTGGCCACCTAGGAGAACACTCATTACTACTTAAGAACAATCCCATCCTAGGCACTGAATGTTTTGATGGAAATTCTTGTGGCCTTGTGGATCTCAGTATCTATAGTTGTGTATATGTGCAGATAGTCTCTGCCAATAGAGGGTAAAGCACATTCACAGATGTAGGCAGTGAAGTGAAAAGCACCACCTACCATGTACATCAGAATAAGAGCCCTGGTACAAATCCCAGCTCATTGATCAACTGCATGACCTTGGGCAGGACTTAAGGTGGGCTTTAGTTTCTTACTCTGAATTATAGAAATCATATCTTCTCCTGCTTAAGATGTTGCTGACCAAAAGTTCTTAGTGCTTGGGGCAGAGTAAATGCTCAAAAACTGCAGCTGTGGCTTTTACTCTTTATATTTCTTACTGATATTGACAACACCAAATATACTTAGACACATACTATGTTATCTGCTGAGAGTTCATTGACTATAAAGCTGCCAACTCTCAAAAAAGCAGAGGGTAAATATTTAAGCGTTGAGGGCTGTGCACTGCCGCACCTTCAGTTCCGCCTGCATCTGTGTAGTGAGAAAGTGCTACAAGCCACACGAACCTGCATGATTGGTGGTTTCCCTTAAGAAATAACCAGTGAGAGATCAGAAGCAATAGCTGATCTCTGTCCTTGAAAATAAGTAACTAGAATATCGCTCTGCATAAGACTAATGATTATTGTTCCTGCACATTCTGGGAATGGACATGTTTCCTATGTCTCCATCAATATGGATGCTGAGAAGAGCAAGGGTGTCTTTAAGTACTTTGGGCAAGGCATGTGGAAAAGTTTCTAATTTTGTCCCTAACCATTTGAGGCTGTACTGCTCTGGCATGTTTAATGAGCAGGATGACACTCATCTACTAGCTGTCCTAACATCTGTCTGAGAACTTGGAAATGAGACAAATAGTTTTGTACTTTGAGCAGGAGATGAAATAATGACCAAGAACCCTGGCCATGGTGTCTGCAGAGTGTTCTGGAATGGAGAGACATTTGCCAGAATGTGTGATGCCAAAAAAAAAAAAAAGTGTTTCTGGTTGTAGCTTTTCCAAAGGGTTTCCTTTCCCCCATGGCTCTGGGAACCCCAGGAGATGAGTGCTTTGGAACTTTACACCATTTATTACTCAGAGGAATTGCCCAAGTCAGCAAGCCACACTCAGAAGATTATCATCCTGTTTAAGACCAACAGGGAAATCGAGTTTCCTGCCCTTTGTCCTTTCTGGATTGTAATCCTTTGTGCAAGCCCTTCTCTTGACTTTGTCCTTATGTTGCTAATGGATAATTCTGTATTTTGAAAGAGCACTTACAAGCGTAGCTCAAGACTAGAAGTTTTTCAAACTTGTGTGTTTCTTAAATTTATTGGTCAGTATTTTTGGCCCAGCAGTTGCTATGATAGGAACAAAGGTATAGCAATCACAACCTGTTTTGGGGGTGCTTGTAGCTTTCTGGAAAGTCAAGATAAAATCTGTAAAACAAATGGAAGGCAGGATAAGACAGAAAATAATTTGTGAGTAAGCAAGACATAAACTACAAATGCTCCTAGGTTTTCAGTAGGGACCATTTCCGGACAAATCCATCATAAATGGAAAATGTCTTATATTGAAGCTGAATCAGGTAGAACTACAGTTGGTGGTACAGGCCTGTCAGGAGATTGAGTAAGGATGCTTGGAGTGTGATTCTAGTCTAGACTGTCTAGTGAAACTGTCTAAAATAAATAAGGAAATAAATAAATAAAACCCTGTTGAGCATCATCTCCTAGCAATATAGTATACTAAGAGCTTTGGCTGGCTCGTCTCTTACCCCATGGTTGATGGGGAACAGACACTTACTGCTGCCATCCCCTATATTGAGAGATAACTGGATTGCATTCAGTAGCCTAAGACAACTTCAAAATTCTAAGTTCAAAGTCAGGGTCCTACTAAATGTGTATTCTTTCAACCATCAGATACTGGAATATCTGTAATAGAACCCTTTTAAATTGGTGACATGACTTTTTGATAGTCATTTGCCAACCAGTCCACTTACTCAGCACTGGCACCTACATAAACCTCTTGCTTGGCAGGTGGGGTGCTTTTCCTATCCTGTTGGGTGGATTAAAACTTGTTTTACTTCTCAAGAATTTCATACTTACCTGTGTATGCTGATTAAATCCATTCCCTCCCCTCCAGTTCCTCCACTATTCCCACCACTACATGTCCCTCCCAACTTCTTGTACTCTTTTTGTTTTATAAAACCAACTAAGTCCACCTAATGCTGCCTATATGTGCATGAATGTAACATCTACTGAAACATGGGTAGCCTCACAAGTACTGCATCCTTGAAGAAAACTGATCCCCTCTTCAACTGCCAATAATCCCTCAGATAGCGATGGTGGTTCATTAGCCCCTCCTCCACCCATGCTGAGATGATGGTTGGCTTGATCTTATGTAGGTCTTGTTCACACAGTCACAGCCATTGTGAGTTCATGTGTGCAATGGTCCTGTCATGTCCAGAAAATACTATTTGGCTGTAGATGTTCACTATCTCTGGGTCTTCTAATCTTTCTTCCACAATGATCCCTGAGCCTTGGGGTAAGGGAGCAGGTTGTTCATTTTTGTCAACTTGACACAAACTAGAGTCATCTGGGCATAAGGAACCTCAGTTGAAGAATATCTTCCATCAGAGTAGCCTGTGGACCTGTTTGTGATACATTGTTTTGATAGTTAATTGAAGCGGAGGGCCTAGCTCATGTTGGGCAGTACCATCCTTGGGCATCTGAGTCAGGGCAGTATAAGAAAAGTAGCTGGACAAGTCAGGATAAAGCAAGCCAGTAAGCAGCATTTCTCAGGGTCTTTGCTATAGGTTCTGCCTCTAGATTCCTGCCTTGAGATCCTGCTCTGACTTCCCTCAGTCATGGATTATGATCTTGGAGCGCAGACTGAAATCTGTTCCTCCTCAACTTGGTTTTGGTGCTTGTTTTATCACAGCAACAGAAACGAACTAGAACAGAAATTGGTGCCAGGAGTGGGGACTGATCATATTGTTTTGAGGAAGTTTTTGGAAACTTTTGGAACTTTCGGCTGGAAAACGCTTGAATGTTTGTAGATTAATGAGCTGCCCTGTGTAATGTTGGAAGATAAGAACACTGAAAGACAAATGCAGACGATGGAAGACTGGCTTGTGAAACTTCAGAGAGAAGCTTAAGAGTCCCTCAAAGTCTCTATCGGAACTCTTCATGTGATAATTTGAATTAAGAATCTGTGGTTTCCAGTGAGCTGGGCCTGAAGAATCAACTGTGATTAACAAGAAGCCAGCACAACTGAAGTGAAACCTTTGCTTTACTGTCATAATTGAAGCTGGTTAGGTAGGGATTGGAAAATCAGTTGTAATTAAGAAGAGACCAGGATCTTTGAGAAGAAATCTTCTGGGAAGTATTTCCTCAGGACCAGCACACACAGTTGTGGTCCAGAGGCAGCCAAGGCTGGATCTCAAACTGACAGCAAAACTTGGACATGTGTAACCATCTCCTATGTGGTAGTGTTTTGGTGGCATGGAAGGTTCAGGGCTGAAGAAGTCATAGAGAGAAGCTGAGGCTTGATACTATGAAAGTCCAGGAGAGGCCATTGGTGAATTGTAGCTTTGGTTGTCATAGAAACCTTAGGATTTAAGGGATAATGGAGAAAAGCTGAGGTTTACACCATGGGGCAGTGTAGGAGTTCCTACAGAGAGGTGAGAAGGTCATTGGTGAAGATGAAGCAGTGGAGATCCCATGTACTAGAGATGTCAGGAACCTGGGGCAGCTACCAAAGACAGGGGCAGGTGTAGCATGAAGCTGGCCTGAGCCTATGAGGCAAGCTGTGTGTGCTGCAGGTTACAGAGCCAGAGAAGTGAAACTGCCTATGACTTTTGGAACCCAAAAGATTGTGAGTATATGCCAGATGTCAAACACTGAGCTAAAAGATTTTAGAACTATGCTGCTGGACTTTGATTTTGTTTTAATACAGTTGTAACTGGGCCCTGGTTCTTCCATGTTGGAATAAGAAAGCATGCAATTTATTTTTTATTTTGAAGGAACCCACAGAGTCTTAAAAGAACTTGAACAGACTTTTAAATCACTGGAATTTTTTAAAGATTGGAGGAATTTTTTATTGTTTCCATTTTATTTTATTTTAATGTATATTTTTAATTGAAGTTTGTGCATTTCATATAACAGAAGTTTGTAGGACTTTGTTTTTTATTATGATATTTAGTGTGAAATCTTGTAATATGTTTGTGTGTCAAGTTGACAAAGGTCAGGGAGTGTGATATAGATGTCTCGTTTAGAGCTGAGCACTCATAGTCTCTTACTCTATTCCTGCTGACAAGTTGTGAGTTTCTGTATTAATTACCACCCATTGCAAAAAGAAGTTTCTTTAATGAGGATTGAGAGATGCACCAACCTATAAGTTTAAAGATAAGGACTTCTGTTTTCTCTGTATCTGTCATTCCACGCTCTGAGCTGAGCTGGGTGACCATTAACATTCTTGCAGTACATTAGCTCTTTTTGTTTTTTTTTCTTTTAATATGGTCTGGAGTTTGCTGTCTGTGGAGTTTTAACATCAGTGACTGTATGGTTTAGTTCCAATATACCTACTTGCTCTCTAAGTTTTTATTCTTTTAATTTTATTTTTCACTATTCTTACTATCTCGGTTGGTGGATTTTGGTGTTCCTTTGAGACAGAATGCTTTAATGTACCCCCGACTCACCTGGAACCTCCTATGCCTATGCACCCAGACTACCTTAAAATTGTGATGATCCTCTTGCCCCTGTCTCTCCAGTGCTAATTGCAGGCTTGCATTACCATGCTTGGCCTATATTGTTGTTGTTTTTTACATTTATTTGTTTATTTTATTTATTTACTTACTTATTTGTGTGTGTGTATGTGAGTGTGTGTGTGCACTTGCACGCATGTGTGGAGGTCAGAGGATAACTTGTAGGAACTTGATTCCCTCCTTTGACCTTAGCATTCTCCTCAGGGATCCAACTCAAGTCCTCGGGTTTGGTGGCAGTCACTTGACCCGCTGAGCCATCATTCTCACCCTATATATTGATGGGGTATTTTTTTTCTTTTGGAAATAATTATTTCTTCATTTTCCTGAATTGTGTTCTTCCTTAAAAATCATTATGAGTCAGTCTGGTTTTCAGGAATTCATGCTCTTGTTTTAACAGTTTTTGCCACTTGGATTTAGCATGGTATTTCTATCAATGCACCTGAGTGGATTTGGATGTAGATTTCTTTTGGCTTGGAGGGTTGATTTGTTTTATGTTGAGTATTTATGACTTCTAGTTACTTAAAATTGGAGTGAGAACTTAAAGCATTTGTTAAACATTCTGTGGGTATAATCTCAGTTGTTTTTAAACTATTTTCTTAGCTTTTAAAAATGCTCCTGTTGAAGATGTGGTCTACATTTCTTCCAGTGTTTACTGTTTTTTGAATTTTATTTTTATTGAATAACTGTGTGTTTACTGTTTTTAATCTTGAACTTTAACAGGTCTTTGCAAAGCATTCAGCTCAGGGTCCATGAAAGCTGCCCATTCTCTGCTCATATTTCTTTGCTTTCTATAATATTTCATGAAATCAAGTGCTCACAGGAGCAAGTTTAGCTGTCATGAATAAATTTGAGGATAATCACAACTGCTTCTTGTTAAATCCTTCTCAGGTCCAGAAATATCTCTATAGCTGACCAGCAGTGAGATCTAGGGTCCCATGGCACCATTCAGTATGCTCCTTAGGACTGATGGGCAATCCCAACTCAGCTGACCAGTTATGTAGCTATAGCCCAGTTGAGAGTCTTTCTGACCAAAAGAAGAACATCAAGTGTAAAAGCCTCAAGGCAGATAAAAGTTCCAGGGTACAGAAAGGTTAGTGAGAAAGGAAGTGTCAGGAATGAGGAGGGCATGGAGAGTGTGGAGAGGAGGTAGAGAGACAGAACAGGGATCGTGAGTCCAAGACTGTGTTCAGGAGCTGTGATTTCATGCTCAAGACAACGGGAAGTCAATGACGTAGGAGAAGGGTATCTGTTCATGTGATGACTGACCATCTTCCTCCTTGGTAAATTTGTCCGTGAGTCTCACCAAGAGGAGGTGACAGACAACAGTGCTTGAAGGACTAAAAGAAGAGTGATTTTCATAATTAAAGCAGGTTAAATGTGTGTGCGTGGGTATGTGTGTGTGTGTGTGTGTGTGTGTGTGTGTGTGTGTGTGAGCATCCTGGAGTGTGCATACTCCTCTTTGTATGATAAAATGGGTTTCCGGACATTACTGAAGCCTGAAGTGCCCTAAAATATTTTCTCCTTATAAGAGAAAGGCAAATGGATGACAACAGCATCCTTCAGTTGACCAACATGAAGACGCTACATGGCCACAGAGGAGTTGAGCTGCTGAACGGATTCACTCCTGCTGTCTAGTTTGCTTCTTCAGTCCCAGAGAACATTGCAGTTGAAACTACTCAGGAACTCAGTGCTCACGGAATGTGATGCCCATGGAGGATAAGACCAGAAAAGAAATGTCCCCATGATTTGGAGAGAAAAGAGGGAGACAAGGGACTAGATTCCAGTTCTCCTCTTTGCCTGTGACTACTGCACAAAGTGCCAGACTAGGAACATCTCCAACTTCAGGCTCCACGGCAAGATCCTCTCCCCGTGCCAACAGTCGGGCCTATGATAAGTATCAGCTCTGTCCCATGCCACTGCCTGAAGACCCATTTTGCAGTTGCCCAGCAACCAAGGAAGTATTGGCTATGGACTCCCCTGAGAGGGGCAAGAGAGGCCTTGGCACAGTTTTCCTCCCCATTATTCTCCTGTCATCTCTGTCCCAATTGCATCAATCCCTGGGGACCAGGGTCACTTGCAGCTATGGACCCCAGTTGATACACCTCTCACTTTGACAATTGCATGAGGACTTCAGGTTTGACCCACCAGCTGGAAAACCCAGTGTGGAGGCAGAGGGAAGGGATGTGGAAGACCCGGAGACAGTGGCTGCTTTGTGCTCTGCTCTCCAAGGAGGAACTCTTGTCTGCTTTGCAGTGTATGGTGCCAGCCTGAGGGACAGACACTGGCTGGTGTTACTCAAGGTCTGAGAATGGAAATATCCCATGACTCTGCTGATGTCTGGGAGAGAATGATTTAAAGAGATGGAGAGAGGCCATTTGGCTGCCCCCAAATTTGATCTACTTTTCCCTCTCATAAATCCAGTGTTCACATAAATCTTCATCGTCTCCCATCCCACCCATGCTGGGTTCCTGCTTTTTTTCTTCCTCCTGAAAACAAATAAAGCACTTTCAGTTGTCCTACACCCACGTTTTATCCCATGTAGCTCAGGGCTGTGGCTAGGGGCTGGGTTGCCAGGAATGGTTGTCTTTCTCCACTCTAGTTTGGGTTACAGAAGTCTTTATTCTGATGGCAGTTAGATGTTGCAGCTATTCCATTATGTATAAGTGTTCCCTAGAGCTGAAGTGGATATCATGTAGAATTATGTTTGATTAGAGCTGGGGAGTTCACTCAGTTGGTAGGGTGCTTGCTTAGTATTCACCTAATCCTAGGCTTCATCCCCAGCATGTATAAACATGGTCATACATGTCTGGATTCCTAGCACTTGGGAGATGGAAGCAGTGGGATCAGAAGTTCAAGATCATTCTCAGCTACATAGTGAATTCTAGGCAAGCCTGGGTTATACTGAGAAAACAAACATTAGGCTTTATTTCTGTCTCTGGACTTTCCTAAAGACCCGGCAACTCTTGCTGGACCCAGCTGTTCTGCCCTCAGTGTCCTTTCGCATCTTTCTCAAACCACTCTTACGTTTTCACATCTTTTACTGTTCTGTCCTTCCTTCTCTAGGGAACATTTCTAGCAGCAAGTTCCTCTGATGAATTAATTCAAGTAGATGGACTGGGATTCTACATCAAAGCCATTGTTTGTTACATAATCGTTGGCAAGCTACTTGCCCACCGGGGCCTCAGTTTTCTTATCTGTAAACTGGGTTGTGCTAAGTAACTTTCAACACATTTTTGTTGGCAGAACTTTTAATAAAGTACATTATAAGGGGATGAAACCCTCCAAATTTTCCAAGGAAATTGAAGGTGGAACAGGTAGAAGTTTGGAGGGGGTGAGGAACTTGAGGTAGAGAGACCACACCTGCTTTGATGGCCCTAGAGGAATTGCCATGGAAGTATGTGATACTGTGCAGCTTAGCAGTGGATCTTTTGGGTTTGTTGGAACTCTAATTTCCTATCATTTAGAATGTTTGAATGTGGACTGGCTTCCAAATACATTCAGCCTCAGTTTCTCCAGCTTCAGAAATGTGCAAGAGGGAGCTGATGCTATTGAGAGCATTTTCATGCTAAGCATCTGTCATCTCTGTTGCATAATTGTTACTGAGAGGTGGGAGGGGCCCTCTTGGTGTGTTTTTGGAGGTTCCTGATACTGAAGTTTGGAGTCCACAGCAATCTGCGGATTTCAACTCACAGGGCTGCAGCAGCAGAGGAGAGCCTTCTGAATTTCTGACTAGAAATTGCAGCACTTGCATGGTTCACAGGCAGGTCATTTACCCGACCCACTGGAAAAGGCCAGATACCCAGCAGTCCCCAGTTTGTTTAGATTCGTACTAACCTGAGATAGACAGGCCAGATTTACCCTCACCTCCTCATTTATTGGTGTTACATGGACACATGGTCCCTTTGTCTTCTGACCCAGGGCGGACTGTGAAACCACCTGTACAGACTTCTCCAAGAGATATCCCTCCCCTGCCAGAGTAAACCATCCTTTATCACAGCAAGCATTGCCTATCCTCATGGTGGCACCTTGTCCACAGTCTCTTTGTATGCACCAAAAGTCTTTAGCATGGTGGCAGGGTTCCCTTGTGATTCTGGGAAGCCCATTTTGATGTCTTGCTCTTCCTACTATATATATATATATATATATATATATATATATATATATATATATATATATATATATGTCTTCCTGAATCAGGAAGTGGTTGGGTCTGCACTTGGCCCCCTACAGGGCTGAGTCATACCTCTCTGTAGTGTGGCCCCCATTGTCCCAACATCGTGTCCTGCACTGGGACTCCCTATCTGGTTCTGAGTGCATCTAAGGCTTCCATCTGTTAACAGCCACCACCTGCCCCCTTGCACTTCTACCAAACCTTTGGTTGGAGAACACTGGGCCCTCTAGAAGCAACGTGCTTTGTAAATAGAGCCTTCTTCACCATCGAGAAACAAGGAGTTCCAAGGGATGAAGGGACATCATGACACTGTCTGACCTTTTTCTGGGCTGTGTGTATGTCAACTTGCAAAGTTAAAGAAACTGGGATTTTACTTTTCAGTTTACTATGGCAATGACATTGTTTCTGTAAAGTGAATTTTAGGAGCAGGGATCTCGAGCCTTCCGTCCCATGGCCTTGTTCCTGCCATTCATGCCTGGGGAAGCTTGGGGCTGGAAGGTGAATCCCGGTGGAAATCCCTGGCCAGTGCCTGGATATGGGCTCCTCCTTTTATAGGACTCAAAATGCCAAAGGAAGAAGGCTCCAGCAATGTGTGTCCGCTTTAAATGTTATAGTATGCTGTGTTGTTTAGGACCCCAGAAAGATATAGTGTCAGATTTCCCCTGCGGGAAATGAGAACTCTTAGTCCTCTGGGTGCTAAAAGCTGGTGTATGGTTCCCAGGCCCTAAAGGATCCCACCTTGGCTGCCAGGAAGGACTTCCAGAGGGAGGCCGAGCTGCTCACTAACCTACAACATGAACACATCGTCAAGTTTTATGGGGTCTGTGGCGATGGTGACCCACTCATCATGGTCTTTGAGTACATGAAGCATGGAGACCTGAACAAGTTCCTCAGGTAAGCAAGGGTAGACGGCCTCCTTGCCCTGTCTCTCTTAGTTTCCCTGTCACGCTTGCCTATATGGACTGAAGTCTGAGGATGACAAATAAGAAGCTCCCTCCCTCCTTCCTTCTCCTTCCCCCCTCCCTCCCCTTTTCCTTTCTTCCTTCACTTAGTATTTCATTCTTTTTCTGTTTTCTGTTCTTTTTTTGGGATGAAGTCTCATGTAGCTCAGGATGACCTCAAACTCACTATATAGCTGGAAATGATGTTGAACTTTTGATCCTTCTGCCTCTATCCCCCAAGTGCTAGAATTTCGTGTGTGTGTGTGTGTGTGTGTGTGTGTGTGTGTGTGACCATGCCTGGTTTATGTGTTGCTGGGGTGGGATCACAGTTTGAAGTATTTATCTGTGTTCACAGTACATCATAGCATGGTGGCAGGAATGTGAGTTGACTGGTTTGGTATATGCAATCAGGAAGTAGTGAGAAGTCAGATTAGAAAAAGGTTGAGGTATAAGCCATAAGACACCCCTGCCAATGACCTACTTTCTTCAGTTAGGCCTCCCAATGGTTCCACAACCTCCTACCAGATCTCCACCAACTGGGGACCAAATGTTCAAACACATGAGCTTCTGAGGAACATTGTGCATTTGAGATACAGCAGGCACATATGGCAAGAGGCTATATCTGACTGGATATCCTTATTCTTCATGGAAGGATTGTAGGAAGGACTTAGAGAGACCTATGTCTCTTTTTGGACTCTCTTCTTGAAGATAGCATTGGGAGTCTCTATCTAAATCAAGGTCAATAGTCTTCTGCAGGTGTTTTGTTGTGCATTCCTGCCCAGATTCCCAGAAGATACCATTAATCTGTCCTCCTAGGTTGTGTTAATGAAGGCCGAACTTCTCCAAAGCTTTATGCTGCAAGTCCTTGGTTCAGGGTCATACCAGCCTTCGCTGGGAGCTGGTTTTCTGGCTGCTATCCCAAACACAGTCTCCATATACCTTGGGGCCAATCTTACTTGGTGCCACATCTTCCAGTTGGTGGTGTTTGGAGTAGTCAAAGTGAAATGTCCTGTTAGACCGAAGTGGGAGTTAGCCTTCTAACCCATCCCTGGTTAGCTGATGCAGCAGCTGTCTTTCTAAGGAAGGAGGGAGGCAAAGCCTACCAAAGATAATAAACTGAGTGTGTTCCTATTTAATGGTGCCTTTCAGTGGAAATTGGAGAAGCAGTAAAGCAGGCTGAGACCTCGCTGTACACCAGGGCTCGTTGACCTACCACTTCATAAATAAGGGCCCTGGGTGTGGTCACGGCTCATTGGGCTTTCTGCAGAAAAGAGTGAACACTAAAAGTGACCAATATGACAGGGCAGGATGTTAGCATAACACACCTGGGCTTGAATTTAGGATCCAGGGGTCCTGGAGCTGTGCAGACCTCGGCTTTAAAGTCAAAGTGTTTTTTCATCCTGCCCTGCTTTGGCTATAACTTAGTCCTAAGTAGAGGTGTGTAATGATTAGGAATATGGACCAAGCATTATACTACTTAGAGTTGGGGTGTGACAGCAGGCAGTACCGGGAGCTTGTCAGAAATACAAATGAATGAACAGTACCTAGGTAATCAGAACTCTGGGTACAGGGCCCAGAAATCTATTAAAACCCTCCTTGATGGCAGCTCTCCATTATAGTTTTAGATGCGACTTTAAAATGTGTCTCCTCACTTCTCATAAAAGTACTCTGAGACCTCAGACTTTGGTTGCGTTAGTTGATAATTTTTTTGCTTCAATTTTAAAAATAATGGTAGAAAGAATTAATTGCATGTATTTTAAACTATAAGAATAGTGCTTGAGGGCTGGAAAGATGACTCCGCAGCTCAGAGCACCTGCTCTTGCAGAGGACCCTGGTTCAGTTCCCAGCACCCACATGGTGACTAACAACTGTACCTGACTCTAATTCCAGGGTATTGATACAATCTTCTGACCTCTGTAGGCATTACATGATGTGAGTGCGCTTACATACACGCAGGCATAACACTCATACACTTAAAAAAATAGATACAGTAAAAAAAAAACTTTTAGAAAGTAAAAATGAACACTGTTTGGTACATAGAAAGAGCTGTGTGGGAGCAATTGTTTTTAAAATCATTTTATAATAGGACCTAGCACCCAGGTAAACCTAGGCAGCAGTAAGAGGAAGAGAATAGGTTTGTGTCCTCTTCCAGTCGGTATTTCTGTGTCATGGAAGTAGGGGATCTTGTGGAGTATCATTCTTAGCCACATTCAATCTAGTTAGATAGACAGAAATAGGCTAGAGGCAGCCTGGAAAGGATTCCATTTCTGTGGCACATTCCAGGGCATTGGGAACCAAAAAGTCTTTCTCTTTGATCTGCTGAATTCTCTCTGCTCCTTCCCACCTCCTTGTAGGGCCCATGGACCAGATGCGATGATCCTTGTTGATGGGCAGCCACGCCAGGCCAAGGGTGAGCTAGGGCTCTCCCAAATGCTCCACATTGCCAGTCAGATCGCCTCTGGCATGGTCTACCTGGCCTCCCAGCACTTTGTGCACCGGGACCTGGCCACCAGGAACTGCCTGGTTGGAGCCAACCTACTGGTGAAGATTGGAGACTTTGGCATGTCCAGGGACGTCTACAGTACCGATTACTACAGGGTAAGGAGACTTTCCCAGCTGTAGGACTCAGTTGCTGAGCTAGTGCCATGCTTACATGTCTGTCATTGTCCACTAACCCTGTCACTATGGTGCACATGAATGCACACGCATGCCCACATATGCGCTCAACAATCACCTTTCAGCCACTTGTGCATCTTGACATATCTGCTTCTTGCTGTCATGGCAGGCCACTTCTGCTTTCCTCTTGGACATTTGGCTGGACTCTGTTTGTACATTGCAGCAATATGCACATCGTGTTCTTATGGCATCACTCTTCATTCTTTATGCAAACAGACTTGAATACACATACCTGTATGTTCAAAGGCACACCCAGGCAGCTCAACTTGGTGTTCTGTGTTAACACATGCCAATCAAATTCCTAATCTAGCTTCACCCATGGCATGTTTTATTCTCTGGAACTATCTGGTGGTCACATTAGGATGATCTTGTTTCCAAAGGTAGATCTTGATGGAAAGTGGGGCCAAAGCAAAAGTGGTTAGTACATTACAAAACATAATCCTACCAGTTTTTGGAAGATGAGAAAAATAAAGCATCTTGGCAGTTTCTGGTTTGGGGGAGATGACAGGTTGTACTTTGGGAAAAGGTTTCTGATTATGAGGAAGTTTCATTTCCATACAGTTGTCTACCCCATAGCATTGGATCTTATTTTGCTTCCAGAATCATTATTTCCCCTGGTTCTGAGGAGACTCCTCTTCATGGAACATCACGGAACATTGAGTTCGTCTATGTTATTGTTGCCAAGACAAAGTTGTTTGGCCATAAGTGCTACTTTCCCAAGAAAGAGGATGAGTGGGCACAACTTGATACCCACAGATGGGATTGTGTCTACAAACAGAATGGCAGGCATATGTTTTACAAGAAAGAATATTCATGCTACTCATGGTTGCACACACCTGTTACCCCCACACTTGTGAGGCTGAAGCAGGTAGATCTCGAGTTTAAGGCTATTCTGGCTATGGAGAGAGACCATAAGAAGGAAAAGTTAAAATATGGAAGATTTACTTTAGGGACACTGACTAGGGAAGGAGTTCAGATTAGGGGTATAGGAGGCAGAAGGACATTTTTTTGAAGCGTGAGTAGCTTCTATGCCTGGTAAGAGTTGACACCATGATTCATAAATGGAAGGCTCATTGTGCCCTCATATGGTAGACGGGGCAAAGGATCTCTATGAGGTCTTCTGTAAGGGCACTAATTATGAAGACTCTACTGAGATGATCTAATTACTTCTGAAAGAACCCTTCACCCAATCCCACTCTTAATACCACTAACCTTAGAACTAAATTTAACATGAATTTTAGGGAAACACAAATATTTGCTTCACAGTAGGAAAATGGCAGCCTACTTACCTCATCGTCTTTGTAGGGAACAAATTATTGTAGTGTGAGTTATGACTGTCCTCTTGACCCTGGGCTTGATAAACCAGGAGGCTGGAATTTGCAGTTGGCAAGTATGCACATGTCAGATCTATTTGGATGACCCTGGCGACTTTACAAAGCACTCACATGTTAAACTGATTGATGATTCAAAGAACTTTACTTTAAATATGGTCTAGAGAAAAGTGAAATGCTTGAGAAATGCCTTTTATGCCTACAGTATCTTCATGAGCACACAGCAGTAAAGTAAACCAAAGCTGGGGGATGCAGTGTCCCAGAAAACTGGACAGCCTCTGTCGTCACCCACCCTCCAGACAGGAACTGGAGCTTGATGTAGCAAAGCCACAGATTAATTGCCAGAAAGTCTTGTCAGGACATACCAAAGTGGAGTGTTTCTTGAGCATCTAGACCATTGTTCCTCAGGGAGTCATGGGTATGGTTCTAAGCAGGCTCATGGGTCATAGATTTTCTACAGTCTAGCTGGAGTTGATACCATTTAACTACCTTCCACTCTATGTAATGGGGTTTTCTGGATTCCCTGGCTGAACTAAGAATTATGGCAGTGTTGATGAAAGTAAGGAATGGAATGCTTTTGTCTGTTTTTCTGTCCAGGACAGATATCCAGTTATGCTGTGTTGGTCTCTATGGGCTCCACTGGGACTTGGGAAACTATATCAGATCTTAATGTGTAGCTGATCTTTGGAACTTGCTTCTTGGATTTCACTTAATATTTCTTCTCTGGTTTAAAGATAAGAACAATAAAAAGAATATAATCCAAGTGGTATATCTTTACCCCGATTCTAACAGTTATAAACTGTTGCTCTTTACTCTTGAAAAAGCATCAAGGAGTTAAACTCATTTCATTTTCTCGGGGGTCAGGGCATATTTAAGGAAGAGGACGTCAGTGGAAAATGTCCAGAGTCCAGGAAACCTCAATTCCTTAAGTCAGACTGTTAGCTGAGGTCAGATGACTTGAAAATGTGTCTTTGGTTCCAAAATGTATGAAAGAAGCAAGGCTAGCTACTTCAGTAAAAGCTCAGTATACCCAAATCCATGTTCTCCACTGCAGGCGGCTAGAGCTACTGGCCGTACAAAGAGCAGTGTGGGTCATGTCTTCACACCTGCTTTCTCATTTTGTTCTGACATATGCCCAGCACCCCCAGTCTTCTGAAAAATGAACGACAGAAGTAGGTTTATCTGAAATCATAAAAATGGACCTTAAAGTCCTGTCCCTTTTGGAAAGCATTGGCGTTTCCAGGGAACAATTCCTTGTAGAACACCAGGGATTTAGGGTTAAGTTTACCTATGTTCACTTCCTACTATTTAGCAGTCATCAACATCGTGTGGCCTCAATGCCTATTCCCTAACTTCTGCTTAACTTTCCTATTTTGAAAATGAAAACAAAAACATTTATCCAACAGTGTCATGTTGATGTTAGGCAAGGGGATTTGTGTGAAGAGCGTGTAATATAATACTTTTACTCACTAGACAAGCTAGTGTTTTATTCTCTCCTCATCACTCTTCACACCCAAGGCAAGAAAACTCTGGCGATAGTCTTATTTCCAGATGTGATTCTTGGATCAGAATGAGGAACTCCTGACCACTGGAAAATAAACTAGTGTCATATAGCTATCCCAAAAGAACAGGGTGAAGATGACCACCTCAGGAAAAATTCCTTCCTAAGGTTTCAGCTTCCATAGAATACTGGGTCATCAGTATGTGCTGCTTCTGCTCAATGTTTATGCAATCCCATTGCTGAATCACTGAGCTAAGCCCATGTTTGAGAGATTTATGCAAGACTTTGTTGTTCAGTATACACTGGCTAAGCCCTTAAGGAACATGACGATTTATCACACAGGGAGAACACCACGAAGGATGCTTTCTGCAACCCAGGTCAAGTTTTTGCTCTGTCTATTATTGCCCTTCATTCCTGGGCCTGAGATCTTGCTGACTATTAAGACATAATATATATAAACACACATAACTCATGTATCTCTCTCTCTTTCTCTCTCTGTGTGCATGTGTGTGTGTGTGTGTGTGTGTGTGTGTGTGTGTGTATGCATGCTGGTGTGAATGTGTGTGCCTCTCTGTTTGGGTTCTTTGTGCAGTGATGATTCTAGAGTATACCCTGGAGGTCAGGAAGAGAGGTAAAGATAAGCCCCTCAATATATTTCCCTTTTTTTATTTTTAATTTCTTAAAACAAAGAGGCAACATCTGGCTCATGTATAAGTGGTATGCAAATGATTTACAAAGGTGAACTGTCAAATTTCCTTTTATACACTTAGATCAAAAAAACAAATATGCCTGCATCAAAGCACTGGAGCAATTTGTTCTCTCTGTTTATGAAGGTGTTGAATGGCTGATAGCTTTATTCCCTGTGGTTCATTGATACTTCTAAGCACGTCTATAAACTGGATCTGAGAAGGAAAAGTTTGGGGTACCATTATTCCTTTCTTAGAACATCAGAGAACTCAAGGAGATTGGTGATCAACTCTAGAATTAAAATTTTGGAAATCTTAAAGAGAAGGATGAGATGCCAGAGCATTATGTTTTCAAGTGTTTTTATTTGAGGAAGATGTGATCCACTGAGGTCTGAGAGGGATGGGAGAAGTGAGGTTGGATGCTCTGATCTAGACAGTCTTCTTTTTCAAGTCTGCTTTCTTGTGTGCCTAGTGTAGTGCTTGGCAGCACGTGGTAAAGTCAACATCAATGAAGGAAGTTACAGTGTGAGTTCAAAGTTAGGAAGGAAATGAACCTGACAAGACCAGGAGCACCACAGTCAGGCATATAAACATCAAAGTGAAATAAATGAGTCTTTGGAGACCATGAGGGGAATTTAGCAAGTCTTATCTATGCAGTAGTTGAAGTGCCAGTGAAGAATGTCCAGAGGAAGTAGGCAAGTACTTAGCCCAGTCATCTGAGTCAGGGGTGAGCACTTTATGTTAACAGTGGGGTTTTGGTAGGGTATGGAGCCAATGAAATGTGGATGGACATATGACCAAATCCAGGCAACCACATATGCAGGTTCACAAAACTGGTAGGACAGATGATAATATTACATTGGGCTCTAATCTAAGGATTATAGACCAAGGTCTTCAGAAAATTCTGGACAGGATAAGAACTGTAATCCACAGAGTATGGAAATAATATATAGCAAGTTGATCTAGTGTTAGAATACCTAATTTTATAGTTGTCGTGGTACTACCACACACTGATGGAAATGACAGGCTCCTGAGCTTAGACTTCCTGGGCTCCTATAATTTCCTGTCTTTGTGACCTTGGATGAGTTATTCACTCTTTCTGTGCCTCCAACTCTGAAATGGGGCTGATAGCTCCTATCACCTTTGCTTTCTGTAAAGATTATGAGTTAATACATGTAAAGCTCATAGGATGATAAAATGGCTCAATAAATATTATTCACTGTTACTATTATTAAAACTAAAATATAGATGCCTTCTCTAACTCCAAGATGAGCATTCTGAACAAAACTTTAGAAAAGGTCTGCATTAAAACAGGCTGACTGCTGGAACACATAGGTGGGAAAAAGTATGATGGTTCCAACACAAACATAAACTCATTTCCAGGTGAACTGGCCGAAGGAGTAGCCTTCTTTTACATAGGCTTGTAGCCTAGTAGCGACCTGTTCCTTTTCCTGAGTCATTCTAAGCATCCCTGCCTTTGTAGCCAGCTGGAAGAAGAGAGGGAGAGGACAGAATATATGTGACATGGGTGTCATCATTTCCCTTCATAGCAGAAGCCTGGTCATGTGGTTCCATTATTCATAAAGGAGGCTGGGAAATGGAGTGTATCTGCATCTCCCATGAAAGAGAAGCATCTGGTAGTTTCCGAGGTGAAGAAAAGCCACTTTCTCTTCTAACATTCTGTCTCAAGAGCATATGATCTCATGCCTGATGACTTATCAGGAAAGAGATGACAAGATAGGTTTACTTCTGTTGTTACTATTACCCTGAAATTAAGTTCTTGGCGCCATGTGGCCTTTTGAAGTCATGGTAGAGTTTGATCTACCTTCCATGGAGGTGCTTAGATTCAGTATCCTTGAAACCAGGAAGGTATACCCACAATGGTGCACATTCTATGGATCAGGAACGGAAAGGGAGATTACTGTAAATCAAATGGATCCTCAGTTTAAAAAAACACATTTGGGGTAAAAGAGAGAGGACATACCAACTTCAGGAGCTTGGTTTCTAAATTTATAGTAGTTAAGGAGAAATCCAGAACATGATTCAAATTCTAATTGAAACTCCATAGTGTTCTCTAGCACAAGGATAAGACCTTGGCAAAATTCAGGGAATCAGTAGAAGGCTCAACATTCTACTTTCATGATCTCATGAAAGTCCTGGCATTATAATGAAGACCTGAAGATAGAGCAGGACCAGTCTTAATCGACAGTACTTCCCAGTTTAATAATCAGTAAGAATGGTGACTGAACCACCTTAGCCGGGAGCCTGGGGCTCCTCAAAGTCTTGAGTGCTTAGTTCTTGTCCTCAAATGGGAAGAGGTTCTTAGCTGAAAGTCAAGCAGCTGTCAGTGTGATGAGGAAAGCCAGTGGTCTATGAAATGGCTTGTCATTTCTTTTTGCCTTTAAAATATAAGGATAGTAATGAAAGCCAACTGGATCTCAGGATCACAGGGGCCACAATGTGTTTCTAGAGGCCTACTTAGCAGTGGACACTCCTTTTCCCTGCCTGGTTTATGAGTTTTGAGGTCGCTGAGGGAAAGAAGCCTGGATAATGACAGTTATAATATGCATTTGAATCACAAATTAAACTATTGTTGATGGTGATGTCACTGTGTAACTACAATGAACTTCATATACATCCTCAGATTAGACATCCCAGCCCCATTTATCAGCCTGGCAAGATAGAAGTCCTTTCTTGGCTGAGGCAGAATTTTTGCTGCCCACTTTACTCTTTGTGAGGGGCAGGCCCTCTTCAAAAAGGGATGTTTTTATGCCTAGTCTTGACCAGTCAAGGAAGTTGCTCTTTAAAGAGGTAGAAATAAGGACAGAGAGCTGTTGGAATTAGATTGTTACTTAAAACATGTTGTCCTAGTTGGAAACCTAAAGCAGTGCCAAGAGGAGGGGCCTGCACTGTACTATTCTTCACCTAGACAGGTGTCTATCAATCAACCACCCTCAGAATCGTCATTCCTGCCTCAGAGGCCAAGGGTAAGGAGATCTGACACCCAGTTAAATTAGCTGGAAAATGTTGGCAGCTTGGCAACAGGTCCTTGGGGATACTTATTTAAAGCAATCTGTCACTGCAATTTTAGGCATTAGGTTCTCCTGAGTAGACTTGGGAAACCAAGGGAAGAAAAGGAGAAACTGTCAGATTAGAGTCTTTAAATATTTCATTTATTATTGTTATTATTATGTATATGAGTGTATCACCTGCATGTATCTAAGTGCACCTGTATCATGCAATGCCCCTGGAAGTCAGAAAAGGGCATCAGATCCCCTGGAACTGAGTTACAAACAGTTGTTGGTTGCCGTATGGGTGCTGGACATCAAACCTGGGTCCTCTGTAAGAGCAGCCAGTGATGGCTGAGCCATCTCTCCAGCCCTCAGAAGATTAGACTCTTAAGAGGTTCTCTAGTAACCACATACCTGTTACTGAACCTGGTTGTTCTGTGGCTTTTGAAATTCACTAATAATTTTTTCTATTCTCACTTATACAGAGCAGTATGATGAAGATTTATGTTCCATTCTGAGAAACACGAGTGTCCAATTTTAAGATAAAATTGCATTTACAAGTGATTTAAAATCTATAGAAAAGTTACAAAGATAGAAGAGTTCTCATTTAGCCTTCACCTAGTTGTTCCCGTTACTGATGCTGTACATAACCATACCTGGTCAAAAATAAGAAGTAACAATAACAAAAATAGTTAAACATCAGATTGTCTGGATTTTATCAACTTTTTTCTAGTGTTCTTATAGCCCCAGGACCCCAGGAAACCATATTTCAGGTAGTTGATTCTTATGTGACAGTATCAGGACTGTGGTTATGGTAGGGATGAGGCCACAGATACCCCAACACCTTAGTCCCCACTTTTCATACTCTGTATCCCAGAATATCCTTGAGGCATCTTTAGAATTCCAATGAATGCCCTGCATGGGCTATGAGAAGCTCTCTTGTAATACCAAACTACCTTAGAGCTACTGAGGAAACCCTATTTCATGAGCAACTTGTAACACTAGGCTTGGTTAAAAGTAGTTAGAACTGTGCAGTTCTGGGCATTCACCTAGAGACCAACCTAGAGATAAGGCAGGAGCTAATTTTCACGGACTAAGTTTATAATAGAAGACCAGAGGAAGGTATGGGGTCTCCCTAGCTTCCCAGTCCCCAGACCATGCATTCATTCTTTCCTTCAGCTCTGGCAGAGGGTACATAGGAGATGTCTCATTAAGAGATATCACACAGAGTCAACCTCTCAGCAGACAGGTGCCATGGTATGC
The DNA here is from genome assembly GCA_035773235.1 of Eospalax fontanierii. Classification (NCBI taxonomy): domain Eukaryota; kingdom Metazoa; phylum Chordata; class Mammalia; order Rodentia; family Spalacidae; genus Eospalax; species Eospalax fontanierii. The sequence continues at coordinate 146,091,866 of CM069524.1, read as the reverse complement.
TCATCTTGAGTGGATTTAGAAATGCAATGTAAATGCTAACACCTATTAATATGAACAAGCTGCCAAAAGAAAGGAACACCGAGGAAAGAATGCATAGCTAATTACAGTCGGCATTACAAGTGCGCTTCCTTCGTCAAAGCCAGCGGATCTGCACACTCATTGTTGATAAAATAACAGATGTTTTGGAATATAGAAGTCTACTGAGGGACAGGACTGACATTTAGGACACAGGTATCACTGCTTGCTCTGTGTCTCTTGTGTGACCTAGAGACATGGCATCCATCTATAGTCTCGACTTTGTTTTCTGCTTCTGTGGTTCTCTTTCATATTTTGTTTTCTTTAGGATGAAGTTTTTCATTTAGTGATGAAGGGGGAAGATAGGTGAGTTTCTTTCATATGGGAGGAGTACATCTAAAGGGATAAGAAAAAGCCTCCTCACTCTCTAATATTGCTTTCACCCCAGAACAAAGTCATTCAACATCCCAGGCCTTTCCTGCTTCCTGATGAAGTAAGAGAACACTCTTGATTCTTGAAATACCTTTTTTTATATTACCTAGATCCAGTTTATTGACTAAAGATTAATTTCAGTTCTGTTCTTTGGGATAGTTAGGACAGTTAACCTATATGTTAAAGAATTACATGGGAAGAATTTCTTCATTTTTTTTTTTTTTGGGAATTGGGATCAGTTGACTATTCCTTGCATTTATATGCTCCCATACCTCCGTCCTTCCTAGACCACTCTGTACTTTGGTTTAATTTGATGATAAGTCAGGGCTATCTACCAGCAGCCTAAAATGCAGAGGTGAATACAAGGAAGGATCTAATTTATGTCATAGGACATTGTAGTAGTCTGTTATGAAGGTGGTCTAGAGAGGCATAACCAGGAAGTTCACCTAGAAGTCCAGGTTCAGGCATTGCTTTGACTATTGACATGGGAAAAATCTCTTTATTGTGTGTACTCGAAGTTTATCTTTTGTAAAGGGAATACTCCCTGTTATTTTCCTCATCAACTTGACTTTCTCATCTCAAACAATGCTGGCTACACCAATACCAATAGCATTATCTTCTGCATTGCCTGGAAACCTGATTAACTTTGATGCATACTGCAGGGTTTCCTTCCAATGCATCAGAGATGCTATTACTCCTTTTCCTGTAATAGGAACCAAGGACTAAGACCAAATCTAGTCATTAAGTTACTTTGGTGACATCAATTTTTAAATCAGTGTTCTTGACTGTCAACTCATAATGTTGAATTAGGTTCTTTGTTTTATGGTATATTTTATAGCAGTAAAATTTCACCTTCAAATAGAACCTAATAAAACAGATATGCAAACAGAGAGAGGGTCAGAAAGAGAGAGAGAGAGAGCTACATAGATACTGAGTACAGAACTGCTTGAGTTGAAATGAAAGAACAAAGATCTCCAACCATGCTGTCCTCCTTTGCCCGTCCCCGCCCCTTTACATGGGCCATAGGGCTTAGCACTGCCACCTGTTGTGGAGTGAATTACTTCTCCGAGGGAAAAGGTGGACAAACACCCCTCTCAATGGTATCACCCAAGACCACCTTGAGCAGAAGATGAGCTGGGAAAATCCTATGCCCCACCCGCCTGGTCTATTGGCCTTGGATGTGAGAAGGGGAGGGGCTAAAGGTATTTAAACTGGGGGCTCCAGGAGGCCGGCCCTTTTCGTCCCCTCCACCATGGACCATTAGGATCTGTTTACCGGGAAGTTGCAAGACCCCAGCCACGTGGACTTAATAATGGAACTTATGGAGGGGAGGGTGGGCGCCTGTGTTCTGTAAGTAAGCCCTCACCCAATGCTCTGTTAGTAAGCCCAAGTAAAGTAGCTAAAATCTGTTTAACTGTGAGTGGAGAAATTTGTATGTTTGTTGCAAGGCCTGGGGGAGGGGTACCCCTTGGGTTGCAAGCAAGAAGAGAGAGGCAGGTTAAGTTAGTCTGCCTCTCCCAGAGAGAAATTTTCATAACACCTGTTCAGCAAGGGACCTGACGGAGATTTAGCACAATTTTTCCAGCCATATCCAACAGTGACAACGATGGCAGGAGTGAAGCATTAAGTGACTACCTCTTCTCAGAAAACCTTTTTAGTTCTCCTGTCTCTGTGGTTCAGCAGTTGGTAGTGTGAATTCTCCCACCAAACAGGCTAAAGAAGCATTTGTGTTTTACCTTCTGGCTGTGGGGCTTTGTGCTATCACACCGTCCTTTGCAAGGGCCCTTAGTGTTCTCCCTGGAGAGCATGAGAGTCTTCCTATATCATCCCAGAAAAGTAGGTGTTCAGAGGTTGCTAGTCTCCTTTTAAAAAATAAGGAATGGAGCTTATGTAAAGGTTGGTGATGTCTTCATGCTCTTAAGAGTCCTTAGTAGTGAGGATCCATTTTGAAACAGTTGTACACAGACCTTTAAGGTAAAGAATCCAGTTTGAGCCTCTGTTAAATTTTGTACATGCTGGTTCATCTCCTCCCTTTGTACCATATTGTTTTATTGGGGGTATGTGTGAGTGTCGATGGAATCAGTTACCTGACCATATACATGATGAGCCTAATACCATATGTATTTGCAAGAAAATTAAAATGTCAGAGGCATACAAAAGGTGATATGAAATTTAAAAATTCCATCTAATTATATGGGCCTTGAGAAGCGGGTTGGTTGGTAGGTAATGTCAGGAGGCCACACTAGGCAGAAGGATTAGCATTGACGGAAATAGATTAAGACAGTGATCTAGACTGACATGCCATTTGACTAGACAAAGCTGGATATAAGGAAGGGAATGTCTGTGAAGGGGAGGGGAGGCTCAACTATGGCAGTCATGGGAAGTTCAGCTGCTTTGACTTGAGCAGTAGATAGACAGTCCTGGGCAGTCATGTTGTGACAGACTCTAACAGTCCAGCAAAGGAGCCATGAGACCTTGTACCACAGCAGAGGACAGGAGATTATACTGGAATTACTGCGCCTGATAAAGGTGAACTGATGGCTGCAGAAAGGGCTGAAGGCTACTGCAACATTGGATCATAACCTTGGAAATGAGTAATTCTAGTTACAGGTTGGGACATAATTTTAAAAGTGCATATTTTAGGGTACTTAGTTCCTTCTATGTCCCCAAAATGTTAGAAGCAAATGAGAAATGCCAAATCCTTCAGCTTTAAAGAAACACGCAACTGGGGGGGGGGTGGTTTAAATGTCATGCCTATCACCTTGATGACCCCAGGCATAATGGCATCTACATCATCCCAGGCAGATGGCCTCTTCACTCTTTCCCAGGGCTTCTGGGATTCCTCCCTCAGGCTCCCTCAGGTATCCCTCCCAGCTGTGGCTAAGGGAAGTGGTGACTAGTGAACAATTTATGTCTTTTTAATTCTTAGCACTCTTTGGAAGTATAATATCCTCAGTTATATCTATTCAGAATTCTTTCTCTGTAGTGGAGAAAACTGATTTAATTTTATAAAACATTGTAATTACTCAGAAAAACTAAGAAGCTTGGTGGGAACAAAAAGACTCTGCTTTTCATAGGTACCTAGTTATATTTTGTTTATCCTGACTGACTGAGAACCTATGAAATGAAAAACCTGTCCCCTGCTTGCCCTGCTGAAAATGATAATCTGATAGCAGGTTCCAGTGATCTTCCAACTTCAGTCTCATTTCTCTGTAATGTTGAAATCGGTCTGTTCTCTCCTGTCAAAGAAGGTGGCATGTGAGTGGGATGGACATTATCATTCCTGCTGTTTCCATGGGGACAAGACAGGGAAGATACTCCAGCATCACATTCCAAGAACTGGAGGTATATTTTATTGAATGCCATTCCAAAGAGGAGAAGCAGGCTGCAGGAAACTGCTGAGTGTAATGCTGCCACTTGCTTCTCTCTCCATGCCTGTGAAAGACAATAAGGGAAGGAAGATGGCAGCCACCATTTCCCTTCTCAAGTACAAAGGGCCATTTGTTTTCTAAGACAACTGAATGTATAACATATAAAAATACATAAATTTCCATACAAATATCTTCCTTACCAGCTGTAATTAAGATATTTGCATGTAAAGAGAACACTGTATTCCCTTGATTTCCTCCTGGTAGGAAATTGTATTTCTCTCATAATCCTCAAAGCTCAAGAGTTTGTGAGTTGCCTATAACTAAACAGGAGGAGGAGGAAGAGGAGGAGGAAGAAGGAACAAGGAGGAGGAAAAAGAAGAGGAGGAGAGAGAAAAGGAGGAGAGAGAGGAAGAGTAGAAATAGAAAATCTGCCCAACACAGCAACATTGGAAATTCAGATTTTTAAACACAGCTTTGGTCTTATTTTTTCCCTCAGAATTATCCCACAGGACAAAGCTGGGGGTGGGGGTGGGTGGGAGGTTTGTTGCCTAAGAAGGGTAGGCAGAGCACCCACTAAATCCCCAGTCAGGCTATATTCATTTGAATATTCTAGTTCCTGCTTAGAGCTATGTGAGTTTAGGAAATGTACTTCAATTCTCTAAACCTCAGATCCATTATCTGAAAAAAAAGCGAGTTAGAGAGAACAGTTTCTTCTTTTGTGTCGATTAAATAAGATAATGTATGCAAATTGCCTGGTACCTATTAGACATTCAATAGATAGTTATTATCATTCCATGTAAGTGAATAAGGTAGAAATTATATATAAGAAATTTTAAATAAGTTACATGCCAAAGTATTTCTTATGATAAATCTTTGGTGCTGAATCCTGAAATTAAATGGGAGAAGAGTCTAGTTAAGAGAACCCGGAGAGAAAGAAAACAAAGCCAATCACCATTCAAAGACTGGCTTAAATGTTCAAGTTAGTCTATTGGAGGGTCAGAAAGAAAGAGAAAGTGTAACAGTGAGGAGCTTCCTCATTGAAGGACTGCCAGTCCCAACCAAGAACCAATTTTTGAACCATGAATTTTTTCAGAAATAGAGCCCAATTCTCTAAGCATTATGAATTGTCAGCCTCCTTCTCTCTTGAATATTTCAGGGTTGTGTGCTCTGGAGCCTTTGGATAGAACCAAAGCTGGCTGAGATCTAGCCTACCTTTTCCTTACCATTTGCAATACGATGGTCTCTTCTCTCATTATCACACATATAATGAAGTAATAGATATGAAAGTCTTTTGTAAACTGTTGGCTTGGGTACAGTTGGCTCTGCTTGCCCACTCCCCTCAGGAATACCATGGCACAGAATTATTGGCACTGAGCATAGTGAGTGAGTTGAGTTCAATGTCCCAAAGTTGATGAGTAGGATTGGTAGGTACTGAATCTCTCTCACTCTGCTAATCACCCCACAGCCTTAGCTATCCCTTCTCCATTGTCAAGTTCTTCAACTGTTACAACTTGGCTGGACTTTTGATTTCTTGTGCTTGGTCATTCATTTGTCCAGTGTATCAACCCTTGACTTCCTGATTTTGAATTTGTTTTTCCATGTTACTGAGTCATTTCTTTCTGTTTGACAACTAATTTCCTTAGAAGTCAAAGAAACTTATATCATTTTTCACACAATAAGTGCTTAATCTTAATACATATAATACTACATGAGATGTTTCAGTGGTAAGAAAAAATGTTTCCAGTGCCCTAAGTATTCTCATAGGTCTTGACAGGTTCCAGTAATCAGTATGTGGGGGTCTCTGGGTAGGCACATCAGGAAGATGCTGTGGTATCTTAATGAAAAGCCAGCTGGTTCTGATTCCCCATCAGTGACTCAAATATTTACTTATCAGTGAAGAGGACTAAGTGAATATCTCACAATGATTAAAATGCCCATGAGACTAGATCTAGCTCAAGGAGCAACTTGTTAATATAGATAGATAGGGGACTAGCTTTCAAAAGCTATATGACCAAAACATGCACAATTAGTAAGGTAGTCTTTGTGGGAATCTGGCTATATTGAAATAGTTGCATAAATAGGAAGAAGTTACAGCTCGAGAGTCATGAAATTTAGCTATAAGCCTGACAATGGGATCATTGGCTTCCCAGGAGGTTTAGACATACTCCAGACCTTTTGCATAAATCTTGACCCCCAACACTGTGAAGGGATTGCACCATCTCTTTCCAAAACTCTCCCTTTTCAGACTTGAAGACCAAGGCATGCCCCTTCTGAAAAATATATTCTTACTTCAGCCTTACCAGCTGGGAGTATTTGAGCTATGCTAGCCCAAGAACATCTCCAGTGTTTCCAGATTACCTGGGGTGGACATCTATGTTTCCATCTGTTTTATGCTGATCTTAAAGAGACCAACTGGATTTTATTTATTTTCCAATACTTGGAAGTTACTTTATTACTAAAGCCTCCAGTGTTTTCTGTGTCACTGAACTGCCTCATACTTAAAAGATATGAGTCTCTTGGTTGCTTGTAAATTTAATTGCCTCAAAACCAAGTAGTATATGCTCTAGGCATGGCAAGCATATCCCAGGTAGAAGCTCCAACTGACTGGTTTTGGCTGACTTGAGTAGACTTATGGACTTTATCTAAGGTTGACACAAGAGCATGTAGTAATCAACTCGTTGTATTCTCCATGGATTTGGAAAAAGGATTAGTGGTATCTGTGTTCTATTGTTTTCAGTCCTGGCATTTACCATTCTAGTATGTGCTCTCAGTCTAGGGATTGTGCTAGAGTCTTTTAGGCATTCTCTAGCCCTTGCTTCTCCAAGCCCTTGCTTGGAGGTGAGATTATTGACTGTACCTGAGTTGAAGGAGCATGTACAGAGAGTAAGGTTTCAGATGGACCTCTCCTACTGGGACTAGTTCATGTGCCCGAGTTCACAGATGGAAGTGGTATCCCGGTATCTTAAATTATCTTTAGTTAAGCAGTTGTTTATTGCTTTGTGACATATGTACAGCAAAAGTGCTTTGGTTTTGAGTGGATTTGGTCCCCTGTTCCATTCTGCCAAGATTTTCAGTGGTCTAGTTACAAGTATTTCTGCCAGCTCAGTGCCACCAGCTTTGTGCCAACTTTTATCAATGTGCCAGCACTGCTTTAGGCATATTTTTATTTGTTTGGCAATACTGAGAGATCTAAGACTTGGGTTTTATACTATAGTTCCATTCCCAGGCAAAAAAAATTTGTCAACATCCTTCAGACATTGTCATTATATGATTCTGTTACTATCTTATTGGACAATTTCCCTACATATATAAGTATTTTATAATTGGTCAATTCTTGGCTGAAGTTTGAGCAAATTATTTGCCATGGCAAACTTGTCAAATCCTGATTAGGAATTAAATTGGAGTCCATCTTGTCAAACTTACTTGACACATAAGGACACTAAAATCAAGAAAGAGAAACCAGTTGTTTGTCAAGCTCATGCTTCTAATTATTACTGGTAGAATCAAGACAAGGACACTGGCCTCTCTGTAGATCTGATACTCATCTGAGTTTGATACTCATCTCATAATATGCAAGGTCAAATGGTGGTATGATTATTTCTATTTACAGACAGAAAGTGAGGCTCAGAGATGGTGTTCTAGTTCATTTTCCTATTGCTGTGATAAACACCATGACCAAAAGCAACTTGACGAGGAAAAGGTTTATTTCATCTCACAAGTTCCTTAACCTAATGGGTTGGTAGGATTAGAAAACTCTGTAGATAGTTCAGACTCAATGACGGCAGAACTCAGCCCCGTAGGCAGTAGCCTTATGTAAAAATAAAGCATTCTCCCTTGTTAGGCAATGGGTTCTCCATCCCCAGATGGTTTCCAGAAAATCCACATGCCCACATTTTGGAAGTGCTGTAGAGTTAGAGACACATGCATTGTACATGAGGTTGCAGTTAGTGACTGCAGAGTTTTACCTTCTTCTGTGATCCTATGAGCCAACTCCATAATAGAGATTGCTTAAAAATACAGCAATTTCAAGACTCATTATGCACAAGCAAGGAAATGTCAAGAGTATATTTCTGTGATGCTAAGAAATATTAGAGCAAATCCACTTTCCACGTCTTCAAATTCACAGCTCCTGCCTTCTTTCCCACTTGCCTTCTGCCTTGCCATTAGTCCCCTGCCCCGTTTTTAGCCCAACCTTCTCTGTGATTCCACATATTTGCTCTGAGGTCTTTCTCTAAAAATTCATGTTCTCTTTTACATTAAAGAAAAATCTTCATTTGACATTTCTGTCCCTTTCAACTTCTATTTTTCTCCTATATTACTGAGAGAGGTAATTTTCATCTTTGGCCTTAACTTGAGGGGAGGGGCACTTCTGATCTTAACCATCTCATTTAATTTTCCATTTGAGATTCAGTAATTATCTTATAGCCAAATGTGAATATCTTTCCTCCACGGTAATCCTTTCTGAACAATCTGTTGAATGTCATTGTTAGTAAGAGCCCCTTTTGTCCCCCATCACTGCTCTACCAACCCTACATTGTACTCCCTTTCAGTGCCTGAGTGATATCTTACTTTGCAACCCCTTTCCCTTCCTGTCATCCTTTCCTCTTCCATTAATTTCTGTTTTTCTTCTCAAAGTTTTGAAGTATTTTTTAAGATCGTTGAGAGCCCACAGGCTCCAGTGATAATAATCCCATTTTGTCTTGGTGCAAAGGCTGTTTGATCCCCTCCATTCTCTTCAATCGCCTCATCTATAAGCCTCCTCTGGAGGATTTATTGGTGACTGAAACATGATCTATTGGAAATAAAGTCACCATGGCTGCCCCCCACTTCTCCAGCCAGTGCTGCTCAACAGTCTGTTAGCATCCTTGAAGTCTCTCCTGGGAAGTTTTCCAAAGAGAATGCCTATTTGAATGCCTCTTCATCACCTTCCTGCTATGTCTGGCTTCACAACAGCTCAGTGAAATTTCTTCTTTTCAGGAAGCAGGAACCAGCCTACCGAGTCCAGCAACTGGCTCTATGCACATGCCTGTGGGCTCAAAGTCTTCCTACCCATGCTCCTAGTTCTTCTTCACGCCACCCCCTTCTTGTAAGAGCCACGGATGAGGCTTCATTATAGCAATCTGTTCCCTGTGGTTTTCCTGATTCTCTCCCATAGAGAGCCTCTCTCTAGTCCCTCCACCCCAGCCAGTTTGCCTCTTGTTCCACAATACCATGCACTTATTTTCGCTGTTGCACAATGCCCTCTGTAATTGCTGGTGAGGACTGCTGGGCTGTAAGCAAATGCCACAAATTGGAGGGCTTCAACAACTGAACTTACTTATTTTTTCATAGGTTGGAGGCTTTAATTCCATAACGAGGTATAGGCAGCTTTGATTTTTTCTCGGGCTTGCCTCCTTGACTTGTAAATGGTTACCTTCTCCCTCTTTCCTTAGAAAAATCTTCGCTCTACAAGTGTCTGTGTCCAGATTTCCTGTTCTTATAAAGACACCAGCTATATCAGATTAGAGTCCACTAAAATAACCTCATTTGACCTTAATTACCTCAGTAGGACGTTATACCCACTATGGCCATACATTAAGAAACTGGGAGTTAGAACTCCAACATATTAAATTGTGGGTAGGATACAATTCAGCCCATAAAACTTTCCCGTGTACCCATCTGTTCTTTCTTCTCCCTCTTTGTTATTTCTTGCTGTCCATCCCTCACTGCCATCAGAGCCCACCAAACCCATGTTATTGTTTTCAGCCGATGGTTTCCTCAGCCTTACCTTCTGGGTTTGTACACATGGACTTGCTGCTTCATCAACCTGCCTCACCCCCTTGCTTCTTCCGCAGGTGGTTCCTGGGCTGTTCCTGCCTCTAGTTCCATGGCGAGTCAGGCTATGTCTCTTATCCTTTACACAAGCTCTTGATTCCATATGTACTTGAGAAAAGTCAGTGCTATGTTACTGTGAATCGTTCCTCACAGGCAGCCAAGCTCAACCTCTCCTCTAACTTCCCAAGAGGAATTTCAAGGGAAGTGGGCTTTGGAATGGTGTTGAGAAAGCAAATACCCTTGACAGTGGGGGAGAGAGACGACTGATATACCCATTGAAACCTTTGCAAATATTGTTAAGTGATTTCACCTTCTTTGTAAATCAGAGAAGCAGGGGCTGGAAAGATGGCTCAGCAGTTAAAAACACTTGCTGCCTTTCCAGAGGTCTTGGATTTGATTCTCAGCACCCACATGGTGGCTAACAACTGTCTATAACTCCAGTTCCAGGGGATCCAACGCCGTCTTCTGGCTCCTGTGGGCATCTCATGCACATAGTACACTGACATACATGCAGGCAATACACTCATACACATAAAATAAAAATAAATAAAATATTTATACAGAAAAGCAAAAGAAGGGATTTGGTAAGCCACGGGGTTAGCAGTGAATTCAGGAATTTCCTCCCAATACAATAAGAAGAAATAGTCCATTGGGAGCTTTGGAGAAATTTTCCTTTAACCTATGAGGTTGAGAACTCTAGACGAAACCCATTTCCTTCCAGAGTGGTAGGTTGACTGGGAGGCTCATTCTGTGGAAACAAAAGTTGAGACACTGGAGAAAAGTCGTTGATGCTTGGTGGCCCTCAGAGGCAGACAGTTGAATAATGTTGTGACTAGGAGCAGTGTCATGCTGTTTTGTTGGGCTGTATGTGAGTGCTTCCTGGGTGGACTCCTAAGTGAGGCCTTGCAAGTAGACAGTCAGCCTTCCTGCCTAGGGCTCTGGGCAAGGACTTTGGCGGTTATTCTTAGGAGAGACACCTGCTCCATTAAAGACAGGCCCGTTTCCCTTTTCTCCCTCCCTTCTTTTGTCCTCTCTCTTCCTCTCCCTTCATCCCTTTTCTTCTCTCTCCCCTTCCTTGATCTCTCCCTCATTCACTGTCAGGAAGGGCCATGCCAGAAGGGCCCATTCAGCGTGTCCTGGCAACGGCAGAGGCTAGCAGCACCAGCAGCTTCCACAGTGAGTCTGGATTTCATTTCTGGGGCTGGGCAGGGCTGTCCACACACTGATAGCTTACAGGCTTTGGAGGAGCTTCCATGTGTGGGAGGCTGCTGCCAACTTTTTGCCTGCTTCCTTTCATGGTGGCATCATGGAGGTTCTCTGCCAAAGCCATCAGTGTGCTTGGGATATCTCATGAGTATGCCGCATGGTGAGGGTGTGGGGCCATGATCTGCTAAATGTGCACATACTAATTCAAATGGCTGCCAGTGTTTCTGTCCAGGCCTGTGTGTTGGTAGAGGCTGAAGGCTCTGCATGGATGGTGGTTTGGCTGCTTTCTTGCATTTTAGGAGATGTGACCTTGAGTTTTATATATTCTTTGATTGTCTAGTTCTCCATAGGAAGTTCCCTTGAAGGATCTGAAGATACCATAAACAAACAGGTCAAAGGGTCTGGTGAGCAGGAGAGGTCCAGTTGATCACAGATGAATCCTGGTCTAAAAAGATGTTGATATTCAGGAAAGTTATTACAGAGCTGTGATAACTGAGTCATCCTTGTGTATCTGGGGGAGATTTTTACTCTCTTCACTTTATTGCTATGTAATTTCTGGCAAGGAGACAGACATAGTTCAGGCCCAGTGGAGGGTCCGTCTGTCCTTCCTTGGTCATCAGACCACATTAAATAGTTTCTTCCCACTTTTTGTCTGTGGGCTTTTTCCTCTTGTTTCTGAAATGATCCACAGAACCATGAACTTTATGAACTCAGCCTTAAAAATTCAGTAGAAGTCTTTCTTGTTACCTTGAGGAGCTTTCCCTCCTGGCCAGAGGTTTCAGATATTGGCTGGATGTATCGTAGTGGAGAGAATGTTGAAATGAGAAGCTTCTGTCTCCTAACATGTGATCCTAGGCCTCTGGTGCAGTCCCATGGGCAGGTGCATGGGAATGCCTTGACAATTGCAGTCCCTTCTTTCCTGATTTGGTTGTTAGGGAGGTAAATTAAGCATAGCCTCCCAGGTTCTCACGGGGCCTCGGCTTTACAGGTTTCCCGTCTTGACACTGCTACTAACCATGGCATTAAGGTGTAGGATATCCCTTGGTTGCCAGTTTTGTGCAACATTTGCAAACAGATGAGCACAAGAGTTTATTCTCCTCTCAAGCTTTCAAAATACCACACGTATTTCAATTCCATCAGGGTCAAACTCTTGTTCTTAAGAGTTGACAAATTTTACCAACGTACCAAATTGATCAAATCTATTAACTCATTTCATCAGTTATTTATTATAAATCAATATTAATCTGGACACCGCTAGAGTGAAAAGGGAAGCTATTAATAATTAAATAAGAACCAAGGGCATACATCAAGCCCCTTCTAATACACTAGGATGTATGCTCACATTTTATTAATCCTGAGCTATTTTAAGTATGAAGAATACAACTGTGACTAAAATAGGAAAAATCATTGCCTATAATTAGTGAAATATAAAGATTAAGATACAGAGTAAGTTAGAGAGTGGCAGGTCCTTACAAGAAAATATATGGAAAAGAAAAGAGGCATTTGTTGGTGGTAGTGGTGATGATAAGTTGATGATTGTGTGCACACCAGCATGTTTGTGTGTGCATATGTGTATGGTTTTAGATGGGAGGTTAAAGCATCTCAGTTTCTTATAGAAGGTAATATATATTTCATTTAATCTCCCTAAGGAGAGCTTTCATGGCTTGGGCAAACTTTTCTGAAACAACTCAGAGCTGAAATGTTTGAATCCAAATGAAGAAACAAACACAATCTTCAGGTGACAAGAATCAAATAGAGTTCAGTGGGCATACATCTACAAAGCAGGCTTTGCTTGGTAGTTAGCACAACGTTCATGTCCTAGTGCCTTCACTAAGAGTGCATCAAACAGTGAATAAGACTCCATTAATTTTAAAGTGTCTTTGTAGAAAGTCCCTTAATTTGTGACTTATACTGGCTAGTTAGTATGTTCTGAGGCCGTTCTTTCTTTCTTCTATAGTACCAGGGGTGGCAGTGGGAAAATCAGCTTACATTTTGTGAACATCTACTCTAGGTGGACAGTTTGCTTCAGACTTTGAGTAAGTTTACTCATTTAGTCTACACTGTTCCCAGTTTTGGGATAAAAACACTGGCATTTAAACAGAGACAGACAGACAGACACACACACACACAAATAGAAAAGAGTAGAGCAAAGGTTTAAGTTGAAGTTAACCAAAGTCTGAAACCTTGCCTTTATCAATCAGTTAGGTTCAGTGTCCATCCACGGGTACCATACCAGGTACTAGGAAGTGCAGAAACGAAAGAACAGTGGGACTTCTGAGGTTACCCCACAGTCCTGTGTGTGAGCTGATCTGCATGGCTGAATCAGGAGCTACTAGTAGATGTGTTGGGGTGATGTCCATGTCTTTGCTGATTGTGCATGCAAGCAGAACATCTCCTGCTTCTCCACGTGATGTCATCCTTGGGAATGGGGTTGTGGCTGGGAAATTTTGGAGGCATGTGAGCAGGTCGTTTTGTGTGGTACTCATGTTAGGCAGAGGGGGAAACAACCTCAGTGCAACAGGTGCCCTGGCTTTCATGCACGTTAGGAAGGCCAGAGCATGGAATTTGGATATAGACAACGTGTGAGCAGAATGCATGCTCAGTTGTGAGTCTGGACAGCAGTATTTTGATGGGGATTGAGTGGAGTTGTGTTTGAAGATAACTCTTAATTCCTGTTTGCTTTGTGAATGGAACCCACAGACTCACCTCATCCAGTCTTGTGATGCTATTTGAAAGAAGCTGATGTCTCTGGACCACACCTCAGATATATTTATAATTAGCGTTATCACTGTGAAACTGTATCTGTTCATAATGTACTTTCATATAACTTCCAGAGTTTTAGGTAGAATCTTGTTTTATGTATGAACTGGACTCTTTAAATTACATGGCTAAAAAATTCACCCTTTAGATACACAATACAAATGTGATACATAAAGGAATATTATAGGATGTCAACAACCTTCTCCAGTCTTGAAGATACACTTTCTCCCTATAGGGCTATTTTTTTTTCCTTGGACTTCTAGAATATATTTATTCTAGGATAAGCCTTTTGTCCATCCAGTGCTAATTAATCTTCGAACTTCTGGTTACCTTAGCATCTTGCACTGTGATGACCTGAATAGGGATCTCAGTGCATTCAATGCATCTTTTAGTTTCACCGTAAGTGCTATATAGATAGAGAGGGGTTATTCTTGTCATTTTCCAAGGATTTTCTTCACCACTCCAATGCCAGCATCACAAGAATGTATTCCAGGCTCTTGAATACTCCTAACTGTGGTTGTCTCACTATTGGACTGCGTCTACTCGAACCCACAGCTTATGGTTATTGTATGGTTTTTGTCCCTGACTTTGGTGTTCAGGGGCTGAGGAGCAAATCATTGTTTATCCTCTTCCCTAAACAGTTCTCTCTGAATTCTCAGAGTTCCATCTCTAACAAAATACAAAATACTAACCTTTTCTTCTAAACTATTAGCCCATCTCAGCATCAGTTGACTTCTCCATTCTGCAGCCACATGCACTGTGAAGCCCCAGAGGGACTAGGGGTGAAACTTAGAAATACCCAGTTCTGTTCATTCTCTGCGCTGATGACGTATGCTCTACTCTTCTAAACACACACACTGGGGATGTCTAAATTCCAGGAAGGGCTTAGTCACAGCTAGAGGGACGATGGACACGAGTATAAAGGGCACCTGAATCACATTCCTTCTACCAGATTTGTTTAGTATGTGTGTGTGTGTGTGTGTGTGTGTGCGTGTGTGCGTGCGCGCCTGCATATATGTGACAGTGCACATGTGTGGAGATCAGAGGATAGCTTTCATGAGTCAGTTCTCTCCTGCTACCACATAGGTCCTGAGAATGAACTCCATTTGTCAGACTTGGCATTGTGTAACTTTACCTGCTAAGCCATCTCACTGGAGGCACATTCTTTACAATATCCTGCTGGAAGACGGGGAGGATATCTCTCCACCCAAACCAACCTAGTTGCTGTGATGAAACTGGAATACACCTGGATCTTTGTGAGTGGGGCCTAAGACAGGTTTTGTCCACTCTTCTTTGACTATTGCCACATCAGCCATCACTAAGGCTGTGAGGTAGTTCGATTGCAGTGAAGTTGTCTATAAGCTAAGGTGCATTCTAAAGCATACTATGACATCGGTAGAGTCCAATGTATTATAGTAGTCTTGAGATTAAAGAATGTGATTTTTCTACCTTTTCATTACTATCTAAAGTTCTGGGATCAAAATAGTTAAAAATGGGTCTTTGGCAGGACAATTAATATATTAATCCATGAAAGATGCTTCTTTAATTTGTATGGTATCTGAGGACTTTACAATTTTCAAGGGATCCATTGTGTGTTCCCAGGGTCAACCTTCTGGGCTCTCACTTGAAGATTTATCTGGGATAAATGATCTGTCCATAAATGAAAATTAATCTTTGAATTCTTGGTTTCCTTAGCCCTTTGCATTGTGATGACTTGCACAGACTGTGGAAGGCAGAGCAAGTCTCTTGAACAGCACGGCAAAAACTATTTGGGAAAGGGTAGGGTTCAGTCTTAGGTGAAGGGATTTTGGGAGACTCGTGGAAGATGACAGGAGGCGATGGTATCTCCCTGCTTGCACCATCCAAGATTTCTCACAAGGGGAGTTGTCCTGAGTCTTTATTCTCCATTCTTTGATTGAAGCATATTTTCAAAGGTGGTCAAGTCCATTTGCCCCCACAATTGTTTTGGAGACAAATAGCTCATGAGAAATCTATATGTCTAGAAGAGTTGTGACATCACCTCCAGTGGGAAGATGCTGGCAGCGATGATGAGTTCCGTTGTGTCTGGGCTGGTGCCTTATTGCCATGAGCTGTGGTTGATTCCTCTGACTATCTCTGCCTCCTCCTATATAGTCACTTGTGGTTAACCCTAATGGAAAGTAGAGTCCTGACAACTCCAGCCAAATGTATCCACATGTACCTTGCTAGAGAAGCCTGTCATCTTGGTGGAGTTTTCAGATGCTAGTGTCAGGGCCACATATCATGAACTGTCTCTATGCTTTATAACTGATGGAGCTCTGGCACATGGGTTTGGCATGCAGACTGCTAGGTAGGCGAGTGAAGACTATTGCTGTTCTGCCCTCACTGGGTGAGCTGAATTCTATGTGGGCCTCTGCCCTCTTCATTAACCTCTTTTCTTGGGTTCATTTCTAAAAACAAGACATTTTATTCTCTAAAATGAAGACTAACTTAAGAGTTGAATTTTCCAGTGTTTTACGGAGATTCTTTTACCTATAATTGAAAGAAAATTTCACTTATTGTACCTTAAAGAAGAAAAAAGGCTTAAGTAAAGAAAACCCAGGCTTAGACTTGTGTCTAGTGCTAGACTAAGACCCATATAACGGCACCAGATTCAGTATGTGCTGCTTCCTCTCTCCCTCCTTCCTTCTTATCTCCATCTAGACTTTCTCCTCTAATTCTTCCTTCAGTTTCTTCCTCTGACACTGATATTACTGAATGAGATATTAAAGGGAAACGTATGTCCAAACAATCAAAGTTTAAAGTTATGATGATAAATGTTATAGTGGTTGAAGAGAGGGCCAGGGACCAAGATGTTCACTAAAGAAGAGTGGCCTTTATCAGGGAGGACTTAGTGCTGGGATCCCAGGTAGGAAACCAGCAGCATCACCTCTGCGGCCAGGTTGGGTGCTATGCAGAGAAAAGTTACCATGACAGACCAATGAACAAAAGCCCGGACCTAGCTGCCTTTCCCTGTCTGTCTACAGGGATCATAGGATGCGTTTTAGTATCATCTTTTCCTGCTGTCTGGGATGATGTGAATTCCCATCTGACTTCATTGCATTTGCTAATATAGATATTTAAGAATGAAATTCTCTCTTCAGATTTTATGGGGAGTTTTATAGGAACCAACTTATAGAATTTCTGTCACATTTTCCTAGATCTGCCACCCCAACTCATCAATATACATGCCTTAAAACATATTTTACTGCTCAGTCTTTAAGTTGGAAGGGCACAAGAATTTTAGCTTGGTAGTGCATATGGCCATTGATTTTTCTGAGTCAGAATGTTTTAAATATAAGCCATGGGTCTTTAATTCTTCAGGCTTTTTACACAAGCTACTTAATCTCTTTCCCCCGTTCCCTTCCTTCCTACGTCTCCTCCTCTCCTCAGTGCAATGTGGTTGGTAATAATTACTTCTAGAGCCCAATGCATCTTGGGAGCATTGAATGAAACAGTGTATCTTAAGCCATTTACCATGCATCAAGACACCTTGTAAACACTGTAAGATGCTGTTCTATTTCCCTGTTGACTGAGACAGAATTTCTACCTCTGGCCACAAATTTGACATGCTGAAATCATCTTTTTGACTTTTATTATGACGGGGGCCAAAGATTTAGAAAAGTTAAGATGAGGGCTCTGCTATTGAAGACTGCCTACCTTGGCATTTAATCTGGATCCTTTTGGAGGGACCCACTAGGTAACTTAAGGAAGGGTACTTCATCCCAATTACATTAGGCTAGAAGTAAGCTTTTAGAAACATGAATATTTATAACCTAGTAGGAATATATTTGTATGGAGAGAAAAGCAAGAGCTGAAAATCATCCAACTGTGATTTCTGGCTGAGCATTTAAGACTTTCTCCTATGTTCATCCTTAGAGAAGTCTTACCCAACCTTCTGACCTGGAAGAAGAAGCCAAGAGACAGGGCTTATTTACAAAGGGAGAAGGTGGAGCCCACAGCTGCAGACCTCAGCTGATGGTTTGGAACACCACATGCTGCATGAAGGCTCCGCTCCTCCACCCATTTCATCTGAGACTGCCCTCAGCCCATACTTCTCTGCAGAGAGGCCCCTTGGGACCCAGATGCAGAGTAGCAGGCTTTGTGGAGTAAATCAGCTCAAGAACTCTGACCTCTGGGAAGGCTAAAAGGCAGGTCCAGAGGTTAGCCCATCTCTGCTTCACTGAAACTTCATGTTTTGGAACTAGATGATACCTAGAGGTGTTCAACCATCACAATCCTTTCCCACAGCCTACTAGTTTCATAGATGGGAATACAGAAGCACAGGGATGAGGCAGGTGCCATGGTCTAACCTTGTGGGAGATCCTGAGATCTAGTCTCTTGTTCTCATTGGCTTTCCCACAACATATACATGCATGTGAAGTACACACACACACACACACACACACACACACACACACACACACTTCTACCTCTCTGTAAAGTCAGACTGCCAAGACTGCAGTTGCTGGGAAGGGTCTGTGTTCAAGGCTTTTACCATACTCATTCAGACAAGAACATTATGCTTTGGACAAATTCATGATATTTCTGTGCCAAAAGGAATTGTAGCAGTCCCACAGACCAGCATGCCACAATTGTAGATATGAATTTTGATTCTGAAAGGGCACAGCAGCCTCCAGAGACTGACAGGACCGTGTCAAGATCTCTGGTGACTTCCCAGCCCAGTTCCTTTCCAGCCTTTCCATTGGATTCTGTGGCTTCCTTGGTGCTGGAACTTTCCTGTGCTGCCTCCCTTCCAGATGCTGGAGACCCCTCTAGCCTCTGTTAGGTTAGTGTGGCTGGGTCAATCAATACCTCTTTCCTAAAATTTCTCAAGGGATATCTAACTAGGAACTTGTGATGCATAAAATAGTTATGTGCCAGCTTATGTGGATTAATCACTTCGCAGTTCACAGAATACCGCTGTCATTTTTCCCTAGTTGAATACTCTCCTTTCAGTGAAGATGACGGACTGTATCCACTGTTTTGTGTGTGTGGTCCTGCAAGTGAACTCTCTCCTCTCAGGCTCCAACCATCCTGCCTTTAGGATGAAAAGATTTTGTTCCATGACTCAAAAAACATCCCATTTCCCACTGGGTGAACAGGTGCATTCAGTTCTCAAGAAAGCCCTGGGGTGTGCAAAGACCTCTTGTGTCCACTCGTCCTGGCCCTCATCAGAGCTGCTCCAGCAGCTCTCAGTGGAGCTAAAGGAAGCAGTCAGAAGTCTGCTGAGCCTTTCCACACTCTTTATGTAGTCTCCCATGATGTGGTTCCAGCTTCCCTTAGCCTGGGGGTGCAGCTATGGATGGGCGGTCTCTGCTGTGGTATGCACTGTTTACTGAAGTAATTAAAATATGCAAAGCACTCCCTGCCCCTGCCCCTCTTTGCCTTTCCTCCCTGTCTTCTTCTGGCATTTTCAGCTGGCAGTTAATAAAACACAAGTGAGGCCCAAGGGCTCTGGCCTCCCACCAGCTGAAATGACTGATTTGTAGGGATTTGGAAGGTGTAGCTTTCATTCTGAGCTACAGCTGTGCCTTTCTGGCTTCTCTGCTGAACCTGTGGTACATGTTCTAACTAGAGGGTGAAAGTCAGTGTCCAGAGGAGAAAGCAAGCAAAGGTCAGGCTTGTTCTTTGTAACCACACAAACCCAGAAGTTTCTCATCTTTCCTCAGGGTAGTCTTACCTTGAAAGCACTGTAGTCAAGGACAGTGGAAATTGACTCCCTAATCCAGTCTCATCTCTACCATGCCTGACCACCGAACATCCTCATCCAATTGCACATAGAAAATCACACTTATTGCCTTAGATTATCTAAGTGCTGGACCGGCAGATTACTTTATACAAAATGTTTAATAGAATAGCATTCTTCCATTCCTGTATCTGCACTGTAACCACTATGACAGTCTGTTGCTAGCAATATGTTGAGGTTTACCAAACACCAGGCACCCTGCTACTATCTGTGGATTGTTTTTATTAATCTTCATGTTAATTGCTTATTGATGTTTAACCTATAGGAAATTGGGATTTCAAGAAATGAACTGAGTTCCTGGAGTACCATGGCCATGAGTTTGTGTCTGCATCTCACACATGAAATATTATGCTGTTTACATTGTAAGGTCCACTTAAGAGTGGGTTATCTCCTTTCTCTAGCTTCAGGTCCTGGTTCTGTGTCCACCAATTCTTCCAGTAAGAGACCACACCCCTTCCCAGGGGCACTGAATCAAGTGTGCAGGGTATTGAGTTTGCGGGAGCGTCAGGTCTTGCCTCAGTTTACCAATCCATTGGCCCCAGACATGTGAATGACTACCTGTCTCCTCTCCTCTAAGGAAACTTTCAGGAAACTCCTGATTCTGAGACAAGAGTGATATGCAAAGCACATTGTATCCTGAGAGCCCTCACAAGGAATCTGGAGAGGTTGCAGCGGGCAGAACCTCTTTACAGATAGATGGAAGCAGCCAGTAATGACAGACAGCAGGTGTCACTCCAGTGTGGAAGTCTGGGTTGTAGGAAATGCTACTTAGCACTTTTCAGAATAGCTGTTGCTGGATGCCCTTATGAACAGTTTTTAATTAGTCCTCCCAAGTTCTGAGTTAAAAGAGATCAGGTACACCAAGCAGGAGCTGCTTTATGCAGTTTGCTTCTAAGGCAGCAATTTGGACCTCCAACAGTAGATGGTTCTCCTAACATCCAGGCATGGCATGTATATCACAGATCTCACAAATAACCAGTCAATAGGGCTAGATCTGTGGAGCCTGGGAATTAAGAAAAGGACTTCAGTTAAGATCGTTTAGTCTGTCTCATCTAAAGCTTAGGAGTTGGGCAGGCTCTAAACCTGAGTTTCCGTGGAAATTGGGTCCCATTGGGTTATGAGGGAGAATACTCTATAATTTTTAAAAAATCTTTCCCTCATGATACTTGTGGTGTGTCTATTGTCAGATCAGATTCCTATGATTATATAATAAAAGTAGAGTCCATTGGGCATGGTATGCACCCTTATAATCCTGGAACTTGAGAGGCTGAGGCAAAATGGTTGTCGTTCACAGCCAGCCTTGGCAAGGTAGATATTGCCTCAAAATAAAAATAGAAACAAACAAATTGAAAGAGAGAAACCAAAAACCAGCACTGAGGCTACAGATCAGTGGTAGATAACATCTGTTCTCAGTATCTCTGGGGTCATTCTAGGCATTAGAGAAAGCAAGCAAGACTTAGAAACTTTAACTGAAGAATCCAGTGCCTTGTTTTAAGGATGGTTGACAGTCAACATTAGGAGGTATTAGTGTTGATAACTTTTTTAAATGTCATTGAGAGGACATGTCACGGGGCCAATTCCTGCCTTTTGTGTAGAAGGCTTTGTCAGTTTCTTAAAGCCACTTCTCATGTTCTTCCTATGCCTCTTGCTGTGAGGCCTCGCACTGCATGCAGCCACAGAGGCTAGTCCAAAGGACAGCACTGCATATTTTTGCTAGCCCAGTATTGTCTTCTCTGGGATTCACTTGAGCTTCTCCTCTTCCTGTACACCTTGACCATACATCTGCAGACAGCGTAGAAGCAAGAATCAGACTGGGAGTCATGAAATCATTCTTTAAACTGTTCACTGTGCTTGTTGATGGAATTTCCTTTAACTTAAGGCAACCCATAAAGAGAAAGATAAAAAGTGTGACTATGGGTTGCTTAAAGCGTGAGGCTGTAGCAATGACCGAATTCTTGACCTTTCATTCCTGCCTGAACTGGTTTCTTATCCATAATGTTTGCCTCACTGGGCAGAATGTGCAAGTCCCTGGAAATTTTTGGAAATGCTTTCAAGGGAGATTTAGATTCAAATCTCTGCATGTATGTTGCCTCTGTTTCTTTTCCTACCACATTTTATTTCTGTGCATGGTCTGAGTAGGTGTGTTATTATCCCCATTTCACACACAAGGAAGCCAGCTCTTCCAGAACTTAAATTCTCAAAGGTTGCTTAGCCAGTATATAGGCTACATTCTGCCTTAAACTTCGTCCCTTTGGCTCCTCTGCTTTCTCGACCTGTAACACACATTTTCAGCATCCCTTATCATAGCATAAATTTTGGAGGAACAACTAAATATTCAGCCAAGTGAATCATATTTGAAAGAGATGGCTTTTAATTTGGGCTAAATAAGTCCGAATCTAAACTGGAACAGAACTATTAGTACCTGAGCTTTACAAGGTAATTAAAAGAATCTAGGATCCGCAGGAGGGCTGATTCTGCTTTCCTTCATGTGTATTACTGTGCACATTTGCAAGCTTGGTGGATTATTTGGAATCCAGTTTGATCTATGAATCTGAGCTGAGTTGAGACCTCCAGGTTTGTTCAGTGAATTGAGTTCATTTAACATCTTTAAATTTTGTTTCCACTAGAAGATTTTAGTGCAGCCAGGAGGCTACAATCTAGGCATCTGGAAAAGAAAATAAGGGCCAAGTTATTTTTTCAATGCACATCTTTGGACTCTCAGTGTTTTCTCTATAAAAATATATTGCTTGGGGGTACTAAAGGACAGTGAGGTCTTTGAATGATTGCCAGCATTTAGTCCTGATTTAGAAATGGGAAAAACAAAAAGAAGATTTAATAAAAAGGTGTGTGTTACTGGAACTTCATCTCAGAACTCCCCTCCTGGCAGATTCAGCTCTTAGTAAGAGAGTTGAGAAGAATCGTAATGGGCTTATTTATCCTCTAGGCTCAAACTGCTAAGCATCTTGGCTCTTAACTCCTTGTAGTTTTGGAAGACTCTAAGGATATTTCCTAATCCAGGGGCTCGAGGCTCAGATGCAGACATCTTTTCCTCTGAGATGTTGCTAAATGGATGCCGTTTGCGTAAGCTGTCACAAATCCCTGCTCTAAGGAAGCCCTGATATAATGATGTCTTTGTGAATTTTCTCTGTACTTTTCCTCCGGAGAATTCCAAGCACCTACTAGACTTGGGGCCAAGATCTTCAATTTGTCAACAAAAAGTGAGATAATAGTTTGCTGCCGTGCTCTTG
Source organism: Eospalax fontanierii (assembly GCA_035773235.1). NCBI lineage: Eukaryota > Metazoa > Chordata > Mammalia > Rodentia > Spalacidae > Eospalax > Eospalax fontanierii. Next base: position 146,069,253 of record CM069524.1, on the reverse strand, counting down.
GAAAGAGGAGAGGCAAAAGAAAGCAAGCAATTCTGATTTGATAAATCAGGAGTCTAATGTCACTGTAGAAAAGTCTCAGTCTCTCATGATGGGTTTCCTCAGGCACAGAAACCAGAGCGTTTCTATATCTGGAGTGAATCCAAAGACAGACATGTATTTGTAAGGACACATTTATCTGTCATATATATAAAACCATAACAACATTCCAACCAATATATAATCTTCATATACAGATATGCACCCTGGAAAAATGGTTTTCCCAGGTAACTTGAAGTCTAATTTATAAAAAGGTAGGAATAATAAAAGTGCAAGTATTATTTACTTTTCTTGTTGTATTGACAAAATATACAACAAAAGCAACTTAAGGAAGAAAGGGTTTATTTTGGTTCATGGTTTGAGACGATATAGACCAAGATGTCAGGAAGTCCTGGCTGCGGAGTATAAGGTGGCTTTATGTCCATAGTCAGGAAGTAGAGAGAGATGAATTCTGAATTCTGATTCTTTAATGACTTCCTCTTTTTTTTTCATTCAGTCTGGAACCCCAGCCTATGGGATGTTACCAACCATATTCAGGATGGTTTTTTTTTTAGTTAAACCTCTGAAAACATCTTCATAGTGTCTTCTAAGTGATTCTAACTCTGGTAAAGTTGACAATAAAGATAAAGCAGCATACTACAAGAGCAAACTGTAATGCTCATATCACTCAAAGTGGATATTTTTCAGTTGTATAGTTTAGGCTACACATGCTGTAGTCAAGTGATATATTTACATTTTAATAAAAGAATAAATCTGTTATTGCCTCTCTTCTGGCCAAGATTTCCATATCTAGAGATCTGTGAGGTAATTTCTAAGGTCCTTCCCATCCCTGTGTGCTTATGAATTATAGCTTCAGTGTTGTGTATTTTAATCTTGGAGTCTAAGGACCTTAGAACTGGGGAACAGGCAGGACTGGTGTTCCAAAGATACACTAGGAATTCAAATGACATCTGGAGAGAATGTAAGCTCAGCCACCAAAAAGACATGTCTAGTGAATAAAGACAGTGGGCTGGGAGGAATGCCGAGCAGCAAGTTCAAAGTACAGCACAGAAAACGGTTGAGTAAAGACCTGAGCAGAGAGAGGAGCAAGCAAAGGAGAAAGGGCAGGGAGTAGGTGAACATTTCTGAATGGCAAATTGCTATTTCTAGGACTCTGGAGGTCTCTCATGGTCATAAGGAGGGAATTGCTAAGAGTCTAGCAGTTGGAGAAGATAGGCAGTAAGAAGCATGCATTCTTAAAAGGAGTCTATCATTCTGCAGAGTTTAAGAGCTACAAGCAAGCTCATCAGTTGACTTCCAGTGAAATAATGCATTTCTGCTGCCTTGAAGCAAAGCAGATTAAAAAGGATTTCGGACCTTTCTTTTACCTGTAGGTCATTTATTTCCTAAAATTCCCAAGAGAGGTGTCCCCAGACTCACGTGATCAGGGCATGACCAGAAGACCTGTGTCTGTGTCGGCACCTGCTACTATCCAAACAAAGAGCACACATTGTCCTCTACGTACCTTCACCTAGACATCCTGCCTCCTGATATGTGGGTGTATGAACACATGGTGTTGTATGCATTGCCAAGACTGGCAGGTATAGCATGTGTGTGAAACCTCCAAATCATGGGCAAGGTTGACAGTGATTCTACTGACTGCAGTGGTGGCTACTGGGACTATAGATTGTATTGTGTTCAAGGTGATTACTGTCCTTGACTGATTCTCCTCTCAGAGGAGGCAGAACAGTGTGCAAGAAACGAAATGCACTGAGGAATGTGGAAAGCAGGCTTCTCGGGGAAGGAAGAACCCACATGTTGAGCTTCGCCTTATTTCTCAAATGCACAAGGAGCTTTTTCCCTGAGTTAGGACATGCGATCAAGAAACAATAAAGTTGCATAAATAACTAATAATGACACCAGAAGTGACACTCTCCCAATGATTCGAACACTTTGGTCATTAACATATGTTGCAAAGTTTTACCAGTTCTTCAGAGCTGATTCCTTAAAAGAGACAGATTGCCTTCTCACCTACTTCAAAAAGTTCTGGCTTGGCCCATTAATGGAAACAGAGGAAACTTGAATTGGTTCCAGAAGTACAATGAATTGTGGATATGTGTTTATTCCCCTTTACTGGATCTTAGCTTCTCAACTTGGAATACATAGGTTACCCTGTCTCCTTTCTGTGTAGTCAGAGTTGTGTGAGGATAGATGTTCTGACTTAGGGCGAGAAACAGGCTTCTGTGTGCTTTTGTGTTGCTTTGCCTCTGTAGTAGAGTCATGGGAACCTTCTAAACCGTAGACAAGCTTCTCATCCCAGGGCAATGAGTTCCTTCTAATTACAGCAAAGTGAGAGCCCCTCAATGGAAATGCAAAAGGACAATTCCCAGTTTAGGAAAGGTTACCTTAGAAGAGGGGTCAGTTATGGGTGAGGAAATGTAAGCTCTGTGGAGGAACTCCCTGAGATGCTTGACATCCTACACCAAAGAAACTAGAGCTAGGTCACTTGTAACTACGCCACATCTAGCACCTGCTCTACTACTACTTCTGTCTTTCAAGCGAAGGACTAAGACTAAGGGCTAAAGTCTAGAATGTAAGAAGGATGCTTGGGACTCTTACGCAGACACCCAGGCTGGTAAGGGTGCTGTTTGTCCCCCATCGTTTCTTATTATCTTCCCTTGATGATAGATGGGTGAGATGGAAAATCAAGGGAAGACAGGAGAGACAGGATTCTAAATTTCAGTTCTATGTCTATGCTTTCTAAACCATATCTCTCCAAACTTTTATGACTCCCCAAAGAAATTCTAAAAGCTATTCAAACCCTTGCACATTTGAAGTTGCCACTAAAAATCCTTCAACATAGTTTCAAATAGCTGCAAGTGTGGAGATTTTCAGAATATTGTAAACATTGACATTAAAAAATACATCAGTCCTTTAATGCATCTAATGAACTTTAAATACCAGAGCAATTTTGTACATCATCTATTAAACACTTGAACAAGTTCTTAAACAGTCGTTTTTACATGGCTCCTTTTTTCTTCTTGAATTTATATTTCATTCCAGTTACTCCATTGAATTTTATCTTTATGTAATTTATTTTTATGCCTGAAAGCATTTTATTGGTCACTCTATTATAGTTTACTATGACAAAAATATGTGTGAATATTTAAATTTAATTTATAATGTCCAATGACCAGAAGTTTATAAATGCTAAGAAATTTTTGGAATGACTATTCCTACAATTATTAGTGATACACAGAAACAGTTGATCAAAATAATATCTAGGTAACACAGCTTTTGGTGAGTATGAAAGATAAAACCTTAACTACTAATGGCTTGTAGATGTGTCAACTAGGATTGCCTGGGCACATCACAAACACTCATTCTCTGCATTTAGTCAGTTGTGGAACTTTGTATAGTCTCCATATGTTGCAAAAGAAAATTATTTGATGAGTATTGAGAGGTACACTTGTCTCTATATACAAGGATACATATTTAAAATACAGTAAGAAATTACATCGGTCCAGGGATGTGACAAAAAGTAGGTTTTTCTAAAGGATCTATGACCTCTTCAGCCAAGTGTACCTGGCTATGTTTTACAGCAACACATATGAATTCCCTCCAATTGAATGGGCCTTATGTCCAGTTAGATAGCTTTTGATTACCCTCTAAATAAAAGTACCACTATTGCATCAATAGAGATTATTTGCTGGGAAGGTCATTGCTGTGTTTCATAGACTTTGCATCTAGATGGGATCATTGATGAATTTTCTCCCTTAGAAGTTTTCATAGTATCTTCTGATACTTAAGTTAATATTTGGGGAAGATACTTCCAGATCAGTTCCATGTCGAATGTTCCAAATTCTGTGTTTGAAGCATATCCTATCTTCAGCAATAGGGTCTTTCCTTCAAGTTATGGCAGGTAATCAAGGGCTGTGGCAATAGCTTGAGTTATTTTTGGAGTCTCTTGAAGTACCCTGACCAATAGTTTGAAGAAGTTTCCTCTGCCTTGTACCTTTACACCTCAGGCTCAGGGAACTTAATATAACAGGAGGAAGAAAATATTAATGCATCTTTCAACTCTCACCAGTGAGACCTCCTCATACAACAGACGGTGATTAACTCAGAAAGCCATAACTGGCTAAAGTGCAAATAATATGATACTGCAGACTGATTATCCCTAAATACGACACCTGTTTCAAACTTCTACCTCCCAAAGGCTCAGGGATCATTGTGAAAGAGACAGCAGAGATTGTAAGAGCCAGAAGTGGTAGATGACCACAAGAAAATAAGAATGTTCCAAACAGCTGGGGAATTATTCAGATGAACTTATGGCACAAGATCCATGCAAGCTCAAGCCAGACAAAATCCCAGCATAGACATGGGTAAGTAGGTAAGAAGCCCCAAACTTAGCTTAGCAATATTTGCAGCCTTTAACTATGGAGAGAGGGAGAGTTAGTTTTCTCTAAGGATGTGGCACTAGATTGGTAAACCAGGCTCTGGTGGATGAATGTACACTGAAGAACATATATGGGGACAAATTTTTTGCGTGATAGGCCTTAACATATATGATAGAGTATGTGGAATACAGCTGAGGGGGTTCTAAGAGGCTCACAGTAAAGGAAGGAGTCTAAAAATGACCAAAACATGCTGTATGACACTCACAAAATTCAAAAAATTATTCTAAAAATTAACGGAAACACATCTCTTCTATCTTTCAGTTACCTCATGTGTTTATTAATGAACCTATCTATTTAAGATGAAGTCTATTCTTTTTTTTTTAGATATAATAACCAGAAATGTTATTCACAGCAATCAGATGAGAAGAAAGGAATTCTGTTATTGGCGTGTGACTGAAAGTCTTGAAATACTAACTAGTTATTCACTTGAAGTTATATTGGCCTTTGTCAAACATTATTTTATTATCTCAGTTGACAGACTTTAAGGGTTGTGTCCCCTTCATTTGTTTTAAAAGAAGCATAGATTACTTGGCATGCAAAAGGATTTGTTTCCTTGTCAGATATTTCATAGAATTCCATCCTTTGTACTCTGTGATTTTCAGTCACAAGGTTTGAAATAAGTGAGAAATATGTCTTTCCTTCTGAGAATATTGGGTAGGGGCAGCTTGCCAGGCATATTGCTAGATCACTGGGAGTTCTAAATTCAAGTTTCAAAGAAGTTCATATGAAAGTTTGGTATCTGCAAAATAGCTCAAAACTATCCTCACTTGCTTGTATTAAAAGCCAATGGGAGAATAAGCTAGAAAAGCAATGTATCTTATAGGAAGGAAAGAGGAGAGTGGTGAGAATGAATAATAATAGAACTGTTTATGAGAAAACTTGTTTAGTGCTTTTGACATGGAAACTATCTTTCAGTTTTGAACAGGATCAATAAGTGTCATTAAATAAGTTGGAAAATAAAAAGCAAAGCAATTTGCAAAACTAAAAAGGAAATAAAACTAAAAGTCAAATTATATATTTAAATGTATACTTTGCCATGAAGAATGAAATTATTTGAGATGACTAAGCTCTGCTTTCCATATCTTTAGTAGGTGTATCTTAAGAACAGAAAGAATTGTCAACAGTATGGATGGGTTTTATTGAATTGATATATCAGTTTTGACATTAATATGTGACATTAATATAGTAAGAGTAAGTAAATCAATTATATTATTAATGTTGTAGGAATCAAAATTTTCAGCATAAAAGAAAATAGAAATATAAAGTCAGAAGAAATTAAAAACTCTCTAATCCCTAAATTTGAATGTAGAAAAATCAACATGAACTCATGTTATATTTTCTTGTTTTAAAAATTACTTTTTCTGGCTTTGAAGTTCTCACTAGTAAGACCCAGAAATGATGACCACCCTAGTAGTATTGAGCTCTCCACGGATCCATATTTTGTTCCCCAAATTCCATTGTGCATCAAAAGGATGCAGAGATCCTCAGAGAAACAGTTGTTTCAAAGGCTCTGACATGAAATGTACAAGATGAGCCTAGAATATTCTTTCATGTCAGGAAGTAAAGGTACTATCAAAGACTGCTGGGGTTATGTGAAAAGAGAGAAGCACAGTTTTAAGAGGTTTCCACTGGCCAAAGATGGAAGGAACTGAGGCATCAAAGATAATCATTGTAGCAGACTGGAACACTTCAAGTGTCTGTTTTTTAAAAAGCAAGTGTGGATAATGCTTTCAGAAGCAAAACAAACCTCTCATTGGTGACCTTTGCAATGCTGAGTGTACTTTTCTTGTTGCTATGACGAAAGAACTGGCAAGCAGCAACTTGAGGGAGAAAACGTTTACTCTGGCCAACAGTTTGAAGAGCTGAAGAGCTGCAGCCCATCATGGATGGGAGCCCATGTCAGCAGGAGTATGAGGCAGCTGGTCACACTGTGCTGACAGTTAGGAAACAGACTGTGCAAGAGGTGGGTCCAGGCCACCAAACTTCAAGGCCCTCCTCCAGGTGATCCACTTCCTTCAGTGAGGCTCCACTTTCTAAAGGTTTCTAAACCTTCTAAAATGGCACTGTAAGTTGGGGATCAAGTGTTCAAACACACAAATCTATGTGTTCAAACCACAACACTTAGGGATGATTCTCTGTTATAAAAACTAGAAAATAAAGGGAAAGAGTCAAGAGGCCATCTTGCCTGCCCCATATAAGCCATTATTGTTATAACCTCATAGCGGATGGAAGAAAGTCTTTATTTATAAAATATTTCCTACTAATATGTGCAGAGGTGATGCTATAATTAGAATGTCACCCATTTGTAACCACTAATGAAATAATGGATTTGGGCAATGATCATCAGTGGTTGCCAAAATCACTAGGTAAAAGGGTACTCTATAACGTGTGATCAAACAGAATCCACTGATGGATCTTAGCTTCACATAAAAGAGAAACAGACATACTGTGTTTTCTATTGTGTTGCAGGATGTTGATGAACTCATGACTCTAGACATCTGGTCAGGTGTTATCATGTATTAGAAAATACAACAGGTCAAAGAACATGTGAAATGACTCATGGGACTATAAGAAGCTAAAACAGAATTTGAAATGTTCTAGAGCTCAAGTGGCCCCAGAAGAAGATGGGAGCAAAGACAGCTCTATAGGCTGAGACCCTGAGAAACATCAGTAAATACAATGTATAATCTCTTTTGAGTCATACTTAAGAAGAGCACTTGAGAAAATAGAAGAACACTCAATAGCATTTTATGTTAAAGAATTAATAATATTTTGGTAATGCTATAACATAATAGAAAAAATATCATCATCTTTATTAACTATAAAAAAAGGTGACTTCCAGACTTCCTCTCCTTTAGAGTGCTTATAAAAGTTTTTCTATAAATGAAAACTCAGCAAATATGTTAGGTTTGGCAAGTGACCTCTGTCACAACTTTAAGGTGGTTTCTTTCACAACTGTTTTATTCTTGGGCTCATGCAGCATGAACACTGCTGTAGAGACATGACAGCAAGAGCTCCGGTGGTACAGTGAGTCAGCACATGGCACTCATGTGGCACTGTGGCAGAATAGGACCATTACTATGTGTTGTAAGTCTTTATTCCTAGCAATAGGAGTTAGGCCACTTCTTGATGACTCCTGATATAATTCACTGTGTTGGGGAGAAAACTCAGGAATCTGCATTTTACAAGATGCCAGACAAGCTTAGGTGATTGTGGTTATTTGGCACAGTTTTAGCGAAGAAGACAAGTGTACAAGTAATTTGTTCAAATATCTTTTCTGCCACACTCACTATAGTGAGAAAAGGTGGAACAGACTGGGGCAGTAATGGAAGAAAGAGAAGGAAGCTTAATGGTACATCACTGATTGACTCAGTAGTCTACAGACAAAGGAGAGGACAGGAAGAGGAAGAGGAAAGAAAAAGGAGAGGGGAGTTCTGTAGTGGTGACCTCCCCATTATGAACCTGACATCTTTAGTTGTCAGATTTGGAAAATAAAAATACACGATGCCTTATTGCAATTGAACATGAGATAAAACCTCTGTTTTTAGTTATATGCGTATCATATGTAGTATTGGGGGTTAAAGTTCACTATTTGAAATTTAACTTCATCTACGTAACTTGTAATTTTATGTGCGAGCTGTACTGACGTGGGAAGAACATAGGTAAAACCACTGAGGATGGTGTTAGTGGGTAAGGGGTCAATAGCAATCCACTGTCAAGGGACAGTAGCTCCAGAAAACTGCTCAGAGAGAAGGTCTAGATATGGCTTTCTTGTTCTGGCTAGATTTTGGAGCTTCTTGACCTTGTGTCATAGTTTCTTAGCTGATCAATAACTTTGGAGTGAATATCTGAAGCCTGAGCTGGTCAAACACCTCTAATGTCCTTACAGGGAGTCTGGAGTCTTTCAGAATCCATTTGCCCTCAGGGTTTAGATGGAATCTTATGGAGATGGTATCACCCTTGTACGACTGTGATAGGTTAATCGCTAGCATGTCTGGAGTGATAGCTTTTCTGGAGTTAAATTAGCATGCACATCAATCCAAGAAACAAACACTTCAATAACTCCTGAATGGATCCAGTGACAGAGGCAAATCAAAACAAACAAAGAAACAAAGAGATAAACAGAACATGTCTCAGGATCCTATGACCATCTAATTTCTGCACACCGACAATCTAAAGAATCCAAGCATGTAAAGATGTATGCAGTGGATAATATATTGTGTGTGTACACTCTGTACTTACACCATGATAGCCAATGAGGTTTTGTAACCATGATACCATCTTAGGCCGCCTTGCCTTGATGCTTAACTCCTAGTTTGGAGATGAAGAACTGAAGTAGATGAAAATTAAGTGCGTATCAAGAATCATATCAAAGTTCAAGACTCCTTGACTTCTGATATCTGCTGTTTTCACCGTGTCTTAGACCTCATTTCTAGAGTAATGCAATAGAGATGTCACTCACATTGGTGCTGCCGCTGGTGAGAATTGTAAGAGTCTCCTTGTCAAGGACCTGTGTGCATTTGATGCTTTGCAGACATTTGTTTGCTGAATCACAAGCTCATCATAATTTGCACCTAGCACCCTTGAATTTCTTCTCTTGTAAATGTGGATAATTCCATTCAATTTAATTTAAAACATGTCTTCTGGAATATGGAATATGTATGGGAACTATATATCTAGAGAGAGAGAGGGAGAGAGAGAGAGAAAGAGAGAGAGAAAGTCAACTGAGACACACAGTAGCATTAATTTGGAGGATTCCATTATTTAAAATTATCCTCCCAGAGTAATGTTTTGATATTCCTGACTCCTATTTTTTTCAGTCAAGAAACCAGGTGCAACAATCCATGCTACCATATTGTATTACGAACATACTTATTTTTAAAAACCCATTTTTTTATGCGAACTTAAATTAGATGTGCTGGTTTCTGTCTGTCTATTCATATGTTTGCTTTTATTTTGGAATTTTCAAATGTGACACATAATCATCATAAAATTTCAAAATGTAAAAATACATACAGTAAAAACCGATACTTTCTCTGTGGACTTTATTTACTCTTCTTTGTAACTCTAGAGTAAACCACTGGCTCACTGAGTTTTTGGCCCTTCTCTATGTGTTTACAAAATTATGTACTACCATTGTGTATTTTCTTATGTTTACATCTACCCATTTCTACGTGGAAAAGAATGCCAAACTGTGTTTACAAATGAACTGCATTTTCATTTCTTGTATCCTGGACATACACAGATTTCACTGTACCTATAACTTTATTGCATGCGTTTTCAACCATTGCGTAACATATAACATAGATATAACTTTAATAATGAACATATTTATGCTTTTAGAAACAGTAAATAAAGGTATCCAACCAAATATTTTGCTTACACACAAGAATATATTTTTCTATTACTGTCACAGTGAAATTAATGGACTCCAGAGCTCTTGCATCTTTGGTGTAGACAGATCTGCAAAGAATCCTCCCTCAGAAAAGGAGCCCAGTCACACCAACAGCACTGGAGAATGAGTTCTTACATACTCACGAGAACCAGATAGCATCCATTGTTTTCAGTTTTTATAAAATTTTGTTAAAAACATGTGTATGTTCTAATTGGCATCTCTTCATTGTGTGTGGCTATTTGTTGCTATTTTGCACATCATCTGCTCTGACCTTTACTCATCTGTCTGTTGGTTTGCTTATCTAACAAATGTGGAGAAGCAGTGTGCATTATATGGATTTTAATTACTTGTCTGTCTCAGCATTTGGGAGGCAGAGACAGGAGGACTGTTGAGGCCAGCCTTGTCTACACAGACATTTCCAGGCCAGCCTGAGGCTTTAGCGAGACTGCTAAAAATTAATAAAACTAATTTTAATAATTTTTTGTCTGTTAGATATGTTGCAAATATTTCTGTCATTTGCCTCTTAAGTTTGAATTTTGCCTTTTGACATTCAAAAGTATTTGATTTTACATAGTTATATCCATAAAGTTTATCTTTTATGCCTTCTTAAGCATATGTCATGTAGGAAGAAGGCCTTCTACTCCTGAGGTTATACAAATACCTTTGTAAGTTTTTTTCTAATGTTATTATTGTTTTGTTTTTATGTTTAGCTCTTTAATCCATCTGGAAATGATTTTTGTATATGGTGTGAGGTAGGTATCTAAGTGTATTTTTTAAATGAATAGTTCATTTGTCCCAACACTTTAATTACTAACACATCATTTCATATATTAACTTTCAGTATTTTTATAATATGGGTTGATTTCCAGGCTTTCAACATTATTACATTAATATATTTGTCTATCCCGTGCCAAACACAGTGTGTTCATTACACAGTTTGATAAAATGATTTGCTATCTGATAGAGCAGATCTTCCACATTGTTCTAGTTCAATGAGTTTTAATCAAGTAATTGCTACTCTAAATGAACTTTGGACTCATCTTGTAAGTTTTTATAAGCCATTTTCACTGGGGGGTTTTAATTTATATTGTGTTGAAATTTTAAATTGTATTTGAAGAATAAATGAAACACATCATACTGAGCCTTCTTATCCAAGGAAATAATAAAACTTCACGTTTGTAAAGGTCTTCTTTTATCTAAGCACACCTACACATTTCAATGTTTAGATTTATGTCTCATAATTTTAAGCACATTTTCGATGTTATACACTTTTATTTTCAATTTTATTTTGAATTGTTATGGTAGAATGAGAATAATTTTAATGATACCTATTTCTCCTACATCTGGGTATCTTACTAAGTTATACAAGTTTAAATTAGTTTTTAGTTAATCATCTTGAATAGCTGTATTGTACTCAGACAGCAGATAATTTTAACCCTTCTGTTTCCATATTTTTGTCCCATATTTATTCCTACTTGATTATATTAGATCATACTTTCTGGGCAGTGTTTCATAGAACAAGTGTAGAAGAACCCATCTATGATTCTTTTTTTATCAATTACTGTAATACATAATGTGCTGAATAAAGAAAGTTTCCTTCTCCTACTAATAGATTAAGGCTTTTAGTCAGAAAACAATACTGGAAACTTTTAGCATCATTTGAAAGAATGATTTTTTTCTTTTACTTTTTAATTTATCAAATAGACAATGCATTTTCCACAGTTGGGATTCTTGTGATATATTTTGAATTTGATATGTTATTCAGATTTGGAGACTATATTTAGAAAGTCGATGGTTTTACACATATATGTTAATATACCTTTATCTATATTTATATATTTAAGATTGTATGTTATCAGAGTGATTCTATTTTTAAAGAAATTTAAACCACAGAGAGTGGTTTGAGACATTTTATCTACTGGAAAAATACACATTGAAACATCTTAATAGAACTCAAAATATAAGTTCATTTATATTTTCTTCATGTATAGATTTTATTTGCTATAATTTTTTATTACTTTTATGTTTGAATTTTCTATTTTTCTCAACTTCTTATCAATAGTTTCCAGCAAATCAGCCATTGCACTTATGCCATTAAAATTGTTGTTGTATTATTCTGAGCATTTTACATTTTTCTCCCTTACCTTCATTTTAACCTTGGCCAAAGTTTACCCGATTTCTGAGAGATGATCAGTGCTCACATAGATCAATAAAGAACACTGCCCTTTCATCTCTGGTATTTTGTTGCATACCACTTCAATCATTATTATTTATTTCTTATTCAATTATTATTTATTACTTCCTATTCTCTTTATATTTGTTTTTAGGCTCTTATTACTTTTCTAAGTTGAACCCTTACTTAGTATACTTATATTCTAATCATTCTTAAAATAAGTGCTTAAATGCAATATATTTTTCCTAAAAATGACTTTACCTATATGCCATAGGATTCAGTGACTAGGACTTAGTTAATATTATAATAAATAGTTAAAATTTTTATTTTCACTTATTTCTTACCAAATAATCACCCCCAAAGGACTTGTAAAAATTGCTCTTTCACTGTTTGTTCTTAATTTCTATTTCACTTTACTTCTATTTACTTTATTTGATATGGAAAAATGTTTCCTTTTGATATCATGTATTTATCTTTTTCTGTTGGAATTTCATGTTTCTTTTGTGGGTTAGTATGTGTTTGGAATTTTTAAAATTTTTAAAATAAAATTCTAAGGTCTATTAGTTTTCCATTATGAAAGTGTCATGACTTTTAAAAAATTTATAATGTTTTTAATATTTATGGATATCCTTTATGCATTTAAAATAGTGCTGACGTGTTAACTGTAGAGCATAGATGCTCATTTTTATAATGGTGAATTTCTCCAACTTTATATATGACATTCAATTTGATATAAACCACTTTTTGATATAAACCATTTTTAATACATTTGACTTTTGAGAGTCAGTTATTTTTCACATGCACATGAGAAACAGTACAAAATACATACAACATGATAGAGGAAGTTTATTTGGACACATATATCTGTCAATACATATATGTATGCATGACAAGTTCATATGCATATGCACATATTCATGTATGGCCAGTTGTATTCCCTCTCATTGCTTGCACTCTCACCCTTTTATTTTCTGTAATTTTATTTTAAATACAACTTTTCTAAGTCTCATGATTCTTCATTTTTATACTAAAATGTCTTCTCACTTTAAAGGTAGTATAGCACATTTATCCTTATTTTCTTTAGCAATATTTCTTAATCTTCACTTTCATTTTGTACTTTCTATTAATAACTATTGCTATCCTTCTGACCCCTTTCACAGTCTTTTTATATTGATGAAAGATTTTAATGCTACCTTCCCAAACTTATTAGGAAACTGTGTTACTGTTTGTATTCTTCTGGTAGCCTCTTTAAAATTTTAGCAAGCATATTTAAATGTAAGTTGTTAGAACCAATAATTGATCATGTATCTGTAAGCACATTTTCCTCCTCTCTTAATGATAAGGTCTTTATCAGAGTTTTAATTATTTCTGTATCTACTCTTCTCTACAGTTTTGATTGAAATTATGTGGAAATTTCATTCTAGATAATTATGCTAGCAGTAGCATTGGTAGTACTATGGCATTATTGGTAATATTATTTACCTGATGTTTCTATTTTAGAGGAAACCCTTATTAGTATTATATCACCTTTTACTGCCAAATTAGCAACATTATTTGAATTTAAATTGCATTTTGTGGTCTGTTTTTGCAATTGTAGTATTCCAAGTCATTATGTATCTTGGATTCCTTTTTCTATTTTCTAGAATGCATCCTCAATTAATTTCTTGGTTCTTTATTTTCTGAAAGGCTGTGTATAGTGAAAACTCTGAGTCTTTGCTTCCAAGAAAGAAACATCTTTAGTTGTCTTTACAGTTGATATAGAACTATGCTAATTTCAAACCTCCCAGTTTGAGGATAGCTTTCTATGAATACAGAAGATCAGTTTCTTCTAAGCTCCTTCAAGTGAATAAAGCACACATAACTTCCCAATCTAGAAAACAAGGCTTGCTATCTCCCATTATTCTTTCTTAAATGCTCATGGTTGTTATTCCTCCACTGGGCTACTAAAGAAGGTAGTTTATCTCAACAGTTTATCAGAACATAAACACAGCACTCTCTCTCTCTCTGTCTCTCTGTGTGCCTCTCTCTCTGTCTGTCTCTCTCTTACATACATGCTTACATCAGTAAATTCTATATGTTAACTGAAAATTAGTTTCTGAAGCTCCATTTAGTGATAATGCAGTTAGTGCCTAAGTTTTCAAACTTTAAGAAAATGCTGTGAATTTTCTTCCATTTATGCTACTCTCTCTGACCTGCTGGCAGTGAATATTTCTGCAGTGTTTTTATCCCTCAGGAAAAGGTACCCTGGGTGCTTCCTCTTCTCAGTGGCTTACCCTTGTCCTTGACTCTCAGGCTGGTAAACTTGCAAATGGCCAATGCCCTCTTTAGGTTAACTTCAAAGGCCATATCTTCCCTGACAAAGCTTATTAAGAACTCTGAAGTCTTCTTTTGCCCACTGATATCTTATTAGCACATGGATTTCTGGGCTTTGGAAGTCCTTGTCTCTTTCACTTGAAATGCAGATCCTAAATTGCGGTAAGGAATTCAGGCGGGCACTGAAGTAAGTAGTCTAAGGACTAGATGTTCTCATCTTTGTGAAGGAGTCTAACAATGTTTATGAAAATTCTACTACTTAAGGTTCCCTCCCTGATTTTCCTGATTCCTCCTGGGATTCCCTTTAAGGAAGATTGTTAAGATTTTACTCTAGTACCAGACTCTGAAATCTTCTCTGTCACTTCCGATCACCTTGGGATCTTTCTTCATGCTCAGTGTTAAGAAGCCTGCTTTCTCTCAGGTCTGATCTCTAACTGCTGCTACAGCTGCTTCCAGTATGATGGTCACAGATGTCAGTGTCTCCACTCAGCTGAAGATACAGATTGCCTAAAGCATAGCTATGTTAGGATACTATGCATGGAGTGTGCATTTATCTAAAAACAGTGCAGACTCTTGTGTTTTGGCCATCTGATCATTCTCTGTGCCCCTGTCTTGACCCTTTCTAGGTGGGAGGACATACAATGCTCCCCATCCGCTGGATGCCCCCCGAAAGCATCATGTACCGGAAGTTCACCACAGAGAGTGATGTGTGGAGTTTTGGGGTTATCCTTTGGGAGATCTTCACCTATGGGAAGCAGCCATGGTTCCAACTCTCCAACACAGAGGTAACAAAAGGGCCAGGTCAAGGATCTTGATGCGGGAAGGCTGATGGGAGGTTTCACAGCCTGGGAATTGCATATAGTGTATGAATCATTACGTGGAATGTCAGCAGAGGGAATGCAGGCACAAGCAGTAGAAATCTTAGTGGGAAAAATTGCAACTGTAAGAAATGTATAATTATCGAAAGAGCAGGAAATCAGATGTCTAAACTGAGACATAAGTCATGATTCTATTTTTTCCACTACACGTTAAAACCACAACTGTTTCACTAAGACAGAAAATGAAAACAAAGAGCAACTATGAGTTTTTCAATTGTGCCATCTTGTGGAAACATCAATTACTTAGTAAGTCTAGAGAGACTGGAATCCCCAAAGGATTGAGGCATCCCAGGAACAGAGACCCACAGATCCTGAACTGACTGAAAAGGCTAAAGTCACATGATTAGTTATTGTGGATATCCAAGAATAACATAAAGCATATCAGCACAATAATAGAGACCTATCATCTTTTCACAATTTTAATTTATAATGAGAGAAAATATTAGCTAATACATTTTAATAGTATATAGTATTTAGAACTTGGTACTTTTATAAGTAATTTAGATATAGTACCTTAGTAATTTTCATAAAAACACTTCTTAAGATTCAGTACAAAGGAGGGGAGATGTCTTGGAAATTTAGAATAGGCTGGACAAGGAGACATTTTGGGTTATGGTGTCAGGAATGCTCTGTCTGTAAATGCCACCATGGCGTATCTTAAGTATGTGCAGAACAGAAAAATGTTACCAGAAGGATTCGGCATAGTTCATAGACAGTATAGGACACTGGCTCTTGTATCAGCTGATCTATAGAAAATAACATGCCCTTCTGTGCTCCTCTTTCTTCTGGGAAAACATGAACACTAGAGCCTTGTTGTATTGACATCACATTTTAATAGTCAAGAAACTATCTTTCATTTGGAAGCTGTGTAAATCTCTACTCTGCTACGTTCTGATCACTTAAGTGAATTTCAAAGATGAAAAGGAATGTATTATGGCTGGGGATATGGCTAAGTTACTAGAGCACTTGCCTAGCATTCATGAAACCCTGGGTTCAATCCTCAAAACTTCATAAACTGGGTAAGGATGCACATGCCTATAATCTCAGCACATAGCTGGAGGCAGGACGATCTTCTGGAGTCCAATTGGGATCATCCTTGGCTACATAGTGATTTCAAGGCCAACCTAGACCATGCGAGACCTTGTCTCAAAACAAAACAAAACAACAAAACAAAAGACAGAAGATCACTTCTTTACATCCGTAGTATCTTACCACAACATGCTCAGTGGAACCTGATCTTGTTTTCCAAAGTATGATAAAACATTTTAACAACCTTTTTGGATAAGGAAGTAATGTATGTTAGAATCTATTTCTCATGGTCTTTATTTTTTAATTGTTATTTTTTTCCTAGGGGTGAGACACACATTTCTTCATGTACATGCATGTATATGCAACATATGCATACAAATAGGCATGTGTATGCATCTGTACATAGCCTCCATAGAGAGTAGTAATCAGAGAAAGAGGTCCTGGACAGGGTGTAGATGATCTTAGCAAAATCTTGTCCTGGATATCTGAACTAGCTTGCGGTATTTGTGGCCTCTTCTAAGATGATGTAGTGAGGTCCTAGCCTTGAAAGCAGGCTTTCTGCCCACAACTGTCATCCCTAGTGCACCCACTGCACCAACAAGTTTCTGCAAGTCTATGATGATGGATTTTCCAAAAGAATGGATGGTTTCACATTAGAACAGACAGCACTGAATTGAATCCTTCTTCATGAAGGGAGAGGGAATAGAGCTGAAAATGGGGAGGAGTCCAATACCAATGGGATACTGCTGAAGACTTACTAGACTGGCAAAGAAATGAACCCAATAGCCGTTACAGGGTGAACATAATCAGATGCAGGCTGATGCAGTCAGTGATGGCCATTCCAGGTCAATGTATCATGAGCTAGCATCCAGGACAAGGCACAGCTCAGTGACATTACAGAGGAGAGAGTGCAAGGGAAAAGGCAGTTGTTTTGTCTGATTAAATACAGGCTAATGGGGAAGGATAGGGAGACATTTGCTCAGGTGTGACTTAAAAATATTCTGTTTGTTTTTTTTTTAATTATCAGAAAAATTTTCAAATGTGGAGAATGACGTTTGAGGTAACTTGCTTGAAGTCACACAATGGCAGAGTTAAAGAGAAGTTGCAATAAGCCTGAAAATTAGATGAAGCCTTTAAAATGTATATTTCTTTATTTCAGTAAAGAAATGTCTGGTGGGGCTGGATAGATGGCTCAGTGGTTAAGAACACTGACTACTCTTTCAGAGGACCCGGGTTTGATTCCCATCACCCACACGGTGGCTAATAACCATCGCTAACTCCATTTCCAGGGGATCCAACACCCACTTCTGACCTCCTTGAGCATTGCATGTCACGGGTGCACTTACATACATGCAGGCAGTACATTATTACACATAAAAATAATACATAAAATATTAAAATAAAAAGAAATATCTGGTACTTCTGGAGAGGCCTATGGGGACATTATGAGTTAATAGAATGTAGTGTCTGCATGGAATCTTGGAATAGTAAAAGGACAGTAGGCTAAAAATAAGGAGATCTTGATAAACCATGGCCTTTGGTTAATAATGCATTAACAAAATGTAATATATTCACATAATATGCTAATAACAGAGAAATAGAGAGGTCAAATGGGAACTGTACATATTCTTCTTGGTTGTTCCTTAAATCCAAACTGTTTTTAAAACTAAAATCTATTTCTTGCTATTATGAATAATGCAGAATAAATATGGATACACAGATATCTTTGTGGTGGGATTTACTGTCCTTTGGGTATATACCCAGGAGTGGTACAGCTGGGTCATGTGGTAGTTCTGTTTTTAATATTTTTGAGAAATCTCCATGCTGATTTCCATCTTAGCTTATAATATTTAAAGTACATACATAAGTGAGAGTGAGTGTGTGCTTTAGGCTATGAAACCAGAAAATAGATGCTGAGAGGTGTTGAGGAAGTGGGGACAATAAGATATGCAAGATATGAAGTGACAGCAGATAATGGGAGGAAGATGGAAGGATGTGAGGGGTCTCTGGAGATGGGGAGAAAATGGTGATGAGAGAATCAATACAGCCAATTGTTTCTTTAAAGTGCCAGAGTAAAACCTAATAGTGTGCTTGCTAATTTTTTTAAAAAGGTTTATTTATTTATTTTTATTTTATGAGTGTATTGCTTGCATGTATGTAAGTGCACCCGTGTCATGCAATGCCTGTGTAGGTCAGAAGAGGGCATTGGATCTCCTGGAAGTGGAGTTTTGGACATTGTTAGCTGCCGTGGGGGTGCTGGGAACCGAACTTTGGTCCTCTGCAAGAGCAGACAATGCTCTCCACCACTGAGCCATCTCTCTAGCCCTGTGCATGTTAATTACCAAAATAAAGTATAATTTTAAAAGTTTGAAAAGGAAGGGAGGAATATGCGAGTATGGCAGACATATGCCCAAAGCACGTTGTATAGTTCTATAAAAATGTTCAAGTACTGTGTACAATGGACATACAGCCATGAAAAAAAAACGAATACTTTAAAAAATGTGTCTGGCTTGAGGGTATCGCTCAATAATACGGAAACTGCCTAGCTTTAAGGCTCTGGTTTCAATACTCTGCATTTTAAAAGGGAAAATTCAGGGCTTTCTCCTGCCCAGTTTCAGCCTGTGTTCAAAGGTGCCTGGCTCCACAATGAAGCTAACCAATGAAGTTGTCCTTTGCTAGGTAGGAGTTCCCCAGCCACAACTGAAGTTCTGGATGTAACTTCCTGTTTTTCCTCCTTCAGGTCATTGAGTGCATCACCCAAGGTCGCGTCTTGGAGAGGCCCCGAGTCTGCCCCAAAGAGGTATATGATGTCATGCTGGGGTGCTGGCAGAGGGAGCCACAGCAGCGGCTGAACATTAAGGAGATCTACAAAATCCTCCATGCTTTGGGAAAGGCCACCCCGATCTACCTGGACATTCTGGGCTAGTGGTCAAGCATTTCTACTCTGTTGCCTCCTGTCTCCCCGCCTCACATCTCCTTTTCCCACATCACAACTCTTTTCTTCCATCTCTGACTGAAGCAAACATCTTCATATAAACTCAAGTGCCTGTTACACATACAACACTAAATTAAAAAAAGAAAAAAAAAAAGAAAGAAAAGAAAAAAATCCTTGTAAGGCAGTTTGGCATATATATATTTATATATATATAACTATCTATATCTACAGAGAAATATCTTCTCTAATAGAGAGAGAAGCTGCTGATACAGAAAACTATGACTTTAACAACTCAGAAAAAAAAATATTAACGTAATGAAATTCCTTTGACTTAAGCTGTGGTTCTGACCCATACTTCAGCTCTGGCTTTTCGGAGCTGTATGGTTGATCCTGCAGAGAGGATGGGGAGGGACAGGGTGGCACGCAATCACTGCTCGGCATGCGTGCTGCTTCTGAAGCGCAGCCTAGGTGCGTAACTGACCGGTTGACAATGCTTGGCAAAGAAACAACCCTGGAAGTCCAGGCTCTTTGGAAATGCCTCGCATCAGCCCCGACCTTTGCCCCCACTCTCTTCCCTCTTTCCTCCATTTTTAGACAATTTTCTAATCTGTCCATTCTACAAAGATATAGTCTTGATGCTTATGGGACTCAATGACAACACCTACGGGTAAATACTGAACAAATACCAACCCAAGACCACAGGAAAGCAAACCCCATCCAAGGAAGCGAAAACACAGAACAAATACGTACACGACACCACGAAGGAGCAAACTTCATCCCCCCCGGATGTAAATCATTCTCGAGTTCTTTAGAATCTTTGAAAAGATGAGTCATTCTATCCTATGAACTGCAAGAACTGGATTTTCTGGACTTAAAAAACAACAAAGTAAGGACAGCTGAAATCTGAACCCTAACAAGGCACTGCCATAGATCTTTCCCTTACGGGGAAGACTCCTTGGCCACACCTTTCATTTTCAGGCCCTTGGGAAGTTTCCCTGGGGTCATTTGCAGGCAATGTGGACGCTGCAGGCAACAGGGCTTCAATATCGAGAGAATTAGATGCTTGTAGGTCATAATTAGGGATGCCCTCCCTGATCCTCTATCCTGTTTCTTAACTTGTTCCCTAGAGCCTAGCCCCCACTTCCTAGGCTTCTATCACGTCCTGGGTAAACCCCACAGCCCGGGAAAAAATCCAGGTGAGAGCCTTGGAGCATGCGTGTTTCAGGGAACCAGAAACTGGTATGGGCAAAAGCCAGCAGAGAAGAAACTACTTGGCACCTGTGCTAGGTCCTTGGCATTCTCCTCACGTTTCCAGCCCCTGGAAGGATTGATGCATCTGCCTTTGAGCTGTTGTGAAAAGGCAGGGACTGAGAAATCGCTTTGTGGGCTGGGTGTCGGGGAGGGGGGAGCTGAAGCTTCTCTGGAAGATGTCCAATGAGTGGCCAGTGCCGCAGACTCGGCATCTTAATGATGACAGAACTCTGACCAGGGAGTGAAAATGAAGCACGTGGGCTGGGGCCAGCTCCCTCTGCCCCAACGCAGGGGAATTACTGCCTTCCCAGCTGTGCTGCTGAGGACTGCAAAAGGCATCTCTGGACCTCCCTCATACACAACAATAAAATGCCCCAGGAAGCCAAAAGCCTGGCTGCATAGAGCCATCCTGCTGGGGAGGAGGGGCTGTATCCCTCTGAGGGTACCTGGCCCTCCACCTCATCCCAAGCACAGAGCTACCTGAAAGACTGACCTTTTCCTACCTGAAGCCTCCTAGGAGCCTCCGATTCGCCCCTTTCCTTGCCAGCTGAAGGAACTGTCTGCACCCTGGTTGCCCTGGCCAGCTGAAGGCAGCTGAAATACGGGCATCCCTGCGGCAGGTTTAGGACTGAATTATGTTTGTGATTGCCCTTCTTTTTATTTTTTAAAACCAACAAATGTTTTTATTCAAATAGAAAAAAGCTGTGCTCAGACTGTAGCCATTGTTGGGATTCAGGGATCAGCAAGGCTGCTCAGCTGGATTGAGGGCAGAGCTGTACCAGCTGGGAATTCAGCTCCGTTCTTCTCGCTGTGCTGTGTGCCTAGCCCCTGAGGACTTTGGGGAAAAGCTCTTTGGATTGACCTCATTAAGATAACCCTTTTGTTATCCTGTGACAATTATTTCTCTTATTATTCCACCAGTTGATAACACCTGAGGCCTTTGGTCTGTGCTGGGCCTTAAATGCTGAGTAGAAGTTCACAGATAAGTTTTGATCTTGGTAACTGAGGGGAAGATATTCAGAGAGAGAATGACCTGAAGGAGCCTGAGGGGAAGGTGTTTTCTGGTTAGAAGGGACATTTCAAGAGGTACCCTTCCCCAAACAGCCCTCCCACCCCTGTGGCTTTGGTTTTCTTGACAGGCTGAGAAGTGGCCAGAACAGGTAGGTTACAGACTTGATGGACAAATAGGAGAAATGTGTAGACCGAATGTGCCAGCCTGTCCTTGTCTTAGTTCCACAAGCTTTCACATCAGCGTCAAGTTGGCACACCTGTGTCCATGATTACCAGCTACCTATGGGACAGGAGACTAGAGAGGGTGGCACAGCTAGGAGTGGAGGGAGAGGGTCAGCCTTCCTCCCCTGCTGTTCTCTCTCTATAGCCTGTACCCTGTATGCTAGCCTTGGAGGATGAAGAGAGAGGCAGGGATGCTCTGGAGTATAAGGAGACAAAGAAGAGATCTTTGGAGATTGCATGTGTATTCCAGGGCTCTGGGGATTCGCAGAGTGTCTTATTTCTCCTGTTCTGGCACAGGAGCTATAAGACTCACTTCATTGTGTCTTGTTTTCACTGTGTGCAAAATAAGGGGTGCCTTTGCTAGCCCCAGGCACCATTCTAGCTCTGAATTCATAGCTTCTAGCAGCTTTGAGTCACTGTGTCATTTTTCCCAGCACCTCTCTGGAATGGCTGGAGAGCTCTCCTCTGGCCTTAGATGGGCAGAAGGCAATTATCTCTGAGGACATACTATATGCTCAGGCTGAGATTGGTTCCAGGAAGTCACTTCTCCTTTCTTTTACCCATGTTACTACATGTAAAAGTCTGAAGTGTCTGAGACTACTTTAGACTGGGTTGAGGGGGGCAGTTGGTCTCATTCCCTATCCTAGCCTTCTTCTACACCAGAAAAATGTTATTGAAGGTTTATTTATTTATTTATTTAACTATTTATTTTTAAAGAAAACAATGTGATTCAATGAGTCTTGAAATGGCATCCCATTAGCACACATGGCCATGACCATCTACCCCGTCCTTTTACATAATCAAATCTACACTTTCAAAGACCCATGTCAGATCAACTCGAGCTTAGCTTGAAGTGATCTCCATTGTGACTGTTGGGGAATAGTCCAGTGAACTCTGGCCTATCCCTGTGTCACATCATTGTCACTTGGTCCCTTCCTGCACTGAGGAAGAGTGACTTGGATGTCCATCACTGAGCAAGATGTCATGACCAAGGGTCCTTTTAATTATTTGATTTGGACATGAACTTGAGTTCCCTTCTGATTATATCTGTGAACTGTGAGTGAACCTCAGGGGTCACTAAGCCTTCTCTACTTCACAAAGGACTTGGGACTTCCTCCACTCAGTAGATCATGCACAAGGTATTCCTTGAGAAAGTATTCTGCATGAGGCAAAGGGCCCTCCAGCCTTCTGGGTTTGAGATGAACATCATTCATTCATCTCTGCTGTCGCTTTCCTTGAGGAACATACTAGTGCAAGTATTTCTGGTGCTAATTACTACAGAAATCAACACCCCAGAAGAGCCACTTCCAATGTCTAGGGCTGTATGAGATTCAACACAGAAGTAAAAATGAGGGAACTATGCCAGGAGATCACAAATATCTCAGAAGACCTCTGAGACTCCTGTCTTTGCTCTTAGCCACTCATATGATTTTGGCTATATCAACTGATCTCTTGGACTGCCAGACTCCCCAATCTAGACATTTAAGAGGTTGGAACAGATACCTTTTAGGGTTCATTGCACCTCATAAAGCTTTTTTCTGGTCCCATCTACTTTCTTTTTTTAAGCTTGTTTGTTAGAAAGGAGGGATGAAATGAACAGTAAAGAGGGCAAGGAAGAGAAGTTACCAGTGGCAAGAAATTGATCATAAATGGCAAGTAAAGAAAGTTTAACACTTGGTAGTTGTTAGGGACACTAGCGCAGAAGTCAGGGACAAATCAGAAAGCTGGTATTTGCACTTTTCAAGAGAAACTGACTTCTTCTGCTGTCCATTTTCCCTGCTTGTTAAACATTCACGTTGGCAGAAACCAGTCTGAGATATGGAGATACACCTGCCTGCTTCTCAAGTAGTGATATGAACCCTGGGTCAGGTGCCAAGAGATGTTTATCTTTAAATGTTAATTTTAATAGACAGAGATGTTGGAAAGAGGTTGTTTTGAGATTGTGCATTCTTTCCCCAAGTTCTTTCACACTTGAGAATAGTCTAATGCCATCTTTGCCCTCCATTTCTGAGTCAAATAACAAGAGTATACTCTTAACACCTAATCTTGTGATTTTGGGTCTTTGAAGTGCTTTTCCCAATGGAAACCATGATCACTGGATGAGCCCACAGGCTAGCAGTCCAGAGAGCTGCCCTCAAATACCTCTGCAGTGTCTAGTATCTGTGTTTGGTCACCAGCCTGCTAGAATGCCCAAGGTTTTTACCTTAGAGCACAATATGATACCTTGAGCCCTAGCCCTTGTAAGCTGTAGCTACTTAATATGGTTTAATTTCTTCAAGATCTACCTTCTCTAATATCAAGCAACTTGGTTTAGCTCATATTTGATAGGGTAGGGAACTCCAAGTTGAAGCATCATTATTAAAACATCAGAATGGGCTTCAGAACCTGTTTTAGGATTGCTTGGTCATCATGCAGCCTCTTCATAATCAGCTCCAAGCATATGCACAGTGTGTGCTTCATCTATATATTTCATGGCAACAGTTTCAGAGAAGTGTGCCCAGAGTAAGCAAATTGATTGCAACTTATTTTTCTTTGTACCTTATGTTTCTCTGGGATGAGAAATCCAGAGGTGGACTGGCCCCAGAGACATTCAGAAAGGTTTTGATGGGAAATCTGTCAGCTTGTAAAGTTTGATTATCTGGTGCTCCCCAAATTAAATTATATTGATGACAATCTGAGCATCTCATCATCATTCTTCCTGGTTTACTCATAAATCATCACACTGGTAACACTTCTACTTATGTCTTGTTTGAGGAAAGGTATTGAAGTTACCAACACTGCAGATGACACCACCCCCAGGAGTTCTGGAACAGAGAGAATGCAAGAGATTGATAAATGATCACTGTCTCTGAAAGGCACTGGAGATGGTGGTGGAGCTGGCTGCACTGGGTGTTAGGACTTTTGCTCTGATCATGGGATGTCTACCTCGGGGCCTGCATCTTGGCTTATAACAGGGCCTCTGTTTGTCTGGTGCATTCTTCCCAAATGCAATTTCTTTGTAACAACAAGTTTTAGATGTACCAGCAGAGAAACTCTATTGTGACTTCTGTAGAAATTTGGGGGATCCATCAGAGAATGCTTGGAAATCTTTTACTTCCTGTTAGCATATATAAAGTTGTAAATACTAATAGGTTTCATTATGATATTTTCAAATATGTGAGTACTGGAATTCTCACCACTGTACTAAAATTTAGATGTCCTTTCTTTTCGGTAGCTGGGCTGCAAGTTTAAAGAAAGACTTGATTTGATATGTGCAGTAGGGAATGATAAACCAGTGAGCAAAGCACTCTCTTTCATAGAGATCTGACAGTGTGTTCTATTATTTTTTCCTAATCACCCAGGAATACGAAGGTTTGAATGCAGTGCCAAGGTCCAAGCTTAGAGATCCCAAAGGATATATCCAGCCTACAAAGCTAAGGGCTCTAATAGAAAAATATATCAAGATAACAGAAGTCAGGAGAAGCCTGTTGAGCATCTACATCTGAGAAGCAGCTAGACCTTCAGGTTTGACTTTGGCTTAGTATCTTGTGAAAGGACTGAGTTTCTTCTCATTTCAGACAGTCAGAAATTTAGACCTGCTTTTTCTAAGACTGAAAGCAATGTGAGAGCCTAGATATTAACTGCACAGGCTATCATTCTTTTCAATGCAGCATCCTTTCAAACCATGAAGAAGTCTGTATGATTCAGTCTGTCTGGTATTTATTATCTCATTTAAGGAGCATTAAAACAGAAACTAAGTTTGTACTACCTGAAGTGGTAAGACCTACTCAATCTACCACCCCTCCCATAGAGATCTGCCCCTGTTCCATCTCTACTTAAAAACTGCCCGCTATGTGCCTGGTACCTCTGAAGCTACTACTGGAAAGGACAAAAAAAAAAAAAAACCAAATCAAAAAAGCTCTGGTGCAGATGATAATGCAGCTTCTGTTGTCTGTAGGATAGAAGTAAATTTCAGTAAGATTTTCATTTTTGCTTTCTTATTTCCCCTTTTCTCTTGGCTTGCATCATCTGGCTTCAGTGGGACAGACAATCTTACTTCTGAAAATCTGTGAAAGTCTTAATACAAGGTGAATCCCAAGACCACAAACAGTTTGGACTTCAAACAGTGAGAAAATTGGTGCTGAATGATTCGGCACACAAAGCAGAAAAGTTTCATTTCCTGCAGGCAGGACAGAATTGACGGTTATATTAAGACTTCTGAAGGAGCCCTGCCCTGGAGTAATTTCAATGCTGTCAGACAATGTTGACATCTAGATTAACCTCTGTGCAGTGAATTTGACTGCACAGCTCATTGAGATGCATGTGGCATGTTCCTGTAAATCCCATCTGGAGCCCTTGCTGGCCCACCCACAGTAACTCCCTGTCCCTTTCCTACCCACTGATCTCCCAGCCCATGCACTTTTAACCTGCAGGAGCAAAGGAGTCATGACTGGGATCTGACCCGCCAGGGGAGGAGTTTTGACCTTTCTGTAACCACAATACAGTACTGAGCCTGGCTTGCCGCTTGGTTGGAGTGACGGTGGTTGTCCTCATATTGATTTTTCCCTGAGGGGACTGCAAATCAAGGCATGGAAGCCACTCAGCCAATGACAACTGGTTCTGTAGCAGATCTCCATGCTGCACATCATGAAATGGTCTGCAGCGAATCCAAGAGCCCTGAGTCGGTCTGTCTGTCTGCATCCCTCCGGTCCTCTGGGACTTCAAGTGAAGAATAGATTTGATAAGCTTGTGACTGTAGGTGAGCTAGGTGGAGTCTGACGGCTGAAGGGCTAATTCTTTGCACAGGTGTTTCCTGTGATTCCTTTAAGAAAGGCAGCCCCAATTCCTATTCAGTTAACTGGATGGGAAAAGGGATGCAGCTAGCCTCTGAATATCAGATTGCCGGTTTTCTTCTTAATGGGAAATGAGCTCCAAAATAAATGAACCCATTCTAGCTCATTGGATGATTCTGCACTAAGTTTTCATGATCCCATTTCCATATGGAACCTCTCAGATGAGATGGCATGCTTCAAAAGTTCATGTACATGTCTCACACCTCAGTTAGGGAAAAGACCTTCATCCTGGCTTCAATCAGCTTTAGACTCACAAGCCACTTCACCTAATCCCCAGCATTCCTGGAAACATACTTCAGAAGTTTAGAATACCCTACCCCAGTCTGGAGAACAAATTCATCTGCAAATTTCCTGTATCTAGTTGTCTTTTCTCCTTTGCTTTTTTTCCCTTTAATATGAGTAATAAGAATCTCCTTGTAGACTCTTAGATATTTCTTTAGAAGAATTGAAAGTTTCCAGCCAAGGACATTGTGTTTATTGACTGAGAAAATAGATTTCTGGGCTGAGTAATGCAGCAGTCACACAGAGGCAATCTTGATGACTTTATTTAAAAGCAATTATCAGAGTTGTGTTTTGTTCTAGATCCCCAAGCTGATACAGTACAAATAAGAGTCATCTTTTTTCTTATTTATGAAGTTGTTCACATGCACATGTAAGCACACACATGCATGTAAATGCCTGGATAATCCTATTGGCATACAGATCACAGTGCCCCATTGTGTTGCTTCCACTGATATCACTGTGTGCACATGTACAAATGAATGCACCACATGTGTGGTTTGCTAATTGTGACTTACCACTGTTTTCATCATCAACATATAGCCTTTGACCCTCTACCCTTTGAGTCATTTACAAAGTGGAGGCTTCTTGCATAGAGGAAAAAAATTCTGATTTTTCTTAAAGTCTTTATATTTAAAGGTAGGGCTCCTCTTTTTTTTTCACGTAACACAAACCAAACTGAGCCATGACTCTGATTTTATTTAATTAATTTTCTGGGGAGAAAGGTAACAAGATTCATTATAAGAATCATGTGCAAAGGCAAATGTGACCTAGTTTAAGGAGATTATCTATCAAAGCAACTATTAGGTGTAAAGCTCAAGCATTCTGATTGAACTGCCAGTAAAGTGGAAAGTTTGCTTGGGGTTAGAAACAAGGAGATGGGCTGTGTAACTGCATAAGTCACCTTCATTAAATAGCCTAAGGTTAGAAGGACTCTTCATGGCAGGTAGCTGGCAACAAGTTTCTCTCACAGGAACTTTTCAAACATCCCACTCTGAAGGGCCAGAGTTATTTTCACCATATAGTTAGTTTATCCCTCACAGCTATCACCAATCTCCAAGTTCTATGTCCTCTCTGTTCCCGACCCCACTTCTCACAGGCTAGGCTCTAAAATTTTGAAAAAGCTGAGGAAATCCTGGATGGCTCATCTCTCTCTTCCTTAGCCTGAGCATCCTACACACTCGTGCTTTAGCTTAAGTTTCTACAGAAAGAAACAAGCTGCTCTCCCAGCTCTCAGTCAGTCTCTTTCCAGCTCCATGGACCAAGTGATTAGCGCCTCATTAGCGCCTCATCAGTTGCTTTTGCACAAGAGACTCCAGGACAACAGGCCTATTATGAGACTGTGGTTTGTCTTTTGAAGTCATCTCATCCTGGCTTGGTTAGGAAAGGCAAGCCTTCCTACAAAGGACCATGCTGCCCTTCACATTTCTCTCTTGTTTCACTGGCTGCTGATTATCTGCATAAATGACAAAGCACAGTTTTCATTTTTTTTTTCTAGACCCTCACTCTCTCACCCCCCTGTGAGCATTCTTATGTAAGCTCCATGAACTAAGAGTTAGTTAAGGTTTCCCTGCTCTTGGAGTGGCTGTAATAGTGACTCTCAGATTTGGAGTTACATCCAAATCTTTGGCAGAGGTCACTTTTCAATTAAATGAGATCTTTACTGTAATGGCACTAGAAAGGTTTATACCTTAAGAAATGAATAAACATGCTTTGGAATGGTGACAGAGACAGTCACCTGGGGAGCTAGGGAGGCCAAACCATTTTTTTTTCTGTTCTGCAGATTATTATATGTTAATATTATATGCTTCAATTCTACTCCAGCAACGGCTCTTAAAAACACAAATAGCCATATTTACTATTCAAACAAATTCATCATGTTTGTTCAACCTCCAACTTAAAAATAATTTCCCTTTGTAACTTTGGATAGTTTAATAGGGTCTCTTTTTTTGGTTTCCACTAATACCTTAATTTTCCTGCTTAACTTTTTTCACCTGTATTTCCTTCGGAAAGAGTTGAGGGTCCATTTTATATGTCAAGACAGACAAAAGGTAAGGAAGCAATGGTACCAGAAGGTAGATGTCTTGTGAGTTTT
Organism: Eospalax fontanierii; assembly: GCA_035773235.1. Lineage (NCBI taxonomy): Eukaryota > Metazoa > Chordata > Mammalia > Rodentia > Spalacidae > Eospalax > Eospalax fontanierii. The sequence continues at coordinate 146,040,365 of CM069524.1, read as the reverse complement.
TAGTAATTACTGAATGGACTTGGAAAAAATGGCCTTCTCTGTGCCTCAGTCTTTTTATTTATAAAAGAACTCTGCTAATAACCTCCTGCTGGTCAAAGTGGGTTATCATAGACACTAGATGAGATCATAGTTGGTGTCCTGGAGGTACCCGGGGCCCAGTGATGGGGAAAGCCCACTCTGGCTAATGAAGGCTGCACACAGTCTTGCAGCTTGTGGCATGTGCTGTGTTTTGAGGTGTATCTTTCGGAGTCCCTTCTAGAGATGTGGTCGTTAGTGTTTTCCCCTTAATCATCCTTGCACATCTAGTGACAAAAAATAACTTGAAAAATATAAGCGGAAGGGATCATTTTACCATTGAGAACGGGTTGTTGATAGATTTGATTTTCAGGCATGGAACCCTGAACCCCTTGACACAGAATTAGCTTCTCTTGCTGCTTTAACTCCTTACTTTAAAGAGGTTCTAGAGGTTTCAAAGTAAGACTGTCTGAAGCTTCCTCTAAGAATGGGGTGAAGTTGATCTTGTAGGGAGCACTGAAGTGATAATGATCTTGAAGCATTCTAAGGACGATGGTCCGTATGTGGGGAAAATAATACGAAGAAGGAAAGAACGGCTCTGGTGATGACCAAATTCCAGGCCTCGTTTCTGATGGCCCAGAGAGGTTTCAGTGGGACTCCTGTTGAGGAATGTGTCTGACTGAAAATGAACCCCCTGACAATAAATTCTGAAGCCAGATTGCCAAGGTTATAGCCATCATGTCATTTACAAGTCCCTAAAAATGTCCCAGGTGTTTGTGATGCCAGGCACTGTTTTAAGTTCCTTGAAGTGATGACTATTTGGCAAGTGAAATCTTTCAAATGTTATTTCCTTTCCATTTCTAAGTATTTCAACACCATCAGGTGTGATGTGCCTGAAAAAAGTCCATTTTTTTTTTTTTAAGATTTTGACCACTCTAGAGAGAAATAAGAATAAAGCTGAGTACCCAGAATCCCAAGAAAATCATGAATTCTTCACTCAAGTTCAGGTGATCACAGTTTCTCTTTTTTCTTTTGACCTTGGGCTCGGTGTTTGTTTTTCTAATATAGGAAAGCAACACCTCTGTTTTAGACCTCTATTGAGTGATTTTTCCCTGCACTTGTCTGGTAGGCAGAAAGCATCCCAACTTTTTTGGAAATAAGAATCCAGACTAAGATATGATTTTAAGCTATGGTGTGAAACTGGGGAAGGCAAACTAGTTCTGGACGATCTTTCATAATTCTTTCTGATAATCTTGAGGAGCTGGAATCCTTCACAGCATTGTAAGGGCCTATGTGTGACAGGCTGTTTCACTGTGTAATCTCCTAAAGACAAGACTGATAACAGCTCCCAGATGCTTCATTTAAGATTCCACCCTGGATATGGAAAGTTGGAGTTAATATGCTAACAGGAACTATAAGAACCTGCTTTAACACTTGTTTTCTTTCCCTTTTCTGAAAGCTTAGCCTTTTGGCAGAGTCATTGGTATATTTCCTTTCTAAGGTTAGTGAAGATTGATTATAGTTCATGTCTAAAAGCAAAGACTTCTCTAAACCCATTGGAATTGGAAGCAATCCCAAACAACCCACATTATTTTTCTGATACCCCACAGCAGAAAGAGTTTTCTTGACTATGTGAATGGACCCTAGTGAGTTAGCACAGGAGAGTTTGTCAAATCAAAAAAAAAAAAAAAAAGAAAACCAACTGAGTCAAGAAATTCTGACTAAATTTGAAGAAAATTCAATGCTATTCTGCCTGCCAAATATTTGTGTACTATTCAGGGGAGAATCACATCTTATTTCAAGATGAGTTTTACTTTTTGAGATTGTGTGTGTGTGTGTGTGTGTGTGTGTGTGTATGTACAAATATGTGTGACTGTGTATGTGGGAAGCAGGTAAGGAGCGGTTGATTACATTCTTAGACTTTTTCTTGAATACAGTTAGTTTCTTGGAATGCGTCAATAAAATTAGAGTCATAGGAAGCTGAAGAGATGGTTCAGTGGTTAAGAGCACTGGCTGTTTTCTCAAAAGACCTAGGTTCAAATACCAGCACCCACATGGCAGCTAAAAAACATTCATAATTTTAGTTCCAGGTGAATCCACCTCCAGTTCCAGATGAATCCAACATCCTCTTCTGCGCTCCTTAGGTTCTGCATGATATGGGTGCAGTTACATACATGCAAGCAATATGCTCTTACACATAAAATGAAATAATAAATAAAATATTAAAAAATAAAATTAGAATTATATAGGAGCTAAAGTCCCATGTTTTAGAACAAGGTAAAAATTTTATCCAAATATTTATTTATTTCTGAAACTTTCAGTTGTAGCAAAACAATATCTGCTACTGATATCAAAGATTAAAAAGTCAGTATGGGACTTCTGTAGACTTTAGCAAAATATTGTTCTGTAGACCTAGTCTCTGAAGGCACAAAATCCTTTCTTCATTCCAGGAACTTGGTTAACAGGGTTGAATAACGAGTTTCGATCCAGATATCCCATCTGAACTTTTGGTAAGGCATTAATTCTACCCCATAGGAAAACTGAGGTGGTTTCCTATTTTTTTTTTTCTTCAAATGACATTTTAAAAAGATATTTTAAAAACATTTTTAGGGCTCTCACCTAAGTTCAGTTTCTGTTGAAAGATTTTTTTTGGTTTCACAGGTAGTTTTTGGCTTTACCCATCATATAATTTAAATTCTGCTGTGATTCCTGGTATCTGCTTTCAGCACCAGAGACAGCAAAACCCCCTCCCTCAACTGAAGCCTGCTCTCCTTACTGAATTTCCAGACTGGAAAGAATAGATTCTTCATTCACTTCCTACCCACTGAGCCTCAACTTGGAAGACTTCATTCTGAAGTTTATGTCTTTAATTTGTTCCCAAGTCTGGAATAGCTTTTATTTCCCCAAGCCTGGTATAACTGTTTCTGCTGTTTTTGACCTGATAACAAATAGTAGAGGTGAAATATTACAGCCAGGTTTCTGAGCTCAGAGAACTGTAAAGACACTTCAATATCAGTGGAGGGAAGAAGGTTTTAGGGCAGGAACCCCCTATGAAAATTTTTATTGGGCATCCTTGACTTGCAAATTCCCATAAGGAATACTTCTTATTGGTAATGTGTTTTAAATTTGTGCATACTTCTCACAATGTGTAAGGCCAGGTTTGACTTGATGTGCATGTGGAGACAGCAATTCATAGTGGCAGAGCAGAAGTTACAGTCTTTGAGGACAGAGAAGGGCAGAGCAATGCTGTCACTGGCATTTTGGAAACCTGTGGAAGGATACTACTTTGAATCTTCATATCCAGTTTTTAATCTTGGGTTATTGTTTTTGCCTTGAACAATTGCAGTAAGATTTAAAATAGCTCTTTATAACTTTCTCCAGGCCAGACCAAAGGGGAGTACTGGGAAAATGAGAGTAACAGAAGCACATGTTGTCACTCTGCTTTGTGATTGTCAGTTTCTCCTATAGCACAACGAAGTATCACTCCAGAAGCAGGGTTGTAATCTTCTATCTACTTGACATACTTGCTAGCGCCCTGTGAAAGATGCTCAATAAATAGCACCATCTTCTTTACAGATGTAACATAAACCCCATTTTGGCTGCCTCTGAATTATCCAAAGCTCTGAATGCTCTATCATTTCTCTCTCTCTCTCCCTTTCTCCCTCCTTCCCTCCCTCCCTTCCCCTTCACACCCCACACCGCCCCCATACATACGCTTCCCCTTCATTATTGCTTATCACAATTTATAACATTTAATGATGGAAGATTATACAGGATTTCTTTTATGGATAAAGACGTGGTAGAAGCAGGCTAGACCTGGGTCCTCAGAGGAGCAAGTTCAACGGAACTGTAATGTTTAAGATTGGGATGAGTGTGGGAAGGAACCCATCTCTCTTTATTACATACCCTCTTAACTGAGCACATTCATGCTCACATTTGTCAAAGAAGACAATAGCATGAGTTTCTCTGGATTACTTGTAAGAGGACGGAATGGGCAGGATCAAAATTTCTTTATTAGAATCTGTTAGAACAGAGAGCTTGGTTTTACATTTGCATCAAGGAATGGTAATAGCGTTGAAAAGATATATACAGAAAGGACCAACAGATATAGGAGAGCTTTGTAAGAGAACATTTTCTACAAAACAAAAGAAAGAGCTATAAACTCATCATTGATAGAATAGATGACTCATAGATGGTCAGAAAAGTCTGAAATGAGACAGAGAGCAGGCACCTTTGAAGAGTCATAAGGAATAGACCAGAGTCAAACCCAAGCAAGGTTCTCACATTATCTGGAAAATTCCTAAAGTTCCTAAGGGCACATCTAGCCCTCTGCCTTTTGAAAGATGAGCTCAGTGCTACTTCTGTGTTCTTAAGGCAAGTGCCCTGCAAACACCAAAGTCTTGTATTTTCTACTCTCAGTCAGGACTGGCTGTCCTGAGTAGAATATTTTCCCCTTCCTTAAGTGAAAGGGACTTGTTTTCAGGAGAAGTGTCCTTTTAACATCCAGCTAAAACTGGAGGTAATTTTTTGCATGAATGGCTTTTTACAGCTAGGTCTAAAGCAGAACAAAACTTGTATTAAACTAAGTGCTACTTTACATATCTTGTTTCAAGGGAAATGAAGGATTTATTGCCGTGTAAATGATATACACCAATCTCTTTCCTACTGGACATCACATGTCCCCTTTAGGCTGATGTTGTGCAGCAAACTTTCAGTATCTGGAAAGTCAGCTGGCACCTACTTCATTGCACTAGTAGGACATTATGTTCTCAAAGAGGAATTTTGCAGATGAAGTTTAGGTGCTGTTGTAACTGATTTCCATGCCCCATCCCTAAGCTTTCTGTACTAAATATCTGTAAAGTGATTATATCTTGTCTGATCCCATGTGTTTGTGTGATTTTCCCAATGTTTGTATAACTATATTGGCAATCTGGAGGCTTAGTTGTGTTTATGGCAACTGATGGTCTTTGGTGCATGTGGCATAGGGGACACATGTGACATGTGTGCACAACTGTTTTAGGGTCAAGCAAATCTACTCATGAGTTGGTGGAGGGGTGAACAAAAGTATATCTTGGCTTGGGAGGCATTGAACAATATGTAGAGTATTGCCAAGTTGCCATTAACTGGTAAAGAACTTGATGGAAGCAAAGGTAACATGTTCACCTAGATCTTACATTGTTTATTTAAATCACAATTGATCAATCCTTGACTTTATTTTTAACACAAATATTCCTTCTTGATCCTGTTTGCTTTATTCCCCAGACAGCTGGGAAGTGATGATCTTGCTTCACCTCATCTGTCCCCTAAAGTTGTTAATGTAGAAGACTGTGATGTTAGCAAAACTAGACCTAACTCATGGTACCCCTCCCTTGAGGCACCTTTTCTCCATTGTCTTCCTTTCTGAGAAATGAAACCCATTGGCTATGCTGACTTTATTTACATGCTGGAAAGTATTGGAGGATCAAACTAGTTAAAGTGATGACTGTGCTTGCCCTTGAGAAGAGGTTCATAGTCTTTAGTAAAGCTCTCATGGGAAAGTATCCATTAAGAAGCAAAGCAAAAGCCAAAACAAAGCAAAGCAGGAGCAACTTGATAAGATGGCAAGATGGCCCCAGGGTAGAGGCGTTCTCAGCTGATATGAAGAGTTGTGTTGAAAGGCAAGTGCCGACCTTTTCTGTATCCCCTATCCAGCCCTTCCTTCTTCCTCAACCTAAAAACAAAACAGAAAATTATTTTTTTAAACTGTATTAATAATTTATGTTTAATACAAAAGAATGATTTAATGGTATCACCAAAGGTCATTTCTCCCATTGTGCTTGTCCTTCACTCTCGGCCCCGTACCATCATCCCATTCTTCACCCTCACGTCCATCCCAAGGCCAACATGTCTTCATCAAAATCTATGGGTGTTGGAGTTAAATGTGGGGCAGAGATTTAACAACTTGATACTAATGAAACCATTCTTCACTTCCAAGTAGTTAATTATTATAAGGAAACAAACTCCTTTCTTGTGTCTTTTTTTGTTTAAAAGCATTTTATACATATATATGTATATATGTGTGTGTATGTATGGACATATGTATGTATATGCACATGTACATGTATATATGTATATATTCATCTCAATATAAATATATCATTTGTGAGAGTTGTAAATACTCCTTGGTCATATGTCTGTCTTCCTCACAGTATCATATCTTCAATGTTATGTTAACAACTCCATTTATTGATTGATGAGATCATGTGTAAACCTGTATCCTCCTGACATAGTTTATGTAGGGTCTCTTCGCAAATAAAATATAAAACAACAATGCCCTTGGTTTACCTGGATTCATTGTGTTGAGTGTAAAGGTAAGCTGAAATTCAGATGAGTCTGAATGTGAGTAAACATCACGGGAACAAGCATGTCATCCCCTTTTGTTGGCATAATGTCAATATTGGGTTGAAATGAGTGTTTCAATTAGTGCATATATTATTTGAGGCAGGGGCCCAAGGAGAGAATTGAATACCTCTGGTTCTAGGTCATGATGAGGTCCTCTTATTCACTATTTACATAGTGTATTAAACACCTCCAGTGCAGTCACCTAAGTTCCCAAGGAAGGATAAAATATGTTGTCTTGGATATCCTTTACTACCGAGGATAGTTTTTGTTCTTTTACAGACTTACTTTAAAACTCCTTTCCTTTCCTTTCTTTCTTTCCAATTTCCCTTCCCTTCTCAGCTTTCTTTCCTCTTTACTACACATGATATCTTTCCTGAGTGATCTCAGAAGACCTCCTATCCGGTAACTTCTTTTAAAAGTATTGAGAGGCAAGGAACAAACAGCAAGTAATTTCACTCATGAGAGTCAACAGAGACAAAGTTGTAAAACAAGGTTTCCCCATACTGACACTGTTCACATTTTGGACTAGATAATTCATTTTTTGTGGAGGACTGTTCTATGTATCATATGATATTGCTATAAGCTCATCTTTATTAGAAGTATTAATAGCTCCTCCTCCTCCCTACCCAAATATGTGATGATCAAAATTTCCTACAAATATTTTCAAATGTTCTTCAAAATATGGGCTGTCTCATTTGAGAACTGTTTGTTTAACTGTTAGAGCTCCCCATATAATACTGTTCGACATTAAGTAACAAATCAAATTCAAGAAATGTATAAGCTCTGACAAGCCCCATACCTTCTAGACCAGTCACTTGGCTATACTCTCTGGTAGACTTGCCTCCTTTTTTAAAGAACATCCCCCCTCAATGTTAATTGCCAAGATTCCATGTCCAAGTCCATATTTTGATTTTAGGCAGTAATAGAAATGCTGTCCACACCTTCAAATATCAAGATGTGCTTAATCCTTGAATATCTGTCCATGACACTTGAAAAACTATGTATGAACCGTATATGGCTAATCCTTTAGGACAAGAGACAACCCCTGTTCAAGGATGTGTCCCTGTGAAAGATATCACACTGAAGGGGTAGAATATATATATATATATATATATATATATATATATATATATATTTTCTAATTATCCTATCATCTTTTCACCTGTTTCTTGACACACCATCACATAAATTATAAGGTCATAAGTAGACCCCTTGAAAGTCTATAATATAAGTTGCTAATAAATAAATTCCTTTTGGTGAGAAACTAGAACTTGAATTAAGTTTTTCCAGGAAAAAGGCTAATTTCTCCAAATCGTGATGTGAGCATAGTGTGTATTTAAATGGCATTTATTAAATTACAATGAATTCTACATTTTCTACTTTTTGTATTACATTTAAAAGACTACTATTAATTTGCCCTTGAATCTTCATCATGGAAACACTCAGCATCCAAATCTTGAATAACCCACTGTCATGAGAGTTACAAAGGAAACATATATTCCTGGAATATGACTGAGATTCAATGAGATCCTATGCTTGGGATCCTCAGCCTCAACTGTAAGGAGTCCCTCATAGTGTACTTGAAGGCCAAAGTCACTATGGAGATTTCATCTTCACTTTAGAATGACTCGTACCATTGAGGCTCCTTATTTGCCATCTACGTTGGAATCAGAATCCAAGGATGGATGGGACAAGGTCAAAGAAATCTGGATCTTCTAATTTTAGAGAGTCCTTGATCAATAATATTGCCTCCTTGCCTATTGGCAAGAAACTCATGGAAGCAAAACCAGAGACAACCCTTCCACCCCGCAATGAAGACAGCTTTCAATGTGGGAGAATATAGTTGATAAAAATATTTATTAAGACAACATAGTCCTAAAATATCAACATTCCAGTGACAATAAAAAAGAATCAATGTCCTAACAAAGATATTTCAGAAATGGCAAGACTGACCTGGAGGCTATGAAAATGTGGAAAGCAGAGGGCCTGGAAGGTGTTCTTGGAGCACAAGAAAAGTGATGTCCAAGGTGAGGGAGGTGGAGATCTTGAACTGATAGAGGAATGAGTGCCCGGACACATTTCCTGGTATTTAACTGCATAGTATGGGGCTCTTTGCTGGACCCTGTTCTGTTATTTGTTCCTATTTGGATACTCAAGATTATTTGGCTATTAACCAGGTAGATGTTCTATGTTAGCCTCTTTTCCCTCCATCACCAATGTTCTCAATTATTCAAATCACTAGTGCAGGGCTCAGCAGAGGGCTAATTACTGCCCTGCTTGCCACTTGCTGAGGACCTGTAAGGGTCACAGAATGATTTTAAAATAGCTAAACAGGGAGAAGCAGAATGTATCTCAAGTTGTATAGAAGTTTCAGTCTCATTAGGGGAAAGAAGATGCTGTGGCTGGGGAAAGGGAGCTTACAGGACAAGGCCATCACTGAGCTTTACATCATGGCAAGAGAAGATACCCAGGACTCAGGACAAAACAGTCCGTGCATGAATCCAACTGGTCTCTATGGTTGTCTTAGTTATAGCTTCTTTCTCCTCAAAAAATTGACATCTATTAACATTCAAGTAGTTCTTGTGGACAGATACAAAGACACAAGGGAATGGGGCTGCAGAAAGAGGCAGCTGCCGAGACATAATGAGTGTTTGTATTCAAGTCAAATGTCATTATTTGCCAAGCTCTCTGTAAAATGTTCCATGTGAGTTAATTCTTCTAACGGGGTCAGATACTAATAATATTTCCACTCTATAAATGCATTAATCACATATTAGAGGTTTAGATAACTTGTCCAAATCCATCCAGCTAATTGAGGCTGAGTCAGGGTTTGAAGCCAGCAGTTTGGTTTAACACACATGTTCTTTTAAATATATTTTTTATTGAATGTTTTGTGCATTTCATATTATACATCTTGATCATATTTAGACCTGTTCCCCATCTGCACTCCATATAGCCCACCACCAGATTTCATACATTATGTCATGTATGTTAAGGCCTATCGAGTCAAATGTGTAGCACACATGTTCTTAATCATCACACCATACCTTCTGTCCAAAACCACAATGAAAGTTTTAGCCTGAAAAGAAACCCATGGAAGGAAATGCAGTGTAGAAGAAACACTTTTAGTATAACTCCTTCATTTATTCATTCATCAATCCTTTCATTCATGTCATTGATTTAGGTGTTGGAATGGATTCAGCACAATGCACTAGCCCCCGAGATGTAAAGACTTGTAAGAACCTTCCTCTACAGACCATTCCCCTCCCTGCTCCACACTCTGGATCCCACAGTGAACAGAAGACAAGACAATGTAGACTTCTAAGAGCAAGACAATCTAATGCGGAGGGAGGGCAAAGGAGGATAGTATTTCTATCCGTGACTTGAATGATGAGTAAGAGAAGTGTTTGATAAGGAGACTCCCCCGGCCTTCCCCTGGAACAGAGCCAACTTCTCAGTCATTGTGCCCTTGGGCTGTGCATGGAAAGTGCTAGAGTTTTGAAATATACTTTACTAGAATTCACTAGAAGCCTTAGCTTTCTCTGAATTTTATTCCAGGAGAGATGCCAGAACCCTTCTCTTAAGCCCTTATGCACAAGCTTCTATTGACTAGAGAGCAAGCTGTGCCTTAATCCTTAAGTCACCACTCCAGAAACACATTGGTACTGCTCATCTCCCACCTCTGTAAGATGCAGCAAACTGTGGTCTCCTGCTACATAATGGAAGCTGGCTGGCAGTTATGTACAATGAGGCTGATCGTAAACACGATTCATGAAGTTAGTTCATTTACTGTCTCTGACACTAACCCCAGCTGCCAGGAGTTTGACTGACAATTTCTGTTTATTTATTTCTCACTATATTATATTTGACTTTACATTATAAATTCTTTTGATTGGAATTTCATGGAACCTGCTATGATATTTATTGATGGCATGTTCATCAGGGATTCTGTCTTTTTGCAGGCATGAGCTGGGTTTTGAGCTTCTGGTTGTATTTGTGATAGTGAGGCCAGGATCCTGACTCCCCACAAAGTGGAATGATGTTACCTCTCATGGTTCATGATGGATATCTTTCTGTGTTAGAGACATGGTAATCTTTGATTGACATATCCTATGATTCAGAACCAATGGAAATCAATGCTTTAATAAAGTAGTCAAGGGAGCTAAGAAGATAGTTGAGCTGGTAAAGTGCTGGTTGCATAAGTGTAGGGACCTAAGTTTCATCCACAGAAACCCAATAAAATGCCACATGCTCGTAATCCCGGTGTTGGAGAAACAGAGATAGGACAATCTATAGACATCACTGGCCAGTCAGCCTAGCCTAGTTGGTGAGCCCCAGCTCCAAATGAGAGACTCTGTTTCAAAAACAAGGTGGCCAAGACATTAATCCCAGCACCCAGGAGGCAGAGGCAGACAGACCTCTGAAAGACTGAGGCCAACCTGATCTACACAGCAAGCTCCAGGTCAGATGTGGCTGCAGAGAGATCCTGTCTTAATAAGACCAGAAAAACAAAAAGTACAACAAAAAATGGGTGGATGGTTTCTGAGGACTGTCACTCAAGGCTGGTCTCTGGTTCCACAGGCACTTGTACACTCATGCACATGTAAATGAACTCACATAAACATGTACATACTCATACAAAGAGAAAAAATGAAAAACAAAGCAAAACAAAATCTTCTCAGTCAAAACAGCCATTTGACCACTACAAATTGGTCTGGAGGAGTGGGGTAGGACGTGGCAGCTCCTACTTGGTCGTGGCTGCTGTCCTCCTCTGTCTTATTCCTTGGCCTCCACAAAATGATGGCTATTCTTCTTCCCTTGTGTTTAAGGACACACAGGGAGGGAGGAGAGCTGGACGAGTCTTCTTTAGGTGATAAGTTTGTTAGGGTTCATTTTTTGTCATTAAAGAATAAGCAGAGGAGTGGGGGGGTAAGAAAACTATTTCAAGAATTTCTAAGAGCATTCTCACACCATACCAACAGACACTGGGAGAGTTATGGCGGTGGTTTTCCTTTTTGTATAAATGTAGTCTTCCATTCAGGCCTGACAATTCAGAACATGTTCTGAAAGAAATGGCAATGTTTTCACAGATCAGTATCTATTACAACAATTTTACATTTTCTCCGTGTAATGAGGCTGCTTTCCATTATGTTGTGTTTTTCCTAGCACCATCAAGCACTGTTCAGACTCCTCTCCTGTCTACTCTCAGGATGTCATGTCTGCTCTGACTCTTGCAGTTTCAGCTGCAACAAAGCAGAGGAGGTCCCAACCCTGAGTGTTCCTTGTCCTGGCTTCTCTACCTGGTCCCTAAGAAGGAAAGTATCACTCCTTAAACATCTATGCATATCAGATAAGAACCTCAACAGATCCTTACTGGGTCATTGTAAACACTCCTTGTGAGATATGCTTCTGTATCTTGACCTTTCCACACCAGGAAACTGAGGTTTAGGGAGGCTCAGCCTCATTAATTTCCTTTTCAAAGGACACAAAACAAATTGAGGCAGGAGCAAAATTCAATCCTGTGTCAGTCTGACTGCAGAGCACATTTTATTTTTACTTGGTATTCCCTTTGAGAATTTTTTCAAATAAAATAGATTTCTTCAGCAGTGCTTTGTTCCCTAAACAACTAGAAAGGAAAATAACTCTCATTCTCTCAACATCTTCCTCATCCATTAACCATCTGGGGACCTTCGGGAAGTCATTTAACGTCGCCGTGTCTCAGTTTTTCTCTTACATAAAAGATACTTAGGGACTGGAGAGATGGCTCAGTGGTTTACATCGCTTGTTTCTCTGGCAGGGGATTCAGGTTCGGTCCTCAGTCATACTTGGTCATATCCATAGTCTGTTGTTAGGAGCATGGAGTTGTAGGAAGGTATGCACAAAGTGTTTCATTTTTCTTAAGGCCTGAATAAAATGTTATAACTATTTATCATCATCACTACCATGGAATCATCATTATTGTCATATTAATGCCATCATCCTTCTGGCTACCATCACATTATCTTCTCTTCCTCCTCCTCCTCTTCCTCTTCCTCCTTCTTCTTCTCATTACTATTATTATTGTCATTGTCATTGTCACCTCATCAACGTAACTATTTTCGTCATCACCACCATCATGTCCAAAGTCATCTTTTCTGATTTATTTTTATTGTGTGTTTGAGTGTTTGCCTGCACGTTTGTAAGTGCACCCATGTTGTGCAATGCCTGCGGAGGCCAGAAGAGGGCTAGGAGCCCCTGGAACTGGAGTTACAGAGAGTTGGTCGCATCCGTGCAGGTGCTGCGAACCAAACTCACGTCTTCTGTGTGAGTAACAGTGGGCTTAACCACTGAGTCATCTCTCCAGCCCCTCCAGTGACCTTGATGACACACTCATAAAGGAAGAAGCTACCATTTTGGGTTCATCTGCTGGTTGCTATTTCTTTCACTTTATAAATGAGAAAATTTTGAATCTCAGTGTGGTTAATTAATTTACCTAATGACATCCAACTGGTTAAATGGCAGAGGTAAAACCTAAATGTAAGTTCATTTGACTCTCAAGCCCATGCTAATTCCAAAATGTTTTACTGTTTTTATAAACTCAGGACAACTTAATAAACAAGTCCAAATCTTGGCCAGCATTGTGTGTATACTTTCTTCTGCAGAAAGGATTTCCTTGTCAGACAGGTAAGGGCTGATTAGATGGATTTTCACAGCAAGGGACTCCAAGGTCACCGGAGAGGTTGTATCTCACTGATTTCCTTTCCAACTGTTTCAACTTACTAGATGCTAGCAACAACCAACTCCTAGTAAGGGCTATAGCTTTCCTCCCAAGTGGTGTCTTTTATGGGTCAAGTTTAGAAGTTCTACGTTTAACCCCAAGTCATAGTCACGTTACCATGGATCTTGAGAACAACCATGAGAATCTGGCAAGTTGGAGTGACTTGGTGGCAGGCCATTTTATCCATGGTAAAATATCTTATGTCCTCAAATTTGCTGGTTTAAGTTAGAAGTAGAACAACAGATTATTCTGTCTTATTAGCTTGAAGGGACAGCAGACAGCCAACAACTAGCACATTTGAACTGTAGTTATCTCTACTAATAAGACCAGGTAAAGAGCATAGCCTTTCATTTCATAGCCCCAAGGTCAGACTTACCCCTAGGGTTTCTCTAATGCGAAGCCCAGCTTAAGTCCTCTGGCCATGGTGCTAGAAATTAGCTTTTCCTCACATATTGATCCAGGTACTGAATTAGAGGATGTGCCTTACAGGAGACATTTATGTAAAAAGAGGCAAGCAAAATATATATTTGAGTTTAAGAACAAAAAGGCCAACAAGGTGTTCCTATAAAGAACCAAGAATACATTAAAACAAACAAAAAATCAAACAGCACAGCACAAGTAAACAATGAATGAAACCAAAGAAGCCGTCAAAAGACAGTGTTGGCTCCAAACTAATTTAACTTTAATAGCTTATGGTCAGAGTAGGTGAAATAATCACTTATATATATAGCTGTTCAAAAAGTATAATTTCACTAGTAATAATGTTGATAATGAAAGTATTATTATATTAGCTGTTATTAACATTTTTGCCATTTTAAATCTTTCATACAATATCTGTCTTTGACATTTTAAACACAAAGTTGTGAAAGTCTGAACAGCTTGTGTGTGTGCGTCAGCTACTAAGACAAGGTTTCCAATCTGACCACATAATTCTTTGTTGTATGAATGTGTGATCTGCCACCACTACGTGACAGTATAAGATGCAAAGAATTTTTGGCTTTAACCCCTTGGATGCCTGGACTACTCTATCCCTAAAAATACCCTTGGGTACTGTTGCAATTAGCCCCAGTTGAGAACAGTTATTGTGAGGATGAAACTGAATTTCATACCCAGCCCTATTGGTCTTTGAAGCCCAAGGCCGGCATTCTGCTTAGGCAAGTCATAGATCAAGAGGTGGTTTTCATTTAAGAATTATAAGATTAAACACAAGCATAGAATCTCCCTCAAAAAAAAAGAAAGAATATGAAAATATTTTGCTTGCAAGAAACAGGAAATGGGCATCATCCCATGCTATGAATGCCAAAGAGTGCTGGTTATTAACTATAACACCTCTGGTGATGGGGCCGGAGAGATGACTCAGTGGTTAAAAGTACTGGTGGCTCTTGCAGAGGATGCAGATCCCAATCCCAGCACCCAGACAGTGCCTAACAACCATCTATAACTCCAGTTCCAGGGATCCAATACCCTCTTCAATCTCTGCAGGCATTGCACAATACAGGTGTCCTTACGTACATGCAGGCAATACGCTCATATACATAAAGATTTCTCTGGTGGAGTTGGTATGGTTCTTATTCCTCCCAGATGTCCCACGAACTACTCTTAGACAAAGCCTGTCAGCTGAATAAAATATTGGGATCTGCAGAGAAGTGACGTGAGGGATCACAGGAGAGTGGAGAGGAGATCCTTGGGGGCAGAAGGCCGTGCTTATTTGTGAGGTTCTTAAAAGCGGGGAAGTTCTTGAGGGTCCTTTGATCTCATGACTCTTCTCTGTCTGGGGACAGATCCAAACATACTTCAAACATGTCAAGTTCATGGCTGAATATCAGCCAAATAGTCCATTGAAGGTCATTTGCATCCAGCCAAGCCCTCCAAAATCCCAGTTCCCACAACACAGTTCCTCTTTCCTCTCATTTTCTCAGGCTACAGAAAAATTGATGACATACAAACTCAACCAACAGATTCTTGTTGAGAAATGAAAGTTTCAATTAATCTGGGAAAAATGTCAGAAGACTCATTCACTCTGGATGAAAATAAAATAGAAAGTCTGGATTTAATTACCCATACTGGAAAAGAGCTAATGAAATGATGTAATGACAATCAAATAGATCTTAAGCTGTTTTCCATTGCTGTTACTGGATAACACAGATTGGGTATAATTTAAAAAGAATAAAGGTTTGTTCAGCTCGTGGTTCCTTAGGCTGGCAAATTCAAGATCATGTTGCTACATATAGTGAGGTCTTTTTTCTTAGTGGGAATTCTCTGCAGTCACAAGATGATAAAAGATATCCCAAGGTAAGACAAGAAGCTTGCTAATATGGGTTTCTCTTCTTTTTCTTATAAATCTATTAATACAATCATGAGTTCCCATCTATAAGAATATGTAATATAACAATATATAAATATAATTCATAGTAAAATATAATATAAATATTTATACTTAGCTTATAAAATAAAAATGATGGGTATATAGATAAAGGCATGATGTTGAAACATATTCAGAGAACCAAATCTCAAAAGGATACAAAGAGAGAGGAGAATTCCTCTAGTACATGAATTTGTGGAACAGAGTAATCACATAAGTTAACAAAATGAGCTTTCTAATAAGACGAAAGCAGCGTGTTGGGGAAAATGAGCTCAAGGAGTTATAGAAGCAAATTAAGACTAGGAGCAGTATCCTTTCAGGACGAGTACATCAGTAACAGCAAGAACATGGGAGCAGATTTGAAAATGAAATTACTGATGCAGAATTCTCATGCAGATTCTCAGAGAAACCATTGCATGTACAAGGAAAAGGAGTTTCATGAAACTAGGCACAGAAAAAATAGATATGGAATTCAAAGTTAATTCATCTCAGGTTGATGGAGTAAAAGGTAATTCATCTCGGGTTGTAAGTATTTGAAGATGTAACAGAAAATTATCCTTAAATGTAGGAAGAAGTAAATTTATATGGTGGAGGTTAAACTATTTTAGAAAACAGAAAGATATTTTCTGTCTAAATTATTAAATTGCGTAGAGAAAAAGAATTTTGAAGCAGTCAAGGACAAGAAAGTGTCTTCCATTCTACCATCCATTCACCCAGTCATCAATGCACTCCGGAAACCATCCCTGTCCCTTACTTGGAGAGGCAGTAGGAAGTAGCTGAAAGTGTACAGCTGGTGTGTGCTTTGCAGCTTTACAGACTTGGGAATATATTGCACCTGCCACTTAACTGGAAGTTCATTAGACAAGTTACTTAAATTTAAGCCTGAGAGTTTCTGACCTATAAAACAGGAACAAGTATACTTATTAATTAAGATTGATTTGAATTTGTAATGTTATGATGAGGTCAATGTGTAACTTTGGACAGTATCTTAAGAAATTCCAGATTCCTTGGTTATAGTATTAGTGGTCATCTTTCCCAACCCCACACCCCCATCCATCCACTCATCCATCCATCCATCCATCCATCTGCACACCTACCTATCCACCTAGTCATCCAAAAATCTTTTATTGGACAAGTGTTTCTTAACCGTTGGAAACACCTCTGTGTTAAAGGATACAGTCCCTGGCTCAGAAGACGGCATGTCCCAAGCAAGATGGAAAAGGGAGACAACAAAGCTTCAGGATGGAAGATGCAACTGTTTCTGCAGAGAAACCCAGGCAGTCATCCATTAACTCGTCATTTTAGAGGAGATTTCCTCAGTTGCTGACTGGCCCGCTGTTCTTGGTTGGCCTGTGAGAGTAACAGGATTGTTCTGAGATCTTAGGAACCAGCTGAAGAATGTGTCTTGTTACTTTCTCCTCCTCCCACTTCTTCTACCTCTGTTCTGACTCCCACCCTTAAGTGCTCCAGCTCTTTATCTTGGCTTTGAAACCAAGAAAGACACTTTGGAATTCAATTAACCACACAGTTGCCACAGCAACGAAAACATAAACTTGAATGATTTATACGCACAGACAACACTTTAGAAAAGAATAAATTTAATCCCACAGCTGGGAATAAAATGGACTGTATAATAAGAAGAAAATTGTACCATTTTCTCCCAATGAGAGGCCTCACCTTGATGTGACCTAGGTGAACACTGATGCAGGTGGAGTAAGGTAGCCAGTGCACCCTCACACTCACACCCACAGCAGGGGTTGAAGTTCATGCTGGGTTTCATGCCAGGCACTCAGCTCTGCCCTGCAATTACCAGGGCATCTAGGACCAGCAACTCCAGATATAATGGTCCACATTATTCCATGAACTGTGGGCATCCCCCTCCCCCTGCCATTAAGTCATGTTCCTCTCTTTCTAGTGTCATACATTAGTTTATGTACATTCATATCTACAAATTCTGAGATTGTTTTCACATTAAAATGAAGTTCTTCACAGAGACACAGAACAAGGGGTTGGGATATGCTTAAAAGGCAAAAACAATAAAAGCGAAGCCTTCAGAGCTGAATTTTACAATAATTTCTGCAGACTCCCAAAATCTCTCATTATAGATGGATTGACATGACCACTGAAGCCCACTGCACTGTTGGACTAGGCACACAGACATTTTATTTGGTTCAATAGCTACTCAGACTGTTAAGACTTAGAGTGCTTCATTTCTGCTACGAGAGAATGCTCAGTCTATAAGTACCATGTATAAAACAAATGAAAGCACATTGTGCCTTGAAATATTTATCTTTTACTTTTCATTTCTTGTCTGTTTTTTTTTTTTTTTAGAAACATTCTCCCTTAAAATCACCAGGAACAGGGGTTTTTAGATTGTCTTTTATTACACACTCGTTATCAATTGAACAGCTAAATATGTATTTACTTATAAAAAATATACAGCCAGTACTATAAAATCTCTTATATTCAAAGCTAATAAACCTCTATGCATATTTATTTTTGAAAAAGACATTGCAGTTTTGAAGTTTGAGTGTCTTCTCTCACACCAGAAAGAATCATCTTGCATCGCACTTGGGGACCATTGAGTTGGAGGCGTCTTCCTTGTTTCAAGACATGGGATGATATAAATGAGAGCCACATAGAAAAGCAAGTTTACTTTAACTTCCAACATTACATTTTGAAGGTCAAAGCTGAATAACTATGATGAGGTTAGGTACAATGTATTCTTAAATGAGATGCTGGAATAGAGGAGACATCATATTAAAAGAAGTCCATCATGAAAAGACACAGGTAATACTATCCCTAATGTCTTCTGACCTCTCAGAGCGCTTGAGAGAGGAAGCACACACACACCCAGGTGCCTAGAAGCCAGGTGGAGACAAAGCTAGTCTTTCTTCCACTCTCCTCCAGTTAGATGGCCACTGAGGGACCTGAATGAGGAGCCGTTCTTCAGTTCTTCAGCGGGTCACTGTTCCATGTGGGCTGGTGACCACTAAATGGTTCGGTGAATGGAGACGTGCCCTCCACTCGTGAGACTTCGCTGAGTTTATTCACATCACCTAATCTGGACAATTTCATCTGACGGAACCCAGGATCTGTAAAAGGTTTCTCTGTCATATAATCCTGGTAGGTTGTAGTGTAAGCAGCTCCTTTGACATGCCAATGAGAAAGGATGCATTCACGGAAAATGACACCCACATTCCCTGATGGAACAGTACAGGGATAAGACTTTCCCCTTGCATACCATTCAGACCTTGCTGACTGACTTAACCTAATTTTTGTTGACTTTCCACACAATGTTAAGTACTAGAGTCATCTTTTCTTGTGTAAATAATTTCTCTTCTAGTGGACAACATTTTAAAAAATTAATTGAATTTTTGTGTATTTCATATAGAACATCTCAATCAGTCTTAATCGTCTTTATACCCCTCCTCACTGGCACCATCCCATAGTCCTGCCCCCCACTGGAATTCATGCATTCTGTCATCCGTGTCAAGGCTCATGGTGTCAAGCTAATATCCGGAGATGTCCCTCAGTGCAAGTTCATCCACTGGGGTCTAGTCAGCCTATTTGAGTCCCTCGCTTCAGGAAGATCAGCTCTATCAGCAGTAATCAGTTGCCAATATTTCTTCATCTGAGATTGAGGTCTGCTGTCCATTTCCTCAGTTCTATGTTGGGTTATTGTCTCAGCAGACAGTATTTATACATCACAAATTAACACATAGATATACAAACTCCAAACAAAACCCCTCTGTGGAATTTCTATATAATGCTTGACATTGAGGAAGCACTATTAGGAAATAGACTATTCAGCCCTTTTAGTGAAGATACTTGGAAAAAGCAAAAGGGGAACTGCAGTAATTTACTCACGGTTTATAATCGCTACTTCAGACAGTTCTTCAAGTTCTGTCTGTTTTTAGATGCTCCTAAAAGTCTTTGGACTCCTGAAGTACTACATTACTACATTCTCAGACAAACAATTCAGGGTATGAGAGTATTCCCCCACTAATAAAATGTGAGTGATAATATCAAATTGCTGACTTGTAAAAATTTTATAATTCAAATCATCTTACATCATGTCTAACACACAGGATCCACTGAAACTGTAGGTGCTTTTACCATGGTAATCAGTGAACAGGATTTTTCTCCACGTGCACTTGTGCTGCTATTCAAATGTTCATGATTACATAAACTCAAATGGGTTACATGAAAACTATGTATCTGTGTACATTAGCATTTACATATTTTACATATTTATTTATTGGTAAGAATCAAACCCAGGACCCTAGACATACTAGACAAGTACTCTACCACTGAGCTAAATTTCTAGCTTCCATTTGTGTATATATGTAGAGGTGTTGGGGTTTAAAAGTTAGACACTTTGCATGAGTGTACCCACCATGTCATATGTACAAGATAGCAGCCTTGGATGCCTGCACATGTCTAGTACAAGAATTGGGCCTTTCAACATTCTATCAAGGACAAGGGAGAGGCTCATGGAGCGCTCCCCTCCCCAAGGAGCTATTGGCAGTCAGTGTTTGTCAGGGGAAAGAAAGTCATTTTCTTCAGTGCTGTGGTGGTTACCCATGTTCCAGTAAATAACTCTTTACCCATGTGCGTACAAAGAACCCTAATTAAACTTAGTGTATCACAAAAACAGGCATGAAAGTGGGAGCAGGGCCTGTGGAAGAAGTGGTCGCAGGAGTGGAGAGAGGGGTTAGAGAGCATAATACAGGGCTGCTATGAGAACCACATGTTGAATGCAATCTGATTTGTGAAACAATAAAAAATTTAAGTGTTGAAGAAGTTTGACACGTTTTACCACTGTCTTCTCATGGGGCTTGGGCTATTAAGGCTGGGAGAGTACTGTGAGCAAGGCTAGAGGAAGTGAATTGAGGCGAAGCAGTGGATACCTGAAGCTACCCATCCCTCTTATAACAGAGTGAGCCTCACCAAATAGTGAGGCAAATATGAATTATAATTTTTATTTTTGTGTTTTTTTGTAATAAAATACATATAACACTTGCCTTTGTAACTATTCTAAAGTATATAATCTGGTAATCAGGTGACATTCAATACATCTACAATCTTATGGAAACGTGAGCACTATACAATTCCAGAAATCTCTTATTACCCCGAACAACCTAGTGTCATCAGTCATCTCCCTGTCTCCATCCCTCAACCTCTGATTGCCACTGATCCTCCGTCTTTATATTTGTGCCCATTCTGAACATTTCAAATAAGAGTTCAGCAAAACCTAGTCTTTTGAGAATGATTATTTTAACATGATGCTTCCAAAGTTCATTCATTTTTGTAGGGTGTGTTGACTCTTCATTTCTTTATGCCTGATACTGTTGTGTTGTATGGAAACGCCTCGTGTTTATGATGCATTTGGTTCTCAGTCCCATCAGTACACATAGGAATCACAATATAGTGGAGAAGATTTTGAGATAGTATATGGAGAAGTATACTAACAGTGTCCCCGGAATCAACCTCTGACAAACTTCCTTAAGGTCTTTGAGCTGTAGGTGTTTTACTTGTGAAATGACGATAATAGTTATTTCAGGGTCACCTAGACAATTAACTTTGATGTACTGAATTTAAGTGTTCCAATGTACAGGGCGTATCTTAAATTTGTTTCTTACAAATTTCTTAACTTCAGAAACTTTGTGCATGTGCGTGTATGCGCGTGCACGCGCGCGTGCGTGTGTGTGTGCGCGTGCGTGTGCGTGCATGTGTGTGTGTAGTACTCCTGTGAGGCAAGCAGTCTACCATCATGCTACATCTATAGCCCCTCAAAAACATTCCTAATAAAACAAATGCCATCAAAACTGAAGACTTGTGGATCATGGGAGACAGACCTGGCCTTGATTTCAGGGTAACATGCTGTCCTTAAACCCCTTGCCAATCCCCACAAACTGTTCCAGCCTCTCTATGTCTATCAGGCTGGGCCTTCTGCATACTGCTAACTACAGTTTCTGGAAACCCTCATCAAATAGTAACACCTGGGATATTGTTAGGGTTGGGGTGACATCACCAGCCTCAGCCTCCAGCAGAGTTGGCAGGTTATACTCTGGGACAGAGGCCCGTCTCTTGCTATAATGCACTAAGCTATCCCAGGGATTAAATTCCTTTGGCCAACTGGGAGGAAGTTTCTCTTGCCTATAGAATGATCCAGAATCCTGTTGACTTTCATCACTTGCCTGATTACAGTGCACAATATGCCTTTTGACTATGGTTGCATGGGAGAGCTCAGGTAAAATGACACAGTGACTGGGGTCAGCCAATCCATGCTGATGAATGGGCTATGTTGTTCTGCTCTGATTTTCTTTTACAACAAGCCTCCTAGCTCTAGGACTTCTTTCTCTGTCTTATTGAAAAGACTTTGGACAATTGTATGCTTGTGGTACCTTCTTGGGTCTACTTCCCTTAGCCACCTAAGGCCATTTTTTTCTAGTGACAAACTCACGTCAATCGCAATGATATGCTTTTCTCGGGCGTGGGAGATTTGGAAACAGAGTGAGTTACGAAGAAGGGCTGGCATGGCTTTAAGTATTGGGATGATGGTCAGCCTACCTGGTAGAGCTACTTGGAAGGCCCAGGTAGAACAGGGAAAACAATCAGCTGACCCAGCAGAAGGAGGTATGTAGGCCACTGGGCTCAAGAATACCCTCATAGCAGGTGAAACCTTATTTCTGGGTATATCTGTGAGGGTATTTCTGAAAAATATTTACATGTAAACCAGAATTTACTCATTGATCTAAAGGTGTCCATGAACCCAATACTTAAACACACCCAAATTCAGCAACCTAGAATTTTACTCATTGATCCAAAGGTGTCCATGAACCCAATACTTAAACACACCCAAAGTCAGCAACCTAGACTGAGATTAAGGATAAAGCACTCATGGCAGTGGTTGGTTGGCAAAGCAAGCTAGGCTTGGGTCTGGAGAATGTAATTGCCAGGCAGAAGCAAAATGTCTGAGTCTGAGCTACAAAAGACAAAGTAGGACTTGGTGCTGTAGGAACAGGCTGATCTTAAGACTTTACTATTGTGAGGTCATCTTAAAGTTAATACTCAGGGCAGTGCTGAGTCTCTGAGTAGATCTGAAAGATCATCAACTGGGGACAACATGAACTCAGAAGTTGGGCATGATCAGAGCTTGCTCAAGAACTGAGAGGTTTAAAACCCATTTTTGTTATCTATCCATCTGTCCTTCCATCCATCCTTAATTCCCCAAGTGTTCCAGAGCACCTTTCCTCTGTGGTAGGCTTGAGTTAAGATTTCCTGTGGCTTCGTATAGTCACAAAGACTTCATAGTCTCTTCTTCAGGGATTTTGATGCAGTTTCTCTTTCCTGCTCTACCTCTAGACCCTTGAGAGCACAGTCATGTGTTGACAGTAATTGTATTCCTGACAACTGGATACACGAGAGGGTCAGTGATTATTTGCTGAAATTAAAACAGCTTATTTAGTTCAAATCCTTTCTCCACAGTCTCACCCTGACCAATTTTAATCGAATTTCTAAATAGCAATCCCAGGCACATTTATTCAAAATGCTTAGCTTAGAAATGCTATTGGCCATGGCTATGTATTTTATTTACCCAATGTTCAAATTTCTTTTATATAAAATACAATTGATAATACTTCATATTATATATGTAATAACACAGATATCATATTATTACTGACATATTATTATTTTATAATATAATACTGTGACTGTTGGTTTTTATTGTTAACTTGACACAACCAGCAGTTATGGGAAGAAAGAAGTCCAATTGGAAGGACTGCTCAGATCATACTGGCCTGTGACCATGTCTGTAGGGCACTGTCTTGATTGAGAGTTGATGTAGGAGGGCCCAGCCCACTATGGGTGGGTGTTGCCATCCCTCCACAAGCTGTCCTGAGCTGCAGGTCATTCTGTTTCCAGATCTCCCGCACCTGAGGAAAGCATATCACTGCGATTGACATGGGTTTGTTACTAGAAAAAAATGGCCTTAGGTGGTTAAAGGAAGTAGTCCCAAGAAGGCACCACAAGCTGGCTGAGCAGGAGCCAGAGGAGTGAACCAGTAAGCAGTGCCCCCTCTTGGTTTCTGCTTCAGTTCTTGCTTAAATGACTTCCATGACTTCCTTGAATGATGAATTGTGACTTGAAAGTATAAGCCAAATAAATCTTTTCCTCCCCTAAGTTACCCTGGGTCATGGTATTTACCACAGCAGTAGAAAGCAAACTAGAACAAATATATAAAATAACATTCTTGGTTCCTCATAAGGCCAGGAAGAAAGCTATAGGAAATATAGATGTGGGACATTTTATTTTAAAGTTACATATATTTAAACCATATGATAATGTTTTGACAACAATAATGAAATGATTACTACAGTCTAGTAGGTTGACACACCCTCTGTGTCACATGGTTGTCTTTCTTTGCTTCTTCAATTTTTTGGTGACACCATCTAAAATCCATTTTCATAGCAAGTTTCCAGTATGTGATAAAATATCATTAACTACAGTCCCTTTGTTGTACATTGTAGCTTTAGACTTATCATATGACACTGAAGGTCTGTATTCTTTGACCTGCATCTTTCCCTCTTCCTCTTTATGTAACCACAGTTCTTTATTTGACTTTTTGCTAGATTCTACATATAAATGAGACCAGGTAGTGTTTTTTTTTTCTGTGTCTGGTTTTTGGGAATCACTGTAATGTCCTCTAACTTCAGACCTCTTGTTACAAATAGCAAGATTTCTTTATTATTATTATTATTATTATTATTAAAGTTTTTTCTAATGTGTATTTTATATTAAATTTTTGTGAATTTCATATAAAACATCTTAGTCATCTTTTACCTGCCCACATCTGCACCCCTCATGCACTGGATTTCATGCATTCTGTCATGTATGTTAAGGCCTAGCAAGCCAAGTTTGTGTATTCAGAGGTCTCTCAGTGCAAGTTTATTCACTGGGGTCTAGTCAGTCTATTTAGAATTTCTCTCTTAAAAAAGGTCAACTCTTCCTCACTCAGCAGTACTCACCTGCCAACAGTTCTTCAGCTAAGGTTGGGGCCTGTTGCCCATTTCACCAGTTCTATGCTGGGTTTTTGTCTGATTGAGTTTGCATGGGTATTGTACATGCTGACACCATTGTAATAAGTTCATATGAGCAAGTTCACAGAGGCCTAAAAGACTCTGTTTCTATATGATGATGCACTAACCCGGGTTCTTACAATCTTTCTGCCCACTCTTCCTCAATAGAGAGATCATAGATCCTAGAAAAAAATCCTACATCTGTCACATCCCTAGACAAATATAATTTCTTACTATATGCTAAATATAGATCCTTATATTTATAGACAAATATTCCATTCACCACTCATCAAAGAAGTTTCTTGTTTTGCAACATATGGAGACTGTTACAGAGTTGCACAACTGGTAACACAGAAAAGAAGTGTCTGAGAGAAAAACAGCCCTAAGTGACACATCTACAATGGGACCCCTTCACCGAAGGCTCGTGGAACGTAGAGGAACAGGGGGTAGAGAGAATATTAATATAACCCTCAACTCTGACTCACCATACTGTGTGAGTATGATGCACGCAGAAGCCTATAACTGACCGAGGTATAGAGAATAAGAGACTATAGGATTTCTTTTTAAAAGCCTAAATCATACTCTATTGTGTCTGTATCATGACTTATTTATCCATCTGTTGATGTACCCTTTGGTTGTTTTCATATCTTAGCTACAGTGAATTATACTGGAGTGAATATCAGAGGACAGATATTTTTATGAGGTGGCAATTCAGTTTCTTTGGCACATAACCTGAAGAGGGATAGTTGAGTCATACAGCCGTTATATTTTAAATTATTTTTGGAATCTCCATATTGTTTTCCTTAATGGCCATGTCAATTTAATAATTTCTGCCAATATTCTGTAAGGATTTGCTGCTTTCACACTTTCCAATCCTTGTTATATCCTTCCTAAAGGGTATGAGGAGCTATCTCCCTGCGATTCTCATATTTCCCTATAGTTAGCTCTGTGAGCTCCTTTGTGTACACATTTATATGCTTTCTGTAGGAAGGTTTCCTTTTATCTGTGGGAGGGATCAAACCATGCTCCTTAAATATGTTAGTAATGCTATGCTGCTGGACTATATCTGCAGCCCAATTAAAAAAAAAAGAGGGCTATCCAGGTTTTCTTTGTATTGAGTTGCATGAATTCCTGGTATATTTTTTACATTAACTTCTTATCAGGTATATAGTTTACAATATTTCCCCCTAATACATAGGCTGTCTTTTCATTCTGTTAAGGAGTTACTTTGTGGTGCAAACTCTTCTAGTTTGAGGTAGTCCTCTTTGTTTTGGTTGTTATTGCCTGTGCTTCTGGTGGTCCCTTTCGGAAATTCATCACCAACACCAGTGTCATGGGACTTTCCTGTGCCTTTTGAAAAGGCCATTTGAAATGGGAGGAGAGACTGAGATAATGCTGATAAGTGCGCTGGGACTTCTGGCTTTGAGGCTGTGCTTTCTGTTCCAAAGATCTGCAGTGCTAGGGGTTGGGATAGATGGATAGACCATTGTTCATCTGATGATAAAGGATGAGCCCGCTGAGCTTCCTAGAGTGTTACAGTTTACTTGAATCTAATGTAGGCAAGTCATCCAACACCAGGAGGCCACAGAAGTGGCATTGCCTCCTCTCCCTCACTTTCAGAACTGCAGCTCCATTTTGCTTATCTGTATTCTCTGAACTGCCTAGACTAAGGCCTCATACTTAGAAGTGCTTATGGTCTTCTCCCTTGAGTACAGAACCACAGAGACAGCCAGAGAAGGGCTAAGTACCCCAAGGGACCTTTTCTTAGGAAGTGCATGCTAGTGAGTAATTCTGATGAAACAGTTGTCTTAGCCAGGGAGAGGGAGGAAACTCCAGGAGGCCCAGGTTTCCACAGGAGGCAAGGCTAATGAGGTCCTCTGGCACAGGCCCACTGAAGATGGCTGCTCCTTAGGGGCCTGGATATGCTGAGTCCTTTGAAAAGAATCATTGCTTTGAGGAAGGCTAAGGTGGATGAGTATAAGCTAATGGGTAACCAGTTGTCAGCTGGAGGTCTCCAGGCCAGGACTGTGCTGCCAGCAGGAGAGCTGGCCATACCCCAAGGCCCTCTAGCTGTTTCCTGTGTGGGCATCACTGCCATGCTCAAGCAAGTATCACTAGGGCTTCCTTGTTTTGTTTTGAAAGAAAACCACAGACAGAAATTTTGATAGTTTCCTGGCAAACAGAAAATGCTCACAATGCCTTGTCTGCAATCCATCCAATTCAGAAAATGGAAACTTTTTTTGTAAGCTAATTGGCAGCAAAACCTGACCTGATCTGAACTCACTTGGCTGCGAAGCTTGACCTTATCTGGCACAAGGTTATCTATGCAGTGTGACTATCTCACTGCAGGAATACTTATGTGTTTGGTTCCTGGTGCAGCCCCGGCCCCTGCAGAGGGAATGAAATGTTCAGTAAATGTGTGTTCCCTTCCTGAAAGCCAAGAAGTTTTGCCCCTTGAAACATCACTAGCCCAGAAGCTTTTAGAAGGAGGATTTGCAGCAGAGCTACTTCCTACAATTCTCCATTTACCCATCATTGTGGAGGAAAGGTATGTTCATGACCCAGCAGCCTGCCCTAGCTAGTGGCTTCCATTTATAAGAAACAGGAGATGCTCAAGCATCTTCATGAAAGAGATTCTGTTACCAAAGTACATGTTCCTGGAAACTGGATGAAATGAGAAATCATGGATCAAAGAAACTTTAAGGTTCTTGTTATTCTCTTTCATAGGTCGGCCCTCCTGCTCCCTTCCCCTTCCCTCCCCTCCTCTCTGTGTCGCCTCGCCTCTATTCCTTGCTGGGTCTCTGCTCTCTTCTCTCCCTGTAACCTCCTTTGTTTATGAATTTGGCTCATGCAAACCCTATGCCCTTCTGCACCGTGTCTCACCATGCTCCCTGTGGCCATATGCTCCATCTTTCTGTGAGGCCCAACTGGACAAACTGAGACAACTGCCTCAGCTTGCCTTTTCATGCCTAGTCCAGGGAAGAACCACCCATGCTGGATGCTCACCTGGTATAATCAGCTGAGTCAGACAAGGGGTCATGTAACACAAATTATGGCTGCCTGTGTCTGACCCCTGAGCAAATTGCTTCTTCGAAGGATGACAGATACAGGAGACAATGGGGAGAGCTAGGGCTTGAACTGAGCAAGTTCTGATATTTCACTTAAAAGTGGCTATGACTGGGCAGGTTCTAAAAGTCTACAACAAGGTCCGAACTCCAACATTGCTAAGGGATGCCAAATAGGGCCAGAAATCGTAAGTATTTCAGAAAGTACCAGCATACCTGCTTGTATTCTTTCCATTTGTCAAACTCCTACAGATTCACAAAACTCCAAAGCTTCTAGTTGCCCTAAAATCGCAGGGTTTCTTTCTTGGAGCCAGTGTCTCCAAGACTCAATGCAGGTGCTCCCTAACAACACTTCTCAGTTTCTATCCCACCCTGTTGTCTTGGTCTTTCCCATGATAATGGACAGCAACTCGGGGCAAATTTAAAATTGTTTCTTTTATATGGTAGTGTTCATACAGATTTATTGAAGATATTTGTATGACTATATCCACGTAAATCTAAGAGTCAGTGGCAATAAATACCTTAGTGAACATATTTATTGTTGTACTTCAGTAACTCCTACAAATACCTTTACTTAACATAGGGAGAATGTGTGTCTATGTGTGTGTGTGTGTGTGTGTGTGTGTGCGCGTGTGCACGCATATGCATGTGTTTCACACTATATGAGTATATATGGAGGCCCAAGATCAGCACTGATGTTTCCTCTATCATGCTGCATCTTTTTTTTTTTTTTCTGAGGCACAACCTCTTACTGAGTCTGAAGCTAATCCATTTGTTCAGGCTGGCAGGCCAATGAAATTTAGGAATCCACCTGCCCCGGCACCAACCTCCCAAACCCATCCCAAGGCTGGGGTTACAATCTTCATCACCACTCCCCAGTTTTACTGTGCGTTCTGGGGATCATCATGTTTTCCTGGCAGGCATCTACCAACTGGGCCATCTCCTGAGCTTGGCAGAATGACTGCTGATGGAATGGGCATCCCTGCAGTCCTTTAGAGGCACAGGGAGGAGGTCACGGTGGCCCTCTGACATACAGACTCAAAGGACAAAGCTAAAGCCAAGAAGGAAATGAGGGCTGCAAGGATAGTGGTGAGCAGCCTTGTCTGGGAGAGCCTCTGCTTGACTCCCCGGGGGGGGGGGGGGATGGCAGATACAGGCGACAATGGTACAGCCAGGGCTTGAGCTAAGCAAGGTCTTGGAAGTGAGCTGAGTAGGTCTCCCTCATCCAAGGGAAGGAGACAGAAGGAGAAGCCTCAGTGGAGCCAAGGGAGGCTTGTTGTGTCAGCAAGAGCAGTTTAAAGAGATTTCCTTGCCTTCTGGGTGTTAATGAGGTGCGAACACGGGGGAGGGAGGCGGGAGGGGCTTTCTGGGTGAAAGAGCAGATCTGAGCTAGGCTTCAAAGGAGCTGAGTTAGGAGCTTGAGAAGAGAGTCCTGCCCTAAGTCAATTTGAAGGTCCTTCTTAAGAATTCTGAGGAGGATAGCATGGATGTTCAGAGAAGACATCCTCTTGTTCTTTCTCACGACTTTTAAAATAATCCTCCTCCTCACTCTTTAGAAGTCCAAGTGGAAATTACTATGTTCTGGATCATCTGAGTCTCTCTTGCATACAGAGGCTCTGAGGGAGAGCTCTGCCCTCATGCCTGGTCTGTCTCACATCACAGAGCTGGGCTGTGAAGTCCCTTTCCCACCAGAGCCTCCACAGTTCCTAGGCTCCCATTTCTTCTTTGCCAAGGAAGCTGCCTAATACATGTAATTCACAGCCTTTCCCAACTGGATTGAAATTATTTAAAAATTATCATTAAGTTTTTCTTCTAGAAGGCTAGCATGACACCTTTGTTTATGTCTCTTCATTTTGCAGAGAGACAGAGAGTTGCCATCTATTAGATAAAATGATATGAAAGTCTCAGTTTTTGCAGGTTGGAAACAATTTTATATGGGCAGTGTCACGTAGTTCAAACTAATACATCTGTCTGGAGCTGGCATTAGTCTGGGTGCTCTCAGAATGGAGTGTGTGATGCACTGGCTTGAGGAATTGTGAGGACACACATCAGGGATTGGAGCTACAACTTGGGAAATTTAATCAGGGTGATGATACAGAACTAGTCACTATAGTATTAACAATAACATTTATGGAACCCCTGCTGTGTCCTACCATCAAACATTAGCTTGTCACCTTTGCATGCTGTTCTTCTCACTGCATCCCCAAGAAGTATTTATTATCTATGCAAGAAACACAAGGTATAAGGGAGTTACTGAACATGCCCAAGATTATCTGTAGAGAGGTCGGAATTTGACCCAGGTGGCTGGTTCAGAAGGCTGTACTGTCTCCTAAGCTTTAAGAGAACAGGAAGAATTTTGAATGAGAGAATTGTTCCTGAAGTTTTCAATTTCTCCCAGGTTCTTTCCCATCTGGACTGGTGAGAAAATCCAGATGGAGTGTCATACTGCAAAGAATAACCTTTAGATATTAGATAGGCTTGTGTTTGGATACTGGTCTTACTTTTTACTAACTGTATGACCTGAAGAAATGAAATTAGCCCACACAACTGTCAGATTTGTTAATTTTAAAACAGGGCTAAATGGAAGCACCTTGGAGGGTGTTGAGAGAATTCCAAGTAATTTGTTCTTCTTAAAGCAGGAACTCCTACAGGGAGGTGAATGTTTTATGTTCTTGTGGCCCTTGCTAAGATGGAGTTGGAGAGATGGCTCAGTGGTTAAGAGCACTTGTTGCTTTTCCATAGGACCCAAATTTGTTTACCAGAACTCACATCAGAAGACTCATAACTGGCTGTAACTTCAGCTCCAGGGAATCTGACACTCTCTTCTGGTATCTGAGGCCACCTATACACATGTAGCACACACACACACACACACACACACACACACACACACACACAAAACTAAAAACAAAATCTTAGAAATAAATACTCGATTGTATGTTTGTGCTCCACAAATATGCGTTGAAAGACTTAGTATTCAAGAGAGCTTAGGAAAGTATTAGTGGCATGGGAAATGTGGAAGGTGTTATAAGGTATTAATGAAGAGGGAAAATTGAGAAATAAATGTGAGAAAAGACGGCAAAGAGATGTGGCCAGGAATCCATTCAGTCAAGGGAAACTGTTAAAGATTAGCCGGTGTTCAATCTGCAGCAGCCCAGCCACATGCTTTGTGCTGTCCGAGTTCTCGGGGCTGTTTTAACTAATAAGAAGAAACTGGGTAGCTTAAAACAACAGGGTTTTCTTAGTATCCTTATGGAGGATAAAAATCCAAGATCAAGGTGTCAGCAGGCCTTGTTCCCTCTGCAGTCCCTAGGGCAGAATCTGCCCTTGCCTCTGCTGCTGTCTGGTGGTCCCCAGTAGTTCTTGACATTCATTGGCTTGTGACGGTCTACTCCAGTCTCTGCCCTGATGTTCATGTGCCCATCGTTCTTCCCTGTGTGTATGTGTTCCAATTTCCTCTCCTTTTTCCAGGTTATTAGTTAACATATATTAATTATACATAATATACGTAGCAACTAGCTTCTACTTCTTACACATTTTAATATGCACATACAGTATGTTTTGATTACATTCATTCCTCATTGCGTTACCTTGTCCCCATCATGCTTCAGCTGATTCCCTTCCTCTTTCTAACTAGTTCTATTCTCTCTCTCTCTCTCTCTCTCTCTCTCTCTCTCTCTCTCTCTCTCTCTCACACACACACACACACACACACACACACACAGATACACAGACACAAAAAACATTGCTTTTAGGAATTCTTGAGTTTATGACCTTCTATATTATGCAAGAGACGGTTCTTATTATTGGTAGTACTGAAAACTATCTTCCCTGTGATGCTTCAGTGGTAGAAGAAGGCTTGCTTTTAACTGTTGCAGACTAATTCCTTACTCAAGAAGAAGTTAGTTCCTTTTCTAGGAGCATCTTGTAGGAAACTGATGAAGCTAAAGGACCTGCATTATCACCGTTGAGGATAAAGACAGTAGGTAGGATGGTAACTGGATTGCTTTATCTGTGGTATCTACTTGTGTCCTTGGTGGTTCAAATCTGTTGATGGGAATATCAAGTGTTATAATTAAACTGCTTACAATTCAAGAGTTCTATTAAGGGAAAAGGATCCAATTTTTTTTAACGTTGTTTTGCAATTTTTGGGGGGATGTCTTTTGCAGGGGTTGTTAGTTATGAAATACAGGTTTAACTAAGTAAAGGTAGGCTAAGGTTAAGAAAGTCAAGTTGCTGAGTAGCATAAAGTAACAGATCTAAAGAAGGCTGACATGAGACATTAGGTTTGTCGCAGAGGAAGACAGAGAGACGTTTGGTAGAGACATGCAGGGAGAGGGAGAGGGAAGGCTTTATGATGTGTGCTGTGTGGTCCTTCCTGCCACTGTCTTAACCTGTAGGTTGTCTATACTACTGTAGCTTCTTCCTAGTTAGCTTTCTATTGCTGCAATAAAACACTGACCAGAAAGAATTTGAGGAGGAAAGGGTTTATTTGACTTACGTCTCAAAGTCTATCATCAAGGGAAGCCAAAGCAGGAACTTGTGGCAGGAATCCAGAGCCATGAAGTAAAGCAGAGCCCATGGAGGAATGCTGTGTACTGGCTTGCTTCCTCTGGCCTGTGCTCAACCTCTTCTCTAGTACAATCCAGGACCATTTGCCCAGGAGTGGCACCAGCCACAATCAATGGCTGTACCTGTCCACATCAATTAGAAATTAAGAAAATGCCTCACAGACATGGTCAAAACATAATCTGATGGAAGAACTTCCTTAGGTGAGATTTCCTCTGCCTAGCCGTGTCAACCTGAAGCCTACCAGCGTTAGCTTTTTCAGGGAAAATGGTGATACACCTTGCTCTGCATAGGCCACGTTCTAGCCATGTCTGAAGTCCTCTGTGGCTGTCATGACTAGGGTTGGGAGCACTACTGGATCTCTTGGTAGAGGCCAGAACATGTGTACCAAACACTGACATTGTAAGGGCAGTCCCACCGCAAAGAAATAGTCCCTAATGCCAATGGTGCAAAGCTTGGGAAATCTTGCTCCAACCTTGTGGTAAATCCTGCAGTACACTTGCAGCTTTAGGGAAGCTGATAGTCAAGAAGGAAAAATTCAGGGCTGCTTCAGACTGAGGCAGAGACAGTAGCAATGACTGGTGCCATCTGTCAGGATATCCACCCGACTGGAGGACATAGAAAGAGTAGAAACGTAGACATGGATTAAAAAAAAAGCAGTGAAACTCAAGTGCCTTCCTCGGCCTGGAGAATTCTCAGAGCTATGGAAATGCTGTTAGTCTTTCCCTCCCCGTAGAGTGGATGTGTTCATTA
This sequence comes from Eospalax fontanierii, assembly GCA_035773235.1. Taxonomy (NCBI): domain Eukaryota; kingdom Metazoa; phylum Chordata; class Mammalia; order Rodentia; family Spalacidae; genus Eospalax; species Eospalax fontanierii. The sequence goes on along the minus strand of CM069524.1, from coordinate 146,007,377 downwards.
AAATAGTGTTTTTTGAATTTTACAAGACTTGAGGACCTTGTTTTATCTTCAAAAAAATCCTATAATTGGTCTATCAGCCCTGTTTTATAGTAGAGAAGACCCGAAGCTCAGAGCAGTGAGTTGGAGAGCATAAAGCAAGTCTGAGTCAGAGCTGACATGTGGTCCTGGTCTAACTGACTGCGTCCTGGAGTTGTGCACTATTCCACAAGGTCCCTAAGATGCTGGGACAGCAATTCTCTGGGTACAAACAGGGCTCCAGGCAGACACTGGGTTTGAGCGACGTTCCAGGTACCAGTGTACATATACTTACATGCTTGGCAAATATTAGTTAAATAATTTTCAGAAGCACGTTAAATGAAGTTATTAAGTTACAAGTGTTTATTAAAAAAACATGTTAGTCTTACTATGAAGTTTATAGGGAAGAATTATTTCTAAGCCCATTTTCTTTCTTTACTGTATTCTTTCAATTAAATTATCAGCTTCATACAGTTAGGAGGTGGGGACATTTAATTCCCAGAAAATGAAAGACTTCTTTCAGGAAACAGAAGGGTTATCTTTTCCTTGGGGATTGTGGAGGGAATTTATAGTGAAGTAAAGGGCTGATTTCAGTTGGGTGGGGCCTGACGGATGCCTATGAGAATCTGGAAAGCCTGGTATTGAGAACACTTAGATCTAGTGATCAGGCCCAAGTCTAAGTTTACAGTAAAATTAATCAGAAAATTCCCAAGTCAACTTTGCACTTTCTCTTATAGAATGGACAGAGCTAACAATCTTTGAGTCTGATAGTGGTTTCCTATTGGGTGGCGTGAAGTCATAGGTGCTGCCCTGATTATGCATGTCTACAAAAACACTCCATTCTTCACTATAACAATTCAGTTATTTAATTTGTTGATTAAAAGGGCAAACATGTTAATGCTTTCTGTGGTGTTTTGAAATTAATTAATGTTTTCTGGATCATAATACCAACAACAAACATTGGAAGGCTGTAGCATGCATCTTCGGACACATGGTCTTGGAGCTCTATGGCCATGAATCTTTGTTGATCCACTTCCTCTCCTTGTTCACTCTGAGGTCACATAGTTTACAGGTTGAGAATAAACCTCACAGCTTTCAGCTTTGAAACACTTCCTCTCTTTTCTTCCTCAGGCAGAATTTGGGTTGTAGGACCCAAAAGTTAAATGCTGACTGGAGAAATGGCTTGTGGTTAAGAGTACTGACTGCTCTTACAGAGGATCCCAGGTTGGTTCTCTGAACCCATGTGGAGGCTAACAAGCATCTGTAACTCCAGTTCTAGGAGATCTGATGCCCTCTTCTGGTCTCCACAGGCTTTGTGCACATGTAGTGCACTTATGTACATATGGACAAACATTCATGCACATAAAATAAAAATAAATGGATAAATAAATTAAAAGTCAATGGCCTTTAATCTAGGTACTCTGGAGGCATAGGCAGGAGGGTTTCTCTGAGATCAAGGCCAGCCTGCTCTACATAGAAAGTTCCAGGCTAGCTGGAGCTACAGGGAGAGTCTGTCTTAATAAATAAATAAATAAATAAATAAATAAATAAATAAATAAATAAAAGTCAAATGGACTGTTTGTGTCATAATTCATAATACAAATGATATGTGATTGTTCTCAAACTGTGATTCTTCTACATCCTTCCAGGTCTGAAGAAGAAACAAGATGCAAACGAAAGAGCCCATCTTTTAGGCTGTGGTATTTCCAGCCCCTCACGCTATCATCTCCTATCTCTATTCTATACTTCAGGATTTCTGAACACTTACTGTTCATGTACTTTCTTGTTGTACAGGAATTCCTGTGCACTGTAGGATGCTTAGGATCATTCCTGGTCTCAACACACTGCACACCAATAACATATTCCCAATAACCAAAAATGTTTCTACGGAGTGCCAGATGTCCCCAGAGGAAAAAACCTCTGTCCCTAGTTAATGAAGCACTGCCATCATGGATTTACCATCCATAAAATATGCTGTATATGACTCACAAGAGCTAAGCCTTTTAAATAAGAGCTTCAAGTTTCCACAGTTGCGAAGTGTTATGGTGTGTTGGAAAGAGCACTATAACTACACTTAGACTCTGAATATGAAGTCTGAATTCCACTGTATATTAACCAGGCAAACTAAATTTTCTGAGTTCCCATTACCCTTAGCATGAAATATAATAGCATTTGATTTACGAATATGCTACGAAGTTTAAAAAAAATTTAGTGAATTTGTTGTGCATTTCAAGCAATACATCTTAATTATATTTAGGCCGCCTCCAATATCTGAACCCCCCGCCTCCTGCCACATTTCATGCATTCTGTCATATGTGTTAAATCCTGTCATGTCAAGTTTGTATCCTCAAATGTCCCTCAGTATGAGTCCATCCACTGGAGCCTGGTGAACATATCCAGCATCACTTCCTCAAAAAAACCCAACCCTCCCTCACTCACCACTTATCTGTTGTCAAGAATTTCTCAGCTAAGATTGGGCTTCTAAGATTTCCCCACTTATTTACTGGGATTTTGTCTGATTTGAATTTTTTATGTGTGTTGTGCATGCTGTCACCATTGCTGTAAGTTCATTATGAGCAAGTTCCCAGCTGCTTGGAAAACTGTTTCCTTGTGATCATCCACTACCTCTGACTCTTACAGTGTTTCTATCCTATATTTGCCAACTCGCCCTGAACCCTGGGTGTCAGAGATTTGATATAGGAATCGTATCCAGGGACATGCACTCTACAGTTTCTTATTCTTTATACCTTGGCCAGTTGTGGCTTTCTGTGATAATCACCATCTGTTACACGAGGAAGCTTTGCTCGTGAGAGTTGAGAGATGCATTAATATTCTCTCTGACCCCTGTTCCTCTAGGTTGCCTAAGCCTTAGGAATAGCGGTTGCACTGTGGATGTGTCAGGCCAAACAGAGCTTCTCATAAACACTAATTTTCTGTTATGTTGTCTGTTGTGTACCACTGATTGGTTTTCTCCTTCAGCAGCTGGCATCCACTGACACTATGAGGGTTAGTCTTCAGGGAGGAGGCTTCCAGGTCAGTTCCTGCTCCACTGCTTCATGGTCCTATGTCCTATGTCTGAAGTATGTCCTGTCCTCGTCCTCAGCAATTAGGTCTTACTTTCTAGTTCTGGGGGGGCAATCAAGGGATTGTGGTAATATCTCATGTTATTTTGGGGGTCTCTTAGGACTATCCTGACCAACAACTTAAAGGGAGGCTTCTCCTGCCTGGCACTGTATTTCTTGTTATATAGCCTTCAGTTCAATATATTGAACTAATACATATCTCTTTGCTTTTTAAATCACCTAAATGTTATTTATCTCAACTCTCTCCCCCATTTTATCCATTTCTCTATTGAAAGCACCTATAACCCTATTCTTGATGTAGAGCAAATACTGAAGACCTTGGATCTGGATTCACTAAGCTGGGTGACTTATGTGTCATCACCTTTGTCCACAAAAGTATGAAAAATGAAGCTTCTTTGAAGAGTATGTTTTTAAATAATGAGCTCAAGTAATTAACATGAAATCCTGTTCTATAGATTCTTATTTTAAGTATAGTTGAAGATTTCTAGTTTCATAGAGTTTTAACGATGCAAGAAA